>CM059260.1:28625900-31125900 GCA_030347555.1 Lablab purpureus
ATTTAACAACTAAATGTTTTACAGAACAACATCATATATCTTGTCTAATATATATATTGTGAAAAATTGTTCATAACAGTACAATATAAAATGAATCACGAAAAAACTTAAAACATCATACAAAAGAAATAATACAAGATATACTCATATCCTATACAAAATAAGAGTAAAAATACTTTATTTAACAAACAAAAATAATACAACTTAAAATAAACCATACAATAAAATTTAAAGTTGTAGATATAAATATATGATAATAAAAAAATTAGTCATATTCAACAGAAAAAGCCATATAATAATAAAAAAAATAAAAGAATTAAGTTAGGTTATATGATAGATTAACTGGCACCTTGGTCTAGGTTATATGAATTGAGTATACAGATATTAACGAGCTTAAATATTTAATTTATTTTTGATTTTTGAACAGTAAAGTGTGAATGGTGCAGAGTGTGATCTAAGAGGTATAAGTATTTAAGATTGTTTATATTGATGTAAAATTTTTGAAGCAAGAAGTGTTTATGTAGGAAGTGCTTTTTCTTTTTGGAGATTGAATTCTTGGGTGCACGTTGAGAGTATCTTTACGGCACGTCGTTTCCTTTGTGTTTGTGGTAATCTAACCAACTCTTCTTTCTTACACTCTCAATCACAAGTTTCACGTTATGGAATCTCTTTTCCAAACACAACCACGTCAAAATTACTATTTAGCCCTTCCATCGTGCAATGCGTTTCCCTAACTTATAAAATCATTCCATTACATGCATCTATCATGTTTTTATTCGACTTTCAAAATTTAATTACTTAAAATAACTCATGACACTTCTCAGTATTAAAAACAACTAACGAGAACAAAAAATAACTCACAATGTTTCTAGAAAAAAAAAATATAGAAATTTCTAAAAGAATAGATGCTGTCTTCAAAATAAATCTAAAATAAAATCTTCAAGCTTCTACAAATTACGAAACGTCCCTACATATCTTTATGTTTGAAACATATTATATTGTTTTTTATTGTTTACATTATAAAAAATAAGAGAGATATAGTGCTAAAATTGGTACAAATTTATTATTTTTCTGTCTTTTATAATTTTTTAATTTCTTTTTCAAAAAAAAATTATCTTATGGGTGGTTAACGCTATTTTTTAGGAAAAAGTAAAACAACAACTATCAAATATATAAAAGTAAAAACCAAAAAAGTTTTGACCATAAATATACTAACTTCAATATCTTATCTTTATGCATATGTTTTTATGGGAAATTGAACTTTTTTAGGTTCAACTTTTTATCATAGATGTTTTTTATCATTTAAAGTCTAAGGTAAGGTAAGGTGTTGGTAGTAATGAAGATCAATGATAATGTTAAATGGAGCCTCATTTAAACAAATAACATTATTAAGTGAATAAGAAAAAATAAAAAGTGAAAAGTAAATATAAGATTAAGATTGAGATTGAGTTGAAATGAACTATGTTGTTGAGTTTTATTCTTTGTAACAAAATAACTAATTATTTAAAGGTATAAAATAATAATGGATTATAAAAAATAGTTGATTTAGAAGATAATTAACCTAGAATTTTGAATGCACATAGATACAAAAGTCTCTAGTTTAAAATATCTCTAGTTTAAAATATGAGTGTAATATGATGAATTAAGCATGTGCATAAATTATTTTAATTGATTTTTTAAAGAGAGTGATTTTTTTTAACGAATTTAGTAATCTTAATGTTTTAGGTTTGAATCTAACTTATAATGTGTAAAGTTGAGATGAGCAAAGTATGAAACTAGACTAGAGATTTAAGTTATGGATTCAAGTTAGATATGCTTTGAACATGAATTCGGGCTAAACACGTCCTATGTGTAAAGTCGAGATGAAGATGCTCAAGACATGAAGTCGAGCTAAAAATGCTCTAGTTACGAGGTTGAGCATGGATGTTCCATTTGTGAGGTCAAGTTAGAGATACTCTAAGCATGAAGTCAAGCTAAAAATACTTAATTCATGAAGTTGAGTTATGCTCAAGGCGTAGAACCAAACTAAAAATACTTGAGGAACAATGATCAGTTAGAGATATTCAAGGTCTAAAGGGTGTGCTAAAGGGACTAAAGACATAAAATTGGACTATGCTTAAGGTATGAAACCAACACTAATGAAAAAAATGTAATTCAGCCACAGAAATTACTGACCGAAAAAATTAGTCGCAATTTGTGACTAAAATAATGACCAAATTTTTTCAGTCGCAATTAGCAACCAAAATAGTGATCAAATTTTTTTTGGTCACATTAACTTATTTAGAGACTGAGAAAGCAATCAAGAAGATCGGTGACCAAATTTCTATCGCTAAATCTGTCAATATTTGTAGGAAAATTCTAACCATAATTTTAACGATCGAATTTTCCATAAAAAATTAAATAGTTAGCGATTGTCACTAGTTCTATCACTAAATTTAAATATTATTTCAAAATAGCGACCGAATTAAAATCGGTCACTAAATGTAAAAAATATTTATATACAAATTAATTAAATTTCAAAATAATTTGCGACCACCACGCCAAATTTCAATATTATTTCAAAATAGCGACTGATTTTAATTTGATCGCTAAATATAAAGAAATATATTTAAATATAAATTTATTAAATTTCAAAATAATTAGTAACCACCACTAATTCACTCGCTACATTTAAATATGATTTCAAAATAGCGACCGAATTAAAATCGGTAGCTAAATGTGAAAAAAATATTTAAATGTAAATGTATGAAATTTTAAATAATTAGTGACCACCAGTGATTCGATTACTAAATTTAAATATTATTTTAAAATAGCGATCATACTAAAATTAGTTGCTAAATGTGAAAAAAATATTTAAATATAAATATATTAAATTTAAAAATAGCGATTGAATATAAATTGTACACTAAATATTTTTTTTTAAATTATAAATATATTTAATATAATTTTTATTTATTATATTTTAAAAAATTATTATCAAATACTATTTAGTATCAATTGTAACGATCCTAGAAATTGTTATTATTATCGTCCTAAGTGCATAGTAATAATACCTTGCATTGACTGAATATAAAACATATGTATTATAATTGTATTATCTGTTACAGAAAGGAATTCCTACTAGTAAGGAATTCTCTAACTACAAATATAAAACTATTACATATGGTAAATTATCATCTACTCTTGTCATCTCGAATCTCCAATCAGATCACTTGACAAAGCATTTGCTCTCGTGCACAGACACGATCATTGCAGGTCCCAAGACACGCTAAGATAAACATTCATTTAAAAATAATAAAATAATTTAACAGATAAAGTATCAACAAAAAATATCACAACAAACTAAACCCAAAACCAAACTCATCATATTATACAAAACATGTCCATGTATCCACACAACATATATCTCATATCATGACTATTTTCGGAAAGACTAAGGCTGTTATACCCAAACTTAGAGGCTACCAAATGTGAGTTACATTGTGATCGCCTACTACACAGGACGTACCGATCAAACAACTAGGACCTGATGAGAATAAAGCTTTTTGGTTTATCAAAGCTTTGAAGATTTGATGAAGTCAACCTCATTGTAGCCTATGAAGACCTTGTGTGATTGTAATTTTGTGTTTCTAGGATGCCTTGTAAGCATCTCTCACTTAACCATTTATATGATCATTTGATAGTCTTCGATTTGTTGATAAAAACTATCTTATAAATTATTTTAATCACCTGCATGTTTTTAATAGATTAAAAGACTGCGTTAATATGTTAAAATGCTTCTGAAGTATTAAAATTAACTTCAGTTGTAATTTTAATTGGTTAAAGCATCAATTTAATGTGTTAAAAGTGTTTAAGATCTTGAATATTTTTAGGAAAAGTTTATTAATTTGCTGAGATTATTTTTCAATAGATTAATTGTCTTTGGCCCATACACTTTGGATAAGTTTTATTTTATTAAAAATTTGAATTGGTTCATTAATTTTATTGTTTAGTGAAATTAACAGATTAAGTTGAGTTTTTAATAGGTTAAAACTATCAGTTTTTATGAATACCCCTCTCTATATAAATTGTTTTTAATTACAAAATTAAAACAGACTTTTACGTATCTTTTTGAAACGCTAATTGAGAGAGAACATTTCTAAGAAAGAAAATCTTTGTGGCTATCCAAGAATTATTGATCTTGATAATTGAATTGGGCTTTTGAGAAGCAGCATAGGAAATCACTCTTTTGATTTCAGATTTTGGCTTTGATTGTAATATGCTCATGTGATCTCATTCTTTGATTGTAATCTTAATAAATATAAATCATCTACGCACTTCTTTATTTTTTGTTTTGCACTTTATTGATTTCTGGGTTTTACAATTTGCATCTTAATTCACTCAATTGAATCTGGAAACGAAAAATCAACAGGTTATATCGCGTTTTTAATAGACTAATTTTTTGAAAGATCTATTCACCTCCCCTCTAGATTTTGTTTATGCACTTTATCAAGACCCAAACCACCTTACTCACAGAGTAGAATCATTAACCCTATCAACCCCTCTTGGCATACCTCATCTCGTAATCATGGGCAGGTTCACCAGTGATCCCCCTATCGACTCCTCACCACCTGGTACCACCTGATATCTTAGTCTACATGATCGGGACTACTAGTGGAATCTGGGACCTCATCGAATCTGTACTAATATAGCTCAACACATTAAAATAATGTACCACCTTGATAGGTATCAACTCTAAATTAAAAAATTTATTACTAATACTCAGAATTTCTGCAAAAGAAAACGATGGGTCTTCAAGGGTACCCTTTCCCACTGGAATATTCGAGAGTTCCAGGCTCTCCTTTCTCTCCACAGTATACCATGTCCAACTTCTCAACAAAATCCAAAAAATTACCTACTACCTTCCTAACTAACTATTTATAGGACATGAGGAAAATACAATTATAATTGATATAGTTATAACTAACACTTCTGATTTTCTGTAGCTGTCTTAGTTCTCCTTTGGTAAACCTTCACCCAACGCTTATCACACCCCGGGTACCATACATAATATACATGTATCATATTTCAATCATGCAAATAGTTCATGGGATATTAGCCTAGACTTCACTCAGCCTACCACATCACTCAATAGATTTTGGATAATAATCTCATGCTCTATTCGGTCTATCACATTCCACAGTAGATTTTGGACAACAATCCTAGACACTACTCGATCTAATTTATCTCATATACATAAAGAATTAATGAAACATGCATATAAGCATCACTTAACTCACATCATGACCAACAATAATTATTAATTGCTTCTTAGCTCATAAAAACATTTAAATTTGCAACATTTTTAAATAGATGACAACTTGACCTTTGCTAACTAAAACAAACATAACTAGAGTTCTAGACCTCCTTTTTAGTTTGTTCCAAAGCCATTGGAAAGCTAACATCCAAGGCTACAAATTTCATGAATACCACTTAGCCTAATTCCTAAAGTATGTCTCACTTGGGAGAAAATCCTTTGCTTGATAAAAAATGAGGCCGAAAGTAACTCCTGTTCCAATGTCATTTTCTCTTTAGCGAAATTTTCGTCGCTTGAGCGAAAATTGCATCGCCTAAACACCGTTTTACTTTCTCTTGAGCGAGAATTTCTTCACTTGAGCGAAAATTGCACTGCCTGGACTCTTAACTGCACCGATTCACTTCGTTTGAGCGAGAAAAGCCTCGCTTAAGGAAAAACAGGGCCACAAGCAAACCCAGGGACAAAGAAACCATGGTTTCTTCTCTCCAAACATCCAAACTACATGTTATCTACCTCATTTAACATCATACAAATAGCTAAACCATCAAATAACTCATTTTTAACAATCTTACCGATCCATGCGTTAGTTACATTTCTATTTTACCGTTCAAAATTACAAAAAGTGTATATTCCTATTATTTTCAAATGAAAACTTTTCTAACCTGGATTTCTTTAGCTTCCTAACTCCTCCAGAGAATACCCTTCCACCTTCAGATTCTATGATGAAGATGAGTTAAAGATATTTAGGTTGAGGTTGAGGTTGAGCTAAAAATGGTTAAGTCGACAAATAAATTTCAAACAATTAAGGATAAACAAATTGACTGTTAGAAATAAGTTGATATTCATGAAGTGGTGTATCAATTTTGTATTTTCTTAAATAAAAAAATAAGAACAAAATAAATTCATAATATATGAAATGAAATGAGTTACTTCAATTATTACTTATATATAAGTTATGATTCAGTTGACAAGTGATTACGAATGTAAAATTAGTTTTAATACATTATTTTAGCCACATTTTATTATATGTAAAAATACATAAATTGTAACACAAATTTATGCACATATGTGTGACTTCTCTAGTATGGAAGTGGAAAACACAATAATATAAATATTGAATTTTTTATAAGATTGTGGTTTTGTCTAATAAATATAAAACAAAAAATTACACTAAAAATTTGTAAAAAAAAATGTTGAGGTGCTAAAGAGAAAATCAATAAGTTACTACGTAATAAATAACATATAATATAAACATGACAAATGTAAGAACCATAACTTGAAATAAACTTCTAGAATTTATATGCATAAGTTTTATATAAACAAAGTGACTTTGGAAAATAAACAAGTAATATCATTCTTTTAGAAAATAAAAACTTGACGGGTTCCAATAAAATCACACACAATTAAAAACTGGAAATGTTTTCAACAAAAAAAAACCTTATGCCTACTTATATTTATTTCATCTAATCAAAATTACAATCTTAAACTTAAGATCAATTAGTTAAAGATAAAGGAAATGTAGATTTTTCGTGGCATCTCAAGCTTTATTTTTTTTAATACTTACACCTTTTACGTAAGGAAATTTTCAAAACAACAATAAGCATTAAAAATGTAAATAAACAATTAATAAAATGTAAATAAACAATTAAGATGGTTATAATATTCACACTCCAATTAAATTCATATTACTAATAAAAAAACAAACAAGTCTAAAATATGATTAATGATTGATGTATCTTTATGTCATTGGTTTATTTTTATTAAGAAAAATATACATAAAAAGAAAAATACGAGAATGAACAAAAGTAGTTATGTAATTATTATTTTTAACTATGTTTAATAAATTATGCAGCATTTGTTATAAAATTAATATATAATTAAAAATATTTTACAGACCATTCGTGTATTGGATAGAACAAAAGCTTCCATCAAACAAACATGACATTTTTTGGTAAAAAATTGCTTCATTAAAATTAAGAGTCGTTTCATTTTATTATTTAAAAATGCTAGATGTTTACGAAGTTTTAATATATAAAAAAACTATAGTATTATGTGTCACCGTTGTGATTAAAATAGTTTTAGTTTATTAGGACAATAATTATTGGAAGAATTTTTTTTTTTACATACCTTTTGTAAGTCAATTTTTTTAAATATTAAAGAAATGAACGAGTGATATAAATAAATAAATTATCCAAAATATGATACAAAATATACAATATAACAATTAACTGTATGGTTAACTAACTCTTTAAAAGTTTAAACATAAATTGGATTATTCGTGCCGAAAGAAAATCCAATGAATAATAGAAGTAATGCATGTCTTAATATTAGGCCAGGAGATTCAATGTTCTCCAAATTCAGACATTATTTATTATTTCTTTAGTAGTAACTAATACCTTTTTCTGACACTTAAAAAAAAATTGTTTTCACATTTTACAAATTCTTTTTAAGTTATCTTTTACATTAATAATTTTTTTATCAAAATATCCTTAAGTAACTAACATTGAACACTATAAATTATAATAAAAGATAATTTCATTCTCTGTTGGAGAAATGGAAAAATATTACTACTACACATTAAGTAATTAAGAGTAGTGAGAAGATGAGTTCTAACAAGTTTGAGGATAAATAAAAAAATATAGATTCTTATTAGAGTGAATATTATTCACTAAAATTAATTAATTGTTTTAAAATGTGTAAATTATCTTATATTAAGGAAAGGTGAACTAGTTTGTAAGAAAATACTTTTGGCACTAAATGAGTTATTTTAGTAAGATTAACTTATTGGCAAGTAACTAATTTGTGCATAAAAATGACTCAGAACCCCTAAAAGTAAAACACATTCAGTGTAAAATCACTCCAAATTATTCTAAAATCTATATTAAAACTGGTTTTTAATTGATTGATGGTTACATTAACAACTATGTCCAATGAACTTTGAAGTTGGAAAAATATCCATTGAACTCGTTTGATAATTATGCATAATGTTAATTGTCACCTCCTAATTGTGTCCATACTAAAACCCAAAGAAAAAAAACTGTTCTTGTTAATAAATTATTGAATTCAGCAGTTTTTGTCGCATGCAATCACTCTTGAGCTAATGGATTACAGCCCTCACGATATTCTTAGTCGGCTATTAGAACCCTATAATCAATAGCAAGTTTTGACATGGTGTGGTTTGGAAACAATTGCAAGTTATCTAAACTATATACAACCCTACAAATTTACCACAACCTATTCCTTTCTCCACACCACACTTCTCCCCAGAGCAAGATCTTTCTGTGATGCCAAACAGTAACATTTTGTCTTAGACTCATCTCATCAAGTTCATTTCATGATTATGAAACCAAAATGGTCACAAAACCTTCCAATTTCCATCTATGATGTACTTGTTTGTAGCAGCATGTAGGAACATGAGAGTGAGAGTGGTCAATCATCGATGCTATCAAAGTTTACTTGATTCATTTAGTGTTTGATAAAGGGTCACACAAAGACACTCACTAGCAAGTACAGCACTGACAAAAGGAAGCCATATTTGACTGATATGGCAGCAACAGAAGAGGGTGGTGTTGGAGGAGACGTTGTGGGGTCAAGCAGTGAAGGAAGGAGGAGTTGTTCATCACCAAGCAGAAATTGGTCTTCAGCAAGGTTTGATGAGGCAGTGAATGGAGAGAGTGATGTGTTCCATAGAGGTGGAAGGGAAATAGATGAAGAGGAGGAGCTGAAGTGGGAAGCTTTGAGGAGGCTTCCAACATATGATAGGATGAGGAGAGGCATTTTGAAGCAAGTTTTGGATAATGGAGGAGTGAACTATGAAGAGGTTGACATCACCAAGCTTGGAGTGCAGGAAAAGAAGCATCTTCTTGAGAGCATAATAGGCACTGCTGAAGAGGACAATGAGAGTTTCCTCCATAGGATGAGGGAGAGAATTGATAGGTACCCTTTTAAATGTCTTGATCCTATTCCCTCTGTGTTCTGTTCAAACCACACTTTCCTTTGTTTTGTTTAATTTAATTTTAATTGCTTTTGTTATCACAGGGTAAGCATTGAGATTCCCAAGATTGAAGTCAGATATGAGCACTTATCAGTTGAAGGGGATGCATATGTTGGAACCAGGGCACTGCCAACACTCTTCAATTCTACCCTCAATGTAATAGAGGTATGTTCAACAAAAATATAAGGTTGTTTTTTACTACATGTTCTTAGTTTTTTCTAATCATACTTAACATTTAATAGTAACATAATTTTCAATAAACAGAAGTATTTAGTGATTTCTTAACCAATAACTTTATTACTTTTCTATTTTGGTTCTTGCTTTTGCATAACATGAATCTGTTTTCTTAACAAGGTATCACTGAATTATCTTGTATCCCTTCTGTTTGGAGCTCTGGGATTTCTTAAACTTTTGCCTCAAGACACAAAGGTTGTCAAGATTCTCCAAGAAAAAGTTGTCAATATTCTCAAAGATGTTAGTGGAGTTGTGAAACCATCAAGGTACTAATTAGTGATTCTATGTGTAATTTCAATCTTCATAATGTGCATATTCAACAGGGTATTGTTTATCTCACCATGTTTCTTAGACATGATCAAAGATTTTGATTCTCTCCATTTTGTTTTTGGAACATGTTTGACTTCATACTTACAAAATAAAGATTTAAAATTTTATTATTCATTTTTATGTTTGTCAGATTTTATTAGGTTCTAATATACTCTAAAAATCCCATCACACAGTTTTGTAATTTTGATTTATTTATATATTTTTAAATAAGTTATCAATTATATTTAATTCTATACAAATTAATGGATAAACAGAAATTAAAAATAAGAATTAAATTATATTTTTAGTTAGTTTATAATTTTAAGTTTGTTATTTAATTATTATTCAATTTAAAATAATTATCTACGAATCTAATTATATTTTAAAAAATTATTAAATATGAAAGTTTGAAAGAAAATATTTAGCATATGATTGTGTAAATGAATGGATTCACTGCATCAAGTCATCTTCCTGTTTTTGAATAAAAAATTGGACAATGCTAAAGTTAGAAAAACGGACCACCCAGTTCAGCTCGAGAAGTGAAGTCAAAAGATTGATCTATATTAAATTAAGCAAATGAATTATTTTGACTCGAATTAAAAAATATTTATTTCTTAAAAATTGATCTCATATAAATAAAATAAAATATTAAATTTTATATATAGTAATTTGATATATGAATCATAACACAATTTTTTTGTAATAAAATTAAATAAAATAATATTCATAAATGTACTTATTTTGAAATGGTTATTTATTCTTCATTTAAGTCATATTTCTATTTACTTATAAAAATTCTAATAATACTCACATATGTACCAATTTTATAGATTTTGTTTTGATCCTACTTTATGCATATTTTGTTTAGTTTATTTTATAAAAGCTATTTTTGTCACTAGTTTTTTTTTTCCAGAAAACTCTTAATAAAGAAGTTGATGACTAATATTTGTTAAATTTGATAATTTGACAATTATGGCATTAGAATTAAGATAACCATTGCTTAATAAATAGACAATCAAATTTATTGTTTTACAAATAAATAACCAATCAAATAGATTAAGAGTGATCTGTTAAAAGTGTATAAATTTCACTGATAAAAGTGTTATTATTGCTATAAAAATTCCTATAATTGAAGTCACTTTCTAAAAGTGCTTTGTAGTACATAATTGATTCTTTTTGGTGACTAAATTTAACTTTCTTTGTCTCTCTGCAGAATGACTCTGCTTTTGGGACCTCCAGGATCAGGAAAAACTACATTTCTGCAGGCACTTGCAGGAAAAATGGACAAGGCTTTAAGGGTTACATATCCTCTTTTTCCCTTTTTTTTTCTGAATAATTGATTTCTCAAACTGTCCAACAAATACATATAACATCTTTCTCTCTAACAACTATCTTTGGTGTCTAAGAAATTTTTCATTTTTTTCATTGAAAATCATAGAAAATTGTTGAAAAAAAATACCACAAGAATAATAGTTAACATTTGTCATATCATACATATATTATGTTACAGTTTATTATACATTCACTACTTAAATACTCCATCCATCCCCTGTGCACAAGACTCTTTTTAGAAAAATGTATGTTAAGTATACATAATATTTTTTTCAAATTATCTATAACTTCAATATATTTGATTAATTAACAAATTTTTGGTGAAAAAGATAAATACTGATAATTAATTTATTCTGTTTTATTAGGAGTAGAGAAGATAGATAATTACAAATTACATAATTATTATTCTACCCACTAATTAATTAAGTGAGAAAGTGGAGAGAGAGACAGGATTAATTAAAAAATATTAAGAATAATTTTGAAAGGTTGACACAAATTATTGATTAATTTAATATTAATAATTATTTTATATATTTTTTAAATGATATAAAATTAATTGAAAGAGTCTTACAGGGAGATAAAGAAAAATTACCATAGTTACAGAGTTTAATAGACATGATTTATCAGTGTGTCAAATCAATTAAAAATTATTTTTAATGCAAATTTTAAATAATAAAAACAATTAAAACTATTAACAAACTTTTCATCCTTAACATTTTCTAATTAAATAATAGTCTATAAAATAAAAACTGTGAAAACTAAATCCAGCTTCATGCAGTCAAGATTTCTGATTCTCAGTGAATCAGAACCGTTAGATGAAGATTACCCACTTTATCATTATAACACATATTTGAGATTTGAGCAGTCTAATCTTCATCCAACGGTTCCAATTTGCTGAATGCAGGAATGCATAAATCTCCCACTGCAGAAAATCTAGCTCCATATTTTAGGCCATGGAATTGAGTTGACAGTGTGACCAATTTTTAAAAATTTCGAAAATAACAAATGTAAAATATTTTACATTGATCAAATCAACCAATTTACCCATAACATATTCCTATAGGGAAAATGACAATTTAGCTTTACATGTTAAATTTTCCATTTATAGGATTTTAGGGACCAAAGAAGAAGAATTATACTAAAGTAGCTGTGTTATTTTGTATAGAAAACTCTACTAATTGTTTAAATACATCATGATTTTAACCAATGAATACACCTTGACTTATATATATATATATATATATATATATATAAAAAGAGAGAGAGACACTTTGATAAGCTTTATTATCTAGAATTTCTGAGTAGGAGTGAGGGAGGTTCAGAAGGAAAGGAAGATATTGATTCAGGGAGAAATGTTAATATTTTGTTCACATCATTATGAGATTAAGAATGATTATGAATTGTAAAATATACATATATGACAAAAAAAAAACTTAGTTAACTTGAGTAATTTTATGCGACATAATTGATCATACTAGAAACTTTGAAAAACTAGCCAATCTTGATCATGTTCATATTATGGAGATTGAGTTTTCCATTTCAAAGCTACTTAATAATGGTTTATACCTAGTAGGCTAGTAGTAAAATCCAAACTAATAACATACCAAAAACAGTGATTGAGACAGAAATTTCTACATTGAACTCCATCAGAGAATTTCTCGACAGGCATCAGGAAGAGTCACTTACTGCGGCCATGAATTGTCAGAGTTTGTTCCTCAAAGAACATGTGCATATATTAGTCAGCATGATCTTCACTATGGAGAGATGACAGTGAGAGAGACACTGGACTTTTCTGGACGCTGCCTGGGAGTTGGAACAAGGTATGATATGCTGGAAGAGTTGTCGAGACGGGAACTAGCAGCCGGCATAAAACCAGATCCTGAGATAGATGCTTTCATGAAAGCCACAGCAATGGAAGGTCAAGAAACAAGTCTTGTTACTGATTACGTTCTAAAGGTTTGGTGACGCTTTGTTTTGAATAATTTTCCTTCTTAGTCAGTAGGCATATACCACCAAACTTCAATTTCTGTCATCTAACTTTTTCATGCAATGCAACAGATTCTTGGATTGGAAATATGTGCTGATATTTTGGTGGGAGATGAGATGAAAAGGGGCATATCTGGTGGACAAAAGAAGAGGTTAACTACTGGTATGTGGCTACGAAATTTCACTCAGAAGCATCATGTTATACTTGCATGTGTTGTTACAGAGGAGCAATGATGCTTTTAAATGGCTTCATTATGTTTTAATTCTTGAAAAACCTGCACTCACATGCTGGTCCTAGGGTGACATATTGGTTCCACAACAACTTATGAAGTACCTCAACTTCAAAGTTGTATCTGGGGTCGTGTTGTAACCAGGTCAAACATGTATATGTGTCGACTACTGAATGGATCTTTCGATTACTTCGAAGGATATTTATAATTTTTACATCTATTTCTTTAAACTATGATACCAATTCAAGATGAGATATATCAATAAAATTAGATGAAGGTATCAGTCATGTTTGCAAAGACTCGTGAATGTAGCAATACTTAGATTTGCTTCTCACGAAATTTTATATCAGTTTGTATGTTATGTTACATTATTGTTGTGTCTAATGATTTCTAAAATGTGCACATCTCCATGTCTATGTTATACTGTATTTGTGTCCTATCTGTGGTTTCTAGACTATGGTCTAGATGATTATACCATGGAGTTTGAGAGGAAAATTATCTGTGTAATATTAGATTCCTTTCAAAAAATTACATAACTTGAATGCAGGTGAGATGTTGGTAGGCCCTGCAAAAGCATTCTTCATGGATGAAATTTCAACTGGTTTGGATAGTTCCACAACCTTCCAAATTGTCAGGTTTATGAGGCAGATGGTCCATATCATGGATGTTACTATGATAATCGCTCTTCTGCAACCTGCACCAGAAACATTTGAACTTTTTGATGACATAATATTGCTTTCAGAAGGTAAGATTGTATATCAAGGTCCCCGTGAGAGTGTTGTACATTTTTTTGAAACTGTGGGCTTCAAATGCCCTGAAAGGAAAGGAGTTGCAGACTTTTTACAAGAGGTAACTTCCGAAAAGGACCAAGAACAGTACTGGTTCAGAAGGGACATACCTTACCAATATGTCACTGTGTCTGAGTTTGTAAATCATTTCAAGAGTTACAGCATCGGTCAGCAATTACATGAAAAGATTAAAGTTCCATTTGATCCTAGTGAAAGCCATCCTGCAGCATTAGTGAAGGAAAAGTATGGCATCTCCAAATGGGAACTCTTCAAGGCATGCTTTTCAAGAGAGTGGCTTTTGATGAAGCGCAACTATTTTATATACATATTCAAGACTTTTCAGATTACTATATTAGCTTTGATTACCATGTCAGTATTTTTTAGAACAGAAATGAAGCATGGTCAACTTGAGGGTGCAGGAAAATATTATGGTGCACTATTTTTCAGTCTTGTTAATGTAATGTTCAATGGAGTGGCTGAGCTTGCAATGACAGTCAATAGACTTCCCGTTTTCTACAAGCAGAGAGATTTCCTCTTTTTTCCAGCATGGGCTTTTGCATTGCCCATCTGGGTACTCAGAGTTCCTCTCTCCCTATTGGAATCAGGATTATGGATCATCCTCACTTATTATACTATTGGCTTTGCTCCTGCAGCTAGTAGGTATGAGAATACAATATGTAGATAGGGAGTTTCTCAATGGCATAGAAATGAAATAATTGGTTTACTCTTCTATCATTCTTTTACTCCTTAGTTTTACTGACTTGCAAATTTTGTTTTATGTTGCACATTAAAACCTGTTCCAGGTTTTTTCGTCAGTTATTGGCATTCTTCTGTGTGAATCAAATGGCTCTATCCCTATTCCGCTTTATTGCTGCATTGGGAAGAACAAAAGTTGTGGCAAACACACTTGGTTCCTTCACAATTTTAGTTGTTTTTGTCCTTAGTGGATTTACTGTTTCAAGAAGTAAGTAACAGTTTTTCTTTATACCATCAATATCATATACTCTAAAGATTTAATATAAACTCGGATTCTATATTTTTCATGTCAAATTGTTATACTTAAACTGATCACTCCAACCTCTATCCATTTATAGATGATATTGAACCATGGATGATATGGTGCTATTATAGCTCACCTATGATGTATGGTCAGAATGCAATAGCCATCAACGAGTTCCTAGACAAAAGATGGAGTGGTGTAAGATCTTAGTGTTTCTTTAATCTTATAAAAACACTAGACCATTGTTAGTTTGTTGCTGATTCTTCACTTTTCACAGACCAATATTGACCCAAGAATTCCTGAGTCCACAGTTGGGAAGGCTTTTCTCAAAGCCAGAGGCATTTTTACAGAAGACTATTGGTACTGGATATCTGTGGGTGCCCTTATAGGATTTTCTCTGCTTTTCAACATTTGTTTTATTCTGGCTCTAACCTATTTGAATCGTAAGTTTCCATACTATATTGCTTTGTGTTACATGCATAATACTATGTTTCTCATATTGTTCTAAAATTTCATTCAAACAAAAAACACCAAAATCTTTTTCCTATTAGGTGGGGTCAGGTTACATGGATCAAATGTAGATATACAACATAGTTTCCTATCATAAATAGACAAATCATTTCAATCTAAATCTTCTTAATGGCGTAGAATTTTCCGATCTCTCTCCACCTTCTTCTGAAATATTTGTAATAGAAGAATTTCTTTTTGAAGAAATGGTGTAAAGGATAAAGATGCTTAATTTTGAAACACAACAGAAAATAAAATAAAAAACAGACAGAAAAACCACATCAAGAGAGCATTGCCATCCACCAACCCTGCTCCAAGACAGACACTGACCATCCGAAAATTTCATTCTCTAGAAGCATTCTCTGATATTGCTCTGAAAATAAATTGCAGCATTTGGAAACCCAAAATCTATTATAGTGGAAGATGAAGAACAAAGGAAAAGCACATTTGCTTCATACTCAGTAGAAAAAATGGCAGCAGAAACTACAGAGCAGAGTTCAGCTTCAGTTGCTAATTCGTTTGAAGGTAAAGTTTGACTTTCTCTTTAAATATTCTGCAATGAGATCATAAAAAGACATGACATTTATATTTTACATAAACTACTTTATACCCTCTAGTAAAAAGAAATGTCACTTGTATGTTGTATCTTATATGTAGCTTTGTTCTATATACCTAAATGCTAGCATTGTGTAATGTGTAATTCACCTCTATTGGAAATAAACTCAAAGATAGTTGTAATTATTACAGGTATTGATATGGAAGTAAGAAAAACGGCTCATAGCTCAATTCCTAAAGCTTCAGAGAATACAAAATCCAAGAAGGGAATGGTGCTGCCCTTTAGGCCTCTGTCACTTGCCTTTCAAGATGTGAATTACTACATCGATATGCCACTAGTAACATCCAATTCCCTCCTCTTGTACATGTCCTCTAATTCCAGATAAAATTTTATATAACTACTTTTTTGTCATTTTCTTTGATTTTTGTATTTTCCTGGCTATGCCAAATTCATTTTTCCCTTGGACTCAAACTAAATTTCACCATGATTCCATAATTAGCAGTTATGTGTGTGTGTAAATGAGACAATTGACACCAAAAGTAAATTTTTTTGCACTTACACCACCTAATAACTTTCTGTAGAATATAAAATTAACCAATCTAACTGCACATAGAAAGGAACTGCCTAAAGAACTTTAAAAAGATTATGTTTACACGATAACATTTTTGTGTAAAAGAATCATCCAACTCAACAACAAGTTCATGAAATTATTAGTGATGTCACCACTTGCACATGTTCAAAATTCAGTTTGGTAATTTATTGTCAGGAAATGAAGCAACAAGGAATTGAAGAGAATAAACTCCAACTACTAAGAGACATAAGTGGTGCTTTCAGGCCTGGGATTTTAACAGCATTAGTTGGTGTAAGTGGTGCTGGGAAAACCACCTTGATGGATGTTCTTGCAGGAAGGAAAACAGGTGGCTATATTGAGGGAAGCATCAGCATATCTGGTTATCCCAAAAACCAGGCAACTTTTGCTCGGATCAGTGGTTATTGTGAACAAAATGATATACATTCCCCAAACGTTACTGTCTACGAGTCTCTTGTGTTTTCTGCTTGGCTGCGTCTCGGTAACGAGGTTAATGAGGAAACACGAAAGGTATGGTTTTCTTCAATCAGTTTTCATCTTAAACTTCCTATCACTGGCTATGTGTCTATCTACTTTGAAGTTTTACTCTCTGTATATTGTTTAGTTTACATGTTCTACAATTGGCTGCGATACATATATTATTTATCTATTAAAAGATAAGGAAATATGGTAGTTTATGTACTAGAAGCTATTTGAAAGTTATAATGCGATCAAGAAAGGTTTACATGTTTTAAGGATATCTAGTAATAATATATCTGATATAATAAGTTAAATATGTTTTTACTTCTGTATTTGATACTATTTCTTTCTTTTAGTACTTCAATTAAAAATTTCATTTTTCAATCCTTCGAATTTGTAAAATGTTATTTTTAGTATCTAGAGTTGGATGACATCGGTTAAGTAAATGATATGACAAGCTGCGGTCTACTGAGAATTTGCCACAACATGACATTTTGAAAGTTTATTAAAGATTTAATATGTTGTTAGTTCTCCAAATTGAGTACACTACTTCTTTTGGTCTTTCAATTAAAATTTTCATTGTTTAGTCCTTTGATGTTGCTTAATGTTATTTTTAGTCCTTAGATTAAACACTTGTTGTGACGTTGCTTGAGGGATCTCAAGTCTCAACAGTTTCCAATTTCTATACATTTTTCTCAACAGTTTCCAATTTCTATACAATTTTCTGGCTTAAGATTGTATTGTAGCTAACATAAATAGTACTTGAGATACTTTTTGTCAGTACAATAGTGATAACTAAGTGAAATCTGTAGCTGATAACAAAAATTAGTTTGTCAATGCAGCAATGTAGTTGTTCTATTTTAATAATAAAAATTCAGTAAGAAATGAAATATATAAGGCAGGATGATAACAAGGCCTCCTTTTATAGTTAATATAATAGAAAGAGCAGAAAAGAAAATATTCACAAAACAAAACATCATCAAGAGGACACTTCAAAAGAATGATTTTTCTTATTTTAGAAATCTAATTCTTATTTTACAGATGTTCATTGAAGAAATTTTAGAGCTGGTTGAGCTGCACTCAGTGAGGCATTTTATAGTAGGCCTCCCTGGAATAAATGGCTTATCAACAGAACAGAGAAAGAGGCTCACCATTGCTGTAGAATTGGTTGCAAATCCTTCCATTATTTTTATGGATGAACCAACAACTGGTCTTGATGCTAGAGCTGCAGCAGTTGTTATGCGGACTGTTAGAAACACAGTGGATACCGGTCGAACTGTAGTCTGTACAATTCATCAACCAAGCATTGATATATTTGAAAATTTTGATGAGGTGAATATCAATATCTGTTTAGCAGTAAAAAACCCCACAAGAGTTTCATAAAGTCAAGGTCTAAAAAACTACTGATGCCTATAATCTTGGGAACCAATGTGGGGAGTTCACTTTCTGTAATGGTTTTGAAGACACCGTACTCACCCTTAAACTACATCTTTATATCAGCTGCTTTTGATGAAGAGAGGTGGACAAGTGATTTATGGTGGTCCTCTTGGTCGGAATTCTCAGAATCTTATTGAGTACTTTGAGGTAAATCTCTACCCTTATAATGTCTAAACTCTTGAATTAGTATGATGCCAGTAATCTTACTGATAGTGCATAAACCATTCCAAGGGTATCACAGGAGTTCCTAAGATTAAAGATGGATATAATCCAGCCACATGGATGCTGGAGATCACTTCTCCTATTGTTGAGTCTCAGCTTAACGTGGACTTTGCAGAATTTTATACCAAGTCAGACCTTTATCAGTAAGTGGCACTCGTGGTTGTAATCGTTGAGATTCCTGCTTCTTCTTGTCCAAATTTATCTGAACCTTCTAATGATGTTTTACTTATAGATACTTTGATACTTTGATAACCCTTTTCCAGAAAGAACCAGGAAATTATTAAGGAACTATGCACACCAGTACCTGGAACAAAGGACCTTTACTTTCCAACTAAATACTCTCAATCATTTGTTACTCAATGTAAAGCTTGCTTCTGGAAACAGAACTGCTCCTATTGGAGGAATCCACAGTATAATGCCATCAGATTCTTCGTCACAATAGTTGTTGGTCTCATTTTTGGACTTATTTATTGGGACAAAGGAAAAAAGACGTAAGTTGAAAAGTAGTTTGACTATAATGCACTTCATTAGTACATTTTAACATCTAAACTATTTCCAACTTGAATAAACAAAGACACGGTTTTATCCAAGAGAGCTTAGCATTTTAATGCACCACATGCTTGCCCCAAGATACCATAGCTGGAAAAACCAGCTTTGATAAGGAACTCCTTGTTTCGGAACCTAAATGGTGTCATCATACTACCCCCACAAGAGTCTTCCATGTGAAGCTGGCACCAAGATACATTTTCCTTGAGAATTTGTTTACTACTTGAGCATATGATCGTAGACAATTGGGTACTCTACCCCACCCATTTTATAAATCCCCAGCAGGGCAATGCTCATGATCATGAGGGTAACATAAATCTTTTTCCCCTTATTTTCAATAGGAAATAGCAACAACATGTGGTGTGCTAGGCCTTGAACAGAGACTTTGATATTAGAGTTAGGTACCCCTTCTCAATTTTCTGAATGATTTGAATTCCTTTGGCAGAGGTGTTGAGAATCTTTCTCAAGTTCTCTTGTTTCCTTATACCCTTCCCAAAAGGTTATGTTTCTTAGGCTTAAATTTGTCCACGGAAGAATCTTTCAGAATCTTTGTACTCTTTTGTAGCTTCAGACCATGAACAAGAACTGTTGTTTGTCCATGATAAAAATTTGACAACAAATATAATTGCTGCAGGCAAAAGGAACAGGACCTGTTGAATCTCCTTGGAGCTATGTATGCATCAGTATTTTTCCTTGGAGCCTCCAACACCAACAGTGTTCAACCTGTTGTTGCAATAGAAAGAACAGTTCTATACCGCGAAAGAGCTGCTGGAATGTACTCAGAATTGCCTTATGCAATTGGTCAGGTAGAAGAAAGCATCTACTAAATAACCGATCAAAGTTGCATAGTTCATTAAAATAAGTACTGTGTTGCAGGTAGCAATTGAAGTAATTTATGTTGCAACCCAAAGTCTGGCCTATTCCATTATCCTTTACTGGATGATTGGGTTTGAATCACGTTTTGAAAACTTTTTGTGGTTCTACTACTTCATATTCATGAGCTTTATGTACTTCACACTGTATGGAATGATGACTATAGCTCTCACACCAAACTATCAAATTGCTGCAATTGTTATGTCCTTCTTCATCAATTTCTGGAATCTGTTCTCTGGTTTTCTTATCCCAAGAACGGTATGTATGTGTATTACAACAGTTATCACATACACAAGTATACATAATATATATATATACACACACATATTTCTTTATGATTTGGCAAATGTTAGTTGACATCATGGTCGTAGACCAATTTTTAAAACCTTGGACCCAACCAACAGGGTTTCATACTATATGTGAGATCCACATGGGTTGAAGTCCAAGAATAGTGGCATGAATGAATCCTTGAATATATATAAAATTTCAATTGATCATTTGCATGTAGGCTAAGTGTATTATTTAATTTATTGCCTTTTTTTTGTGAAAGTAATGGTTACATTGGACTAATTATGCAGCAAATTCCAATATGGTGGAGGTGGTATTATTGGGGGTCTCCTGTGGCTTGGACTATATATGGACTGGTGACATCCCAAGTTGGTGATAAAGACAGTCCAATAGAGGTTCCTGGCTTTAGAAACATGACAGTAAAAGAGTACCTTGAGAGGCAGTTGGGCTTTCAGCATGACTTCCTTGGAGTTGTTGCATTAACTCATGTTGCTTTTTGCTTCCTCTTCCTTTTTGTATTTGCATATGGCATCAAGTTCCTAAATTTCCAGAAAAGATGATCATATCACACAGGAATGAGCATGAAACTTTTGAGCAAAAATATATTGGTTATCTGTAGGACAAAGCTGCATAGTTTTTATCATTGTTTAATTTGCAATTTGATTGTTATCATTTCTCAATTTCCTTTGATTTGTTGGTGTCTCCTTATTGAGGGGTTTAATGTATGTTTTTAAGTAAACCAATACATGAAAAATCAGTGATTTAAATACGTTTATCAATTTAGTACAAACAAAAAGAACTACATTAAACTGTACTTTTGGATAATGATGACTGATAACAATTTTCTTCTAAAATTTGAGTCCTATATATTAGTCTAGTGATAAATCTCATTAACTGTGTACTGCTAAATTCTTTAATAATCTTTTCAGAAGAGATAAAAAAATTTGTGAGGATACAACCAAGTTTGAAAAACACTAAAAGGGCAATTTGTTTATCTTTTTGTTACCATACTTTCCTTTTCTATATAATAGTAATTTCTTATGAAAAAATTTACCTGAAAACACTATAACATTCTATTTTTAATATTTTCTCCAATATTATGAGTAAATTTTATTAAAAATTATAATTTTGTTAGATCTCATTTAATAACTTTTTCTTTTGGGTTTAAAAGAGGAGTCCACTTAAATTTGTAATTTCGAACTCAAATCATGTTGTTTTAACATATCAACAAGACTGAATAAGACCTCGAAGAAAGTTCAAATTGTAATCAATGATCAACAACGTCTCAAACCAAACTTGCAAAATTATCTAGTTATTAAAATCTGTGTCAAATACACAAACCAAATTCACCATATCACACACTATATACTCAAATTATTGGCATAGAGAATACAACTATATGATGAGAAAATTAAATATTGCTTTTGCTTGATACCCCACAAAGAAAAGAACAGAAAAACACAAGCAACATATTACAAAACATGGTTATTCAAACATAAGTAAGATAGAAGATATGATTAGTGTGCTACAATCTACAGATGTGGTTCTATTCTCGCAAGGCACAATGTTGTAGATCGTATGTATTCTCCGGCACAACAGGTTTGATGCTTTCCGCACCAATATTAATCTCAATCAGATGACGATGATGATGATGATTCTTTGGGTTTGGAAGTTTGTTTCTCTATTTTCTTTCCCTTCTTCCCATGCCTTTCTTCCTTGTGGTGGTGGCTTTGGTGAGGCTCAGTGGAGAAATCTGAGATGTCCAGGTGCACACCAGGATCATTGGCATGATAACTTCCACCAAGCATGAGTGAATTGTTGATGGCTTGGAAGTTGCTGTTAACATAGGTGCTCAGTGCCTCTGGCTCTTCACCATGAGAATGGGTGCCTGATTTATCATCCAACTCACCTCTCATAGTGGCACCATCATTGTTACCTGCAAGAGTGACCATGCTCAAACCATGTTCCTCATCTTTCTCCAAATGGTGGGTTGAGCCTGGTTTGTGAAAACCAGTGGCCCTGTGAGTGATGGCAGAGACCATGTCCCTGATGTCTTTATTCAATTGCTTGTGTGTCTCTCCCACAGATGGAGAGTTACTTGACTGCACAGGCGAAGGCATTCTTTTTAAGGTGAATGAAAGAAATGGTTCACTGAAGTGTGGTATATTTCAGTCTGATTTGTGTTCAATATGAATATGGGTGTGCTGATATAAGGGAGCTGAGGGACTCCATTGTGGGGAATAAAGTGAATAGAATGACTTGAATGGCAATAAAAGGATATTCATCTAATAAGCAGAAAAAAGATGAAAGATTACTTGACATTGGGTTAGCCGATTATGCGTACACTTTGTGCTTTTATTGCCACCAATGATATTCAAGTTTTTAGGTTCCAACTGCGCGACCAATAATTTATCCAAAAACATTGACAATTACTTGGTAAACAGAAAACCTGATTGTGTTGTAGAAATCCAAAAATTGATCATAATCCCGTCAATAGGATTTTATGTACTAATAGATAAAGGTTCTACATGTATGACTGTATTTTTTCCCCTTCCGTGTAAAACGTGATTTTACACAAATAACATAACTGAGGAGCAAATGCATTCATAAAACGTTGTTATATAATTTTCCGTTGTGAAAAATGTTACCGGAAATTCAAAATAAATATCTGGATTTTTTCGAAAGCTACTGAAACAGGGATTTTATTTGGTTTCATCAGCCTAACGAAGACTTCTAATCCTCCTTTTCTCCTCGCCGAGATACAAACAAGGCTGAAAATTACCATATATATTGCAAAAACAAAAATAGAAAATGGATCAGTTACATTGTACAAGGTAGAGTCACATGGAAAACAATTGGGGAATTAGGACCCCACCTTAATGATACAGCATAAAGGAATCAGGCAAAAAGAAGAACGACCTCATATTTCTGGGGGAAGCCATGACTGTTAAGGTAAATTTGCACAGTTAGTAAGGCTTGCTGTAAAGGCCAAGCAAGGGTTTTTCCCTCTCCTGCACTCTTTTCCTTGCAGCCTCTCTTGCCTTGAGAGCTGCTTTTTCTTCTTCAGAGATAACCTTGGATTTTTCATTAGGTCTTTTTCTCTTTCTGACTACAAGAGATGAAGGAGCAGCTTTCACATTTCTTTTTGGATTCCGAGAAGTTGTAACTACTGGCCCAGATGAAGATCCATTTTGAAACTTATTTGACCTGTTTTCATCTGATGTTGACAAGGACTTCTTTGCAGTTGGTCCATCGTGCCCGGCATTAGATGTAAAGTGAGGGGAGACATATGCTTCTTCCTTTGTCACCCACTTGCCTGTTGAAATATGAAGTAAATATGCTATCAATTATCAACATGGTAATTTACATGTATGCTAAGACAACAGTTCTAGTGTCATACCAATGGCATCAGAGTAGTAAAATCCCGACTTTGGGTCATAGCAAAATCCATTTGTTTTATGATAAAAATAGCCTGAACTGCTGTCAAACTCCCATTCTACAAAATCATGAAGCAATAATCAGTTTTGAGATGCAAAATCAATACAGCAACAATGCCGTAGATGACACTGACACGTCTATTGAGAGTATATAGAGTTGGATTCGTATCATGAAGCTACATGTATACTTTTTTGGCATCATGCTCCTCTGCAGTTTAAAAAGATAATGCAAAGATCCGGACCTTAATTTTATTTGTTTTATGCAAAAATGTTAGAGCTAAATATTTTAAAAACAAATTTGACCCTCGGTTGTAACTACAGGAGATGCAATTGAAAATACAACAGCAGTTGATCCATTCCCATATCATTCTTCACGCTGAACAGGAACAAAACTTTATATTTATGCTGTCAATACAAAAAACTCCCAACACCACGAATAGCTTCAGAAAAAAAATTCAAAATTCTTTTGAGAAAAAAATTGAGAGTAATAAATAGACTTATTCTGCTCTTTCAGTGAACCTAGTACAATAAGCCATAATAACACCTTGATTTCAACATTTTCTTGTCTTTTTACGTCTATGACATTATCTACCAAAACAAAAAAAAGGACCCAGAGGGTGAGGAGACTAATCATAAGTCTTAGATTTATATTCAAGTTTCTTTCCAGAGGAAAAGAGAATTCCACTTTATTAATAACAGAAGAAAGAAATTAACTAGAACATATTTTAGAGATGTTTTATACCATCGATTAAAGTTCTCTGCAGAGAATTGAAATTTGACAGAAAAATAATTAGATTATGTCACCCAGAATTCTTAAATACACCAGGTTTCCGATCCTTAAAGGGTTTGGGCCTATTTTAATAATATATAATGAACTCCAACGCCTAAATCTAACACATGAAATTAATATTAGTTAGGACAATTTCCAATGCTCAGTCTTCCGTTTCCTCTTACAAAGTCAAGTCCGATATAACTACATCTTGCTGAGAAATTACTTACAAAGTAGGGTTTGGTTGGCATATCCACTAATACAAGCCGATTACCACCACTTTATGCAAAAAAAGAAAATTCTGGCTTTTATGTATGATTATTACTCTGATCATCTTAGGAGAGAAGTGTGGAACAAATAACTTTGTAATGCTTTGAAAAACCACAAAATATTAGTAATTTAAGGAAATGGAGCTCTCCTAATTGATTTGACTCCAAAATTATTTTTTCTATGTAGAGGACAACAATTTATTCCCCTATAGTAGACGATCTAAACCAAGATTGAATGTCAAAAAACTGTACCCGAATAAGCAAATTAATAACTGATCAGAACTCTATCAATAGAAATGAACAGATTTTATACTTACAACCTTGGGCATCCAATTCAAGTGATTCTTTGGCTTCCTCAAATTTCGCTTTATCCTTTTGATAGCTACGCTGTGCTTTCTGCATTCGAATACAAAGAAACACATAACAAAATTTATATATCTCATCTTTGAGTGTAAATGTGTAACAGGACATACAATGCTCTTGAAACTCAAATATATCCAATTTGAAAAAAGGTAAGCAAAGGTGTGAATTTCCCAGAGCTTCCATTTCCAGATAATTCTCAATCTTCAGATACAGTCAATGTTTCACTTGAAAAATTATTTTGGGAATCCAAGACCCTCTATGACCAAGTATTTTGTTTGGATTAAAGTCAAGAGAAATGCTAACAACATACTTATTGACACTCTTTTTGATACATTTTGACCTTTGACAGTGTTTGCATAGCTAGCATTCCTCTAAAACCAATAATTATGCATTATGCTATCAGGAAAATTCCACTCATTTATTCTAGCAGTGTAAAGAAAAAGCAGTCATTGTTATCAGGGAGAAAATTTTAAAAATAGTGTGAGAACCACTTATTTCTGATTTGAGCAATCCATTTCAATATCTTCAACAGGCTTGCTTTTTGTGGCTTGAACAAAGAGGTATGGATAAATGAACTGTTCATGATAATGTGATTTGCTTACGAATTTTAACATCCTTTTACTAGCAGATGGCTCTATTCATGGAAAGCCCAAAATATGCAACCTTTCACAATGGTTTAAATCAACTGCATGAATCGTTCAAACCGTCATCTACAAAAATTTGACTTTATTTTAAACATTGTTTTTCATATTAGCTATACTCTTCCAACCTTATTAATGAAATTCATACAAGCTTCACAACTTTATGTAAACTCCGTAGTTTAATAACCTTGCTGGTCCTTATGCATGGCTGATTTACTATGCTAATAAAATCAATTACTTGTACACCTAAACACTTGTACCAACAAGTCCCATCGAAGCTTTGAAAAGTGGTATCACAGAGATAGTTTTCAAAGCATGCTGAATGCCGAATCAATATCAGTAATAATAAAAATAGAAAATAAGAGTAAAACCCTTACCGCTTCGATTTGTTCAATGGCACGGGCTGTTTCTTTCTGTTCTTTCTCCTTGGCAATATTCTCTTTTCTCATAGCAGCCAGCCTCTTGGCAACATTATCTTTGTGGCGTTGACCAAGCTCATGATTCCTAATGCTTGAAGGGTTGTTTGATATATAGATTTTGCAAAAGTCGCACCATTTGTTGCCCTGGCTGACCCAGTACTGAAAACCATAAAAAAAAAGCGTAAACAAAAAGCCCCCAACTTCTAAATGCATCCAAACAATTAATCAGTCACAACTAACAACCTCCAACTTTCACATATCAGAAAACCGAACATACCACTGCATCTCAACAACCCAACTCCAAATCCTTCTTTCATGATAGTATGATACACATACAGCCAACAGTTCTTCTAAAATATACCTACTACATGTTTGCCATATATTATTTAGAAAAATTAATTCTTATTTTTTACTAATCTTCTTCATGAAACTAAAAGCAAGCAAGTATTTCTCCAAAATAAACCGTCATAAACATACACTTAATAGTCTCCTACAGTCCAACATTCTGATTCCCAATATATTATAACAAAATCCAAATACTTTTTACATTAATTTCGTTTTTAAGTACAAGAAGCATAAATTCATAATAGAAATTATTTTTGGGGGTAATTTCGATTATGTAAGGGGCAGAAGGTCCAAGAAGAAAAATACTGATATAATTTGCGTGCAGGAAAATAAATTACATAAAAAAAGTGAAGAGTGCATCAGAATGATTACGAAAACTACATAATGGAAAACTGCGGTGATTAACGCGTTTACCTCAGTCATGGCAGCAAATTAGGGTTGCGAAGCGACACGGCAAGAAATAAATAATAATTGAAAGCTGAGAAGATGAGAAGTTCGTGTGTTTTGCTGTAAGGTGCACCGTAATCTCTTCAAATTTCAAAAACCTCCAAAAAAAAGTAAAGCAGAGAGTTCCGAAACAGAAATAAATGTCAGAGTTAGATGAAAGAGAAACAGAGAGAGAGAGGGAAAGAGAGAGAACATGTTTTTGTCCTACCAATTAGAAGCCCAACAATTGGCCCATAAAACAGTGGGCGATTCTTCCTGCACCCCCCAACTTTTCTTCCTGCACCCCCCAACTTTTCTTCCTGCACCCCCAAAAATATTAAAATTCTAATATTACCCTTATTTTTTACTTCCGGTTTGTAGAATCCGGAAGTCACTTTTTGACTTTCGGTTTCTACAACCCGGAAGTCATTTTTTGACTTCTGGTTTCTACAATCCGGAAGTCAACTAATTTTTTGGCTTCCGGCTTGTACAGACCGAAAGTCTTCCGGTCTGTACAACCCGGAAGCACTTCAAATTTTTTTGGCTTCCGGCTTGTACAGACCGAAAGTCAATTTCTACTTCGCATCCGAAAATGACTTCCGGTCTGTACAAGCCGGAAGTCATTCTCTAAAACCAAAAAAACGCGAAAACCACGAAATGAATCAACTCACCTGTGTCGGCGCTGGTGTGCACTCCGAAGGGCTTGCTTCTTACCACCAAATGCAACCGCAAGACCAACGAGAGGGACTCAATGCAAGAAGAAGGAGATGGAAAGGGAGCACCGGAAGAGAATGCGGTGTTGAAAGACAATGCGGTGCCGAAAGGAAGAATGAAAGCGGAAAAGAATACAGTGCGGAAGGAAGAATGAAAGTGGAATAGAATGCAGTGCGGAAGAAAGAATGAAAGCGGAAGGATGTATGCTTGGGGTGCAGGGAGAAATATATGGAGGTGCAGGAAGAAGTAATCTAAAACAGTGTACAGAATGAAACTAGGCCTGT
This sequence comes from Lablab purpureus, assembly GCA_030347555.1. Classification (NCBI taxonomy): domain Eukaryota; kingdom Viridiplantae; phylum Streptophyta; class Magnoliopsida; order Fabales; family Fabaceae; genus Lablab; species Lablab purpureus. The sequence continues at coordinate 28,654,214 of CM059260.1, forward strand.
TTTGGGCTAGTACTTCTTGCACCAGCATAAATCTCCTCCTGCATCCTTACAAATTTAAAAAACTTTCTGCAGTATGAAAAAAAAAACTTTCTAGACACAATCTTAAAAGACTAGGGATAGATACTAAATTTAATTATTTCTATTACTAAAAAAATTCAAATATTACTGTAAATGTCAAATTTTCTAAGAATATCTCCAATAAAAATAAATTTCATGAGTTACTTATAATATTGAAAAATTTAAAATAAAAGTCACTGAAAAAATTAAAATAGAAATCACATTATTATTAAATAATTTATATTCAATTTTATTCTAATGAACAAAATTTTAAATAGTTTTAAATAATTTATTATTTTATATTCTTTTATTTTTATTTATATAATAATATTTATAAAATTAATTAATTAATAATAATTTGACTAGTATTTTTTAAAAAATTTAATTAATATTTTTGTAAAAATTAAATAAAATTTTTTATATTAAATCATTAATATTTATGAAGTAATTATTTTAGTTAATAACATAAAATAATATTTATTACTGAGAAAAATATGGTTTTAATTAAAAGTAATGAAATTTTAATAAAAAATAAAATAATAAATTTTATTACTATGCAACTCAAAAAAATTTTAAGACAAATTTTTATACCGTGTCTGTGTCATCATAAAAAATTCAATCAAAATCATCAAATACTTGAATCTATATTGAATTTTTCTTACACTAAAATATATTACATAAATGTGCCTTCTCTTTCAAATAGAGCTTCGCATTAAATTTTTTTCACACAAGAGAGCAAAGGAGCATTCTCTCTACCTTTTCCATAATATAGTTTAAAAAATATTGATATTTATACAGTTATAATTTTACTTTTTTTCACTTTTCCATTTGAAATTTAATATGTAATACACCTTTAATTTAAATTGTTTCGTAATTTTTGTTTTATTTATATAAAAAAATAGGTACTATTGTTTTTGTCAAATACTCTTATTTAGCTCTAAAAACTAATTAAATATTATTAAAAAGTTTTTATAATATAAAATATATTTATTATAATATAAAATTATAAAAGAATATAGAATTATAAAAGAGAGTAAATCTGTCTAAGCAGGATAGAATCATGTTTTCGAACAAAAATAATAAGATTTAACTGTCCTTTAAAAAACATAATTTCAATTACACACTTACAAAAGAGATTGGAATTAGATTAATTTAACATATTTGAGTGATGATTACAAGAAAGAAATGGAAAAATTTATATACTTTGTGCAATATATATTGGTACTAGTGAGAAGTAGGTAAAGGAGGTGTCCTTATACGAACGATTTGAAAAAAATAATGTTACATGTTTTTGAAATTAGATAGCATATTTTGGATTTTTTAGGAATTATATGTGGACGTGACATGGTGAATGATTACATTTGTTTAGCATATACCAAATTGAGAAGTTTGTTAATTCTACAATGGACAACAAATTGAGGACATATTGGAGGACATGATCCGTAATATTTAGATACTTGTATATGAAAATATGTTTGGTAATGGAAAGATTTTATTGTACCTATTTCAACCAACTTCACATGATTATCAACATGTTAAGATTGATGAATTTGAAGACATTAAATGAATATAACAATAAAAATTCTTCGAAATTATTTCAATTATTGAAAAAGCTGCTTCTGAATAGGTATCCCTCAATAAAAAATTATGAGACAAACAATACTATACTTCAAAATACCATCCTTGTAACGAGAAAACTTTGCCAAATACAAGGATTTTTTATGTTTCTAAAATCAGTGGCAATGATAGAGCGAAGCAAAGTGGACACAATGATGAAGTCAAGCGAGAAAGTAAAGTTGTTGACACCACCATTAAGTGAAGTTAACAACGTTGTTGTCAGAGAAGAGGAATTAACAAACTCACAAATCAAATTTGTGAATCAAACCAAACAACTCTATAAGGGCCTTTAAGTTAAAATGTATAACTTACTATTATTGTTATTATTATTATTATTATACTAATAACACACACATATATATATATTGAAGGTATATTGTAGATCAATTAGGTTTGGATCGGTTTTGAAAATTCAAACTGCAAATCGAACCGAATCCCGCGATTCTTATAAAAAAAATTCAAATCAATCCAAAAGCTTTTGATTTTTTGCGGTTCAGTTTGGTTTGGATCGATTTTTTTATTTTTCTTTTATTCGGTTCAGTTTTGAACATCCTTAGATCCAAGCAACCCAAGCACGGTTGACTTAAGCTTGGGCCTAGTCGTCCTGGATCAGACCGAGCTTGATTGATCCTAGTTGGCATAGGCCTGATTCACCTGACTCGACTTGGGCCTGGTAACCCAGTCGGCCTGAGTTGACACAAGTCAGTCTAGGCTTGATAGACATGGGCTTGGTAACACCAATCGACTTGGATTCGACTAGAGTCTACCCGGGCTCGGTCGAGTCGAATCGGCCAAGGTTCAGTCGACCCAAGTCGGTCAAATCATGGTTAACATAAGTCGTCTTGGGCTGAGTCTACCTGAGTCAGCCTAAGTCAACCTAGGCCTAGTCGACCTTAGTTAGCTTATGCCCAATTGACCGAAGTCAACCCCGACCCAATAAACTCGAGTTGGTCAGGTCTTGATTGGTAGGATTTGACCTAGGTTTGGACGAATCGATTCGGTTCGAGCTGATCGGCCTTAGTTGGTCAGGTCTCGTCAACCCGAGTTGATTGGGACTGGTTGACTAGAGTCGACCTAAGATTGATTGTTAGGGTTTTTAACAATGAATAATTGTGCCTAACCACATGCTTCTGCCTAGAACAAAAATTTCAGCACAATCAAATATTAATGCTTATGAACCCAAACCTCAATTCATGATGAAAATAGAATGCAAAAGCGTACCTAAATTTGTCATTATGAACAATGAAGGTGATGAGATTAACAATGGGTATGTGACCTTCCAATTTGGTCGGGTCCGTGTCAACTCAGTTCGACCGAGCCTGGGTTGACTTAGGTCAACATTGGTCGATCGAGCATGAGCCGACTCGAGCCATCCAAAATGTAATAACTCAAATTATATACATCATATTTTTCTATTTAATATAATTATTATATGTTATGCATAAAATCTTTAAAATAATTAGGTTGTGAATTTTTGGATATTATATAATAAATGATATTTATTTATTTGTTTTCCTATAAGGAGGGGAGTAATGTGATATCCCTATTTTTTAAATAAGGTTTAATAGGCTTTTTGGTCCCAATCTTTTGTGAGTTTTGGCAATGTGTTCCCACCATTATTCTTTTTCTCAATGTAGTCCTAATTTTCGTTAAAATCAATCAATGTGGTCTCTTCTGTTAAATTGGTGTGGACAACATTAAAAGAGTGATGACGTAACACATGACATGACACGTGTCAGATGCACATGACATGTGTTAAAGAGAGAAAGAGGAAAGAGAAAGAGAAAGATCGGAGAATATTTTGACACATGTCTTGTCATGTGCCGCATCATCACTTATTTAACATCGTCCACAACAATTTAACAGAAGGGACCATATTGATTGATTTTAATCAAAATTGAGACTACATTGAGAAAAAAATAATGGTGGGAACAAATTTCAAAAAATCAAAAAATTGGGACCAAAAAGCCTATTAAACCTTATTTAAAAAATAGGGATATCACATTACTCCCCTCCTTTTAGGGAAACGAACAAATAAATATCATTTATTATATAATATCTAAAAATTCACAACCTAATTATTTTAAAGATTTTATGCATAACATATAATAATTATATTAAATAGAAAAAATATGATGTATATAAATTGGGTTATTACATTTTGGAAGGCTTAAGTCAACTCGTGTTCGGTCGACCAGTGTTGACCTAAGTCAACCCAGGCTTGGTCGAATTGAGTTGACCCGGGCCTGATCGAGTTGAGTCAGCTAAGCTTGAACGACTTGAATCTTCTTGGGCTCGAACGACCTGTGTAGGCTCGACCTTGTCAACCTGAGTTGTCCTTGACCAGGACGAGCTAAGTTAGCCCAGGATCAGTCGACCCAACTCAGTTAGGACTCGGAAGTTCCGAATCAGCCAAAGTCAAGATCTTAGTCAACTTGAGTTCGATTGAGTTAACCTAGGCCCTGTCAGCCTGAGCCAATTGACCTAAGTCAGATTGGACCCGAACGACCAAATTCAGTAGGACCCACTAGCCTCCAATCACGGGCCTAATCCACATGAGTTGTCCTAAGTCAATTTCCATGAATTCAATCAACCTAAATTGGCTTAGGAGTTGGTCAACCTAAGTTAGTCCAAAGTCAATTGATTCTGGATAGTCCAAACCTAGGTCGTGTTGAGTTTGACCATGGTTAAATTTCTAAATTTAAATCTTATTTAAAAAATAATATAAATTTAATTTAATTAAGAAAGTAAATTTAATTTACATTTAATCTTATTTTATCTACTTTAATTAGATTAGAAAAAATTCAAATTAATTTGATATAATTAAAATATATTTGGATTTTGATCCAGTTTATTTTAAGGGATTTTCATCTACATTCAATTTTTTAACTTGGGTATCGGTGAAATTCTATGAAATTAATTTTTTTTCCATGGCATGGCCACCAGTGTTTTAATGTTTCTCCTCAAACTATCATGATTTAGTGATAAGGTAAACAAAGTTTGTTTAACAATGGTTTAGTTAAGGATCCAATTTAGGCACTGTTCGAGCGATTTGATCTTTGTCTCAACCTATTATAGTGTCAAAGTAACTTATACGTAATTATATTCAACAAATATGTATTTTCATATAAAAGAAGTCAATTTATATATGACAGGAAAGGTAAATCGAGAAATTTGTTAGTACCACGAGTAAAGACTTAAATTTAAAATATTATTATCATATAATTAATAGCTTAAATATGCTTTTAGTTTAAGTTTTTTTAAGGCCTCTGAAAGCACTGAAACCGTCATTCTCCTTGCTAACATGGTTAACAACATTCATGTTATAATTACACAAGACATAAATAATTTATTTTTAAAATTTTTTATTAAAATATTTTTTTAATCCTCAAATTTAGGTCAAATTTTATTTTATTTCACAAAATTTAAAATTGTTTTTTAGTTCCTTAAATTAAAATAAATGAATTAATATTAAATGTACAAATTTTGTTTTATTAGACTCATTTTTGAGGAAAAAAATATGAGATGAAGAATTAAAAAATATGAATTCATAACTTCTTTCGTCAAACCCTTTTTATGATAGGAATAAGCGACTAACAATCAAAAACAATTGTAGAGATCTAATTGGTCCTAATTTTAAATTTTCAAAAATTTAAATTATCGGATAATGTTTTATAATAAATTTGTTCATAGTTTTAAATCCCTAAAATCTAGTCAAACAAAACAAATTATATTTATATATTGTAGGGCTATCAAAATTGGTCTAACTTGATAGGTTGGTCAGTGTTGCCTATTATTTATGTCAGGTTAGGTTTAAAAAATGGTAGCATAAATAGAGATAGGTCTTTTTGAAATTAATCTGTTTGGCCTGAGATTCGTATGGACCAAGGTCAGGTTAACTCGCAGGCTAATGTGCTGACCTGTTTTTTCTTTCAAGTTAATTTGTTTATTCTTAACTTTATTTTATTTTAATTACATATGTTATGTTATGGATGTGAAAAACATTAATAAAATTGTTTCAAATAATGTTAGACCAAGGAATTCTTATGGGTAGAGATTATTTTATGTGTGAATATGGAGGACAAGGAATAAATGTGTCATTGATACAAAAGAGATGTGTGAAGAGAAAATTATTCAATATATTTTATTTTCATATATGGGAGTTGTACAAGACTAAGGACAAAATCAATTTCCCTATGTTCTCACAATGGTGTTTTAATTCTTGACTTTGTTTAACTAAATTATGATAAATAAGGGTACAAGTACTTATAAAAGTCGGGTTGGATGATGTGGTAGAGAAAGATAAGCTTTGATCCAATGCTAGGTTGTATTATTTTTGTTGGTTATATGGAGTGTTTTTTCCTTGGTTTAGGTAGGGATGATAAATGAATATGTTCTCGTGGATATTACCTGAACTCGTCATAATTTTGACGAGGAATCCCCGCATTGATTAGGTACGGGTATGAGTTATACCTGATTTTTTAAATTGGGTATAGGGACGCTATCTTGTACCCGCTCTCATACCTGTCTCAATGCCCTATATTAATTCCTATTTTAAATTACTAAAACACATTTAGTTTATTAAGTAATTTAAAAAAATTATATTAATTTTTCATTAGTTCTTAGTTTTGTAATTTACTTTTAGAACATATATTTGACAATTTTTTTACTTTTTATAATTATTTGACCTTTGTTCAATTATTATTTGATGATACTTAAATTTGATATTTATGCAGTTATAATCTTTTATTGATATTTATTATTGAAAAAAAAATATGTGTATCATTTTGACTTTAAATTATTTATAATATTAAGTTTCCTTTGTTGTAATTTTTATTTTTTTTAAATAACTATTTAATTAACATTTGGAATAACAAAAGACAAATATGATTATACCTGTTACCAGATGGGGATAACTCGTACCCGATAGGAATGAGGATGAGACAAAAATTTCATATCCATTGGTTATTGGGATGAGGACGGGAATGCATTTTTACTATGGGGATGGGGATGGGAAAGTGAAACTCGTCCCCCTCCAATCCCGTTGCTATCCCTAGGTTTAGGTAGGGTATATCTTGTACTCTATCTTTTATATGATGTTTTAAGATTTTTCTTGATTCAATTTGTTCTATTCCATTATGAACAGTTTTGTACAAACTTTTCATTTTATGAAAAAAAAATATTAGACCAAAATATATGATGTTTGTATAATGCATTTAGTTGTTGAAACTTTAGACTTTTGACAATAATATATCATGATTTTTTGTATAGACATAATTGTAATCCTTTTAATTTTTAATTAGGAAAAATGTAAGAGGGGAGTGAATTAAACTATAATTGATTTTAATACTAATTCTAGAAAACAAAGAATTTAGATTAATGCATACTTGGTTTTAGTTCATGTTTTAATGCATTAATACATTTTTATCAAAAATAAAAAAGGATGAACAACAGAAATGTAGAAGATCAAGAAAGAAGAAATGCACATAGAGAATTTATACTAGTTCATTCCATAAGGAGCTACATCCAGTTCTAACCACTTCGATTAAAGAATCCACCTAAATCACAAGTTATTACAAACAACAAACCAAACACAAATCAAATACCAAAACTTGAACCCTACAAGAATGGAAACTGAACTTGCAATACTCTACTGCAAGATTCTTGTTCTTGAACACATTATTCAAGAAATCTTACAGAATCACAAGAGAAAAAAATAATGTTCTTACACCTCAAACATTGCAACAAGAATCAAAGAAAGAAATTACAAAGAGATTATGTAGTTTCATACTATGATTCTCTCAATCAACTAAGGTTGATTCACATCAATGAAAAAGTCTCACAAATGCCATAACTCTAAGCTAGGAAGAAAAATGTTTTGTAGCCAAGATAAACTTGTTAGACATGACACAGAGCTAGATGATCCTTTGATTGGAATGATCAAATCAAGAACTCTTCCTATCAGCACCAAAAATGGCTTGTTGGCCCGTAGGCTTGACATAGTATGCTCTGTTTTAAAATGTAGGTCAGACTAGACTATTAAATTTTCTTAATTTGACCTGTATAGACTAGACTGAGTTGGATCGTCGGTTTGAATAGCTCACACTCATTGCACTTTAATTTAAAAAAAACTTAAGTTATATTCCAAATTATCATTTATTTTTACTTAAACATTTCTCCCCTAATTAATTAATGTTTGGAAATATAATAACTTTTGGTTTCTCTCATTTTAATACATATATATATAATAGATGATTAGAAAATGAAAAAGACAAATTATTTTATGAAAACAATCTTGTATAAAGAGACAAAAATAGTGATAAATGATAAGTTCAAAAAAGTAAACTTCAAGTGATACATCATAAGTTTGAAATAGCACAAATTACAACATAGGAAAAAAAATACAATACAAAATAGAAAAGAGCAAGTTGTGTTTAGTAACTCCAATCTTTAGCTATATATGTAAGTGGCAATGTTGAGTTCATCCATTGAAGATGAGCTTTACATTACAAGCTCCTTGACAACCTGCTCCATAGTAGGGCGAGATCGTGGAGTTTCAGTCAAGCAAGCAAGTGCTATCTTTGCAACTGATGTCACCTCCTTAACAGTAAGTTTTGTTGGATGAGGGAGACGTTGGTCCAACTTATCCATCAACGTCGCATGATCAAGTGTTAAAGCCACACCAGTGGATGGAGATGATAGCAATAAAGAAGATACAAAATCACCAGGGTGCTTTCCGAGAAGTATTTCCCATGCCAACACTCCAAAACTATAGACATCACATTTCTCATTTACCTCCATTGTGTATGCAAGTTCTGTAACAAAGTAAAGGTGATATCATATAGATAACTGTGACCAACAAAGAGAAACTAAAAAGTTATGAGATCCTGAAATAGTATAAAGAAAGAAAATTGACCTGGAGCAGCATATCCAAAGGTTCCTACAAATGACGTCCAATTAGATGAATTGGGATTAAGAAACTTGGCAGTTCCAAAATCTGAGACGTGTGCCACATATTCAAAATCCAAAAGAACATTCTTACTTGATATATCACGATGAATAATTGGTGGTGAGCAATCATGGTGCATGTAGAATAAAGCATTTGCTACACCTTTAACAACATTCACTCTCTTATTCCAATCAAATGCAATTGCTTCTTCATCATCCTTCAAAATCCTCTGGACATTGCCCTTCTCCAAGAATTCACACACCATAAATGACAATCGTGAATGAGAACAAAATCCATACAACTTCACAATGTTACGATGGCGAATTTCTGTCAGAGCTTGGATTTCACTAGTGAAAGCTTTCTCGTTGAGCATTTCTCCATTTGGAACTGAATGGAGTTTCTTTACAGCAACAACTTGACCTGTGGGTAACATTGCTTTGTAAACACGTCCTTGCCCTCCAACTCCAATGAGATGCTTGTCGTCAAAATTATCCGTGGCTTCAATAATATTCTCAAATACCATTTTGCCATCGAAACTCCATATTGCAAATGTGTTTGGAGTTTGTAAATTGGTAGCCTGGTCTTCCACTTTCGTTGAAGCTTGGCATAAGTAATACAAGCCTCCAAAAGCAAACAATGACAGCATTAGAGTGCCCACGGTAAGGGGTAAAACCACTGTTATGACTTTCTTTGCCAGATGATTGTGTGATTTCTCACTTGTTGGACAAGGCTCCAAGCCACTAACGTTGCCACACAAGCCTTTATTATTTCTTAATGTTTCAATTGTAGCCTTGCGGAAGGCTGGAATGTTTGGAAGTGGACCCTCGAACTCATTGTAAGATATATCAATAGATGTCAAGCTCATCATATCATCAAAGCTAGAAAGATCACCTGAAAGACTATTGTGAGAGAGATTCAATGTTTCTAATTTGTTCAATTCTCCAAGCACATGTGTTAATCTTCCTCTCAACAAATTTTCACTGAGATCAAGACTGGTAAGAGATTTCAATTTTCCAATCTCTATAGGAATATTTCCCTCAAATTTATTCTGGCTCAAATTCATGTTCAATAAGCTGAGCAAATTTCCAAGTTGGGTTGGAATTAAGCCAGACAAATTATTTGATCCAAGCATCAAAATTTGAAGATTCTTCATTGATGCTATTTCTATGGGAATATTTCCTGAGAGATTATTGTTGTTGAGTGATAGATCAAACAACAGGACCAAATTACATAAATCTTGAGGAATGTTTCCTGTAAGATGATTTGAGAATAACTGAAGTTGGTGTAATTCAGTTGCCCCGCCAAGTTCTGGTGGTATAACACCTGATAAATTATTGTTAGAGATCTTGAGGCTTGTGAGGCTACGAAACTTCCCCCAATTTGTTGAAAGGTGACCATAAAAATTATTGTCACTCAATTCGATGTAGTTCAAGTTTGGGAGTACACCAAAAGCATCTGTTATGTTTCCAGTTAGTTGATTTTCCTGAAGCCTGATTCTTATAAGGCTAGAGCAATTCTTCAAACTCTCCGGAATAGTGCCAGTGAATTTGTTATTGTTTGCAGCAAAATGTGTCAAGTTTCCACCAATGCAAACGTTCTGAGGTAATTGGCCGACAAAATTATTCTCACTTAGCTGCAAACTTTCAAAAGCAGTAAGCCTGTCCATTTCTATTGGAATCTTGCCACTGAGATCATTTTGCATTAAATTTAATAGACCAAGCTTAGACAAATTTCCAATAGTGGAAGGAATGGATCCAGATAATTTGTTTTGATGAAGAAAAATGGATTCCAAATTGACCAAGTTACCTATGGAAGTCGGGATTGGTCCAGAGAGGTTGTTGCTCGACAACTGGATTGTTACAAGGGAATGCAGATTTCCTACTTCATCTGGGATAAAGCCAGAGAATTGGTTTGCATAAAGGTAAAGAAAAATTAAATTGCTCAAGTTTCCAATTGTGGAGGGGATTTTACCAGAGAGAAAATTATCTGACAAATCAAGTTGAGTGAGTTTTTTCAAAAATTCAATTTCTCGAGGAATAGAGCCAGAAAGATTATTCGTTCCAAGAAATAGAATATCGAGGTTAATCAACATACCAATTTCACCAGGAATGGGACCAGAAAGTTGGTTGTCTTGTAACTTGAGAAGTGATATATTGGTCAAAGCTCCAATTGAAATAGGTATGGACCCAGTAAGATTACAATTGCTCATGTCGATATGTATTATTTTCCGTAACATCCCAATTTCTTTGGGCATGGTGCCAGAAAGGCCACTTTGCTGAAGATATAGAATCTCCAGGTTCCTCAAATTCACAATTTCTTTGGGGATGGAACCATTGAAGTTATTAATTGCTAGTGACAAGTGCTTTAAGTTCATATGCCAAATTCTCTGAGGAATGCTGCCAGAAAGGTTGTTGCCTCCTACATCTAGATGAAACAAATTGTTTAACTTCTCTATAGAGATTGGGATTGTCCCTGTAAGATTCGACCAAGGAATATCAAGTATTCTCAGATTCCTCAATCTACCTATTTCTCGAGGAAGGGACCCACTGAAAATATTGTCACCCATGAACAGTGAATGAAGGTGAATCAACTGTGTTATTTGAGAAGGAATAATCCCAGAGAGATCATTTGAACGAAGACTAAGGTATGAAAGTGTGGACAGATCACCAATGGTGGTTGGAATGGTACCAGAGAGTTCATTATAAGACAAATCAAGAGTATCAAGATTGGACAAGACTCCAATTTGAGGAGGAATAGTTCCATTCAAAGAGTTGCTACTTACAATTAGAGTGCAAATGTTTGTAAACATCAAGAAGTTGAGATTTTCAAGCGTACCTCTTAATCCAATACTTGTAAGATTTATTTCGGACACATAATTGGAGTCATCACAGGCAATTCCGAGCCAATTGCAAGAAGTATTGCCAGTCCATGAAGAGAGAGAAGCTTGACTCTGGCTGTCAAGGCTGGCTTTCCACTTCAACAAAGCATTTGCTTCTGAAACAATTGGAGAAGAATTAGCAGCAGCATCAAAATGCGGAAATGCGGAAAAGTAGAATAGAAGAAGCAGCCAAAAGGGTTGGAGCTTCATGGACAGAAGCGTTGGAAATATGAACACCATTGTGAATTGTTCATACAACAGTAAAGTGCAGCGTAGGAGAAAGCTTGCATGTTGTTCATGGAATGTGCCACTACTTATATACAGAGAGTCAGTGATACATGATCCAAGTCAACAACATTAACTGTATGTTAGCTTGTTTCAAAAGTTTTAAATAGAAATTATGAATATATTTTCCTCGACTTTATCCTTTTCAATTTTTAGAAAGGAAACTGAAACTAGCTATTTTTTATTCTGTTAATTTTAAATAAATCAATAATTCCCCAAAACCAACACTCTGTTTCGGCTTTTTTATCATATTATTATTATTATTATATATTAAAATAAAATGGTTTGAGTTTTAAAATTTAAAAGAACACATCACATACCAAGATATCTCACCCTCAACTTGTCAAACAAACCTAGCTCCTCTCCTCCACATTGCACAACCCTTTCTTATAAAATAGGCATATATATTTAATTAGTGAAAAAGAGACTATAATTTTCTAAAAGTAAATGAAAAATAAAAGGAGTGATAGATGTTGATTATGAACATTCGATAATGTATATTTATATATATCTGAAAGTATTAAGATGTATGAATGATATATTTATCATGAAAATGATAATGAGGTAAGTTGGAAATCCCACATCGAGAGAGATGAAGTCAATTTAGTGTATATAAATGAGTGCAAACCTCATCTTAAAAGTTGGTTTTGTGAGGTTGAGTTAGGCTTAAAGTCTATTTTTAATATGGTATTAGAGCCATATAAGTTCATCCTAGCAAGATTATTGGGTCATCTTATAGTTCCACGCTCGAGATGTCATGAAGAAGCTGAGCACATATTTGGCAGCGATGTATTTGTTTTTATTTTTTTCCAATTGTAAATAACATAATTGTTATGATATATCTAATAATCTTATATAGTTTAAAAGTTGAAATATCTTTCTTTTCTTAATATCTTGAAAAGCTTTTAAAAAACAAAACTATGATAGAATTTCAAAATGGACACTATATTAGAATATGGTAATTGACTTTAATTATATTACATTAATGGACTTAAAATTGAAACAATAATGAATATTTTGTTTATATCAATAGCACTATTTTACATATTTAAATTTTGAATTTTAAGAAATTGATTTCTAGTTAAAAATTAATAATCTAGAAATTATATAAAGATAGTTATATATTTTAAATTTTTAATATATATATATATATATATATATTATTTCATAAACTTAATATTCATATTATCTATATCTCTCTCTATATATATATATATATAAAAGTATACTAGTAGTTATATATTATATATGATAGTATACTTTTACTAATATAGTTAGATTAGATGTCCGTCAATTGTTATAGTCAATATTTTATAAGAAAAGTTGTCATTTGCGAATTCTATGCCACCAATAAGCTATTTATTGGGGGAGAATTTCTATTTGTGCTTCTTCAAATTTTATCACGGTTAGTTCCTTGCACTTAAAGTTATTATTTTGTTATTTAACAATAAATTTATTATATTTATCTTTCAATTAGAAAATTTTGATTTAATTTTAAAAATAATTCTGAAACAATAATTAAGTTTCTTACTAATAAGCTCTTCTCTTATCTCACAATTTTTTTATTGATTCATTCATAGTTTATCGAAATATGAATGTTATTTTTGTAGGAATATTTGTTTAGAGGAATTTTCTTTCCTAAAATATGGCTAGTCACGTTACCATTTTTTACTTAATTACATTGACCTAGTTTTTTTAGTTTGGTTTAGTTCATCTTTTAATAACAAAACTAATAAGTATCTTTTTTCTTTTTTAAATAAATACTAATTTAGAATATAAAGGTAAATATGTTTTAATCCTTTAAATTTAGGTTATTTTCTTAAGTTCTTTAAATTAAGGAGTCTTTTTGTAGTATCTGAATTTCAGCAACATGTTCTTTTTGTTTCTCTGCAATAAGATGGCGAAACACATTGTTGACATGACTGTCGACCCTCATAGTCATGTAATTATAATAATAATAATCTAAAAAAAATCTCTTTTTCTAATGTCTTTTATAATATTTTTCAGTCTTTGAAATTAAGTTAAATTTTATTTGAGTCTCACAAATTTTGAAAATGACGATTTTAATCCCTCAAATTTATAAATAATACTTTTATTTCTCAAATTGAAAATATGATTTAACATTTCTAATTCAAAATTGAATATGAAACTATAATTCAAAACTGAATATGAAACTAGGATGAAAATATTATATGGCAAGAATATTATAAGTGAATTTTTAACCATGGTAGAGAGATTACCATGTTTTAAGATAAATTTGTTTATGATTTAAAAGTCTCATGTAGATAACGACTTTATACAATAACACTACAGGAAAAGAAAGGAAAGTTAAACCATCATGGTATATCTTCTTTGACAATAATTTTAGATTTTTTCTTCACATCATATATTCATCTTCTTTCTCTAATCTTGGTTTTTTATTTTATGTCATTGTTCTGACATCTCACTCCACCGTTATCATTGATCATCATCATTGTCGTTCTTGGTTTTTTTCTTTGAATATTGTCATTGTTGTTGGAATGTTGTAATCGTATTATTTGTTTATGTCTCTCATTGTAAATGTTCTCGTCATTGTTGCAATTTTGAATTTTCTCGCTATCATTGACTAAGTGTTTCCATTTTATCATTATCGCTATTCACTGATTCTTATTTTCTAATACAATTTCTTATACATTAATTTGTTTAGTGTGTAAATTTAGTTTGTTATTTAATATTGAAATTACATTATTGTAATGATTGGTTAAAGAATAATGTTGTTTGTTTCTTACATTTATTTTATTTGCATCAAGTGAATCTTAGTTTCTTATTTGATATTCAATATAAAAATTATGTACTACCTCTAATTGAAAAATTCCTACTAAAGTTAATGATTGGATTAAGATTGGATTAATTCAACATGCATTAATGATGAGTATGAGAGAGGAGTAGAAGAATTTATCTAATTTGCTTAATGTAATTTTAGTAGTAGTGAGTAAAGTTTAGATGTCCTTGCATAAATTGTTTGAATGGTAGAAGTTTGGATGCTACAAATATTAGAGAGCACTTTTTGTATGATGGCTTTAATAATTTCCCTTTAATGTAAGAAGTATAGTGATTAAGTTATCACATTTACAAGTACGTGGATGAAAAAATTAAAATATAAAACAATGAAGTCACTCTTGAAGCTAAGTCGCTACAATTATCCACTTCAAAGTATCAAATCCTATAGATGGATCAATGTCATACTATGGTGTAATATAAGAGATATGGGAGGGTGGTTATACTAAGTGTAATATAAGAGATCTCAGAGGATGGTTATACTAAGTGTGATAGAAGAGATCAATTTATGTACTTACAGTAATTTGGTGTCCTCTAACCAATATTTCTTTATTATTAGTACCTACTCTGAATATAACATTTTGAAGGGAAGACCATGTCAAAGCCATGGTTGCATCTTAAAGTTATTAATTTCATTAAATACACATGGTTTATTTGTTTTTGTTTGTCAATTAAATATGCTAATTAGGTTGCTATTGAATAGTAATGTAATAAAGAAACTGGAGGGTATGAATGTAACTACTATGTAATGAAATGGATGATAACCATTATACAAGTTAATATCGAAAGAGGTTGGAACCACCAAATTATGTTTAACTAATTCATTATTAAACAGTTTATCTATTTTATAGACTAATGAAATTATTATGTGTTATAGTATTTCATGGATGTTGAACTCTTCTATTGTGAATTATTTGACTATGCTAGATCGACATAACAACCTATTTTATCAATTTTTAGAACACATTAAATTGTATGATATTAAAATAGTTTTTTAAATTTTATTTTTTACTTATGGTTTTTATGTTTTTTACTAAATTGTATATTGATGATTTACACTTTTATATCATATTATTGATTCTAGTTCTACAACAAATTTCATATATGTAAGTTGTTTAAATGAGGAAAACAATATAAAACAAAAGAAATCTTAAAAAAAATACAGAATATAACAACAATTATCATCAATTTGGTGACATAATTAGCAACTTCTACATACACACGAAATTCTCATCATGCATATAAACTAAGACGATGATTCTATTAAAAAATATTTTCATAAATGCATATAGAATGTCTCTTTGGGTAGAACTATTGATCTAGTTACACACATGTAACAACAATTTTAACCATCATACAAAACTTCTATTTTTATCTATAACTATATTAATAACAATTTTAAAATCATATATACTTAGAACCATCCATAGACTTTTTTTTCCACTATATTAATAACATTACATTCACATATTTTAGTCACAATTATCATACTTCAATCTAAAAATAAAAAAGTCAAGTAAAAACTTCATTTATGACAATGTGACAAGAAACAAGAAAATAAACAACATTAAAAATATTTTTAAATTTGGGGATTATAGAGATAATTTTAAAATTAGAAGACTAAAAGTATTTTAGATTTAAGAAATTTAAAATGTCAATTTTATATTTCGAGATCCTAAAAACATCACATTTAAGGACTAAAAAAATTGATCCAAAATTTTAAAAATAAAAATATTTTAGCATTAAAATCTTAAAAGTGTATTTCCAAATTATAACTTTTGAAAATTACAAAATTGTTTTAAATTTAGGAAACTTGAAGAAAAAGAGTCTAAATTTGAGGATTAAAAAAATAACCATGAAATTATTAGAATTTATGTTTAGAATTGACATATTCTAAGATAAGCTTGCATTCTTTCTCAATGGAAGATTGACTTACCATGTCATTGGAGATGACCCGTAACGTAAGGTTCAAAACTTCATACTTTCAATTCTATCAACTTCACATTTATTTACACTGTATATATATATATAAATATAATTTATACATACATTTAAAATAATTATCACCTAAACTATTAAAATTTAATAACTACGATTCAAATATGCTTTAAAGAAAATTATTTGAATGATATAAACTAATTTATTAAATATGTGGAAACCAAAATATAAACTAATTTAAAAATTGAAATTAATTAATCTATTAACTAAATTAGAAATTATTTTATAAATTAAGAATTATTTATATTTAAAATAATAAAAATTATATTTTTTATAGTTATTTGATCTTTAAAAAATATGAATTAATTTTTATATATAATGATAATTAAATATTTTTAAATTAGAATTTAAATTACTTTTTAAGATTAGTTATCAAAATTTTATATATTTATTAAATTAAATTAATCTTTAATTAAATTAATAATTAATTTTATTATTTTAAAAATTAATAACATGATTTTTAAAAGTAATTTTTCTTGTAATGTTTGAAAAAATTATTTGAATGATATTTTCAGTTTTAGACCTTACATTTTTTAATTTTACGAAAACTAACTACATAAATAAATAAAAATTGTATATTTTAGTAACAATTGCGCTTCTTGCATTTATTATAATTTGAAAAAGAATTAATTTAAAAAAGATTCAACGGAATAGAAATCTTGTCTCGTGAACATAAGTTATATCTTATAATATTATTGCGTAATTTATATAAAATACATAGATAGAGTAGTAAATCAAAATTTGAAGTTATGAATTTCTAGTTATAAATTTTGAATATGCAAAATTTTAATTTTAACGTTAAAGAATTTTGAGATTGAAATCTACGCAATTATATTTCAATAAATAAAATACATATTATATTTCATAAATAAAGTCATATTATAGATGAAAAGGTAAGGTAAAGATTAAATACTTAAATTTGATATATAATAAGTATAGCATAGTTAGGAGTTATGTTTTGAATTGATGTGTGTACTCTTATTTCAACAATTAATGCTGTTTTGGTGACATGACTTTTAACCTAATTTGATGTCTTATTTTACTCTATAATCAGGGTTTCTAAACGAGTCTTTTAAGGGTTTGATTGAACAAGTTTTTATTATGGTGTGATTAAATTTATATCTCACAAGTAATGTTCATAAAATGAAAAAATTAGTTAGGGAAGAATTCATGGGTTTAAATATTTTTATTTAGATATTTTTATTAGAAATGCATAGTTCACATCAATCTACTGATAAAAGTTCAAAATAGATGAAAATTAAATTAAATTAAAATTAATTATTTAAATATTATTATATTATTTATAAAAAATACAAAAATAAAAAAGTTTGGAAACAAAATTTAGATCAAATATTTTTTATTATAAATAATAGAAAACAAAATAATAAAATACTTCAAATAAAAAAAATGAGAAAAAAATTAGCAGACATCAAAATTTTTAACATGGGAAACCCTCAATAGGAAGGAAAAACCCATAGGACTTATTTTAGTAAAACTTCCACTAATAAAGATTAATGGGTACAGAAAGTCCTTCTAGAGATGCCTCCAAAGATCAACAAAAAAAAGTTCCTTTCACCAATAAGGTGGATAACAACACAAGAAAATCTCTATGGGTATCTAGATGGTTCTCTACACAGATTTGTAAAAGATATACCGATCATTATTAGTGACTTACTTGACAAATCTCTCCCTCACTAATTAATTGGGGTCATAGCCAACCATGTTCGTTGCAGATAGCAAGTTTTCTTACAGGCAAGATCTCTCTCATCATATCTGATCCATTCTTATCGGTATGAATTTTCTCTAAAGATAATTGTTCCATCTCTAGTGCATCAAGTATCCAATGATATTGGACCTCAATATACTTTGCTTTAACCTTGAATGAAAGGTCAAGTTTTTGTTTGAGATAGATTGCACTTTGACTATCACAGTACAAAACATATTTTTCTTGTGATGGTCCTGACTCTTGTAGGAATTTCTACATCCACAAGAGCTCTTTGGCAGCTTCTATAACAAAAATATATTTTGCCTTTAAGGAGACATAACAACAATACAATTTTGTAGTCTAGATTGCCATGGCACTGCCCCCTTGCAAAAGTCATCATATAACCAGAAGTAGACTTCCTAGAGTGCACATCACCATCCATGCATGCACCTATGTAACCATTCAACACAGGCTTACCACTTCCAAAGCATAAATAAACTCTAGAAGTACCTCTAAGATACCTGATTATCCACTTTACAGCTTGTCAATGTTCTTTTTTAAGATTAGCAAAGAAACAACTAACAACACCAATAGCATATGTTTGACCTTGTACAAACCATATCATACATTAAACTATCAACTGTAGAGAAATGAAAGCAGAACACACATGTTTATAGATGATACTAGGGGCTATAAGTATGGAAACACAATTAAACAATAGTGTTACAAAGCTATTATGAGATATAAAGACCACATTAATCATATATGCATGACCAAGTTACTTGAATTGACAAACATAACTCTCATTCCCTTTCATTACTAGAATCTAATCACATTATGCTGAAATATAAAACATAATTAAAGAACAAAAATTGCATGTTTATTTGAGTTTACCCACTTACAAATGAGGTGTCAAAACTATAAAATTGAAAATCTTTATGAAAAACATTTGCGTTCAAAAAATTAGTTATAGAATATTCAGATAGTTAAAAAACAAAAACCAAATTCCCATATTTACATACCATTTCTTATGTTCATAACCAACAATGTTGTCCCATGATATCGCACCATCTTTAGATGTACTTATGGGTTCATCAAGTCCATAAATTCTCACTTCCATATCCTCAAGATTAGAAGTACATTTATCTACAGATGGCACCTTTTTATTCTCTTCTTTTGGTTTTCTATCCACGTTTTTTTCTTTGTCCCAACTTGTTACCATCTAATTGTAAAACACAAGTAAAAACATCAATGATAAGAGTTCATTTTAACAATTAGCATGTTAGGTGTTTGATAGAATGACAATAAGAAGAAAGTCACACAGAAGATTCCTACTGAACTTGAAGATAATCCCAGAGGCTATCTAAGTGTGAAGGTTCACTTCACAAGGAGCTTAAGAGGGGAAGAAAATGACAAAGAATAAAACTAACCAACACAAGATATCAAGATGAACATGAATCATAAAGGCAAGATAGTAAAAGACATGGAATTAAAGTGTTGAAAATTAAAGAGCATGAAAGTAAAAAACATAAAATAACAATGGAGGAAGAGATTAAGGAAGGGGAAGGAGAATGGAGTGGTACATGTTACTTAGGGGATGGTCCAACCTAAGATGAGCGATGCTGGTCACCAATTGAGCCATGACTTAAGATAAGACTCAAAAGGGGAAAGAACACTCAATAACACAACACAAGCTCATGGCTAGGCAAGAATGCTCTTTATATCATAGATGTTCAACCCTTTTACATGAATGAGAGACCTCCTTATATAGGCATAGGGTGGGGACCTAGAGGAAAATACATTGGGAAAGATTCCTTAACATATTCTACTCTTGGTGGCCAAGGCTCAAACAGTATAGAAGGTAGGGCAACAAGGAAAGGGTGGCAATGATTGGGAGAATATGGGGCATGCTCCCCAAGGCTTCTAGAAGGTCAAGGTTGACTTCTCCCACCTCCTTGGACGTCCACATGCTTGGCCCTCAATCCTAAGCTCTCCTTTACTCCAAACAAGGCTCTACTTGAAAAAAAAGGGTGTGCCAAGAGCAATCCTGCAATATAAAGAAAAATCATAAGTCTAGAAAATACTTAAGACCCAATGGAAATACTAAAAAGGCTAAAGAAAATGGGAGAGGAGGAAGTGTCTCTTCTCATCATGCTCCTAGTAATCCTCCTTGGACACTCCTCTTCTTTATTTGTGGTTAAGGACTCATCAATCAAGCTCTTCAGGATTCAAATCCCCTTATTTCATTAATCCAATCTGCTATAATATTGACAATTTTCAATAATGACCATTTTTTCCATTGCTAAAAAGCAAAAATAATGCAGATATCAAATTAAGAAATATGAAAAATAAATACTTACAGCTCTCTTTTGAAAGAATGAAATATGAGTATGAATAGATTTGTATCATTTGCATTTATATCTTTTGAAGACATATCTTTACCTGGAATATGTTTATATTCTAATAGACAAGTAAAGGTAAGTTGTAGGTTGTGCATAGGTCACAAGAAAACTTTAGGATTTTAACTAAATTGAGTGCAACATTGCAACAAATTGTAAATGACAAAACTCAATATGCATCAAATGCCATAAACATGCAAAAGCTAATATTCCCTAAATCATAGAAATATAGAATGAAGTACATGTTCCAAACTCGTAATAACATGTCTAAACCACTCTATGGTCTTTAACTTTCCTTTTAAGATGTGTAGTAAGATTTGCAATAAGTTGTGAAATATCACAACCATGAGGAAGTTGAAACTAAA
The DNA here is from genome assembly GCA_030347555.1 of Lablab purpureus. Lineage (NCBI taxonomy): Eukaryota > Viridiplantae > Streptophyta > Magnoliopsida > Fabales > Fabaceae > Lablab > Lablab purpureus. The sequence goes on from CM059260.1 coordinate 28,675,284, forward strand.
TACTAACCTATAATTGTAATTCTACCATTAGATATAGTTTTTATTTCCATTATAATAATAGAACATAAACATCGCATCATCAAAACTAAATAGTGGCTATGAATTATTTCTTTTTTATTTGAAGACAAAAAGAGTATAATGCACCCAAATCAATGGTGTAACATCAAATGAGACAGCAAAATCAATAACTACTTCTAGGAAGTGAGATTAACACAGTCAACTTCACAAACAATGACAACTTCACCATCAGATACAACTGTAATAGTAACTTTTTATCTTTTTCATCACTTCTACTATTGTTATTATTACCTCTACCTCTTAATATTTCTCGCTTGAGGATCCTACATCCTCTTATCATGTGTCCTAGTTTATTGCAACAGAAACATGTGAATGTGATGTCTTTCTTTGGCATTAACTTGTCTCTTAACTTACTACGATCATGAAATCTCTGAGAATTTCTATATATATTTCTTCCTCTTGACTCCATAATTAGAGCTTCATTTTGTGTTGAGAAGCTAACTTTAGTATTTCCTTTCCTCCTAGTTTCTTCATTTAAAAGAATATCCTTGACCATGTTAAAGGTTAGTTTTCCATTAAGAACAAAGTTGCTTAGAGATGCCATTAATGTCTCCTAGTTGTCTAATAATGAGCTCAACAACAATGCAAGTAACTCATCATCTAACAATCTACATAGTGATCAAATGATTCACCATATTCTGAAAAACTACTCAAGTGTTCTATCATAGAGGAACCATAGTGATAAAATGATTAACCATGTTTTGAAAACTGCTTAAGTGCTCTATCATAGAGGAATCATATTTGTGTTTCAAGTTTTCCAACTTCCTAATTAGGAAAACCTTGGTCAAGGAATTTTTAGACTCAAACAACTCACCTAAAATTTTTCGTAAATTGTAAGCCAGAGTCTCACTAGATACATGATGACAAACATATTGATCTACTCATTAATAGTCTTCCTATTTAACTTCTTCCAATCTGTCTCATATTTATCTGCTGGTTTAATACCATGTTCTCCAATAGGATCATACAGATCTTTGCAAAATAGAAAATCTTCCATCCGAGATTTCCAAATTGAATAATTGGTAGAATCCAATTTTATCATGGTTCCAACACTATCACCATCTCCCATTTTCAGAGTAAATCAAAGTTGAGCTCTAATACCAGTTGTTGGGAAGAAACACAGAAAACTATGTTAATACGCCAAGTAGAAGAATGAGAGAAAGAAATTAAATCTTCCCTCAGTAAATAATAGAAAACAAAATAATGAAATACGCCAAGCAGACGAATGAGAGAAAGAAAAGAAATTAGCAGACACCAAAACTTTTAACATGAAAAACTCTGGGACCTAGTCTAGTAAAACTTTCACTAATAAAGATTAATGGGTACATAACAAGTTCTCTTGGAGCTTCTTCCAAGGATCAACAGAAAAAGTTCAATTCACTAATAAGGTGGATAACAAGGCACGAAAACCCATATTGGTATCTAGCTGCTCATCTGCATAGATTTCTACAAGATATACTGGTTATTGTTAACCTCTCTTTCTCTTTTGGTGACTTTTCTTCTTCTCCCACCAAAGACACTCTCACAATCTTTGTTTGTCTATCTTTCTCTTGAAGTTGATTTAAAAAAGAGACTGATGATAATGAAGTAAAAAACTATAAAAAAAGAAAATAAAGAAATAACACATTACCAATGATCATTTACACGAATTTATAAAGTATAAGTATAAAATAAGTACGAAACGTAATTTTGACAAATAATTCAAGAATTAAAAAAATATTTAACTTTTTTTTTAAAATTGTCAAAGTGAAAATAATGAACTAATTTAATAACATACTATACATATAACAATTACATTGAATTCTATTAATATTTGCCATGACGAAAATGACTAAAATAAACTGGTTTAGAAACATAAAAGACTAGAATGAAATTTCAAAAAAATAAAAGACTAAGTTAAAGAAAGAAAAGGTAGAGTTTAACAATACTAAATTTATCAATATATTGAATATTAAATTAGAGACTAAAAGAACAAATAAATTATTATTTTAATAATTTATTTTTAAAAATACATTTTAAATGATTATACAAAATATTCGAAAAGGTTCCAAGGGGAGCTTCTCTGTGTCAGGGAACGGTGCAACTATCTGAACGGCAGCGGCAGCCGCAGCGCACGGATGCTAAGCCTTGAAGCTTCCGAATTCCAATTGTTAACTCGCCAAAACCAAATGGCTCTTATTTCATCCTACTAGAAAATCAAACGACACAGATTAATGGATCCCCCATCCCAATTTTCCTCTACTCTAAACCCTAACCCTAACCCTAGTCCCGACGTTTTCTTGGACCCAACCTCCGATTCAATCCCAAACCTTCTCCAGAACCCCAACCCCACCACCTTCAGCCACTACCTCTCCTTCTCAGTCCCCAAGAAGCGTCGTCGCGGCCGCTCCCAGCGCAATCCGGCATCGTTTCGCCTTCCTCTCACCCTCCCCACCGACTCTCCCTCTTCCTCCCGAGACCCCGCCTCCGACGAAATCATCGTAATCAACAAAGAACCCAAAACCGAAGCTCTGATCGCCCTCTCAGCTGGTTTTCCGGCGGACTCCCTCACAGAGGAGGAGATCGACGCCGCCGTGCTCCCGGTCATCGGCGGCATCGAGCAGGTCAACTACACTCTCATTCGGAACCACATCATTGCAAAATGGCGCGAAAACGTGTCCAATTGGGTGAGCAAGAAAACCTTCCTCGATTACATTCCGCAACATTACCACGGGCTTTTGGATTCCGCGTATAATTACCTTGTCTCGCATGGTTACATCAATTTCGGCGTGGCCTCTTCCATCAAGGAGAGGATTCCAGCTGAGGCGAGCAAGCCGGTGGTGATTATCGTCGGTGCCGGGCTCGCCGGGTTGGCTGCGGCACGGCAGCTTATGCGGTTTGGGTTCAAGGTGACGGTGTTGGAAGGGCGGAAGCGCGCCGGTGGTCGTGTTTATACGAAGAAGATGGAAGGAGGGAATAGGGTGTGTGCTGCTGCGGATTTGGGTGGTAGTGTGCTGACGGGCACGTTGGGGAATCCCCTTGGGATTGTGGGGAGGCAGTTGGGTGAGTTGCTTCATAAGGTGAGGGATAAGTGTCCTCTTTATTGCGTGGATGGGAGGCCGGTTGATCCAGATACGGATGTGAAGGTGGAGTCTGCATTTAATCGCATGCTCGACAAGGCCAGTAGCTTGAGGCAGTTGATGGGGGAGGTCTCGATGGATGTGTCCCTTGGGGCGGCACTGGAGACGTTCCAGCAAGTCTTCAAGGACTCGGTGAGTGCTGAGGAGTTGAGTTTGTTCAATTGGCATCTTGCAAATTTGGAGTATGCCAATGCGGGGTTGTTGTCAAATCTTTCGCTTGCATTTTGGGACCAGGATGATCCGTATGATATGGGGGGAGATCATTGTTTTTTGCCTGGAGGAAATGGGAAGCTGATTCATGCTTTGGCAGAGAATGTGCCAATTTTGTATGAGAAAACTGTTCATACGATTAGGTATAGTGGTGATGGAGTGCAGGTGATTGCAGGGAGTCAGGTGTTTGAGGGTGATATGGCATTGTGCACTGTTCCATTAGGTGTATTGAAGAAAGGGTCTATTAGGTTTATACCAGAGTTGCCTCAGAGGAAGCTTGATGGAATAAAAAGATTGGGGTTTGGTCTGCTGAATAAGGTTGCAATGCTTTTTCCCCATGTGTTTTGGGAAATGGATCTTGACACATTTGGTCATCTTTCTGATGATCCAAGTCGTCGTGGGGAATTTTTCTTGTTTTACAGTTATGCAACAGTTGCTGGTGGTCCCCTGTTGATTGCTTTAGTAGCAGGGGAAGCTGCGCACAAGTTTGAGAGCATGCCCCCCACAGATGCAGTCACACGAGTTCTTCAAATTCTCAAGGGTACACTTTATATGAAAGTTACTACCTACGTCATACTTCGGCTAATACAATTTACAAAATAAGAATATCCATACAAAATAAGCAAATAAAAATAAATTTGAGGACAAGAAATTGCATATCCATTATCATGTAGTTTGTATGATTTCCTCAGTTTCCTAACATTTTTCTTGTGTTATGAGTTTTATTTAGAATATATGTAAATTAAGTTGTATCTTTTTCTCATTATAGTTCAGCAGAAATACTTAATTTTCATTGGACAAGTTTTAATTTTTATATATTAATATTAAAATTGATTACTATTTTATTTTAGCAAATATTTATGAAGAAAAATGCTCTATCCGTCTGCAGGTATCTATGAGCCAAAAGGAATCAATGTTCCTGAACCTATCCAAACTGTCTGTACTAGATGGGGTAGTGATCCCTTCTGCTTTGGTTCTTACTCCAATGTTGCAGTTGGAGCTTCTGGTGATGATTATGATATTTTAGCAGAAAGTGTGGGCGATGGTCGGCTTTTCTTTGCTGGGGAAGCAACCACTAGGCGCTATCCTGCTACTATGCATGGGGCTTTCCTAAGTGGTCTAAGAGAAGCTGCAAATATGGCCCACCATGCTAATATTCGAACACTGAAGATGAAAGTTGACAAGGCCCCTTCAAATGCTCATTCTTGTGCTTCCCTTCTAGCAGATTTATTTAGAGAACCTGATATAGAATTTGGGAGCTTTTCTGTCATTTTTGCTCAGAAGAATACAGACCCCAAGTCACCAGCAATCTTGAGGGTAACATTTAGTGAGGCTAGAAAGAAATGTCATGAAGTTGCAAAACAAGACCAACAACACTCAAACAAGTTACTTTTTCAGCAGCTTCAGTCACATTTTAATCAACAACAGCAGCTTCATGTTTACACATTACTGACAAGACAACAGGTTCTTGACCTAAGAGAGGTAAGAGGTGGTGATGAAATGAGATTGAATTACCTCTGTGAAAAGCTAGGAGTGAAACTAGTCGGAAGAAAAGGATTGGGGATGAATGCTGATACTGTCATTGATTTCATTAAAAGTGAGAGGGGCAATCGTAAGCCTGTTTCAACCTCTCTGGCTCTTAAACCAGGTGAGTGATATACATTATGAAATGCTGTTTTTATAATTTCTATATCAATATCTTTTGAAAACAGGAAGTAAAGTGAAAGCAATATGACGTTTATTTAGTTATTTGTGAAATTATAAAAAGAAGAATGGAAAATATTTTCACTAACCAAAGAAGCTGTTACCTTTTCTTTGCTTCTCATTTTTTCTATTCTTTCTTCTCTCTGCATGATCAGTTGCTAGATCATTAATATTTTTCTTGGTTTATAAACAGGGGTGTCATCGAAGCTGAAGGCAGGCATTACAAAGCGCAAGTTAATCAGGTTTGAACTCGATTTCTCTATAATATATATATATATATATATATATATATATATATATATATATATATATATATATATATATATATAATCTCAAATGTCATTATTCTCTTTTGTGTAAAATTTTAACTTTATTAGATTTGTCAACTCAGACGGGCAAAAGTGGTGAGGAAAAGCAATGGATCCATAGATGTGGGGAGTGCCACCAAATTATCAGAAGAGGTTAAGATGACAGATCAAGTGCTTCCTGATGTTACTGTTTCAGGTAATTATTGTATGAAGAAATTTTTTATACTGAGCATCCTCTCCTCAAAATTCACATTCTTTAATTTGTTTTAAGCTCTTGCCTTTTTTGTAAAGAGCTGCCTTCATGGGGGAAACAATATTTATGAAAAATATATTCCTGACGTTTAGAACTTGGACTTTCAGTTTTGCATCTCCCTTCATACCCATCGATGATTCCAACTTCAGCAACCACCGTCCTTAGTTAAACCTATTTTTTCCTTTATTTTTTATTATTATTTTCATCTCTTATTAGTTCTGTATTTTTTTCCATCTGCTCTTTTTTCCTTCACAATCTCTTCTATATTTTCTTGTTTTTTTATTCTCTATTTTAAATTTAGATTTTGTCACCACAATTTTTCTTTTTTTGTTCAGTTTTTCAAAATCCTTTTTCCTCCGTTTTGTGGTTTTACTTGATCGGCCTTCTTTTATTCTCACTTCTAGGATATTTTTAGTTGTGTGGCTTTTTATTTATTGTGCTACTGTTAGGAGAATTTATGTTTATGCTTGTATTACGAGACTTTGATGAATTTTATTTCATAAATATTTTTCTAGAAGTTAATTGAGATATATTGATGAATTTTATTTCATAAAAATATTTTAATAAAAGTTAATTGAAATATATGGATAGTGTAAATCTTTTTCAGTCATGAACTGACATCAAATCATAGATTGTTTTGCAAATGAAAAGTTTGGAGATTTGCATTAAGTACTTCAAATCATATCTAAAGTGACTTCTAATAATAGTGTGTTTGAGTATCAGATGTAATCACGTTGAATGTGAATCCATCGATTCTTATCTTTGACATATAGGTTATTGGAATATGTGCAACGGATTTTAAATGGCAAAACAAATGCACTCTAATTTGTGGAGTAAATTTTTTACACCAACAATGCATTAAAATCAAACTTCGTTTGTGATTTTGTTATCTTGATACTTGTTATTTGATTTTATGATTATTATTGTTTTGTACTTTATATGTATATTATAATTCATCTGCCGTTTTATATGGTAGAGTTGTGGCTTACAGACAGGCATATGCAATTGTTAACGATGGCATGCATTAATATTTGTAGTTACGGAGTTTGTCAGTATGAATTACTAACTGCCTACATATTTCTAGGAAGCAATCAAAGTGACTTGAGCAATCCATAAATGAATGGTCGTATTTTCACCCAGGAGGTGAGACTGCTGAGAACTCTGAATTCTGAAAGTTTTTCTTAGATTAAATATTTCTTTTATTATATGCAATTATAAATGAAGCTAGCACTCCAGCATACTTCTATTCTGTTCAATTCAATGAGAATTTCAAATATCTCATTTTACTTTTCTAATATATTCACGTTTTTATATTAAATTGCAGAAAGGCTAGGATGCCCCTTCAACTCCCTCAATGCTCTTTTTGGATAGGTGTCTATCCTAGATTCTTGGTCTCTTGTTTATCATTTTCCAATGAATGATAATTTGTAAGAAAATGCGAGGGCGAGCCTTGCGCATAGGTAAGGTAGCTTCCTTGTAAACCTTGAAGTCACAGGTTCGCATCCTGGAAAAGACGACTCCACTTGCAGGGGCAAGGTTTTTTATACATCTATTCTTCCCATACTTAATTAGGTGGTGGGAGCCTGATTCACGGGGCTAATTTCATATAGGTTTGAAAGTATTGGTAAGTATATTATGCAATGAATGGATAATTTCTTGCAACTAAATCCAAGATCCTGATGACAATGTTGGAGAACGTCAGGTGCTTGATACAGAGCTATCGTTCTTCTTGACCTCCTGTGATTAAAAAAGGGACCAGCTGTACCAAAGTTTCTTACATCAACCTTGTGATAGCTGTCTTTGGTGATGGCATCGATTTGTGGTGTTTTTGGCTGGATCATCCACACATCATTTGTTCAATACATTGGAGATGGTCTTCTTGTAAATACCTCAAGTGCTGATGGCTCTATGATGCAGCAACCAGCGAACGAAATATAGATCTTGCCTTGGCCTGAAATAGTTGGATTTGCTTGCAACCAGCGATGAATTTGTGAATGCAGTGGCAGCATTGTGATTGGTCTCCCTTCAGGTTCAGTGCCACCTTTTAAGGCAGCCATTTTATAGATTTTAATTTGTACTCCTTTGTGAATGATATATGTCGAGTAGATTTACTTAATATTTAAGATTTTCACACATAACAATTTTGTAAATTATTAAATATTATGATGAGTTTTATACTTGTTTGATATTTAAAATTTTTATTTATAATAATTTTAAGAATTATTAAAAATCATGTTAAGTTTAGGACTTTCTTGATTTTAAAATTTTCATCCATAACAATTTTGATAATTATTAAATATCATCTTAAGTATCGAATTTGTTTATAATAATTTTGATAATTATTAAATATTATTTTAAGACTCGAACTTGTATGATATTTAAGATTTTTATCTATAAATTTTTTAGAGAATTATTAAATATCATATTGAGTTTTGGATTTGTTTGATATTTAAGATTTTTATCCATAATAGTTTTGATAATTGTTTAATATCATGTAGAGTCACAAATTTGTTTGATAATTAAAATTTTCATCTATAATAATTTAACAAGTTATTTAATTATCACTTGAAACTTGCATGATAAAATATAAAAATTAGAACAATAAAAAAACACTTTAAAACATTTAACATTTTCAATACAAAATATTTTTTACTAAAAAAATTATGTAACCTTGATTTTTTTATTGGAAATGAAAATACATAAGAGTAAGTTAATTCTTATCGGATCTAAATAAATAATTTCATAAATTTTTTCTTCTTTTTAAAAGTAAATAATTTAAAAAGAAATTTACATATATTTTGTTTGATTTTAAGAAAAAAATAAATATTAAAAATTACATTAGTTTTATACATTAATTGTTCATAGGATTAATGTTCTAGGATGGTAATCAATTTATGAACCTAAATTTAATTTCAAAGATAATATTTTTTTTAAAATTTTTCTATAATTTTATTTGAGAAATTATAGTGTCAACTCCTTTGTCTTTTTAAATTATTTTTTCGTCGTTAACTCGAGACTCCAATTATAACAATTATGAAAATATGAGGGTAGAGAAAAGAAATCCAATATATATGTAGACTAATATTATATAGTTTATCATTGAATTAAGCTGGTATTATTAGATAAAAATTAAAATTGATAGTAGAAAGTAACTTTTTCTAATTATAAACTTCTATTGAAGTGGGACTTGGTTCACTAGCCACCATTCAACTATCGATGTCATCTTCATATATAATGTTAGATTTGAATTTAGTTATTTTGGTTACTAATTTTATAATGAAGATATGATGTGAATGTTTTCTAAATTTAGAATTTGATGTTTAACTATAGGGTGTTTCTTCTTGCACTCCATTAAACTCTTGGATATCTTTCATTTATTCTGAAACGGGCTTTCGAGAATATAAAAAAATATTTCGAAATTAATTGGAGATGTCAATAACCTTGTAGGATGATCAAATTGATTCCTTTAATTCTGCGAAAGAACTGAGAAATTTAAACAAGTGAATACAAGAGTCCAGTTAAGTTAGAATTTTACTATGTAACATTTTATATAGAGATTCTGAGTATGTGGCAAGTGCATACCAGTTGAACCACCTTATCGGCAATGCAGTATTACTTATGAAGGATTAAAATATTAGTTTATACTCTTCGATTACAGAAAGGATTCAGAAATAAAATCCACGATTACTAATCCAGAATTAAAAGTGAAATATACTCTTTTATTGCGAAATGATTGATTCGTAATGAAAATTTTATATTCTAAGTTACCTAATCCACAATTTAAAAGGTGTAGACTGATATAATTGATTTGCATACAGAAAAAGCCTTGCCATTGCATAGTTACACTATGGAATAACCCGTCTCAGTTTTTCAGGCCAAACGATGAATCTTATTAATCACACTTTACAATGCAATAACCCATTGTTCAAAGGTACATCTGACAGCCTAAACAAATTTTTTAATCGTGTTATACTAGCTACCCAAACAATTGATTAGATACTGCACAAATTATGTACAGGCTAGAGCACTTTCTGAAAAAACAAGCTGCATAAAAGATAAATCCTATTGAATTTCCCCAATTATCCCAAGATTTTCATTTCTTTCTCAGGGCCTTTTCTCATCACCAGGTAGAGAATTCTCCCCATTGTTGCTTGTTCCTTCAAGCCACTCCTCCAGCTTAGCTTGTTTACTTGCTTTGAAATCATCATATTTTTCTGATAGTGACAATAACTTTTCCCCAATATCACTTGGTTCAGATTGAGATTCATCTTCAACCTGGCTTGATGGGGGCAGCTTCTCCGCTTGTGAAGATGCATTAGTGCTTGCAGATGCATCTGGTAATGACACGCTACGGTGCAGCTGTGGCTTCTCGGTTCCGGAAGTTACCGTTCCCACAGAATCAAGTTGTGGCCACTTGACACTGTAGGTCTTCTGTTTTGAAAAGTTAAAAACACTTGAAAAATAGTTATCCCTTATTTCATTTCCTTCTTGGGCACGAACTGGAGTGCTAACTCTCTTAGTCTGAAAATTTGATGCCGACCCATTGACTAACCCTCCGTTTGGTTGCTTTGCTGTGATCGTTACAAGGGATTTTTTAATGTCTCCAATCATCTCGTCAGCTATGGGGAATCCACACTCTTTCATTGATCTCACCATTGTGACGGAGTCCTCCAAATCTTCTGTGTGCAAAGTTGTTTCACGACTCTTGTCGATAACGTTCTTCTTAAGTTTCATGACATTGGGCACTGCAGTTTGTGTGTGCTGTTGAATAAAGAAAAGACCAGCAGACGGTTCATTAGCCACGTATTTAATCATCTCTGCCAAGCAGTTGCTTATCTCCACAAAACCATCAACGGTGGAGAATCCATGCATCTTCCCAAAGACAAAATATTGTTCATCACTGACATTGCCCAGGAAAGAAACAAATCAGAACAATTGTATCAGGGTAAATTAAGTATGTTAATAAATGATTGTATTGTATTCCAACCATAATTGTGAATTATTGCGCAAGACATTGTGACAAACAAAAAAAAGTTTTACTTTGTAATTTTTTTTATTTGATAAATATTGTCTCAATACAAACACAATTGGCTTTCTTCGGAAGTAAAGTTGTAGCATACTGGACAAGACGGCTTAATCTTAGGTATACTGTTGAACAAGCTCAAAGTTTACTCCAGTCTTATCTTCATCTTGCTCTTAAAATTGATGTGACTATCTGCACTACTATGTTTTATTCATAACCCTGATGCCAAAACCACCTTTGATGCCACTTATGAGCGAGCACCTTAGATATGAATTGTCCCATGCAGTAATTTACAAAATCAGCAGGGTGAATATGAAATTGTGTTACGAAAAAAATGATGACAAGTAAATAAGATGCATGGGAAGCATTTCCTTTATTTTAATCATAACTAAATAAGAAAAAAAAAATTGCAAATAAAAAGTATCTGAATTGTATACAAGATAGTAAGCGCAACCTTTAGAACTATCATTATTTTAACTGTTTCAAAATCAGCAAATTCTTCACATATATCATCCTTCCACACTTGGTAGCAACTGAAAGCTGATGTAACTCCTTAGTACACAGAAAGATATGAATATCCTGCCACTAAACCTACTTAATTTCACATTCACTAAAGTTTCAGAGTAATAATTAAGAAACAGTATATGTACCTCACTGAAGTAAAGGATCCAGGGAGATGCAAAGCCACTGATTTTATAGACATGAACGTAACTTCAGTGCTTGCACAGTAGTTTTAAAGATGATTCTCTACACAGGAGCTATGGATCAGAGAAACTCTTTCCATTTTGGATCATAGTATCAAAACTACTGAAAATCATATATTAGTCTTACAGAAGAGAATGATGATCTTCAAAAAGCGCTATTTTCCTCAACATGTGAGACATTATATCTTTGTTATGGAGTTCAAGTATGCTTCTGGAATAACTGATTTCAGTCGCATAAGAAAAGAATTAACACAATCCCCAGCTGAAAACACCATAGGTGATGCAGTGGCAATAAGAACAAAATTTTCACCATTCCCTACATCTATCTTATACAGTTCGTGAAAAACTTCCTGAAAATGAATGACCAAGTTGTCATAGAAGTACCTGCTGGGAGGAATAACATTGATAGCAAGAATACCAAACTCACAAAGAACCAATTTAGCAGCTAGAAGAACATCCTTTCTAACAAATTCTAACGGCGGAGAACTTACACCGTTCCTCATATCACTTGAATCTAAATCAACCATAACAACATCAAATTTACCATTGATCTCATCTTCCACTAAGTGACCACTAAAACCATTAACCTCACAATCATCCTGCAATTTTCCCTGACAAACAAGCTTCTTCAAAGATTCAAAGGCATCACCAACAACTATATGAATAAACTTACTTTCTTCTAATCCAAAATATTCCCGTGCCACCCTCAAAACCTCCCTATCACTATCCACACCCATGACCTCAAAACCCAATTGAGTTCTCAAAAAAGTGGCCAAAGCCCCACCTCCAACCCCAAGGCATAAAGCCTTCGGTTTAAACCCATTCTGAATCTGCCCTGCTAGATATTCACTATTCAACACAAGACCAGCCACCATGGGCCCCAGGTAAGGGTGCACCAAAACCTTAAGATCAGGCACAAATCCCACATCACCACCAATGCAGACACCATCCAAACCATCACCATCTTTGTCTGGAACAATACAAATTTCAGTCTGAATTAAATTGGGCATCCTCTTGAACCTCAACCTCCTCCTAAACTCCCTCCCGTGATGCAAAACCCCACCCCCATTTTCAATTTCAACATCCTCAACCAACATTTCACCAACATGCATCCCAACACATTGATGAACCACCACACTAGAAACCAAGTTATCCACATAACTTAAAATGGGTATCTCAGGAATGCCCTTTTTGAACAAAGATTTGGGAGAAAGGGCCAAAAGAAGAGGCTTTGACCAAACCTCAAAACCCTGTTGGTGCAATGAACACTCCAAGGGACGGTGATAAACACGAGGGGTAAAGGGTATAGTACCTTCCTTGAAGTTGTTTCCAATGAGAATCAATCGAGATATTTCATGGGAACTAAAGAGGAGTTGGAGATGACCCAATTCAGTGGAGAAGATCCAATCGATTTCTCGACCTTCAGGGACCAACATGGCACCAACTCGAGGCATGTCATCAGGTTGGAGCGGTGAATCGAGCACAGCAACTCGGAGGGGAGAATTGGCACATGATGGATGAGGTATTGTGAAGGAAATGAAGCGAGAAGGGGTAAAGGTTTCAAAGGTTGATGCATCGAGGGCCATCAAAGGTCTTTTGCCCCAACTTCGCTGTAACAATTTTTGTGATTGTTTGTTATTGTTAATGTTGTCACAACTTGTTCATTATTTTATTTCTTCGAGTCTGCAAAACAATCACGTCTATAAATCAATGTCAGAATTAGTGTTTGGGAACCACAAGAGAGAATTAATTATGACACAGTCAAGAGAACCAAGCAAATATGATTAATGTAAATAATTCAGGGATTGAGACATTAACGAAAAGCTGAAACTTATATACACTACTATAGATGTTGTTGATTGTTGGTATTTTAATCAGAAATGGAATTTCATTTTGGTAATATGCAGGATAAAGTTATTGAGGTAATACTCAATTTTTTATTTCAAAACAACATCAAAGCTTTTTATCGTTAAAAAAATTGGGGAAAATAAGGGAGCATCAGCTGGGGTTTGTTGGACCACAGACTGAGAAAGTAATCACAAAGGAGCTATGTTATTTACATCCATTTTTGTTAAGTTCACTACCCGAATTCCTTTTAAAAAGTAATAAAAACAGCTGATTGATGAGATCCTATTGAGGTATAATGGAACATATTTTCCTTCTGTTAATAGGGGATGTGTAGTACACAACAAAGATGTATTTTCATCGAAAGTATTTTTGTCAATCTTTTTTAAAAGTTTGAGAATGAACATAAAATAAATTTGTGTGAGAATAACACTTCCCTTAAAAAGTGAAAGTTAAGGTTTAGGGAATGAAGTGCCATGCATGGCCCAATTTATGAGCAAGTATGCTAGGAGCTTCACATGCATGTAAAGAAAGGTGACTAGTCAATTGAGAGAACATAAACAACTAGTGGTGCTCCTGGGTTGGGGTTGACCTAATGACTTGAATGATTAAATCTAAAATTGTACACTCAATGATTGACTCGAAGATCAGGTACAAGCACATGAAGCCTAAAATGTCCAATTCAATCTTATACATGTGATCGCAATGACAAACAATCTGAACTAAATTAAGAGAAAATTCCATTTTTTTCATTTTTTATTTTATATTAAGAAACTCAATCATCTAACTTCCTAAGATTTCATTGGTTTGGTTTGCTTTTTAACAAAAATTAACAAAGCAAGAAACCAATTGGATCTTCTTCAACTCCTCTTCAGTTCCCCTGAAATATCCTGTTCGATTCTTGTAGGAAACAACCTCAAGGAAGGTACTTTAACCCTTCCACACATGTTTATCACCATTCCTCAAGGAAGGATCCACTAACTTTTTAGTTCTCTCTCCTTGTTTCTTTTCTACCAGACAAACTGAGTTAAATTTGTCCTCTAAATTTCTGCTCTCATCCCTCTCCAACCAAACATACCATAACTTATCCAAGCCACCCACATAGATTTCCACCTCCATGTTCCTACCCATGATCCAAAATATGAAGAAAACTATGAGAAGTAAAGGAATAGAAACAGATCAAAAACCCCAAGTCACCATGCCAGAGTTTCATTGGCACCATGTATGTGATCTCCCCCGTTTATAGATCACCCTCCTCGTCATCAACAAGCACTGCACAGCCCTCTTCTCAGTTCTTCCTCTTAAACTGCACAATGTCTTGTGTATAAGAAAATGAAAGGGGAGGGGGAGGAGATGCATTTGACATCTGGGAGTGGTATTAGGGTTAGTGAGCAAGTTACTTTTTATAGGATGAAATCATGCAATTAATATGATGGTATTTTTTAATGTATTGGGGTGGTTGTGGTTTAGGATGAGCATCCGAGGCTGATAAGGATGGCTGAGAAATGTGATTGTGAGAAGGGGACGTGAACATATGAGGACAAAACAAAGTAAATTTAAAACTTAATAGATCTATCAATGGGAACCCATTTTCCCATGGTGGGATACTTGGGAGGGTTTCTCAACTTAGAATCTGTCTACAAAGAAAGATGATTGTGTTTGTATTGTGAGAATCAAATATATAAATCGTGAAAATTTTTATCCCATAGTAAAGTTAAATTAATTTATAAATCTTACTTTGTATACCAAGACCAATCCATGACAAACAAAGCATATCTCCACAAAAATATACTCCCAATTTTCAATAAACGTATATTGCGAATTACAAGGAAACAAAGAATAAATAACCATGAATATCCAAACTATTATAGGATACCTTGCAAATGTCTGGGATAATAGTTTTGAGGCCTTCTCACTAGTAACAGATCATTGGCACTGATCTTACTTGTTCCTACAGAAAAATGAAACATTGAAGGGCATTAGACTCCAAGATGGAATTGACAAGCAGAAATAAAAACTTGCAGGGTGAAAATACACTTTACCCTTAGTAATATGGGCCTTTCACACCTAAGCCCCTAATGTTTAGCTGACACTTAACATTGAAAACTAACATTTTCAATTAAAACAAATGGTCATTTCCATTCATCTACTTCCCCCTTTATTTCCACACCTCTGTCTAACACAAGATTCAATGGCTATGGATTCTGCAAGAGCAAGAGTAATTGGCTTTCTAAACTTACCCACCTTGTCTTTGCAGTAAACAAATGATATAGGAGCTAATTTCATGGGAGCAAGGATTAGTTTTGATTATATTGTATGATAATAGAGAAACAATGTGCAGGAGTCAATGAAATAGGTTTAGCATGAAGGCTACGGGCCAGAACAAGATCTAGATGGAAAATTAAAAATGAAATGATAGACAATCTGCATGTTGTTTCCTTCCAAACACTCTTTCCATTTGTCCTTTCAATTCCCCTTCTTTGTTTTAGACTGCTACTTTAGATGGTAAGGTTTAGGTACATTTTTTGGCAACTCAGTTGTTATCATGCAATTGAAGGCAAGTGTTGGAGGTAAAACACTTAGCAGTAGTCTCCAAAATTCATTCGCTTCACCATAACAGAACCATCGATGAACCTCACTTACCCAATATGTAAACCCATCATAAGTAACAAACACACCTATTCCGAATCTGACAGCAACCAAGCTAACCTTAAAACAATCACACAACCTAGCATTGTCAACAAGCATCTCAAGCCAAGCTACGTAAGGAAATCCTTCCCTCACCCAACTACACCATGTGTCACAAATTATTGTGCCACAGTATAACAATCCAATCAACTACCTAATCATCATAAAGCCGTCATCAATTCAAACTATTGAAATTGTGGTGAAACAGATTCTCTAACATCTCATTGTCTCGCACATAAATGTCCAATGAAATCATAACAGGTTTGTTCCATGCTTCCAATTTATAATTTAGATTTCAAAGAAACCAGGAAAAACATATCATTCAAACAGAGAAACACAGCCTATCCCAGACTTAAGGGCCAAAAAGCTCCCTTCAAGAAACATATATAACCGCTAAAGCATCCGAAACTGTAATAAACATGACCGTAGAATATCACTCTCAAACCTAAAATTCAAATCTAGATACATAACTGAACGAGTAATTATTAGGTGGTCTTGGATGACCATCAGTCCATGGTCTTAACCAATGTTTATATAACATAAATTCAAATTTCACAATTTACAAGAAAGAATATTAGCACTTGATTAAGAATGATATTAAGATTAAAGAGACCTGGTTGGTCGACGACCACCTAACAATATCTCCAAGAGAACCTATCAAAAAACAAACACAGAAAGCCAAGTTGGAAGCCAAATGATGTTTTCCTTATCACAAAAGTGAAAATTGAGTTCAAGAGAACGTTAAGCTCTGGCAGCATTTTAGGATTTATAAATCATGTAACCCTTTATCATTGGTCTTCGCAACAAAAAATTAGATTGATTTCATTCCTATCTAGTTGAAGAAAACGAAACGATACCCATATGCAGCCTAATATTAGTATTGGGTTACACAATAATAAAATCGACCCATGAAAGAAAAAAAGGATTTTGGTCATTTGAAACTGAAAAATGTGCACATGATTGATTATGAAGAAGAACGAAGCTGAACCTACACACCCACCATATTCAACACACGACCTGATGATGAAGCAGATGAGAAAATCGTCACTCACCTTCTCGTCGGAGAGTTAACACCGTCGTCCACCGCAATTTTTCCTTCGAGATCCAAATCGGGTCTTAAAACCGGGTCTTTTTCACTGCCTTCAACATTTTACGTTTGTTTAACTACTATTTATACCGGGAAAAAGGGCGCCCGACCCGTATTTTAAATGGGTCAAAATAATTTAGTTTTATACACTAATAATTTTAACCTCATTTAAAAGATATTGAAAATTGAGTAAAATATGCTGTCGTACGTATTATCAAATTTCGTTTTTATTATAATAACAAAAAATTGTCTAATTTTAATAAAAAAATTATAATTTCATTTGAACTAATACTAGTTTTTTACCGGTCCAATGCACGGATCACTTTAACTTTTTTAAAATTATTGTATATTTTGGAATTAATGTAAATATAAATATTAGTGAAGTTTGGAAAGAACATATATAATAACTTTCAATAATGTATATATAATTCTATAAAAATTTATATTATTATATTTATATCTTATAATAATGTGGAAGGTACTTTCATACAATACATAATTTATATATAACAAAATTTTACTATTATTTTGGATTAAATATATTTATAGTCTTTAAATATTTGTAAAAATTGTGTTTTGTTTTTAGAATAAACTTTGAAAAGATTAAAAAATTTATGAAACAAATGATAGAAAAGTAGAAAACTATGAAAAAAGAAAATAAAGAGATAAAAAAAATTTTTGACACATTATATATCCTTCAGAGGTTTCAACATGCTCATATTAAATATTTTAAATATATTGGCATTAATAGGATTCAAACTCACAAAGAAGACTGATACTCCAATTACTAAGCTGGAATGATTTTCATTTAACACTTTATACATATATATATATATATATATATATATATACATATACATAAACATATATACATGCATACATATGTATACATATAAATAAATAATAAATATATAATTATATATAAATAAATATATAAATACATATAATATATATATATAAATATATAAATATATAAAGATATATATATATATATGAATATATAAATTGCAAAAATAAAAATATATAAATATATAACTATACAAATATATAAATATACAAATACAAATATCTAAATATCTAAATATCTAAATACATAAATATATAACTATATAAATATAGAAGTATATAAATATACAAATATATGAATATATCAATATATCATATGAATATATGAAGCATTTACTGACGGATTTTATTGCGAACAATATGATGCGAACTAAATCAGAAGACACCAAATTCATTATTGGTATAAAGATTTTATCATCACCAATGTTTTTTTGTATAATCACAGTAGCAGAAATAACATTTTTTTTCCAAATGGTTCACTTGCAATCTTGTTCCATTACAAAGACTATTTGTTTGATCAAAATTTTTTAAAAACATGATAGGTACACCAACTTTCAATTTTATGATTGAGAATACCTGAACATTTAATTTCATTTAAGAATTTTGATATGAACCATTTCACTTTGAATTTTTTGGTCTTCATCTAAATGTAAGAGTAATAATAAATAATATAGACAATAATAATAATTATACTAAAATATTTTAAACAAAGTATTATGAATTGCCATCATTTAGTTGTTTGTGAAGTTCTTGTTCACAATAAAATGTGTTTGTATTTGACTTCATGTGACTTTAAATCACAACCCTTTTACCTTTGTTGTTGAGCCAGGAGTGACTTTGAAAGAAAGAATACTTAGTTGAGCCAAAAGTGGCCTTGTAAGAAAAAATATTACTTATATGGGTTAGTCTATGGTTTTAGTATAAAAAACAGGTTGATTGAGGACTGGACATAATCTGTGGTTTCAATATAAAAATCTGAGTATTCTCTCTTTCCCTTTATCTCCTTCAATTGCATATTATTGTTTTTGTCTAACTTTAAAAATGAGAGTTTTTGACAAAATCTTCATTTTCGAAATTAATCTTTGAGAATAAGACTCTGTCTATTTGTTGATCCAATTTATCGTCTGACAAACTTGCATCTTCAAACGATTTTCGAAAACTGTGAAAAGTTTTTAAAACACAATTCAACCTTCTCTTCTTATGTTTTCACACTTCATCATGTTCAATCAATATTGAAAGAAAGAATAATTTGAAATCTTCATTTTCGAAATTAATCTTTGAGCATAAGACTTTGTCCGTCTGTTGATCCAATTTATCGTCTGACGAACCCTGCGTCTTTAGACGATCTTCAAAAAACTGTGAAAAGTTTTTAAAACACAATCTAATCATCACTTCTTATGTTTTTCCTGTTTTTCACACTTCATCGTGTTCAATCGATATTTAGTATTATTGTCATTACAAACTGAGTAACATGAGGACATTTAAATTGATTGAGGTTGTAAGAGATTCAACAAAAGATGCATAGATATATTGATAAAAATCATGTTTGTACTTTTCATGTGATGATTGTTTGTACCTAAATTTTTAGTCTGAACCATGTTTTTTTTCTTATGTTAATGTAAGTGAATTGTTTGTTGTCTGAAATAGTAAAAGGTACATAGTTCTTAAATGGTTTTTATTCATGTGTTGAAAAGGAAGTTGCATTAAAAAAATAAAAGTTGACATACAAAGAAAAAGTTAATAAAAAGATTAATGTTGAAATAGAAAACATGGAAAATATAAAACTCTAAATATAATAATGAACTATAGTGCTTGCAGAGTAATATTATAAAACTGATAATGCTTATGAGTCTTTTGTGTAAAATCAACATAGTTGTCCTGCTTTGATTAAATAGAAATTTTGATTACAAAGTTATTATTGTATAACTTTGAAGAAAAGACAATTATGGAGAACTTCAAAAGAAATAAATAAATAAATATTTTGTAATTAGAACAACACTTTTATGCCTGACATGTGTGATTCAAGGTTATACATATTTGATTTTAAAGATTTTCAAATATTTCATTTTAGATCACATTTTTATTTCTAGCAATTACATTTTCATATTCATAAAAAATGAGTATTTTCAATCTTTTCTTTGTTTTTACTCTACAAACAACAATACATGATTATGTGGTAATATTGGACACCAAAGAGGTTGAAAATTATCTTCTTTAAAATTTGAAAGTGTGAAAAACAAGAAAAATACAAGAAGGAAAGGTTGAGTTGTGTTTTAAAAACTTTTTGCAGTTTTTTGCAATTCATCTAAAGACACGAGGTTTGTCAGACGATATTTTGAATTTTACAAATGAAGAGGTTAGTAAGTTCAAAAAGAATTTCGCAAATAAATATTTTTCTTAAAAATCTTCCCCTTTTGATGTTAGACACAGGGATAAAACGCAATCTAAAAAGTTAAAGGAGAGAGAAATTACTCAAGATTTTATACTGGTTCTTCTGAAACCACATACTACATCCAATGCTTCACTCAACTAGCAAACTATCACTGCAATGTACAAGTATTGTTTTGACTCGTAGCCACTTCTGACTAACTTGTGCAAGTATTCTTTAACACAAAGTCATTTTTGGCTTTAACTAAGTATTCTTTCTTACTAAGTCACTCCTAGCTTAAACACAAAGGTTTGAAAAAGATTTATATTAAATCATAAAGGTTTGAGCTATTTTAGAAGAGCTACGTCTTAAAGACGAGATGAAAGAAAGTTTCAACCTCTAGAGTTAGCTAAGAAACACTGGCAATTTTCTTCTAAAGCTTTTAAGAAGACATTAGAATGAGCACAGAAAGAATTTTCAAAAACACATTTTTCTTAGTTTGTTTTCTATATCTCTTCAAGACGAGTTCAGTCCCTTATATAGTGCATCAACAACTAGTTGTTAGAGATTCGTTCTGATATCTTCAACTTTAGATTGGTCTTGAGCATATATTCTTGTTGTGCTTGATAAAGTCTTCATGTAGATGCATTAAATGCTCTTCTTCAAGCAATAAATGTGTGCTTCTATTTTTCACACAAAACCTGATAACTCGTAGCACTTATCCTCCATTGGGCAGTGATCTTTACTTCTTTTGATGAAAGCAGCACTTCTGTACATGACAGGTGTACTTTAAGAGTTGACAAAACTCAGGCACGTTATGCATTTGGTGAGAAAAACAACTTTTACTTTTTATAAGGAAGGCGTTGACGTGACGTGTGAACTGCTTCGGTACTTGATCATCAGACTATCTTGAAGAATGTCTCTGAAAGCTAAAAAATAAACTTTCAAACATTAGTCAACACCAAAAAACGTATCATCTGATGACTTATCATCTCTGATGATTATTTTACGTATCGTCTGACAGACAATATATTCATGATCTGATGTAGATAAAAATTATACACTCTTTCGTCTAACAGATTGCTTCGTCTAAAAGTCTATTCGTCTTTTATAAAATAACATTAATTTTTTTCCAGCATAATTCAAAATTATGGAACGTTTAACTTTTCCTCAACAGAAAGGTAATTTAGAATCGAAAAGAAACAAATTTATTCTTGGTATAAATATTTTGTACCCAATATTTTGTTTGTAATAACAGTAATAGAAATAACATAAAAAATTAAGTAGGGCATAAGAAAATCGAAAGTTCCACGTAAGAAAAACATAAAATAACTAAAACATTTTCTAAGTAAAAAATGGCAAGAAACAATATTTGTAATCAATTATTATCAGTGGAGCTCTTTGCAACTTGTAAAAAGAATTGGACATTGGACATAGTCTATAGGGATGACAAATAAACCTACATATGTAGATATTGTCCGACCTCATCCTAACTTTGATAAGGAATCACTACATTGATCATATACAAGTATAGGTATGAGTAATACCTGATATTTTGAATTGGATACGAGAAGGAGGATAAATATGTACATATTTGTCTTGTCCTTGTTTCTATACTAGTTCATATTTCAAATTACTAAGACTCTTTAGTTTATTAGGTAACTTAAAATAGTTATTTTCATTGTTCTTTTTTATTATTGGTTTGATTTCATTCGAAGAATCCTTCTTTCACTATAAATTTTCATTCTCTCTCTTAATTATTTGACTTGTTCGATATCCACCAAACCAAGTTCAGTCTAATTTCCAAGATAATTTTATTACATCATAACCTCAATTACATATTCTTTTATTTATGTGATTTTATTCAAACAATGCATTTCTTTTCAGGAAAATCAAATCTCAATTTCATCGAAGTAAATTGTTTATAATATTCATAATTTATCAATTTTACTCATGTTTAATATTTTTATTTGTTATTTATTTTTGTTATATGAGAATAATTAATTTTTAATTTTAAGTGTTTAATTCCATAAACTCGGTCACTTAAAAAATTATTTTTTAATTCTTTTTATTTTATTTTATTTAAAGAATCATTCTTGCTTTATATAATTTTTTTTATTTTCACCATTAAACTTATTTGATATTTATTAAGTTTACTTTTATCCTTAAATTGAATGAACCAATTTATTTACTACCTTTCCATTATTTCTAAGGTTTGTGTTATCTCATCCATATTAGTAAAATCTTTTATAAAAAGTTTGTGAAGTTTCAAAACTTTTGCACAATCCCTTCGACATCTAATTGACCAAGTTTACATAACTTTTTCGAAAACTTTATTGAGACATCTTCGTCTATGACTATTCATTTCTTTCAAAAACCTAACGAACCTAACACCTCATACCACATTTTCTTTTTGCATGTAAGCATCATTAAAAAGTTTCGCATTCGTTCGCCACATTTTTTAATAATTGACAATCAAAACCTTATCCAAAAAAGGAAGACTCAACAATTTTGAGTTTTCAAAAAAAAGTCTTTGAAAAAAATTAATTGAATATAATACTTTTGTATTCAAATAAATTATTTTATTTAAAAATAATGCAAAAAGTGACATAGTTACATGTGAGGAACTGCACTTATTTTCTCCAAATAACAATGTCTAATCAAGTATTTAAGTGATCAATTAACATATTATATATGTGAGCAAGTCAAACAAAAGTATACGTAATGTATTATGACCAATTCATTCTTTATAGTTTTACTAAAACCAAAAATTACCTATATTGTTGAATGAAAAAAATATAGTAAAGTCACTATTATTTTCTACGTGTAACTATCCATGTGAGATTTTAATTATAAATTAATGGATGTGATTAAAATTTAAAATATAATTATAGTTTTTGTATACACACTATACAATTTTTTATCATCCACCTAAAATAAAAAATTGAAAATATGGATTATAAGAAAAACATATTTTATGTAATACTCTCGTAAAAACATAACTATACTATAAAACTCAAAAAAGAACGTATATAATTCATCTAGTATTTCTAAAACAAAATCAAATTAACATTTAATCTCAACTTCAATCTTCAAAATACAATCATATCTACAAACAAATATATATTTTTAACTCAACATTTAATTTCAAGTTCAACTTTCAAAATACAATTAACAACATATAATCCCTCCATAAAACACATGATATTATGATCACGTCACCTTTACATCTATCCACACCATTTATCTTAAGGTATTATCAAAATCATAACTAGTTTTTCTTACCTGTAAAATTGCTCGAAATTATCAAATCACATGAAAATTTCTACAAAATTTTTAAAAATCTAAGTAACACAACATAAAACAACCAAACTTTAGACAAATGTTAAACTAGTTGAGAAGATATTTTTCCCAAATCAACACTGAAATTTATGACAAACATAACAAGAAATAAGATCTAAAGGTTTTTAGAGTAAAATAGAATTAATTTTGATTTTGAAATTATCGAGTAGAAATAATTATTATCTTACCAACTAGTGAAAGATGGAGTCTGATATTAAAAAAGATGATAAACAAGATATTTAAAAAGAATAAGAAAGAAAATGGAGAGAGAAGAAATACATTGGTGTGTGGAGAAAATGAAAAAAGAGAAAGAAGTATGGGAATGAGGTCAGTAGGAGTGGAGTTACATTTTAACATAAAAACTTTAAAAAGAGTTAAAAATACTTATTTTTTAAAATCAAAATCTTTTAAAATATAAATTTTAATACATGTACACATTTTAATAAAATAATATTAATTTCAATATTTTTAAAATTATAATTATTAATTTTTAAAAAAATACTAACTCATAAGGTTAAGGGCTAACTTAATATAAGTCCATTTGGATAAGAAGTTTCAAGTTTTAGATGTAGTGATTTAAAATATAAATTCTTATGTATGTATGTATGTGATTTAAATAGTATTATTTTTAATATTTTTAAAATTATTAATTTAAAAAAAATACTTAATATAAGGCCATTTGGATAAGAGGTTAAACAGAATATGAGAAATCTATATATAGATATAGATACTAACTATCTAGAAATATAAATGTATATATTTATATTACAATTTTTTTAATGAACATGATATATCTGTGTCATAATTTATTAAAGTTTCCTCTCAAACTAACATGACTACATTATATAATAAGTAAAGTTTAATTAAAAGTGACTTTTTGTTAAGTAACAAACTAAAACAATACCAAAATAATTTAATTTTAGATTCAACATTGCGACTAAACTCTTAATTATATATTTTTTGTCTTTTAAGTTATCATTTTACTTACATTAACTCACGTGCTGCATTAAATAACACAGGAAAAATAAAATAAAATAAAATATATTATTTAAATGAAAATGTTAAATAGGAATATAATAAAAATATAGAAGTAAGTTATATAAGAATGGTTAAATAATAATTCACTTTTTTATGTAATTTGTTGAATATATATAAACAACTCAACTCGACCAACTTACCTACTCCTTTAATTTGTTTCACATTAAGATTAAGATTAGGTAGTCTTGTTAAAAACACCAAAAATATTTATGATTAATTTTATAAAATATCGTCCCTACTTTAACAAAAATGAATATATTAATTTGTTGAACATATATACTCAACTCGACCAACCTACCTACTCCTTTAATTTGTTTCACATTAAGATTAGGTAGTCTTGTTAGAAACACCAAAAAGTTATTTTAATTTGTTATCTTAATATATATATATATGAAAAAAATCTCAAACTTATATTTATGATTAATTTTATAAAATATCGTTCCTACTTTGACAAAAATGAATATATTAATTATGTTGTGAATTGAAAGTGAAATATTAAAATATTAGATCTTAAGGATAAAAGATTGATGCAATTTTTTTTATTAAGGATATCATTGAATAAACTTCTTCATAAATATTTTTTAACAGAAAAAATAAAATAAAATAATCCATTTAATTTATGAATAAGTTATATAAAGAAAATATTTCTTAACAATCCAAAATTAATTTTTTTAACTTATTAATTACAAACTAATTTAACTTATAAAAAACATTTAACTTTTTTTTGTTTTCATTTCTTAGAAATATTTACAAAATAATTTACCCAAATAAACTAACAAACATCTTTAAAACTTTTGTCTTATGCCCTTGAATTTGAAAATCATAATGTTGTACAATACAATGAACTTGCTCCTTAGTTGGACTTCATCTTCCCTCACACTGCTAACAACCTTTGATTTGATTTGGCCTTGTGCCTTTCACGTTTGTTATGATAATTAATATATTTTTTTTTTAAGTTCTATGCCAACATATACACCATTATGAAGAACATAAATTATTTAAATTCAACTTGTTAAATATAATTAATTGTGTTTTGCTTACTTAAATTCTACTTGTTAAACATAGTCAATTATTGCGTTTGTTGAATTGCTTGAGATTCTAAGTTCAATGGCAGCATATGTTTAACTCTAAACATAAATTAATACAACTCCACTTGTTAAATACTTTCATTTCTGCTTCTTTATTTAACTATTTTGGATTATACTCTTAAATATAGTCAATTATGTATCAGAATCAAATAATTGTTAGTTGTGGAGATTGAGATTGCAAACATTTTTTTTTTCTGAAAGTGATTGGTTTTGATTGGGTGAAGGTTTTAAGGGAAGAGGGTTTGACTTCTAATGTTTTGTTTTTATTAAATCTGTTCTTGTTAATGTGTAACCTTGTTTCACGTTTACATTGTATTCAAATAATATAATTTTTGCAAATCTCAAACATTCTATGAGAAAAAATTGCATACCCAAATGATTTATTCAAATTGCAAGAGATTATGATTTCTAATAATGACAAAGATATGTTTTAAGAAATCAAAGTAATGATTTATCCAAATTGTTAAGTTGACAAAGGTGTATGTAGGGGTGGCAAAGTGGGTTGGATCGGCGGGTCGGCTCGCCAACCCGATAGCATATGAGTAGGACGGGTTAGTATTTTAAATCTACCAACCCATATCAACCTGGCCTGTCTAGCTCGCCAACCCGTCGGGTCACAGACGGGGCGGGCCAACCCGCTGGTCCGCGAAAAAAAATATATTGTACTTTTAAGATGTTATGTCACTATATACATATTTAATATATTGTTGTAATTACAAAAATTCATTTTAATTGGACACAAACAAAATAGCTGTAAAGAAAAAAAAGTCCAATTTAAAACCAAAAATCCAAAAATAAAAAAAAATAGACTTCTAAAAAAAATGTAAAACAAAAGAAATAAGCGGGTCAACCCGCCTTATGACGGGACAGGTTAGAAATTTTGGTTGCATCACTGTGGCGGGCCAGGCTGGCTCGGCCCGTTTTTTGACGGGCTCATGGCGGATGAGCCTAAACGGGTCCGGCCCGTTTTGCCACCCGTGTGCATGACAAAATTATCTTTAAAAAAAAATCAAAGATTAATATTTTAATATATTATAACTCTTTATGATACTTAAATCTAAAATCTAGTTTTTAATACTTACTACCATAATACTATAGTATATTAAAAATTTATTTTAATAAATTTTTTAAAACACTTATTGAACAAGATTGGTGAAAATGGATTTATACCTAATACACTGTTTTATACAAAAAAGAATTAATATATTAAACATATGGTTAGATATATGTGAATGTTCTAACTTAAATGTAAATATTTAGTACAATAATCCCAAATAATTTGGTTAGGATAAAATTATATGATCCCAATATCATTTTAATAAATAAATTTATGTTTAATTTAATATTGTAAAATTAGTTTATAAAATAAAAATAAGATTTACACTCCATTTATAAATTATGAATTTCTAAAATCATAAAATTCTTAACAAAAATAGTTGTTAATATATTTGTTATTAAGTAATATTTATCTGAGTAGAATTAGTCATTATAGTCATACATGCATAAGAGATACTCATCTTATATGATATTATTTTAAAATAAAATATTCATTTCAATTGAAAAAAGTTAGTTTCCGTACAATTTTATGCATGTTTTCAAATCAAACAATTTTCTTTTTCTTTAAATCAAAGTAGAAGCAAGATATCACCACAAGCCATGCACGAACTTGATCTGATCTGACATTTCTCACATCCATCTCCACTTGATTTGGCCAGAACATTACTTGTAATAACAAACTACATCGAAAACATGTACTTTTCCAACCTCAGAGCTTCGAAAAACTTGAAATTTTCTACATAACAAAGGATGTTCAGCAACTAGTAAAAGATCAACAGCACCCAGTTTTCAACCTTTGATATATGATATTTTATTCAACTATATCTCCACGTGATCTCAAATATTTTATTCTGGTTAGGTGAAAACTCAACATCATTTGCATGTCTGTCACAAACACACCTTCTATAAAAGGTTTCCACACACCACCAACATGTAACATTCACAGAGGGAAGGTTTCATTGTAGTTCTCGGAAGCTGAAAAATGGGTTCAGAATCCTTAACCGTTTGTGTTACAGGGGCTTCTGGTTTCATCGGATCATGGCTTGTCATGAGACTCATCCAGCGTGGCTATACGGTTCGAGCCACAGTTCTTGACCCAGGTTGGGTTCATCCATCAACTTGGTTTCATCTCACTCTCTAAATTCAACTTTTTCATCTTCCAACATCATGTATTATCATATGCTAAAATAGATTTTTTTTAACCCATTTGAATTTCTGGTTTCATTGTAGTCTCTAGTTTATAAAGTTTTATCTGGGTATCTCAAATGTAGTTCAAATCTGTCACTTTATCATGTCAACTTGATTGCATGTGGGACAAATTGTGAGTGATGCTTATCTCAACTAAGTGTAAGAAATTGACTGAAAAAGTTAATTTGATATATATCAGCTGACACACTAAACTTTCCAAAATAGGGATCATATTGAAATAAAAAACTATACAGAGACCAAAGTTCTAGTTAAGCTCATGGCTAAACTCAGAAAAATTTTGTAAGAGAAGAAAATTCAAAAAAATTAAATAATATTTCCTGTACATTAAAATTAGTTTTTGAATAAACTTATAATTTATAAAAAGTTGTTTTAGCTTATAAAATTATTTTAGTGACTTAAATATATTTTTTATTCTTAAAAAATATTTTTTTTATTTGACCTTCAATAATTTCTTTTCTTAACTTTTGTTTTCTGTTTTTTTTTTTTAAAAAAATTTGCATTTAGTTATTGTCACTGCATTATCTATATTTATTGTATAACTATCTTAAAGGTGAAACAGGTCATTCAGTCAATCATACCTACATGCAAGCATTTAACATAGATATTATATGGTTTAGAGTTTGTTTTGAACAGTTTTTCTACTAACAATTTTAAAAGAAAAAGATAAAATAAGTTTTCCATTTTTAAAATAAAACAAGTTTTCATAAATTATTTATAAGTTAATTTGTAAAACTCTTTCATATAATATTTTGATGTTTAAAGGTGATGATTAGAGTGTATGTGGAGTTGTTGTTAAAGATGAGTGATAGAAAAAAATAATGAGTATGAAATGGAATTGTTACCATTATCCAGTGTAGAGGTATAAACTATTATTCAAAACTTCTTTGAGTAAAGAACTTAAAAAAAATGTTCATAGTTTTATATCTAATCAGTATATTATGCACATGAACACCCTGCAGATGATATGAAGGAGGTGAAGCATTTGCTGGACATACCAGGTGCAAAGAGCAAGCTTTCACTGTGGAAAGCTGATCTTGCCGAAGAGGGAAGCTTTGATGAAGCCATTAAAGGGTGCATTGGAGTTTTCCACTTGGCCACCCTCATTGACTTTGAATCCAAAGACCCTGAGGTACACTCATCCATTCTATCAACTTCACTAAGATGCTGTTTATGCTGGTTTTGAAATCTTTTGAGAACTTGTTTTAATCATGAAATTGGACTCCTCTGTGCCTAGGATTTTAAAATAAAAGTACAAATTTTGGGTGGCAAGAAAAAATATTGGTGCACATTTGTGAACTTTTGAAATTTGGAGGTCTTCAATTTTTGGAGACGCTATGCATATAACCTGTTTGCTCAAATTATTCTACCAACTTGATGTTGTCCTACATAAATTTTAGAGTAAGATTGTTTCCTATGGAAATATATATTTTAAACTTCAAAAACAGTAAGAACTTATTAAGGTTATATTTAGGTAAACTTTTCTCTAAATATTTTAAGAGATAAAAATAAGAATAAAAAATTTAAATATTGCTTATGACAAAACTCCATGCAAAAAACAAGTATACATAAAGCTGACTGCAGAACACGAGAGTAATGAGTTTAGAGGATTAAGGAGACAGGACCACTGATTGAGTTCACTACTCCTGATAGAATGTTTTTCATATTGGTAAACACTAAAAGACATCTTCAATGCAGAAGAAATAACTAAGTCATCAGCTTAAAATCTAAGTTTGGTAAAACATTTTATTGAAACTGATATGAAATTTAAGAGAAAACTAGAAATTGTGAATTTGTCATCATTAATGAGAAATTTAATAAATTTAGAATAGCCTTTTATGATCAAAAGGAATTTATAAATGATGATTGAATCTTTAATGTGGTTCCAAATTTGATTGCAACTGCAGAATGAAGTGATAAAGCCTGCAATAAGGGGAGTAATAGATATCATGAAAGCATGCTTGAAGGCAAAAAGTGTCCGAAGGCTAGTATTCACATCCTCAGCCATAACTACCCACATTACTCATCACCAAAAGTCTATGTATGATGAGACCTGTTGGAGTGATGTTGAGTTATGCAGAAGAGTCAAGATGACTGGTTGGGTTAGTACTTTATCTCACTTACACCTTCCTTTTTTCTATTTCATTATCCAATATTCATTATGTTGGTATTATCCAATACATATATATAATTAAATCACTAATCTCTTGAATGCAATTAACAATGATTTTTTTATGTGCCATGAAAAAATAATGATTTTATTTTTTGTATGTTGGTTGGAATGCAGATGTATTTTGTTTCTAAAACTCTGGCAGAGCAAGAAGCATGGAAATTTGCCAAAGAGAAAGGGATGGACTTCATCACTATCCTTCCAAGTCTAGTTGTTGGCTCCTTTCTGCTCCCATCAACACCATCTAGCCTAATCACTGCTCTTTCCCCTATCACAAGTAAATTTTCAAAAAATTTCAAATACATTCTTATTTATTTATTAAAATTTATTGAAGAATTAATTATATATTTTATTGTTAAATTATTATCATTTCAAGAATTTATTATAATTTTTTTTCTTAATTTATACACATTTTATTGTCAATTAAATGTTTATAATGGTGTAGTCTTGTGTCTTAATTAAAAAAATTAGGTTGTTTTCACTGAAAACTATAGAATCAAGAAAGAGATAATCAAATTAAACATGAAAATTGCAACATTTGTAATTTTTCAAAATTTCAAATGAAAGATAGTGTATTTAAAAGAGCAATTAACTTCAATTTGAGAATTAAAATATATGAACATAAGAAATCATTATGGCATTATTTTTTTATCAGTTTTCCTTCTAATTTAAGATGGCTTTATAATGGGGATCAAAAAATAAAATAAATTATGAATATAGGTAAGTTTTTTTATTACAAAAACACGAAGTTTAATTTTGTTTTTTTTTTGGTAAAGTCGTGTTTGGATAGTATAATTTTTATTTAATGAAGTGGTATTATGATAGTACGAGTTGTGTACTTTAAAAAAAATATGATTTATATACATAATTTTTAAACTTTTTTTACTCTGAAAGGTAAAAAACTAATTTAAGATAGTTATTATAAAAATGAATAAATTTATTAAATATGAGTGATTAGATGACAACAATATAAAAAATCTTTACATGGCTAGTGTTGACTTATTTTCTCTTAAAAAATGTGTTTTAACATTTTTTATGAGAATAGGAAAAGATAATTTAGATATAATACGTTTCTTTAACTAAAATTAGAAATTTATCTAGATAAAAAATATCATTAAATAAATTTTTACTCTCTCACTCTATAATTTGAAAAAATAAAATCAACAATCTAAGTTTATCTTTGATGATATGATGATATCGGTGAAAGAAGTAATTGAAGAAATTTTGATATATGCAGGAAAAGAGGAGCATTATTCGATCATAAGACAAGGTCAATTTGTGCACGTAGAAGATATTTGTCTTGCTCACATATTTTTGTTTGAAGAGCCAAAAGCTGAAGGGAGATACATATGCAATGCATGTGATGTTACTATTCATGACATTGCAAAATTAATTAACAAAAAATACCCAGAATACAAGGTTCCCACTCAGTAAGTCTTTCACCAAATTTAAATACCATATTTCTAATTAGGATTACATTGAATTAAGAATTACCAAACTTTATGCCTAAATATATAGTTTAAGTCTTAAATATCTTAATAATTAATCTCAATTTGATTATTGGAAGCTTAGAAATTAAATTTTACAGCTATTTCAATTATACAAATCCTATTTAAAACCTATTTTTAAGATGGTATATCAAAACTTATGAGTCCATCTTTGTTTTTAAATTTAAAAATAAACTACTAAGTGTACTTTAAGTAGATTTTACTATATTTTTCATAAAAGCATATATAGTTTGTTTAGCTAATTTCACACACTGGATTTTTAGGTTTAAGAACATTCCAGATGAATTGGAGGTGGTGAGATTATCTTCCAAGAAAATCACAGACTTGGGATTCCAATTCAAATACAGCTTGGAGGATATGTTCACTGAAGCAATTGATACATGCAAAGAAAAAGGGCTTCTTCCCAAAACCTGCTGAAACACCATTCAATGGCATGATGCATAAATGAATAATAGGTTTTCATATTTTTGTGTGAATGTCCATTTTCTTATTTGGGTTCTTCCATGATTCTTCTGTTTTGTGAATTAGTAGTGAGAATTGTAAGTGACTTGTACAAGGCCAAGTTGTCTTCAAACAAGTTATGAATCTTCTTCTCAAATCTTGTTTATTCACTTAACATTTTTCTATATGCAAATATCTAAAGCACTCTTTGCTTTGGAGGCTTATGTATTTATCATAATTTTATCATTAAAAGATTTTTCAATTGACTAAAAAAGAAAAATATATATAAATGGTAATTTTTTTAGATTTTTAAATACTTTGAGACTTTGGAAGTATGGAAATAATGTGTACCTTTAATAAAAAAAAATTTAAGCAACACTTCTTCCAATAACAAAACTAAGTATATATATTTTTTAAAATAATTTTAAATAATAAATGCATTATAAATAATTACTAATAATCGTAATAATTTTCTAGCATTTCATCGCCTTTACGATATAATTAAAAATGTTAAATAAATAATTTGAGTAAAAAAATTAAAAATTAGAATTATATTATTATGATTTAAATATAAAAATTGAAAACTTCAAAGATAATATTTATTTTACAAAGATTAGATTTTACAACTGATTAATTTTCTATGTGAAAGATCATTACTATAGATAATGTATAAAATTAAAAATTATGAACATTTTTCTGGAGATTAAAAGATATATAATTTTTTTTAGTAAAATTGTGTTGATATAAAACTACTTCAAATATTAATCTATATTTTTTAATTAATCATTTTAAAACTATTTTTACCATCTAATATTCATTAAAATAAAATAAAAATATTTTAATACAACAAACTAGCACGAAATTTTTCATTTTAAAAAACAGGTATAATATTTTTATGAATTTTAGCACAAAAATCTCATTCAAACTCACGTTCTTTTTATACTCTCTTCTAATACTTTTAAACATTTAAGATAATATATTATATAATTACGATTATTTTGGTACACTTTTAAAATAAGATATTTTAAAATATCTTTGATGTGAATTATTGATTTTATGACAACTATATAATTAATGATAATTCATTCAATATTTATTCAAACTATAATTTTTACTTTTGCTATCTATATTCTTAAAATTACATAATTATAAATTTTATTTCTTAAGTCTCTTGAAATTTCACCTTACATTAATGTAATCTAAAAAATTATATTTTTTTTTACATGGACTAACATCACCTTATTAATTAAGGTGACAAAATGGACCAGTCCAGTCTGTTTTGGCCGAGCGCTTCTTCTTGCACCTCCATGCATTTTCTTCTGCACCCCCAAACGCATAGTAAAATGACAAAAATGTCCTCCAACTCTAAATGAGATGCACCTCTTTTCCTTCTCTTTTTTCTTATGCGTGTGCATTGTTCCTTTCGCATTGAACTCTCTTCCGGCGCAACACTTCTTCCTTCCAGCTTCTTCCTTCTAGCACTGATTTGTGTTCTGGTGATCCCTCTCCATCTCTTTCTTCTTGCATTGAGTCTCTCTCGTGAGTATTGTTGTTGCATTTGGTGGTGAGAAGCAGCGTCGGCACAGGTGAGGGAGTTTATTTCATGGTTTTTGCATTTTCTGGTTTTAGAAAATGACTTCCGGCTTGTACAGACCGGAAGTCATTTTCGGATGGGGAGTTAAAATTGGCTTCCGGTCTGTACAAGCCGGAAGCCAAAAATTAAATTTTTTTGGCTTCCGGCTTGTACAAACCGGAAGTCATTCCCGCATCTGGAAATGACTTTCGGTTTGTACAAGTCGGAAGTAAAAAAAATTTGACTTCCGGTTTGTACAAGCCGGAAGTCAAGTTTTTCAACTTCACTTCCGGTTTTTACAAACCAGAAGTCAAGTTTTTCAACTTCACTTCCGGTTTCTACAAACTGGAAGTCAAAAAATGACTTCCGGCTTCTACAAGTCGGAACTACTGAAAATTTTGAAAAAAAAAACCTGGCTTCTTCTTCTTCGCGAACCACCATCACCAACTTTCGTTCAACCTCACCCCAGGACAAGCAATGACAGTGCAACTTTTCAAACCTCCACCAACATTCACTATGCACAACTAACACCACAAACATATTCTCAACACAACACCATCTCCACTAGGGGTGCATCTGCTCATGTTGTAATATATAACATGACAAGGGCAATGTTGGTATTTTCATTTTTCGAGGGGTGCAGGAAGAAGTCTTGGGGGTGCAGGAAGAAACTGCCGTTTTGGCCTAACCTACTAGGGTGAGCTGGCTTGCTACTACCATATGGGTTGGATTTCTTTACCTGGCCCGTCAAAGAACTCAATTGAAAAAAAATATAAATGTGAAAAAACATTACAAATTCTCGTAAAATATTAAGACCAAAATGTCTATTAAACCTAAAATTTATAATTTGACTAATGTTCCAATGATGATAAACTAACTATCATTATTTATATAGTTTTCACGAAAGGAATTATTCAGGTGTTTCAAAACACCTTATTTTAGAGGTGTATTACTCATAACTAAGTTTGAATTTCGGTAGTAAGGAGAAATGAGGTTAAATTTCATTTATATCTATATTTGTGGTAATTTTTTTATGACTTTTTTATATTGTTATTTTTTTATGTTGCTTTTTATTTTCTTTACTTTTGGAGTTTTTAGAGTTTTTGAAAATATGTTTTTGAAGATATATGAGATACAATGTACAAAGGAGTTATACTTTATTTTATTCATGTACTCTCTATATAAAACAAAAGTGTAACAAAATATAAAATATTAACAATATCTCAATCTTAACTCCCCAAATCTAAATAATAATAATTGAATATATTTTTATCTTTATGAAAATATATTCTAAAATAGAAACTAAAGATTTTCTAGAAACTAATTTAAATAAAAAGATATTAAACAAATATTTATAACATTCCTTCTTGCTTTAATATCTGTTTATTTGAATTTCAAATCTCATTTGATTCTCCTTCTTTTATTGCTTGATTTCCTATTCTTTCTTTATTTGTAATTATCATCTTTCCCTTTCTTGCATGGAATCACATCTTCATTCAATTTGATCTTCTTCACTATATTTATTCTCTTATCAACATCATCTTCTTTGACAGTTCTAAATGGTTTTTCATCTACTTTCTCCTTTCGGACAACAAACTTCTTCCAGAGATATACATCCTCTTTTGATTTTGATCCTTCTTTCATGTTTTCTTCATTTGGAGTAAACTCTTCTTTCATCAAATTTAAAGCAAGAATTTTGTTTTTCATATGAGCTTAGAAGACTTATAGGTTGTTTGCATCTTTAATCATAGAAAGTTTGTTTTCAAAGATACCTTGTAACCTTTCTAACAGTTGACCAACACTTAACAAATTGTAATTAATCTCAAGAACATATAAGACACCAAAAATAAATTTGACGCCCGAATAAGTTTTAATTGCAATTGCTCTTATACCTTCCGCATCAATTTATGCTTCATTTCCAATTCTTACTTTAGAAATATAAGATATAAGATTTGTTAGCTCTTTGAAAGATCTCAATTATGAGTCGTGTGATTTGTACAACCATTGTCTATAAGCCAACCTTTTGTAGATTTGTTGGTTGTAAGACATGTTGTAAGTGATAAGAATGAAGCTTTTTGATTGGTCAAAGCCTTGAAGATTTGATGAAGTTAACCTCATTGTAGCCTATGAATGGTGATTGTAATTTTGTGTTTCTAGGTTGTCTTGTAAGCATCTCTCACTTAACCATTTATATGATCATTTGATAGTCTTGGATTTATTGATGAAAATTATCTTAGAAATTATCTTGATCATCATGTTTTAAATAGATTAAAAGATCATATTAATCTATTAAAATGCTTCTGAAGTATTAAAATTAACTTCAGCTATAATTTTAATTAGTTAAATCATTAGTTTAATGTGTTAAAAATGCTCAAGATCTTGAATATTTTTAAGACAAGTTTATTAATCTGTTGAAATTAATTTTTAATAGATTAATTGTCTTTGGCTCAGGTGTTACAGACTTTGGATAAGTTTTATTGTATTAAAAATTTGAATTGGTCTATTAATTTTACTATTAAGTAAAATTAACATATTAACTCGAGTTTTTAATAGATCAAAACTATCAGTTTTTATGAAAACCTCTTTCTATATAAATAGTTTGAATTACAAAATTAAAACAGATTTTTACAAATCTTTTTAAAACGCGAATTGAGAGAGAACCTTTCTGAGCATGAATATCTTTGTGGATTATCCAAGATTTTGATCTTCATAACTGAATTTGGTTTTTGAGAAATTGCATAAGAGGTCATACTTCAATTAAAATTGATCTTTGCTTGTAAACATACTAGGTGATCTAATTTCTTGAATTGTATTTTATGTGCATTTCTGGATTAGTGTTATTCAGAGGAACTGCAGTAGGTTTCTGCAGTGGTTGGGTACAAGTCTTATAGGGTTCAAGACTTGTGTTTTCGGTGATTCTTAGACTTACTAGGTTGTAATTATTTGTAAGAACAATTTTTCTAACTAGTGAAATTTTATTTGTGGTTGGATAATTGGATCTAGCTCTTCTGAAAGAGTGAACTAGTATAAATCATTTGTGCACTTCTTTATTTTCTGTTATGCACTTTATTGATTTCTGGGTTTTGCAATCTACATCTTAATTCACTCAATTGAATCCAGAAACGAAAAATTAACAGGTTAATTCGCGTTTTTAACAAACTAATTTTTCAAAAGATCTATTTAACCTCGTTTTAGATCTTGTTTATGCATTTTATCAATTGGTATCTAGAGTTGGTTCTTAAAAATTATTCAAGTTCCTGATTTTTCTGAAAATGGCTAAAACAAGATTATGTTTTGCCTAAGGGACTTCCATAAATCGCACACCTATGTTTGGTGGTGTTAACTATCCTTTTTGGGAAGTAAGAATGAAAATCCTTATAGAATCAATAAATAGAGAAATCCGGGATGTAGTTATTAATGGACCTTTCATTCCTACTCACAAGGTAGATAGTGAAATGGTTGAAAAATTATGGAATCAATAAAATGAAGCTGAAAATAATAAGACACAATATGATTGCATTGCAAAAAGCATTATCACTTTTGCATTGAATCTTGATGAGTTTTTTAGAGTGTCACAATGTAGGAGATGTGGGATATTCTTGAAGTAACACATGGAACTACAAATGTCAAACGTGCAAGAAAGTATGCCTTAATAAAAGAGTATGAATTGTTTAGAATGCAACAAGGAAAAAGCATAACTGATGTGCAAAAGAGATTTACACATATTGTAAATTACCTCATAGGTTTGGGAAAAACATTTGATAAAGAAGAGTTAAATATCAAAGTGCTGAAATGCTTAGATAGAACATGACAGCCCAAAGTCACAGCCATCACAGAATCCAAAGATTTGACAGTCATGTCAACAACCTCTTTGTTTGAAAAGTTAAAGGAACATGAGATAGAAATTAACAGATTAAATGAATTGAAAATCAATGATAAAAAGAAAAAAAGCATAGTCCTAAAAGCTATAGCTCAGAAAACTGAATCCAGTGAAGAAGAATTGGATGAAATAAGTGATTATGAAAGTCTAAGTCTGTTAGTGAGAAAATTCAGCTGATTTCTCAAAAAGAAGCAAAAAGACAAAAATCCCTTTCAAAGAATGTATCCAAGAAAATATGATTCTAATTCTTCTAACTTTACATGTTTTGGATGTGGTCAAAGTCATATCAAAGATAAATGTCCAAACATTCAAAACAATCCAATGGTTGGAAACAAGAAAAAGCTACAAAATTCAAAATGTAAATACTTCAAGCTTTCAAATTGAAGAAAACTTGATCAGTTGTTAGATGCCTTTAATGAGATGCATGAAGAAGCTAATAACTTAGCTCGAAAAAATAACATATTAAAATACCTACATAACTAGTTAGAAAACAGAATTATTGAACTGGAAAAACAGTAGGAACAAGCTAAATCTGATTTTGAAAAATTGAGAAATGCATATGAAAATAAGCATTATTTAAATAAAAAGTGTGATAATTGTGATATACTACAAAAGAAAATTTATTATCTTATAAAAACATGCTCAAAATTGACCATGGAAAAAGATAATCTAGATGATATTTTAGGTTCTCAAATATATGTTATAAATAAAGTTGGATTGAGTTATTATTCTGGGTTTAATAGCAAAAATAAGAAGTTTCAAAACTTTTTTACATATAAAAATTAGAATTACACCTCTTTCATTACATATTTTTATTGCATGAAAAAGGGACATAGTGTGAAAACTTGTAAAGCTAGATTGTATGATGTTCCTTATGGTAAAAAGAAGTGGATGTCAAAATGTGAGAAAGATAACCAACCCCTTTGGACCCAAATTAATAGGGGTACCACACTCTCTCTTTTGATTTGTTTTATAAGTGCCTATGAATACAAGAAAACTACTTTGGTACCTTGATAGTGGATGTTCTAGGCACATTACTGGTGACAAAGGGAAGTTCAAAAAGCCGCAACTAAAACCTGCTGGACATGTCACTTGTGGTGACAATAATAAAGGAAAAATTCTTGAAATTGGAAGCATTGGAGAAGACCACTCAATTACAGTTAATGATGTGCCTTATGTTGATGATTTGATGCACAATTTACTTAGTATAAGTTAATTTTGTGATAAAGGTTTTAAAAGTTACTTTTGAGTCAAAACATTGCCTTACAAATCTGAAAAACTTTGCTGGTTGGTAAACGCATAGAAAATATTTATATAGTTGATCTAGAAAATACATCTTCTAGGATTGATTGCTTGCTTGCAAAAGATGAAGATCCTTGACTATGGCATCAACGTCAATGTGATGTTGCCATGCTCAAATTCTTTTAGTGTCTTTGCTATATAACCACTATCACCTCCCAACGTAAGAATAGATCCATCCTCCAAAAGAACCGGATATGATAATTTTTCATCATCCGGCTCGAGCAGTAATCAAATCTTTCAAATCAAATCTTTCAACTGTATCTATAGAAAAAAATGGATGTGTTATCCACACATATATGAAGATTCTAAGTAAGAAAATAAACTCGATTCTCTTTTTCCAAAGTTACAATATTTTATTGAAAAAAAAAATTCAGTTCTTTTTAAGTAAACTTTAGTAAACGCTCATTCAATGAATAGATATAATGAAAAAATTCAAGGAAAGGTTTGTCCTTTGCTCAAAATAAAGACAAGTTCCAGAAACTTGAAAGAATAAAAATTTTTCAATTTCTTTTTCTAACTCCTTGATCTATGTACTTACCCATGCATCTTTCTTGGTTTCCCACCCAACACTAAAGGCTATCTTACATATGACCTCCACACTCATAACCTTGCCATTTTTCGTAATGTTATATTCCACGAAGACCATTTTCCCTCCATTACTTCCTCTCCATGTGAACAACAACCCAATAGTATCACCTCTACTCCTTTTGATTTGGCACCTATCATACATACATCTTCTCCTCTTGCACTTGTTATTCCTACCTGTAGCTTTGATACTCTTCCCTAACCCCCTTGTCGTTCTACTCGCTCACGACAACCTCCTTCTTACCTACAAGACTATTATCATTCTCACTTTGACTACAACTATTCCTCATCCAGGTATTAGATATCCCATTAAACATTTCCTTTCTTATTCCCGTCTTTCTCTATCTTTTCGTTATTTTATTTCTTCCATATCTAGTATTATTAAGCCTACTTCATATGCTGAGGCTACTAAGAGTGATTGTTGGCTTAAGGCCATGCAAGTTGAGATAGATGCTCTTCAAGCGAACCATACTTGGACTCTCACGACCCTTCCACTTAACAAGTCTGCCATCGAATTTTGTTGGGTTTATAAGGTCAAGCATAATGCTGATGGATTTGTTGAGAGATATAAGGCCTGCCTTGTTGTCAAAGGGTATATTTAACTTGAAGGTTTAGATTACTTAGACATTTTTCCCCTGTGGCAAAACTCACAACTATGTGTCTTTTATTGGCTCTTGCTGCTATCCATAATTGGCATTTAAAACAACTTGATGTAAAGAATGCTTTTCTTTATGGAGAGTTGGGTGAAGTAGTCTTCATGCATTTATCGTCAGGTTCCCTTCTTCTGCATCAAACAAAGTCCGCAAGATACATCGATCTTTGTATGGTTTAAAACAAGCGAGTCGTCAATAGTTTACATAACTTTCTTCCTTCCTTCTTTCTCATGGGTATCAATAAAGTTCTTCTGATCACTCTTTGTTTCTCAATCACTCTAACTCTATTATTACAATTTTGATAGTCTGTGTCGATGATATTGTTCTTAGAAGGAATCATCTTCTTGAAATACAGAGAATTACTAAGCTTCTTGATGCTACTTTCAAGATGAAGGATCTCGATGACTTGAAGTATTTTCTAGGTCTTGAGATTTCCTACAACAAGATTGACATTCATGTTTCTCAGTGTAACCTTTGACATCCTCTCTAACTATGACATGTTAGCTTCACGCTTGGTTTCCACTCCTTTTGACTACTACATTTGTCTATTTGCCACCATTGGAATTACTCTTCATGATGCTACACCATACAGAAGACTCATTGGTTGTCTCATTTATATCACTACCACTTATCCTGATATTACTTATGCAGTTAACCATCTTAGTCAGTTTGTTTCAACACCAACAACGACGCACTCTCAAGCTACTTTTCGAATTCTTCATTACCTAAAGTAGGAACCTGATACTGGCCTTTTTCTCTCTTCATCCAACTCATTATAGCTAGAAGCCTTTACTAACTCATATTAGGCTGGATGCTCAGATTCTTGTTGCTCAATCATTGGTTTCTCTATATATATTTTGGTAATTCTCTCATTTCCTATTGCTCCAAGAAGAAGCCAACAGTTTTTTGCAATTCTTCCAAAGCTGAATACAGAGCCCTTACCTTTACAACTTGTGAGTTTCAATGATTTACCTATCTTTTTCAAGATTTTTGAGTCTCTTTTACTCAACCATCCCTCGTGTATTATGATAACCAATATGCTCTCCAGATATCCACAAATCAAGTTTTCCATAAATACACCAAACATATAGAAATTGATTGTGTAAGAAGGTTAACTACGGGTTACTAAAGCTTCTTCCCATCCATTCTTCCCTTCAACTGGCAGACATCTTTAGTAAGCCTTTTTCCCCTTCAACATTCCGAGGTCTTCGTTCCAAGCTAGGAATGTTGAACATCCATTGCAGGGGTGTGGGGTGGGGTCTTAACAGTAATTTCATTACACCATAAACACGATTTTCGTAATTGCATGATACCATAACAATAATGTGTATCTTTCTATTATTTTTTAGATTTTTTTTCTCTTTCAAGAATCTCATTATGTTATTTTCTCTGATGTATATATTCTCTCTCTCGAAATAATAAGAATTATCGCAACATTATTATTTTTGTCTCTCTCTCCTTTTCTCTGCTTTTAAAGTTGAGACAAAATAACAATACATTAATAAATCTAA
The DNA here is from genome assembly GCA_030347555.1 of Lablab purpureus. Lineage (NCBI taxonomy): Eukaryota > Viridiplantae > Streptophyta > Magnoliopsida > Fabales > Fabaceae > Lablab > Lablab purpureus. The sequence goes on from CM059260.1 coordinate 28,716,870, forward strand.
GGCTGTCCCACATACAAACATTAAAATAGTGAGATTATTCCAATTAAATTGGTAAAACCTTAAATTGTGGGGGGTTTGAAAAGGAGGAGATAACATATGTTAGAAATAAAGTGTAAAAAAATAAAATTTTACGTTAAATAAAAATAAAAAAGTTAAACTCAATAAAAAAAGAAAAAGATTCATAAATTTTAAAGTTTTATATTAAAAATTGTGTTATATTTTTTATATAATTATTTTCTTTTAATCAATGATAAATCTTCCTATAAAAAGTTTTCAATGCAGCTATTTTGGTGGGTGAAGAGTGCACCAAGTTTGGATAAAAGTGAGGAGAAGGCCAAGAAGTGCAGCAAGAAGGGCAATGATGGCCCAAGGGTTGCTGAAATAGGTGTTATAGCCAAGGGCTATCCAAGTGGGTAAAGATTTATGGGAATGATGCTTCTCTATTTCAAACGTGACATGATTATAGGTTCCCATGTCAGGCACCAAGTCAGTGCTGGTGATAGCGAAGAGGTTGATCACGTCTTGGTTACTCCCTGTGTTAAACAAAATTCCTGCTGATCTCAGTGCCTGCACATCATCAGGGGTTTCTATGAGGGAGTTGAAGAAGGAGACAAAAGCACAAATCCCATAGTCATTCTCAAAATCAGGACACATCTCATACGCTATCAAGTTCAGCGTAAGACCAGCTGTTGTGTCATTCACAGTGATCTTTGGAAGTCTCAGTTCCGAACGGAACCAGCCACGGGAGAAATATATGTCTCTTAGGCCCTCTGTCTCGCTTAATTTTAGTTCGATCCCTGCCGCTTTTAACTCCATTATGTTTCTGTAAAGGGGCACTAAGAGATGTTACCACACACAAATCATATGATAAAAAAAGTCAACTTGTTTTTGTGTTTGAATTTTAGGTAATTGAGTTCAGCCTCTTACATGGAATAGAATTTTAAAAGAAAAATATTTACACACATTTAATTATCTATTTACACATAGAATTTTTTTATAAATTTATAAAATATATGATATGATATGATAAAAATATGATTTTCCTTTCTAAAATAAGTAAGGTAACTATTTCCATACCTATATGGTACCACCAATCCCGGAGGTTCATACCGGTTTATTTCCATGTCTAAGATGATAGAGCGGTGAAGATCCAGAAGATGAGTAGGCGTAAGCGTAGGTCGTGGGAATTTCATTCTTATGCGATGTCCTTCTGCACTGTTCCAATGATAGAAAACATAAAGTGTCATGAATCGGATCAACTCCACCTCGTCGGCTCCTCCCCATAGCAGTTTCAGCAATGGGTACGGAAGCTGGTTCTCCAACAACATAACATCCTGCGTCACCAGAATCAGTTGTTCAACCTTAACATTCATTTTCTCTGGTCGGTCAAGGTAGGCGTGTTCCAGGATTCGTAGCAGGGCACATCCATCCACGAACAGCGTCCAACTTATCATTTCTTCCATGTCGGCGAAACCTTGGCGGGAGTAGTCGGAAAACAGATGGTTACTGGTGAAAAGATCCGGCGCAAACAGCTGTTTCAGAGCTTCAACATTTTCTGCAATCCTTCTGTGCAGATGCTGCCGGGATGTTTCGGTGGAGTTGAGGAACATTGCTGCCCACATTTGCTTGTACTGCTCTCCTAGCTGCACTTTGGGAGCACCGTAATGGATGGGACCAAAAGAGACGAGCTTTGGCGAGAAGTGCTTCCCATAATTCATTGTTCCATCTCTCACAAGATGATCTGCCACGCGTTGTATCTTAGGGTAGAAAGCTACTTCCGATCTTTCACATGCGTTTTGGAGCCGCGTAAACCTCTCTTCAATGCTTACTTTTTTTGAGTTCTCTGCCATTGAGAGATTCAGTGAGTGCGATGTAATTGATATTATGAACCTATAATGTGCTCAGGCAATAAATTCATAAGATCTGTGTCTTTGCTGTGTTTGTTTGCATTGGAATAAACTTTATTTTCTCTTATACGAAAAGTATATTGCAGGCAAGGAATAACGATCCTCACTTCAATTTGCTGTTCATCTGTCCCCTCTCCTTCTACCTTCGGGTCTTCATTTTCCCCAACACAGCTGTTTCTACACCAGAAATTTTCTTCATTCATCATATTATGTCTTTATTTTCTCTTATTCTTAATGCATTTCTATATTGAAGAACACTTTTATGAGTAAAATAATATATTTTTAAAAAAATATAAATAATTTTATAAGAAAACGAACGTTATTATCATTTTGTAAAGTAATTTGTCAACCTTAAGATTAGAATAGGCTGCTCTTAGATCTTTGCATGATACTGCACCAATTTCTGCTGCTTCTCCAAGTAAATAGTTTCCAACTTCAGATTTTCATAGCTAATAAGTGAAACTCAATTATACCATACTTCAAGGCAACAATTGAATGAGAAGTAAGAAATATAATTCACATGCACGCACATGAATCTGATATATAAACAAAAATAAGCATCTGTAGCAGCAAATTCGGAATTCCTTTAGAATATTGGTTTTTCTCCATGATAGAAGCTCACAGTACAATGTCATTAAGAAATTGTGCGAGTTTGAGAGACGTATAACATTCCGCAAACTACCTATTGGTCTCTCACACTTCACTGCATGCTTTTCTCATTTATGTTCCCTTTTGCAAGACTAATTAATTAAGCAATAAAAGATATCACATCTCAGCAACCAATTTTTCCTTTTGAGCTCGAGATTCAGCAAGGTTTCCATTAGTCCACTTCTTCAGCATCTCTAATGCAGCCTTGGGCTGGTCCATTGGAACCATGTGACCCGCATCACGGACCTGCTTTAGTTACAGATAATTTTGAACTGAATAAACATTTTTACTAACCACGCGCAAAGTCAAAAAGGAATTTGGTAAATAAAGGGAGTGCCTATTTCTGGACAGTGTTAACTTGTTAAGTTTGGTGTTAGCACTGCACAAGCAAAAATTTAAATTTGACCATGGCAGAAAAGAGTTCGATTAGCCCACACAAAATGGTTATTTATTAGTATGATGATCATCTGGCGAAAAGCACATGAAAAGAACATGAGATCATCTACTAAGAAACATCTATTAGTGTTAAAAGTTTGGTCATCTACTATGTGACGGGTGTATTAGATGGTGTTCCATCTTAACTATTTAATAGTTTTCTATTAGTTTGTTACCTTTGTTCTATATATAGAGAACATATGTTACATATATTGTATCTTGAGATATTCTCTATGTATAGAACTTTCTCTTAAAAAAACAGTCCTTTCATTCTTATTCTTGAGTTTCTTTTTATTGTTATTTTGAACCCAACAATTAGCACCATCCCTGAAAACAAGAGAGAAAGAAAGTTAAGAATTGTAAGGTTGAAAACATGGTTACCAAGTTTAACATTGAGAAGTTTTCAAATGATAGTGACTTCGGGTTATAGATCAGGATGGAGACTATCTTGGGACATTCTATCTTGGTACAATAGGAATGTCTTGATGCTATAAGAGGTGAGACGCTATCTCAGAAGGAGAAGACTGACATGATCAACAAAGCTAGAATCGTCATAATCTTGTGTCTTGAGGATAAGGCACAAAGGGAAGTTGCGAAAGAGAAAACTGTTGTGTCAATGTGAATGAAACTTGAGTCATTGTATATGACTAAATCTTTGGCACACAAACTCTGAAGCAACAATTGTATTCATTTAGAATGACTGCATAAAAAACCATGGTGGAGCAACTAGCTGATTTCAACGAGATTCTGGACAATCTGGAGAATATTGAAGGAAGCTCGAGGGTGAGGATAAGTCTTTACTTCTTCTCAACGCTTTGCCTAAGACATTTGAGCATTTCAAGGACATTTTGTTGTTCGAGAAGGAGCAAACCATTACTCTAGAGGAGGTAGAAACCTCAAATCGGAATAAGAAGCTACAAAAGCTTCAAGAGTCTAACAGAGATAATGATGGGTTGAGTTTGAATGTGTCAAAGTCAAAAGGAAAGAAGAAAAGAGAGTTGAAGGGGAAGAAGTCGAAGTATTCATCACCATACAATAAGGCGGATAAAGAGCACTACAAATGTCACAAGAAAGGTCGCTACAAGGAAGACAATCTAGAGATGGAGAAGAAAGAGAGGGGTAAAAACTCCCATTTCAAGAGGAAATATGTTGATGTCACACTAACATCTAACTGTTAGGACTTTGTTGGAGTGTTGGCAGGGTTTGCATCTAATACACAGAGAAGTTGAGTTATGAACTCAAAATACACTTATCACATGTGTCCAGTGAAGAACTTCTTTGAGACCTTATAACTGAAAGAAGGAGATTAGTTCTTTTGAGAGCAATAAAGCATGTTAGGTGCAAGGCATAGGGTTAATTAGATTGAAGACAATTGACAACTGGGAGATGTTATTACAAGATACGAGGTACGTTCCAGAACTAAAGAGAACCTTTTGTCAATCAATATGTTTGACCTCATGTGTTTGACAACCAAGATTGAACAAGGTATGATCAAGATTTGAGGGGAGCATCTACAATTGCTAAGAGGATAAAAAAGAATGGTCTTTACACACTAGATGGTTCAACAGTAATAGTGCATGTATTTTTGGTTAGTCAAACAATGTAAAATAAGATGAAGTTGTTACATCTGAGGTTGGGACACATTAGTGAGAGAGGTTTGGTGGATCTAGGTGAGTAGAACTTGCTAGGAGATGATAGGATGAAGGAGTTCGACTTTTGTGATCATTGTGTACTAGAAAAGTCTCATAGATTAAAGTTTGAAACTGGTAAACATGAGTCCAGTAGACTATTTGAGTATGCTAATGTAAATCTGTGGGGTCTAACACGAACAAAGACTCATGGTGGAGCATCTTATTTCCTCACTATTATAGACGATTCCTCATAGAGGGTGTGGATTTACATCTTTAAAAGTAAGGATGAGACTTTTCAAAGATTTAAGGAGTGACACACCATGATAGGTAATCACTAGGGAACCAAACTTAAAGTGCTCAGAACTAAAAATGAATTGGAGTTTGTTTCAAGGAAATTTAATGAATTATGCATAACAAAAGGTATAAGGAGACATAAGACAGTCGCTGGTACACCACAAGAAAATCGTCTAACTAAGAGGATGAATAGAACCATTTTGAAGAGGGTGATGTGTATGTTGCGGGGGGGTTGGGTTGCAAAAGTCCTTTTGGGGAAAGCTGCAAATACTGCAGTTTATCTAATAAATTAAACAGCAGTTTATCTAATAAACTAAATAGCAGTCCATTGTCTACTCTAAATATCAAGACTCCCACGGAGGTGTAGAGTGGAAGGCTAGCAGATTATAATGATCTGAGGATGTTTGGTGTCTTAGCATTTGCACATGTTAAGAAGATAAATTACAGCAGAGAGGTGTATCTTTATTGGATATACAAAAGGAGTGAAGGGATACAAGTTGTAGAAGTTAGACTTGGGGAAGCTAGATGCTTCATTAGCAAGGACGTCACATTTTATGAGATTTAGATGGCTATGATGTACAAAGATCCGAGAAAGGCAAGGAAAAAACTCACGTTGAGGTGGAGTCTTCTAGCATTAGATCAAACCATCTAAGTGGATCAAACCATCTGAGTGGGTCAGACGATGAGGCATCAGACAACGAAAACCAACCTTCTACCTCTCACTCAAGAAGGTTAGGACGTGCAGATCCAGACTCTAGCTATCAGCTTACGCGTGATAGGGAAAGGAGGATAATGAAACCTACACAAAGGTTTGGGTTTGCTAATTTAATTTGTTATGCTTTGGTTACATTTGAAGAGATAGAAGGCTAAAAGCCTAGAAGCTTTAAGGAGGCAACAAGAGGCGTAGAAGGTCAGTTGTGATAGGTTTTCATGGAGGATGAGATTAAATCTTTGAAGAGGAAGCACAGATGGATGCTTATTGATCTTTGAAAAGGGTATTGTGCAAGACTATTTGACGATTCACTGTGATAGTCAAGATGTCATACATCTAGCTGATTATTCGATTTACCATGAGAGAACTAAACACAATGATGTGAGACTGCACTTTGTGTAAGACATTATTTAGTCTTGGTAGGTCAAGATTATGAAAGTAGCTTCAGAGAAGAATCTTGTAAATGTGTTTATAAAGTCTTTGCCAAGATTGAGATTCAAACGTTGTTTGAAGCAGATTAATTTTTTGTTTGAGGATGAAGGAAGATGATGCAAAAGCTTTTCCATAATTTGGAGTTAAGGTGGAGAATTGTAATGTACTGGCTCTAAATCATGATTGTTTGGTGAAGAGCACAGGAGACCATTTACTAGGGAATGTCTAGTACTATTAAGAGTATTTAGACTATCTACCTTCTGACAGGTGTATTAAATAGTGTTTTGTCTTAACCATTTGATGGTTCTCTGTTAGTCTGTTACCTTAGTTTTATATATAGAACATATGTTGTATACAATATATTTTTGAGACATTCTTTATACATAGAACCTTATGTTAATAAAATCTTTCATTCTTGTTCTTGAGTTTCTTGTTATTCTTGTTTCAAACCCAACAATTAGTGCAAATTGCCCTTAATATCAACAATATGTCCCAATTATTAACATTGAAAGCACTAGTTATCTTTTCTACCTTTATCACCTTTGATTTTTGTAACGTTAAAATTGGGGTAAATAGCACAGCTAGTATCATACATTTTAGAAGTTTTGGGGTATCTCACACACAATGCAATGTTAAAGAAGGTAATCTATAATTTTCCTGCTTGTGTAGAGTATGGCCCATTCAAGATTCTATTAATAATTTTCATAGTGCAAGTGTCAATAAGTTTATGTGGGTGAAGAGAGAAAAGAAGACCTTAAGAAAACTCAGAGGTCCATAGCTCTTCAATAATCCGGCTTCTGATCCATCAACAACAAAAGGAACTTCAAGTGAGGTTGTAAATTCTTTCTTACCAGACCATTCCAGGGCGTGAACCCATCTTGAATTACCTACAAATTGCCAAGAAAAGGTCCATCAATTCTTCATTGCAAGGTTAAAATAAATATGAATATGTAATTTCTCAACAGATCCTAAATTCATTGCAATGTGTTCATCAATCCATTTATTGCAAAGTCCATCAATTCTTTGGCTTGACAGGAGTAAATACGTACCAAGCCAGTTGCAGATTAGATCATATTCCCCAGCATAAATAAGCAAATTGATTCCATCCTCAAGAAGGGCAGGAATACCAACTTCAAGATTCCTCATCCAATCCACCAACATCGCCATATAAACTTCAGTGCTACAAGAAACAAAATGAATTTTCCCAACCCCTAGTGAATCCCGAACAGATTTTTGGTTCAGGAACTTCTCCATGTTTGAAAAATCATAGCAAAGGCTCCCCTCACACTTTTTTCTGATATCATAGTACTGCAGCATAAGTATTTTTAGTTGCTGGTAATAAGTATGAATATGCTGTGATACATTGCTTCAAGATTGAAACGACCATAAATATCAGGATGACTTCTTTCTGACATGTTAGCAGCATAAATGGCTTTCTTAACATATTTTATGAAATTCCTCAACTAAGAAACAATAAAGGTGTTTATACAAAATATTTTTTGCTTGGAAAATGGTTAATTATCTATTTTCCTACTTGTAAACAGGGGAACAAATCAATTTAACCAAACGAAATAAAGTCAGCTGACAAGTCAACCACACCAGAAAAGTTTGTTTACCCACATTTGTGTCTCCGGCATGTAACATGATGTTACTGAATATGAGATTACAAGCTACATATGCAGCCACACAGGAAGTTTTTCCGTTAGTGCCTGAAAGGATTAAAACAAATATTAAGAAGGTAAAAAGCAAACCAGAAGGCTTCAAACAAGTGAAAGCACTGGTTTTCAGTGAAAATCAGGCAGTGATCTAGACCTTTACTTCCTGTGAGAGTGATCACTTGATCAGGACAACAAATACAAATTTTACATGATCGCTAGAAATCAACAAACTTGTAATCTTACTGCATACTTACATACCTAAAGTTGTTCATGGATTTCATAAGACTTTCAAATAATTTATACCATAGCAAATTGTAATAATAAACTTTATGATAATTTTATACTAAAAAATAATAGTTTGTATACACGGAATACACACGTGTATATGTATGTGTTTTAATGCATAATATAGAACTAGTTGGAAAAATAGGGCTTTCTAACTGATAGACCGCCCAATTTATATATTGGAGAAATGTATTACACATATTTTGATAAAAGAAAAATACTGCTCCTACTTTCTACCAATAATTATCATAACTGCCCCAAACTCTCAGCTCCTATCATTACCCCTGCTGAAAAATCAGCCATACTAAGGTTCTTTTATTTAATTCAATAGAAATGTTATCAACTCCTGTCTCCCAAGTCTTGTGGTCCTAAACGGAGAAATCTTCTTCCCTGCCAAAATCACTATAATTTGCATAATATTAAAAGCTCAGATTGTCTACTAAAGGTTATGATTGGATATAAATCCAGGTCACGTAGATGTCATGAGGAAACCTTAATTAGAACTTTTGAAAAACAAAGTGATATTTTGTCCATTATTTCAAATATGGTTTAATACTGGAAATGATTTGTAGGGTTTAATACTGAAAAACAAAGTGATATTTTGCCCATTATTTCAAAAATTTGGTAGCTGGAGTCTTCAACCCCATCATAGCTCTCACTACAAAAATTTGAACCTGACAACAAATGTAACATTCGTAAGAAAGTAAAAAGCCAAAATGTATGTTACCACATAGCTTTATTGCCAATTCACAGGCTGGAACCAGTACTTTGTTAAGGCGGTTACGAGTAGCCTTCTTAATGATTCCCATTTCCAATGCATAATCTGGGTAGGCTTTATACTGAATTGCAGGGTTAGTAAGTCCATTACCAATAGCAAATCCCTGTTCAAACAATACTAGTAAGATAAGAAATTATTCTTTCCCTTCAATACAATTCTGTCAGAGAGAATTAGATTGGTTTATCGCGTGATGTAACAAACCTTCAGGTTTATATGAATTCCTTCTTTAGCTTTGTTTCCCCTATGGATCCTTGTTGCAAAAGCGGGAATATAGTGTCCAGCATATGATTCACCTGTAATAAAGAAGTCATTTTTTGCATATTCAGGATGCTCTGCAAAGAAGGCCTGAGGGAAAAAGAAAATAACTGTTAATACGGTGTTTTAGTGTAAAATTATTTTTACTATGTCTCTACAAATATATCATTTTTACTGCACTATACGTGAGTGTGTGTATATATATATATATAATATTATGTGTGTAGATACAAACTTGCTCTAAATTGTTGGCATCTGATTAGTCTATTTTGTGCTGCATTAGTTTAGGTTAATTCATATAGATTAGGATGCATTTCTTCATTATTAAGCCATTTTTTGTAATTAGCTAGGATTTTAGGAGTTTTGATATTTTCTGTGATAAAAATTGTAAAACTGAAGCTCAATCACGTTCACAATGTCTTAACTAAACTGCTTTGTGTCTATGTTTTTGACAAATGCAGCTGAACTTAAAGTCAACATAAAAGTCAACGTGTCTGCAATACTGCACTCTTGAGAGTGTTTTCTGAGGAACTGAAACTGCTGCCATAGTATTCCAGAGTTGAATTGAAGATTTATATGTTCAATTGTTGGAACTAAGAAATCAGTTTTCCCAAATTGCTATTCAGCCACAAAGTGAAGTCTGCAAGGTGTTTGATAAAATGCTAAAGATGCTAAAGACAGCAGCTGCTGATGTTTAGCAGAGCTGCCAATTGTTTGATGTAGAGTTCTACCAGCAAGGAACTTCGTCTTTAAGGCAACATGAAGTCTCAACAGTGGTGAATTTCAGTCCAAGATGATCAATTTGAGTTATGTAGTTAAGGAATAGATTTTTCCCATTTCAATTTGTAAGCTGGAATAGTGTAGGCCAGGTGTTTGGTTGTATGTGTAGTGTAGAGCACAATCGGTCTTAGTGTTAAGACTTACTGATCTTACTTGTATAAATAGGGTCATTCAGAAGTTAACAAGGACAGAAAAAGGATAAGACAAAATTGTATTCAATTGTACTCATTCTACACAAAGAAATAGAAGATTGCTTGAGTTTCTGATTCTCTAATCTCCAACTTCTCTCTAATACAGCTTTTCTGACAGCACCCAATTGAGTAGTGTTTGTGCAATTTGAATTCTCACATTTTCATCGAGTTCTTGCTAAGCTTTTAGCATAACTTCTTTCTCTTATCTATTCTTCAATATTGAATCAATTGTTACTATTGAGAATCTTTTCTAATTGAAGGTTTTTCAGTGAATTCATTCTTGGCACAATTGAGTTGATACAATGTCAATGTTTTCTATATTCTTCATCTTTCCTCTTCTAATCTGCAGCTGATTGAATTTTAGCCGAAAACTAATATTCTTTGCAGCTTTGTAGGATTGTTTAGTTGATGGGTTCCTAAAGATTAGAAGTGCTTATCTTTTAATCACCAATCTTGGAGTTTTCTTGCAGCTAAAGAGCAATGTTGTCAAACTCGAGGATCGTAAGAGGATCGAAAAAGGAACAAAAAATCGTAACTCGACTCGTAAGAGTTACAAATATATAAAAAGTTATATTCATAATTTATAAATATTATTTATAAATAACAAAATTAAAAAGTTCATAATTCATAAAATTGTTCATAACACAAATAAAAACAATTTCATAATTCATAAAATTTTTCATAACACAATTAAAAATAGATTCATAAAATGTTTAATACAAAGAAACTATTGAAGGAAATCCTTCATATTAAAAGTAGGATAATCATCCTCCTCCTCCTCCGCATGATCTTCATTAATTTCATCTCCATTGTGACTTTCATCATTATCAGCAATTGGAGGAACCTCCAAATCATCTATAGGTGCAGCAACACCACCACCACTAGCATCTTCATCTTCAACTTCAACTAAGATGTCTTCATCCAAAGCATCCAAAGTTGAATTTGCTTCATTCTCCTCCACAGTCCATTCATCATCAGAAGCAAGATCATCAATTTTATATTCTCTTGTTTTCCTAACATCCTTCTTCTTCTTCAATCTTGAATTAGCCATCACAAACACCACATCATTCATGGTCTTTTGTTATAAACGATTTCTTTTCTTGGTGTGGACCTAAATAATTATAAAATTAAATGATAATATTATCTCAAAATAATTATAAAATCAAGTTCAAAGATTTAAATTCTTTCTTACCCTCTCAAAAGCAATCCAATTACGTTCACAACCGGATGAACTACAAGTCAAACTCAATACTCTAATAGCAAATCTTTGTAACTCTGGATGTTCATCACCATATGATTCCCACCATTGTGCTGGAGTTTTGGTTTTGAGTGCACGTTGAGCTATTAGACTACCAAAGAATCCAGATTTGCTCTTGAAACTCTCAATTTGAGCATCAATCTTGCTGATCTCATCAATGTCTCCCACCAACCTAGCCAAGCAATCATACATTCCACGTTTCACCTCATAATCAACCTTAAACTCAGCATCATAGTGCAACATGGGATTAAGATAATAGCCTGCAGCATGCAATGGCCTATGCAATTGGTTGTCCCATCTTTGATCAATGATTTCCCAAAGGGGAGTGTAGCTAAGTAACATAAAAATAAATAAATTAATCTCCAAGCATAATCTAAAATTTTAAAAAATAAAATACAACTGAAAGGTATAAATTACCTTTTACTAAGGCCATTGAAAAGACTTTGAATCTTTTCTTTTGCAATATCCATTTCTTCATAAATGTATCCCATAGCTGGTTTCTCATCTGAATCAACCATGCGCAACACCTTGATCAAGGGAAGAGCACCCCTCATGCAATTCAAAATATTTCTCCAAAATCCTTTATCCAATATCAAATTTTCCACAAACTCTCCATCCCTAGTCTTTACTAATTGACTATCTTGCCACTCCTTGGATGTGAACATCCTAATAAGGGATCTTTTATTTTCATTCAGGCATCCCAAGGTCAAATAAGAAGTGGCAAAACGAGTATTGGCTGGTCTCATCAAATCTGTGCCTTTAGTAAACTTGTGCAACAAAGAAATAAGACCAATTCTCGAATAGATGTAAGTTGTAATTTTCTTACCATTTGCTATTGTCTCATGATGGAGAGGTATTTTTTTCTCAAAATCTTCCAACATTAAATCAATGCAGTGTGCTGCACAAGGTGTCCAATATAACTTTTGTCTTTTTTGCATTAACAAATCTCCAGCTGCCTTGTAATTTGCTGCATTGTCAGTGACAATTTGGATCACGTTTTCTTCTCCAACCTCCTCAACAACATCGTCCATCATCTTGAAAATTTTATCAGCAGTCTTACATATATCAGAAGCATCAATAGACTTCAAGAAGACAGTCCCCTTTGGACTATTTACCAGAAAATTAAGTATAGTCCTTCTCCTCCTATCAGTCCATCCATCTATCATTATTGTGCACCCATTCTTCTTCCAAAATAGTTTATGTTCATCCAAGATCATATTGGTCTTCTCAACTTGTTGCTTCAAATATTTCACCCTAATTTCATGATATGATGGTGGCTTAAATCCAGGACCATGTTTGGAAACCAACTCAAGCATCCTCCAAAACTCTTCGCTCTTTGCTATATTAAATGGAATAGCATTGTTGTAGAAAAATAGAGCAATTTGTTGACATGCATCCTCCCTCTCACTTTTCTTGAAAATGGCATTGATAATACTTTGACTACCCCTTTTCCTAAAAATACTTGAAGAGTCCTCACTCTCTTCTTGCCTTACTCTTTTTCCAGTATTTTCAGAAGAATCACCCACAACACTACTTTCCCTTTCAAACTCTCTGAATTTTGATTTTTTAATTAAATTTTGTTGTAGCACATAAACCACATCCAACATTAATTTTTTAACATCTTCTAGGACTGTTATACATGCTCCAACATCCTTTGAAGTTCCTGCTAGATGGTGCTTCAATCGATATTTACATTTCAAGTTTCTTGTCTTTCCATCAACAGAAACACAGTGATTCCATGCAGGATCAGTTCTTAACCCAATTTCATTTCCTCTTCTAGGAGCATCTCCTGACCCAGATGCCATTTCTATATATTTTAAATAAAAATCAGAATGGGTAGAGGAAGAGAACCAGAGAACTTGTGGGCAGAGAACCAGTGCGGGCAACCCAGCACAGCGGTGGCGGTGGCGAAACACGATGGCAGCGACGAAACACAGGAGCGAAACAGAAGTGGAGAAAGACGGCGGTGAAACGTGCTGTAGATGGCGGCGAAACGCGCTTCAACGGCGGCAGCGAAACTGGCTTCACCGGCGGCGGCGAAACGCGCTCCAGATGGCGGCGAAAAGAAACGCGCTCCAGATGGCGGCGAAAAGAAACGCGCTCCAGATGGCGGCGAAAAGAAACGCGATCTCTGTGGCATGAGGTGGAGTGGGTCGTCGGTTTTCACAGCCCTAACGTGAGAAAGAAGAAGACGCGTTTTCACAGAAAGAAGAAGACGAGTTTGGGCCGGGTTTCACATAACCCAACTCGGGTCGCACGACCCGAGTCCACAACGAAGATCGCAGATCGCTGCTCCCTCCAATCCACCGATCTTGCGAGAAAACGCGCGATCCGCCACTGATCCGCGTTTCTGGCGATCCTCCAAGCGCGTCAACTCGCGACGGCGTTCCAGATCGTTGACTCGTACGAGTTAGCGAGTCAACTCGCAATTTTGACAACACTGCTTAAGAGAGAAGAATTATGGTCAATAGGAGCTTCTCCAATTTTCTCACAATTTTCATATTTGTCACTTCTTTATGTGTGTTTAATTCAATCATTTCTGCTTTCAATATTTTGTGCTATCAAACCCCCTCCTAGTTATACATTCTTGCAACATCAAAAAGAAAAGAATTAAAAAAAAAGCAAGATTCTCCTTGAATAACATTCCTTTGCAGCAGAACGATCTTGAGGTTGTGCTTCCACTATACAATCTCAATCACTTCATTTGCACAACTTTTTCATTATTTGGTGTGGAACAACGACCACCAGCATGACATAAAAAATTCCTTCATTACCTCGGTAATCTTTTCTTAAATTCCTTCATTATAGTGGTGCTTTGCAAATGCCCCACACTAAAGATATTGTGAACTATGGGTAATGACTTCAGAGTAGAGAACTTATCACGAACAATGAAATAGAAGAACAAAAAAACTAGGAAACTTGTCACAAAATACAGAGAAATTAGGTAGTAAGTCAGGAAACTGGTAGAGGTCATCTTGACCAACAAGGCTTTCAAAACTCCCTTTCTCTAAGAGCAACTTCAAAGAAATCCTTATAGCACTAAGTAAGAAAGAAATCTTGATATATAAAGACATTTAGATTTACAAATTACAACCTCCATAATGATATTGTGCTAATTGATACGATAGACATTGATTTACACATGGTAAATCATTTCCATCAGATTTTTTCTACCTCTAACATATGCCCTGACGTACATTATATCACTAATGTTATTCCTAAGTTATTGATAGACATAGATAATTGTATTCTTACAGAGCAGCCTACTTTGATTAAAGTTAAACAAGTAGTTTTCAACCTTTCCTCTGATAGGGCTCCTAGTCCGGATGGTTTGAGGTGTTTTTTATCAAACTTTTTGGAATATCATTCAACATGATGTATACAATTCTGTTTTGCAGTTTTTTAGAGATAAATGATGGATGCTTCCTAATTATAACTCCAATCACATTATTTTAATTCCCAAGATTATTTCTAAGATTCTAACTAGCTTTGGCTTCAGGGAAACTTGTCTCTCCTTTCATCCCTGGTAGGAGCATCATTGACTGCATCAGCACAACCTCAAGCTATAAATCTTTTGGACAAGTGTCCTTCAGGAAACATAGCACTCAAAATTGATATATGAAAACCTTTTGACACCCTTGATTGAAATTTTCTCATTTCTGTTTTGAAAGCATATGTTTCAATGATAATTTTTGAAATTCGATTTTGCTGTCTTTGATATCTGCTAAACTTTCAATGCTGATAAATGTCAGGCCAAATTGGTACTTCTCATGCTCTACAAATGTAAGACAAGGAGATCCTTTTTCACCTATACTTTTTTGTCTTGGAGAAGAAGTGTTAAGTAGAAGTATTCTCAGCTTGTAAAAGAGGAGAAATTACAAGGAATTGCAGGCTCGAAATCTCAATTCTTTCCTACTCATGCTTTACATGCTAACGATATCGTTGCAGATGTACTATGAGGAACTCATCTAATATCATGGAAGTGCCTGAGAAATATGAAAATGAATCTGGACAGATGATTAACTGTGATAAATTAATTTTTATGTCAGTAGTAATTTCTCAAGACTTCGGATAAGCAGAATCAGAAATCTCATTGGTTTTGTTAGATATTCTTAGATACTATTAGAAACTATTAGATATTATTTGATATTATTAGATATGATATTATTTGTAATAATCTTGTAATGAGCTTAGTCCATATTCTCTGCATGACTCCTTATTATATATATATATCACACTATATGTTATTTTACACATTAGGGATTCAGTCTATACCTCTCTCAGTTATTCTAACAGTTTTCAGCAAGGTTATTTGTCTTTTATCTATCTACCTTGGTGTTCCTGTGTTTAAAGGAAAACCTAGAAGGGTTCATTTGTGCCTATTCTAGAAAATGTCAAAGCAAAATTTGCTAAATGGAAAGGATCTTTGCTTTCTTACATGGGGAGAGCTTTTCTTATAAAAACTGAGGTGAAAAGTATGTCGTACCCAAATTTACAGATGGCCGAAATCTTTTCTTAAAATTCTGGAAAATTGGTTTAAAAACTTCATTTGGACTGTGACATCACTACATTAAAGACAGTTGTTGTAACTTGGGATAAGCTATGTTCGGGTTATCAAGAGGGTGGTCTGGGATTGAGATCAATAACAGAAATAAATGAAGCTTACTTGGTTAAGCTTTGTTGCGAATTCATCAAGAAAGACATGGATTGGTCTAAAATCCTTGCTGCTAGAGTTTTTCTGAAAAATGGTTCTGTAGTGAATTTTGTAACTTCTTCTATACAGGAAAGTATAAAGAAAATTTACTCTTAAATAAAGGAAACATTGTTTGGCAATGACGGATTGATTAATTTTTCGTCTGACCCATGGTTCACAGATTCTGTTGCGACCATGATGGGTATTGACAGTAAGTATACATAATATGCTCAAAGCAAAAGACCAGATTTCATTTTAGATAAATCATGGAGATTTCTGCATCAGAAGTTACCTATGGATGATCTTAGAAAATGTGGTCTTAATGTGATATCATTTGTCCACATTGCTATAATGCCTATGAAACTGCTAATCATTGTTTCTCACCAGTCCATTTGCAGCTAGATAGTGGAAATATCTTCAAAGAATTACTTACCTAAGGCTAGAAACTACTAGCATTATGACAATTATGCAACTTAATGGAAATTGGAGTAATTTGGTGCTGATAATGATGCTTTCGGCTATTACACGTTATAGAAGAGATTTGACAAGTTTGAACCCACGTATCAAAAACAGAATTTTCAGTGCTGTGAATCTGTGGTTCTTTGGCAATAGGTAACATGCATTATACTATTGGTGTAATCAAAATTACTAAGGCATTATAGGGTGTTTGGAGGCCAATGAAATCAGACAAGATTTTTCAAGTGGATTGGACTAACCCTACAACATGATGAATCAAATGCAATATGCATGGTTCATACTCCGATCATGAACATAAAGCAGCTTGTGGTGGTATCTTAAAGCTGAAATTATGGCTTGTTTTCAATACCTTTACAAGTATGGTCAACCTTTGGAACAGAGCATATGGGAGTTATACATGCTATTGAGATTACTATGCAAAAAGGATGGAGAGCTCTTTAGATTGAGACTGATTCCTTGCTTACTATGAAATCTTTTTATGATAGTTCTTTGGTACCTTGGAAGCTTAGAGCCCATCACGAGTATATATTTCAGATTTTCTTGTATTTTCATGGAGGAAAATAAGTGTGCTAATGGTTGCTTATGATTTGGGATCTTTTGTTTTTTCTCGGTGGAATAGTGTACCTACTTGTATTGTTTGACTTTAGTTGGTGGAATAGTGTACCTACTTGTATTGTTGGACTTAAGTTGGTATAAGTGTGGTCTTCCGCAATTTCATTTCTCTTGGTGGGTTTGGTTCCCCAATTTCTGTATTTCTTTTCCATTTAATAATATTTCTACGAGTGTTGCATATATGATTGATACAAGTTCTAGAGTTAACCTAGTTTGTTTTGTAACTTGTATAGTCATTTTATAGCATTCTTTCCTTAATTTAAATAAAACAACCTCCCTAACTAAAATAATGAGAGTAAATTCTATTCCCCTACCATTACATATACTTAAATTACACTCCCTCTTAAGTGTAAACATACACTCCCTCTTGATATGACCAAGACCACTGACAACTGAGTCAAAAGCTTAACATATTAGCAAAGGTAGACATATCAAGAGGTCATTGGGAATAGGCCACCAAGCTAACCCGACCCACAGACCAAACATGCACTCTCTTGATCCTTTGGACATACCATTTCCTCCCTCTCCGAGAAGATATATCCTCAAAACCAATGATGTAAAAACCAACTCCTAGCTGGTTCGACCAGAACCAAGTAGAGTGAGGTTAATTACTAGAAATGCATTTGACCCAAGTCAACCGGGTGTGACCTGACCAGGTCATACGAAAACCTGATGACCCAGTCCGGGTGATACAGCTTTATTCTTTTTAAATAACATCATATGAAATTACATTATGCTGAACTTTATTTGTTATTTCGTATGTTGTTACTTTCTAATGATAGAGATTTTGAATTTAGAGTGGATTTAGTATGCTAGATATTATATATATATATATATAGAGAGAGAGAGAGAGAGGGATCACCAAGTAGTCTACTGACCCACTAACCCATTGACCCAATGTCTTGTTTGGTTAAACGACCAGATCAGTTTTCACAAAAGTGGTCAGCACTAATACCAAATTATTTGACCAAGACCGGTTACCACTACCCCTATGCCGAAAGCTTAAGTTGTTAGCATATAGACGCAACTCTTGACACAACACCCTACATAAAAAAGTAACACTTCCCGAGTTAAGGCTTTGAGCATGGGCTACTGAGTAGAATCTAACTAACAATTCTAAGATGCACCCTCTAAACCCGTTGGGCTTATCACTTCCCTTAAAAGATGAATGTGTTAGATGAGTGCATTTTAGAGATTTTTTTACTATCATGGAGATTCTCAACCTAATTAATAGCTAATTCTGAACATCTATCACCAGTTCTGTGTCCTTGGAAAATAAAGATTTTAGATCAAATTTCAAATTTGTTAAGACAAGTATTCAAAACCCTATTTTACCTTCTAAAATATCACAATCAATAATAAGATATTCAACATTATTTGCTGATGACAGTCATATTAGTATAGAAAAACAAAATATCATTGAAATATTTCATAATTATTCACCTGAAATATTCCTCAAGAGAAAAGTGCATATTTTAAAATAAAAGAAGTTAATTTTACCATCTCTAAATGAGGGGGATACAATTTACTCAAATAATAAGTGGCAGGTAATAAGTGAACATTATACTAAAATTATGTAACTAATATCCATATTTCACAGCAAACACAAGTACCTGAATAAAGTCAAACAGGTCATTGCTGACACCATCTTCATTATGACGAATGTCACGCAAATCTGTACTGTAGCTAAAGCCAGTTCCAGTTGGTTGGTCAACATATAAAAGGTTTGATGCCTGCAAGATTACCAAAAGTTCACTTGCCATAAATAATTTTCACAGAAAACGTACATTGCAGAAGCAGTTTATTATGACATTAGCAATGAAGACAGCACTCCACGTGAAAACATATTGAAAACCATAATTTCTTGTACATATAATTTAATCTAAAACATTAGCAAATTAAATTGGTTTGCTTCAGGAAGATGTAAAGCATCTTAAACTGCAATTGGCTACTTCCACTCAATTAATTTGTTGCTAAACTTACGAAACAGAAAACCTTAACAATTAGTCAGTAGTCACTTAAAACAAAAAGCCCACATTATAACCACTAACATGACATCAAATAACAACATATCAATGACTGATTCTAATAACAAACTTGATGCTATTTGATCAAGTGATATCATTGTTTCTTAAAGACAATTCTATTATAACAATGATTTTTTTAATAAAAAATAGTAGATCAGTTCAAAATGTTTTAGAACATTATATCCAGGTAATGAGGGGAGATTACACATCTATTTTGTTCTTAAAAAATTGACAACCCAAAAGCCGAAAAAATTACAACAACATATTCTACACACTTTCAGCTATCTACTTTCTACACGATGTATAAATGAGTAAGTTACTTTCAAAGGCTAATGCCACATTGAAAACAAGCAGCTCACTAGCTAACTTTGCCTAGACAGAAACTCAAGTTTAATTCCATGGGACATATCAAAATTGGCTGCTGGTTTCTTTTGAAATATCAATAAGTAATTGGGTTGGGTGATGATGCTTCTATTAAGCTTCGGGAGGATTTTTTAATCAGAATTCTTCTTACTTTGAGAGTTTGTTTGCCTCTATATCTCTAGTTTCCATAATTCGCCCTTTAAAATTTATTCCATTCAGAAAGTAAAGTATGATTTCCAACTCTGTTAAAACTTGAATGATATAGAAGATAGGGAATTACAAACTCTTTTGCTTTTACTCAAGCCTATTCATTCATCTAGCAATCTGAATAAGAGAGTTGGGACTATGGATTTTTCAATATGTTTTTGTGAAACTAAAATATTTGTTTTATATATTGCACGAGACAGAGGCATAGGTTGTATCCTAATGTATGAAGAGCACATAGGATTATACGTTTATTAATAGGAAAAATACAAGAGATACATTAAAAACAAAAACCCTAACACATATAACACTCTCCCTCAAGCTAGTTGATAGAATAAGACAACCTTCTATTAAATATGTGTATCAAAGAAAGAATAAGAAGATTTTTAATTTGTAATTTTTGGGACAGATGTCAGGTAGTGGGCAGAGTCTATTAATAGTGGAAGTTTTTAGTAGTTGGGGATAACATTCAATTGTATAGTTCACTGTGGCAGGGTCTAGGTTCCTCGAATTACCTAAAAACAAGTGAGAATTCTATTGATTGAGGAAGTTCTTTAATATTAATAAAGACTTTCTTGTTTCTTTAGTTAGTGTTTCTTGCTTCTAATCTGATCCCAGTCCTATCAACTGGTATCAGAATTCCGATCTAGGAGCTCTGTGGGTGCTGCGCATGAGTAAAAGAAAAAACTCCATGGAGGGACGAGTTGACAATTTGGAGAAAGTAATGGAGGAGAGAACCAATCAACAATGTCAGCAAGATTTTCAGAACAAGAATCAAGATTAATGAGGTTAGAATTGATGTTGGGAAAAATTGTTGGGGACATGGAAAAAACATTCTAAGAAAAAACCAGATGGCATTGAATCAGCAAGTGAAAACAACATTAAGGGATCGAAAGATAATACAAATGCAGATTTCTTTGGAGGAGCAAAATGCCAGAAACTTGACATTCCGACGTTTTGGGGAGAAGATGTCTTTGGGTGGATAACAAAGCTTGAACGTTATTTTCGTATTAGGGGGGTTGTGCTCACTGAGAAGATGGAGGAGGTTATGGTAGAATTAGAAGGTGATGCGTTAGGGTGGTTTCAGTGGTGGGAATCTTGCAACCCAAATCCAGGTTGGGAAGAATTCAAGGTGGCATTAATGGAGAGATTTCAACCTGTGTCTACAAGTAACCCCTTCCAGTCATTATTAGCACTGAAGCAAGATGAATTGGTGCAAGTGTATATTACTAAATTTGAGAAATGTTCTGGTCCTGTTCAAGGTCTGGGAGAGCATTATTTGCTAGAAATTTTTATAAATGGGTCGAAAGAAGATGTGAGAGCAAAACTGAGATTGTGTGAACCTCAGAAACTATCGGAAGCTATGAATAAGGCAAGGAGAAATGAAGAAAAGAATTGGGCTTTGAAAAATAAGGGCGGGATTCAAGAAGGAAGAAGCAATGGAGTTTTTTGAAGCCATCCTGGTTCAAGATTTGTAACAAAAGAAGGGGTATCGGGCACATCCAAGAATTTTGAGGCAAGAACTGTTGCACCTCAAACCTTTGTTAATAATAAGATTGTTCCTAACATGTTCAAGGAAAGGAATCCTTATCAGAGGTTGACTCATGCAGAGGTACAAGAAAAAGTGAGAAAAGGGGAATGTTTCTGTTGTGAAGAAAAATTTGGGCCCAATCACGTATGCAAGAATAAACAGCTAAATGTGATGATATAGGAGAGGAGGAGGAAGCAGGGATGACTGGAGAGGGCATAATAGAAGCAGTACAACCTCAATTATCTTTGCACAGCATAGTAGGTTTCAACACTAAGAAATCTCTGAAGTTGTGGGCCAGCTGAGCAACTGCAAGATGGTGGTTCTAATAGATTGTGGTGCCACCCATAATTTCATTTCAACTAAGGTGGTGGATAAACTTCAGTTACCCGTGACAGAAACTTCCAGCTATTTTGTAGAAGTGGGAGATGGACATAAGCTACGTTGTAGTGGAGTTTGTAAAGCGGTTCAACTAAAATTACATGGTGTTGATGTCCAACAAGATTTTTATCTTTTTCGATTGGGAGGTGCAAATGTGGTTCTGGATTAGAATGGTTGGCTGGGTTAGGAGATATTAAGGCTAATTTTGAAAAATTAACCATGAAAATACACGTTGAAGGGAAACAAATATTATTGAAGGCAGATCCATAATTGATTAAGTCAGTTGCTTCCATCCAAGTAATTCAAGGAGTTTTGCA
Organism: Lablab purpureus; assembly: GCA_030347555.1. Taxonomy (NCBI): domain Eukaryota; kingdom Viridiplantae; phylum Streptophyta; class Magnoliopsida; order Fabales; family Fabaceae; genus Lablab; species Lablab purpureus. The sequence continues at coordinate 28,738,736 of CM059260.1, forward strand.
AAATCAAGGTCAGGGATTTATTGTGGAGAGCAATTCCATGGATAAAACAAAGAACGCAGAAATTATTCCAGCCGAAATCAGCACGGTGTTGGAGGAATATGCACAGGTTTCTCACTGTTCCCAAGATTTACCACCTTATAGACAAAGAGATCATGCTATTGTGCTTAAAGCTGATGCCCACATTCCTAATTTGTGGCCATATAAATATTCATATTACCAAATCGAAGAAATTGAAAAATTAGTGGGTGAGATGCTTGCAGCTGGCTTATTAGGCCAAGTGTCAGTCCTTACTCAAGACCAATTATTTTGGTTAAAAAAAATGGAGGTGGGAGATTTTGTGTAGATTATCGAGCTTTGAATAAAATACCAGTACCCGATAAATTTCCTATTCCCGTTATAGAAGAGCTATTGGAAGAGATAGGAGGGGCTGTCATATTTTCAAAACTTGATTTGAAGCGGACTACCATCAAATTCGTATGAGGGAGGAAGATATTGAGAAGACAGCTTTTAGAACACGAGGGCAACTATGAGTTTCTTGTTATGCCACACTAATGCTCCCTCTACTTTTCAGTCCTTAATGAATGAGGTATTAAGGCCTTACTTGCGACATTTTGTCCTTGTTTTCTTTGATGATATTCTGATTTATAGTCAGAACTTGGAGGACCATATTCAGCATTTAAAATTGATATTACAAGAGCTACATTAACATGATTTGAAGGTCAACCAGAAGAAGTGTAGTTTTGGCCTGTCACAAATGGCATATCTGGGACATATTATTTCAGGCCATGGGGTGGCAGCAGACCCAAGCAAACTTGATGCTATATCTTCATGGCCCACACCACGAGATGTAAGAAGTTTAAGATTGCTGGGTTTAACCGGGTATTATAAGCGATTCGTTAAGAATTATGAAAAAATAGCTCAACCCTTGACCTCATTATTAAAGAAAGATGCTTTTGAATGGAATGTAGTTGTTCAAGCAGCATTTGAGAAATTAAAATCTGCCATGACCTCATTACCAGTTTTAGCTGTTCCAGATTTTTCCAAACAGTTCATTGTAGAGAAGGATGCTTCAAGCACTGGGTTAGGTGCAGTGCTATTTCAAGAGGAGCGACCTATTGCTTTTTGGAGTAAAGTGTTGTCGGAGAGGGGGCAATTGAAATCAGTTTATGAGTGCGAGCTTATGGCAGCTGTTTTGGCAGTTCAGCAGTGAAGACATTATCTTATGGGAGGAATCATACGAACAGACGAGCGAAGTTTAAAATTTAAATTTCTGAATGAGCAACGATTATTGAGTAATGAACAATTTAAATGGGCTACTAAATTAATTGGCTATGATTTTGATATTTAGTATAGACCGGGAAGGGAAAACATAGTAGCTGATGCTCTTTCCAGGCAGTTTCCGTTCGCAGCTATATCAGTAGTGCAAGGTGAAGAATGGCCTGAATGGGATTCTGAATTAAGTCAGGACCCATCGCTCTATAAGATTTACCAAAATTTGGTGACTAAGAGCGAGGATCACATTGATTATGAATTGAGAAACAGTCACCTATATTTTAAAGGAAGGTTGGTGCTTCCTCGTAAATCTAGCCGAAATCCTCTCCTCCAAGAATTACATGATTCACCATTAGGAGGACATTCAGGATTTTTTTGGACTTACAAAAGGATGACAAATGTGGTATATTGGATGGGTATGAAACATGATATTAAGAATTATGTGGCAGGTTGTGAGGTTTGTCAATGAAATAAGGTCAATACTTTGGCACCCGTTGGACTCTTACAGCCCTTACCCATCCCCAAACAGGTATGGAATGATATATCCATGAATTTCATTGGAAGGCTTCCTAAGGCTCAAGGTAAAGACACCATCCTAGTAGTGGTTGATCGACTGACAAAGTACGATTTTTTTTGTTAGGCCATCCATTTACAACCAAAGAAGTGGCTGAAATATTCTTCAAAGACGTGGTACAATTGCATGGGTTCCCTTCCACCATTATTTCTGATTGTGACCAACTATTCATGATCCATTTCTGGCAGGAATTATTCAAGAGAGCAGACACACGTCTTCATATGAATACTGCATATCATCCTCAAAAGGATGGACAAACTGAGGTGGTAAATCGCTGTCTAGAAACTTATTTAAGGTGTCTTACTGACGATGTATTGTATGGATGCAACCCTACTTTGTTATTGAAGGGGTCCATGATTCCTTCAAAGCTAGAGGAAGTTAATAGGTTGACAAAATAGAGGGATAAGCTGTTAAAGGTGCTTCACTTAAATTTATTGAAAGCTCAAGACCAAATGTGACACTATGCAGATTTGAGTGACTTTTCCAAGTTTTAATTCTTTAAGTAGTTGTTTAAACCAAATAAGTTCACAGGTAGTAGAGGCCACAAATCTATATTTTGCTTCTGCACTAGATCTTGGCACAACACTTTGTTTCTTGTTTTTTCAAGAAATCAAATTATCACCAATGAAAACACAATATCCAAAGGTGGATCTCCTATCAGGAGGAGAGTTTGCCCAATCAGCATCTAAGTAGGCTACAACTTTAGTGTAGTTATTGTGTCCATATAACAGGCCTTTTCTAGGGAAACCATTAATGCAATATTTGAATGATAACATCCCAATGATCTGTACATGAAAAATTAAGAAATTGACTCACCACATTAAAAACAAAGGAGATGTCAAGGCAAATAACTGTAAGACAGTTCAATTTTTCAACTAACTTTCTGTATTTCCAAGGATCTGAGAGCGGCTCCCCCTTATTAGCTAGAAGTTTGGTATTGGGATCCATGGGTGTGTCATTAAATTTTAAATATATTAGCTCAGTTTTCTCCAAAATGTCCAATGCATATTTCCTCTGAGAAATAGTTATTTCATTATTGGATTGTGCTACTTTAATCCCTAAGAAGTATTTGAGTTTGTCAAGGTCTCTAGTTTGAAAATGACGACAAAGATGTTTTTTTACTTGTGAGATGCCATGGTGATTACTGCTTGTAAGTATAGTTTCATCAACATATACTACTAGATAGATACACCCAGCACTTGCATGACGAGTGCGGGTCATGCAAAATTATTGAAAAAAAATGTTAAATTTTCCAAACCATGGCCTAGGAGAATGCTTGAGGTCATATAGAGATTTGCGGAGACGACATACCATTCTAGAAGACTCTCCTTGAGTAACAAAACCTGAAGGTTGCTCTATATAAATTTCTTCTTGCAAATCATCATTAAAAAAATCATTTTTGACATCCAATTGATAAAGAGAACGTTAAAGAGCAACTGTCGCTATGAATAAGTGAACAGAGGCCATTTTTGCAACTGAAAAATACGTGTCACCGTAGTCCAACCCAAAAATTTGTGTACAACCTTGGGTCACTAGGCGAGCTTTAAGAGGGTCAATAGTATCATGAGTACCAACTTTGATAGTAAAAATCCACCATAAAGACCAACTTTGATAATAAGGAACAATAGATTTCCCAGAAGATAAAGAGACGAGGTCCCAAGTTCCAATATATTGAACAACACTCATTTTACTAAGCATGGTCTAACGCCAATCAGGATGAGCTAAGGCATCACCTACAGATTTAGGAATTGATAAGCAAATAGAAGAAAGACATGTATAACACGATGGAGACAATTTGTGATAACTCAAAGTAGTATAATGAGGAGAAGGATTACAAGTGAAACTGATAAAGGTCTATCCTGGACCCCACACTAAAGGATCTTGAAGGGGAACCTTTACACTCTAAAGGGGCTATGACTAGGTCTAAGAGTCAAAGATTGGAAGCGGACATCTCAAAGAGGCTCTTGGCACTTTATGAAAGCTTGGAAAAGAGGAACTTAGAGATGAAGACATGAAGCTATTTCTTAGATTAGTTTTTGGATTTAAAAGCTTGTAATTTTCTTTTTTGTGATTTGAAACTCGTGGGGCAAGCAACTTAGCCGTTGAGCGAAACTATGTTTTATTTCTGAGTCTTGGTTGCACAAATAATTTTGCTGGGCAAGCCATCCTAGTCGCTGGGCGAGACTAATTTGTTGTTGCTGTTTTTGCACTCTAACTAGGTGAGCACTCTTGGTGAATTTCATAGGGCAAGCCATTTTTTGTTGTTGGACGAGTGCAGCGCATTGCAACTTTAGGGTTTTTCGTTTTTCTTTATTTTGTGGCTATAAATAGCCTATTTCTGAGTATTATAACACACTTTTGAATAAGTCAATATATAGATTGTTGTAGAGAGAGAATTCTCTTGGTTCTTGATTCTTATCAAAGATTGCATCTATGTACCAAATCTTTCTTGACTTATCAATCCGTTGGGTTGTGACATTATTTCATTTCTGTCTATTCCGTATTCTACTCTATTTATCGTTTATCATTATCCTCTGTTTGTAGGTTGATTGCAATTCCGAAAACAATCGCAACCCTTTCATGTTAAGGATCGTATCAGAAACGTATACCTTTACGAAAAGCAACAGGAAAATCAAATTCAACTGATAGAGTCAGAGGGGATGGAGGAGTTGGCAGCGAAAAAGAGTTCTCAGGTAAACGATGCGGAATCTATCGACGGTATACCTGAAGAGGTGATGGAGGTGGGGAATCTGTAAGAACACTAGACACAACAAGGTCATAAATAACTAGAATAGTGGGTTTGTCAAATGGAGACACACAGGGTAAAGGGTTAGTCTTAAAGTATAGAGAGGTGACATTAGCTGAAATGAAATAACGGTTAAAAGATGGGAAGAAACATTTATATGTTGGAGCACTAGACAGTCTAGTATCCCTAGACGGTATAGCACCCCTAGACGGTCTAATGATGTTGTAATGCATTAGACGGTCTAGCACCTCAAACTTGTTTGTACAAAATGTTTTTGCTTTTATCATCTAACAAGTCGTTCTATGCAGTTGACTAGCTATAGCAAGTATAAGACCCCTAATAGGTCTCAATTAAGTTTATCATACGATCTACCAATGTGAACTTCATTTAATTTACAATAAGAAAATCGAATCACATTTGGATTTCATATTCGAAATTAATAACAAGTTAATTGCAACAAAATCATGTTTAAATCAATTATGAATTGAGAAAGAATTTTGAAATTAATAAACAACATTCAAAACAAAGAATGAACAAGGAAACAAACAATGCAACACAAGCTCAATATGTGATATTATTTGTATTTGTTTGAATTGTTTCCTTTTAGGAATTGGCCAACAAGTTTTGAAATCATAAAGTCTTTCCCAATCAAGCGTCCAACGACTCTAAGAATGCAGATTCTGCTACGCAAGAAGAACATATCAGATATCATCTAGGATTTTGCAAAGTGAAGATCAAGGACGAATTGAAATGCAAATTAAAGCTTCAAGCAACATTCGAAATTGCGAAAGCTATAAGAAGACCTGATTGAAAGCTGAAGAAAAGAATAAAAGCAAAAACGATCAAAGCATGCGAGCTACCATGGAGTGTGAGAAAAAAATTCTTGTAATACTCTGAGCGATACCCAGTAAGCTAAATTGTACTCTCATCTTATATAAGAGAGAATCCTTTTCTTTTCTACTAAGGTCTTCATCTCAGGGAGAGGTTAAGACTGGCATAACCAGGAGTGGTTTGTGTACTTGTGATAACCAGGAGTGTTTTGTGTACTTGTGATAACCAGGAGTGTTTTGTGTACTCGTTTGAATTATTTGTTTGATTAGTGGAACCTCTTAAGAAGAATTCTTAAGGGAGAATTGAACGTAACCCGTAAGTTTTGGGTGAACTACTATAAAGATTTTGTGTTGGTTCTTTCAGTGTCAGACGATCTAGTCTATCATATCATCAAGTAAACGATTATGTTCTCGCGAAAGAATCCAAGACTCTATTCAACCTCCCCTTCTAGAATCTCCTGTTTCAATGTACCCTTTTTGTGATCTAGCGAACCCTAAGAACACACATTTGTGAGACTTAGTAGATAGTTTATCAAGACTTAGACCTAAAATGTAAACAAAGCATGTGGACCTAAAGACTCTAAGTGGTAAGGGATGGAGTGGTTCACAAGAAAGTAAAATAGAATGAGAAATTTTGTTGTCTAAAACCAAAGAAGGCATACAATTAAGGAGATAACATGCACTTAAAACAACATCACTCTAAAAACATTGAGGAACTTGGCCATAAATTAAAATTGTTCGAGTTGTTTTTGTGAGACGCCTATTCTTATGCTTAGCCACCCCATTTTGTTGATGTGCATAAGCACATGAAGTTTGATGTAGAATACCATGAGAAACTATAAAATTTTGAAAGGAATGAAAAAGATACTCACGGACATTATCACTTCATAAAGTTCAAATAGAAACACCACATTGCTTTTTAATTTCATTGTAAAAAGTTTGAAAATAAAAAACAACTCTAAATGATTTTTCATTAAAAACAACCAAGTACATTTGGAATAACCATCAATAAATATGACAAAATACCTAAATCCTAAATTTGACTAAATACGACTAGATCCCCAAATATCAGGGTAAACTAAGGTAAATGGAGACAAAACACGTGAGACAAGGAAAGGACTACAACTATGTTTTCCTAATTAACACGACTCACAAGACAAACTTGATAACTTAGACAAACTTGGAACAACATCTTGGCAAGACTAAGATGACCCAGTTGAGCATAAATGAGAGAGGGAGAATCCACTACCAAACCAACATGTGTAGATGTCCGTAAATGGCAGAGATCATGAGACTTACATTCGGTGTCAATCGTCCATCCCGAACTCATGTCCTATAACAAATAGAATCTTTGGTAAAAGAGATAATGCAATCAAGGGATCGAATGAAACGACTAAGGGATAATAAATTAAAAGGAGACACAGAGACACAAAGGCTCTTGAGTAACTGAAGTAGATAGTGAAGAGAAAACAGATTTATTATCAGTAATGTGATAGGTGGCTCTTGAGTCAACCAAGGGCCAAGAAAGTTGGAGCAAATGAGGCCAACAAATAAAGTACATGTGTGCACAACAAAAGCAATGGAACTAGAGTCTTGACGTTCCTCATACCATTTGAGAAACTCATTGAAGATAGCAGGTTGTCCAGAATTATCAGATGGTCCAAAACCCAAAAAAGAGAGTTTTGTGGGAGCAGCTTGGGCAACTGTATCAGATTTCAAGGGCAACCATGTAGAGTATAACACCACTCAATTTTATGACCATACATGTGGCAATGATCACACTTGTGTCGCCCTTTATCAGACTTGCAAAGGCGATTGTAATCACAAGGTTATGCGTTTATTAATAAGAAAAATACTAGAGATAGGCCTAAGCCCATTACATTAAAAAGAGAAATCCTGATACATCTAACACACGTACTTACATGTGAGTTCATCTTTACTGTTTCAGTTTGTTTTATGTATTCATAGTAGTCACTTATTGGCACCTTTAATATAAGAACAAGTCACTTAGTAACATAATTATGTTAGTTTGTTTTGAACATTCAATCATTCCAAATGTAAAAGTTGCTAATTAATAAAATATTACATTTATTGCTTTCGGCTCAAAAATATGTCTACTTATTTTGCTTCCCCTTCTTTCCTATATTTTATTTTTTCTGCCATAATTTCAAAAATTGGTGACTAGAAATGTCATGATGAGTGTAGTTAAAGTTTTCCCACATATCCAAGAATCTTATATTCTCACCTACTCCCATGGGAATATTTTATTATGAGAAGTATCTAAAAATCCATTTTTATGAATGTTACTTTCCAGGAAATTCTAAAAACTTGCTCATACCACATAGTAGGTGGACTTAATTACCTAAATATCACTTCATCAAACATTACCTATGTAGTTAGTGTGGTTAACCAGTTCCTAAAGGCTCCAAGTGCTAGTCATTAGAATGTTGTAATACACACCCTTCGATACATCGACAATGTACCAAGTCACAGTTTAATATATGCAAATAAAGGCAATTATAGGATTGCTTTTTATTTTGATGTTGATTGGGAATGATCACCATCAGATAATAGGTCCACTTTTGGATATTGTCTTCTCACTGTTCGGAATTTGATCTTTTAAAGGAATAAGAAGCAAGAAACAAAGTTGTTAGATCCAGTGTTGAAGCTAAGTACTTAGCTATGACAACAGCTAATTGCAAGATTACATGGCTTAAGCAACTTCTCCATCAAATAAAATTTGGAAATACACAAGATACTCGTCTAAGTGGTATTGCAACAACAAAAAAACAAAGTGAAGGATGGCCACAAACAACACTCCAATAGAGCAGCAAACTTTATAACAATATTAATTGACTTTGGTGATAATGATTGGGACGATGTATGGATGATATGAAAACCACTTTTGGATATCTCTTTTTACTTGACTTGGGAGTATTTTCATTTTCATTATAACATTATTAATTGACTTTGGTGATAATGATTGGATATCTCTTTTCACTTGACTTGGGAGTATTTTCATTTTCATAGTGTGCAAAGAAGCAAGAAATCGTGTCTCAATGTTGTACAAAGGCTAAATATATTTCAATTGGCTTAACAACTCAACAAGCAATTTGACTTAATAGAATACTTGTTGGTGAAAAAACAAGATGATGTAATTATTTATTATGATAATACATCAATCATTGCTATGAACAAAAATCTAGTCCACCATATAATAATAAAACACATTAGTCATCAAACATCATTTTATTTGAGAAGCGATTGAAAAGATGCCTTCGACTGTACTTAAGAAAAAAAATCAAAATAGAGACCAATTCAACCCTCTAATTATCTTCTTGTTCTAAATTTTATTATAAAATTTTGCACTGCACAATTTTGCACTGCACAATTTTGCAGAAATGTTTCAGATACCAACATCACATTTTCAATACCAACAACAAAATTTAACACTCCCAACTTGAGATTCCTAGAAAATTAAAAAGAACTACTCAACCAAATAATTTTGTGAAAAGAACAATGAAACCAACTTTGTTTGTGTTCAGTCTTTTCAATAATTGTTATCAACTTGATAGTTGGAGACACGTTTTAAAATGGCATCTTTTTGTTCTTAAAATGCTTTGGAGAGTATATGTTGTGATTTCTTTACTATTCTACTCAATGATATTTCAAGGGTGTTGCCATTTCTAATGTGTCGTAACTGGACAGCCTTGCCAACCATTTCTGTTGTATTTTCCTCTTTCCTGTCTAATAAAATTGTTAATATGCTAAATAGTTTCAAGTACAAATAGTCACAAAATGTATTGATTTAAACTTGATTCCTAAGTCAGTTGATATTCCTAAACTTGATTGTAAGGTGAGGGCAGCCGTGTGTAAAGTTGATCTCTCAAGAAGGAACATGAATTCATACAAAATTAGATTTTAGATTGTTTACATTAGTTGCATACACACGCACATATAACATTGATAAAGTGAATTTAGAATACCTTGTCCCAACCATACTCGTTCCACACAAGAGACAAGTCGTCAGCAATTTTGAAAGGGCCATTTTCATAAAACAAAGCCAATTCACTGCTACACCCAGGACCCCCTGTCAGCCAAATTACGACAGGATCCTCCTTCTTGTTGCGTGATTCGAAGAAGAAGTAGAACATCCTGCAGAAGCAACCAAATGAGAGAAACAACTGACATGAATGTACTATTCATTAAAATCTACATTCACCACGATATTACAGCTCATGAAACAACTGCATAATATCGCACAAGAAATTTTTACAAGGTTATGAAAATGACAACTACTTCGAATTTACCAAACTCATGCAATTATCATTGTCCTAAAGTTGAAGATTTTATAGTATATATTTTGCAATTTAATATACAATTTGACCCTAAAAGTAGCAACATATATTGCTTTCACCCTAGTAAGTGCACATCTATACATAATTCTTGGAAAGTGTCAACATGGTACAAAGTTTAAGCAAACAAGTTTTCAACTTGTTAACAATTTGGTACGTCGACGAAGTGATCTGTATAGACAAAAACTTTCATGGATCAAACCATCATAAGTTACCACTAGAGAGGACTATATTGTATATTAGCTTACAATTTTATAGTAAAAAAAGTGCTATTTAATAGTAAGAGAAAGATTTCACAAAAATTATAACCCACATCGGCATAATAAAATAGAGTGAAAATGTCTAGTATTTTACTCTCTTCACCCTTAAGGCACCTTAAAAAACCCCTTAGCTCGTTATAAATTACTTTCAACTCTTCCTTATTCAGTTAAAGTTTCTTCATTATTTTCTCAAATTAAACTATTTATAATCTTAAATGATTTCCTTTTAAAATTCCCCTTTTACATTAAGATTTCGTTCTTCTTTCCTAATTTCAACTCATTCAAATTCTTTTAAATAAATTATACATATTGTAAAGGTTGGTGCAGTAAAATCTTGTTAAGGTTCCTAAACCGTCTAATTATATCAAATCATCCAGTAGGATATGTGTAATAATCATTATGGATACTCAGTTAGTAGTCTAGTCTCTTAGTGTCTACGGATACTAGTATAGTTTGGGGAAGTCGCCCAAGTAAAGTGACGAGAAGCATTGTTCACTGAAATTTAGGTGCATTTCACGTGTCTTCTCCATGTCTTCAGAATGTGAAGTAATGAGAAGCATTATTCACTGAGGTAACATTCACAATAAATTTTGACTTGTAATCTCTGTGCATAATAAATTTTGTCTTGAAGTTAATTAACACTTCAGTTGAACTACCTTTACTTTTGTGTTTGAATTTTATGATTCTTTCTTGTTCTTTCTCTATTTATCTTCTACTTGTTACGTGTTGCGGTTTTATATGCTATCGACTAGTTGTTTGTTTTGGAAGACTCTTCTACAGTGAGTTTGTATTTGAGCTATTCCACAACACATATCTTTTAAAATTTCAATACTATTATTATCTATGTTGTTTAAATTTTATCTAAACTACTGATAGAATTCTCTTTGATAATATTTAGAGTTACTTTCTTTGAAATATAAGTGAATATACAATTTAATCACATAAATTAACGAGTGAAGCACATAACAGTTCCCTAAAAGTTGAAGGCACTATCTTATTGGTCATTGAAATTTCTATTTTTTACAAATTAGTCCTTAAAATAATATTTCCGTTAGGCAAATTAGTCCTTGTGCTAGTGAGTCTAATAACAAAAGTCCAAACTAGCAGTCAAATGTCATGCTAACATCTTTCTCACTCCTAGTTGGCATTCAAGTCCCTGAATAAAATGATAAATAAGCAATTTAGTCCACCATACTATATGTCATTGATAAAATTTTGTTTGTTATACACATGGTCACCCATGTCCCCTACAATATTGTTAGAAACCACTTTTGTTCCCTGAATCCACAATTGGAGTATAGTGGTGGGGAGTTATGTGGGGAAACATGGATGAGGACTACATGAATACTTGGATGTACGGACGGGTTCACCCGTTTAAGCACACACTCGCATAAACCCGCACCATAAAAAACTCATTCATATAACCCGCATTTTAAATGGTCTTTAATTTTTACAAACTGCATCTATCTTGCACAACCCATGGGTAAAATAGGTTAGTCCATACTCGCAAAAATACATTTATATTTTTTAACATTTATTTGTATAATAACAATTTACTCAACCCATTAAAGAATGCACAACCAATAAAAACAAAATAAATAGATTTTGGGTTGAATTGGACTTGGTGATAAACAATAAAAGCAAAAAGTATCAGATTTTGGATTGAATAAGACTTGGTAATAACATGTAGAAACAATAAGTATTAGATTTTGAGTTGAATTGGACTTGATGATATGGGTTGTGGGTAGTCCGCAGAGACCGCGATAAAAATTGCTTAACCCGCATCGAGTACAGAAAAGCCCGCATTAAAAATGTACAAAAAAAGGGGGTGGTGACAACTCATATTCTTATGAATCAACTGAAGACAGTCCAACATGCCACCACCTCCTATATAGAAGAGACCAAGATATTAGACCTGTGAGAGAAGCAAGGGAGAGGATAAGGGTAATTATGTGGAGCAGTATGAGCATGTAGTTGATTATGCTCCTAGATCAACTTGTGAGATAGACTACATTCCCATACCAGGATTTATGCCTTAGTTTGAAAGTTTCAAGGTTCGTTCAAATTCTTCCAAAGAAGGGTTCATGATAGGTGCAGACTCTTTATTGGTCTGGATGGGTGTTTCCTCAAGGGTTACTTTGGTTGCCAATTGTTGTTTGTTGTGGGACATGATGCTAGTAACCACAATTTTGTGATTCTTTATGCCATTGTGGATGTAGAGAACAAGGACAATTCTTGACTTTGTTGCAAGAGTACTTGGGTCATATGTGCATAACAAAAGGAATTTTATCTGTGCCATGCAATATTGGTGGCTAAATTTATCTTTATCAATTTATTTATGGACAAAGAAGGATGTCAGCATGACATTTAAGTGCCAATTTAGACTTCTGTAAACAGACTTACTATCACAAGGATTAATTTTCCCAATGGAAAAATTATTTTTGGACTAACATGCGAAAAGAAAAATTAGGTCCTTCAGTTGGTACAACTTTCAAGGACCCATTAGGTAATTCACTCAATTAAAAAGTTATGTTACAAAAGTTTTCACACATACAAAGTAGACTTTGTAGATATTAAATTATTATACAGTTAACAAGTTTGTTTTGCTAAAACATGGTATCGGTACGACCGTTGGGACGTTGAACGTGCACAAGGTAGTTATTCCTATTCCAACATGGTTTATTTCAAACATTACCACGATTCAAACCCTAGACCACTGAAGAGACATAAGATGCTAACATGTGTACTAACCAATGTTGGTATTGGTATGATAAACTTCTTACACTGTAGAGGATCCATCACTACAGATGTGGGTTCAAAGCAACAGAAAATTTTCGTTTTTAGGGATCAAATTTGTATATTAATTATCTCTTTAAATATTTTTCTTTTTTATTTGTTTCTTGAAATTTTATATTTTGAAAAAACTCTGTTAAATAATATCTTAAAGATACTAGTAATGAAAAAATTAATGCATCCAATAAAATATTTTGAAATACTTAAAAATGCAAATACAAAATCACTTTTCTGTTTTCTTGACCAATACTCAACGTTACTCGTGTTTTAAAAAAATGAGTTTTCTAAAGCTAATATTTAGAGTATAAATAAAGGTATTTCCATTAAGCAAATAAATAAAGTTTTCCATTAAGCAAATAAGTAAAGTCATTTCCACTTTCAATTTGAATTATACTATCGCATAACTTTAGACAAGCAAGGAATTTAAAATAGTCAAATTCATTTAATGGCAGTTAATGCTACAAATTATAAACTACGGCCCTCCCATTGCGTTCAGAAGCTAAGTTGCATGCACAAACTAACATTTTCCCTTTCTTGTAAGAAAAAAATTAAGAGAATACTTATTTGTAGTTAACTAAATAGAGACTGTAAAAAAAACAATGTAAATTTTTCTACTCTCGCCTAATCTCAAACTGAAAATTAATTCAAAAAAGTTAAATAAATAATATCATCTAATGACGCATTATCATATATATAATAAATTTGCTATTTATTTCAATAATTATTTTAAATATCATGCCTGAATTAATTAATTGATAATATAAAAATCTTGAGTGATGGTTGTTGAGAAAAAAAGATCACATATAAATAAAGAAAATACTGTAAGTGCAGCTTATATATCACTATAACTCTACTTACTACCAATTGGTTTGACCTTGAAGTCTAACATAGTATCAGAACTATCTTTAGACACCCGTATCCCTTCGTATATTGGTGAATGCATACTTTCGAAATGAATAGTACGGTAGTATGCATTAGTTGAGAGTGTAAAATTCATTGACATTTACAATTATTCATCAGATTTATGACTTCAAACAAATTGTTCATGTTTCATTATACTATTGCAGAGCACAGTATAATATTTTTCAAACATCTAAACGAATTAGTTTAATATATAAGAAATATCCTATAATAATTTTTAAACAATCAAGGAAGGAAGGTTGGTTTATGAGTAAGAAGCCTGGAGAATTTATGTGGTTTCAAGAAAGTTGTGATTAATGCAATGTACACTCTAAGTTATATTAAAATTAAAATCTATTTTTATTTACCAACATTGATGAGTATATAACTAAAAAATGGTTTAAAGTCTCTTAATAGTTATATATATAGTTAATTTCATTAGTTGTATCAAACTTAGAACCATGCTAACAGCACATATGGCAGAAGTGTAGAACTTAAACAAGCAAAAGACAAAACGAAATTAGGGTTTACTTAAGTGTAAGACGAAATCAGAAACTAAATTAAACGTGAAATGGAGTCCACAAGAGGCGCACCTTGCGGCATGTGAATGCGCAATGGGGTAATACCCAGCATGGTGACCCAAATCCTCAACCGAAGGGTCGGAATCCGATGCTACGAGATTCGGGAACCTGAGGCGCTTCTCGACGATCTTGCGCGGTTGGAACGAGGAATTAGCAACGGGAACGACGTTGACGTCGTCGTCGGGGAACAGATTGAGGTCGTTGATGAGCTTCTTCGCGTGCAGCGCCGCGTCATCGAATGCAGAGGCAGAAGTTGATGGAGAAAACAAGAGAAGAAGAAGACTATGAATACAGAGGAAGATTATAGAAGAATGACCCATTTTTCTGGAGCTACTAAACTGAATGAACTCACGAAGATGCTATTTGAATCATCGCTTACTTGATCGTTTGACTTTTGGAAATATTTTAAAAGAAAAAATCTTACTCATAAATTATTTTAGAAAAAATAATAAAATAAACTTATCTATTGATTAAATTTATTAATTTCTACATTCTTACGCAAGTTTTTTAAATAATCTATAGAAATTATTTTATTTTTCTACTTCAAAAAAGAAATTCTCCAAACACCACGAGTGAAAAGGATTTTGAAGAAATTTGTCCACGCAAATTAAATGAATATTCATGGTGATCCTCCTTCCAGATCCTCAGTTTTGGAGGGAAATGGACATGTTGAGATTTTTATGTTAAGTTATGTTTTCTTTAGTTTGTAGGAGAATTATTTTACAGAGATTATTAGTATGTCTATTTTTTACAATATTATATATATAAAAAAAGTTTTGTTTTAAAATACAATAATTCATTACTTCTTTAACTGAAAACGTGTTTGAGTTTTTGGTTGAAGTCATGCTTTCAAATCATTTTTATTTTTATAAAAAAAAATAACTTGTATTTTTTTTATTTTAAATGGAAACAATAGTTTGAGATTTATAAATGCCATATAACTAAACATGACTTGAACTAACAAAACAAAAAGAAAATCATTCTTTTAAAAACGATTTTCAACAATTTGAAAAAACAAATATCCAGAGAATTGCTTTAGCCAAGAGAAGATAGAACATTCAGTATATTAATATATACATATATATATATATATATATATATATATATATTTAAAACTCTTATTTATATTCTATTCATTTTATTATATTATAACTATAAGTCCTCAATAAATTTTTATTCATGTACATTTTACTATATTTATAATCTGAACTGTAAAATCTCAACTCTAATGATCTGTTCCTAATTATATTGTAATTATAATAATTTCTTTTCCAAAAATGATAGTTAAATCCAGATTGACATATCATTTATATAAGCCAATACCTTCTCTTCACGAAATTTCTGGAATTTTAAGAATTTTTACCTAAAAGGGATTTTTATTACCTAAGTAGTCAATGTAGTATATTTGAATAGAAGAGACATTGATAAACATGAAGCAGAATGTGATAATACATTGATCCCATGTTTATTGACATAAGTATAAAGGCTGAGCCACACTAGTTTAGGTTATACATCATGGTGTAGAAACCAGTTTGGAAGGGATACATCTGAAGATCAACATTCTTTACTGCAGATTATCTGCTCCATGCAACTGATATGTCCTGCTCGGAACAACTTGAAGAACACCTGGTTGCTCTGCACAATGTGAAGTGCGAAAAATTTAAACATGCATCCACTACAATTCATAGGGAGAACACATTTTCCCCAATGAGAAAAATCAGCAGAAATAGTAGATCATTCGCAATGCAGAAAATAATAGTAGTACTGATTCAGTAAGTCCCTAAGTTAGTTTTAGTCTCTAACTTCTAAAATCATCTAGTGAAAAACTTTTTACTAATTGAGTTGGAATAAATTTATCCATACACACTTATAAAAAAGAAGTAAAAAATAAAATAAAATACTTTTTTACAAACTACAATTAGTTTATAAATTAGCTTTAGAGAAGCTAATATGAAAACTTCTCCCAATTATATGTTATGGATAGACTACATCTTAAGTATAACTACTTCTAATCTATGAAAAAAAGTTACTTCATTCTTTCTTTTTATTTTCTTATCCCATACAGGGCCTAAGATTACTGATGCTGCTAATCTTGTTAAGTAAAATAAACGTAATAAATGAGACAATAATCTAATGATAGAGTCAAAAGGACGAGTATTTAGATGTATAATAATATAGAACAGAAGAACAAACCATGTGAGAACTGATAAACACTCGCAACACCCTGAATTTTTTTTTTTTAACCCTTTGACTACAACAAAGTAGGACAGAGATGCAGATTTAAGGGTGACTATGGGACTGTGGATCAAAAACAGTGGCTGATACGACTGAAAATCAACGACTCACTAATGATGCACAGAAATGGAAATACATTTAAAGAAGATATCAAATTAGACTTGCCAATATCCAACTGTTGTTGAAGGCACTTCAGCAGTTCACCACTCAATAAATACTAGAAGCAAACAATCAGAACACTTGCTCCCACATTCACTTCCCTAAATCGGGATCCCTATTTTAAATATGAACACGAAACTAATGGTTTTCTGAGAATTTAGGTTTAGATTTTCTGAGACTCAAGGTGACCAACTAATGGCTTTCTAGGAAGTTGGGTTCTGACCCAATTCAAACCCACGAAATCGATGAAATCTTGTGAGGTAAGAGTTAAATCCATTTATATACTCTCTTAAGGCTCTAGCACTAATAAATATAAGATTCGATTTTTTTTCTCAATAGAGCTATACCACTTGGTCAGTATACGATTTGAATTTCTTCTCAATAGATTTCTAATTCTAAAGGTAAAATATGTTTTTCATCCCTCTAAAACTTTCCAAATTTAGTTTTAATCTTCCAAAAAAGAAATTGGCTAAGTTCCATCCCTTGAATGTGAGAATAATCCATATTTTTTATCCTCAAATCAAAGGTATACTTTCTGATGGTTTATAACTGCCATTTAATTATAACTTTCAGACCAAAAGTAGAGTATTTTATATTAGAGGAATGCATATAGGACAAAAAAAAATGAACAACTAAACCCGAATTTGAAAAATTTTAGTGTGACAAAACACATATATTACCCTATTCTAAAGTAATAAAATAATATTTGAATTTTTTCCTTCATCTGCCTGTAGATTGGGAGAACCATTATTTCTAATAAAGGCAGTTGAAATTCTCAGTAAGTTTTAGGACGCCTCATAATCTTCTTGATTCCAATGCTGCAACTTTAACAGCATGGGAAAGAGCATTTTGTGGAAAGAGACAAGCATGGCACACAAAAGAGCGCCATGAAAACCTATCAGTTGAATGTTTGAAACCCTTTTCACGATATATCAGAGTATAAAAGAACATCAAAATAATGTTTCCCCAAAAGATCCAAGGATAATGCAAACTGGGTTAAGAGGGTAACATATATTCCATGAATACAAAGGTACCATAAACTGCCCTCATGGATTACTAGTTCGCTTGACGAAGGTTGTCTTGGAAAAAAAATAACAAAAATCCAGTTTGAATCAGTTCTGAAAGTTTTATAATAAATATGGTGCCTCGAGAAAATTCAGCTAAAAACCAAGATTCATCATAAAAACTAAGGAAAAACTAAGTGATACTTGTATGAGCAATTCCACAAATTAAGCCATCACTAACAAACAACTCCAACTTACTCCTACCTAAACCTAGACCAACAGGATTATTATTATTATTATTTGAATAATCTATATTTAAACATTAATAAAATCTTATAACAACAATCACATTGCAAACTATAGGAATTAAAACGAAAGAACAAAGATATCAGACACTCATAAAAAATACCTTAAATGCAAAAACATTAAAGAGTCGTTATACATCAGGGAATTTTAAAAAGATAAAAGCCATTAGCCAGAAGGGTGAAAAATAAAATAGCATAAATGAAACATATAACATCATGCATTTTAAAAGAGAGAATGGTTAATAAAAAAGCAGATTGAAAACAACTGAACTCACTTGAAATCTGTTCAACCTGCTCCGGAGTAAGCTTAGCAGCGAACCCGCTAGCTGCAGCTTTGTAACTGTACAACAAAGCTTCCTTGGCAGCCTCCTCACTGCAATCATTAACCAATCACACCATTAGTTTAACAAAACACACACACACTGAATCATATCATCAAGTTACCCTGACGAAAAATTTAGCAGTACAAATGAGAATGCCTAAAAATGTAAAAATTCTACTTTCCTCCTTAAAATCATAAATTTTAGTCATATTAGTCCTTTTAAGATATAGTAGGCAAAGATTAATATAACAAGTTTTCTAAAAGGTATAAATAGTTACCAAAGCTTGAATTTTTCCTGACTTCAAATTTAGTCGTATTTAAATATATATAAAAAAATCCTCCATGAATTATTGAGAAGTCAAATTTGATGAGGAATGTTCTAACTAAAGCGACTAATTTAAAGTCAGTTAAAAAATTCAATAATTATTTTGAACAAATGCCAAATGAACAGCAAACACCCAATTCAGTCTCTAAAAAGTTCCTAAATCCAATTTAACTAGCAAAAAATATAAATCAGGGTTCAATTTTCATGTTTATCAACTTATACATGAATTTTAAAGTAATACTACAAAAAGTCAAGTGTGTTGCTAGATGACAATCTATAATGAAATGAAAATGTCAGCGCATTCTAATTAAAATTCTGTATAAAGAAATCACTGATTCTAAAAGAGCAGTGAAAGTGAATTACACGTACTTACGAGTTCATGTTTAGATTTCAATAGGAAAAAAATACTTTTATTTCCAAAGAAACAATTTATTCTTTTTTTCATGTTGTGTATAGGAATTTCAAAATATATATTGGAATTTGAAAAAGTAATTTTCCAACTTTTTTCCAGACATAGACTTAGTCTAGATAAAAAGACAAAAAAACTAAACATGTATATTGATCCCTATGTAACTCAATCCAATTAAAGCACTAAAGTGTCATGTTTTATACTCAAAAGCTCTATACTCAAGATTGAACCAAATTAGGTATCGGGATTTTTCTATATTTATTCCAAAATTTAATAAACAGTCAATTTGGTCCCTTAAGTACAACCTTTTCTCCTAAGTGATGTGGTTAAATTAAAGTATATGAGTGAGGACAGCCCTCACTTTACCACACTGATTTTATAGAATTGAATTAAAACTTAAAACCCATATTCTAATATGGCATTGAAGCCTATCATATCAATTGCTATTGAATCCTTAGCATGAAAGCTGTGTTGAAGATTCCACATGGTCTAATTACATAACCAGATTAAATTATAAGTAAAAGACAACTCTCACCTTACAAACTGCTTTTATAACTGATTTTATATTGTTGAGTTAGATCTAAACTCTAAACCCAAATTCTAAGTAGAGTCTTTAAAGTAACAAAATCATACAAGTATGAGAAATCATCTCAGTTTAGGTATTAAAATTTCTTCAAATTGGTACCAATTCAGGACTAAAACGATATAATTCAATACTCTAGAGACCAATTATATAGTCCCAACAGTATAAAAACTATTTAAGAGAGAAAAAATCGATGGTTTATTCTAGAATCAAGGCGTTACACAGTTCAATTTGTGATTTCTTCACAGAAGCATATATTGAATAGCAGGATTTTGTAGGAGAAGAACGAACCTGCCAAGGACCGCGGAGAGGGTTCGGATGTGGTAAGCCTCAGTCTCGTCATCCTGTGGCCTCTCGGTGTAGACGATGTGAACCGCCGGTGCAGGGGAAGAACCGGTGGCGTGCTGGTCCTGCGGTGTGGCGGCGGAATCCGACATGGCTATGCAAACAGAAGCGAAGAAAACGAGAATTGCGAGTTGTGAGATTCTGAGGATAAAGGGCGTGGCCATTGGGTGGTTTTGGTATCGCGTTTTATAAGGGAGAATAGAATAGAACGATGGAAGCACACGACAACAGTTTTCAAAGTTGCTTATCACTTAAGTATGAAGCGACAACGCGTTGAGTTGGTGTCACAGCCAGCTTCTGCCACGTGGCAACCGTGATATGCCGACGCTCTTTCCCACGCTAATTCTGTGTGAAACGTGAATAAATAAGATAAGATATAGTAGAATGAGTAAAAAGATTCTCATCTCATATTTATGTTTGGATGGGTAATTTCCTGTATATTATGATGATTTATGAATGGAAAAACAAGAGATACTTTATATATTTAGAATGGTTGAATTACAGGGGATGTAGGTAGATGAAAAGTGGGAGAGGAAAACGTTTTATTTTTTAAAATATTTGTTAAAATTGTATTTTGTTTTTAGGTAAAATTTGAATTTTTTTTTATTTTTATAATTTCCTATAAATAATTTTTTATGATTCATAAATTTGTATAAATGATGATTTTTTATGATGTGTTAAAAAATTTATTTTTTTTTGTAATTTTTAACTTTATTACTATTTTTTACTCTTATTTTTTTTCATTTTTATTCATATATTTTTATTTATAATTAAATATTATTCACATATATTTTATAGAATATAAAAATTAAATAAATATAAAATTTATTTAAAAAAGAAATATAATTTTAATAAATAATTAAAAATATATTTAATTTTTATTTTATAATATATTAAGAAGATAGTGCATGACATGCATGACCAATGCATGTATTAGTGGGTATACTATAAAAGTGATAATAATTAATGAAAGAAAATACTAACTATCAAACTTTAAAAAATTCTTTTTTAACAATCATGGAAGTTTAAGGCTTTCTTTCTTTTGATGGATAGATTTGAGAAAGTAAAAAAGGATAAATTTAAAGAGAAAGAAAGTGAAATGTAATGTTGTTTCTTTTAAGGGAAAGATAGCAAGAAAAGAAGAAAAAGTTTATAAAAGTTTGTAAATAATTTGATGGATATAATAAATAAAAATTATTTTTCATTAAAAATGTTATAATATAATTATTTACTTATTATTATTTTTACTAATTTTTATTTTATTATCAATATTATATAAATTTATTTATATTATTATTATTGTTATTTATTTTAATATTTATAATCATTATATAAATTTTTAAACATGTATTATATAATATAAATATAATTAACTATATTATAAAATATTTTTATTACTTTTAAATTTTAATTTATTATTATTAAATAATTTATTATTATTAATTTTTACTTAATACTATTATTAATAATTTTTTACTTTATTATTAATATTATTATGTAAATTTATTAATTTTAATGTTATTATATAAATTTATTTATATTAATAATATAATTTACTACTATTTAAATTTATTTTTATTATTAAATTTTTATTTAAAATAAATTTTAAATATTATTTTATAAATTTTTATTTTATTATATAATATATTAAAATTAGTTATATTATAATATGATTTTTTTACATGTCATAATAATAGGTAATCGATTAGTATATCTATAATCGATTATATGATATACTAATCAATTATATGATATATTAATCGATTATACCATATTCTTAATCAATTTTACATTTATATTATAACTAATATAATCTATTTTTAAATTTTTAATTTGTTTTATTTTATTTAAATTATAATTTATTATATATTTAATTTTATTTATTTATTCTATTATGTTAAAGATATAAATATTTATAAAATAAATAATAATTAATTAGATAATAATAATAATTTTTTAATATAGTATATTTATTTAATTTAAAAAAAATGTATAATCGATTATGTTTAAAAGTATAATCAATTATTTGTATCTTCTTCGCAAATTTCTTTGAAATAGGAAGAAAAGTTTTATACATAATTTTTTTTTTCATTTTTCGTGTATTTAATATTTATTTGTATCGTTTTTTCTAACTTTCTTTCTTTCCGTTTCCATCTTTAAAAAGGAACATTATATAAAGTTTGAAATGTACCCGTCGAGACTTGATTGAAAGAGATGGTACCCAAAGGATTTATATTTGAAAAAGAGTACATGAGTGAAAAGTTAAGTGTGGGATTGAAATATAATCAATTATGTGCATAATCAATTATTTTAAATAACACATTATCAATTATTATATAATCAATTATGGATTTTTTATGTACTTTTAATTTTAATACTATTATAATTTTATTATGTAATAAAATTAATTACTAATTTTTAATTATAATAATTTAATAATTGATTAAAGTTGAGATTTTAAATTTCATTACATCAATTTAAAATTGTAACTTATTTTTATTATTAAAAACTAATTATATTCTATAATAATTATAAGTTATCTGTGTACTGGTTGTAACTATAAAAGTAATTTGTATCTTTTCTTAAATCAAAAAATTATTAATAAAAGTTAATAAGTGTTGAATTAAGAGAAAACATAACATATCCTTAAGTTGTTAGAAAACTAATATAAACTTATTATATAGTTTTGTTCTACTAGATAATATTTAATAGTCGATTTAATAATATATGAAAAAAATTAAAATTTTAGACATTTAAATATTCCTAATTTTTCATCTTGTTACACTTCGTAAATTTATATTATAATCATACTTCACATGTTAAATACAATTTATTATTCAAGTATAGAAAAAATCACAATAGACAAACCAATCATAGTACCAAAAAATTAAAACCACAAAAGATATGCAACAAAATTACCAAAAATATCTTTGATGTGAAAACTTTCATAAAAATATGATTTTTAGGTTTTTGGAATTTTCCTTAATGTAGTAAAACGTTTGATAAATCAATAAAATAAAGAACTTAAAAACACATTTTTGAAAATTAATTAAATACACTGAAATTATGTATTTATTAATCTAAGTGAAAATTATTTCATCATAAAATATATCAAAGTCAATTAAAGTATTCATGCATCCATATCTTTTACCAATACCAACCAAACTATCTTCTAGCCGATATTAGTCACAATTTTGCAATTTACTTTATATAAATTATTTTCTATTAACATTGTTAAAAGTATGTATTCATTGATCTAAGTAAAAATTATTTTTCTATTAATATTCGATAAAAGGTTTTCAATTTTTTTTCAATTGAAATTTGTAATTACTAATCAATATTTACAGGATTAAAGTAATATTTTTGTATTAGTAATCATCCAAAAACAATAAAATTCAATACATTTAGATTAATTATCAAACAAAACATATAAAAAGGTAATGAATATTGTCCACTTATTAATCAAACTAAAAGAATGTTAGAAACAACTCATTTATCCTAATTTTAGCCGCTCATCACTTGCACCCCACTTTTAAATCCTATAAATCCATAACATTTCAAATCATATAAATATTCAAGTATGTAATTTTTTTTCAAGTCATATCTTTCTTAAAGAGTCTCTCAAAATCCACAAAATTTTCTATATTAAATATTTTTTAAAAATTGCAATCCAATGTTCGATTTTCAACTCAATAGATAAATTTTTTTAATTCAATTTTTTTAAATAAGAATTAAATATGAATAATTTTTATAGAACATTAAAATAAATTATGAAATTTTTAGGGACCATAAACTTTTTCAAGTCAATAAAATGCACGTAAATCTCTTTTTATATTTTGATATCTTCTTATCAATTCACAAAGTAGTTAAATAGCTAGCTAGCATAAATTTACACTGATTTTCTACAATATTCTTTATCACTGCTTAATTATTTTCTTGGAATTTTACATTCATCTGTGTTAACAAGAGAAGAAATGTCACCATGAACTTACTGTCATGATTTTCAAAAGCTATACACTGTACACGGTGTGCAGTTGGATTAATATCCCATCACGATATCCACAAGGTGTGCATGTTATGTAATTGGATCATATCAGTACCCTTCAGGGACATCTTGTAGAGTTCTTTGATCTTTCCACCATCTCCAAATCTGCTAGATGTCGAAGATGGTTGACAGGGAGTTTTGTTTGAACTCGATGAAAGTATCGTGGCCAACATTTTCTTCAAAAGCATCTGCAACTGACTCCAATATTTTGCATGTAATTCAGGATAACTAGTCCTGAAAGTGTCTGCATTAGTATCTGAAACATGGCGTCCTTCAAGCATATGAGCCAAAGCTGATTCTAGCACCTGAAACAAAATTCTGGAAGAATCAACAAATGACAGAAATATACACTGGCTAAAGTGATAGGTATTATCAAAAACCAAATTTCAATCAAATTTAGAGTAAGGTCTTCATTAATAATATATACTAAATTTTATGGAATACCACAAGATATTTACGGCAATTAATTGATTCAGAAAAATGCAAGTGAGGAATTCCTAGGAATTTCATCATTTTATGTACTCTCTGACCCTCCTTATTCCAAAGATGGCCGAGTTTGTTAAATACAGTATCTCAGCAAATTATGCAGTTGACATATGACAATAAAACATATCTAAGATATCAATTTGACCCAACACCTTCGACACATTTTTACCAAGTTTTTATAGGTAATGTAACTAAGTTGGAATACAGAACCTAATTTCGTGGATTTTATAATATTTTTGTAGCTGATAAGTGGCTAAGTTAATTTTATAAGTTAACAAACAAATCAATGAATTCTGCCCAGGTATGTAAATTTTCAAGGAGTCTTTATTAATACACACACAAGATATTAGATAACATAGTGCAACAGAAAAGGTTAATGATGGAATTAAATCGTCTCAATGGATATTTCAGTAAAATATAGTCATAATCAGAATCAAAATAGAGTGTAAAAGAAGTACAGGAAAATACCACATTGGAGTGTAAATAGCTTGAAAGGCTTAATGAAAGTGCTGATCTCTCCATAACAATAGTCAAATACATATTAGGATGAGTTGTAGGGCCATAGAAATCCAGCGCTTTTTGCCAGTTCCTCTCTGCCAGAGATGCATACTGTTTTACTCGCTGCACAGCACTATTTTCTCCTTTTGGCAAAATGCTTTTCTTATTTCCAGAATTCATAAATTTCAAACAACAATCTCTCTGATAGCTAGCCAATTGGAAGTAAGCATACGCAGCCTCCTGTTTCCGCAGTTCACCAAGTGACTCATACACAGATAATGCTTCCCTAATGGCCTCATTAGCTGAAATCTCATGCTTTCTCAAATCTTTTCTGGTTTTTCTGTCTTGGGGCTTCGTATGACTTACACATGTATCTTCCAGTGATCCATTTTCATAAACTGCTGTAGTATTTTCTCTTGCCAAAAGCATTCCAAGCCGCAGATAAGTATGAGCGAACTGTGTATGTGCCTCATTCCTCAAGCTGCTTGTCACAGAATCATCATGATCATTCATGGCATTCAGCTCTAACCTTGCTGCCCCATAATATCTTAGGGATTCTAAATATTTCAGTTTTGCAGTTTCCAATGCACGTTTGTATGCACTGTGGAAAATATTATGTAGCTTAAGATTCTCTATTTTAGATACCATCTCCTCTGCCAAAGCCCGTCTGCCATGGCCTAAATTACAGTTTATTAATATTATGTTGGTGTGATCTGAAACTTCTCTGAATGCATCTATAGCATCCGTAAAAGCTAGTTCAGCATTAATTGAATCTTTATTCTCAAGTCTGATTCGGCCCAATTCATTGCAAACCCACCCTTTTTTTTTAACCACAGATTGTAACTCAGACAAACTATTCGGAAGTTTAAGTAATGCTTGTCTAGCTTCTTCATAGCACTTTAAAGCAGCTAAAAGATTGGACTCTACATTTCCCACTAGAGGTTCAACTAGGTACTCAAATATCCCACCATTTTTAACTTTCTGTGTTTCATTTGAATTATCTTCCGATTGAGAGACAACACTAGAACTTGAGGCGTCAATCTCAGAGGATCCCTCAAGGGTTCTAGGGTTTATAGCAGCCAAAGATTCAATTTCCATTCTACTCTCAAGAGTATCTGTCTGGTTCAGATCTCCACCATAATTACTATCCTCAGTGTATTTGCTGTCAAAATCTTTTCCATTCTCCTTTCCATGAATGAACTCATTTCCTGGGTCTTTCGGAGGCGGCAAGTAATTTGCATTTTTGGCTGACAATCGTTTACTATGCTTTCTACCATGAGTCATGAAGCCCACATCTGCACTACTACTGCTTGCACTGTTTCCACTGCTAGCTCTGTCACTCTGGCAGCTGCAGTTTACCAATGAACATGAACTGCAGTTCTGGTTCATTTGAACCAACTTCTTTTTCAGCCTTTTAACTTCCTTCACAACCTCAGATGACATTCTCAATTCTGTGATTGCAGGTTTTTTCAGATCTTGTATTGAGATTTCTTTACCCTTTATCCTATGGAATTCAATATAAACATCTCCTACTAGTGCCCATGCCTTTGCCCAGAAGAGGTAAGTAGAAGACTTTCTTTCAATATAGCCATTAACAGTCTCATCTTTTACATCATCCCGCCATGTGTTTTCATTCAGATCAATGAGTTTTCTCTGTAACGATGAGCCACTAACCATTGAAGAAATAAATTTTGTGTCTTCAAGATGTGGAGGCATTGATCCATAAACAGAACATGATAGCTGAACAACCTTTAGTGCTTGATGCAGTTGGCCATCCTCCTTATAAGCTTCTGCAAGTGCCAAATATGATTCTCCAAGCAAAAGAACAAGCTTCCACAACTTATGATCCAACTTGGATGTTGGAAGCCACTCTCGAATATCACAAACTTCAATACAGTCAGCATCTCCACAGGCACAAACAGAAACATTAAAAGATGATGATGGTCTATCATGATTTTCAGTGAATTGGTCCATCACCTCTGGTTCTGTGCTCTGAAGCTGTCGCATCCATCTCAGAGACTTAATGGCCTGTGAAACATGATGTACTGCAGCTAACTTAGATGAGATTGGATCGGCAACTGTCTGAACCACAGGTGTTGAAACTGGACACACTTCACAAACTGAAGAGCTAACATCAGGATATGAGATTGGTACATCCCCCTCGTGGTTGCTCAATTCTGTGTTACTGACTGGTACCAGTTCCCCAGATGTGGGTTTGTCTACTTCAGAAACCATCTTCACAGAACATTCTGATTCTAAGTGCTCAATCATATTTCCATGTTCACCTGATTTGTCACCAGCACGCAGATAAAATACCTCATGGGCACCTCCATGTTCAGAATTACTGTTTTCAACATCCCAAGATGACTCTTTGGCTTCAGTAACAGTTAGTTCACATTCTAGGGCCAGAGATTCAGAAGTTAAATTCAACTCATCGTCATAATTTAAAATCAGCCTTGCAAATTGTTCATGAGCAATTGCTCGTACTGCCTGTTGAGTATAAGATTTATCAGAAAAGCAATCAACTCAAAAAAAGATAAGTGGAAATCCTATGCAAATGAGGTTGGGAAATACATCAATTTTGTTATTCCAAAAACATACCAGATGGTCTGAATCATCAAGAAATTCCAAACACTTTCTAAAGAACCTCACACACCTAGCCCGGTTTGTAGCAGCCTACAGCAAAACAGACAGTAGTTAGTAAAAAATTAGTATAAACCACTACAAGCAGCATTAACCCAGAAATACATTTCATTCTTACACACCATTGACAGGGAAAGCCTGTGAGCAATTCGGTAGAGGAGAGTTCCCAATGAATATACTGCATCACTTCTACCCCTACTGATTGATGATGGCAAGGACCTTGAAGCATCATCACTATCATCTGACGAACGGTTTTTGGGGATAACAGAGAGATCAAAAAGTTGTATATCATCTTCACCAGCACCTTTATACAGCTGAAAAACTCTAAGTCAGATTTCCTAGTACTCCTAAGGGTAATAAATTTGTTAAAAAATTAACACTGTAAAGCTAAAAACAACAAATATATAAATGTAATAGAAAAAAATAATAATAGTATGTACCCAATAAGCTCCAGGATCCTGTTTACAATTATCCTGAAGGAATCTCAAAACAGACAAACCATTTTGCTGTACAACATGAGGATGAAATGCGGGTGTCCCATCCTCCGATATCCCTTTCAAAAGGAAAATATCATCAGTTTTCAAAAGCTCATATCCCTGAACAACACCATTGCGATGATAACATATAGCCAACTCAGGTACACTTGCCATGACATTGTCTAACCATGCTTCAAGCCAAGTCAAAGGTGTGACCTACCAAAATTGGGAAAACTTAAACACTAATAATCTGCTAATACAGAATTTGACACAACACATTGTTTAGAAGAATGCTCCTCACCTGTCGTGTGACATCCCATAAATGCAAGCTCACAGCTACATACTTTTCGTTACTAAATAAAAGTAGATCACTTCCCAAGAGCATGCGGAAGTTATGAAACTGCCAGAACAAAATCCTAAGAAAGCTATCATTACCAACTTTTCTTTGTTTTTCAGATTCTTGCATTGATGATCTGGGTTTTTCACCAACTTGTGACACCTTTTTTACTGGACTATGGTTCTTATTTCTCCTGTTCTTCTTGCTCCCCCAATAGAAGTTTTCCTCATCAACCTGTGAGTACTCAGAATGGCAATTGTATCCTTCAGCTTGAACAACATCATCATTTTGTACCACAATATGGGGCGGTTTTCCTCCAGGAAGTACAGAAGAATTAGATTGATCTTCTGATGGAACATGATGTGTTGGTGGACAATCACATGCCTCCATTCTAACTGAATGCATAGCAAAGTTCAAGAATAAAGATTGATCTGCACATTTTGCTTGATTGTTATGCCTCCTTATAAGTTTTTCTCCCTCTTCAACATCTGGCCTGCATTTCATAAATATTTTGTCACTTATAAATCAAATGCTTGAATATTGTTCAGAATATTGTAGTTATGTAATATATTGCGTAAATAGGGACATATTGTACTTATAGATTTTATGAACAGCATAATTATGTAACCATTATACATTGTATTTAAATAAAAGCCTCCTCCTTGTAATCAACACAGATTCTCATTCACTTGACCTCCTGTTTTTCTCAGTGATAAATAGAAGGTTGCCAAAAACAGAGAAAAAAAAGAGTAAGTAGCAAGCTTCAGAATCAGAAATGATGATTTAATCCAGCAGAAGCTAATACCCAAACATTCTTAACTATGATTTCTTATTCCCCAAATAAGGTTGAATCCCTATAAAACGTCTGAATGAATTCTATGGAAAAAAAATCATCTTTGAAGTATCATAGATCATGAACTATGATATGCAACAAAAACAGAATATGCAACTATTTAGCTGTCCGTACATTTCCTTGCTTGATGTAGCATATAACATCGTAATCTTGTAATCTTCAATTGTTAATATTTTCTTCTGATCAAAATAAAGATTTCAATTTTTAATTGCGTCAAAAGACAATAGATAGGGAAGTTCAATTTTATATAGAGACAAATTTATCATCACCTGCTAGTATTTTCTTCTGATCAAAATATAAATTTCAATTCTTATTGCTTCAAAATACAATAGATAGGGAAGATCAATTTTATATAGTGAAAAATTCATCACAAATCACAAGACAACTGCAACAGCAATTATAAGGGGCCACAATTAAGTGGAAGTTAGTCATAGCAACAAAATGAAAACAAGAGTAGGTCAAATATGCACCCTGTGAACTAGAATGCGCAATTTATACATAGTATATACAATAAAACCTATTTCCTTCCTTATTTAAGCAAATAATATGGTAAACTTCAACTGCTAATATTTTCTTTCAAAATAAAGATTTCAATTTCTTATTGCTACAAAAGACAATAGATAAGAAAGCTCAATTTTCTAAAGTGAAAAAAATTATCATAAATCAAAAGACAGTCAACAGATATTATAAGAGGCCACAATTAAGTGGAAGTTAGTCATGGCAACAAAATGAAGTCATGAGCAGGTCAAATACACACCCTGTGTTTAAAACAAGAGTATGACCAATGCGACGAACAGCAATTGATAGTCGAGCCTTGGAATATGGCATTTTAAATATCTGCTTCAAAATGTCTGCTGGGGCAATGACATCAATCTCATCTCCATAATCAACCAAGCCAGACACTGCAAGGGCCTCACATTTTCTATTGAAATTTGATGCAACAGCAGTGCCTTCCCAAGGAAAATCTGTCACCAACAAATTGAGATTTAAAAAAAAAATCGTAATATGAAACATATAAGTCTATGATAAAGAAATGAAAACCAACCATACATCCATATTTCATGATAGCATGCATCAATATTTCATTGCAGCACTCTCTTTTCAACTACTAAAATGAGAACAGTATCAAACCAAGAAGAAGGAATTAAAGATTTAACTATCTCGTTGTGCTGGAAACTAAGAATACATGAACAGCGTATTTGGTTTGTGAGAAGTGTAAAGGGGGAGCACTGAAGAGTGCTGAATTGAATGGATTTGCTTCATTTGTGTTGACAGGGTACCAAAATAGGATTAAACCAGTTTGATTCCCTGAAAATATATCTGTAATTAAATTTGATTATGTATTTATTCCTGTATAGCTAATTAGCTAGACATTATTCTGTTCCTTTTTTAGGTAATTTATTGATTGTGATATTTTATTTCCTTTATTAGGATTTAATTTCCCTGTTTTGGGATATCACCTTATGCAATTCCCAATATAAAAAGGAGAAATCAATACAAGTTATTTCCATTAAAAAACAATACTCCAGATTTTCAACATGGTATCAAAGCACAACCTCTATGCATCTAATTTGTAATATTTGCAGAGCCATGGGTGACAGTTCCTCAGTCACTACCGATGATCAAAATTTGCCTCCAAAATAGGAGCAGAAGGTTGTTTTTCAGTGATTCTCGTTCAGTTCAAATCACCTCTTTTAGACTTAAGGGGTCGAACTATCTCCACTGGGCCCCCAATTTGTTTAGATGTATATTGGTGGTAGTGGAAAGTTTAGATATGTCACTGGTGAGCAACTCAAGCCCAACACTAACCCCACGACATGCTATATTCTATGTTGGCCTGGCATCCATGCTAGGCTGTATTTACTGCAGAATCTACGTCAACTATTAACCATCCAACAGACAGTCAGCACTGTTAATAACAGACCAGCATCCCAACTTTCTACTATTGTTCTTTTAAATAATTGGAGAACCAATAACAATAACCTCCTTAGGACCAAAAGATAAGTTTCACTGTGTCATCAATACCTGATGTTAATTACCACGAATTCTCATAATTAGAGAGATCTCTAACACTTATCAGTCTCCAACATTCAAAACCTGTGATGGTTGAACCTCTAAGTGAGTAATGGCTGAGAACATGTTTGTAAAAAAATTGCCTTCTTCAGCAAGGAAATGTGGAACACTGGATTATTGGGCTTCCTAATAAGCACAAACAATAAGCAACTTGGCCAATACTTTCGAAAATCTGAAATGAAACATAATCTTAGACTTAACTCCTCACTAGTTGCTTGTGGTTTGTAATTTGAATCTGTAAGGTTGAAACTTTAGAAATACCTACGCCCCTTCTGAGAACTGGACCTCCATCCTTGCCTTATTAGCTTGGACTTTCATCCTTGAATCCGAACACAAACCTCTCTACTATCACCATTCCGGACCGTAGACCCTTTTAACTGTAGTCAGCACAATAGATAAGATACTGATATCGGAACCATGATATAACAGCATTTGCAAGGTCGTCTAACTTTCACTTCAAGACAACAACCTAGGGACTTCTCCACAAGGTGCAATAACTAAACTTTCACTTTACTCAAAAATTACTAAAGGGTACATTGATAGCATCCATTTTCAAAAAGGTTACAAGATATATGCAGCTAAATTCAATGAATGCCCACATAACTAAGACTGGAAAAAACTAAAATCAGATAAAAAATACATTTTATGTTATAAGCTAAAATACACTCGAACTATATATATCACAAAGGAAGGAGATAAAGAATGAAACAGACCCACCAAATTACCTTGTCCAACAAATTATAGGCAATAACCTCAATTGCAATTTACGATAGCTTTGAAGAACATGAAAACAAATGCATAAACACCAAGAGATTAAAGGTAGAATAGAATATATTGAACCATTGAACATGAACTTTCACTAATAACATATAATTAGTTTACTCCAAGGGTAAAGAGCAAGCACCTCCTCCGGTTGTCTTGGAGTGTACAGCTCCAACAGGAAGAACCTTGTCTGGAAAATTGGCCAAAAGCGGCGGAGTATTCAGATCAGTCTCAGTAGGCAGCATCCGGTAGCGGTATCGCGGAGCATTCACCCTGAAACAACCACAAACAACACTTAATCTTCAACACAAACCTATAATTCAAACAATAAGGAAGATAATGTGTGTATACGTTTGGGGAATAGGGAGAAGAGCGGAATGGAAAGCTTGGTGGAAGGACTTGTCCGTGGGAACGGGGATTGAGCCGCAGAGGAACCCTACAGGTTTGGGAGTGGCGATTTCCAAAGTTCCCACGCACACTAGTTCCCTGGAACTCTCAGAGTTGGAAGATGATGACGATGACGACAACTTCGCCATGTTGATTGCTCCCAGAATCGCAGAGCTGTGCAAAGGTGAGTTGAACCAATCAATTGAATGCAAAACCCTTGATAATGGATGTGGGAATTGTGTTTGATGTTTGGTTTCTGAGCTCAGGACTCACTCCTGAAGCAGTTATGGTTGATATTAGATGATACTCTGTCTGGAATTTTCCTTATTGCTCTACTCTTCTTCTCTGTCCCTGCACATTCAATTGAGAATATCCTTCTCACAATGTATCTACACAACTAAATACATATTTATTCTAAGATTAAAAAAATAAGTAATTATATTTTTTTTTAAATTATAATTACTTTTAGTATTCAAATACTTTTTTTAGTTTAAAATATAATTAAAATAAAATAAAAATATGTAAAAAATTTATATATATTATTATAGATTTATTTTTATTTTAGAATATAATTAAAAATAAAATACAAATATAAAATATGAACATAAAAATTAAAAATTAAAATTTTTTGTTATATATTATTCTAAATTCTAAATTATACATCTTTATTTTATTACATATCAAAAGTAAAATATAAAAAATTATTTTTAGGTATAATTATAAATAACAAATATAAAAACAGACCAATATTATTATTTGACAATAATATTGAAATATAATTTTTCTATTTTTATTATTATAGGGTTAAATATGTTTTTAGTTCCTGAATTATTTGTTAAAATTCCTATCTAGAGTAAATTTTGAACTTCTTTCGTTCTTATATTTTATAAATTTGTGTAAATGAACCTTGACAAAAAAACATCTTTAAAAAAAGAAAAATAAAAAAAATTAAAAAAAAATGAGTAAAAGAAGTTTAGAAGATAGATTATAATGAAATAGGAAACTATAGAAAAGAAAAATAAAAAGATAAAAATGAATTCTGACATATCATCATCATTTACATAAGTTTATAAAACGCGAAATAGATCTAGAGTTTTCTCTGGAGACAAAACTCAATTTTGACAAATAGTTGAAAGACTAAAAACATATTTAACCATTGTTATATTATAATTTTAAAATTGCTAATTCTCCTATTTCTATTAGTATATTACAATTTTAAATTTGTTAATAAAAAATATTTATTGTTAAATAACTATTTCATTGAGTATTTATCCTTAAAATTTAATAGAAGATATGTGATATAACAAATTAATATATATGTATATATTAAAAAGTTACGATAATAATGTTTATATTCAATTAACTTAAAAGATTTTATTTTATTATTTTTTACACTTTACTATGTACATTACTTTTAAGATTTCTTTGCTCTAACTTTTATTTTAGTGATTCTGTAAGGGAAATACTCATATTTGGTTTGAATATTTGTAGTCTTATATTTAAGTGATTTGATAAAAGAATTTATTTTGTAATTACTTAGCTTTTAAATTAAGATAAAAAAAATTATGATCACAACAAAATATAATATTTCTTTGACTTTAATATTTATATAAATGCATAATGTATCTTTTTTATGTGCGAATATATAATAATCAAGGTTTTTTTTAGTTTTTATTTGTTTGTTTTTGTGGTCTCTTCAATTTTATAAATTATAAAATTTTATATATTTTTATTTTTATTTGTTGATATAACTCAATAACATTTTGAACTTATAGAAAATTTATGTTTTTTATTTTTTATATGAGATGTGTCATACAGTGATAGAAAGATAAGAAAAAAATAGTATTTTTTACAAAAGGGTATAAAAAAAGGATTTTGCATATATCTAAACCTTTATCATAGTAAAAAAAATCCTTATAAAAATAATTTAAAATAAAATTTTAAAATTTGAATAAATTAATTATAATTTATAACAAATATAATTCATCAAGGTGAACTTTTTAACACATTATTATAGATCCTTATATCATTCTGTATATATAATTTAATTAAAATATTTAACTTAAATAATTAAGTTATATAACTTAAATATAAAAATTATTATGTTTACCATGTTGTTCAATTATAACCTGTGTTTAAATGAATGAAGGATGTGTTTAATCATTTTTAATTTATGTTTAGATATTCTTTTAATGTTATGTTTAAATATTTTTTATGTTATTTTTGATAATTTAATAGTGAATATTTTATTTTTAAATATATATATTATTAAAATAAAATATTATATTTAAACACTAATCTACACACCAAATAAATATTTGACAAGTGATGCTCTAATTGAGTAATGAATCACATGTCAATTTCAGACCTAACACTAACACCATCAAGTCTTAGATGTTAAATAAATATTGTTACAACATATGTATATTAAATAATGTAAATACATTTGTATTTGTAATTTTTATTTATAATTAAACTACTGAGTATATATATATATATATTATTACTCTTATATATTGCTATTATTGTTATATAATGCATAACATATCAAATGAATTACATCCTCTCACAAGTTTTGTTGTAATTTTTAATAAATAAAGTGGCAATGGTTAGTTGGTGTAGTTATATGGAAAATCAGTCTTTTATCTATCTATACAAATATAAGATAAATATGATTTTTTTAATATATAAGCAGGGAGATAGATTTATCCACAGTATATTAATTATGATCCAGAAATATAATTTTAGTATAATTTCAGTATTTTTTAAAATTTTGATAGGTTTTTATCTTAATGAACATATATTAATTATCTCACTCGATCTGATATTTTATTAGAATTACATTTCATAATTAGGTCTATAATGTTGATTATACATTAATTTCAAGATAATGTCCTTTTGTTAACTGACATCATATATAAGATAAAATATATAATACATTAATTTTCTAAACTCAAAGGTTTTGGTGTGCTAAGAAGCTTTGAAATAAAATTTCTATATTTTTAGTCAAGATTACCATCTCTACATTAATTCCTCCTATTCCAAGGATAATTAAAATAATGAAAAGTTGAGAATAACAAGGGGTTAAAATATTTAAAAAAAAATCTTCACATAATTAATCAATACCACCTTCTAGACAATATATTGATTTATTGAGCTTAAAAAATTATTGAAAGAACAGAAAATTAAGAATGTAAAATGGTCAAAATATTTTAAAAGAAAAATTTTATACTTTTAATCGAGAACTATGACGATGTACTTCTTGAAATTTACTAAGGGTGTAAGGGTGATTATTCCTGCATCCCCCAACTTTTCTTTCTGCATTTCCAAAAATATTAAAATTTTAACATTATCTTTATTATTGACTTCCGATTTGTAGAATCTGGAAATCACTTTTTGACTTTCGGTTTGTAGAATCCGGAAGTCACTTTTTGAATTCCGGTTTCTACAATCCAGAAGTCATTTTTTGACTTCCAGTTTCTGTAACCTGGAAGTCATTTTTTGACTTCCAGTTTCTACAACCCGGAAATCATTTTTTGACTTCTGGTTTCTACAACCCAAAAGTCATTTGACTTCCGATTTCTACAATCCGGAAGTCAACTAATTTTTTGGTTTTCGGCTTGTACAAACCGGAAGTCATTCCCGCATTCGGAAATGACTTTCGGTCTATACAACTCGAAAGTCATTTCCAGATGCGGGAATGACTTCCGGTCTGTACAAACCGGAATCACTTCAAAAAAATTTTGCTTCCTGCTTGTACAGACCGGAAGCCAATTCTACTCCGTATCCGATTTGACTTCTGGTCTGTACACGCCGGAAGTCATTCTCTCAGACCGAAAAAACACAAAAAGCACAAAACGAACCAACTTACTTGTGTCTGCATCGGTGTGCAGTCAGAAGGGCTTGCTTCTCACCACCAAATGTAACAACAAAGAGGAGGAGAGGGACGAAATGCAAGAAGGAGAAGGAGAGGGAGCACGCCGGAACCGGAAGAGAATACAGAAAGTAAGAATGAAAGCAGCACGAAAAGAGAAGGAAGATGGGTGCATATGATTTAGGGTTGGAGGATATTTTAGTAATTCCACTGTGCGCTTAGGGTGTAGGGAGAAATATATGGAGGTAAAGGAAAAATCTGCAAGGATGCAAACATATGAATTAGAAAGTGGTGATGACATTTAGTTGCCAAATGACTTACTTCTATAATGACTCACTTCTGGATTGTAGAATCCGGAAGGTAATTCCCAAACAATTTTGACTTTCGAATTTTACAATCTGAAAGATACTTTCCAAAAACATTCGACTTCTAGATTCTATGTTTTGGAAGACAAACTCAAAAAAACAATTTCGGATTCTACAAACCGAAAGTCAAATTGTTTGCCTTCTACATTCCACAGTTCAGGATCTCTCCAAATTGTCCAATCCTAGATGAAATTGAAAACCAAAACCATAAGAAGGGAGGTTTGAATTATGTTTTAAAAGCTTTTCGTTGTCGTTGGATGATAGTTTGAATTTTACAAACGAAAAAATCTGTAAGTTAAAAAAGGATTTCACAAACAAATAGTTTTCTTAAAATTCTTTCCCTTTTGATGTTAGACACAGAAAATGATATGCAATTTGAAGGAGTTAAAGGAGAGAGATTACTCAAATTTTTATACTAGTTCGTTTGAAACCATAAACTATGTCCAGTTTTTAATCAACTTTATTGAGTTCCACTAACACACTACCGCTGCAACTTACAGGTATTGTTTTGGCTTGTAGCTACTTCTGGCTAACTCATACAAGTATTTTTTCAAAGAAGGTCACTTCTAACTTCAACTAAGTATTTTTTTTTGCTAAGTCACTCCTGGCTTAAACACAAAGGTTTGAAAAAGGATTGTGACTAAATCACAAAGGTTTAAGGTATTATAGAAGAACTACGTCTTAAAGACGAGATGAAAAGGACGTTCAGCTTCTAAAGATACTAAGAAACACTAGTAGTGTTCTTCTAAAGGTTTTTGTGAAAAGATTAGAAAAAGTGTAGAAAAGATGTTTGCCACATAACATTTTTCTCAACTATTCCTATTCTTATCTTCAAGATGAAAACGATCCCTTATATAATGCAGAAGCAACTAGTCGTTAGAGATCTTTTCTCACATTTTTAACTATAGGTTGGTCTTGAACACATCTTCATGTTGCGTCTCATGAAGGCTTCACATAGATGCATTAAATGTTCTTCTCGCGTCAGGAATTTGGTAGATATACTTTTACTATGAATATGAGAAATGTAAGTACAAATTTAAAAGTTCTATTAATTATAATAAGGTTAAATATGTTTTTTGTTCAAAAATAATCTGTCAAAATTGTGTTTCGTTCCTGAGACAAACTTTGGACTTATTTCGTCCTTATACTTTATAAACTCGTGTATGATGTGGTAAAATTTTTTTTTATCTCTTTATTTTCCTTCTTCATAGTTTTTAACTTCACTATTATCTGTCTCTTAAGTTTCTTTCACTCTTTTTTCTTCCATTTTGTCTCATTTTTCTTTTCTTAAAAATGTTTTTATTTGTCATTGAAGACCATTTATATCTGTTTATAAAGTATAATGACGAAACAGGTCCAAGTTTTTTTCCAAAAACGAAACACAATTTTAACAAATAGTTATGAGACTAAAAACATATTTAACCCATTATAATATAATAGTTTATGTTTATTGAAAATAAATATGTATACCAATAATATAGTTTCCTAAGATCTCATTCCATGAAAAGAAGAAAAATAATTAAAATCTTAAAAAAAAATTATTATCAAAATTTATTGGTTCACCTAAATCTTTAACTTCTACCCTTTTAGAAAGATAATTTAAGAGTTAAATATTTAACTTCTACTATTTTAGAAAGATAATTTGACAGAATAAGAATAACTCAAAGTCAAGATGGATTGACTTTCAAATTTGTATCTATTTAAAATTTAACTTATAATAAAACTCAAATATTAATTTAACTGTAATAGTTACATAAATGATAATTATATAAAAAAATAATAATTATAAATTAAAGTATTTATAATTATTTTAAAATTTTAAATAATTTATTTTTATTTTAAAATACATATGAAGAATGAAATAAAAATATAAAAAGATATACACAATTTTTTTATACATTATTATAATTTTTTATTTTAAAATATTAAAAATAATATAAAATATGAAAAATAAACACCAAAAAGAAAAAATCCTTTATATATGTTTTCTTTTCTTTTTCTTGTGAAACATAGATAATTATATAAAGATAGTTTATATTGTACAATATACCATTATTATATTTTTAATGAACAGGTATTTTATATGTGTACTTTTTATAATTTTTAAAATAAACAAAATATAAAATATAAAATATATAAAAGATGTATTATATAAACTAAAATTATAAAAAATAATTATATTTTATTAATTTTATAAAACTATGGATTAATAAATTATAAATGATAAATATAATAATTTATAAATTAATAAAAGAAACTTTTTCTAGAATCATGTAACTTCTGTGCCATGATACTATCATGTGACACGAAATGACTTTTGTAGAGATGACCAGTGCAAATATCACAGATGTAATTCTCTTTGTTTTAAAAGGGTAGACAATAAGTTGAATAATATTTCTTGAAAAAAATATTTACTTAAAATAAACGAGGGAAAGAGAATGAATAAGAATGAAGATGTTAAGGAAGGGGAATCACCTTTACTCAAGACTACTGAAAGTTTCTACATGTTTGTTTGGAAAATTGAATAGAGAATTCCAATTCTGATAGAAGAAGGAGGAATGTACAGTGATGCTGAAGCCGAATCTGAATCTGAGCGCAACAGAATGAGTGGTGGCGCTGACGAAGAAGAACAGGGTTCCTTCAAGAGCTTGGCCAAACAAACAGAACAGAGTTATCAGTTACAGCTCGCACTCGCTCTTCGTCTCTCCTCTCATTGGTCTTCTTCTTCATCCGATCACTCTTCTCCTTCGGCTCAGACATTATCACACCGTTTTTGGGTATATAGCTTAGTATATGATGAAAATAGTAATTTCTATTTTTATAATTAGGATTGTTTAGATTTTTTAATGTCAAAATTTATTTAAACTCCTATTAATTGTTTACTTAGATTTTAGGATTATTATGTTATGTAGTGTATGAATTTTGTGTTTTTAACCCAATTCAGGGATTCTTTTCAAATATAAGATAAGAAAAAAAAATCATCATTTTTAAAAGATTGGACTAAAATCAATTTTTTTTTTATTATTATTATTAGTATTATTATTCAAGTAAATTGGTAGGTATCTGAATTCAGAATATAGAGAGGATAAGGAGAGAATGGATAAAGAAAACTGGAAGTGAGGGAGTTACGATGACTATTATATATTTGTGTTTAGTCAAAAGCTGTTATAATTTGTATAATTTATAATTTACACAAGTATTCTTAACATCTAAGAAACTTTACATATCACATCATTATAAAAAAGCTTATTTTATTATTTTCTACTATAAATATGTTTATGGAGAATTTTGCTCAAACAGACCTAAGTTTGTGGGATTATACCATGTATTGATTCAGCTCAGTTTATTCTAGTGTAGTCTGTTTAACAGCTGTAATATAAGAAATCTGGGTTTTGATAGTCTAAAGTAACTTTAGAATCATCCATGCACCTTTAAATTGAATGCTTAATCCATGAGCTATCATTTTCATGTGCACATGTTATGTGCTTAAGTATTAACCTTTTCTTCAACTGTAAATATATATTGAGTGTTCATATGCTTTCATATTTATTGGTCAGGTGAATGGTTGTTTGCAATACTCTGACAAAATTCTGGATGGCTTTTACCTTATCCATGGGATGGATGCATATACATGGACTCTGAGTACTGATTTGCAGAATGTTGGTATTATTCCATCATTTGAGTCACTCATGTCAGTTGAACCTTGTGATGACTCGTCAATTGTTGTGGTTGCTGTTGATAAATCTAGAGATCCTGATCTGCGAGAACTGCAAAACAGGGTAGCAAGTCTTTCAAATAACTGGATTACCACAAAAGATGCAACTGATCACCTTGCAAGTCTTATTTGCAATAGGATGGGGTCAGTAAACTGTCCTTGAATTTTTAAGAAATAAAAAAAGAATTGTCTTGGGAAGTCACAATTACATTGACATCTTCCTAATGAGCTTTGATTGTTTTCTAAAGGGGAGGATCTCTAACGGAGGAAAATTTAGGTATACGCTGGAAGGAATGCACCCAACTTCTTAAAAGCTGCCTGCACTCTGTCATTCTTCCAATTGGAAGCTTGCCCATTGGCCTTTGTGTCCATCGAGCGATGCTGTTTAAAGTATAATTCATTGTTTAGTGCTTTGTTTACACCTTGATGATTTTCTGGTTACATTATTTTTACATCAGATTAACATACATGCAGTTCTTTATTTTTTATTTTTTATTTTTTTCCTTGTTCCACAATAAAGCAGACAACTGGGAGTTTTTAATTGAAAATATTCTTTATTTTGCGTACTTGTGAAATTTGATTGTTGAATGCCCTATAACAATTTAAATTGTAGGTGTTGGCTGACTTAATCAATCTACCATGTCGTATTGCAAAAGGCTGCAAGTATTGCAGAAAGGATGTGGGAGCTTCATGCATAGTGCAATTTGGTTCTGATAGGTTTGTTGCACTAATTAAGTAATTAAAATTACATGGGAAATTTGAGTATGAATATATATTTTTTAATTATTTGAAACATTGAGAGGTAGGTAAGAATGGTAGAAGAAGTAAATATGGGTGTTTCAGAATATTTTTTGTCAGAATTAGATGCTTTTGAATTAAAAAGTAGTATTGGATAAGGATATATACATTAAACTTTATATTTTTTTTCCATTTTCTGGTTAGAAATTACATTTTATTTGGTTGAGAAGTTAATTAGGGTGGAAACAAAGCAATAAGAGAAAAATAAATAGGAGGAATTTAAACGGGATGGGAAATATAGTTGGGAAAAAATGTTATTGGATGAATAGAAATAAAGTGCAGAAATTTGTGTGTTAGTTGGATAAATAGATTGCATAAAAAAACTTTTTATACTAATTTAAAATATTATTTTTATCCCAATTTTTAAAACTCTTTACTCTTTTTTATTAACAAAATCATTTATCATCAATAGTT
Organism: Lablab purpureus; assembly: GCA_030347555.1. NCBI lineage: Eukaryota > Viridiplantae > Streptophyta > Magnoliopsida > Fabales > Fabaceae > Lablab > Lablab purpureus. The sequence goes on from CM059260.1 coordinate 28,780,460, forward strand.
ATTTTTTAATGTTATAAAAATCTTTTCTAAAACAAAAAATAAAAGTATTTAATCAAAAGACAATTTTCCTTTACTATAAGGGAATGATGTCCTTTTCTTGTCTATGAGGTGGAGTGCTTACAGCCTTTCCTAATACATGTGTGTATTTTCGGGATAATTGAAGGTTGAAATCCTTTCCCTAGCTGTGATTAAAGAATGAAAATCATGCAGTGATGAATTTATAAAGGTACTGTTTCAACAAAATTTCATTGGTAAAGTTTGAACTTTAAACTACTTTCTTCCCAGATATTGGCTGGTCAACAACAGGGAAAAAATTCTTAGTGTGATTGACAACCTAGATTCTACTATATATTGTTGGAAAATTTTCTTAGGGAGAGGGTATAAGAGAAAAGATGACTCCACTTTCAACATAAAACCTTAAGGCTCAATGTCTATGGGTCTTTGCTTTTCTTTTATACACCTCAACTTTATCATTTCTACTCAATGTGGAACTTTATGCCCACTCTCACACTTGAATACCTAACAGTCTCCCCCTCAAGTGTGAGACTACCCTAACTGCTGTTGGGTTTACCACAACGGTTATCCCTTCGATCCCTTTCCGAATTGGTACACTCCCCTCAAGGGGATTCTCAACCACTACTTTAGTAGTGACCCTAACTACTGTTAGGCTTTACCACAATAGGACATGCTTGTCCTTTTGCCTGAGCCAGTTACCGAGATAACCTAGGCTCTGATACCACTGTTGGAAAATTTTCTTAAGGAGAGGGTATAAGAGAAAAGATGACTCCACTTCCAACATAAAACCTTAAAGCTCAATGTCTATGGGTCTTTGTTTTTTTTTTATACCCTATGTTCATGTTCAATCATTTTTCAAATGAATAATAAATAAAACATAATGCTTAATCAGAATAAAATAGAAAAGGTCATAAATTAACAAATAGTATTTTTCATATTTATAAAATTAATGTAATAAAAATAGTTTTAAGAGTTAAATATGTTTTAGGTCCTGAACTATTTGTCAAAATTGTGTTTTATCCCTGAGACAAACTTTGGACCTATTTCGTCCTTATACTTTATAAAGTGTAAATGATTCTCGATGACAAATAAAAACATTTTTAAGGAGAAGAAAATAAAAGGAAATGAAAGAGAAAAGAGTGAAAGAAGCTTAAGAGACAAATGATAGTAAAGTAGGAAACTATGAAGAAGGAAAATCAAGAGATAAAAAGAAATTCTGACACATTATCAAAGATCTTTTGTACGAGTTTATAAAGTATAAGAATGAAATAAGTTCAAAGTTTGCCTCAGGGATCAAACACAATTTTGACAAATAATTCAAGGACTAAAAACATATTTAATCCTAGTTTTAAATATATACTTACTCTTTTCTTTATAAAAAATATATAAACATAAATTACAAATTATTCAATAAAGATCTCAACATATAAATAATCCGTATGAGCTTATACGTATTTTCTTTTGATATATTTCTTGAAAAATAAAAGTGGCCCAAGATATATCTTTACTTTTTTACTCAATAAAAGGGTTTTATGATGCCTTGAAATTTGAAAATAAATTTAACAAACATCAGTTAACATAGAAATCTTGTATACACCTGTCTAGGGAGTATATGATTGATTTAATTGGAAGGCCTGGGGCAGCATGTCAACCTGATTCTTCTCTAAATTCTGCATCTTCAATGTTGGTTGCTTCACCATTATGTCATCCAAAGTTCAAGCCAGTTGAAACAGCTGAATATACAAAGACACTAGCTCAATTGTATTTCTTGGACAGTCAAGCACTCCATCTTGTATTTGATACTACTACGTCAGGTTATTTTCCTTGCACTCTTAAGATGTTTTTTGTAAAAGAATATATTAAGGAATTGGAATTAGTCTTGAGAAAAAAAGGGACACTCTTTTATTTGCCTTTATACTGAAAATTACCAACTCTTCCTTCTTTTGATTGCCTGTGCTTTTACAGTTATATTGCTGAATTTTTTAACCTTAACTGCATTTAACATGTGATTTTATGTGAAACTTTGAAAGCTACCCTGCACAAAAGGCAAATGAATTAGACCATTTGAGTTATTGTTGCATTGTTTATTGTAACATTATAGAAAGGATAGAAAGGATTGTTGGAATTGTGTGTAACATACACACGAGTATTCTTGTTTATAATAAAGAAGATACATTAATAGAAGACAAAATCAATCACTAATAGTGAGGATAATCTATTAAGATATTTCTTTATTTAATATAATCAAATCATATCTCTAACATTCCTTCTTTCTCAAGCTAGAGCGAATGTCATATGAAGCAAGCTTGATGCATATGCTATTAACACAAGATCACACGAATGATGATTTCTGCCATAGCCACCATAAACTGCCATTTCGCAATGCGTATCATAGCCATTATGCGCTACCATGTGAAACCCATTTAACCACTGCTGCGGCTGGCAAAAAATCTGCCACTGAAATCCATCATGGTGCCACCATGGCTGTTTTTCAGTTACACTAACTGCATGTCCATGTTTTCTGACTTAATGTTCATTAAGCTAGTGCGGACGCTGTAGAAAAGATGGACATTGTTGGAACACAGATTGTTGGCCATTGTCTGCATCAACAAACATACTAAAGGCTTGGAACTGTGCCTAGAGGTTGTAAGCAAGGGAGAACTAGATATCACTTCATAAAGAGGTGTCAACTTGCTTCCAACATTCCCAATTGGTGTTTGGAACATCTATGAGTTTGGTGGTCAAGTGGGCAAGGGAACCTTGGGCTTGAAACTACACTAGACAACAGATGTGAACCCTGCTGTTGAAAAGTGAATTTCTTTGGACAATTGTAACAAGAAAAGTGAGAAACTAAAATGGAAAAATATGGATTGAGATAAGAAATGGAAGCACAACTCAATAGTTCCTAAAGATTTATAAGTAGAGGAAGATTCACCACTTTGAATTAAGGATAAGAACAAAAAAGTAGTTGTTAAGAACCTAGAGAGAGACAATCCTCTCAGCTGGAAAAGTATCCAGATTAATTATATTATGGACAATGGTACACATACACCATCATTTAACGTACATCTATTCAATACTTATTTTTTCTTCCTATCTCTCTCCTCTTATCACATCATATACCTCATAAATCTATAATTTTTCTTTTCTTTCTAGGTGTGGTTCAAGTGTAGATTCAAATTTTAAGTGTATAAGAATCATTTTCCTTATATTATTAGCAACTCAAAAGGTTTGTATTTATAAGCTTAGATGGCAAAAAGTAGTAAATATCCATTAAGATTCCACTTATCCACTAAAATTGACTCCCCTCATGCCACTGTGTTATGGTTTGGGAAGCCTAAAAACTGACTTAGACAATCTTTAAAGACATTTAAAATATTTAAATAAAAAGAAATACAAAAATTATATTAATAATAAAGAGAATGGACTTGAGCAATTATTTAGCCCAACTGCCTAAACTCCATACCATCAATGCTTCTTCTAGTTCATGTGAATTTGGACTTGTGTATTGTCTTCAATTTGTTCAAGTCTTCATCAAGATGTAGAAAATAACATTAGATGATATATCTTCATGGGCCTATCAGGAAATCATTCGATCTCTCGTATTCTTCCAAGTGTAGTCTTTGCTATATTTCGTCATTCCCTCTTTTTTGTAAGGAATTCATCCTTGAATTTGACACTTAATTACCTACCTGAAAAAAAAAAACACTTGTATTAGTTTAAGTGAAAAAATAAAAATCCTACTTTTAAGGAGACTTGTTCTTTACAAAATGTAAATATCTTATTATTATGTAAATATCTTATTATTTATGTATTTACGTATCTATCCTCTTGGATCAAATATAAGCACAAGGAAACCACCAAACAATACTAAAAGATAATCCATTCCTCTAATTAACAAATCATCCAAACATATTTTGGCATACAAAATGTCATATTTGCACCGTCACATGAAACAAATAAATTTAGATTAAAAGCAACATGCTCACAATCCTTTTGGATTAACATATGATACACATAAATTAGGTCCCAAAAATATTGCAGATTGAGAAGTAGACTGTCTATCATCAATATCAGATACCCAGTCAGCATCACACATGGTTGTGATAGAAAAAGGTTGAGTTACAGTGGGTGTTTGCATGTGAAGACCAGGAGAAAGAGTGCCCTTAGGATATCTTAGGATTCTTTTAACAGTTGAGCATGAGTGTCCAAAGAATTTGACATGAATTGACAGACTTTGTTGACAGCATAACTGATTTCAGATCTTGTAAGAGTAGCATATTACAAAGCTCCAACTACTGATCTGTATACAGTAGGATCAAAAAATAAATTTGATCCTGTTTTAGATAGTTTGCAGGAAGAGGCCATAGATGATATAGGTTGAGCTTTAGTCATCTTCGTTTTATGCAAAAGGTCTTGAGTCATCACAGTAGTCTTGTTAGAGAGATAGTTGATTTCAATATCTAGAAAGTAGTCAAGTTTACCAAGCTGCTTCAGAGAAAAATTAGAGTGCAATTTTTGAGTAAGATGCTGAATAAGAGATATAGAGGTGCCAATGATAATGATATAATCAACATATACCAATTGGTGAACAATATGAGAGTCATGTTGATAGGTAAATAGTGAAGGATCACATTTGCTAGAACAGAAACCAAGTTGCAAAGGAGTTGTGGTGAGTTTGTCAAACCACTGTCTAATTGTGAGTAGTTTACTGAAGGAAGGAATGTTTTCTTCTGAAATTGACTACTTTTGGATTCATGGGCAAGAAGAGCTTCAACATTCGTTATTGAAGGTGTTTCAAACTTACTTTCAATGACAAAAATTATTGGAGCATATTCCTACGGGAGACCTTCAAGAATTGCATCAACATATTTATCATGTTTGAAAGGACATCCAATGCCAGCAAGTTCATCAACAATGGATTTAATTTGTCCCAAGAACTAATGCATAGTTTTGTTGTCAAGAGAGGTGGCACATAGATTGGTGCGAAGCTGTCTAGCACGTGCCTTGCTTTGGGTGAAGCGGTCATGAATTTGTTCACACCTGATACAAGTGGACAAATTCAAGAACACACAAGTGGACAAATCCAAGAACATGAGACAAGATCTACTTTGAAAGCACCAATTGAATCCAAGTAAGCAATATTTGATCTTGCACTTCCCAACCTTCATAGGCTGGGTTTCTTTTTTCAAAATCATGGTCATCATCTGAAAGAAAGTGAGGACGAATCACTGGGTTTAGAACAAATCGATGAAGTCTATGTGACTTTATGACAGGTTCAACTTGTTTCCAATGAAGATAATTGGAATCATCAAGTTTTTCAACTATAGAATTGGGAAAATATTGAGAAGCGGAAGGGAGTTTGAATTGGCCATTGTGGAACAGTCCCTGGCTCATGATACCTTATTAGAGTTTTAGGTAGGAGAGAAAACAAAGAAAATATTAACTGAAAGAAAAGGGAATTATTATTGCAGCACTGAATGAGAAAGAAGATACAATCTGAGCATATATAGGCTCATGAAGAGTTACAACAGTAACAAACTAATTATAACAGGAAAACAGATAACTAACTAACATCCACTTGAATAACTGAATGTTTACATTTATATCTCTCATATGTACAAACATCATCTTTCAAGCTAGTTTTGTGAGATTGAGTTAAGCCTAAAACAATTTTTTAATATATCTCTCTTGTGAAATAGCCATGTGATGCAGGTATAGTCATCATCATCAATATAAAAAGACATACCATTTGGTGCTTGAAATGATAGAACAATGTTGGTCCCCTAAGTATTCAAATGAAACGAGATCATAATGTTTAGAAAACTCGCATACATGACAATTATATGATTGATACAAGTTGTAGAACTAACCTAGTAAAGTTTGCAACTTGTATAGTGATGCAGGAGTATTCTTTCCTTTAAAAAAATGATTCAACCATTTTTCACAAACAAAGATGAAAACATAAACGGAGTTAAATAATGATGCCTGAGACAATTGTGCTGAAGCCAATTTTCGGAAACATGGGACTCTACCACTCTAATGACAGGAAAGTAACAACTTTTGACTAGTACTACCTTTAGTTTTCACTGTTTCTGGAGATGGAAGCTGACTTTATGGGCACAGCAATTTTTTCAGTACAACCTCCTGTCACCAAGGTGGTTGAGGTTGGTGGATGGTGGATTTGGTGTCTAAAGATGGATGAGAGCAACGAAATGGACCAAAGAACTAGGATAAAGAAGCATTGCAGCAATAAAGGTGGCTGTTATTATAGTTACAATGACAGTCTAGGGATGATTTATGAAACCAGCGTCCAGTAGAATGGGAGCTTTAATATTAACTTGAACAAAAACGGACGAGGCCATGACTGAATATTATTTGCCAAATAATGAAACTGTGCAAAACATTACTATATATGGACTAAATTGAATAAATACTTTCCAAAAACATGTTTGAATCAATGTTAACTAATAATCTGCCGTAATAATATACAATAATTACATTTTTACAAATAGAGTCAATGTGGGACTGTTACTATTTAGTGTATGATAGTTTGTAGTTTTGTGGTAACGGAGGAAATAATATAATCATAATTTCAGGATATAAAGGTTGTATGAGGAGTATTAAGAGATTAACATGGTTTCTATCCACATGTTCATACAGCTCTAAAATTACTAATTTTCATCATGACAGGACCTGCTGTTAATCACAGTGACAGAATGGATCTACAGCGAACCGAAGCTTTGGGTGCAAATTATGCTGGTGGAAACAGCCATCTGATTGCTTTGAGTAAGAATGAACCGTTTTTCTTATCCCAAATGAAAAGTAAAGAAAGAGTGGAACCGTGTTTTCTCAAAGAGCATATCATACATGATAAGAACTGACTGATGTATAGACTAGCAAATAGGATTTTAATAATTAAGCTCAAAATGTTCTGTATGCTCTTTTTTCTATTTGTAGTGGCATTGGATTCTCCATATTTGATATCTAACGCAGTTCCCGGTACAGAGGAATATGAGTATTTCAATGAAGTAGACCAGCCAGTACTGAATTATCCAAGTCATGAAGTTGATCTTGACGAGGAGGATCTGGATATTCCTTGGAGTGAACTTATTTTGAAGGAGAACATTGGAACAGGTTTTATATTTTAATCCTCATGCATGATGTATACACTAAAACTTTACTGTTGAAGCTATCGTTTATTTTAGAGAAAATGTATCCTTAAAGAATGATTCAAGGACAATGATAATTGTTTTTCAGGGTCGTTTGGAACTGTCCTTCGTGCAGACTGGCGTGGTTCCGTAAGCAATTCTTTCTTTGATTCTTTACACATTCATTTGTCCGGATTTCAATGATGATAGTATTCCTGGTATTGCTAATTCTATTCCATTTATTATGGTCAGAGGAAATTAAGAATGGGGATGCAACTTTGAATTTGTCCATAAAAAGGAAGAAAACCTTTACCAATGTGACCATCATTAATATCATGCTCATTCATTCCCTTTGTTTTCATGGTGTCATTTCTTTGTTCGGTAGGGTTATGGTATACAATCTATAGAAATTAAATTCTGGATAATATTCAACTTAGATTGGTGGAGCTCTGCTCCTTAAACCATACAAGAGTCAGTCCCATGAAACAGGAAAGAAAAACCAGAAAAAAAGTTGAAGGAAGTAGGGGAAGCAGAATACACTGGAATATCTTGAGCTAAAAGCAAGGAATTTGATACTTTATTGATCAACAACGTTTACTTACATTTATAATGATTGAAAGAGTAAAATACAAATTAAGAGATATAATTATTAGTAATTGACAGACTTTTCTCTAGTACAAGTAGTTATTGACTGATTTTCTTCTTAAGTAAAAGTGTCTGACTACTATGAATTTAATTAGGAAACTGAAACAAAATATATTACAACGTGGTTTTCTGTTTTACAGCAAACAAGAATAACAACTCCATTTTTTCTGCACTTCTCTTGAGAAAAATAAGTTTATGTTGAAAGACTCAGTTTTTAATGGAAAACAAGATTATGGGTTATGGCTATTGTAGCTTGGTTGTCAGCAATAATCCCTGTGTTTTCCTTCTGCTACATGACAAGGTCAATTGAAGTCTTCCTCATCCACAAAACTTAGTTGGAAACAGTTATAGGAACAACAATTTCAGCTTCTGCTATAGAGTGAGCAACAATTTCTTGATTTTTCAAGCTCCAATAGAAAAACTTTATTTAAAGTCAAACAGTACCCTGAAGTACTTCTCATGTCATCAATTGAGTCACTCCAATCATGGTTAGAGGAACCAATTAACTTGAAATTTTCAATCTTCTTGTACTTAAGACCAAAATTGCATATGCATTTGACATGTATAAACACCCATTTTGTAGCTTTGAGGTGCATTTCACTTAACAATGTATAAACTGCGACAAAATACTTAGGATGTTAGACTGAGTAACAATAACATTCATCAAACAACCAATCATAAACTCGAGGGAGATTACACAAACTTGACTCGTATATTAAACTCTTAAACTTGTAAGAGTTTACCTAATATAAAAATAATATTAAAAATCTATTAATGGCATATATTCATAATATAACACTCTTAATACAACAAAAACTAAATATTTCCATATCATAATGAAGAAAAGTAGCAAATCTCAATAATAAACTATGATAGTACATTAGCGCTACAAATACACTACATGGTGATTAAATCATATATAAATTCATAACATTGTACCTTCTTAATGTTAAAGCAATTAAAAAAGGATGTAATTTCTTCAAATAATTTGAATGTAATAAAATATTGTCATTGTTGGATAAAAAAGTTGGACAAAAAATACATTTAATTTCAAACTCATTAACTCACTTCTTGACTCCTGAGTTCATGTAAGTTTACCACATGTTTAAAAAGTTTAGCGGAATTTATTTAGAAAAGAGTTTGATAGCAAGTTAACTTGTTTTGCCTATCTAAGATCGTAAACTCCTGAAAGAGTTTAAAAATTAACTTGAGTGTTTGACAACCTTGGTTGGAGTTATGACAGAAGAAGATACGGACGAAGGGGAAGCAAAATATTCTGGAATACATTTAACCTAAGAGCTATGAGTGTCGTATATTTTTTTATCAAAAACATTTACACCTACAGTGATTGAAAGAAAAAATACAAATTAAGAGATATAATCATCAGTATTTGACTGACTTGTTCCTCAAGTAGAAGTACTGTCTGTCTGTTTTTCTCCTCAAGTAAAAATGTCAATAACTAACTACTATGTATTTATTAAGATTCTCTCATTTGATGAGAACTGACCAAGAACCAATAAGTGCATGTTGGAATTTCACTTGGGAGATCTCAAAGGTATTTTGACTTCCAAAAATATCAAATTTCTCCTTCATTTTGTGCATTGAAATTTGCAAAAGTACTTTCCAACTTTAATCTAAACGTAGCTTAGTAATTTACCCACAAAAAAATTGCCTCTAGAACTACTTGCATTTCTCATTATTCTATTAAAAAATTGAGAAGATGCTGGCATGGTATTATTGCTACAAGAGGCAACTTGGCAAGTTCAGCTGCAAGACATGGAGAACAGGATGCATTCATGCAGTAGAAAATAATGTCAAACTATATGTCATTGGACCCACCTTTTTCTGAACTGCACAATGGAGGTCGTAGTTTTTTGTCAACTCATTTAGCTTGCAATTTTAGTTTATATAGTTGTGCTTTGAAGTACTCCAAGTTCGTAACTTGAAATTTGAATTCCCTCTTGTTATTTGCTTGCAATTTCATTCTTTTCTCCTTAATTAAATCCAGTTTCAACTCTTCCAATATCACATCCCGCATGAATAGTATTTATCCAGTTATCTACTTTTGTTGTTTCTTTTCTGTACAATGTTTTGATGGGATTTCTCTTAATTGAAGATCTATAGCAAGTATTGAAGCATAATTCTGGCCACGGCAGCTGGTCAAGCTATTGGTTTGGGTGTTAGATCACGAAGCACCTTAAATAAGCTTTTATGGTGCAATTAACTAAGTTAACAACACGAGTAGCATGAAATACTCTTTGGATATCCTCTTAAAGTCCATGGACACCTTTTTACACACTTGACATTGGAAGAGGATGGTGCAACCTTGTGGAATAGATTGTTTGTGATAACAGGCATACACAGTCCATGATGGCCCAACAAGCCTTTACATGTTTATACTTGTAGGCAGAAGGCTAAACTTCTGGCGTACAAATAGCATTGTATTGGTGAGAGAGAGCACAACTTTTGCCTAGTTTAGATAAACTCTGCAATAAGCAGAAAAATAAGTCAAACTTAAATTTAATAATATTATGTTACTCTACTTTTGGAGAAGTCATATGAGAGCTTATATTAAAGTTAAAATGCATTAGTTGATTTTCACTTATGGAAGATAATTGGGGAAGTTTGATTCATTTTACTTTCTAGTTTTATTAATGTATAAGTATTTACTGAAAAGTTTATCCGCACATGACCTTTGTCATTTTTCTTTGGAATCTTGTTGGGCCAGAGATGTGATTGTTGGTAGGGAGCAGATATTGCTCTTATAATTTTGTACCTTTCTTTTCTACAATTCTTCATTCTGTTAAGAATTTCTCTTCTTTTTCAACATATTTCTCCATTCATTCACTCCCTTCTTTCATCAAATTTCTATCCTTGTCCATCCTAAGGAGCAGATATTGCTCTTATATTTTTATAATTTTTTGTTTTCGCAACTCTTCATTATGTTAAGAATTTCCCTTTTCTAACATATTCCTATAGTCATTCACTCCCTTCTTTCCTCAAATTTCCATCCTTGTCTCTTGTTTCTTTTTCTTTTCATACTCTAGAAACCCTTTACTGTTGAGATCCCACATTGAGCATAGGTATGACCAATGTAGAGGCTTGGACAATCCTCGTCTCGTGAACTGGATTTTGGTGCCCAAATTCGACATACTATACAATCCTATCATAGATTTGATATTGGGTCATCTTTAACCATCAAGCTGGAGCATATGTATCATACAAGTCAAACTTATAGTGAATGTCATCAATTCAAGACCCATGTCAGTAGTTAGACCTTACAAAGTCAATATTGAAAAAGCTTCACAAATCAATTGGATGCAAGTGTTTGAAAATGACATGTTGAGGAACTGGAGACGCATAGTGGTGGTTGGCCATGAGTCAGGTAGTGTAGTGGTTGTCGGAGAAGGGTCATTTCAATAGTAGGGTCCAAGGATGACACAATGACTATTGGCGAGCAAAAAATGTTTGGAGGACATAGTGACGGTTGATGAACAAAAGTACTTAGTGTGTGGGGCGGCTACTTGCTGAAGAGAAAATATACTTAGGGGGCATGGTGACTTACAAACAACAAAAATGCTCAAAAGTGCACGATAACTTTCAGAGAGCAAAAGACACTTGGAGAGTGTAGCGGTTTTTCGAGAGCAAAATAGGCTCATCAAAGGACATAATGGCTGTAGGAGTGAAGAAAATGTGGAAGCAAGTATTGTTTACCATACAGAGAAAATCAAAGTGATGAAGTCAGGGTCAATGTCTCTAGGGAAAAAAGTCATGGCCTTAGCGTGGATTAGTGACAAAGGACAATGGTATTGCTCTAATATCAATTGAAAGAGTTACTAGTAATTGTGTGTTTTGCACACATGAATGGTCTTATTTATAATAAAGAAGAGATACAATAATAAAGAATAAAATCAGTACCTAATAATGTGAAATATTTGGCAAGATATTTTCCCTATTTAATGTAATCAAAATCATATCTCTATTGAGATTCAACAATCACTATAGATATGGGAAAAGTAAAGTTTAGTATATAGTCTTGGACAATCCTCACTTCATGAGCTAGTTTTTGGAGTTGAGTTAAGCTTAGTCCAAATTAAAGACTTTACCCGTTTTTTTACGCTTCTTCCCTCCCTTTCTATGTGTGGGTTAATCACATTGCAATCACTAAATGTTTATTATCTAATCTCTTAGGATGTCGCTGTGAAGATTCTTAAAGTGCAAGGTTTTGATCCAGGGCGATTTAAGGAATTTCTAAAGGAGGTATCCGTTATTACTGTTTTTAATATGTATATTCATGTTCATTTTTATATTTTCAAATGATGTTAGGGAACAATTTACATTAGTTTGGTACGTATAACTTTTTTGGTCCTTGTGGATTGCTGTTCATTCCTAGTTTATTTCATAGGTCTCACTCATGAAGCGCCTACGGCATCCAAATATTGTACTGTTGATGGGTGCAGTTATTCAACCCCCAAAGTTATCAATAGTAACCGAGTATTTATCTAGGTACAAAAATTTCCTTTACCAATGAAAAGTGTGCTCCTTGCTTATGATTATAATTGGAAATGATTTGGGCTGAGTCTGATGTTCTTATGCTAATTATTTCCTTGAATTGCAGAGGAAGTTTGTATGAACTTCTGCACATGCCCAATGTTGGATCATCACTTAGCGAGAGGCGTCGTTTAAATATGGCTTATGATGTGGTATAACTTCGATGTAAAACTGTCTTTAGTTTTACTATTTCTATGTCTTTTTTAGCATCATGCAGACTGAAATGTTCATATGTTTGCCTAGGCAAGCGGCATGAATTATCTTCATCAAATGAGACCTCCCATTGTTCATAGAGATTTGAAGTCTCCAAATCTTTTGGTTGATGATTCATACACTGTTAAGGTAACTGTTTATTGTGTTGGAGTATCTGAAAAATATGTCATCATATTATTGTTGCGCCGCAAAAATGTTAATCTTATATGAAATCATGGGAGTATTTTCATTTTTATACTGTGCTTATTTAGTTAGGATTAGGAGTTTATCATCTATAACTCTCATTTTGTGTACACATTCCATGTTCTTATAGTCTTTAACTCTATTTTAAATTTTCACTATCCGGAACATCAAAACTATTATTATGTTAAGTATACATTTATAACAATATATAATGTGATATTTCCATTTTGTGTACATATTTTGTGTTCCTATTTTTTCCTTAAATATATTTTAAATTTTCAATATTTTGAACTTGAAAACTATTATTATGTTTCCTACGTAACAATATATAATGTGAATATCCCCATTTTGTGTACAAATTTCATGTTCCTATTGTCCTTAATTGTATTTTAAATTTTCAATATTTTGAACCTTAAAACTATTACTATGTTATGTATACATCTATAACAATATATAATGTGATACCCCATTTCGTGTACACATTTCATGTACCTATGGTGTCCTTAATTATAAGCTTAGTGTCTTGTCTTTACTTTTCGATCCTCACACCATACCAATATCAATTTCAGATTGTTCAGTATCTATATATTCCACCTTTTCTTTCTCCCCTTCCATTCCATTATACTTCTTAATACGCATCCTTATTTAAATAGGATTGGGAGTTTAGAATTAATATAAACAGGGTTAGTTCTGTCTTTTGCTTCGTGTCACATCTTAACATCTCATTAAACCAATATCAATTTCACATTATTTAGTCTATATTCACCTCTCTTTCTCCCCTAAAGGTCCTATATTTTCAACATGGTATCAAAGCAACAATATCCTTTATGACCTAGTGAGAAACAGCAGAAATTCTTTTTTATATATAAAATAAAATAAAGGCCTCTCCCTTATTATACCTCTGCTTTGTTCTTTCTCCCTAGAAATTGTTAGCCAAATTTAAGGATGGTAGCCATGACAGTTGATGGCTGTAGGTTTATGCTAATTATTCCCCATTTGGCAGAACCTAATTGTTAATGCTTAACAATGCATGAATTACTACCAACAATCCCACCCCTACCAAAAGTGAATGATTTTGCTTAGGCTAGCAATTTCCTATGCAGACATTTACTAATGGTTCACTACATTTCTGGATTTATATGAGCATGCGGATAATTGGGTGTTGTTGATCATTTGTTTAAAATATTTACTTCAGGTATGTGACTTTGGTCTTTCACGTACAAAGGCAAACACATTTCTTTCATCTAAAACAGCAGCCGGAACTGTAAGTTCTTTTTATTGACTGAATTATTCATGTGTCAGATTTTGTTTAATTTCTTCTCAAGTGCAATAATTTTTTGATGATTTGACATTATGATTTGACAGCCTGAATGGATGGCACCCGAAGTCATCAGAGGTGAACTGTCAAACGAAAAATGTGACGTATTCAGCTTTGGTGTAATCTTGTGGGAACTAGTGACCCTGCAACAACCATGGAGACATTTAAATCCTTCACAGGTTATTTGATTTACCAAAGTGCTTTTGATTTAGTTAATTTCTAGAATACTGGATAAGGTTGATAGAATAAAAGAATACTGTTTGAGCAGCTTGATCTATCCTGACAGGTCCAAAATTCTTTGCCTTTGACTTAGCTCTATTCTACAAAAGTAGTTTTCCTAATTACTTGAAATAACTTTTAGTAAAACTCTCTCCTATAAGTTGTATATATTAGGATATCTCACATGGGCCAGGATATGGTACAAAATAATGAGACTGGGGAATCATCCCCTCCCCCCCCGCCAGCTATCTTTTGAGATTAAGTTTAGCTCTGTCTATTTGTAATATAATATCAATGTGTAGTGTTAATGGGTAACCTATATGTGTTTACTCCTGCATATTTCTTACTCAAGTGTCCATCCTTCTGCACGAAGAGGGAGGGTGTTACAATGTCTAGCATTAACTAGAAATCTGGCCAAATTGTAAGACTATGATGTCCATTTTTAATATAATATCAAGACCCTATCCAGTCCTACAAATTTCATGTCCATTATGATGTTATAAGGCTTGGTTTGTTGTAATAGCTTTCCCCACCCAGAATTAAAATTGAGAGTAACATATTAAAAATTAAGTAACAGTAAAAGGGTTTAATAGAAAGAAACAAGGTTGTGAGAGAGAACATTAAGAAATTTCAGGAAAGATTCTCTTATTATCTCTTATAGGGATATATTGGCTTGATTAACCTCTTCTTTTTTTCCTTAAGTGAATATGACTTGCTTATTGGCCTTGTTTCTGGAGATTCCCTGGCACAGATGTTGATAACTTCAGCAGCTTTGTTCAAATGAATTTCTCTTTTTCTTTGTTGTCTTCTGTTCTGTATTTTTTCGAGGGGGATTCCTTATCTTACCCTGTGCTTGTAACTTTTTCCCTTCATCTTATTAAAGTCTTCTTTTAGAAAAACATTGTTATTCCTAAACTTGATATGATTCAGTTAAATTAGACTCAGGCTGTTAGCTGTTTTAATTGAGCATTTTGCTGCGTCATTTTTCCAGTAGCCTCTCTTTGGATGATGTTTTATAATATGCATTAAGTGGCTTTTAGTTTGATAATGGGAGTACCTCTTTTTTAATAGAAATGAGAGTGCTAAGGCATCAGTATGTTGTTTGGCATTAGTGTAGGTTGTTGCTGCTGTTGGTTTTATGGACAAAAGGCTAGATATTCCAAGGCATGTGAATCCTGAAGTGGCTGCCTTGATTGAGCTCTCCTGGGCCACGTAAGTAGATTAAATAAAATATTTAGATTTCTTCTTTTTTTATATACACGAAAACTTTGGTCCATGGATGGTTGTTTCTCCTATGATCAGGGTAGTAGCCCAGGTTAAACAAGTACTTATGAAGTAATTACAAACTACCCATCAACAATGGCCATGCTAGTTGTAGATTTTCCTGAAATAATCTGTCTAATCCATATACTATTGATTTATAATCAAGAAATACGTAATGTAATACAGGGTACATGGAAAGTAAACCAATAAAGAAGCCCTAATTTATAGCTTTACATGTTTCTATATTTACAATCTAATCATATGTTTAACATCCTCCTGAAGCTACAGCTTATATGTCATATGCATCAAAACAATTACATATGTCATATACATGAAAGCTTATATCTTTAACATCGTCCAGAAGCTAGAATTTTTGTGAAAATGTCTATCAGTTTGATTTCGCCTGAGAGCATCTTTTCTCTTGCAAAATGGCAGTCTATGTGTTTGGTTTGGTTCACTCATGAAAGATGGATTAGATGCAATGTGGTGGGCAACTTGATTGTCACAAAAGTTGTGTCTTGAGTATCTCTTAATTGTAGTTGTTGGAGTTGTCTAGGCCATGTAATGGCTGCCATGGCACAGTATTCAACTTCAGCACTACATGTCAGAATTGCATCTTGCTTTTTACCGTGTTCCCTCTAATAAAGAATAGTAGTCGTAGGTGCACTGCCTCTCTGACGCTAATCGTGCCCAATCAACATCTAAGTAGCGAACAATTTGGCTTTGCTTTTGTCTTCAAATAATAATTCACAACCTGGTGCATTTTTACGTATCTGAGTTTGCATGATAGAATCCCAAGGTTATCATAAGGAGCATTTAGGTCTAGACTTACAATGTTGACTGCAAATGTGATGTCTGGTTTGATCGCAGTAAGGTAATTAAGTCAACCCACAATGCAGTGATATCTTCTTGGGTCTTCCAATGGATCCTCCTTATGGGTAAAAGCTTCACATTAAGGTTCGTAAGAGTGTCACTAGGGGGACAATCAAGAAAATTTATCTTGGTAGGAATATTCAGAGTGTACTTCCTTTGAGAAATGGCAATGCTAGATTAGGGTTCATAAGAGTGTCAATCAAGAAAATTGATCTTGCAAGGAATATTCAGAGTGTACTTCCTTTGAAAAATGACAATGCTAGACGAGGATTGAGCAACCTCAATGCTTAAGAAATACTTCAGTGGCCCTTAGTCTTTAGTTTGAAATTAATTTTGAAGGTGGGATTTCAACTAGTGGTTGATACCATCAGAGTCATCTCTAGCAAAGCTGATGTAATCAACATAGACAACAAGATAAATGCATAGGCCAGATGGACAATGGAGGATGAAGATAAACTGACTAATTTCAAAGCAAGGCTGAGCTAAAGCAGCCAAACAAAGCGCAGGAAACTGCCTCAACCCATACAAAGTGCAATGAAAGTGGCATAAAAGGTGTATCACCGGAAACTAGCTAGCAAAGAAGCCAATGACAAATGACAATCATATTAAACAATAAATAAACATAATGATTTTGGTGGCAAGGGAAAATTTGTCCCTACAATTGAGGCGAAATATTTCCTTAGCTACCAAGCGAGTGTTGAAAATTGATTAATATTGTTGGGTGCCACTTGGTTTATACGGACATGTTTTATGTCTAGCTAGTGAAGAGGTCAATGAAAAATGAAAGTCATGTCAAGAAATAAATGAACATAATGATTTTGGTGGCAAGGGAAAAAGTGTCTCTATAATCGAGGCCAAATATCTGAATATAGCCCTTAGCTACCAAGCAAGCATTGAAAATTGATCAATATTATCATCCCAATCAATCTTGACTGTATAAACCAAGTGGAAACCAACTATATTTTTGTGGGAGGTAAGGCAACAAGTTCCTGTTTGTTGTCATTGGCCTGTAAAGAAGCCATGTCTTGCAACATTTGTTGCCTAGTGTAGGCTTAGAAATTGATAGAGAATCCAAATAAGATGTGAAGGGGAAATAGGAAGGAGATAAATGATTAGAATGAAGATAACAAGCATATAAAGGCTTAAGGTTGAAAGAGAACCAAATATGTTTTCGTATGACAATGGGAAGTTTTGATGCAGGTGAGACTGATGGATGGGCATTTGGAGCAGGAGATGTTGCTAGAAGATCAATAGTTGGAACAGTTAGAGGTGATTGTGGTTGTTAATGATAGGTGTCATGGAGGTGGAGCATAAACAAGTAGGATAGTCGGAGCTGCATATTCAACCATGGAAAAGAAGGGAGAACAATGACAGACTCATGTTTGTAGAGACTAGATATTGCTGGAGTTAGGAGCAGAAGCAACAATATCCTTTCTAGAGGCAAAAGTAACCAAGAAAAAAGGCAATTTAGAGATTTGGAAGAGTTTGTCTTTACCTATAGTGAGTCATGGAAAAAAGAAGCACAACCAAAGACACAGAGAGACTGCATAAAGGTTTTGTTGAGGAGACAAGAAAAAGTTCATAATCAGGACAAAAGAGGGATGTAGTTAATCAAATAACATGTTCTAAGAAGTGCAACACCCAAAATGAAGAGGAACTTTATAGTGAAGGTGAAGAGTATGCGTTCTTTCAACTAAGTGGTAGTGGCCTAACTAAGGTTGCAGCATTGCGGGTAGTGTTCACCCAAAAAAGGAAGGTTGGAGTGGAAGGCTTGTGTCAGTAAAAACCTAAAACACTGATACCACGTAGTTTTACTGAAATAATGTCTCTAATAATCCAGACAGTATTTTTCTTGATTTTTAATCTAGGAATAAATATGAAATTAAGGACACAGGAAAGTGAATAAAAAAAGGATCCACTTTCTAGCTTTACATGTTTCTATATTCACAGTAATCTACTCATATCTTTAACAGTAGGATAACCAGCGTAATTAACTTGATTGGTACTTACTATTTGTACCAACCAATGTTGGCCAGTTAATTTTAATTCTTTGTTCAACACATTCTGACACTTTTCCTTTTACCTTGTCTTAGTTTTGAATCTGAAATTATAGTATGATATTCTGGCAGTCCACATTTCAAACTCCTTCGTAATCCTTCTATTTACTATCTGTTGTTGGTGCTGTAGGGAACCCTGGAGACGGCCATCTTTCTCCTATATTATGAAATGTTTGCAGCAAATAATTGCTGATGCTAAAGAGTGAACAAGTTCATATCGCATACTGATAATCTTCAGCCTATATACAGACGAGAAACAGCAATATTGAGCAAGGAAATAAATGGCATTGAAATTTATTCAGGTCTGGTGTTTTCTAATTTGAATTATATATTTGCTGCAAGTTGTTACTTTTTTTATGTTCAGTGTAATACATGTTCAATCTCAAATTCAAAATCATTTATGAACATAATTTACACTACATATGCAAATGGATTGAGTCCTTTCTGATGTTGATTCTGGCTTATTTACGAGAAATTAGAGTAACACTAGAACAAGCTTAGATGGAGTCAGTAATGACATCTAATTGTGACTTTATTACTAATGGTTCTCTACTAGTTCCTTTTGTGTCAAACTACTAGGACTTGAGCACGTGAGGATACTCTGACCCAAAAGTTTAGTTTATTAAGTGGGAATGCCTAAAGCTTAAGTACCACGTTAAGTAGTTTATTCTATACTGGATATGAGACTTTTAACATTGTCTCTTCTTTTAAGAACCAAAATCCATGGCAGTTCCATTTTTTACTTTGTTATCAACAACTCCATGGTAGTCCTTTTTTTTGACTTATCTATCAATATTTGTTTTACACCCTAATCTAGTCTTAGGTAGGCTATTCCATAGTTTGATTCCCAATGAAAACACCAATTGAGACTTAAACACACAAGAGCCATCCGAAATATTAGTCCATTATAGATGAGATAAGCTTTATGTCACGTTAGATAATTTATTCTACTCAAACAAAAAGACTTGATAAAAACAGAAATTAAACAATATTAAATTTCTAAGTTGAATTTTTTTACTACGATAAAACTAGTTATTCTTATTAAATCCTATAATAACAAATGATCAAACTTTATAATATAAATATCACATTACCCTTTGATTCCCAGGAATATTTTTTACAAACTGAACAGATTTTAGTCATTCTTAGGATTCATGATTCTCGGGTATGAAATAATTTGTCTTGTACCAAACGTTCCCTTAGTTTCATGGTTCACTTGCTGAACCTGTAATATTGGGCTCAGCGGTCTCATCAGAACTACTAATACAAAGATATTTGCCTTGATTAGATGTTTAAGAAATTGTCAAAGTTGGGGCAGCGACACAGCTGAAAGATCTAAAGATTTTCTGTTAGAAATATTGTTAATAGGGAAATGAGTTGTGTGTATAATTATGGTAATTACTGCAATAGTTTTTATTTACTTCTCTAATTATAAATAAGAGTCTCCGCTGTGTAATTGAGACATGGATTTCACGAGTTTCATGCTTTTTCTCTGTTTAATGAGGTGTAACCCCAATCTTGAATACTCAAAAACTACTCCTACACTGTTTTAGTTATGCTAAAATATATACCTTAAATATGCTTATGGCATATCAGATTGATTTTTTGTGTGTATGTTTGGTTTGACAGGACCTTGCTGAAGAACTAAATATACCATTTAAAGTAACCTGTCATTTTTTTTTTGTATATGTTGTTTATATAAGCATTACACACACTGTTATCTATATTACTATTTGCTTCGGATGCTCCTAAAATAATAGTATTACACTGGGATTCCAATTTATACGTATAAATAATTCCTTTTTATCTTTTTAAAAAAGGATTATAATTTATACATACTAGTAATTATTTTAATCTTTTAAAAAAATAATGTGTTATTTCCCCATCATTGTTATTAGACTGGGAAGCATATTTGTACATAAGCCACTCTGTGCAACTCTGCACTCTCCCCAACCTATATATGTGCATATCATCATCACCATTATTATTTCAGTAGGCCATGAAATCTCAGCTTAAAAATTAAAATGAGTAATTTATAAATATATTCTTATAATAACCGTTTGAGATATTTTTTACAAGACAAAATCATGGTAGAAACACTTAACACCAAAGTGAATCATATTTTACACAAGTTTAATAGTTTTTTTACCCTTTATTTTTTTCAATTTATCTTATTATTATTTTGAATTTTTCAATTTGATCACTTTTTTTAAAAAGTCAATGTAATAGCTTTCGTTAAATTTATGGTAACAATATTACTGTTGTTATATGTGACATTTGTTTTTCATGCTATGTGTTATTTTGATTAACAAGTCAATTTTGATTATTCGTCTTTCATCTGTCATTGATATAAATACTGTTATCATTACTTTGGCAGGAAACATTATATTTACTTGTTATAAAAAAAGTAGAAGTAAGAAAATTGTGTTCTATAAGATCTTCAAATTCCTCGTTTATATTTGTTACAATGTAAAATGAAATGTGAAATCACAGAATTTTATTTAAAATATAAGAGCAGAATAGATCAGGATGAGGTAAAAATGAAATGATGCATCATGATTTCGTTAAAAGAGATGCAACAAGTCCTTTAGGCATTGTTTGGTTTGAAGGGTTTATTATTTGTGAAGATTTGTAGAGATTGATTTAAGATGAATTGTAAGATTGTGTGTATTTGATTTAGATGAATTGTGAGAATTTGTGATGATTTATTGGAAAAAATTTGAGAAAGAGGACGAAGTGTGAGAATAGGAGAAATGAGTGAATTTGTGAAAATTGTTAGGTAAATTAGTAATGTATCCCTATATTTAATATTTTATTTTTTAAAATAAGTCTATTTATTGATTTTTTTTTGTTTTTATAATAATTATTGGAAATTAATAAATAATATTTTTAAGAAATAATTTATCATCATTTTTTTCAACTAAATGTTTTAACCAAAAAAAAGTTATATTTTAGAAATATACTTGAAGGATAATTTTGTTATTATACTAAAAATAACATATCAATCTTTATTAGTTGAATCAAACTATTGGCATCTAATAATTCTTTTATTCAAATTCACTAGATTTCCATCGAATCAAATTACTTTATTTTTCATTCACTTTTACTCTAAATTATTATAAAGGTTAAATATGTTTTTTTTTCTTGAATTATTTATTAAAATTATTTTTTGTCTGAGGTAAATTTTAGATTTATTTTATTCTTATGTTTTGTAAACTTGTGTAATCATTCTAGATAATATGTTAAAATTCATTTTTATCTCTTTATTATCATCTATCTCTTAAGCTTTTTTATTTTTTTTTTAATTTTTTTTAATTTTTTTCTTTTTAAAGATGTTTTTATTTATCATCAATGATCAATTATACCTTTTTATAAAGTACATTTTTATAAAGTATAATGATAAAATAAGTTCAAAATTTGTTCTAAAAATCAAATACAACTTTGACAAATAGTTCAGGAACTTAAAAACATATTTAATTCTTATTATAAATTATTCTTTAAATTTTTAGAAATGAAACTTTAAGTTAAAATGAATTTTGGAAAAATATTATTTTCTCTTAAGTTATTTTTATATTTAGTTTTAATCTTTATAAAAAGATTGGTACGTTTTTAGTCTTTACATTAGAGATTTCGGTAATTACTTAATTATTAATTAAGACATTTGATATTCCCATAAAAACCTAAAGTAATCTTACAACCTTAGAATACAAGGTCAATTTTCAATGAGGTATGCTTACATTTTAAGTTTTCTTTCTCTCCTTAAGGAAGCCTTTCATGAAAATTGATTGAATCTTGGTATATACCTATAAACTCAAGGTATGTATTGCTAATTAATAGTCATTAAAATCATTAAATTTTTTATAGTATTAAAATCCAATTTTTAGATAGTGTAAAAGATTGAAAACAATTTAGTTTTTCTATTTTTCTTTATTACAAAACTCTTGTGTCTAAATATACCATTGGTGTGAAAAAAGCTACTCTGTTAGTGAAGCAGAGCTTTCACACTTACATTATTAATAATTTATACAAGAGTATGAACTTCATCAAGAAAACTCTTATTAGAGTTAGGCTTTTGCTGCGTGTTTACTTAGAAGTTGTGTTTACAACGTTAATTTCTACATCTCCATATAAGCTATAAAGCTTAGCTTCCATGTCTTTTATTCTTCTTACGTGATTCTTTTTCGTTCAAAAACAATATTTCAAAATACGCAAAGAATAATAAAACTGGAATGCACTAAGAAAACAGGAATGACAAGAAGATATTATTGTGTGGATATATTTACCAATAAAATCGATAATAATTTTTCTAAATATTACTTTTTTCACTTCCATAATTTCCTCATGCCTCCCTCGGCTGTTAAAGTTGGAATGCATTTATAAATCTAAATATACATTCTACTTGTATAATAAAAAAAATGATCGCAAATTACATAATTTAAAATATATTTTTAAATTTTAAAATTATGTATTTTAAAAAAACATTTTTAGATAATTTTACATCATGTAATTCAGAAATGCTTTCTAAATTATGTAATTGAAAAAAATATATATTTTGCATGAAATAGTTTACTTATTGTATTTTGTTGGAATCATATTTTAAAGAGACTAATTTGCATTTATATTTATATTATTAGACTTACAAGACTAATTTGTATTTAAATGTATGTATTACACTTGTGTTTAATTTTTATCAAAATGAAAAAATAAAACATTTAAACCTAACTTGGGAATTGAAAGAGAGCCAGTGGCAGGTGAGCTGATAGGTACAACAAATTATGTTAGAAAATCCTAATATATATAAGTGAGATCACCTTACAAGAAAATTTTGTGAGGTTTAATTAAAGATAAATCGAAGTGTTTTTCACTAAGTGACTTTCATGGTAATTTGAGTTCCTCATATGCTTGGGTACTTGTCTAGACAAATCCTCCATCATACTATACATGAACACCATCTTTCAAAAACCATAACAGGTAAACATAACCAGAAAGCATCCCCAATCCACAATTATAAACACATTTTTATGTGCAGAAGAAAATTGCATCATCCAAAAATGGTGGAGACCATTTGTTTTTGGTTTTCCTATTCTCCATACAGTCCTATTCCACAGACACTAAATATGGTGGACATCAGCCAAGATTAAAAGTTTGGTTCATCACATTGCGACGAAGAATTAAGAGCAATGAGAATGAAAACAAGAATAGCAACAATGATGAGTATGTTGACTTCTACTTTAAGTTCTTTTTACATTATAGTTCAGTGATATATATAGCTTCCATAATACCAAATAGAATCATAGAAAGCAGAAAAGAAAGTAAATTGTTCAAAGAAGGGCAATGAGAATGAACACAAGAAGAGCAGCGATAAAAGAGTACTTGAGGGCAGCAACAAGAATGGCGAAAGAGATGAACAAGAGCTGCCAGAGGACTTGCACACTTGCCCATGTGAGAATCCCCGTTAGGCCAAGTGCAATGACGTTGTCAGTGTCAGGCTCCAAAAGGTTCCTCCAATTCAAACCCAAAAAGGGTACTCTTTGATTACTCCAATCATCCACCTTCTCTTGCTCCTGCTTCTTCTGTTCCTTCGAACCATTGGGTGCTTCTGGTTGCCCTGTGTTTCCCTGTTCCCTCAAATCTTTGTTGTTGTTTGCAAATGCAAGAAATGGGTGTGGTTTTGAGGAGAGAGAGAAAGGGTAGGGTTTGAGGGAAAGGGAAAAAGGAAATGGAAAAGAGCGAGAAAGAGGAATTGAGAAAGAGGGTCTCAACCCTAACACTGCATTCTTCATCACTGTGTTCTTGGTACACCCAAGTTCTGGGATTTTGGGAACATCAAGGAAGCAAACGGTGGAAATTGATTCTGTGTTCTACATGGGATAATGCGACGTCGTTTTCAGATTGCTGCTGCTTTAAATTATTTTTCTATCCACATAATTATCTACCTTATTAATTTAATGGTGTTAATTTGAATCTTATAATACGTTTGATAAAAAAAAAATCTGTAGTCATTTCTCTAACTTTTACTAAATAAATATTTCATCGTTAATTTTTTTTATCGAAGTTAAACTATAATTAATATATATATATATACAAATATAGAAAAACATTTTTTAATCTTCTAAATATTAAATGTTATTTTAAGTTCTTAAAAGGAGTGAAATTTGATTTTAGTTTTATATTTTCTTAAGATTTTTATTTTTTTAAAATTTAAAATTACTTTTTTAATATCTAACATTTGTTTTAAAATAGATAAATGGTAAATGTTTTATAGATTTTAAAAGCGTGTTAGAGATATTAAAATTAAAATTATATTGCAAATACGGCTTATAGTTTAACCTTAAATTAATTATATAAACAAATAACGAAAATTATGTCATACCAATAATAAAAACAACATGGGTAGGGAATTTTTTTTAAAAATTACATGAATAAAAATTTATTCATTTTACAATATTAAAAACATATTTAAATGCTTATTATACAAGCTTAAAAGTATTACAAGTAAGTTATAACATGTGCGTCAACTTAAATCATAAGTTAAATGGAATGAAAAAAATTATGAAATTATTTTGTGACGAGTAGATTTATTTTTCCTTTAAATTAAAAAAAAAGTAAGTTTAATAATGGTTACATTACAAAAATTTATAAGAAAAAAAATTATCTATTTTTCTCTTTCATAAATAAACATAAAATAAGAATTACCATTGAATTTGAGAAATTTTATATTATTTTTATGTAATTTCTTTTTTGCCCAACTGTCTCTTTCTTCTTTCATTGTTGTAGAAATCTTTTCTTCACTCTCCTAATATAATGAAGGCTTTTAATGTTTTCTTTCTCTACTATCATTTCTCTTTTCTTTTCATGTTCATTATTTCACCACTCTTTTATCATTCTATCAAGTTTTGAGAAAACTTCATGTAATATTTCCTTGATAGATTCATTTATACAATCTTCATAAAAATACTTAATGTAGTCTTTTCATATAGAAGTTTTGTATTTCCTTCTTAAGTGTTAATCTATATTAACATATAAATATATATATAATTATATAATTATGGGTGAGATAAACATACTTAGTTGTTTGATTCTAGATAAATTATTTCTTATATAAATGTATAGAAACATTGCATGAAATAATTTATTACTTAATAATACATATCAATATATTCGTTTATTATGTTATTTATTTTAAATAAGTCCATTATATATATATATATATATATATAATGTTTTATAGAAATTGATCCACATAATTTGTTACATTCTAGTTTCTCTTTATAAAATAAAACATCAAATATCACTAGCATATGATAAGTTTTAGATATAAAACTATCTTAATTTACAACAAACACTATATAACTCCTAAATATATAAAAATATAATAATTAATTTAATCTTTTTTATATATACTAGTTGGAAAGAGGTATTTCTAGCTACTTATTAAAAAAATTAATACTAGTTATAAAAAATTAGATAATTACATTTTTTTAAATATTAGTGATCACTTTTTTATTTAAATAATTTTTTATTTCTATTTTAAAGTATAACTAACAATAAAATAAAATATAAATATAAATTATTTAAAAATAATTTTTTTATTATATATTATTATAGATTTATTTTTATTTTAAAATATAACTAAAAATAAAATAAAATATAAAATATAATCACTAAAATGAGATAAATTGTTATATATATATATATATATTTACAATAATCAAAACCTAAGCCAAGCCATGCATTTACCAAAACTAATCTATCTTTCTTAACATTTCACATAACTTATAGAAAAAAGAAAAATTATTTAATTTCATATATTTTTCTTTTCATACTTTCTTCACAAATAAGTAAAAGTAAAGAGGAGTTGATCACTCATTTACATACTTTTATTCTTGAATAATAATAGAAGGTACATTTTAATTTTGTATACATATATTTAATTTTTTATATCTATTTTCTTATCGGATAATAAATTCTATATATTTTAATTTTTTTAAAATATGTATTAAGTGAAAATAAAAGTTTTGGATGACCAGGCAACATTTTCATTTATAGTGAGAAAAACAAACAAACAAACACAACTTAAAAGAAAAACAAATTAGTCCAAAACTATAAATTGATCTATGTGGCGCCACTGAGCAGTGTATATTTTAACTAGATTCACGTTCACCGATGAATAGTGATCCGTAACTAACTAGTAAACGTGATATCAAAACAGCGTCACACTCTCCCCGTGCTCATGACCAAAACTTTTTCTCTTCATTTCATTTTCCTCACACACAACACAAAACACGCTTCTCTATCTCTTCCTTCTCACTTCTCTTCTTTCATTCCTTTCCATGACTCGCCTCAGGCGTCTCGGCACCGCCGTCGGAGCCGCCGTGGCCTCTGTTTACGGCGGCTCCATCCTCCTCTCCCCTCCCGTCTCCGTCAGCGACCACGGCGCCGGGGGATCGTACCTCGCCACTGTCCGGGACAAGATCCACGATCCATTCGCCGCCGTGCCGTCGAGAGAGGTCCAGCGGTCGGCGCTGATCGGCGCCGGCGCCACAAGCCCTCTAGACGTTCTCGTCATCGGCGGCGGCGCCACCGGCTCCGGCGTGGCGCTCGACGCCGTCACCCGAGGTCTCCGCGTCGGCCTCGTCGAGAGAGAGGATTTCTCTTCCGGAACTTCCTCTCGCTCGACTAAGCTCATTCATGGAGGTACAAATGTTGTTCGATTGTGTGTTATTTTATCTTTAATAAATGATTAAAAATATGCTGTATCTGTTTACGCGTTTGGATAATCATAATATAGTGTACTTCTTACGCTTTTGAATAAAAAAGATTGGGGTGGAGAAAGTGTAAAGTACTTTTATATTAGTATCTGAAAATGTAATTTGTCGATAACTTTAGTTCAAAATTCGCTGTGGATGTTTAACGACCGAAGTAATTGAAAGTGGCTAGATTTAATGACATTTATTTTGAAAGGAGTAATGTGATTAGGTTTTATATTTTCAGGAACTCTTTATCCAAACAGCTTTCTATTTTTTGCTTAAGGTTCTTTATAGTCCTAGCATTTTACTAATAGAAAAGAGTAAATAGTCTTTGCACCAGAAGTGTTTTTTGTACTTTAACCAATGAAGAATTCTTATACTTTAATTGAATCACAAACTGCCACTAAAAAACTAACTTAAAATAATGATGATTTCTTAAATATTTTTCTAATACTGAAAGTATGATTGGACAAAGGGGACTTTGGAGAAGGAGGCTATTTCATTCAAATGATGATAGGGGATATTTATTTTAATTTCTGCTAATGTATGTTTAGTGGGAGTTATTTATTATTGGAAAGAGCATCATGCGTATATTATTTAAGTGATTGTAAGGATCAACATGAATTTTGCTATGTTTTGTTCAAAAGGAAATTAGTGGCAGAGTGGGAAATTCAAGAATCTGAAAGGAGATACAAGAACAAGGACAGAGTAAGACCTGAGGAACTTCTGGCAACTTTACATGGTGATGAGAGCTCGATGGGACAGTTTTGGTGCTATGGAAAATGGATATGAAAAGGAAGGAGTGATCTCAAGTGAGAACTTTGGGGAATATTTTTGGTTGGGTGAACAGGTTGGAATGATACTTCCAGGTGAGTAAAGTTGTAGGAGAGGAAAGGGTACAAGTTCCAAGTGGTGTTGATGGCACTGAAAGGCAGATATTTTAGTTGGTTCCAATGGTGGGTGGTTGGTTTGTTCTATCTATCTTTGGAAGGGTTCAAAACTGCAGTAATCTGAAGGTTTCAACCATTTATTATTGGGGATGAAACAAATATCCAAATATCTATTATAGAAGAATTTTAGGAGAAATTTGAGTTGTGTCATATGCCAGTCCCCTGAGGTGCACTGGTGTGAATAGCTCAGGTATTTCCTTGAATTGGGTTGATAGAAGAAGTTAGGGAAGAATTGAAGTTGCACTTAATAAAATCTTTACTGGAGAGGATGGATCATGTAGAAATTGATAAGAAAAAGTGGATATTAAACAAAGAAAGGGGATATTTGGACAGTTGGAATATTTAGTTGGTTAGATGATTAGTTTCATCATCCACATTATTTAGTTAAATATTCACTAAACCTGGGATAAATATATCATGCTTATAAATGTAACAAACATGTGATAACCTGGCTGAGCAAACAATTTGTTTTCATAATTAATATTGAGGTGTTATAAAGGGTATTCCATAAAATTACTATTTTATTTTTAAATTGTTTTTCATATTCATTCAAAGGATATGCAATAACATTAACTAACAAATCTGAAAACCTATAACTGTCTAATACTTTTGAGATTTGAAATTTACAGGCAGAAATCAAATAAGGGATCCTGTTTCCACAAATTTGAGTGTTATGAAGTTTGCTTTGATTTAGATTTTCAAATGAGATTGATAAAAGCCAATCTGCATCTTAAACTGTAGATTGTTGATATTGACTGGCAGAAATTTTCAGTCGTTCTGGGAAATACTAATCGTTTTATGTGTCCTTATGTTATAAGTCTTAAGTACTTGTTGCTCTAACAGTGCAGTGTTTGTGTGAACTCTTAGGTGTTCGTTACCTAGAGAAAGCTGTCTTTCAACTTGAC
Organism: Lablab purpureus; assembly: GCA_030347555.1. Taxonomy (NCBI): domain Eukaryota; kingdom Viridiplantae; phylum Streptophyta; class Magnoliopsida; order Fabales; family Fabaceae; genus Lablab; species Lablab purpureus. The sequence goes on from CM059260.1 coordinate 28,809,553, forward strand.
TATGGCCAACTGAAGTTAGTATTCCATGCACTTGAGGAGCGTAAACAGGTTATTGACAATGCACCACACCTATGCCATGCTTTGCCTTGCATGACACCATGTTTTGACTGGTTTGAAGTACTGTACTACTGGATTGGCTTGAAAATGTACGATTTGGTCGCAGGAGCACGACTCTTACATTTATCAAGATATTATTCTGCCAAGGAGTCTGTTGAACTCTTTCCAACTCTGGCAAAGGAGGGAAAAGGTAGAAGTCTGAGGGGCACAGTTGTTTATTATGATGGACAGATGAATGATTCACGTCTGAATGTTGGATTGGCTTGCACAGCAGCATTAGCTGGTGCTGCAGTGCTGAATCATGCTGAAGTTGTGTCTTTACTGAAGGATGACGCTGGTGAACGGATAGTTGGTGCACGGATTAGGGACAATTTAACTGGTAATGCTTTCTTTTATATCTCTATGTTACTATCGACATTCATGGTTTACATTTTTTACTAGTTTGGACTATTGGAAGTGGTAAGTTGGTGAGTGTATAAATATTATATATGATTAAACAAGGGACCTGAGATATTGTGAGGAACAAGCACACGGTGTGAAGAATCATTTCTTGGAAGACAATCATTTATTCTTCAACTGTTGATTTTTTACTTTTAGCAGGTGCTTTAATTTGCAAAAAAAATTATGAACTGAGATAGCACATTAGCAGTTTTCTCATGTTTGACTTTAAAATGGATCATAGCACAACAAAAAAGAAAGGATGGAGTACAGGACAAGATCTGAAATTTGTATGGCAACTTTTTTGTTCTTAGTGTTATGAAAAAGTTAAAATTATTTTTCCCTCAAAGTTGTAAACCGGCACTTTCATTCCTACTCCAAAACACTGTAAGTTATTTGATTCTACAAACAGAATAAGCATTAAAAAATTTCTAATCAGCTCAGTATATATCACATCAATGCTATAATAAATACATACTTCCATTGAAATTCCATATTTTCATTAAAAACTCATTGTGTGTGTATAAGGGGTTTTTTTGTTGTGTACCCATGGGCACAAATAGAAAAGGTTTTATTGGGAAAAATTGTTTATTATATAAAAAACACATAAGTAATTTGGCACTTAATTTTAAGTAATTTAGCACATTTAGTATGATGTATTAAATGTATTCACAAACTATTTGTCCATGGGCGGACAGCGGACAACCTGTGTAAAAAAGTTAAAATTATGTAATTGTTTAGAATGTAAAAGTAATTGAATGAGAATACTGAATGGTTAAGTTTAGGAGTATCAAAATGTTGTCTTTGTGCCTTGTCATAATGTACAAATAAATGTCATACAACACAAATGGTATTATAATTATTTCTTATTTTTCATTTAAGTACATAAAGCATCTCTGATGAAACAACTCATTAGGGTTGCTGAATTGTATTGTTTAGATTTTTCCTGCACAGTAAAATCATGACTTATCTTTTTTTAAATTTTATGTAACTTAAGCAATTGTACTTTCCAATGGTGCAACACTCTAGATAGTTCACGAAATAGGTTCCCCTATTTATCCTCACTCAGCAAATGGGCTCCAATAGGTGTAACCATTGCTTATTTGTTAAGAGTAGGTTAAGGAATTTGCATTTGAGATGTTCTTATGCACATGAAACAACACAGTACAAAATTGCTTGTTTTGCATCAACCACCAAATAATAGACATAACAAAAACTTGCATCACGACTCAGCTACCTATACTGGGCTGTTCTGCTCGTACTTTCTCTGCATGTCCATAATAATGCACCTCAATCTAAAAGAATAATGTCTTTTAACAGTTCTATAGTTAATTATTTATATTCCTTATTTTGCATGCTGTAGGCAAAGAGTTTGATACATATGCAAGAGTAATTGTGAATGCGGCTGGGCCTTTTTGTGATTCTGTAAGGAAAATGGCTGACAAAAGTGTACGAGACTTGATTTCTCCAAGCAGTGGTGTACATATTATACTCCCCGATTATTATTCTCCAGAGGGAATGGGCTTGATTGTTCCGAAGACTAAGGATGGACGTGTCGTTTTCATGCTACCATGGTTGGGAAGGACTGTTGCTGGAACTACAGATTCCAATACTAGCATTACCTTTCTTCCAGAACCACATGAAGACGAAATACAATTCATATTGGATGCCATCTCTGATTACCTTAATGTTAAAGTATGTCACTCCTGCCAATACAGGCAATTTTTAAGCTTGTTAACTTTCCTTTTCTTTCTGATATTCATTGGAGAAATTAAATGATCACACGCCTATTACATGTTTGGAAATATATTGTATAATCCTAGGCGGAAGAAAAAAAAAGTAAATTGCATCTTCAATCTGTTAGCTCCATTTCTATAGAATTAAATCTTTCCATTTGTTTATTGGGTTCCCTCTTCTTTTAAATTAACCGGGTTTGTCAAACTCTGATATAGAAGGACAATGATCTGAGTAAGCTGTTACACAATCTAGATGTCCTTTTTCTTTATCCCTTCTCTTCAAACTTAAAATAATGCTTTAAAAATATAGGTCCGCCGCACTGATGTTCTTTCTGCCTGGAGTGGCATTCGTCCATTAGCCATGGACCCATCAGCTAAAAGTACTGAGAGTATCTCTAGGGATCATGTTGTCTTTGAGGATCACCCTGGTTTGGTTACCATTACTGGTGGCAAGTGGACTACCTATCGAAGGTAATTATGTAATGGTATAAACTGAAGTTGTTAAAATTTGTTCAGATGTTGTTTCTGCAGTTAAGTATTGTATTAATCATGTTAAATATTCAGTTAGTCTATTTAACTAGTGTTTAATTTCTTTCCAACTTCTGCACCATTTGCTGTGGCCTTTCCTACTACTTGTTCCCTTCCAGTTTGCAATATTCCTGTTGCACATGATATTATTCTGATTCAAATGTGTTTCAGCATGGCAGAAGACGCTGTCGATGCAGCTATAAAGTCCGGGAAGTTGTCCCCAACCAATGGATGTGTCACCAACAATCTCAGGATTGTTGGCGGTGAAGGGTGGGATCCTGCATCTTTTACCATTCTTTCTCAACAGTATGTGCGCATGAAAGTAACACACAAGGGTAAAGTTGTTCCTGGTGTGATGGACACTGCTGCAGCAAAGCACTTGTCTCATGCGTATGGAACATTGGCTGAACGTGTTGCTGCCATTGCTCAGGTTAGCTTGTCTCATATTGTATCTAGTTGCAGTATTAGCACAGGAACTTTTGATAATGTCTTGATTGATTAATTTTATTGTTTAATTTGGTTTTCAATACAGCCTAGTCGCATCAATTGCTCTATGTGATTGACTCACCAATGGCGTATGGCTTCGTTGTTTGTTGTAAACCATGAATGTGAATGAATATCAAATACTGGAGATGAATCTTGTCAAAGATGTAAAAAATATTCCTTGGCTCTCTGAGTATATAGTTTAAGATTTTAGGATAGTTGATTCTTAACAATATCAAAGTCTATGATTAAGTGGTCAAGAGTAGGATCTTTGGTGTTTCCATGTTTTATAATTTATTGAACTTTGGAATAAGGAAAAGTGGATTTGATCATTGTCCATGCTTTGAGCTCAGGAGTCTTTCATGCAAGGTTGTTTAACTTTAGAGTTTATGTGAGGTCAAAGAGTTCACATGCTTGACTCATAAATTTGTAAGAGTTGACCAATTTGTCCATGCTCCGAGCAAAGTTATAGAGTTAGTTTGTCAGGGGTTGGGATAGTTACAGAAATAAGTCATATGTTGCAAATAGATAATAAAAGGGGTTCAGAGGAGGATTGTATCTTGTGATTTGAGAGGAAATTTAAATTGGTTTGTACATCTTTTGTTAATCGAAAGTATTCTTTATATAATTCTGATTCAGTTTTTGTCACACAAAGCGGTCTTGCATGAAAAGTTGTTTACTTGAGTTCAAGAGAGTTTAAGGACATTTGTGGATGGTCCATAGATTTGACTTGTAAATTCGTCAGATTTTTATTTAATGCAGAAATAATACTAAGGAAGTGTTATGAGGGTATCCAAACAAAATATAATACTATAAAATTATAAATATTGACCACAACTTGATAATAAAACAAACAATTGTCAGAAAGTATGATATGATGAGAACACCCAAGATATGCTGGAAGAAATCAATTTGAGACGGAATTGCGTCCAACTGTTGGCAGAAGGTAATTTCGTGGTTAAGTGCAGTTGCAGACTGAAATTATATCAAACTGTTGAACATAGTTTTGACCCTACTGGCTTAGAAGATAATATAATCCATTACGTGGTAATTCGTTTCAAATCTCATGCTTCTATTCTAGTTTGACAGATGAAAATCCAATAGAATGGTGATAATTTTTCTATCTGAAGTGTGCTTATGCAATTTGTACAAGTTTTGGTCAGTTTCATGGTTTCGTCAATGCCAAGGTTTAAATATATATTTCTTATGCAGAATGAAAATTTGGGTAAGCGACTTGCCCATGGTTACCCATTTTTGGAGGCTGAGGTGGCCTACTGTGCTCGTCATGAGTATTGTGAATCTGCAGTTGACTTCATTTCGAGGAGGTCTCGTCTGGCTTTCCTTGACACTGATGCTGCAGGGCGGGCATTACCTCGTGTCATTCAAATATTAGGATCTGAGCACAAATGGGACAAGACACGGCAGAAACAAGAATTGCAGAAGGCTAAAGAATTTTTGGAGACTTTTAAATCCTCGAAAAATGCTCAATTCTATGATGGGAAGCATAATTAGTAAGTACTGCTATTCATCTACCCATGAATTATATAGAAACTTGACTTCATTGACATTTTAACTCCCATAATATACACCTCTTATGGTTTTAGTCCTTGTGTTACTGTTGTAGTCCCTATAAATTTGTGAACTTGGTAAAGGTCCTTCTTATCTTGAAAGGTTTTCGTTTTAGTCCATGTTATTCAGAAAACATAATATCTGTTTTCTAGTTATCAATGAATAATAGTTGGGACGTCTAAAATAGAAAAAATAAAATAATACGGAATTTTTTCTGAGCTAAAGCTGAATGAGATGTATATTATGGGGAATAAAAGGTTAATTAAGCTTAGAAATTTAATGTGTTAATTTTAGAAGTTCAGTTCAAAGGGATGAATAATTTATATCCACATACTCTTTTTTAGGCTTTTGAACTTGAAATGAGAAGGGAAGTCACCTTCCAAAAAGATGGTATCATTGCCTAGAGTTTCGGTCAGTAAAAGATTGCAGCTACTGTCAGTAGCTTGATACATCTCAGAAGTCATTTATTTAGTGAATGTCAAAGCTGTCTGGCAAAATGCATTCAAATTTGGTAAGTTGTCTTGAGCTTGTATTAATGTTTTTCTGTTACAAGAAAAGCCAGTAACACATTCTCTGACACTCTTTTAAAGATTATCTTCTATTGGTTGAAATTTATTAAAAACAATAAAAGTTGTGCTTTTTCCGTATTTAATCATTCCATATTATTTTCAATAAATTTCAACCAGAGGAGGAATGTATTATAAAGAGAAATTGTGTTAAGAGTATGTTGTTAACATATATCTCTCCAGAAATGGTTGTGCTATGCCATGTGTTTTGGGAAGTTGTGGCTGTTGGTGTAGAGGAACATAATAGAAATGTCTGGTAAAAAGGTAAAGAAATAGAATGTGGCAAACCACTTCCTGTAAAGACATAATATATTGTCCTTTTATATCTAACACTTTTCTTTGTTGTAAATATAAACCCATTAAACATAGGTTACCCGTTGTAAAAGCATTTAATTTTTTAATTACTTCATGCACCTCAATAGTTTTTTATATGCCTATATAATGAAAATAGTATTTTGAATTTTTTATAATAATTTATTTAAAATGTTTTCCATAATATATTAAAAACTTCTACATTTCAAAAGCATTTTGAAAAAATATACAAAGATTCTGAAAAGCATCCAAAATATATAATGTAGAATTGATTTATAACTATTTTCCATTGATCATTTTGGAATACTCTATTGTAGGAATTTTCATTCAGAAATAACATTTTTAGAACAACATATATTTGTTCCGAATTTGTAAAATATCTATTCGGTTTTTGACCTATTTCTCTCTGTAGAGGTAGTTTTTGAGCTCCCAAACCATTGTTCACCTTGCAAATTTAAACGGCAAGGTTTGATGAGCTTGCCACTTATATTTGCATATGAAGTTACAATCCTGCGAGTGATCGATACTCCATTCACGCATCAATGACGTTCAAGTTTAGATTAGCCATCTAGAATAGATCGAAATCAATTTTAGATCGTGCGTTCGGGATTATTTTCACAATCTTCGTTCTAAATATATTTTTCCAAAAGTCCGAAAAGCATTTTTTTAGAAACTGTACAAAATTTTTAAAAATCGCAGAAAAGAGAATAAAAGAACTATTTTTTTGTGATTAGAAAAGAAGGAAACTAACCGATAAACAATATTGCAGGCATAAGCAAATTTACAGGCAATGTAAATGTTTTTACAAGTCTTTAAATTTAAAATTTAAATTTAGTAAAACAAATCTCATTGAAATATGTTAAGATGACATAGTTGATCTTCAAATTAAGAACAGTATTTTAAGAATAAAAAATATTTTAACGATTAAATTATTTTTTAAACTATAAAAAAGTGGATTCCTATATTATTTTACAAAAAAATGTTATATATAAGTTGCTTAATAATAAAATAAGATTATGCAATATTATGTAAAGCAGAAGAAAATACCTAATAAAATTATATAATGCTCGCATTGATAAGTAGAAGATTTGTTGAAACATTTGGCTGCGTAACTTTCACGTACTTATTGTGAAACTTTTTTTCAATAAAATGTTTAGTTCTATAAAGTTATAATAGCTGTCGCGTGGTCTATTTGAATATTAATATGAAATGGGCGTGACTAAAACGAAATTTTATTACGCAACTGATATTTTCAAATTTCTCTCATTTATTCTCTATCAGTATTATCCCTTTTATACATTCTCTCACTTCTGTCTCGTCCATTTTACTCATGAACTCTCAAATCCTTAGCTCCCTCTTTCATTTCTTTGATCAAAACCAAATTCAATCTCAATTTGATGCAAATTTACTAATCTTCCATTAATTCAAAAACTTTAAAATACGTCACTTTTACCAAACACAAATAATCCCAAGTTTTTAAAGTTGCTTAAATTATGAAAAATATATACTATGTAAGATGACGATCACCCGAATGAATTATTAAAAAATGTCCTGGATAACGCGGTGGACCAAGATGCTTTCAACGTCCCTTTCAAAAGCGAATAACAAAACTTAGATACAATTTAAAAGTAATTTTAGTTTGTTAATTATAATTGAAGTTTCACTTTAAAAGGTAACGCTAATTTTAATTACAACTGTAATTTCAATAAAAGATCAGTACGTAAAGAAATATATTCAAGTTTTGTATGCTCACCACAAGTAATCTCGAAGTTCGCATGGCGAAGAGGAAAAAGTGCAAACGAAATATTTTAAAATTAAAACTTCCTTTGGGACTAGCAGAAGGGAACAAAATTCCAACTTCAAACTTCAAAATTTCTCTCTAACATAACTTGAAAATTACATGGAAGGTCTATCAAGCAATTTTGAATAATAATAATAATAATAATAATAATAATAAAGTCACGTTAGCCCCATCAATTAGCTCAAGGTTTTGTAGACAAATATTATAGTCCATTATTCGACTACAAAAAAAATACATTAAAGGAATCTTCATGTAATATTGCAAAAATTTTCTGAATGGGATTCTTCATGTCCTGCAAGATTTCCAAATTGTCAGACACCTAACATCCCTTCCACTACCCATACCCAGCCTACATTCCAAAGTAAAAGGAATCGATCTTCGATCTCTGCAGAGACGGAATGAAAATAAGAAAATTATGCTTAAACACCTTCGACATTCAATCATCAACCATGTTTGATGAATGATGCAGATCCTTCAGGGTCTGAGGCACTTCCTGACCGCATTGTTCAAGAACTGTAATGAGGGGTGCAGCAAATTCTGTATCTCTTTTAGTTAAGCAACTGTGCAATACACCATTGACACTTTGGCGAGCCATCTTTGTCAAAATATGCACGTAAGTGTCAATGGAGGGTACAAAACTCGGTAGGATTACTACATCATATGTCCCTATATCTGTCGTAGAGATATGCTCCAGATCAACCGCAGAAACCACTGCTTTGCTGTCTGAATCCTCACTGTATAAAAAAATCACTGCATAAGCTCCTACTGAAAGTTAAATAAAAGAATAGTTGGAATGTCTTTTTCCAATGAACTTCTCCTACCTCCTATCAATAAAAAAATCAGTAACGCAAAAAATAAACGGCATTTTCTGATAAAAGGGACTGAAAATCATTTACATAAGGGAGCTCAGTTTCAAACAAAAGAGTGAAATCCTCTGGGGGAACAGAGTAATACTAGCATTTTAGACGGGCAAAATGGCAAAATAAAAAGATACCTTGAGACTGCAATAAGCAGTCTTTACCCATGCTAATGGCCATCCACTTTACACCAAAGTTCTCTTCCTCTTCCCAAAACCTCATACCCTGCCTATATAAATATTCAGATCTCTCCTTGCTAGGATCCTCTAGATTATTCACGCACTGTCAGCTATCCTGTTCAGTTGTGCTCAGGATACACTATTCACCTTGGGCTCGCTAGTGAAACTTTTTTCCCTCTCAATCCTAATTAAACCTTGTTACCCTTGTTCACCAAGGATAGATTTTAGTTTCAGACTATAGTGCTAAACAAAAGTTCCTAACATACATCCGTGCATTCAATAAGAATCTTATTAAGAACCAAAGATTCTTATTGAACAAACACGGACCATTGTTAACTATTAGAAGAAATCAGTCTTTCCAGAAATAGAAGCAATTAATGGTGCCCAAAATATGTAAAAAAGCATTTCATGTTTTACCTATCATTCAAACTTGCTGCATCAGAATCAAGATAAATGGAACAACCCTTGGACTTGAGAATCTTAAGCAATTTATGGCACTTGACATCTTTTCTTAAGATATATAGCATGTTAGAGTTCTGAGTACGGCTGCTTTGAAATCGATCCAGGGCCTTCACGCTCTGCAAGATCAGTGTCATGAGTGCTTTAAAACTTATTCATCTTAACAAATGATGACTACGTGCAAACATTTTTTGGAGCTGTAATAACTGTAAGAATTAAATAAAATCTGACAGGAATCTGTACATATAAAACTTACAAAAGGAAGATATTAAGATACAATTTATGAAACGAAATGCAAGTTCTGGAAAAAAATGTTATTATTTGACAATTTTGAACATCGAATTGTACCAGTTGAAGTTGCTTAACAAACTAACCAAAAAATTTTCTATTGGAGTTAAATCCATTTAAAACTAGTCCTTAGTTTCATCGGATAGATAATATTAAACTTATCAACTACAACCAAAGGCTAGTAGACCAACCTCAATAAGTAGGAGAACAGCCGCTCTCTTGGCCTCTGAGGCAGAACTGCCGTTAGAGGTTAAGAACAGTCGTTCACCTCCTTTTTGGAAATTATAGATTGGAATGACTCTCATTAAGTTTTCTCACAGCAAAATCTTTCCTATCCTTCTTCTCTGTACCTTTCTACACTCTTTGAGCATTCATAACACTATGGATCAGCCTAGCTCATCCTGTAATCGGAAGAAAAGAGAATCCACCATGCTTTGCCTAGAGCCTCTCCGATATATGTTGCTCCGCTCATGCCTCCAGCAGAAATGTCAAAAGCTGCTCAAATCAAATTACAAATTCTAGAAGGGTTTGGAATAGCCCACAAGGTATCTAGAAGAGGAAGTGCTGGAAGAAGTAGGGTTGTGAGAGAGAATCACACAACTCTTAGCAGCCATTGGGTATATTAGTGAGCCCACCCTATTGACAACCACAAGAGATTTCTTGGCTTCATGCTCTCTCATATACATGAACTCAAACGAGGAAGTACATTTATACCCATCATTAAATTTTGGATGGGAGGGGCACAACAAACTCTCTCCCTAGATCAATTTAATGTTAGAGTTGGGTTCCTGGGACAAAGGGTTGTGGATCATCCTAGTTATCAAGACATGCACACATCCACAGTGACTAAATATTTTGATGCCTACATGTGGCACACCCTCACAAGCCAAAGGCATAGCAGCGGAGGGAGCCCTCATCGTCATCCACCGTTTGATGGCTTATTTCATTCATGGCAGGAGAATGAGCACAGGATCGGTGACTAAGGCTGATTTATTTCCCTCTTTGCCATGACCTGGGGTTTGAAACACAACCCTGGGAGCTTCTTCCTTTAGCACGTGATGAACTTTGGAAGTCGTGAGGGAACCGAGCATAGAAAGGGGTATATTACAATGGGATCCTTGATTACCCTGTTTGCCCGCAACTTCGGTATTGAAGAGGATCCAAAGGGGCCTGTTCCTATACCTATCACCCCATCTACACTAATTGGCATGTGAGTCATTGAAAGGGTGGGTGATAGGCACATCCTAAGAGAGGGATTCTTCGACCCTAATTAGTTCCTAAATTTTGATCCCGACCAGCAACCTCCAGAGCAGGAGCAGCAACCACAGCAAGGCCAACCTAGAGCTCCTCTCTCAGCAACAAGAAGAAAACTTCGAGCATTTGGCTCAACAAAAAAGGCCGATGTTAGAATATGTCCAAAGATATTTCCTTAGAGCTTCTCATCCTCCTGGTGATGACGAGTAGGGATAGCATCCTCATTTTGGATGACTTCTATTTTTTATTCCCATTTGTATTAGAATTTTTTTTAAAATTTAATGAAATGAATGTTTTTTTTATTTTCATTCTCTAGTCTCCTAGAATAGGAAATTTAAATAAGAACAAAAAAACAATAATTCCAGAAAAAAGTCAAAAATTATCAAAAAAAGGCATAAATCCTTTGTGAAAAAGCCAAGGTATATGTAAAAGAAAATAACAAAAAAGAATCTCCAAACAGAGTCAGCAAAGACCAGGAGTAGAAAACACCAAAGAAAAAGAATATTCCCCCATAGGAATCCAGAAAACGAAAATCAACATCCCAAAAAGAGGAAAAATAAAATTATCCTCAGAAAAGTCAAAATCTCCCTATGGAGTCAATAAAAGTCCCCAGCATATTAAACATGCTAGAAAAGCAACACCAATCAATAGGTTTAATACTCCTCATTGAGTAGCCAGTGAATAAAGTACCAACCAAAATCCCTAGTGGATTCAGCTTGCTAGAAGAGCAATATCAGCAAAAAACAAATATTTCCTATCCCCAAGTGGAAGATCAAAAAGAAAATTCAGTCCCGAAAAGAGGCGTCATCAAGAAAAATCTTCAAAGCCCACCAGAGGCATACAATAATCAATCTTGCTCGCAAGAGGCATTCAACAAACTTGGCCCGCAAGAGGCAATCCAATTTCCATTCCCCAGTGAAAAAGAGAAAATTGGCTCAAAACAGGCAGAAGACAAGAAAAATCCCAGTGTTAGGTTGGCCAAAGCCTCAAATACTAGTCTAACTTGGAGAGGTTGTGCTCAGACAATACTCATATAGTCGGGTGACTTAAAACGAATAGGTCGACTGGAGCCTCAAATACTAGTCTACCCTATAGAGACTATGTTCAGACAATACTCATATAGGTGACTTAAAACAAATAGGTCGACTGAAGTCTCAAATACCAGTCCAGCCTAGAGAGGTTGTGCTCAGACAATACTCAAACAATCGGATGACTATAAACTCTCAACAACAGTCAGGTGACTATAAACTCTTAACAACAATCGGGTAACTATAAACAACCAATTTCATTTGGGTGTCTTTAAACAATCAACAATCAGCTTTAAACAATCCCCATGGTCTACTGAAAAGCCCAAATACCAGTCCAACCTAGAGAGACTGCAATCAAACAATATCCATACAGTCGATTGACTATAAACTCTTAACAATCGGTGACTATAAACTACCAAACTCAGTCGGGTGACTCTAAACAATCAACAAACAACATTTGAGGCCATCAAAGAGCCATCTCACAAGAAGACCATTGCCTGGAGGGAATGGTACCCACAAACATTGAAGAAAATACAACCCCAGCAATCAGCTGGTACCCAAATACCAATCCAGCCTGAAGAGGCTGAAATTAGATAATACTCTTTATCCAAGAAAAACCGGACAAAGACGTCTACGTCTTTACTTACCCTTTCAAATAATTTAGAATCATAAAGGGATAAATGAAGAGGGGTAGTTGTAGACCCATGTTTTTACCTGGACCGAAGCAAATCATTAATCAAAAGAATTAGAAGAGAAGGAAAGAAGAGATAGAGCAATATTTATGAAGAATCCCAAAAAGTTGCCAACACAACTTGGGTAGCTTTTACGATAACAAGTGTGAAAATACAATTTTATATTTTAGAGAGTGAGCATGACTATTCTCATAGCTAGAATGGTCGTTCTCAAGGTAGAATGACCATTCTCCCCCTGAGAACGAACCATTCTCTTCAACATGTTTTGTAATTGTTTTGGATGATGAGAGCAATCGTTCTACAATCATTTTGCACCTCGAAACTTGTATTATAAATAAAAGCTATTGTAGGAGAGAGAAACAATCCTAGAAAAAGGTGAAAATTTTCAAAAGACCTCCAATCAAAGTGGAAATCATAGATCCACAACTAGGAGGAAGAGGCAATGCCAATAGTGTTGATCACCGCCAAAAATAGTGGAAGGCGCATTGTCACGTGCGACGGTTGATGCTAGAGTGAAGGTTGAACACGAGATGAAGAAGCAGCGTGAGGGTGTGTGTCGATTTCGTTTGGCGAGACACCGGTGGCTAGGGATGCCAAGGGGTGGGGACAAATTTCCCTTTCTCGTCCCCATAGTAAAAATTCATCCTCATTCCTGTCCCATATCCAACGAATATGAAACTTTTGTTTTCTCCCCATCCCCATCGGGTACAGGTTATCTTCATCGGATAACAAGTATAATCGTATTTGCCTTTTGTTATTTCAAATATTAATTAAATAATTGTTTTACAAAGAAATAAAAATCACAACAAAGAAAACATGATATTATAAATTATTTAAAGTCAAAATTATACATATCTTCTTTCCCCAATGACAAATATCAATAAAGAAATTATAATTGCATAAATCTCAAATTAGAGTATCATCAAATAATAATTGAATAAAGATTAAATAATTATAAAAAAAGTAAAAAAGTATCAAATATATGTTCTAGAAATAAATTACAAAACTAAGAACTAAAGAAAAGTTAATATAAATTTTATAAATTACTTAATAAACTAAATATGTTTTAATAATTTAAAACAATAATGAGTGTGAGAACAAAGATAAGACAGTGGGACAGGTATGGGAGCAGGGACAGAATAGGTATATACATCCCCATCCTCGTCGCAATACCTAATTTAAAAAATCGGGTATTACCCATACTCAATCAATATGAGGATTCTTCGTCAAAATTGAAACGGGTTTGGGTAATACCCACGGGGATGGGTTCATTTGTCATCTCTACCAGTGGCACAATGGTTGCCTTGCCAAGACGATGCCAATGGTGCTGTCGTCAAATCAAACGATGAAGACTGTTGTAGCGACGTGACGAAGATCACTGTTTCGAGACTATTTTGATGGCGCTCATGCTCCGATGGACCTAGTGCTAACATCGTTGTGATCGTCGGACTGGGAGGAAGGTGGCTGACTAATCACTAGATGGAAAAGAGTGGCAGCAGCGGGCGGCCACGGGCGGTTGTGGGCAGCAGTAGCACACAAGGTTGAAATATACCTAAAAAACTCTAAGGGTAATTTTGGAAATTAAAAATGAGCAATTTTCAAAAAATTTAACACTGGTGAACAGTGGGTTTACCGAGGAGGCAAGAATTAAACCTAACTCTAGATATCATGTGAAAATAGGTTAAAATCGTGTATAGGATGAATCTCCTAGGTGTAAAATAACATATAATATATAAGGTAATAGGATTAATCCCCTTTGTGTAAAATAACATATATATAAGGTAATGTATATATAATAAGGAGTCATACAGAGAATATGGACTAAAGCTTATTACAAGATTATTACAAAACATATGATATCTAATAATATCTAATAATATTTAACAACTTACAAATGGTCTTTGTTTTATTTAGACGTTAACAATGCATTTCTTAATGGGTTTACATGACTCATCCCCAGGGGTTTTGATGTCAAAGATAGTTCTCTGCTTTGTCGACTTCACAAAGCCATTATAATCTCACATAAGCACCTAGAGCTTGGTTTGAGAGACTTCAAACAAACCTTACCATAATTTGGTTTTAGAGACAATAAATGTGATCCTTCTTTATTTATATATTCTCAACAAAATTGTATTGTCTACTTGTTTATGTTGATGATATTATTATAACAGGAAACTCTGCATCCTTGTTTCAACACCTGATCCAATGGCACTCTTGTTATGATCGGTAATATAACTTCTTTCCAAGACTCATGCTTGAAGCAAAGCCTATATGTTCTCCCATGGTCTCTAGTTCTAAACTTTCAAAACAAGGTGCTGATTTTCTCTTTGACACATTCTTCTATAGGTTTCTTGTTGGTGCTCTTCAGTAAGTTACTCTCACCAAACCAAAGATATGTTCTTTTGTTAACAAAGTTTGCTAGTTTATGTGTTCCTCTACCCATATATATATATATATATGGGATGTGAAAAGATGTTCACTCTTTTTCCATAATTTTCTTTTAGTAATGGAATACATTTTTTAGTTTTAATAGCCTCAGTTTATGCAAAGATTTCATGGTTTAGGCAACTTTCCAAACACTAAAATTTGGAGACATTCAGGATATCAAATTGATATGCAACGATCAAGTTGCTCTCCTCATGGCATCAAATCAAGTTTTGCATGAGTACCTTGAGAGTTTGATGGTCACCTTGTGAAAGAGATGCTCTCAGGAGAAGTCATCCCTAACTTTGTCAGCTCCAATAATCAATGGGTACACATGTTCACTAAATCCATCAAGGATTCTCATGTTGACGACATTTGTAACAAGCTTAACTCATACATATATGTTCCAACTTGATGGGAAGTGTTAAAGATATGATTTGATCCTTTGTAAATAGGGAAATTTGTAAAGTCAATAACCAGGGATTATACACATTAGTCATTATTGGGTTTTGCTTAATGAGGAATTTGCTTGTGTGGTCACACCATACAATTAAAACAATACTCTTGGATCTTCATTCTCAGTATCAAGTCAGTAGAAAATATCATGATTCATGACAGATCAACTAGAGTGTTAAAACAAGCTTCCATAAAACTAATCAAGAGCCTGCAATAACAAGCCCAGTCGGTTAAGAATTTGCACTGCAATAGGTGGATTGACATGCCAAGGCATAGTATTAAAACAAGCTTCCATAAAACTAATCAAGAGACTGAGCGACAACTAGCCTGTTTGGTTAAGAATTTGCACTGTAATAGGTGGATTGACATGCCAAGGCATCTACACAAGAATGAGAGGTATTTCCCTTGGATTTACAAGCCCTGAAATTCTCAGTTATACTTTTTCAGGAAATTCGATCTGAATTTCTTAACCAAACAGGCTAGAAAAGAATGGGCACAGTAATAAGTAAACACTACTTCACGATCAGTTTATACATCTAGAAAGGATAATATAATCAAGCTTGTAGATGATTAAACCAGAGTAATAACTACATAACAAATAGTGTAATGGAGTCCATGACCTCAACCCTGAATCATAGATCAACTAAACATTTAATGCAACAGTAGCCTCATTTAAAAAAGATAAAATATATCCTGTTTTAAACAGTTTGATCCCGTCTTCCTATGGAGGAGTTGCAAAAATATGTAAGTTGTTATATTATTAATTATTATACTGTTTTCCATTGGTAAAAAGTCCCTGGTACTAAGTACAATACATAAATTTAGGAAATAGACTCATCCGCAGCATATCAATAAACTTTACCTGAATGACTTTATCTTCTTCCGATGAACAGACTTTAACAGACTGGATAATGCATGAACTTAGGCTGGTAATTGAATTATTGAGAGAGAGTCGACAGATTGATCCAGTCAGAAGATACTGAACCAGTGGGACAGATACATGGCTGAGACAATCATTGAAAATCACCAGATGGGGATTGCCAGAAATACACTTCTTAATGGATTTTATTGTATCAGTGTAGCCAGCACTACATATTGCATTAAGCCCGTCAATAACCTATTAATACAAAAACAGTACTTAATCAACCTATTATAAATAGAATAAATTATTAAGAGATGATAGGAACTAAGGTACCACTTGCAGAGATTACTTTATGCATAGAAACATATACGCCAGCACATACAGCAATATATTAATTTTCACATCAAAAGATGCTAACAACTTCTCACTCAATTCCCAAATATATGAACTCTTCTAAAATAATAAGTAAGCACAACTGTTAATCTTTAGATCAATAAGACAAATAACGTGGCAAAAGTGGACATAACAAGAGTAAAATTAACCAAGTTTCAACCACCCAAATATAGCAATTTGTTTAAGGATAAAATATGTTGATTCCATGGAAATTTATTGCTCCAAATCCTTTTCCTACAATAGGTGATCAAACAGTGGTTGAGTCATTCCCCAATTTACTATTTATTCTCTCTCCCATCTCTGAGTGGGACCATAACATTAGAAAAAACATGCACTGAGGCACTAGGTCCTTTATATGCTCAGTAAATACATCCAATACCAATGTAAAAAGATAACGACATAATTGATTCTTATGAGTCGGAGATATATCCCAGATATTGAATGCTGCATATGATTGGTAGCGGTTGTAGTGCTAACATGGTTAGGATTGCAACCCGTATAGAGATTCAATAAAATTCTTTCTTTTGATTAAAAAAATATCCTAGATAAAGATATATCTTCTAAATGGAAGCAACACAAATTAAAATAACATTTTGAAGCTATCCATTGTTTTCAAGTACATGGCATGTGAATATTTAGCTCCAGACATAACTCCTATATGTCAGAAAAAACTAACACAGACAACTACAAGAAAGCGTTACAAGGTAAACAAGTACCAAGTGCATACAGATAGAGTTCAGAAAATTCATGCAACTGAAATATAACTATATTACTGGTTTTAGTAAAATCAATTACATGGTTCAACATGTGGACATCATATTGTTATTTTTGGTGTCAAGATTCTAAAAAATGTAGTGAGATAAGGTAATTGGAGCATTGGATGAGCTTGCCA
Organism: Lablab purpureus; assembly: GCA_030347555.1. Taxonomy (NCBI): domain Eukaryota; kingdom Viridiplantae; phylum Streptophyta; class Magnoliopsida; order Fabales; family Fabaceae; genus Lablab; species Lablab purpureus. Next base: position 28,826,827 of record CM059260.1, read on the forward strand.
CTGAAGAAGAATCAATAGAGGGGAAGATTGAAGTGGAAGTGCAAAGACAGGGTTAGGAGAAAAAACAAATAACATTTAGGGTTCTAACCCTGCTTTAGATACCATGACAGAGTTTACGTAATCAAAATCTAATTGTATTATTGATTCTAGTAAAAGGCAGTTACAATCAGTTAAGAGTCCCAATTTATAGGTGGCAGAGACGGATTATGGACCAGCTAATGAGCTGGCGCAAACCACCTTACAAACAGAAAAATAAAACATATGATGGAAGCATAAGAGATGCTATTCTATTACTTTTCTCTAATACATATGGACAATAAATGAAAATTAGAACATGTAAACCATCTGAAATGTATTTGCAAAATGTAAATTCCTGTTTAATATAAATGAAATGTGCTAAGTGTAACTAAAAACATAAAAGTTTGCATTATCATATTTCAACTTGATGGTTGCTTGCTGTCAAAAATTGTTTAACAGACAAGGAAACACTTACATAAATGGAACAGAAAGAAAACTTACCAGCATGGAAACACCAGAAATATCAATTGCCTTCACAGAAATAAGCTCCAAAAGCCTCTCAGGAGTAGAAACAAGAAACTCAGGCTCACAAGTTTTCATACTGTTGAAAATGATACAAAAATAACAATAAGATGGGTATCATAAAATGCTAAGAAAATATTTAAAAATTATGTACATGCGCACGCCCATTGTTTGTGCAAACAATTATCTTTTCCCAAATTTTCTTATAACTCTGCCTATTTATTCCACAAACAGAGACATGTTTCTCCATGTAATGTCACTTGCAAATCAAAGGATCATTCAAAAGTAAATTAATTAATTTGAACTTCAGTAATTCAAATGACTTGAGTAATTGAGTTAATCAAAAGTTACAGACACGGGTAGTTAGACTTAGAACTACCCCAAAAACACTTTAGACATCTTACAAAAAATCAAATACGATTTACTAGCCAATCAACTTGAATAAATGAGAAGTAGCATACCTTAAAAACCAAAAATGACCAATACAAAATATTCCCTATTTACGCCTTTTCATCACATCCACATCAATATTTTATGCAATGAAAACACTGAAGTTTCAACAATTATTACCCTTGAATTTGATGATCTAAGGAAGCACCTGGATGAATACTCACTGTATGTATTCCAACAGATTTTAAAGGCTTGCAAACTGTCCGAACCTATGCATCAAATTTGAATTTTTAGAATCCAAGCTATAAAAAACACATCAATAGTTTGTAAAGGTCCACAGTAACAGGAAATGAAGAAAATAGCAAAAACCAAAAAGATTGACAAGAAAATTTTATGCATGCGGAGGAAATTTAACTAACCTGGACAGCTTTTTCTTGAGAAGGTACAAGGAATAAAAGAAAAGGGTCTGCCAAGGACAAGCCTTCTTTCTCTTTTCTGACAAATGTAGCAGCTGCACCAGAAACCGTCCATGCAATTTGCTCAGTGGTAGCAGAGGTCCCACTGGTATCCATCAGATCTTTTCCAGTAGAATAACACTTTAAAAACTCTAATCCCCATGGATTCCGGAAGAAAGAATTACCCTCTCCATCGGTGTAGGCATCACCATGTCGCAATGCATTTTCAATTGAACTTAGACACCAGAAGACAAACTTAGAAGGGAACTCTGAAATGTCACAATCACGTCTTTGGGTGCTGGGATGATGAGCCATCTCAGTTGTCTCAATTTTTTTCCTTTCTGTACGTTTCTGACCCACATTATTGTTGGCTTCGACAAACTCATTTTCCTTTTGCAATTCATGCAATTCCTGTGTGATATTCCTCCCACCAACTGCATCTTTCTTTCCATCTGCACTCTTCTCCTTAAGACAAACCATCTCATCTATTGGTTTTGATTTTGAATGTGTTTTCTTTTTAGGACCCTTTGTTTTGAATTCCTCTTTCCCACTTCGATCATTGAATGGGTCTTCCGGAGTAGGTAGACTAAAGCACATCCCCTTTAATATCATGAAAAAATCATTTTTACAAAATCACATTTACAGTCAAGAAGAAATCACAATAAATATAATCCTCCACACTTCTAATTGTCAATATTACTTACCCAATCTAATAACCTAGGTTGTCGCTTAGAATCATGGAGAATTAGAAATTTTCAACCAGTACACCAACAGTAAGTGACAAAATAGTACTTCTGCTCAAAAAAATGATGGGTGATGAGGGACTCTAAGGGTACAATCTACAGTAGAGTGTTCATAGAGAAGTTTCCTTAATCAGTCCCTCGACATAACATTAACCATGGCCAATGTCATGTATTTCATGCATGTAAGTTCTGATTTTGGTTTTCTGAAGTGAAATCATAGTTGTCATATTTTCATAAAACACATAACCACAACTAAGGAATCCATTGCATCAGACAGTCAGTTCAAAAGATAATAAGCAGAAATGACGAAAATGAGAACAGGGCAGCGAAAATTAAGAGAGAGAAAATACAAAATATTTTTGCAATGACAATGATACAAAGTAAATGAATGGATCAAACAAAAAATACAGAAACTAAACCCCAAAAACCAAAAATTATTTAAATAAATAAATAAACAAACATTTTAAAGAAGAGAAAGAGGTGATAGGTTTTGTACCTGACACATGCGGCGTTTGCCTGCCTTACGGCGCTTCTTGGCAGCAATAACCGCGGCTACCTTGGCAGAGACTGAGGAAGAGCTGTTATTGTTCTTCTTTCGAAGCTTTTTGTTCTTCTTTCGAAGCACAGCATCTTCACCCTTCACCATTGCTAGTGACAATGGAGAAGAAGGGTATGGTGCGGCTACTTATATGTGTGCTGTGTGCTGTGTGTTTCTTCTACGGCGGCGTTTATCTACCGAATTCCTCTATTACTAGCTTTTCACATGCACTTTGATTTTGCGGCATGTTGAAATTGAACAACACTGTTTGTAAAAAAAACAATTGGAAACCGTTAAATTGATTGGTAATTGCAAATATCAATGTAGTCTCCACTAGGGTTTATAGGTAAACCCTACTAATTATTTTACACCAAGAACATATAACAAATGATCAAATGGCTTTTAAATACTTTTCTAAAACTTAATAAACATATTATAAATGGAAATTTCTGATTGGATGATAGTATAAAAACATGTTTACGTTTATATCTTTTAAGAAAAAAATATTTATAATACTATTTTTATGTGTTTATATTATGTTTAAGAAAATTTTCTATCATCCAATAAGAGGAACAAATTATTTTATGATTGGATTGAGTTAAATAGATAGGACAGATAAAATAATTTGATTAGTATATGTTAATACATTTGGGTTGAATTTTTAATTTTAAAATCTGTAAGTATTTATATACCTATTTAATAATGAAATTTATATATATTTATTTAATAATAAAATTTATATATATTATGTTTTATTAATTTCAAAATTTCATGACTGTTAGAATAGGAAGAATTGAAAGAATTTCATCAAGAAAAATTAGATGTATAGATATACTAGTGTAGTTGATAAGTTTCTCAATTGAAATATTGTGATTATTTTTTAAATAAGTATTTGCTTTTTTAATTAATATTATTATTTTAAGTTATTAGATTGTGATAAATTTTAATTATTTTTTTTCAGTTGTGATCCTTTTTATTTTTTGAAGCCATTTAATGAATATTAAGTATTTTTTTTAGTTGTGATTTTTTTTCACTTGTTCTTGTTCATAGATCTTTTATATCTTATATTAATAAGAAATTTTAGCTCAATTCATAATTACATAATATTCATACAATATAATAATTAATTTTTATAAAATTTTAGAAAAATTATTGACATTAATATATGAAGCATTTATTATAGTTAGTTGATTACAAAACTTATTTTTAGTGTTTTTTTTATTGTTAGTCATAAAATACTAGTAATATTTAAACTTGTAATTAATAGATTCTAAGTTTGTTCAAATTTTTGCAATGTTAAGCTATATATATATATATATATATATATATATAAAACATAAGTTTAAATTTTATTTTTTATATAACTATTTATTCTATTGAATGTGGGATATATTTATAAGCAAAATTAAAATAAATAAAAAAGCTTTATAAATTTTATTAAATTTATATTCAATTTTAATTCAACTTAAATAACTCAATTGAATTAATCCACAAAAGTAACTCATGAATTAAACAGTCAAATATAAACTTAAAGAAATTAAATTTGGTTTAAGCTGAATTAATCAAATTAAATTCAAAATCCACCCAATTAATCAAATTAAATTCAAAATCCACCCAATTTCATTAAGTTTACATATTTTCAAAATTGTAAACTTAAATGAACATGTTAAAATGTTATTTATTCCTTAGAAGAAAAATGTATTTTGTTCAAATTTTAATCATTATATGTTTAAATCTATAAAATTTGTATGTACTTGTTTCTTAAATGAACCAATATTCAAGATTTAGCCGATGGAATAAATAATTATTTTAATAATTAAAATAGACAATTTAGAAATATATAACATCATAATTCTATTGCATAAAGTAAAATATAAATTTACACATTATTAATTTATTAACATATAAAATGTATACAATAGTTTATATTTGAAATAAAAAGAAAATCACATTTTGTAATTTATTAGTATTTTTACCATGGGAATACTTTAAAATTTTAAAAAATAATTATATTAGCATAAATTAATTCAAATTTAAATTTTATCGTATTTAAAAAATATTATTGTAATATAATTTAACTTAAAAGTTAAGTGGCGAATGAAGTTATCATAATAATTTGCAATAATATGTATACAATTTCATAATAATTTATGTAATTATATCAAAATTTTACAATAATTTAAAAGATAATAATATATAATTATTCTAGAATAAAATCTTATCATTATTTTATCAACAATGTTTGATACTGACTTCTTCTTATATTTATGTCATTGTATATGTGTAAAATAAAAACTTATGAACACCATTTTTTGCGTAAAAAGAAAAAAAATAGAAACAAAATATATGTATAGTTTTAAAATAAAAAATTATAGTATTAAAGGACTTTAAAGTATCATTTATATAGACATATTTAATAAGACTTTGAATCAAGAATTTCAAATATAAAACTTTATACATGTGCATTTGATTGAATGATTAATGATAAAATTAATTGTGATAAAAAAAAAGAATTAAATGTATTAGAAATGGAATAAGTTTTATATTTGACAATTAAAATGGAGTTTATATGGGTTATGTTTTAAAGATTTTTTTTAGATCACATTTTTAGTTGTAATGCTTACATCTCCATCTTTATTCACAATCAAGATTTTCAATCATTTCTTTGAGTTGTCTCTAGAAAAAGCAACATATATTCATCCATGTATAAATATTGGACACAATGGATGAAATCCAACTTTAGAAAGTGATTGTCCTTGGTTCTTATTGGTTGTCATTGTAAAATAAAGAGATATGAAAAATTGTCTTTGTTGGAACTTGATAAAAAAATCCTGAATCACAAGGCACCAAATCCATTCTTGGTATAAAAAATTTATCACCAGTGTTTTTTTTCTATAATGACAATGGTAGATATAACATTTTTTTCTATATCAGGATTGCTTAAAAGTATCAGAAGTGCATTAACTTGCAATATAAGTATATGATTGTGAATACATGAACATTTAATTTTATTTAAGAACTCTAACGTAAACCAATCACCTTGAAGTTTTTGGTCTTCATTTAATTGACAATGTGTGTTTGAACTTAAATAAGTGATTTCTTGAGCAAATGTTAAAGATAACATGAAATCATTTACTTCTTCCACTCATTCAGTTATAGGAAAAAGTATTACTCCATCATAAAAAAAATCTAGGAGACATCATATTATACATAAATTCATGATAAACAGACTCAACCAAAGATAGCAAAGTTGATGCATGTCATGATCTATTTTGAATTAAAAGATTTTCTGGTATGCAGAAATGTAAAATGAGTTGTCTTTCCTCCAAGAAGTAACAGAAAAACATTTTCACTTGAAACTATATTTAAAACAATCATTTAAAATAGTAATGAACAATGTTTTCCAGGTAAATGTCTTTCACACACCATTATAACCACAAGAAATCCTCCTATTAGTGAAATCACCCATGATGTCTTCGTACACATCTAGTTTCTCATCAACAAGTGATTGCAAGAGTGATACATATGTTTATGCCTTCTCTTTTTCATTCTAATTCAAGTCATAAATAATAAATCAATTTTGTTATAGTAATAAATCTAAAACATTAGGTTACGATAGAGAAACATAATCCTTTTAAGACATACCATTCGACACAAATAATTATTGTACATGTAGAAGATAAATATTATGTAATTTATCTTTTTCAATTTGAATACCTAGACAACAAAATTTAATGATATAAAAATTTGAATAACATGACTAAATTTGTAATATTAATAAATTTAATAATTGCTAGATTGAACTCCTTTCTTTTTTAGTATAAAATTTCACATGAGTCTTCCAATATCAATAGGTTGATTGTTATGGTCCTGTATCTTCCAAAAGGAAAAAAGATCTCTAAGAGTTCTTTGACAACAACTTTCAAGTAGAACTTTAAACAATATCTAGTTTAGACATTGTATTCATCACTAATAATGTAATAAATAATTTTCTGAGTTCATTTCCAGAAGCAAGTTTGCTTGCTTCTTTGATTACATCAATGAACTTTTTTTTATCATATCTCAATAGTTTTAAAGCATACCAAACCTCTAGGTATATTTTGAAAAAAATTTCATTAACCATCTTTATGCTATCATGACCAATACAATCTTTTTTAAACATTCAATATCCTCATATAATGCAACTCGCCATATCCAAAAGGAACAAAGGTAAGTCTTACAATATTGTAATATTGCTTCATTGATTTCCATTCTCTTTGTTGAGACATCCAGACAAAGTTGTCATAAATTCAACATAAGTAAGTTATTTCTTTCAAAATAAATTTTACTAGTCTCAAACCAAACTAAGAACTTTGTTTTGATATGTTGGTGATGGTTAAAAATTACATTTTCATTGTCAATCTTTAAATAATAAATCATTTATGATAGATCCCAAAACAAAAAAATTCTCCAAAATGCTTCACATGGTAATAATTATCTATAATCACAATATCTCTTTATTTAATCAACAATAAATACTTTTATATATTTACTAGAATCACTACTAATTTTACTTATAACTTTATTTGAACATTTGTTAATATATTGAAACAAATATTTTATTCATGTGATATTGTCAATTGAGGAGCTTGATTCCTTCATACCTCAATCAAAAATAGTAAATATAAAGAATCACACTACTATTACCTAGTTTAAGTCATTTTGTTTCATAAATGACATTATCACTAGATCTATAACATTATAAGGACAATAAAAACTATAATTTTTCATTTTTTTCCTAAATCTTTTCCATAGACTGTTTTTTAAATATATAATTAAAATTATAATATATGGAATGAAAAATATTTCTTGACTTAAAGATTAATTACAATTTTTATAAAAAAGTTTATCCACTTTACGCTTCTTTTCTATTTTTATGACAAAATATATTCTTTTTTCTAATGTTTAAAATATTTTATTTAATAAATTAAATTTAAATATTTTTTATATTTTCATTAAAAATATTTACTAAAGTTCGTTATATTAATGTGATTAAAGATAAAATATACAAATATTAATTATGTGTGTTTTTTTAATTTTTTAATAAAATAGTAATATATTTATAATATAATATTATTTATATATATATATAATTTATGTTTATAAAATAAAATATTAAAAAATTCATAATAATCAATCAAAATGTCTAATTATTTGTCTAAAATTATTTTTAAACACTAATTTTAGAAGATAATATAGATAAAATTGATTTAAATTTTATCATGAAAAATTAAAAATATACTAATTACATAAAATTTATTTTAATTTTTTGTCACCAAATTATTCTGCAAAATATATATTCTAGCAACTCAAATATAATTTTTTTATTTGATTTTAACATTTATATGATAGTTTTTTTATAAATTAGATTTAAGTTTCATTCTATAATTTTGTAAAATTTATTTATCTATTTTTAAAATTGTATAAGTTAGTAAATAAAAATTTAAATTAATATAATAATAAAATTATATAAATTAAATATTGTAATCTTGAATCAATTAACTATTTTTTTAATTAAATAGTAATTATATATATATATACGCACACACTATTTACTCGCATATTTTGTTTTATATAATTTAATAAAAACAATTGATTGTATATAAGTTTTAATTAATTAATATCATATCTATAAATTAAATTAGATATATTTTTATCTCTAGTTTTTGCTGAAAAATATATAATCCATACTTGTACATTATAATATGAAAAAAAGTTATAACAATATGGATTAAAATTATTGTATAAACATATTTTGAACATAATAATTTAATATTTTTTCATGAATTAAATTAAAAAAATCTATATTTTAGAAAATATTTTTTCTATAAATTTTATTTTATATAAAATAAAATTATTATACTCGTATATTTAAAGTTATTAATAAATATTATAAATAAGATATTAATTTTATTATTTAGAAATAAAATTAATTTTAATAATAATGATTAACAATGAACATGATATTCATATTCTGCTTAAAACTATTTTTTTTTATATATCATCTTTTCTTATCCTAATTAATAAAATGTATACTAGAATAAATTAAATAAAAAATACAAATTTTGATTTTATTTACCATATTATTATTCGTATTAACACACTTTTGGATAAGAATAATCTTGTTTTCTATTTTGTATTTTTTATCATTTTGAACTTTATTTGAAACAATTATGAAGAGTGAAGTTGAAATAAATTTAATTGTGAAAATAAACTTATAGTTTCTATGAAAATAAATTTAAATTCACATATGAATTTTCAAATTTAGTGTGATGTGTTTATCAATATTGACGAATTTATTTTCATCTAAAATAAAATTATATGGTAATTATTCTGTTAATCTAAAAATAAGAAAGATTTTAAAAAATATTTAATTGTTTTGATGATGATGACTCTAAAAAAAGAAGATGGACCTTCATGATTGAAGTCTTGAAATCTTAAAGTCTTGTGGAAGCTTTAATATTGTATTTTGTATATATGTTTGATTGTAATAGTTATAGTTAGAATTTGTGTTAAAAATCACAGCATGCACACAATTCTCCCTAAACTTTGAAAGAGCCTTTTGTTTATCGTAAAAAGCATTTAACGCTAAAATAATCTTATTTTCAGGAATAATCTATTATCATGCTTGAAATATTCGATTATTTTCAGAAATAATCGATTATCATCAGCAAACTTTTATTTTTCAATTACTCTCTGAAATAATCGATTATCTTAAGTAATAATCGCTTATTCTGAATGTTTTTGCAAAAACCTTTTCATATTCTACAGAATCTTGCACCCCTCTTTGCTTATAAATACAAAAGGGGTAAGAGCTTTCAAATTTAACCTAGAGAGATCAAAGTGAAAGTTGTTATGATTCTAGTGTTCAAACTTACTTCATCCTTTGTGGTTATTCAAAGGAGGTGTTTATCTTTTGAGGTTTTCAAAAGAGGTGTTTTCATCCTTTGTGATTATTCAAAGGAGGTGATTTCATTTTTTGTGAGATCAAGGAAGTGGTTGATCGTTCATCCTTTGTGGTTATTTAAAGGAGGTGTTTTCATTCCTCGTGATGTTCAAGGAATGTGTTGTTCATCTCTTGTGTTTTCAAGAGAGATGCTGTTTCATCCTTTGTTCTGTACAAAGGAAGTGTCTTGCTATTCTTCCTTCTATCTTTCTCATTCTACGCTGCATTGTAAGTTTGTAAACTTTATTATTAAGATAGTTAGTAGAAATCACTCCCTGTTGAGGTGATAAGTCATTGGATGTAGGATCTGTTTTGATCTGAACCAATATAAATACTCTGTGTATTTTTCTATATCCCTACTCTCTTTACATTCAGCTTATATTCTGCTTATTTATGTTATACTCTGATTTTTATAAAACAGAACTTAAATTTATATTAGGATTTTTGTTAAACTCTACTTTAACAAGATTAAATTCGAAAAAGGTTTAATTTTTATTAAGAAATTCACATCCCTCTTGGTTGATTTTACCTGCACTATTTATTCTAACAAAGTTGATAAACATTGTTAGGTCATACACACACACACATATATATTACACCAAAATGCATTAAGTAATCCAAACATGTTAGATTAACTAACCAACCAAAGAGTCATAATCAAATCCATAAAAATGATAATTAGTTGGTAAGGGAATAACGTTGTCATTGAATAAAGAAACTTTTGTTCCAAATTGAAATGTTTTGTAAGAACCATGGTATGAAGCAAGATTGAAATTAGTATACAATACACACTTCTCTCACGGATATCATTATGAAATTTATATATTAAGGTGCACGAGACAAAGCATGGATTTTGGAACCCTCTATGAACAAAACAATCAATAAAACCTCAATTTTAACCTAAAAATAGAATTAAAAATATCAAATAGAGTAAATAATAAACTTCTTTGTCTTGGAGAACCATCTCTAACAAAAATGGAAACTTTAGTTTAGTGAGGTCAAAAACAAAACAAAGACGTATCACTCTCACTAATATTTGTCACTGATCCTTTTCAGGATTGACATTAATGATGACATCATATTTTGATGCTTCCATGTGTAATATAAAATGTCGATACTGAAACTAACAACAATAATGAAATCAAGAGTAATGCGTCATGCAAGTTATATATATGTGAAAGTGAAGGCAAAACTTAACAAATGCGCAGATTTTTGAGTTTTGAAATTTGAAAATAAAAATTAGTGAAACATGACATAATACAAAGGTTAATCGCTAAAGAAAACAAAACCCTAAACCATGCCATATTAAAGACTAAAAATGAAAATTTTACCTCCTTTTGAGAAATTATTAAAAAAATACTGAAACTGGAAACAACACGAAGATTAATCTGTCAAAAATGAAAATAAACCATAAACCATGTCATATTAAAGACTCGAAATGAAACCCCAAGCCCATTTTCAAATATTATTGTAAAAAAATTATGAAAAAATGGAACAATACAAACAATAATTGGTCAAAAATCATTCACAGGAAACATTGTAGTTAAAGTAAAAGACAAAAGAAGATTAGCTTAACTTACCCATGTTTTCCTAGTTGTTGCTTCACACCTTACAAAATCTGAGAATGCGTGCATCGAATGCAGGAAATTGGCTGCCAACGATAGCAACATCTATGTAAGACATGAAAATAGAAAGCTTAGATCTTGGAATAAGAAAGAGGAAGAGAGATAAAGATCACAAAAGATATGAGTGTGAGAGAAAAGAGAGAATTCACGAGAGAGATTAGGGTTAAGTAGAGAAGAAGAGGCTTAGGTAGAGAGACAATGAGATTGAGAATTCAAAAAGATAGAAAGAAGAAATGCGTGTGATTGAAGAGTCAATAAAGGTGAGAGAAGCGAATCATGTAGAGAAATGGCAAGAGTGAGGAGGCACAATGATTAATCAATATTTATCCATGTTTTCTTACCCTTTTGTACTTATTTTAATTATTGTTTTGTGTCTAATTATCCATTATTGACACGTTTTTATGATTTGAACTTTATTGGGCCAGTAATTTAGTTTTTTATTAATTTGAATTTATTTGTCTAATTTTCATTTATTTTATTTTTTAGAATAATCTTGAGGCATTTTTGGGCATGGAAAATATCCTGAACTTGAAGAAATTTCTGTCACGTTAGTCTCTACTTAGAATTTTAATTTCGTTTTCTTATATTTTCGTAATTTGGGCCAGACAATATTTTTTTTATGAGGACCAACCATTTTGGTGGAGAGGGGCTTACCTAGGGTTACAAAACCCTAAGGAGAAGAGGCAGAATAGACATTCACACACAACTGCTCACATTTCCATCTCTTTCAGCTTCCGTCTTTCGCCTTTTGTTTTTCGTCTTTCAGCTTTCATCTTTATTTTTTTTCTCCATTGATTTTCGTTTTGAATCTCCATGGAGGGTTAATTTTCAAAGGTTGATTTCCTTAGTAGATTGCTATGAACTTTGAGGTTTAATTCACATTTTCCCTTTTTTTTACTTGATTCTCCATCTTCTATTCTTTGTACTTATATTGTCATTCATGCTTAATGAATATTATTTTCGTAGTTTGCTTAATTCTGTGATTGATTAAAGATTGATTGATATATACGTTTGCTTAATTCGTGTAAGGAACTCTTAGGTTAATCTTCACTTAGTTTATTGATTTGGGTTGGGATGAGGATTAAGATGAACAAAGTGTGTTTTTCTGTGTAACCAAGGATAAGGGAAATTGTAATTGAATCAGGGAATCAATCCGTTTTTTATAATTGTTTACATTTTGTGAAATCATTGTGTTCTATTTTGAATCAACAATCCATACAAACTCCCCCACCTTATTTGTACCATTCACGCGTTGATCCTTAATTCTTTCCTTTGCTTTAACCACGATTCTTGGGAGACAACCTAAAAATCACTTTCTAGTATTACATTTTAATTATTTATTTGATCGGATACAACTTTGATCACATAGATAATAAAAAATGTGTGTCATAGAAAAGAGACATGATAGACTTCTATTAAATGCTATGTGTCCACTTTACTTTTTATAGTTAAAATTGTATTTAATTTTGTTTTGGTTCATTTGTATATAGTATAGATTACTTTTTCTATTATATTTTATTTTTTGTGACGGTAATTTATTAATTTTATTGATTATACACACATTACTATTATAATAATAATATTATTATTATTATTAAATATAATTTAAAAAAATTGTAAAAAATATTCATAACACTTTTTCTTGGATATTGATTCGGTTTATTTCATAATTTTGAAATATTTTTATAATACCAATGAAATTCTGAAATATTTTCACAACATCAACAAATATAGCATTGACAAGAAGTTGTATGTAAATAATAAAATATTAGTAAACATTTTACTTTTTGACAACAATTTTCTTAATTTCACTTAATGTGAATATGGTAGGATACATTTATCAACTCATCCTTATTTGTGTTTCTAGCCACATCAAATTTAGCATGCAAACTCAAAAAAGTAAGTTCATTGCATCAAAATCATCTTGAGAATGCATGAAATAAAAATAAATAAGCTAGCTTTAGATGAAACAATGTGATACTTAAATTTTTATATTAGTTTATCCCAATATTAGAATACATCAAGTTCTCCTTTAGAACCTGTAAAGGATTAGAATAATCAATAATTGATTACAAGTATTTTTATTACCACCTTTTGCTTACAACGAGAGCACAAATTTAATCATGATTATCCCATTTATCTCCCCTTGAGATAAAGAACAAGTATTCTTTAACACTAATCCATTTTTGGCTCTCACTAAGCATTCCATTATTATTAATCCTAACTACTTTAAAAGAGTTATTTAAAAATATTACAAGGAAAACTCTTAGTAGAGATGATATAAAGTGTATATTGAAGAGAGAAATATTCACATGGTTATGGTTTTACAAATATGAAATACTCTCTCTATCGTCTTGTTGAATGTTATTTAAATCATGCACTAGGAGAAGCTTTATATTATTATTGCATGCAAAGAACTTTTAATTCACATAGAATCACTTGCAGACTATACACTTCATTCATTAGTATTTTTCTACATGAGAGTTTCTATATACAAAAATGTTGAAAAAGACAATTAGAGCTTGCATGCAGATCTTTGTCCCTGTGTCGATGTTTTACAAAAGGTTCACAATCTTTTAGCTCACACCTTTTATTGTAGTCATGAAAAAGACAATTTTTTCTCTAAACATCCCTTTATACTACTAACAACACCAAATTGAACATATAATCTTAGGATGAATTGGTATATGATTTTAGAATTCATGTGGTTTGTGGGACAAGTTTGATGAAAGATAGATGATATATCAAATTCAGTTTACATCTTATGTTACATATGTCTTCTACATCTACTAATTGATTGTTGACTTTTTGGTCAGTATATAGTCATTGTATGTGGTTTAGACGTTCTTGATGTAATAACTTTTATATAATTCATCTTACTTTTCTTCAAGCATAGAGACTTTAGTCTCCTGATACACACTTAGACAAAATATGATTAAATCACTAAAATTTAATATTATTTGTTATGATAAGAAAACATAGATAACACTAACAAGATTGTATTGACTTATTATGATTAAATTGTATAACATAGATCATATATATCTTCTATACTTTTTAAGATAACTTTTATATAGTTTAGTTACAAGGCCGTTAATCGAGTTTCATGTTCTTTGTTTGAACTCACTTTAACCTTGGGATTGTGCAACAATGGTTAGGATTTCAAGTTAGGACATGCCACAATTTCAAGTTAAGACATGCCACTAAACTTAAGACAAGCCACTAAACTTAAGACAAGGGAGATTAGTTAAGGAAAGTTAGATTAAAGTGCTTGTGATTGTAAATTGAGGATAGCCTGTTAAAGTTATAGATTTAGGACAACAACTATTATATGTTGAAGTTGCAACCAAGTTTCCTTAGGAGAAAAAATCAGTAATATTTTACAAATTGATTAAACTAATTACTTACAAATTTATTTTTTTATAATTAATTTGTTAAAATTCATAAATATATAGAAGAAATTAACATTACATACTGATAACATTGTTCAAAAAAATTTCCATCTCTAATACGCCAAACTTATATAGAATTTTTTTATCAACAAAACCTATAAAATTAATTTAGTATTACCTACAAAAAAATAGCATATATAATAAATTTACGTACCAGAATAAATTTATGTATAATATTTGTACATAAATAAAAAAATTATATACAAATGTAGATAAATATCAATAAGGTTTAAATTGTCTATTTTTAAATACAAATTCAAATTTGTACATAAATATCATTAGGATTTAAATTGTCCACTTTTTTACATGATAATTAGTAATGTTTCCACCAATTTTATGACAATAACTTAGCATAAATTCAAGAACAAGAATATAAATATTTTGGAAATTTAAAAAATAACGTTATTTGAAAAATATTGACTGTCTGTTTACAAGTTTTAAGATATCATTTCAAATTAATTTATAAGAATAAATTTTATAAAATAGTTAATGGATTTAATTTTAAAAAATTTCATATTATATAGAAATTTCAATATAAATGAAGTGGACAGAAAATATATTTAAAATTTAATTTAAGTGAATAAATATTTAATTGGTAGTAATTAGTATTGTAAAAATGTTCTACAGGCATATCACACTCAACATATTTCTAGACATGATATCCTTTTTTAACCTAAATAAATTATACACGGTTTTATATAAATTATTTTAATAGTATCTTTATAATTAATGATAAAAAATATACTTTGGTATACAATTTATGTTATTATCAAATTTTATTTTTTATGATAATTCAGTATAAGTTTACAGGAAAAATATAAATATTATTATGATTTTCAGTATAATTTTTAATCAATTTTTGCCTAATATTAATTTATAACAACTATAAAAAATAATTTATTAATTTTTTCAGATGAAGAAAAGGTAATTTTTTCTAATAGTTCATCATTTAGGAAATTTATTATTACAAATTTATAAAATTTAATAAATCATTATTTAGGACCCTTATAAATAAATTTATGAATTTATTTGGAATATATGTCTTGAATAGAGAAAAGGAGAGGTTTATAATACCGATAGAAATAACCTATCTCGTATTATTGTTTTTTTATTAATTAAATTTTGATACATAATTAAAGTAGATATATTAGCATTCTATTTTTTTTTTCTCATTTTACATACTTTCATTTAATGTTATCTTTTTAAGTTATAATTATTTTTATCTTAATACATTGCACTTATAACAACTTGTAATACTCTTTCTTATATTCTTTTAAATATTTTTTTCAATGATCTCTCTATCTTTTTAATCAAAATCATTTTATTATGTATTTTTTAAAATAATAATAATAAATTAAAGATATTTTTAAAAATAAATAATTTTTATAATTTTTTATTTAATTAAATTTTTCTTACAATAATATATATTAATAGTAAAGTAATTTTTCATTGACACATAAATTTTAATAATGATTGATTAATTTTTAATTTTCATAATAATATATATTAATAATAAAATATTTTTTTTATATTAGTAACTTATTTAGAAATTTTAATTATGATTGACTAATTTTTAATTCTTATAACTTATAGTCAATTTTAATGATAAGTGGATTGTTTTTAATTTTAATTTAAATGATATTAATTAGAAAAAATATTTAAATTTAAAAAGTTAAATATGTAAAAAACAAATTAAGAAAAGTTTTAAGAATTATTTATTTTTAAAAAATTCTTTTCTAAATTATTGTTATTATTTTAAAATTTACGTGATTAAATGATTTTATTAAATTTAAAAAATTTCATTAAAAAAAAGGAGAAGTTAGTGAGAAAAAAATAATTAAAAAAATATTAATAATAAAAGAATATATGTCATTCTTTAAAATGTAATAAAATAAGATATTAAAAATTAAAAATATATCATTAAATATCAATTAATAAATTAAGAAAACAAATAAATAAATAAAATATGACAGAGCTATTTTAACAATATATCAATTGGTGAGATAGATAGATGTTAGACAGGTAATTTATATATATATATATATATATATATATATATATATATATATATATATATATCAATTTCGTATGACCTACTGCCATTGTTATGACATGATATGTTCTACATAAATTATTTGGTATCTCGTTTCCATTACAATAAAATAATACAATTTTTAAATGTATTTAAAAGTGAATAATTTTATAAGAATGTCCATTTCTAAATCATTTAAAATATGATGAATTAGTTTTGAATAAAAAATTTATGTAATTATTGAAAACTAAATAAATTATGTGTTTATTGATTTGTATTTTTATCAAATAATGAAATTCTATTTGGTAAAGAATAAAATAATTTAATTTTAGTGTATAATGATATAAAATATAAAGTTCAAATTAATGAATTTTAATTATTTTGAATTTAAAATTTGAAATGATTTCTACACATATATGAAAAATTATTATTTTTTGAATAATATCATTATAATAAATTTCCAAAATAATTTATTTAGGGCGATAAATTTAAGTTAGTACTAAAATTTATTTGTGAAATTTTTCAATATAATATCAAGGACAAAAATATAAACATTTTATAAAAAATGAGTACACGTTTATTTGATTATTTTTTAAAGTACAATTTTGAAAATAATTTGTAAATATAATTGTTATAAAATAACTTACGAAATGAATTTTTAAAATTTTTCATATTAACATTAATTACTTGCTATACTATTATTAAGACACTATTATTAATTTATTAATAGGCCTTAGCAATTTTTTACCACAATCAATAAAATATATGTCAAGGATCTTTTCTTAAAATAAATAGACAAAGAACAAAATAAAATGAAAAAATAAATTACAACATATTCAAAGATATTAAACATGATTTTTTATCATTATTATAACAAATGTGGTTACCTATATGTATTGAAATGCTTATGGTCACACTTGTTATTGTAAATAGACATGAAAAACTAAACACTATTGCTACCACAATTACTAATACATAATCCAAATTTTAAACTATGATTAAAGATTTGGTGTAGATAAATCTAGCCTTGAAAGATTAAAATGGTTGGTTCCCATGATTTCTCATAAGGCCACTAAGACTAGGACGACCCATGGTAGCTCCATTGGTTGGATCAAATGGATGAACATGGTTATGTTCAAAACCAAACCCTAAACCCCTATGGTACACATTTTGTGGAGTTTCAAGAGCTATGCCTCCAAGGTTGTTCATCCCAAATCTTTGGCTTGAAATGGAGGTGTTGTGTAGCCCTTCAGGTACAAAATGTGGTGGCCATGGCATGGTTGACAATGGAGTCATAGAGTGCATGTTAGCCTCATAATAAAAGGGTATTGGACCACGAAAAGGATGTTGGTGTGCCATGGTTGAGTAAGGGAACATGTGAACACCAAGACCAAAAGTTCCCATGTCAAATTCTTTATCCATTCTTGAGAGCACTCTTTCACGTCTATGAGCATTTTGATGCCCTCCTAAGGCTTGGGAGCTTGGAAACTTCTTGTTGCAAAACTTGCATGGGAATTGTCGTTGCTTAGGCACCATCAGTTGTTGTTGTTGTTGTTGATGATGATGATGATGATTAGGGTTTTCCATTGGTTTTGGAGATGAACTTGGTGAATCCATAGGATTTTTCAAAGATTTGCAAATGGGCATGGATGAGGATTCACCAACCATTTTGTTATTGCCAAGACTCATACATAGTAACAACTCTGAGTCCATAATTTCAGTAGAAGCTGTTTCATCGATCTTACGTTTGAGTTTTCTACTCTCGTTATCACCTCTAGCAAAGAGTTCATCTGACATTATTTTGATGAACTACCCTCTTAAGTTGTTAAGAAACTTTTTTTGGTGTTATGTGATTTGAAGAAGAGAGGTATTTATTAAGAGATGATTTAATATTGCATATTGTGTAAAAGGAAATATATGTATGTGGGTAGATGCATAACATAACATTGCTCATTAACAATTTAATTATAAGAGAAAAAAAATTCAAAAGGCCTTTGAAAGTCAACTTTAGATTGAAAATTCTTGTAATAATACTATAAATTATACTCTAATTTTTTTTGTTTCTACAAAATTACACTTTAATAAAAAAAATGTGTAATTAATGTTGCATTTAAAATTTATTAGTCAACTTAATTGACCATTAATTATAGATTTATTTAAATAGGAGTCCATGTCTTGAATTCATTTTATTTGTAGCATATTCTTCATACAAACATTAAATTATATGTTGACTAGAAAAATAGTACAAGTAAGTATGATATGTTTTATTTGAAGGTAGTTTGAAAACTCATTGACCAAAAAAATGTATGAGTAGTTGAAACTAATGAACTCATTAATGTAAAACAATGTGTAGCAAACTATATATATGAAAAAGAATTGTCAACAATTCAAACTTAACTTGTTGTCCCTAATCTTTGGAGTAATAATTAATTGATATATTAAATATTCCCTCTAATTTGGAGTTTAGGGAAAAATTAATTATATTATATTATTTTTTGTTTGAAAAAATAATTAAATCTATTAATATTTTAAGTTGACTAAGGACTGACATGGAGTTGTGATTCATGTAGGGATAAAAAAATATTCATACTCACAATTATTTGTAGTTAAAATTAAGTTGAACTTCTGAATAATTTAGATAGATATAAATATATTTGTATTTATTAAGAAATCAAGGTAGTTGTTATTACCCATATTTTAGTGAAGTTGATTAAATTTAGTTTTAAAATTGCACTATTTTGGTTAAAATAATTGTGTTGAATATTTTAATAATTTATTTATCTTTATTTTTTAAAATGTTTTAATAGTTTAAAATTATGGTCAAAATGTATTTAAACCTTTTATATGTCCAGATATTAAAAAATAAAAAAGATATGTATTTTAATGAATTCATGAACTTTAAATAAATAAATATTTATCTAGTGAATTGTGTACTAGGAGACTCATACTCGTAATGTGTTTAGCTTGTTATCCATATATTTATATTTTAATATATTAAAAGTCTTTGTAAAGGCAAATTTACAAAAAGGGGTTTAAACTATGATTTAAAAGCTTATTTAAAAGGAAACTTGTTCCAATAGATTCTTTTTGAATTTTTTTCTCTTTTGAAAAAGTTATTTTAAAGAAAGAGAGAAAAAAAATATAACATTTATCTCTATTACTAATATTATTTCAAATTCTTAGAAAATCACCATGTTTTAGTATATCGTTATATGATACACATATTTTCGTAACAATAAAAAATATTTAGGTTTAATTTTATATATAGTAATTATTACACTCTCTTATAATTATGTTTAACATATGTAATTATCACACAATCAAATATGTACACATAAATCAAATATATACATATAAAGCATATGTTATAAAATATCTATTATACTTTTATGGATATACTCTAAAAAATATATACACATAAAGCATAAATATATACACATAAAACATATGTTATAAAACTTATAATTGTTATCATATATAGTTTGTTTGATCATTTAACAACTTATATATTTCATTTACTAATGATTTATTATATATCTAGTTGAGTATTTGTAACATTTTACTTAAAAAAAATTCATTAATTTTTTACATTAGTGTACATAACTCAATATTACAGTAAAATCTGAAATCATATGTAATATCCTAACTTAATAGATACATAGAAGATCACTAATTAAATGTTCTCCAATTATTACATGGATAACATATGTATTTATCATATTAATAACTCTTTGATTATACTTACCAATATCATAATATCTTAAAATAACTAACTATAATCATTCTATCAAGTTTTAAACCTCAACTTAAACTTGTTTCTCACTCCAATGTGCATGTATAAGAACTTAAGGTATTTATGACTATATGCTAAAAAATAAGTCAAAGCAACACTAAAGTGGTTTAACTCACTTCATTTTTAGTTAATCAATACTTGTAACTAAGTCTTAAACTCTTCAATTATATTCAATTTTATCAAGTTTTAATTGCATTTTTATACTTTTTTTTATTCACGTCACCCCTAAATGATATGTTCTAATATAATGAGATCTTTAAGAAATTATGATCCAAAGTATTGTACTTAATGTAAGTTTGTACTATTATTTCTTAGAAGAAAACTTTTCAAGTATTTATAAGTAGGCTTCAAAAACTAGTCAGTGTAGAATGTTAAGAATCCTTTGTTATTTCTTGACTTATGATATTTCTTGATTTATGATATTTCTTGATTTTTATGTTTCATATACTTAAATTCATCTAATCATGATCTATGTGAGAGGTTAAGATATCCTTCAAAACATCATGAAAATACATAAAATATAAAGATGTCATTTCAAGTACCTCATATATTTTGGGACCAAAAAGTTAACTAAGCCAAAAAAATAAATAAATTTATATACAATCACAAAATTATTATTTCACAAATTAAGAATAATGTGTAATAGTAAAACTAAGTTTTCTAAATCTTAACAAACTTTATAAAAATAGGTCAAAAGGAAGTAGAAGAAAAATATAAGCTTTTAAAAAGGAATAGACAATAATGTATGGTGGTTGAGGAAAAAAATAGATTGTAGAAAATGATGTAAAAAGAAATGAATGAATATGTTATGTGATTGTACTAAGAAAGACTACGAACATACTAAATACTTTAGTGAAGAGTTTTTTGAGAAATGTCATTAGTTGTGAAAAGTCGTTTTGTATACTTATTTTAAAAAGACTTTGTGTACTTAGTTTAAAGAGACATTGTCTACTCATATAGTTAAAAATGACTTTATATGCTCATTATGAGCTAGAAGTGAAACTAATAATACTTGTAATATGTTTTGATTAATGAAACTCTTTGTCATTGAGATTGAAAAATTGAACATAACTCAAGTCAAGATGAACCAATATAAAATTATATTATTATTGATCATTCTACTACACATTACTTTATTTATTGAGAATTTATTTTAAGTAATAAGTCTTATAAAATCATTAGACGACCCTCTTAATATTTGATAGTCATTTGAAAAAATATATTTCGAAAATATTTTATTAACTATACTTAAATATCCCATTTCTGCAATTAATTTGTTCATTCGTATGATAAGAGCATCTCCAACAAAAGATTAAAAAAGTTGATCTTAAGTTGACTCCGTAATACTACGTCATTCTAAAAGTCAATTCCATTTTTACTCTAACACAAGATCAAACTCCATGGATCCTGCAAAATCATGTCATCTGCCTGTTTGTTTTTGTTCATTTTGAAATTTTGAGTTTCAGTTGAGGGAACTAGATTTTTTGACACGCACAAAAAAGAAAGAGAATATAAAAAATATTCTTTTATTAATGCTTTAATGTATAATAATTTACATAATACACTCTTAAACATTCAATCTAATATAATGATAGCAGAAAAAAAAAGAAAATATAAAAAATATTTTTTTATTAATGCTTTAATGTATAATGATTTACATAATACACTTTTAAACACTCAATCTAATATAATGATAGCAAAGAAGGAATTTGACTCACAATAAATTATCTTAAAAGGAATTAACCAACTACCATATTCTTTACAAAATTTGACCCCACTTTTATAATAAATAAGTAATGTTAAATCTAATCAACTCATGTTAAAGAGATTCTAACCTATATTTACTCTTACATTAATATATCTCTCCAATATAATTTTACATTTTAACACCAACATTTAATTCAAAACTATTAAAATTATTTTCTAAACTAACTTAACATATTTATTAACTATTAATGTGGATAAGATTTTGTGGGACAAAAAATTCTTTAACCCAAAATAAATATACTTAAATATGTTATGCCGTTGAAAAAGAGAGTCACGTGCTCAGCAGCAAGTGCAAGTACACGGGTCCCGCACACGTACGGACACGATCTGTTTGCGTTACTTTCGTGGATGGTCTCTTCCTTTTCTTTTCTTAGTCATATCATTTCGATGCTTTCTCTGTCACTCACTCTCACAGACTCTATCAGATTCGCTTCGCTCTTCTTCACCCAATTCGAACTCTTCAGTTTTTTACCAAAATGCAGTCCAGTCCGTTGCTCCTCGAGGAACCTATCAGAATGGCTTCCATCCTTGAACCATCCAAGGCTGTCAGGATCTCCTCTCTCTCTCTCTCTCTGTTTTCAATTTTGTTAATTTTGTGGTATTTTTAATTTTCGTGGTCTGTGATGGATAAAAAACGGAATAATAACCGATTGTTTTGGGTTGCTTGTTGTTTCGAAGTTGCAGTTCTTTTGATGCTTTGTTTGCTTGCTAGTTATTAATTTAGCAGTTGGAGACGAGTTTGTTAGCGTTTCATGTGTAAATCATTGTAATATCTGAAAACATGAAGGGAATTGACATTTTTGTAATTAGAAAGTGAAGTCAGAAAATGAAAATGGAAAAAAAAAATGGAAAAAAAATGAAAGCGTGAGTAAACGGGCTTTGGTTTTCGGTTTTTTCGGTAGGAAAATTTCTGAAAATGGTTTTGTTTGGGACTGTTTGTTTCTGATCTCAGTTTTTTATTTAGAAAACTGTTTTTTGAAACAATGTTCAATAGTCAATTTCTAATTGATCACTGATTTTTACTGAAAATAAAGATGTTTAAAGCGTTTTAAGAGTTGTTTTTCTCTTGCGTGCATCTTTGTTTTAGAATTTGCATTTGAATTTAACAGATCGGAGAAGATTTCTTTTCACGGTCGGAGTAGAGTTCGAATTCGGTGTCTGAGATTTTTTTAAAGGTGTCGATTGTGAAATTCGCTTTTTTAACCCCTCTTTATTTGGCAACCTTGTATGGTGATGTGCTAGTTCAAGTTGAGAGGAAGGTGTGTACTGTGCTTTTAAAATTTCGCATAATTGGAAAAAATTTTAAATTTATGTGTTGTGCTTCTATCATTAAAGTCTTGATTTGGCTGGATTTTTTTTTACATTTTAATTTTCTTTTGGAATAAAAGTTAGAAAAAAGGATCAAATTAAAAGTAGTACCAGAGCAATGGCGTAGGTACTACGGAAGTACTAAAATTTGCTGAAGATTGTGAACTATTTTAGCTTTCATGTTACACTCTAGGTTTGAGGTTTGGACCTGGTGGGTCATGTCGCTGTTTTTTCAGATTTGTTTATTATTCTGGTGTTGAAGTGTGAAACTAAGAACATGTTAGCCTATTCTTGAGAATTTGTGCTCCTTGACAATTTGGATTTTGACTAAGTAGTTGTTGAAATGCACTCTGCAGAGTTTCTTTCCAGCCATGACAAAGATTGTTGGCACACTAGGCCCAAAGTCACGATCAGTTGATGTGATTTCTCAATGTCTTGAGGCAGGAATGTCTGGTATTTTCCCAATGCAACCTTTGATTGGTTGTGATCCTTAACAATTGACTATAAATGTTAGTTGTATGATAGAGAAGGGACTACCTGGTTATTTTGTTTTTTCTGGTTATTGTTGAAAGAAAATTTGAAATTTGATAGTTTTGTCTTATAAAATCAACTATTTTGGAATTTGTAGGTCTTGTTTTTTCAAAATCTATAACTATAGCACGAGTAAGAACTAGTAGTATTAGTGTTTGCAGCTTCCCTTTTGTGTCTACTGTGATTGTTGTCAAGCTTGAGTTTTCAATTGGTTATGACTCGTCTTATTCTTCTTTTCTTACAACGTGCTAGTGGCAAGGTTTGATTTTTCATGGGGTGATCCAGAATACCACCAAGAGACGTTGGATAATTTAAGGAATGCTATCAAAAGTACCAAGAAACTCTGTGCGGTAAACTTGTTATATTTTTTGTGTGTTTATTTAAATGTTTTGTAATCACTTAGGCTCTAATTGACTATCTTCCTGGCTATCTCTTCTAAAGTGGACCCTCATTATTGGAGGTCTACTAACAAATTTAAGCATAAAAGAGAACACTACTATCTCATTCTCATTTTCATTTGGTGTCTTGTTGAAAATAAGCCAAGAGTGTTGAGGAGAAAACATGTGTCTTGTGCATAAATGATCTATCTTATTAATAGTATGAGTGCATTTTGTACAAAATGGAAAACCATAGGCTAACTATAAATAGTTTGGTATAATTATGATAGGAACTTGTGTAATATGAGGTGCCTAAGTCCCACCGTAAGTAATATGAGATGTTTGATAGAGTATTTAAGTGTTTGGTTATTCCCCCTTAATTTCTAGCTTTTGAGTGTAAATTTCCCATGTATTTGGATGCTTATCAATTTGTATTAGAGCTGGTTGTTTGTGTCTTGAAAAGGGCTGCCTACGGAGTGATTTGACCAATGTGGACATTTAGTGAAGTGTTATTTGTTGGATCAAGCTCTTACATTAGGCCAAAAACTATAACTAGTAGTCAAGGTAGTAGTTCAAGCACCATGATTCAATTGTGACTTATCTTACCTGACTTCTGTTACGGGACAATTGATACATCTTGTAAAAATCTCTCCCTCAACAATTGTCCTGTTAGGAATCACACTCTTCGATTATGACTTGACTCATTTTGGTTGGGATACATTGTTGGATGTGAAAAATGTCTTTCTTCATGGAGCTTTAGAAGAAGTGTACATGGATATTCCTTTAGGATATGAAACTCAGAGTGGAAGGAATATGGTATGAAGGCCTAATATGGCCTTAAGCAGTCTCTAAGAGTATGATTTGGGAGATTTATGAAAATAATGGTTTCCTTAGAATAAAAGTAAAGCCAAGGAGAACATACTTTATTTATATAACACCCTTATAGGTAAACTTACTATACTGTTGGTCCATGTGGATGATATAATTATTATAGAAGATGAAATAAAAAAATCGACTTTAAAGGAAAAATCGACTTCCTAAGTTAAGATGAAAGACCTGAGAAAACTCAAGTATTTCCTTGGAATAGAGGTCCCTCAAAAGGGAGATTTTCATCTCCTAAAGAAAATATGTACGTGATCTCTTCAAAGACACAAGTAAGTTTGGATGTAAACATCAGGTGTTCTTATTGAAGATAAATCATAAAATTAGATGTGAAGTGAGTTCTTCTGTAGAAAAGATTGAATATCAGATATTGGTTGGAAAACTGATTTATTTATCATACACAAGATCAAACATTGCTTTTGTAGTTAGAACAGTTGGCTAGTTTATGCATGATCTAAGAGAAAGAAACATGCGAGCAATTGACCAAATTCTCCCATACTTGAAGTCAAGCCCTGGAAAGTGGTTACTATTCAGGAAAGAAGATACTTTGATCATGAAGATACATATTGATTTAGACTATGCATGTTCTGTTATTGACAGAAAGTGTTGGGGGAGCAGTTAAGAGGCTTGGTGAGGGGGAGAACACAAAAAGTGTTTGGGAAAACATTGCGGTTAATGTAACCTATGATTTTTCCCAACACCAATATAGTTGCTTCTCATTTTTTCAGCTTTTGAAAGTGTGAACTTTCGTTTAGTGCCTTGCAAATGGAAAACCGAACATGCAGAAAGGGATTGTGGGAAAGACAATTACATTTGAAAGAAAAAAAGGTGGTTATTTCTGAGTTTTAAGGAGTGTAATGTAATGCATGAGTAAAAAATTTGCCCCCTACTTTAATGACTGAAAATTTTAATTTTTTCTTCTGTCCTTTACCTTTCCTTTTTGTGCTATCCTTACTCTGTTTTTTTATTAAAAAATGTGGCACGAGTATTTTTGTTTTCTATTGAACTTTATATTTTAACAAATCAAATGGACCCTTAGTGGTTCAATTTTTACTTCTAACATATAGTAGGTCTACACTCTACGGGCAAAGCATCAAATTCCCCCCAAAAGATTGTTTTAATTACACTTACACAACTTGAATTTGTATTTTTCTTCTCTGACCTATGCCTCAATATTATCATCCACATGTAGCCTTGAATAGTAATATAAAATAGATTGATGCTATTTGGGTGTATGTTATTTTTATAAGCGTCCATGCATTAATACTTACTTTTAACTGTTGTCAACTTGTATGGCATGATGTTGACTTTTTTCTAATAGAGTCTGAAGCCTTGTAAACATTCATTCTGTTTATTTATAGGGATCTAATGTAAAAGTTTGGACAAGGAAACTAAGATTACTGTGATCCTTACTCGTTCTTGGACATGACATTCATAAGATGAATTATGGTATATCATAAAATATAACTGAGATTAATTCCTTACGTTTATGCTTCAATATGGTTTTGAAATGTGCAAATACTATCTGAAGGTTAATTTATGTTAAAATAAATATGTATTTTTGTCCAACTCCAGGTTATGCTAGATACTGTGGGTCCAGAACTACAAGTTGTCAACAAAACTGAGCACCCAATTTCCCTTCAGGCTGACACGTTGGTTGTCTTAACTCCTGATCAGAACAAAGAAGCTACTTCAAATCTTTTGCCTTTAAATTTTAGTGGGCTTTCAAAGGTCAGTAATGGTATACCTTTAAGTTTTAACAATTTTTTTTGAAGGGAGAAGGGGTATTATATTTATGTTGAATAATGGCTACATCTTTTATCAGGTTTGCATACACGTGTATAGTAATAGTAGTCAAGTGCATGTTATCTTGTAGCACATCTGAATTTTTTTCCAGCCGTTTACTTGTTGTATCTTGGTCTTTCATCCATATTATATTATTAGCTACTTGGTTACTTGGAGAAGCAAGAAACAGATTGTAGTAGCTAGAAGCAATACTGGAGCAGAATTTAGGGCTTTGGTGACTGGTATACATGAAGGCTTTTGTCCAATGGATGCTCAATGAACTGGGAATTTCCTTAAAAGTACTATTAGTTTTGTACGATAGTAAGCTGTTATTATCATTGATACAAATCTAATTCATTGTTACAACCAAAATTTTAGAGATTGATCATCACTTTAAAAGAAAAAGTTGATGATGTGTAGTTCCCTGTAGTCACTTATGACATGGTTAGATTTCAATCCATCTTTCCTATAATCCAGACAAGCAGATTTATTCTCTTGATACCTTGGACTCATTTTCATGCAAATTCTATTTTCTATTTTCTCACTTCATTATGATAAAAAAACTATTGGACCCTGGTACTAGAGGCTTCTCTAAGCCATGAATTTTTCCCTTTGGATAAGTTTACTTGGAAATCAATTTTCTCCCAGAGGTCAATTCTTTGTATAAGCAGGATTAATATGAATAATTTACTTTTTAATTCAAAGACCTATAACACCTTTACCTCTTGATTGTGAAATGTGAAGACCGAGTTCTGAGACTATTTCTCACTAGTTTATGTATTGCTCAGACTTTTCATAATCTGTTTGGCACTTTTGGTGAAGATTGGGCTTGCCTAAGAATCTCAAGCAGTCGCCTATGTGTTAATTTTAGAGGTTTTGATTCTGCAAAGATATTAAAAGGCTTTAGTGCTGTTCTCATATGTAGTTTTCTGATAACTGAATTGTAGTGCTTCACACAAGTCACCCACGTGGTTATAGGGGAGAAGGGGAGGTAGAGAGGAGCTAGACATGAATTGGGGAGATTGTGAATACCATGAGTTGTTTTTTTTTTCTTCTTTTCCATCTCCCATACACATTGAACAGACAGAGAATACACTGAATAGTACATTTTTTCTGATACCTATTCTTGTTCTCTCTAAATACTTTGTTCCTAACACTCCCCCACATGCTGCATGCCACCAGACAACATACATTTTAGCTAAAACAATTCCAAGGCCTAATTATGTAAACCCTAGATCCGAACTAGGCATGATTGACATATATCAATAAGCTTGGAGGTAATTTTGGATATTGGTTTCGGATTAGTATGAATTACAATCCATAATTCTGATGAGTAGCTCTGATTTTAGATCCTTCACTTAATTGTTTGTTTGATTCGGCTTATTTTGGTGAGAGCATTGCATATTTTGTTGTTAAGATAACTTTCAAAAAATAAAGAGATTATTGTCCTAACATTAATTTCCACCAATCATGCGATTAGGTCCTGCTGGCCGTAGCTTTATTTGTCTATTCTTTAAGCAATTTCTTTTATACCATATTACTTCTATCTTGGTTAGATAGAGCCTTTTTTGTCCTTTTCTTTTTAGGCTCCCAAATTAGTGTACAATCTTTCCTATTTATTTGGCTTATTTTTAATTGTTTCTTATGAAAAATAAATATTATACAATTTTACCCCGAAATCTACATTATATACCTTTATGCATGGTGTCACCAAAAGCCATAGTTTCTTGATGGTCGATACATGTACGTCATTGATGGCCACGGAAAGTGTTCAGATATGCTTTAGATTATATTTGTTGAAAGATTGCGATAAAAGTGGGGCATATTGATATCAAGAGGCAGTATGATATTGATACTTTGGAAAAAGGAATAAGAAAACTGAATAGGGGACCAAGCCGATGGCTGATGTTTCCTCTATAGTGCTATATTTTATAAAATTTGCAAGGACTTGTGAGATGTGCTCAGAAGTTTGCATATTGATTTAAAAAGACCATATAAAGGGAAAGAAGTTATGTGAAACTAGTATTCTCCCGAGATATGCAAGGGAGAAAATTAATCATATAACTGGAGGGAATTTCTGAACTTATGGCAGCACTTTCTTTTGTCTCTTTCTTCATTGCCAGACAGGCTGTTTAATATTTGCCTAACGATCCCAGTAACAGAGAGGCTGCAAGTAGATATGCAATTTAGTGAGATAGGCTCAAAGTCTGTAATTAATGGTTTTATTATGTTGCTTTAGGTGTCTATAAGAGACATGCTGCCTAATATAATAATAATAATAATTTTGTATTATATATTAAGAAATTATTAAGAAATTATCACAGTTCCAGTAGATCTACAAGAGACATGCTGCGTAATATAATGTTTAATAATAATTTTGTATTATTAATTAAAGAGTTATCACAATTCCAGTAGATCTATTCTTGACCATTTAACTTTAAAATTCTTATATAATAACAATTTGTGCTTTTATAAGTTTAACTTCTTATTTCTTATATTGTACTTTGAGCGTCTGTACTATGCAGTGTTTGCTTAACAGGAGGAATCTACAATTTTGCAGGCTGTGAAGAAGGGTGATAATATTTTTATTGGTCAATACCTGTTTACTGGAAGTGAAACAACCTCAGTGTGGCTTGAGGTAATGCAATCTTGGTTGGATTAGTTCTATCTTGAATGCCTCTGCAAATAGTTTTTGATGACTGTTTTAATAATTTTGAAATTATAGGGTTTAGATAGAGAAAGTTGAAATAGGGAAAGGAAACATTAAATAACATGATAATAGGCTGATATGTTCTTATGACTATAATAGCAGGCATACTGCATATGATTGATATAGGTTATAATGCTAACCTAGTTAGGATTGTAACTGGTATAGTGGTGCAATAGCATTCTTTTCTTGATTTTAAAAAAAGTGTTCTTATTATTAAAATAATAAAATCTGTTTCTAGATGTGATGTATTACTGTACCAATACTCCTATCTATGATTATACTAATAATTACGTCATGTACTAGAACTAGTACAAACCCATTAATATAATAAGACTAATAATATGATGAGGACCAACTTTGTTTAGTTTTATAGATGAGGTCCTTGATTGGTTTTGTATCTAACAAATATCAAGGGGAAGTTATTATAATTGTTAGAATAAATATTAAATGTAGTTGTTTTTATGATTACCTATGAGCTGTATCTATCTCTGCACCTAGGTTTCTAGTGTAGTCTTTTCTGATCTTTGGCTTTTCATCTTCCATTATATCTATCTATATATATGAGATCATGAGAGTGGTGTGATTAAGCCCTCTAAATACATTTCTATTATATTTATTTAATCTTAAGTTGGTATCAGAGTGGGTTGATCCCGCTTTGTTGGTCTCAGTTATCTCTGTCACTATCTCTGTTGTCGTCTAACCACTGTCACCGCCGCCAGTCCCGGTGGCAGATCTTCACTCACACGCCGCCATGCGCCGGTGAAGCTCCCGCTGCTGGTCAGCGCGTGTTGCTCACGCGCTTCCCTTCTCTCGTCGGAACGTCGTCGTGCCTCTTCGTCGGAGCTTGCCGGATCTGGCCGTTGTAGTTGTGCCTTTGGTTCTTCGTTTTCGGTACTATCCTAAGGTTTTTCTAGGAAAAAATCTATTTGCTCTATTTTTTGTCCTTTGTGTCTGTTCATTGCTGCTGTTGGTGGTCGCCTCTGAAAAATTAAATGGAAAAAAATATTTTTCTTGTTCTGCCTCCATGGAAATGTGGTTCCTTGGCCAAGGTTTCCATGACCATCTTAAAAAAGATGTAAGCACTATGTCGTCTTATCAAGTTGGACAATGGATTAGAATTGATTTTTCAACTTTGTGCATTACTGTGGCAGTATGTGGAACCCAAATTATTGGGTACTCTTTGATCTTTTAAAACATGTAATTCTTTCTGGAAAAAGGCTAAGAGTATTTTGCAGATGATATTCAGCATTTGTATGACTATGCAAATAGACTTGCATCTCTTAAACAGTCTGATCGCGATATGATGCCCTTCATGAGTGAAACTCAATTAGCTGTTGAAGAGTTAAAAATGTTCTTGAAAGTAGAGTCTCTAGAAGAAATAAAAAAGAAATTAGATAAATTCTATATGGTGATGATTCTTTGTGCCATGCATCCTGACTATGAACATGTTAGGGATCAACTGCTCACTGGACATGAAGTCCCATCTATGGGGAGCCTGACCACTCGTCTTCTCGTGTTCCTACTTTTTAGAATAGGAATGCTCATGAACCTATCGAATCTTTTGTCATGATTTCCAGTTGTGGAAAAGGAGGACGTCATGCTAGAGGAGGACGTGGTGGTCGAGGTTGTCCTCAGTGCTCATACTGTAAAAGGATAGGTCATGTTCATGTGAATTGTTTCTCTTTGCACGGTTTTCCTGACAAGACTGCCCATATCTCTAAAATCGATGCTGTTGATCCAAAATTCTTAGATGAAGAATACCAAGAATATCTGAGGCTGAAGTCTAATAGCTTGGCGCAATCATCTATAACTCCCAATTTGTCAACAACACGCGTCTCTCAAATTGTGGCAGGTCAAAGTTCCTGGATAATTGGCTCAGGTGCTTCTGTCCGGTAATACTTCTTTGTTCTCATCCCTTTCTTTTCCAAAAAATCCTCATTTCATCACTTTAGCCAATGGGTCCAAAGTTTCATCAAAGGGAATAGGTCAAGTTTCCCTTTCTCCTTCCTTAAATCTCAAATCTATCCTTTTTGTCCCTTCTTGTCCTTTCAATCTTATTTCATTAAGTCAATTAACAAAGTCTTTAAAATGCTCAATAACCATTGATACCAATTCATTTGTAATGCAGGAACGTGGCATAGGGAGACAGATTAGAGAAGGACATGAATCTAGAGGTTTATACTATTTTGGAGTGAACCCACATTTGTCTTTTGCATCTCCATCTCCAAAACTGTTGCATGATCGTTTGGGTCACCCTCACTTGGCAAAATTAAAACAAATGGTCTTTGAAATTAGCAGTCTTCAGACTTTAGAGTGAGTCATGCCAACTAGGAAAACATGTTAGAACATCTTTTCCTAAAAGAACTGAATCAAGATGTAATTCTACTTTTTCCATTATTCACTCAGGTATTTGAGGACCAAGTCGTGTCTCATCTTTTGGGTTTCGGTATTTTGTCACATTTATTGATGAATATTCTAGATGTATTTGGGTTTATCTTATGAGAGATCTTTCAGAATTGTTATCCATCTTTACATCTTTTTTGAATGAAATAAAAAATCAATTTGGTCAAGTAAATAAATTTTTTAGAAGTGACAATGCCATAGAGTATTTTTCCTTGAATTTCTTTGCAGTTAAGTTCACATGGCATTTTACATCAATCTACATGTCCACACACTCCTCAACAAAATGATATTGCCGTGAGGAAAAATAGACACTTAGTTGAGACAACTCGTACCTTATTGCTTGGTGCCAATTTACCGATACATCATTGGGGAGATGCTATCTTAATTGCGTGTTTTCTTATTAATAGAATGCCATCTTCCTCTCTCAATAATAAGGTTCCTTATTCCATTCTTTTTCCAACTGATCCTCTCTTTCATGTGTCTCCACGTGTGTTTGTTTGTATGTTTTGTTCGTGATATGTCTCTAGGGTTAGACAAACTCTCTGCTCGTGGTGTTAAATGTGTCTTCCTAGGATATTCTAGGCTTCAAAAAGGGTATGGTGTTACTCTCCTGAAACCAAGTGGTACTACATGTCTGCTAGTGTCCCCTTTTTTGAACAAACTCCCTTCTTTACTTCATTTGTTTAAGATGTTTAATCCATCCAACAGGTCCTCCCTATCCCACTTGTAGAGCCCATTATTCCTAGTGCATCTGATAATCCCAATTATCTTGCACCCTCATCATCTCCTTTTCTAACCTCTCACCAACCCCTAACAACATGTCCCTTGCTCCAAGATGATTCATCTTCCAGTTCTTCTCGATTGTCCATCCGTACCACGTCTCCTGATTTTGATGACTTGGCATGACCCATTGCCCTCAGCAAAGGTACTCGTTCTACCCACAATCCTCATCCTATTTATAATTTTCTAAGTTATCACAGGGTGTCTCCTTCCTATTGTTCTTTTTTATCTTCAGTATCTTCCATTTCTGTTCCAAAAAATGTAATTGAAGCACTTGATCATCCTGGATGGCAACAAGCCATGATTACCGAGATGCAAGCTCTTGACGAAAATGAGTTGGTGCCTCTTCTGAGTGGGAAGTTGATCCCAATGGCGAAGTTGATCGTCTCAAGGCAAGATTAGTTGCCAAAGGATGTACACATATTTTTGGCCTTGATTATAGTGACACCTTTTCACTAGTGGCCAAAATGACGATTATTCATCTTTTCTTTGCCATGACTGCCATTCGCCATTGGTCCCTTCATCAACTAGATATAAAAAACGCCTTCCTTCACGACGATCTAGAGGAAGAAGTCTACATGGAGCAACCTCCTGGTTTTGTTGCTCAGGGGGAGTCCAGTTTGGTTTGTAAGTTATGTCATTCTCTTCATGGTCTCAAACAATCATTGTGTGCTTGGTTTGGAAAATTTAGCCATATCGTTCAAGGTTTTAGGTTGAAACTTAGTGAAGCTGATCGTTCAGTCTTTTATTGCCATACCTCTCCTGAGAAATGTGTTTACTTAATTGTATATGTTGATAACATTGTTATAACAGGAAATGATGCTACCCGAATATCTCAACTAAAAGAACACTTATGTAGTCATTTCCAAACCAGGGATCTTGGGAGCCTCAAATACTTCTTGGGTATTGAAGTTGCTCAGTCAACAGAAGGGATTGTTATTTCTCAAAGAAAATATGTCTTATATATTCTAAAGGAGACATGTATGATTGACTGTAGACTAGTAGATAGTCGCATGGATCCATATAAAAAATTAACAACAGAATAGGGTGAATTGTTTTCTGATTCAGAAAGATATAGAAGACTGGTTGGAAAACTTATTTATCTCACTATTACCAGACCTGACTTATCGTTTATAGTAGGTGTTGTCAATCAATTTATGCAGGCTCCTTGTATTGATCATTGGAATGCTGTCATCCGTATCTTGAGATATCTCAAAAAGGCTCCAGGACAAGGTCTGCTATATGAAGATAAAGGAAATACCCAAATATCTAGGTATTGTGATGCTGACTGGGCAGGATCCCCTACTGATAGACGGTCTACTACATGATATTGTGTTTTCCTTGGAGGAAATATTATTTCATGGAAAAGTAAGAAACAAAATGTAGTGGCCCGATCCACTGCTAAAGCTGAATATAGGGCAATGACTTCTCTTACTTGTGAACTTATATGGGTGAAACAGTTCTTTCAAGAACTTACATTCTGTGATATCCAGACAATGAAGATGTACTGTCACATTGCCTCCAATCCAGTGTTCCATGAGATAACCAAACATATAGAGATTGACTCTCATTTCATTCGGGAGAAGTTGCTGTCAAAGGAAATTTGTTCGAAATTTGTTACATCTAACGATCAACTTGCAAATGTGTTGACTAAATCCTTAAGGGGACCCCGAATTGAGTTATTTGTTCAAAGCTTGGAACATACAATCTGTATGCTTCAGCTTGAGGGTGAGTGTTAGAATAAATATTAAATGTAGTTGTTTTTATGATTACCTATGAGCTGTACCTATCTCTTCACCTAGGTTTCTAGTTGAGTCTTTTCTGATCTTTGACTTTCCATCTTCCATTGTATCTATCTATATATGAGATCATGAGAGTGGTGTGATTAAGCCCTCTAAATACATTTCTATTATATTTATTTAATCTCAAGTATAATATTGTGAGTATTTTGTACTTAAAATTTTATTTTTTGAAAAGGGTGAGGACTACTCGGTAATTATCATCACGTTTCTCATTCTTGTTTATTGTACCTTTTGACATTTTAGATGTGGTAATAATTATGGAAATAAGGAGCAAATCTAATATAATCATGAATATCTTGATTATATATGTATTGTGAGGAGTGTTTTTATTTATTCTCACATCATATCTTCATTTCTAGAGGATATCAAATTTCCTTTATTACATTGATTTTGATTTCGCAATATAAATAAGGCATTCGTGTTGTCTCATAAACACATAGTTTCAGTTTAATATCACGCTGTCTTTCCTATAGTTTAATAGATTCTTGCAGGTACTGCTGCCATATATATTTCACATTCCCTCTTTTATGTTAACAAAAAAATCTGCTTTTGTTTGTTTCCTACTATATTTTAGGAATAAGAATCAATCTATCAATTGTATATATTTAGAATCCTTAAATTGAGATGTAGAGATTAGATATTAGTATTAATTTGTGATTAATGTTGTAAATGAAAATCTGTTACATTAACACTTTTAAATGAGTTTATCCTATTATGGGGGATCAAACAAGGTACGAAACCAAAATTTCTTGACACTCTTTTTTCTCTTGATATCTGTTGTCATTCTTCTTTTTTCTTGTTTTCTTAATCCATATTAATGACTGTAATAAACAGAAAAGGGTAAGGTAAAGTTATTCCCTTTCAATGAAATACCCACAAGCTCCATAGCATCAGGTCTGCTTGCCCAATCATGATTTTCATGTCTCTGGAGGGGAAAGCTCTTCCCTTTTTAGCTGGTTTTGGGTGAGGAGGGTTTTGACAATCTGGTTTGTAGCCATATGCTCAAATCCTCTGAGCTACCCTACCCTGTCATTTCCACTGGATTTCAGAGGACCTTAAAATGGGAAAAAGGTCTGTTTTGCCTTGGACAATAGTAGCAACATGCTTGCTGCTTATTTGCGCTTAGCTTTTCTGAGGAAGTGTTGTAAGATATAGAAGGCAGAAAGTAAAAAATACTGCTTTTACTTAGTCATTATTAACTTATCATCATCATTATCACTCAATTAGTTTTTATTTCGTAATGCAGGTCAGTGAAGTGAATGGTGATGATGTCACTTGTGTCATAAAAAATTCTGCTACACTTGCTGGGTCACTGTATACATTACATGTCTCACAAATTCGTATTGATCTTCCTACTCTAACCAATAAGGATAAGGAGGTAATATAAGAAAATTGTGTGCATAAAGTAATGAGATGCACACTATATGGTCAAATTTCTTTCCTACTTTTGTGCTTGAGAATATAGTTTTTTCAATTTTTTAATCTATATTCATGAGTATATTTTAGGGATGAAATTGAAATTACATCTTTATTGAAATTATAGCTTACTTTAGCAATGCTTTATACTCAAATTTCTTTTTGAAAAAGAAAAACACTTATTTCTGTTAGTTTGTGAAAATGGAAAGTTTTACTTATTTAACAATCCAAAAGAATCAGGATTGGTTTTCTTTAGGTTTTGGTAGAATTGATTTTGAAAGAATTAGTTTGTGAAGTTGATTCTAAAAAATTATGTGTTAGGGAATGATTTTTAAAAAGTGAGTTTTAAAGCATTGATTTTGTCTGGATGGTAAAGTAGAATAACCTTGGAAGTGTAAATATGGGTATGTTTTTAGAAAATTTTGTAGGTCATGCACACACACCCTAAATAAATTATTTTCACTTTGGAATTTTAAAAAAGAAGCTATATTCCACAGAATTGATTTTCTTCACCTTGTAAATTGATCAAACAACTTGATTTACTGTTATCAATTTTGTATTGGCAAAACAATCAGGCTTTTAATGTGTAAACATCACCTGTGATAAATTATGTTGTCTGCACCAACCACAAGACTATCATGATATAAGTTACAACATTTATTATTAGTTTCTTACAATATTGTTTACTAACTCAGGTAATAAGCACTTGGGGTGTTAAAAACAATATAGACTTCCTCTCATTATCATTCACCAGGCACGCTGAAGATGTTCGCCAGGTAAGGGTTATTGGTGATAGGTTTCATCCTATAGTTATGTATTTTTAGTTTTCCCTCTTGTATTGTTTACCACAGAGACTTTTCCCTCTAGCATGAAAGCATGTTCAAAGCTTGTATTAATGGAAAATGTTGCAACTAAATCAGTCACTCGAAAATGCTGTCTGGCATCTAGCGAATTCTAGTGATGCTTATGATGTTTTCTTATGAATTGCTATTCCTGGCCTTCTCTAGACTGTAAAAGCTGAATGGAATGTTTATTTTAATTTCCAAACATTTGAATTTAAAATTGAACTACAGAAAATGTACTCTTCCCCTTTCTCAGCAAACATAAGACTACAATAAATGGTCAGAATGACATTTGACTGCTGATGAATGTTATATATAACTGTTAAAATTATGTTTGTTATAGTAGTGTATAGCTTACTTAAAGCTGTTTTTGGGATACCTAGCTGTAGGTTAAGGAACATAGGTTGTAACCTTACCAACCATTTTTTAACAAATTTGTCGCCATAACAGTTTAGATTGTAGTTATGGACTTGTGTTTTCTTTTTTCCCAAAAATACTCTGCTGTTTTGGCTCTCTTTTCAAAGAATAAGGGCCTGTATAGTAGATGCAAAGTACAGAGGAAGGGAGAGTAATTTACTTATTTATCTGATGAAATTTACTTTTAACTTGTAAATTTGTTATATTGTACTTGTACAATGTTGTTGATTAAGCAAATCTTTTTCTTTATTTTAGTTTTCCTCAAAGCATTGTAATGAAATTTCACTATTTTTTATTTGTAGGCCCGTGAGTTTCTCTCTAAATTAGGTGACCTCAAACAAACACAGATCTTTGCAAAGATTGAAAATATAGAGGTGAGATACTTCCAAATATTTTAGAACCTTATTACAAATAAAAGCAGTAGTTCAAGATTGTTGGTGTGTGTGCTTTATATTGATTTTGAAGTGCATCTTTTGTCTGTAAATTGTAATAGGGATTGACTCATTTTGATGAGATATTGCGTGAAGCGGATGGTATCATTCTCTCACGTGGAAATTTGGGGATAGATCTTCCACCTGAGAAGGTTTGCTCTTAATTCTGGATAGAAGAATCCAATGTTTATGATTCATTTATAAGTAGATAATAGTTATTGTGATATTTTTTCCATTTGTCTGTTTTTTTTTTTCAGAATGTGTTGCAAATGGCTTTTTATGGCAGTATTTTCTTACAGCATAGTATTGAACTTGTTGGCAACTCCCTAATGGACCACACATTCCCTTTATACTCATAAAATCTTGTGACCTGCATAATATAATTCTCTCAAATCTTGTATATATCTACATGGATTTGGCAGGTCTTTTTATTCCAAAAGGCAGCTATTTACAAATGTAACATGGCTGGAAAACCTGCTGTTGTCACTCGTGTTGTGGACACCATGACTGACAACCTAAGACCTACTCGTGCAGAAGCAACTGATGTTGCCAATGCAGTGTTAGATGGTATGCTTTATTTTCTCAATATAGTTCCTTTTGTTATAATGTGAGTCAAGTTTTGATTGTGATGGATTTATAGGCTCTAGTATTGGTTGCACTACATACTCGTATTTGTTTTTTAAATCAAAAGGAAAGAATGCTATTGCATCACTATACAGGTTGCAATCCTAATTAGGTTAGCACTACAACCTGTACCAATCATATGCTGCATAATACTCCTTATCCATGGTTCGATCATCTCTAAATGTTTTCTTTTTTACCCTTTTTAATGGATCTATGAATTATCTAGTCACTAGCATTAGATGCACTACATGTTTCTGTTTATTTATTAATACTTCTTTCATTTTTATGGTGTTTATTAATGGTTGTATCTGAATTTGTTTTTTCCATTTTTGATGGTGTAGGCAGTGATGCAATTGTTCTTGGGGCAGAGACTTTGCGGGGATTATACCCTGTGGAGACTATTTCCACTGTTGGAAAAATTTGTGCCGAGGTAGGAACTAGAATGTATTTTTTTAACCATACACTAGGATAGGCCCCAAACACATCGAGAGTCTGATACTTTTTAAGGTGCTGGTTGGTAGGCATTCTCTTAACCAAATGCTCTTTGCAGGCAGAGAAAGTTTATAACCAAGATATATATTTCAAGAAGGCTGTCAAATTTGTGGGTGAGCCAATGACTCATTTGGAATCAATAGCTTCCTCAGCGGTACTCGTCTTTTTCTCTAAAATTTGTTTAGGGTAGTTTTAATTTTTTTCCCTCACTGCCATTACACTACTCACTTGCTTGAAGAATTTTTTGCTTAGTAAAATACATATTTGGGCATAATTTCCTTGAGTCAACATGCAGGTTCGGGCAGCCATCAAGGTTAAGGCTTCTGTTATTATTTGCTTTACTTCATCGGGAAGGGCTGCAAGGTTTAATTTCAATTTTTCATCCATTTATTATTTTTAAGATTTTTCTCATGCTTTGGTTATCGATTCAAATGTTTGTGCATTTCTTGTTTATTAATAATTAATTATGTTGCACCTTTTTTATGTCTTGCTAACGAGTCATTTGAGTTATCTATTATTGTGTAAATTTGTAGGCTGATTGCCAAGTACCGTCCAACCATGCCCGTGATATCTGTTGTCATTCCTCAACTAAAGACAAATCAACTTCGATGGACTTTCACTGGAGCTTTTGAGGTATTTAATTGATAATGGGACATGAGTTGTTCATGGAATATTCACATGAATCCTGAAGCTGGCCTTCTGTTTTAAGTCAGAGTCAGCATGATTCGGTTCCTTGAGTCAGCTCAGTCTTTTTGAGCATTGGGATATACTTTTTAAACTTGGTGCTTGGTTATATTCTTCTGTAATCACCTGATTGAACTAGCTCCTATCAGACTACTGACAATTATTCAAAGTTTTTTTTTCAATTGTATCAGCTTCTTGTGTCATTGATAACTTAGTTTTATGTACAGTGGAATAATGATTTTATAAGTTATCAATTCTCGTGTTTTTTATACTCTCTTTGACTTTTGTGCATTCTTTATTCTCTCTTTGACTTTTGTGCATTCTTTATTCTCTCTTTGAAGCACTACGGTGAACCTTCATTTTGGTATATCCACTAGTCACACAAGCAATGGCTCGAAACCTTGTGGATAGCCTGTAGCTCATACCAACTTTGTTTGTTTGTATTCATTTCCATGAGAGAGGCAGCCATTTTAGAAATGTAAAAAACTTGATTTGATAGAGAAAATGGAGAAAAAAAAGGCTATGTTCTGTGATTTTTTAATCTTGATTTAAACCGACTGTCTGTTTTCATTTCTTGACTTGTATTATAACATTCTGCTGTGAAACTAATGTATTCTTGCTCTTTCTTCTTATGATTCTATTGCAGGCAAGACAATCACTTATTGTGAGAGGTCTTTTCCCTATGCTGGCAGATCCACGACATCCAGTAAGAATTATTTAACGTCAATTGATTTAGTGATGTAAAATGGGGAATCAGTACCAGTGTAGATCTCAAGATCTCAGAACGTTTGATATTTAAAATATTAAAACTGAATGTGCCTTATATAATGCAAATCATTTAAAGAAATTCTATTATCAATTCAGAATAACAAGTGAAATACTAGTCCAACTGCAAGTATTCCAAGGCCTCAATATCTAATCACTTATTTCCAAATTACTACCGTGTATACCTTAAATCTCTATTATTGTTATTTCAATATTGAAACTTAGTATAATACCAACATCCTGTCTTTTGATTTCCCTCATCAGAAGCAATTCTAGGACCATTGTGATCTAGGGTGACATTATAGTTTGGATTTGAATATTCCTTTATTCCATCTATATTTGGGGTTGCCATCTCGAAACTGTGAAAGTTTAGTTTATATATGGTATTGCTGAAGTATATTTGTGGTCATTCACTTGTTAACGTGAAATCATGTCTTTTGGGTACAGGCCGAGTCTAAAAGTGGAACAAATGAATCAATTTTGAAGGTTGCTTTAGACCATGGCAAGGCTTTTGATATCATTAAGCCACATGATCGAGTTGTTGTTTGCCAGAAAGTTGGTGACTCCTCAGTTGTGAAGATTATTGAGCTTGACGATTAGAACATGGATCATTTCCAAGGTTGCATTATAAAGGTTTCTTTGTTTTAGCATTTTCTGTTATATGTTGTAATAATAAAAACACTTGGAAGGTCCATTAATAATGTGTATCACATTGGAAGAAATGCACTTGGGGAATGGATATCCATTCCAAGCATGCCAACTGATTATAACATGACACCATATAGTTAATTTGCAGTGGATTCAAATCCAGTATAAATTGTTCCACTGAAATATCTATCTACTTCCATTTGCATGTCATGTATTAGATAATGGGCAATGTTTATTACCGACTTGTCACAATTTAATGTCGTTGGTCCTCTAATCTTTCAACACCAAGAATTTATTTTGGTCAGAATTCCCAAATCATAAAGGCTGTTGCTTTGAGTTATACTACTGCACTTGGTCATGCCACATTTTGTTTCCTGTTTCTTCAAGTCAGTTCTCTCTATGGGAAGTGCAATCATGGAGATATATCCTTTATCATAAGATCTAGCATAAGATGAGTTTTGTTTGGATTATACACAAGTAAGTTTATTTAATTTTTTTCTGGATGTACTTTTGATGATCTTGTGCCTTGCATCATGGTAAGGAACTTTCTTTTATGTCATTTCTCAACTCTATCATTCCAAATGAAGAAAGAAACAAATTTAACCCTACTTAATTTAAAGGAAGTTATTTTCGTATCTAATATTTTAAAGGACTCTTTGGATGTTACACCCCATCCTTGTATGCCAGCAAAATTCCATTGTTAAGCTTTGATGCTAAGACGTGAAAGATAATTTGTTTATCTTCCTAATCTTTTAACATATTTTTTTGGTCGGGTAAAGTTAACAACAATATTAATATCTTAAGATCAAACCAGCTCCATGATACCCTTTTTAGTACACATTTTATAGATGCTAAATTTGTTTATCTGTCTTAACCCAGCTAAAACTATTTTATTCAATTATTGAGTTTGGATTAGGTGTCAAGCTTTCTATCCACCATATTACTTATATGCATGATAACTTAAATGACATGTTAATTCCAAAAGAGAGGTTAAATTCCATTTAAAAACTTTGTAAAAGCTTAAGAAAACAAATAGGTTTTACTAGACAATATAAAGGGGAGATTCTCTAGTAGAATAAAGCACTTTAATAAAACAATTTCCAGACGTAAAATCAAAATAATATAGTATATTCCTATAACGGAAAAAAGACAAAAAGTCAAATATAGTGGTTTACTAGGTTTAAGTCTAATTTTCCATTAAGTAATTCTTTAAAGAGTTTTACTATAATTAATTGGTTATAACAAATATTTTTGTTGTTATTCTGAATTACATTAGTATATCAAACCACTTTAGGGATGACTTTTTTAGTCTCTTTATAAGATCAAGTTACATTAAAGAGACTATTTTCTTTTTATATAAATATGTTAGGTATCAATATAAGAGATCTTGATATCATAACTATGCTAGCACTCCAAAGTTCAAATATCACATGACATAACATACGACACCATAAGAAAGAAGTACAAAAAAGAGAGACTAAGTTACTTTAAGCGTAATTTAAGATAAAATTACTTATATTTCAAAATGAGAACTTTGATAAGAAACCTTGAATCACAATTAGAAAAAAATTGCAACTAAGATTAAAACCTAATTGTAAACTCCTCACATGAAATAATGACTATAATTTAAACTGATACTTTTGAGTAAAACCCTTGGATCACAATTATAAAAAAATGACTGCACATGAGGTTATAACCTAATTATAAAACCTTTTATTAATCCACTACCATTGTTGTCACCTCGTCACCATCTCGTACTTGCATGGAGTCAAAGTGTATGTATATAACCAAATGTGTGTGGCATGAAATTGAACACTTTTACTGCATAATTGTGTAGACCTGCATAGCGGTCATTTAATTCAGTTTAAGCATGCTTCATTTGAGTAAAAAAAGTGGAGTAAATGATATGTTGTAGTTTTATAGGTTGGAAATGAGTTATGCTATGCAACTTGAAAATGATCAAATGAACAGTAAAACATGTGTACTGTCCAGCACCTTTGTTGCTGTTTTGTGTTTTAATTTTTAAATCCATGCTTATATAGATTGAAACCAAAATCACGAGTTTCTATCCATACCAGAAAAAGTCAAGTGATTATATTTTGTTGTAAGCACAAATAATCACAGCACATAGCTAAAGAGTAACTCTCCTTTCAAAATACCCCAAAAACAGTTTCTTAAATTGATGTTCCAACATATTTATTTTGGATTATATATATTACAGAAGTAGTGTTTCTTGAGTAACAATCAGCTTCAGCAGCATGTTTTTTGCAAAGCCAATTCCCAGCTATTTTCCTTCACAGAGAAACTAGGAAAGGATGCAAGTTAATCAGAATTCAATTTAGTCAAAAGCTCGCATAAGGATCATATTCCTATGTATAAATCTAGCTAATCAAATGAGAGTCTGTACAGAATAAAAGAGACCAAAATTTGATTTACTTTTTACTGGTTTCCCAAATGAAAAATAGAGTTTGGCTTGGAATATGAATATATATATATATATATATATATATATATATATATATATATATATATATATATATATATATATATACACACACACACATATACTCTGGTATACCTGAGATTCACTTCAAAATCTAGAGGATTTGGACTTGTGCTGCCACTGGAGGCATATATAACACAGGTGCCATCTGTTAAAAAAAGAAAACCAGTTTAAACA
This sequence comes from Lablab purpureus, assembly GCA_030347555.1. Classification (NCBI taxonomy): domain Eukaryota; kingdom Viridiplantae; phylum Streptophyta; class Magnoliopsida; order Fabales; family Fabaceae; genus Lablab; species Lablab purpureus. The sequence goes on from CM059260.1 coordinate 28,870,724, forward strand.
GTTCATGGTCTAAGCTTCATTTTTTTCCCAATAATTTGTGAAAATAAAATAAAAGATTATTCACACTAGTTAACGTGATCAATCTCATTTACTCAAATATAGTCAGTTTTTTTTTTCCTTATATTGTTTTTCCTAAGAATATAAACAAAGTTTTCTACTTTAAACCTGTATTTGGACTAACTTCAAGCTGAACAATTTTAGAAAATAAAATAAAAAATTATTTTTTTTCTATCAAATTAAATTAATTTTGTAAGAGTTGTATGATTTAATTTCTATAAAATTATATTTGAAATTAATGAATAAAGTAACTTTAGCTTTTAAAAAAACTTATTTCACTATTTAATTTTATTTTTTAAAGAATGATTATTCAATCTGACTTTTCACATGTCAACACCATTATTAAGTTTTAGACTAGTTTGATTAACATTTCTAGAATTAAAAAAAATAGTAATTATGTTTTAGAATTATTTTAAAAGTAAAAATATAATTTATGCTTCTTCACCATATCATAAAAATAATTTTGTTAAGAAATTGAAAACATCTTCCCATTTTAATAAGATTTTTTTTTCCAAAAAATGATATTTAAATTCTTTTTAATTTCAGATTATTTGAAAAACTGAAACAAACATTGAATTTTTTTAAAAATAAACAGTTAATAAATTAATTTTTAATTAAATAAACTAAAAATATAACTTTTTTGCAGACATAATCACAAACTCTTTTGAGTTTATGAATTTTACTAATAATTATAACTTTAGAAATCATGCTAAGAATAATTTATGATTGATGAATGGGTAAAAAACTTTAAACCAACAATTCGTCATAATTAAAATATGTTTTCCTTGATCCTTTTCTAAAGATATTAATTTGGAAGCATGAATTATGCAAAATTATGAGAAGTAAGTTGAAGTATGATATACCTGAAGTTGAGTTGGGAAGAGTTTCTTCCATGTTTGAATCTCATCTTCATTCTCAAGCTTTCTAATTCCTCCATAGTAGCCACCAATTCGATCACCTTCTTCTTCATTCTTCTTTCTACACAACTTTATTCGTCTCATGTTTGATACTTCAGGGTATTGCCTGAACTCCACCATCAATGATTCTATCACACAACAACAAAATATATATATATATATATATATATATATATATATATATATATATATATATATATATATATGAATACATTTTCATAGAATTGTCTTAGTGAGGAAAATACTAAAAATGTTAGTAAATTTTCTCAAACATGAATATGAAGCTTGTTTATCTTTTTAAAACATTTTCATTTATATCTCTCATAATTTTCTTTCTACCAATCAATCCTTATAAATTTGATTTAGTCCTTAGATTATTATTTCTTCAAATTTTAAAATCATTAATTTTTTACTATTTATTTTAAAATAGACAATTAATATTTAATTTAAAATAAATAATATATTATATTTAATATATTTAATAAACTTGATCAAAATAGACTTTTAATAATTATAATATTATATTAACATAAGAAAAATGATGCCCATACATCTAACTGATCCTTCTTCACCACTTGTATTTTTTATATTTTTTTTACTTTTTTTAATTGTGTTGAAGTGGATAAAAGATAATAATTTTTTAAAAAAAATATTTTTTATGAATTTTTGCAATGTGTTTCTATTAATTTTTTCTAATATAATCTAAAATTTAGTTATTTTCATTAGATTAGTATGGATAAAAATAAAGATATGACAAATAATAGAACATATATAAGATATATAAGATATGTATTAAAAAGAGAAAAAAAAAATTCTTACATATATTTCGTCACTTATCACGTTATCATTCTTGTAAAACCATTTATACCAATTTAACTAAAATAATAATAAAAACTTAAAAAAAATCTATTTTATTTAAAATTTAAGTTTAATTCAATTATATAAAATTGATAAAATAAGATTTATACTTATTTATATAATACAATTCGGTAATAATCAAAGTGGAATCTTTAAAAAAGAAATATTAAAAAGCTTTAAAATTATAAATCATGTATATGTAGGTTATTTAGAACATATGTACTAAGATTTTTCTTACCACTGTGATGACACTGACAACAATTGTGATTACATGAGTCCAAGTGACCAATAACAGCATACCACCAATCTGCAATACATCTCACAAATTATAATTGCTTGAAATAAAGTTTAAAATAGTAACACTTGTCACCACTCTTTACACCAGTACTATCTTTTTTGTTCTTGTATTGAAAACATTTGAGGTAAATCTATTAATATCAAATATTAGGAATTGATGATAGTAAAATATTTTCTCCATTCTTAAATACAAGAAAAAATAGTTGTTTAATAAAATTAAATGTAAATAAATTTTAATTATTTTAATCCTCTTTGATGTCAGTTTTTTTAAAAGAACATCTTTATCTATAAACTTAAACACCATCTTCAATAAATATAATGAGGATAATACTTTAGAAAAAGTAAGAATATTTTCTACCATATAATACCTCATAGAATATTATTTTCTAAAAATAACTAAATATAAAAAAAAAAATCTCAATTTCATATGTATTTTCTGGGAAAGTAAAATTTTTGTTGTTATGAAATAGTGTTAGAATTTAGAAAGATACCATAAGGACATTGTGTATTTGGTCTCCATTGAATCTCAATATGATCCTCTGGTTTCAAGTTATCTAAAGAATGGGAGACATGCAGAAGATATGGAGGTGTATCAACTGAGGGAACTCTCACCATATCCCACTCAATCTTCTTCCCTAAACATCTCCAACCTCCACTTTGATACCTATCATAACATTAATCATCTCTTAAGATTTTTTTTTTCAATTTAAAAGATCTAAAAGTCATCATGTTTAAAATTTTTTGGTACTAAATTAACATGAAAGGAAAAATTTCAGTGCATGCATGTATACCTTGCTTGAAAAGTATTAGATTGTGAGTCATAGTTAACCAAGGCATTGTGAATCATCAGTCCCTGGAAAGACATAATATTGATTAATATATATATATATATATATATATATATATATATATAATAATAATAATATTAAAAAAAACTAAAAAATTACATATAAAATATATGATATAGTTCTAGCTTTTACCTTGTAGACCTGAGCAGGAAACCAAAAGCTACCAGTCTCTAGAGAGAAATACAAAGACATGATGAAGTTGTTTGATTGTTTTCCATTGAGGACTTTGCAATCTTCCAAGTATGAAGCAAGATATAGGTTAGGCCAAACACCACTAAAAGAACCCATTGACCCACTTTGATTGGTGTGTTCATTCTTCAACAAGACTCCATCTTTGGCCATTTTTATGTGCCATTCCCACTCCTTATAAACAGCATCACCTATCACTTTACCCCATTTTTGTTTTATGTGATTTTCCCAAAAGTGATCACTTTCACATCTACCCTTCAAGGAAACACACACCTTTGACATTGTGCAAAGGTCTATTGGAGAAAGGCACTTTAGAATTAAATCCAAGGTGGATTCAGGCAAATCCAAGAGGGAGATAGGAGCAACTTGTTTACTATTCTTCTCCATTTCTAAGCTTATAATTAGGCTAATAATATTTTCTTTTACCTAAAGAGAACATGAAACAATCTACCCTAGCTACTTTGATTACCATGTCAAGAAAAAAAAATAGGATCTATATATAGCCAAAGATATGATTATATATATAACTATTTCTGTTTTATGCATGCTAAGCTGGTTGTGCCTCATTTTAGTGATTCAGACACAAACTAAAATACAAAGATAATTTCAAGGTCTAACATTTGAACATATGTTTTTTTGATACTACAATAAATTCATTAAATATAAATTAATTTAGAGACAAAAAATAATTAATTATTATAAAAATTAAATTAGAAATTATTTTATAAATTAGATGTTATTAGTATTTAAAATAATTTTTATTATAATAGAAACTATATTTTTTTTGTAATTATTGATGTTTAAAAATTATAAAATTGGTTTCTATATAATAGTGATAGAATTGGTTTCTAAATTAGTTTTTAACATTAGCTACCAATGTTTTACTCACTTACTAAATTAGATTCTAAATTAGTTTCTAATATGATTAGTGACCAATTTCACCATTTTATAGGTAAATAATATCATTGGTAAAAACAAATTTTTTTAGTGTCATGTTATGTGAAAAAGACTTCATTGAGAGTCACAAAATAAAATAAAATAAAAAAATCTTTTATTGTAGATGTAGAAATAAATAATTGAGTAAACTACAAAGTTATTTCTTGAAATCTTCTCAAATTATTATATTATTTTTTTACTATTATTAATCTTTCTTATCATAAATAGAAGTATACAATGTTTTAAAGGAGTGTATATAGTAAGGGTGTTCAAAACTAAACTGATAAAAAAATTACAAATCGATCCAAACCAAATTGAACCGTAAAAAAATTGCAAGCTTTTGGATTTGTTTGAATTTTTTTTTCTAAAACCCATGTGGTTCAGTTCAGTTTGCAGTTTAAATTTCAAAACCAGTCTAAATCAAACCAAACCGTAATATACATTCAACATATATTTTTTTATTATTAATATAACAACAACAACAATTATAGTAAGTTATTGTTGGGAATATTTGTTTAATATCTTTTTATTTAAATTAGTTTCTAGGAAAGCTTTTAATTTTTATTTTAGAATATCTTTTCATAAAAATAATAATATATTTAATTGTTGTTTAGATTTAGGGTGTTAATATTAATATTTGATATTTTGTTACATTTTTGTTCTATATATAGAATATATGAATAAAATAAAGTACAATTTTTCATATATCTCTGGAACATATTTTCAAAAACCCTAAAATTCTCAAGAGTTATATATTTTAACATAAATCTCCTTATAGAGTTGTTTGGTTTGCTTCACAAATTAGATTTGTGAGTTTCATTATTTCTATTCATTATCAACAACATTGTCAACTCTTCTTGAGGGTGGTGTTATCAATTTCATTATCTTACTTGACTTCGTTACTGTATCTACTATCACTTCACTCAATTAATTCAATTGATTTTAGTACGCTAGAAACTCTTAAAGTAAGAGTGTTTATAACTAAGGAAAAATAAGAATATTTTGGTAGAAAGTAAAAAAAAATTAGATAAAGTTTTATTGTAACATGATCATATACATACAAAAGTGGACTGACTAGTCAAAACATGGATAGAAGCTAATTGTTAGGCAAAATAAGAGCAATTAAGTTTCATAAATATTGATTGGTTTATAGATATAGATAAATGTTGTATGGGTGAAATGCTTAAAAAATTCTACAAAAATCTAATAAAATATATTTGTATATTTTTCTTATTCGATTATAAATGGATTTATGTGTATCTTTGTGCAATTGTTATTATTCAATATATATTCTTTAGATTTTAAGTAACATATTTTGTATTATATTATTATATTTTAATTTAAAAGATGAAAAAAATAGAAAAATATATAATAAATAATTATAAATTTAAAACGGCATCGATCCAAAACAAATCGTACAAATTAGTTTAGTTTGGTTTGAATATTTTTATTCTTTCCAATCGAACTAAACCGAACTACATATATTTTTTATATTTGGTTCAAATATAATTTTAATCCAAAACTAAATCAAACCGTATCACAAATATCCTTTATATAGTAATAGTGTAACTTTTTAAAACAAAATAGAATATTTATATAGAATTAAAAAATAATTTAGAAACGTTGATTTGTGTGAAAGTAATTTATGTACATATATATTATATATGGCGTGCCGGTTTGGTTAAACTTTGATATGACTGCCGTTTTTATTTATTGAGGAAAATAAATGTTTAATAGAATGGTATGGTGAAAGTGAAAGGTTTATATATTAAACAAAAATGCTACAAGACAATTACGAATAAAAAGAATGCTATATTATTTATATATCGAACAATTTAAAGTTCCTTGGATTATTTTTGTTCACATTAAAGAAAGATATCCCCAATAAGTAAGAGAAAGATGCCTTGTAAACCAATCTCAACATTCAACATTATTTAGTTATAAACAGTGAGAAAGGGTTAAACTCCTTATTCAATGCCTAATTTTTAAAAAATAATCTAGGATAATATTTTTATAAATATAATTCTTGAATGTAACTTTTGATATTTTAATAAATTAAAATTTATATTAGTTTTGTTTTTCAAGTTATGAGACCAACCAAACACATTAAATCAAGGAGTTCAACACAAATTTATTATTATACATTTTTTGAACTAATAGCATAAACCTATAATTTCATTGCCTGTACCTTCACAAATTTGCTTCCTGCAGCCCCCAAAACTTCAATATACCATTATTTTTTTTTAGTTTTTAACAGAGGAAATGCAAAGGAATGAAGAAAGTAATTTCCGAAATATTCTCATGAATAAAATTTACCCTGAATGGACATTTTTTAGAGTAATAAAAGAAAATCTTGAATATGTAAGGGTTAAATAGCTCTTACTTTTTCAATTTTATTTTACTATTTTAAATTATCTCAATTTAATTTGTTTTTAAAACATGAGTAGTGCAGTACTTTAAAATTTATGATAACTATATTACTTCAATGATATATAACATTTATTGATCATGTTATGTGTTCCTTTTCTTAATTTTGAGTTATGACAAATTATTTATTAATATGTGACTTAATATTATTATTGTAATCTTCTTATAAAACAATTATATTGACTTGTTTTTAAAATAAGTGAGAATAATTAAAAATGTTTAAAATAGTAAAAAAATAAATAAATAAATTATGGTAGTAGGGAAAAAAAAACTATTTAATCAATGTATAAACTTGGAATAACTTTTAACACTTTGAATGATTATGAAATACATTGTCCTTCGTTCTATCTTGATTTAATTTTTCAATTATTCTTTTTTAAAAAATTTGTAATTAAATGTCTAATTTCAGAATAAAATTTTCAGATTCCAAAATGTTTATTTTATAATGATTTTCAATTCTCATCTCACATTATAATTTACGGAGTATGAAACAATTGGATTAATATTTGGCTTCTCTTTTGTGATTGATTCTGCAACTTTCTTTTATTATTGCTCCTCATAAATTCTTGTAAGTTGGGGGAATTATTTCTGCGGGATATTTTAGTATTTTTACTTGTTGAGTTGTTGTTTCCCCATCAGAGTGGCATCATAGCTCTTTGATTTGGGGTTATATACTTGCTTGAATGACGGAGGTAAATACAAAAATGATTGCTTTAAATGATACAAATTATCATTTGTGGAAGGGCAAGATGAAAGATTTGTTGTTTGTGAAGAAATTGCATCTTCCCATCTTTACTACTCAAAAGCTGGATTCCATGTCTGATGAAGAATGAGACTTTGAGCACCAAGAGGTGTGTGGTTTTATTTGACAATTTGTAGAAGACAATGTTTATAATCACATTGCTAATAAGACACATGCTAGAACTTTGTGGGAGAAGATTAAGTCTTTGTATGCTTCTAAGTCAGACAATAATAAGTTGTATTTGTTGAATTGCTTGATGAATTTGACGTACAAGAAGAATTCTTCCATTTCAGATCATTTAAATGAGTTTCAAGGACTCTTAGATCAATTATCAGGAATGGACATCAATTTTGATGATGAAGTTTTGGGACTATGACTATTGAATACTCTACCTAAGTCTTGGGAGATATTTCGGGTTTCTATTACAAGCTCAGCCCCTAATGACATTGTTTCTTTCCGAATGGCAAAGAGTGGTGTTCTTAATAAAGAGATGAGAAGGAAGACATATGGTTCTTAATCTCAGTCTGAGGTGCTTGTTACAAGAAATAGGGGAAGAAGGGAGAAGTCAAAAAAAGGAACCGAAGGGTGGCAGAGAGAAGAGCAATAGTAGGTCCAAGTTTAGATACAAGAATATGGAGTGTCATTATTGTCATAAAACTGGGCACATCCAAAAGTATTATTTTTATGGAAAAAGGAGAACAAAGAAAAGAAAGACAAACAAAAAGAGAAGGATCATGATGATGGTCGTGTCACTACTACTACAAGCGGTTCTTCTTCAAGACCATGAGTCTATTCAACTTGTATAAGATGAGAACACGTGGATAATTGACAGTGGTGCTACATTGCACGTTACATCTAAGAAGGAGTTCTTCGTATCTTACACTTTTGGTGATTTTGGAGTGTTGAAGATGGGTAATGATGGTGTTTCTAAGGTTATTGGTGTTGGTGATGTTTTCTTGCAAACCAACATGGGAGTGCAGTTGTTATTTAGAGGAGTCAAACATGCTCTAGATGTTTGTTTTAATATGATATTTGTGCATTTGCTTGATGATGATAATTACTTTGGTTTTGGTGAATGGAAGCTCACTAAAGGTAACTTAGTTATGGCTAGAGGGGAGAAATTTTCTAAATTATATTAGACTAAAGCTTTGGTTGCTAAGGACAATGTGAATGTTGTGTATATAGAGACATCTTTGTGGCACCGAATGCTTGGTCATATAAGTGGAAAATGACTTAATTACTTAGCTAAAAAGGATGTTCTTTTGGGATTGAAGAGTGTTGAGTTGGAGAAATATTCTCATTGCATGGATGGTAAATAAACTAGACCATCCTTTAAGAAGCATCCTCCTTCAAGGAAGTCAGAGTTACTTGAATTGGTGCATTATAATGTTTGTGGTCCATTGAAACTAAAGTCTTTTAGTGGTGCACTTTACTTTGTTACCTTTATTGATATTGGTGATTGTTCCAAGAAACTATGTGTTTATGCTTTGCAAAGAAAAGACCAGGTGTTAGAGAAGTTCAAAGAATTCCATGCTTTGGTTGAGAGCCAATCAGGTAAAAAGATGAAATGCATTCGTACTGATAATGGTGATGAATACTGTAGATCCTTTGATGTCTATTGCAAGCAGTAGGATATCAGACATGAAAAGACTCCTCCTAAAACTCCTCAATTGTATGGTCTAGCATAAAGAATGAACAGGACTTTGGTTGAAAGAGTTAGATGTATGCCTTCTAAAGCGAAGTTGCCTAAGCATTTTTGAGGAGAGACATTGCTTGCCGACACACATGTTATTAATCTTAGTCATGCAGTTGCATTGAATACTAAACTGCCAAACAAAATTTGGTTTGCCAAAAATGTTAGCTATGATCATTGGCGTGTTTTTGGTTGTTGGGCATTTGTTTATGTTTCAAAGGATGAAAGATCTAAGTTAGATACAAAGACAAGATAGTGTATCTTTATTGGTTATGGTCAGGATGAATTTGGCTACAGGTTGTATGATCCTCTTAAGAAAAACCTTGTCAGAAGTTGTGATGTGCTGTTCATGGAAGACTAGACCATTGAAGATATTAACAGGTTGGAGAAGACTACATCTGAGAAAGATAGCAATCTGACTGATGGTAATCAGATGCAGTTGCTTGTTCACAATCTGGGTAATGTTGAGATTGATGCTCAAAATGATGAGCAACATGGTGATGTTGATGATCAATAGGTTGGAGATGGTTTAGAGGTTCTGATTGGTGATGCTCAAGAAGAACATGATATGACACATAATGATGATCTTGGTGATACACCTGAATTACCACAAGTTCCTCTTAGGAGGTCTAACAGGAAAATACAACCGTCTTCCAAGTACTCTTCTAATGCGTATGTGACCTTAACTGATAGTGGAGAACCCGAGTGTTTTGAAGAGACTTTGGAAAGTGAAGAAAAACAACAATGGATGGATGCAATGCAAGATGAAATGAAATCTTTGCATGATAATCATATTTATGACTTAGTAAAGTTGCCTAAGGGCAAAAGAGTTTGAGAAAACAGATGGATCTTTAGGGTGAAGCAAGAAAGTAATTATACATCTCCGAGATACAAAACCATATTAGTGATGAAAGGCTTCAGACAAAGAAAAACTGTTGATTTCAATGAGATTTTCTGACCTGTGGTAAAAATGTCATCCATCATAACTATGTTAAGTTTGAATGCTACTCTTAATTTGGAGGTTGAGCAGATAGATGTGAAAACAACTTTCCTTCATGGTAATTTGGAGGAAGAGATTTACATGATGCAACCAGATGGTTTTCTTGTTGAAGGCAAGCAAGATTATGTGTGTAGACCGAGAAAGAGTTTATATGGTTTGAAGTAGGCTCCAAGGTACAAGAAGTTTGAGTCCTTTATGTGTGACCAAGGCTACAAAAAGACTACTTTTGACCATTGTGTCTTTGTTAGAAAGTTTCTTGATAATGACTTTATTATCCTATTGTTGTATGTTGATGATATACTTATTGTTGGGAAAAATGTTTCTAGGATTGATAGGTTAAAGAAACAATTGGGCGAGTCATTTGCCATAAAAGACATTGAAGCTACTAAAAAGATTCTTGGTATAAGCATCATGCGTGATAGAAAAGAGAAGAAGTTTTGGCTATCACAGGAGAACTACATTAAGAAGGTGCTGCAGAGATTCCAGATGGAAAATGTTAAAGCTATGAGCACTCCTCTTATGACTTATTCCAAACTGAGTGTTAAACAGAGTCCTTCAAATGAAGCTGAGAAGACATGTATGAGTAGAGTTCCTTATGCATGTGCAGCTGACATTTTGATGTATGCAATGGTATGAACAAGTCCAAATATCGCACATGTTGTTGATATAGTCAGTCGACTTTTGTCAATTCCAGCTAGAGAGCATTAGAATGCTGTGAAATGGATTTTGAGGTATCTTCATGGTACTAATGATTTGAGGCTTTGTTTTGGATGTGATAAACATATTTTGATAGGTTACTCAGACTTAGATATGGCTGGAGATATTGATTCCAGAAAGTCAATTTTGAGTTATTTGATTAAATTTGCAAGGGGAGTTGTGGCTTGGCAATCAAGGCTACAAAAGTGTGTAGCATTGTCTACTACAGAGACATAATTCATTGCCATTACTAAAGCATGCAAGGAGTTGTTATGGTTGAAGAAATTCTTGTAGGAGCTTGGTTTTGTACAGAATAATTGTACATTATTCATGGACAATTAGAGTGCAATCCATCTTGGTAAGAATCCAACTTTCCACTCCAGGTCTGAACATATTGATGTGAGGTATCATTGGATACGTGATGCTTTGGATGCTAAACTGTTAAAGTTGGATAAAGTTCATACTGATGAGAATGATGTTGATATGATGACTAAGGCACTACCAAAACTGAAGTTTGAAGTTTGATGTGAGATCCCCGAATTGACAGTCACCTTCACAAAGTTATGAGGGAGAGATATGTAGGGTTGGACTCCCAACTATGTATCCAAAAAGGTCCAAATTTGTAAAGTCCATTTTATCTCTCACTTAAAGCAAGTGGAGAAGGGTCATTTAGGTCAAGAGAATTTTATTTTTCATAGCCACTAGGATTAGAAAGAGGAGAGAAAGAGTGCAAAAAAAAAAAAACTAGTTCATATACACAAACTGGTTCCTGTAAAATCGCGATTGCCACTTCGTTCATCATTGGATCGGGTTGGGAATTTTACAACACATCTTTGATATGGAGTTCTTCATTTTGACTGTTGAGATCGTGAATTGGAGGTCTATAGTTAAAAATATTAATTTCACACAGTTGCTTTGTTTTTTAGGTTTCTTCTTTTGTTCTTCAGTTTGAAAGTTTTATTGTTTTGTGGTATTGTTAGTTGTAACCACTTGTTTGTACGTTTAGTTAAACTCTCTTGTATCCTTATTTGATAATAGTGGAATTTTATTAACTGGTTTGTGTCCGTAAATTTTTACTTCTTACTTTAAAGAAATTTTTCATAATAAAATATTTGACGTCTCTTGTAATTAATTCTACAATTCTACAATTTTTGTTATTGTTGCTCTTCATATATTCTTGTAAGTTGAGAGAATTTTTTTGTCTGCATACTTTAATATTTTTAATTATTGAATTTTTCCAACACCAAGAAATAAATGTGAGGCAAGGTTACCTTGATGTCCCAAGAAGAAGCCTCATAATCTTAAATACGCAGTATTCCTTACAGACATTTTCAATAAACTTCCTATAAAGAACATTTTGAAAAAAGTTTAAACTGTTCCGAATGCAATTTACTTGGCAAATGTTCCATAATAGATAATTCAAATAAGAAATTCGTTCTGGATATTTCATGGTCCGAAGTTTCTGAAATTTTTATATGCCAAAATTGATTTTATAATTTTTCGAAATGCCCAGTCTTAAACTACTTTGTCTACTTCTTTGCACCTCCCATAATATAAACGAAATAAATGTTACTTCTTTGCACCTCCCATAAACAGAAATAAGTGTAGGCCAAGATAATAATATTATACATAGGATTTATCCACCAAGTTAATATCATCCATTTATGTATTCATTGCTGATTAATTGATGTAAACATACATTTTGGATACTAAAAGGTAAGGGGCTAATAATAATAATAATGACAAAACCCTCATTGCACAATAATTTGCTATTAACCAGCATTCTTAATTGAAATGTTTTTAGGAATAAAAAAATGAAAAGATTAGACAAACTACCCATGAAGAGAGAAAATGTACTAGAAAGCCCCTTATGACAGTAGATACGATGAAAGAGAACTTGGAAGGTGTTGGGGATATGTGGAGGCTTCTCGTATCATTGTAATTTCTTCAGCACTGTTGTTTGAACCATAAAATAGTCAATCTTATTTCCAAATCTTTACAGATTTGTCATGACTGGCAGATGCAACCATCCCTGTCACGGGTGATTGTGCCAAGGCAGATATCACACACTCATGAGCTGGAATTGTCATACATCTATTCTCAACAACGTTCCATAGCTCCAATGACTGCAAAGTATCAGTAAATAAAATGAGAACATATAATATATTAATTTTTCATAACACACTAGATAATAAAAATAAATTAAAGGATTAAATCATTAAATATTTTAAACATAAAATTCATGTTAATAAATAATTCAAAAAATAATTAAGAAATATTATTTATTGTTTTTAATTACTAAAATATTAGCTTATTTTATTTTTAATATATTGAATATTTCTATGAAATATTATTTTATTTTTTCTATAGTTTTTTTTAACGATACTCATTAACAATTTCCTAATTATAATAAGAATATTAAATGACAAAATTTAATACATTCTATTAAATATTTTCAACTATTTCCTTAATTTTAATTTATATTTAAGTGGCATTTTAGAAATTAAAAACGTATAAATACGTAAGAGGGTGAAAATTAATTTAGAACTCTTCACAATTTTATTAACAAGAATTTTATAAATTTTTTTATATTTCTATTATTTAGTGGAAGTTTAAGTAAAATTATTAAATTATATATATCACACTTAATATTTTAAAAGAACTGTAAAAAGATCAGCTAAGCACAAGACTAAATGCAAACAACGTAAAGGTGAACCGTGAAGGAATGCAAATAGTGTGTGAAAGTTTTCCTACTTGAAACTGTTTATAAATAAAACAAAATGAACCCTATATTTAAATAAAATTGAAAATCGACATAGACATGAAAACAGTTCAATTAAAAGAACTTAAGGACTGGTAATGAGATAATTGGATTGTTTTATCAGCCTTAAAATAGTTTAACCTATACTTTTTTTTACCACCAACAAAAATTTTCATTGGTGTGGTCTACCGGTCTCTGTCAAGTCATCCATTTCTTACAAACTTATCAAATAATGCCGCCTTTCAATTTAGTTTTCACAACTTGATAACCACGAAGAAAATTACAATAATATCCTAAATTTTAAAAAGACAAAGTTTGTTATAAACCAAACCAAGAAATACATAGATAGATCCATAAATACAAACACACACACACATATATATATATATATATATATATATATATATGCCCTAAGTTTACGCAATTATTTATTAACAAGAATTTTATGATTAGAATATTTTTATATAATATTTTATTATATTTATATTATTTAGTGGAAATTTAAGTAAAATAGTTAAATTATAATATATATATCTATATATATATGCAATTAAATGGATTTAAAGTAGTTTGGACTGATAATGGACTCATGAGATAATTGGATTGTTTTATCAGCGTCATAATAGTTTAACCATACTTTATTTTTATCTCCAACAACAATTTTCATTAGTGGGTGATGTGGTTCAATCTCTATCACATATTCCTCATTTTTTCAGGAACTTAACAAAGTTTAATGCCCTTTAATTGAATTCTCACATCTTGATATCCAAAAATAAAAAACTTAAACTCATCCTACACTATAAAAGCACGCTAAGTTTATTGTAAACATAACCAAGAAATACAGCTGAACTATTTTTATTGTAAACTAATCTTAGAAGGAGTTCTCCAAGAGTACTAAGGCTTGCTTTAATTATTGAATCATCAGGATTCTATTATTAAATATTTTCATATAAGGATTTAATATATTTCTATTATTTAGTGGAAATTTAAGAAAAATTATACAATTATATAAATCACACTCAATATTTTACAAAAAAATTGTAAAAACAAAATCAACTAGAAAAATTAATTTATATGCAATGCAAATCACTGTGACATAAGAAACATATTACCTTAACACATACTCAATGCCAAAAAGTATAACTATGGTGAAGGATGAAAAAAATTTGAGCAAAAACTTAGCTGCTTACGATGCAAATAATGTGTGAATGTTTTTTCATATTTGAAACTTTTTAAATAAAAATAGTGGAGTCTATATTAAACTAAAATTAGAAAATGGAGCCAGAAATTAAAACCAGCCCAATTAAATGGATTTAAATGACGTTGTTATGGACAGCCGGTATAAAGGACCGGGTGATTCTTCCTTCACCCCCAAATTTTCTTCGTGCGTCTTCTAAAAAATTAAAATTCCAACATTTGCTTTAGTGACTTCCGGTTATAGAAACTGGAAATCAAAAAATGACTTCCAAGTTCTAGAAGTCACAACTGGAAGTCACATTTTAACTTCCGGTTTTACAATCTAAAAGTCAACAAAAAGTGACTTCCAGATTGTAGAAACTGAAAGTCAACAAATGACTTTCGAATTGTAGAAATTGAAAGTCACAACTGGAAGTCACATTTTGACTTTCAGTCATTTTTTAACTTCCGATTTCTACAATCCGGAAGTCAACAAAAATTTAAGGGTAATTTTGTTATTTCATTGTTTTCTTTGAGGTGCAGAACGAAATGTTTGGGATACAGGAAGAATGACCCTAAAGGACCGGTATACGATAATTGACATTTTTTTTATCAGCCTTGGAATAGTTTAGCCTATATTTCTTTTATCTGCAACAAAAAAATTTGTGGGATGGTCTAGTCTCTGTCACATATTCCTCATTTCTCACAATCTTAACAAAGTTTAATGCCCATGAATTTAGTTCTTACAGCATGATTTGATTATAACCCAGAAAATAAACTTACACTCATATCCAACATAGCGCACAAAGTTTGTTATGAACAAAAACCAAGAAATGCACACCCAAACATACAAGGAAGGATTACTCTAAGAGTAACTAAGAGTTACTTTTTATCTTCACCTCCTATTTTTTTTTCTTAATCTAACAGTTTTAGTAAGTAATCACTTTTAACAGTTAGATTAAAAGGGAAAAAATGAAGGGTGAAGATGAGAAATAACCTTTTTAGAATTACTCTAAATATATAAAACAAATAAACAATAAAAGAAGCGAAAAGGAATAGCAAACAATAAAGCTTCATATCCAGATATATACCTGGTATCCTCCAATAACCAAGAGAGTTGAGTAGCTTGGGTGAAAAACACAAGAATGATACATGTTTCCACTGGAATTAAGTTCATGAATGCACTCCCCAGATGCAAGTGACCACACTTTGACAGATTCTTGACTCACAGATGCTAAGTAATCTCCATTTGTATCCCAACAGACGCAATGTACCTCTGCGGAGTGTCCCTGGAAATGCATTAAATTACAATTATTACAATGCATTATCACAAAAAAACAGGGCAGAAGAATTTTATTATTTTCTTAGATTTCTGAAATTTTGAGTCCATGTTAACACCTGAAATGTTTGCATCTTCCTATCAGTCTCAACATCAAAGAGAGACACAACACTCCCACTTGCTGCAGCCAGAAGCTGACCAACCCTTGGCTGAAACCTCACCTGGGTAGATCCTCCCTGCTTGATTAATTTAATATCGTTTAGAATTGAGAATAAGCCTAATTCATAATATCTTGATAACTAAAGTAAATTTTGTAAGTGACCTTAAAAACTCGGGTGCAAGAATATTGGTTAATATTCCAAAAACGAATCTCATTGTTATCGTCACAGGAACAGAAAAGATCATTTTTCTTTGGGTGAAAATCAAGGGACACCACATGTGAAGTATGACCACTATATGCCTGTAAAGAAAAGGTTGGCTGCAAAAGTAATAGTGAAAAGTAAGTCTTGTAGCAACTAAACCAATACTTAAAATAGATACTGATCATACAAGATTTAGCACCCAATTTTCATGTACAGGTTGAAAGCACCAAAAGATAAAACAAGAAAATAGAAACAATATATCTCATATGGAGCAACACATCTTCAAAACAAGTTTTATCCACAGGGTAAAAAATACAACTTCTAATGAAGGACACATAACAATAATCAAATCAAATCCTACACAGTGGTTAATCCTTTTTTTTAACTAGGGGTTCAAACTTCAATCTTTTGGAGAGCCGGCAACCACATGAACAAACCATCAATCTAATTGCCAAAGAAGAGTTCTAACTTCCAAAATATAACTTTCCAAAAATACCAGGGGTTATCAATTATACCACATTTCAAAAGTTTAGCAATCATTGGCCAAGAAAGAGAGGTTTTACTGAAAGCTGCTCATCTTGACTTGCACACATGTATGCCTTACTTGGTTATTTATAATTAGAATCAATCACTGACCTAATTAGACTCAATTTTAGGGGTCACCATACTTACAATGAACTACATATTTATAAATGTGCAAAACATGTTAATATTTTAACTACTGATAGGATCAGGGTCCACATTATTGGAGAAAAGAGTTAATGAATTATATTTTGCTTGAATCTGTTGGAGGCTTGGAGCCAGGCCAACATAGACAAATAATTAAAATCAAGGCTTTTTCATACTATCTCTTTTAGTTGTTGACTCTGAAATCTGAAGGTAAACAGGCCTTTCCTTGACATAAAATGATATAAGGTGTCTGTGACTATTGAGAGAGAGGAAGAGATGTAAGAACATACATAGACTGAATCGACAAATTACACGGTGAATACAGTATAAATATATATAATTATTGCAAGGAAATGAATCTACTTATTCCAAGTGTACTAGAACATTTTACGTAAACTGAATCTGATAAACTCAATTGTTAGATCGAGTTTTATGCGGATCAAGTGTACAAAATTTCAAAAAATGTAAGAACTTGTTGACGTTTTATCAATTAACATCACTTTAATGGATATTTCACTGTTTAAGGTATAAGTAAATGTCAATTGCAAGGTAAGATGTCTGTGAATGTTTAATGTATCTAAAATTTAGTACATGTGATCATGAAGATATTATCAAAAGATTCACATTTGAAAAAAGAAAGTTATTAAGAGAAGTAAACATTCAAGACTTGCACCTTTTCATGGAGTAAATGAATTTTTTCATTTTTCCAAAGTTCTGTATTACTATATTTTTATGTACCTAGACATAATATGGTTTCTAACAATAACCAAACCATCGTTTAGTCTCCATTGACAGGGCATTATGTTTTAACAGAAAGCAGATCTTATTTTCCTACCAAGGAAAGACAAGGAAAGGTCTGTTGAGAAGAGAAAAACTAGTAAGAAGGAATTTACATCTGCAGCATCCCACAACCGAACAGTTGTATCAAATGAAGATGTTGCCAGCTGAGTTGAATTTGGTCTGAAGCGAACATCAGTAATAATAAGATTGTGCTCCTCCGGAGTACTCTCTGTTTGCAGTGTCTCCATGTTCCACAGTACAACCTAATAACAAGAAATAGGATGAGCATCCATATCTTTAACACAATAAACGTCATTCGACAATGGTGGTAAAAATGAGGGTAAAAAGAATTATGTTACTTTAATAATAAGAGTATTAAAAACTGACACATGAATTTTTCCCACCGATTTTTATTTTATACCATCTTCAGATAAACAAGCAAAAGGATGGCAACACAGGAAAAACAGACAAAGAGAATAAAAACATGATTTCCGTGCCATTAAATTCAGAAAAAATGCAACACTTATTTGTTCCCTTCAAGATAGTCACCTTCTTTGGAGTAACCATTTCCAGATTTTAAGAGTACTTGGTGTTTTCCCCTCTATTTTTAGGAGTTCCTACAGATTCATTTTAAAAGTTTTGGCAACTAGGGAGGCCAAAATATCTTGATGCATTGAACCTTTGCTATAATCTAGTGCATTCCGTGGGAGCTCAATACATCCTGAGACTACCTTTTTCTTCATCTTGAGGATACCTTATCCTTGATCCAGGTCTCTTTTCTTTGCAATACATTTTGTTAAATAAAAATCATGGTGTCTATCATTACACAAGGCAGCTATATATTTTGTTTAATCATAATAGTATCTATCAATTTGTATAGTGCCTACCTAACCTGGCAGCATTAGTATTTTTGTTATTGTATCTATTTTAACAAGCATGGCAATCTTAACGAATAAAATAGTTTAAAAAATATTAATAGTTCTTAACTATTTCCACCAAAATTTCACTTCTGTTTTCCATTCACTGCAGAGAGACATTTCAATGTGTTGAAAATCAATTGGGTATATTTTCTCTTCATTTTTTCTTTTTCAAAATCTTTCTCATTTTGGATTAAACCTGGAGATCCCACGGAATACAAAGACTACAAAATGCCTCCATAAATTTTACTTATATAGAAAAAATGTGCATATAAAAAATTCAAAATATTTTTCAAGGTATTCTTGAGACAGACTAATATTTTTCAACTCAAAAGGAGTAATAGTCAAGTAATTGATGCTCAATGTAAAGTATAAAACGACCACTAATCAGTCTTGTCTTAATATGATAACAAAGGCCCTGTGACTAAATGGTTGAAAGTTTGATTCCGACCCATCCTATTTCCTAAATAAATGTTTAATTACAAGAGAAGGAAGAATGTATTGCATTACGGGTGCAATAGACAAAGTCATTCATGAACCTTCCCCCATTAGCCTATACTTTCAGAATTTATTCTTGGTATTAAATGTATATGGGAGAAAAAAGGGAAAGACAAATAGATACTTAAGCTTTTCATCTTTAGCTAACAACTTAATTGAAGGGTGCTTTTCGGTCAACTAATTAGTGCTTGTTCTTGTCCCCAAGAGTTATACGCTGATGAGAGGAGTAAAAGTTGTGTTTTCTCCCTATGGGAAGGGACACCATGCCTGTTTAAAATCACATGGCATGCCCATTTTGTAAGATGTCACATGAGGTACAACCTAATCAGATTAAACAAACAAGCCTTTTTATTTTAATAGGCAAATGTTAATAGTTAATATGTTTTTGTCAGCAGGGGGATTCGAACCCAAGACCTGTCCCTCCCTCCCTTCCTCCCTTCCACTTATATTACCAAATCAACCTTATATCTCCATTAAACAAACAAACAAGGATTGTATGAAGGCAAAACCTAAAGTTGAAAAATAATAATAATAATAATGGAAGTATGAATGCCTAATAGGTGCAGGCAGTTGTCACGTCAATAGGGAATCACTAACTGCAGCTGATTCATGACTATTGGAATACATCAAATAATTGAAAATAGGTAATTAATCTTGTTAAGTTTAAAATACCGAAAAAAAGGAATATATTTAATTTTACATTTCACAAGCAGAAATATAATTGATGATGCTAGTTTCTTGTAACTATTTTGAAGTCAGCTATTTCTTTAAACCTGTTAAGTGAAAAATATGTTCTACCTTTTTGTCATGTCCAGCACTCGCCAATAATTTCCCATCTGAAGAGAAATGACAGCAAACAACTTTGCTGTTGCTTTTTCGTATAGAACTAACTTCACTGAAGGAAAAACCTGAAACGGGAAGCAACATAGCCAGCAACCTGGTCAACATGAATGGTAAAAATTTATAGATGCAGACGAACTTGAGATTACCTTTTGAAGAATCTGTAGCATGCTCAGAAGGATTCCGTTTCAATGTGCCAAACAAGTCCCTTCCATCACCATCATCCTGTGAAAGAAATGATTCCACATTATCCTCTAAGGAGCCAACATCTCCAAAATGTTCCATGTCATCCTGCAACTAGAAGGATATAAATAATTAAGATTCAAGAACTATCATCTATAACTTAAAAAGACTCAGCAGATGAACACAATCTTTAGAGAAGAACAATGAAAAGAAAATCAAAACTTCCTTATTTCAGCAAACTTACAAAAATGGTTACAAAGAAGCATGCTCTCCACTGGATTATTCCAGATACAATAATCTTAAATATATAAAAACTACACCCTTTTCCCTCTTACCTTCCTCATAAAGGGTTCCCTTAAGCTAACTAACTTACCTGTAAAAACTGTTAGGAGATTTTAGGGATGATAATGGGCTACAAACACAGCCACATAAGTATCTATAACACTATATTCAACCCAAAACCTTAAGACATTAAGATTGTGGGTTTTTCTAACTTATATGTTGTTCAACTTTCCTATTCCTACCCAATGTGGGATTCCAACCCACACTTGTATTCTAACAATCTCCTCCTCAAGTGAGTCCCTTCCACACACTGGTACATTCTCCTTTTTAATCACGAGTACCTTCCTGGTGATCCTATTATGGGATACCACACCTCACTAGTGACCCTAATCTTAGATCCCTAACTTAGGATACTTCACCACATTGATGACCCTATTCTAGGATACTTCACCTACGTACTCAGTCTGAACCTGAACTTTGATATCACTTGTTGGGAGATTCTAGGGATAACAATGGGCTACAAACAGTCACACATGAGTGTTTATGACAACACCTCCAACCCAAAACCTTAAGGCATTAGGTTTATGAGTCTTTCTTATTTATATGATGTCCCACTTTTCTATTCCTACCCAATATAAGATTCCAACTTACACTTGTATCCTAACAAAAACTACCTTACAGCTGTATTCTTAGTTTTTCTTTTTAAACCTTCTCCTATACTAGACTTGTAATCTTGTCTTGTTATCAACTTGTTGCACTTGTTCTTGCCTGACAATGCCACCCTCATAAACAACCTCCTCCTCAAGGTTAAAATCAGGAAATTGACTTTGAATAGTAGTTAAATCTTCCCACATGGATTCCTCAACTGTTTTTTTCCTTCCATTGCATTAACACCTACTGGTGCATCATTTTGAGTGATCGTTAACTTCCCTTAATGTAAGCTGGAATGAACACATTGGTAGTTCCTTGCAATTCTAAAGGTTGTGCAACTTCTACAGAATGATCCATTTTGCCTTCTTCAGCTTAGATATGAGGAGCACAGGATGAATTTGAGCTTGTTGCGGTAATTGTAATTTGAAAGCCACTTAACTTATTTGCTTAAGAACCAAAAAGGGCCCATAGAAACGTGCTGACAATTTGGGATGAGGATTGTTAGATACAGAGTTATGTCTATGTGGTTGAATTTCTCACTTATATAGTGTTCAACCTCCACTAATGTTTCTCCAAATATAAACCTAGCTATTGAAGGGGGAGGACGACCATAAACCACCTAAAAAAGAACACAGTTAGCAGCACTTTGAAAACTGGTATTATACCAGTATTCTGCCCAAACATTTGGTTGCTCAGAACAAAAACAGAGTAGTTAAGTTTCTAAGATCATATTGAGTATCTCGGTTTGTCTATCATATTGCAGGTGCCCTATAACCTGAGTAAATCCTATGAAAATAAACTCTTAAAAGTTTGGTCACGATCACTAACAATAGAACTAGGCACACCATGCAATTGAATTATTTCAGGACAAATATTTCAGCAATAAACTGAGCTAAATATGGGTGTTTTAATAAAATGAAATGACCATACTTACTTAACCAATCTACCATCACCATCCTTCCTCTTGACTAAGAGCCCAGGGCTTCAGTATGGGTTGTTACTAGGACGGATGATGCCACTTGTCAACATTTTGCTATTTGCTTCTCAATCTCATTTTTTTTAAAATCAGGGTACTTGTAAGGACGAACATATACAAGATTTAATGTGGTGGGTCTACTACTCTAATGGGAGGCAAACCTTAAGGTTCTACAAATACTGCAATATACTCATTAAAGATTTGTTAAGGTCGTCCGTCAGCTACAGAAACCATAATTGCAGGTGCTTTTCATTGTTGTTTCTCTAAATTTTCAGTAGCTTGTGATTCTACTATCCAAAGCCCAACAACCACTTCTATTTCTGTTAACTTCAACCTTTTGATCTTGATGAGAAAAAGTCATAGTAAGGGTCCTCCAGTTGACCTTAACCTCCCCAAAGTAGCTAACCAAGTCATGCCCAAAATGACATCTACTCCCCCTAATTTGAACCCAAAAAACTCCCCTAAAAAGTTATAATCATCCATCTTCACATCCTATGTCCCTTGCATTGGCCTTGAGTTTGCTTTCTGTGCGCGTGTCCTAATCTCAACATATATGAATTTGTTGAATCAATCTTCAACCCTAGATTGTATACCAGACTTGATATGAAGTTGTGACTAGCACCACTGTCTTTTGCCTCAGTATTTGCCCTTGTAATTACATTATTTACGGTTGAGTCATAGCCCCAGCTGAGAAAGTTGACAACTCCAACCACTGTAGGTGTTCAGCCTCTTTCCTTACAACAAAATCCTCTTCTTCTACCTTTAATTGCACTCTCTCCCTTGCCTCAATAATTGGTTCATTTTCCGCCAAAAGAAAAACCTCCAAAAACTCTTTTATGTACACTTATGATTTGGACCAAAAAGCTCTGCCAAACCAATAACAAAGATTTGCATCCCTTCTCTTGATGTATTTAGGAAACGAAAGATTCTTGGTTCATCTAATCCTTGTCCCTGTCTAACCCCAATCAGACTTGGTCATTGATGATTCAGAGAACAATTTCCCACCCCTTTGCCAAGTTTGACTAAACCCATTGGACAAGTGTGAACTGAGCATGATTCCTTGAGGGTTCATTTGAGACACAATTCCTCTTCCTCCTTGATAGAAAAATCCTAAATAAGGTTCATCCTACGAAGGTCCACTGATATTTTGTGTATCCTTCATTGCCTCCTCCACATCTCGTGCAATTTCCAAGGCTCAAATTTGGTCTTTTGGGTCAAGCAGACAAACCTAATTTCATATATTTTGAGGTAGCCCTACAAAAAAATACCCTATCTATTAATCTTCCAATGCCTAATTGCTTGAGACTCCAAGATTTCAAATTCTTGAATGAAATCTTACACACTCCCAATTTGCCTTATTGCAGCCAATCTTTCAAAAAATGTGCTTTGCCCGCTATCTCCAAATCTTCGTAACAATGTTGTTGCAAGATCTTTTCAAGAAGGGTTCTTGGATTTGTCACTAGAATTTGAACCAATGGTCGATGTTATCTTCCATGATAATTAAGGCTATCCGTAATTTTTACAACGTTTTGATGGTATGTACTTCAAAGAATTTTTCCAGTCTTGCTATCCATGGATCATTCTTGTCAATGCGAAACTCCACCCCTTTTATCCAAGGGTGAAGAGGTTCTTCTCATCCTTATGAGTGTGTCCTCCTTTTCTCGTCACCATTGTCTAAGTTTCCTCCTACAGCCAGAAATTTCTTTCCTTTCTTGATTTCAAGAAGCAAATTGTTTATTTCAAAATCTGATCATGGATAACAACATACGCTTGTGGCAATCCATACAAGCCCAAGCCATAAAGAATGTATTACAATTCTCATGTTCCTTCCTCACATCGTCATATAATGGAAGGAGCTCATTAAAATCATGTAAGGTGACAAAAAGTCACCCAAGATAAGAACACATAGGACCCTTAGAACGTCATGGAGCAAGAAGGGTTAAGAGATCTTAGCTAACACCATGTCTCATTGCCGTAAAGGACACAAGCCTCACTCCAAACTAATGCACGTCTCATGGGGACAGAAAATAGGTTTGAGTGAGGTGTGAATAATGGATTTAATAACACTATAGAGTTGAACATCAATCTTTATCCATTGTTCTCAATTTTCTCTTGAAATAGATTCAAGAGTGGCAGTGAGATGGGATATGTAGCCCAACCCACTTAACCATAATCGGATACTAGAAGCCCAAGTGGAATAGTTAGACCCATCTATTCTAGAGGTTGATGTAGAATTGGAAGACATTTTTTCTTGGAAAAGTGTAAAAAAATAGAAAAAAAAGTAAGGAAAACTTGCTAGAAAAAAGGTGGTCATTGAAAAACTCACTAGAGGCAGTGCCAAAATAGTGAAAGTGAACTTGGGAGAGAGGTTAAGAAGAAAAGAAAAAAAAAATCCTCCAAAGATAGTGAGTCTACCAAGCCAACACAGTTTTGAAGAAGGCTTTAGATACCATGTTAAGATCAGGGAAGAGAGAAATATTAAACTAGGACTTTCTGAGACAACATAGGTGCCTTCATTTATATTGAGAAAAGGAATCAATACAATAAATAGAGGAAATTTGATATCCTCTAATAACAAAGATACGATATGGGAATAAATAAAAATGTTCCTATGATACATATATAATATAGATATTCCTGATTAGATCAACTCCTTATTTCTATAATTATAACAATCTCATAAGGGTACGTGATAATTAATATTAAAATAACATTATATTCTTGTTTTACAACAAATGTTTCATTTGGAAGCAACAAGTAGATTCATGCTCCTCAGTACAGGTTATAAAATTATCATTTGATTTACCAGCTGATTTGTGGAAGATGCAAGAGCACCCGCTCCATCAGTTCCATATATCATCAAACCTTTGGATATGCCAGCAACATTCTGCAAGTTACCTGCCATAGCAACTCCATCACCGGGAGTATGAGTTGATGGAGTTGATGGCTGAGAATTAGAAGGACCAAGTGTATTTCCTGTTCCAGTACTGTTTGCAGGTCCTGAAGACGTAGGCCCCTTCCTTTTCCGGTTATTCTAAAAAAATGGTTGGTAATTGATCATAGCATGCTAGAGAAAATGCATTTAAATAGAAACTGCTAGCTTATATAACTTTGGTAAAACAAAAAGGTAAAAGTATCTAATACTGATATAATCTTAAAAGTAAAACCTGCATCAATTGTTGTGGATGCAAAGGATCCTGTTGTTGCTGGGAAGTGGATTGTTGGATCTGTGGCATGTTGATCTGCATAAAAAAGACAAAACAATCATATTAACAAAGAGAACAAATGAAATGTCTGTAATAAAGCCAAAATGGATTCTTGTATCAAACTTCTGTAAACAAAATTCTCTATTTAGGCAGAGTAACAAGCTAAAATATTTGTGGGTTCCTTTAATAGAAAATTCTTTAACTTTTCTCATGGCTAGATTATATCAAGAAGACAGAAACTCTGACTTGTTCTACAATTTGTCATTTTCCAGTAGTAAGTGCAACTAATTCTTTCAATCAAATTTTTGTCATGCCACATTAAATGACTACATAGAATATTTATTTAATTATCAGAAAAAAGAATAATTGACCACTTTAGAAAAATGAATATTTATTTACTCCATCCGGCTCCCTCTTAACCCAATTCCCTGACTTTTACTCAGGCACTGCTAGCTAGCCTTCCTGACTTCCTCAAGTGGAATGAGGATCGCCAAGCCTCTAATTCCATTGTTTTTGTCATACAAACAGGTAATTCCCTTTGTAGTCCCTCTCATTCCACATCCTTTGGTCCATGGTTCCAACATTTTGGGGCTATTAATCACTTCACCAGTAATAAGTCCATTAAATCCCAACTCTCTCAACATCCAATTTATTTACTTTTTGTTACTACGATTAAAAGGTCACAAAGATGCTCTCAACAACTGGGTACTGGTCATCTCTTTCCCTCTCTATTGATAATGCACATTATATTCCTTGGTCTCCCTTTAACTTATTATCCATTAGTCATCTGACTCTTTTTTCTTGATTGTGTCAATTCATTCACTAAAGACTCTATTTTGTTGATTGACTGGAGTTCAGACTGGATGGTTGGCATCAGATAAGAGTACCATGGGCTATATCAGCTTCAAAACTCTACTCTTACTGGTTTAGTGGACTCCACTCTTCTTACTCATGTTCAATTGGGTACCTTAGCTTTCAAAAGTTATAGCAAATGGTGTTGGGTTTTTTCAAATTATCTAGTTTGTCCTATGAATCATGTCAATTAGGAAATGTTTGTAGACTTTTTTAAGAGTTGTCTTAGTAGTTCAATTACACCTCCTTTAATTTTAGTACATTATATGATGTTTGGAGCCCAGTTGGTACAGTGTAACCTTCATTAATGACTATTCTCGTGCTTGGTTTTTTAATGAAAAATTAAGCTGGGTAGTTTTCTATTTTTTCTTATCCTTTTACCATTAAATAAATAAATTCTTGTTCCCATTTGCCTTTACACAGTTATAATTCTTGTTAATATCTTTCTCAACTATTTCAAAATTTTATGGTCTCACATGACATTCTCCACCAAACGTGTACTTTAATGATCGTGCTTTGCTAGGAATCAAAAAACTGAAAAGGAAAGAAGAATTTTATTAACACAAGAATTTTATTAACTAAAATAGAAGATAATCCTCCAAAGGCATCCCCCTTTTACAACAAAGTCACTTCTCTATTCCCACAAAAATTACTAATCTGAATTACCCCATCTACCGAAGTTTTCTTCTATTTATAAATAGGATGAGCCTAGCATCCTCTAATTAACCTCTTTTCCTAAGGATAAGGAAAGATTATAAAAAAGACGAATAGACAAAGATAAAGGGATAGCTAACTTATTCCTATTTTTCTTGAAAAAGATATATAAAAAGTAGGTAACTTCTTTCTACATATAAAAGGATAATTAACTAATTCCTACTTTCTAGGAAGTCTCCTAACATGTTCACACATCTTTTAACATCAAGAATGAATATCATTTTTTAGGGGAGTGTAGAAAAGACATTCTCATTAAAAAGTACCATAATCTAATCAAATGAGTAGATAGTTGTACATATGAAAACAACCTACACACCATCCATAAACACATTAATTGCTCTAGCGAACATTAGCATAAAGAAAACTCTTTGATTTAAATGATGACATTGTTCTCGGTTTATCACATTCGTGTAATGAGGTCATGAATGTAAAATAAAAGTTACCTTAGATGAAGTAGATTGCATTGGAGAGCCTATAGATCCATCATTTGCAATTGATTGACCGTCTTTAGCATTCAAATTTCCCCTAGTTAATCCCCTTAATCGTTGTGGATCCATATCTCCATAAACTGGTGAATTGCCAATATTTCCTTGTGCCTGTACCTGTGCAAGGAGCTGTTGTTGTTGTTGTTGAGGTAAAAGCTGAAACTGATTTGCACTCTGAAGGAGAGGCTTCTGAACTGGTGCTCCGAAACCAGGGCGAATTTGATCAATGCCCTATATCATATTACAATTCATTTAAATTGGATAAGAAATATTGCTGGACATCTAAACAAAAAGTGAATTCAAGGCTCATAGCAGAACTCACAGTTAAAGGCCATCCTTTCAATGTGAGACTACCCACTCCAGCATTTAATCCTGAAATGGGAGAAGAAAGAGAATAATGAAACCAAGTAATATGATTAGCCAAGAAAATGCACAGTAATTATGTCCTCATAAAACATTATATAAGAAAATGATCTTCAAAAACTTTATGAAACCCCAAAAATGAAAAGCATAAGAAACTAAAGTATCATACAAGGTTGTGAAAAACATAAAAATCTGGGTAAGTTGGTAAAGCTTCCATAGACTCAATCACAGGATTATAAGTTAACCTCATAAAAAGTATTATTGAAAAAAATTCATATAGGCATAACATAATACTCTTAACACAACAATAATTCAACATTTCAACTTCCATAGTGGAGCAAAGAAGCAAATCACAATAATAAAGAGTGATAGTACATTAGTACTAAATAATTCAAAACTACATAAACGACCAAATCATACAAATTCATAAAACATAAGTTCCTAAAGTGAAAAGATTTTTAAAAAACATTAAATTCTTCAAATCATTTGAGCCTTAGTAAAATGTTACGTTTACGTTGAGTACAAAAACCATGCTGAGCAACCTAAAAGACTGTTACTGAGGGATCATATAGGGACAAAAGTTACATTTGATTTCAAACTTGATAACTCACTTCTTGACTCTAGAGTTTGTGATTTACATGAGTTTAACAAGTTCACCTGAGTTTATCCAAACAGAGGTTGACAATGAGTTATCTCATTTTCTCAACCTAGACTCACGAACTTGTAAGAGTCTTCGAGTTAACAAGAGATTAGTAATAATGGTAACCAACTTTTGTTGCCTGTTTTACACGATATAAATGGTGGAAATTCAAATTTGTTTTAATTTCATTCCGTCCCCATCTTTAAATTGATTTTCTCTTGTACTGATTTTTACACCTGCGTTTGCAATGCCAGGCTTTGACTGCATTCCTCCCTGCCCGTAAATTGATGAAGGGTCCATAGGCAAGGATCTCTGCATGGCACCCATGTTGACTTCACCTTTGATATCCTGTTGAGGAAAAAAACGGAAAGCAGAAATGTGATATCTATAGAGAGAAGAAACGAAGGAAAGAAGGAAGAGAATTCAGATGAATACTGAGCAGTAGGAGCACATACAGGGGTCTGCTGAGTTCGAGCCTGGATTTGCTGCAAAGCTGCAGTCACACTTCCTGAATTTCCTTGAACCATCTGACTGTTAAGGGAAAGGGCACAAATTAGTAAACATGCACAAGACAATGAGATTTAAAGTTAAATAAGAGTTACCAATGATATTACCCAGGATGATTTGTTGATTTCAAAAGGGCCATTCTAGCATCTAAAAGTGGTTGGGATGTCTCTGTATCCATGGGGTTAGAGTGCTTCATCCGCTCCTCATACATTTTTGCAGCCAAAGCACTTGCAGTAGATTGCCCAAGCACTCCTTCTGTAGTGATAGCATTTACAGGACCTCCAAGGGGAGGATGATTTGAATCCCTTCTTTGAAGTTGAGCTTGACGAATTAATTGCAACTGCTGCATTTGCAGTTGCTGTTGTTCTTTCACTTTAATCTGTTGTGCCTGCAAATCATCAATAAAAGAAAGACAATTACTCTAACTGTTGTGAATATTATCAATAAACCACAAATTAAGTGAAGCTCATGAATGATTTTATATCTTCAAAACTAGAGGGAGAAGAGGGACCTCCAAATATGCAGCAGCAGTCTCAGAATGTTTCTCATTTGTCCTCGCAATAAAAATATCCCAGAAAACAGACCACCACTCAAAAAGAAAACCTCCAGGAGCATCAATCGCTGCAATTGCAGAATGTTAGCTATAATCTATTGCTGTAAAACTACCCTAGAAACATCCACCCAGGAGATGTACACGGGCATTGTACGCAACTGTTGGAATCAGGGTATCCAAAAACGTCACAAGTAGAGGTTGGGTTGGGGCAACTAATTATTTAATAAAAATAACTAAACAAAGAATAAAAGTAATTAAAAGCATTAAACTACCACATCAATTAGCTCTTACCAACTGGATCAGGAGAAACCTTCCCTTCTGTCATGAATGCTTTAGCAGTGCTATGCAACTTCTTCTTCACCAAATAATCATAAATATAAACATCAAGCCTAGCAGCATAAACGGAAAAAAAACCACGATATAAATAGCAAGAACTCAAAGTAAACAACAATAACCATTAAATGCAATCATTTACACGGATCAATGAACTCCATTGCTCTATCAAACATAAACTACTATGCTCACATCTTATCTGCTTCCCAATTACTCTGCGCCATGATTTCCCGTTCAGAAGCAAAATTAACTGCCAAATTTGACAAGATATCAAATAAAACATTTTCAACAAAGTCCCAAAGCAAGCAAAATACAAAATTAACTGAATCACAAAAATCTAAGAATAACAGAATGCACGTGAATCGCGAGAAACCGACCTCAAAACGCAACAAATAGATGGATCAAACTCGTACATTACCAATCCGAGACTGCATGCACCAACGATCACCACCGACGAGGAATTGCGCTCAATTTCGGAAACCGCGAACCGTGAACAGTCGTGTCCGATTGAAGGAAACGGAGCCACTCATAGAAATCACGTGAATTCCGCAATTGCTGTTACTGAATCGCGGAGAGAAAGATCGAGAGCGAAGAGAAGAGAAAGGGAATTAGGGTTCGTAACGCAGTGACAGTGAGGACTAATCGAGTTTGAACTATGAACTGGTTCCAACAAGCTTTTCAACTGTGAGTTATGGTGAAAGATGAAAGAGTTTGAATAAACGAAGTTCCGAAGCTGAGGCTCGTTAACAAACCGAAGCTGAGGAGGAGGTTCGGGCGTAATAAGCTTCCGTACTGAAGTATTGATTAATATACAGCTTAGAAATTGTAGATCGACAAACTTTTAGATTCTGCATCTCAACCGTTGATAGTGTCGATGTCCGCGTGTAAGTCTGATTTTAGAAGGTGATGGTTCCCATCTATTTTTATTTGATTTTGGGTTAAAAATACATTATATATATATATATATATATATATATATATGAGGTGAAGTATTATGAACTATTTGTTAAAGTTATGTTTCGTTTTTTAGATAAATTTTAGATTTATTTTGTCCTCCTGCTTTATAAATAGATGTAAATGATCTTCGATAACAAATAATATTTAAGGAGAAAAAAATAAGAAGAAAAGAAAGGAAAAAAAATGAAATAAACTTAAGAGATAATGATAATGATATAGAAAACTATGAAAAAAGAAAATAAAAAGATAAAAAGAAATTTTTAGACATCATCAAAGATCATTTATACGAGTTTATAAAGTATAAAATGAAATAAGTCCAAAGTTTACTTCAGGAACGAAATACAATTTTGACAAATAATTCAAGTACTAAAATCATATTTAACCTCTATATATATATATATATATATATATATATATATATATATATATATATATATATATATATATATATATATATATATATATATGTTGGTTTGAAAGAATAAAAGAATTTAAACTAAACAAAACCAAATTGTACGGTTTGATATGAATCCATCTATACAATTTTGAATTTATAATTATTTATTAAATATTTTTTATTCTTTTCATCTTTTAAATTAAAATATAATAATATAATATAAAATATGTTACTTAAAATCTAATAAATATATTAAATAGTAATAATTGCAAAGCTACACATAAATCCATTATAATCAAATAAGGAAAAGATATAAATATATCTTATTGTAGATTTTTTTAAAGTATTTCACTCATAGAACATTCATTCATATCTATAAACCAATCAAAACCTATGAAACTTAGTTACTCTTATTTTGTCTAACAACTAGCTTTTATCTTTTTTTTTCCTATTCAATCTACTTTTTTATATATAATGTCATAAAATTTTATCTAATTTTTGTTCATTTTTTGCCAAAATATTATCATTTTGCCTTAATTGTAACCACTTTTCCTCTAAGAGGTTTTAGTGTACTAAAATCAATGAAATTAACTGAGTGAAGCGATAGTGGATACAATAATGAAATCAAGCGAGATAATGAAGTTGAGACACCACCACCTTCAAGAAGAGTTGACAATATTATTGAGGGTGAAGAAGAATAATGAAACTCACAAATCAAATTTGTGAAGTAGATCAAACAACTCTATAAGGAGATTTATGTTAAAATGTATAATTGTTGAAAATTTTAAGATTTTTAAAAATATATTTTGGAGATATATGAGATATATTGTATGAAGAAGTTGTATTTTATTTTATTCATATACTTTATATATAGAACAAAAATGTAATAGAATATCAAATATTAATCTTAACATTCTAAATTCAAATAATAATTGAATATATTATTATTTTTATAAAAAAAAATTAAAATTAAAATTAAAAAATTTTCTAGAATTAATTTAAATAAAAAGATATTAAACAAATATTTCTAACAATAATTTATTATAATTATTGTTGTTGTTATTATTATTATATTAATAATAAAAATATATATGTTAAATGTATATTACAATTTAATTTAAGTTGAATTGATTTTAAAAATTTAAATTACAAACCAAACTCAACTACGTGATTTTAAAAAAAAAAAAAACTAATTAAAAATTTACGATTTTTTATAGTTCGATTTGATTCAAATCAGTGTACATTTTTTTTTTAAAATCAATTTAGTTTTAAATACCTCATAAAAAGTATAACTTATAATCTTATTCGACGCATTATCTTGGGAGACAGTTTAAGTTTTAAAATAGCTGAGAAAACGGGAATGGGCTATGGTAAACTGGTTGAACCGACTTAATTAATATTTAATCTTAAAATTCTCAATATGGAGTAGTGAGTTGCTAGATTTATTTACTTTAAATTAAAATAATTATTTAAAAAATATATTTTATGTATTTGAAAAAAACATAATAGATGAAAGTTAAATTTTCGTAATCGAAAATTGAATGCTTCACCATGCATAATGAATTCAATTATTAAAATTAGCATACCACTTTGCTTAATTTTCACCCACTCACTCCTCAATTTTTTATAATTTCAATTTTTTTAAGTTGACATAATTTTTGTTTTTAGTCTAGATTTTCACATAATCATAACACATAATAAATTAAATAATTAAAATTTTAATTTAATATTATCTTTACAAATAGGTGAGTTGGTAAGTTAGTTTGGTTCATCATATACTTAATTCAAATGTGTTAGATCCAAATCTTGTATCCATTACAAATTTATATTTACATTGTTTTGAGAACTATTTTCAATTAAATCATTTGAAGGTTATTTTTTATAAGCGGTGAAAAATCTAATAATGTATTCCACTTTAAAAGAATATTTTTCATCTTTTATTGGGTATTAATATAAGGTTTTAGTTTTTTATATTTTTCTAAAACTTTCTTGTATATTTTTTAGTATTATTAAAATTCTAATAATGATTTCTCTAAATTCTAAATTCTTCCATAAACACCTTTCAAGTTTCATTACTTTTCTTTTAAATACGTTCTCTTCAAACACCTTTCTACATGGTACTTTAAATATAAGGGTTGAATATGTTTTTATCCTTAAACTATTGATCAAAATTAGTTTTTATTTTTGGAAAAAATTTTAGACCTGCTTTAATTTTGTACTTAAAAAATTATGTAAATCATTTTCAATGTCAAATGACTTTAAGAAGCATTCTATGTGGCAAACGAAATTCCACAGTGAAAAAGTTTTTAATATCCATGTAGCTGCCATGTTTAAGGATTCATCTTAGTCTCTAACATTGTTTCACCTCTGCTTATTTTTGGATTGGGGATTAGGGATTTGTTCCCCTTTCAACATTATCACATGCACGTGCAACATCTATAGTTCATGTTGTGCCTCCGCCAGCTCCTACCACAACACGCCTTGAGTCACTGCGAGCCACTGGTTCTCTATCGCAGGCACTGCATCTCCGTGTGTTGCGACGCTAGCTTCTGTTCCATTACCTATGACAGTGGGAGCATATCGAATGGTGTCGTAAGTGGGTGCAACATCACAGCGGGACCCGATGTAGGTATGGTAGTGGTGACATGTGGCCTTTGTTTCCCATTGTTGAAGATAACAAGTGATTGCGAAATTAGGGCACAAAAAAAAAACAAATTTGAAGAACTAAGAAATTGAGGTAATGAAGAATTGAATAGAGGAATGAGAATGATGAAGAAACAAGTATAGTGAGATTAAGGGGAGAGAGAATGAGAATCGATGAGGGTATATGGATCTATGGAAGAGCTGCAGAATGAAGAATTTTGAATATTCGGTAATTTTTGTAAGACAAATGGGTAGATGGATCTAGCAAGAAAGTTGCTAATTTATAATATGTGGAAAAGCTACAATGATAGACTCCTTGTAGCTTGATGGTGATCCATGAAGGAAGATGAGTAGGTTGATGTGGAAGCTTGGATGAGGATGAGGAAAGAAGTGGATCAAGGTGAGAAACTCTAGAGAGAGGTGCGACCAACTCTCTAGGAAGAAGTTTAGAAAAGCCTAAGAAGAAGACTAACTTAGAGAGGACTCAAAGTTTAAGTGAACGATCAAAGTTGGACAATATTTCTTTACTCAAACTCAAAGTGAAAATACAAGAGGTAGGCATCCCTACTTATAGGTGAGGGATCCAAAAATTTGAAGAGGCATTAGTGGGAAATTCAAACTTGAATTCCCCTCCAAAATTTAAACACTTGGTCGTGAATTTGAGAGGAAGAAAATTTGAAGAGCATTAGTCCAAGGTTTTTCTTAGGAACAAAAATCAATTTTGACCAATTGTTCAAAGACTAAAAATATATTTAACCCTAGATATAATATTCTCAACCTCGATAATTGTTGATGGTTTATTATTTTATGACAGTTTAATTCAACTCCAATATTCATAAAAGAAATAAATCAAAAGGTGCTAAATTTTGCATAGGTACAAAACTAATGTGTAACATGTATCAGTAGATAACATACATGTATGTGAACATGAATTCAACCAGAGTTCAATCTCCTTAAGTGATGAAAATATGAAATGTTTTCATCATCATGTTAGAGTCAATTATTCCAATTATAAATATAGAATAGACTAAGAACAACACGAGAACATAGAAATTTAAGTAAGAATAGAAATTAAATACAATGTGACTGAATGAAATGAAAAAAGAAATAAAAGGATGAAAAGACTTAGGATGGAATGGAAAAAGTTGTGTCACTTGTTGAAGTAGAAGATGACTTCATACTTCTCCAATATGAGTTTATAAAGTTAAATCACCATTTTCCTTAGAACTAAGATAATCCTCTAAGAATTGCCCCTCCACACGTAGTATGTCAGAAATTAATCTCTCATTCAATATCTTCAAAGTTGTTTTACAAGAGTTAGGCATAACTATTTATAAGAGAAGTCATCCTCAAATTTAAATTCTAATTAAAATGAAATGTAATGTAAAATCCTATTCTAAAATCATCTACCCTAGCTTGGCTAAGAATTCAAGACAAAAAATTGAATTTCGAAATCCAAATCCCTACTCATCGTGATCTGGAAATTAAGTGGCAAGGAACATCCTCAGTCATGCTTTCTTTACTTCTTTTGAGAGTTTTTTTCCTTGCACCTAAGAATTATAAGAAAATACTCCTAATTTTTACAAGTCCCAGAAGTGTAAAAATAAAGAATTACTTTTAGGATCAAAAAGTTATTGTCTTGTCATGCTTCTAGTGATCTTTCTTGGAATGAAAAATTCTTGCACATTTTCTTGGTCTTCATTCATGCACTCATCAAAAACCAAATGAGAGATTTGGTCCTTGGAAACCCAATAATTTATGTGTTATAAATTGGAATACATTTATTCAGAGTTGTAATTTGGAGTTTATGCATGTTAAATCAAAGTGAACATTGAATAATATCTAAATCAAGTTGATCCATAATTCACCTTGGATGATGTCTACATAAATTCTCTACTTATAAGTTTTTATGATGATAATAATTAAGTAGATATTGGATGATAAGCATGAGAAGAAGACAATATGCTATATACAATAGGTATATTCATGAAAACAAAAGTTTGAGTCCAAAGTGCGGGTCTTTTAAAAATTGGATTTTTGCTTAATGTTCAAAGCACACAAGTGTTTTGTTTAATAACGAACAATTATTTAAACACCAAACATAGGGAAAATGAATCAACAATGAAAATACAAAAATCTTACTGACAAACTCACTATCGTGATGGGTTATCAAAGAAACTAAGCTCCCCTAAGATAATGCAATATTGGGCTAACCTAGGTCAAATTCCCAAAGACATAACCATGCATGTCCATTGTTTAATGTCATTCTTTAATAAAATTAATTGGAGGGTTTTAATATGAAGTAGAAAGAAAATTTAAGAAAACCTAATTCAATGAAAAACAAAATTAAAATAACAAAGATTAATTCACAGATTCAAGAATCAAACAATTCCTCTTATCATAGTACTATAATTTCTTGTTTTAACAATTAACCAATTCAATTAATAAATTAAACCGGTTATACGAATAAAATCTTAATATCATTCAATTTAATATATATCTCATTATCAAATCAAGATTCAATCAATTCCTAATTTGATTTCTAAAATCAGGAAAGCAAATTGATATCACAAAGAGAAAATCTAAAATTAGAGAGAAGAAAAACAAACTTGGAGTGTTAAATGATTGGTGGGGAACTCAATTCCTCTTATCATAATACTATAATTCCTTGGTTGAATAATTAACCAACTCAATTAATCAATTAAACCGGTTATATGAATCAAATCTCCATATCACTCAATTTAATATGTATCTTATTATCAAATTAAGACTCAATCAATTCCTAATTTGATTTCTAAAATCAAAAAAGCAAATTGATATCACAAAGAGCAAATCTAAAATTAGAGAGAAGAAAAACAAACTTGGAGCATTAAATGATTGGTGGGGAACTCAATTCAGATTATTGATCTTGATCCTATGAATTAATCCTCAAGAATTAGTTCTCCATGGATGAAGAACATGCAAAACAAACAAAAGAGAAAAGACAGAAAAAAGAAAATGAAAATGACTATTGATTTCTTATACGTCTTAAGGATACAGAGAGACTATTTATAAATCCTCTAATATGAAACCCTAATCTAAAACCTTAATTTGAAACAAAGACGGTGTGGGCTTTAATTAAAGCCCCTAAGCCCAAATTAAAAAGATCCAAACAAAAACAAGAAAACTCAAATCGGATGGGTTTCATTACAAAAGTTCAGCAAATCTGACATAAATTATAAAAATCGTAGAAAATATCTCAGAACTTCAAATCAAGCAAAGTTTGTGTTCAAATTGAAAGACCCAAAAATTTAGAATCCAATGTCACTGGAATCAACCCAAAATGATATATAGAGAAAAGGTTATGGCCAAAACAGTGAGCAAATGTCATATTAGCTAAAAATTACAAAGTTAAAACATATATGTAGGAATAACCCAATTTATTACTATAAATAAAAAATGCATTAAAAGTTGAAAATAAAACATATGGAATGTGCATTTAATGTGCAATAAAGCTATAAAAATGTGTACAAAATATGTGTTATCACTTACCTTGCCATTTAGTAAAACTAATAACTTTAATATTGAATTTTTATTGCATTATGATCATTTATCAAAGGCTCTTATGTTATAGACAACATATTTTTATAATTGATGTTGTCTATCTCTCATATATACCAAGAAAGCCAAAGTCAAAATAGTATAAGTATTAAACCTACAACATGCCCTACACATCTTCATTACAATAAGAGAAAACATAAAAAGAAGAACAAACAATTGTTTCACTCAGACACAAAACACCTCAAAGAAACCAAAAATCATAATTATTTAGTAACAAATGACAAGAATAGGATAACTACAATTGTCAAAAAATACATATTTATATGTATGTGTGTACAAATTCTAATATAAAGAACAAAAGAAAATGAAAAAAATGAACAAGTTTGAATACATAAAAACATTTTATCTTACAAGCATCCAAAGCTCACAATCATAAATGTCCAAGCTTAAAAGTACAACTTTGGCTCGAGAAAAGTTAGAATATAATCTTCCTTGTATATCTTCACTTTTATGAGTTAATTTTATATTAAACTCTTGTTTTTTGAAAGCCATAAGTAACTTAATGTTAACTATTATTTTACTTTCTTTCTTGGATTGTAAAGTATTTCTATCAAATGTAGCATAGGTAATACTTATAGTTAGAAATGATGTAAAGAAGAATTTTTAGAATAAATTACTTGATTAAGGGAACCCTTCTAAGGTTGAATGAGAATTAGGTGTAGCTCAAGTTAAGTGAACCACTATAAAACAAGTTATTCATTCTTTTTGTACAAGTGTTATTTTTCTTCAAAACCTGTAGCAATTAGGTTTTGTGAGATTTACAAATTGGTTATCTTTGAGAAATCGCTTTCCAAAAGGCAAAAATATTCCATTACACACTAACATTATATTCAATCTTCCTCCTTTTAATGTGATTCATATTTTTAGTATATTACTTTAAGATAACAAATTGTTCCTTAAAATCAATGCAATTGCGATATTTGTTTCAAATATGAAAGGGGAAGGGAGAATAGAAAAAAGAATGAAATGGGAAAATAAGAATAAAATAATTGAAGAGAAAAAGGAAAGAATAGAAAAAACTAGACTATTAATTTTTAAATTATGAAATTCAATGGTTTTAAACACTCTGCCACCATGGGAGACATGACAAACTTTCCCACATAACATTCATCTTTTTATTATATATTTGATCAAAGTAATTAAAGAAGGAAAGAAGATTATATACATATTGTTAATATAAACCAAAACAATTGAGGAAAAAAATTTACCCATCATAAGATCCATGAAAAATAGAGTAAATTTGTGTCGGAAATTTACCTCCTATAGGTGAGGAGATTTTGAATAATTGATTCAGTAACCACAAAAACAAACTCCTTATCTTGTCATGACCTAGAAGTAAGCTAAAATTGTTAGCTTCTTTGTAACACTCGATGACTAAAGTTCTACATATTCAAGGAGTGTAATGAGAAAAGACTAATTATCCTACTTAGGACTCCAAAAATGTTCTTGTATAAAGCTCTAAGAACACAAATCTAAGTATCTCGGGCAAGTATCTTATTGAATGATGTAATGAGTTTTTCTCTTATTATTCTTTTCTCGCTAATAAATGGGCCTTGTATATTAGGAGTTTAACCATAAGAAACAAATTTCTTTTTTTATCTATTGTCCTTTGCTTCCTGCACCCACAATTTGTTTCTTGCACTCTCCAAAATTTCAATTTAGTTATGATACCCTTTTTCGTTTATGACACAAAAGGTACATTGAGAAAATAAAGTAATTTTGGAATGTTCCTTTTGAAGTAAAACTATTTAGAAAAAAAATTTCGAAAAGTATTATAGGCACTTTTAGGACACGCTTTTTTTACAAAAAAAAATTAACATTCCAAAACAAGGGTTCCAAAAAGTCCCTCATTCCTGCATGGATAATATGAAATTGTCTCAAGATAAAGGAGGAAGATCCTTTGGACAGTGTGTTCCTCAAAGCCCAGGGTGTAGCAAATAATGGTGAAGAGTTCGAGGATGGTCTTTCCATTGAGGAGTAGCATGACCACCTTCTTTAATGCCCCTATCTTTATCATGACATCATTTCTTTCCAATGCCTCCTTGATCTAGTTTGTTAGCATCAACTTTGATGGAAGCCTTACTAAGGGCTTACAAGGAGGGGTGAATCTTCCATCCAAGTTTCAAGACATGGAAGAAGAGTTCTAGGAAGAATCTTGATTATTGATGGATCTTGGATGGTTTCTTAATAGGAAAAGGTTAGACAAAGGTTCTTGAAGGTACGATAGGTTGATGCCCTCAACTTGGTTGGGTTTGTAAGGGTTCTTATATTAGCTCTTGAAGGAAGAATATAGGTTTACATTGTGGAATATTTGGATGATGTTTGGGTTCAAACTTGTTTGAATCTCGATGGATTCTTGGAGAATTTTGGTGGCTCAGAGTGCAAACTTGTTGGGGAAGGCTTGGGTGTGGTTGTTAAAATTATGGTGTTGATTTGGTTCCTAAGTTGGATGAAGATCGAAAGCTTACTATTGTTGGCCAAAAGTTTGGTTGTCTTTAGTTTGCAAGATTTAGTCTACTTCTTGTTTTTTTGGCTTGCTACGATGTTTTGGAAAGGTTGGTCGAATGATATGTGATATGTTGGTGAGATTCTTGGTGGTTTAAGGTGAATTTCTTGGAAGAAAAATGTTTAGGTACCACATGTTGCACGGTTCCAAGAAGGAGAAAGAAACCAAGAAAGGTTAGGAAGAAAGAAGGGTAAGAAAAGTAGGATTAGGAGAATTACCTTTGAAGGAAGAATGCTTCACTTGGAAGTTTCAACGTGGAATTTTGAATCAAGACCTATGTGCCACTCACCATGGAGAAAAAGGAAAGATAAGAAGGATCACCATTTGATTCTCTATGAAAGATAAAAGTTCTCTAAAAACGAAGAATACACACTTTTTTCTACAAAATCTCCCCAATTTTAATTCATCAAAGTTACGATCAAGAAGAATGTACATGCAAACTCTAGAAGTAGAGGTTAAATATAACTATGGATAGCAATGGGGTGGGACGAGGACAGGTTTCACTTTCCCATCCCCATCCCTATTCTCATCTCCGTTTCCATACCCAATGGGTATGAAATTTTTGTCTCATCTTCATCCTCATCGGGTATGGGTATATCCCATTGGATAACATGTATAATCATACTTGTCCATTGCTATTCTAAATATTAATTAAATAATTTTTTTATAAAAAAAATAAAAATCACAACAAAAGAAACATAATATTATAAATTATTCAAAGTCAAAATGATTCTTTTCTCCTATAACAAATATTAATAAAAGAATTATAACTGCATAAATATCAAATTAAAGTATCATCAAATAAAAATATAATAAAGGTCAAATAATTATATGAAAAAGAAAAAAAAGACCAAATGTATACTCTAAAAATAAATTACAAAACTAAGAACTAAAAAAAATTAATATAAGTTTTTTAGATTACTCAATAGACTAAATGCGTTTTAGTAATTTAAAATATGAATGAATATGATAACAAAAACATGATATTGGGACGGGAATGGGGACGAGGCAGGTATGTACATCCCCATCCTCATACCCAATTTAAAAAATCGAGTATTACCCATACCGATACCTAGTCAGTGTTGGGATTTTATGTCAAAATCGGGACAGGTTCGGGTAATACCCATCAGACGAGTTCATTTGTCATCCCTAAATATAACACTCAAAACTTTTTCTCGATGAAGACTATATTGTTTAATAGATAACATCTAATAAAGTAAAACAATACAAAATGTTTATATAAGTTCATCCAAAACTTTTGGGTTACGTTAAGTTCTCTTGCAATAACTTTTGAAGGTTCCACTAATAAAAGGTTTTTATTACACCGAGTACACGAACCACTCTTAGTTGTAATGAGTACACTATCAGTCCCTTCTTAATCT
The DNA here is from genome assembly GCA_030347555.1 of Lablab purpureus. NCBI lineage: Eukaryota > Viridiplantae > Streptophyta > Magnoliopsida > Fabales > Fabaceae > Lablab > Lablab purpureus. The sequence goes on from CM059260.1 coordinate 28,911,896, forward strand.
CCCCCAAGACTAAGAACTTAAGTATTCTTTATTCTCATTTCTGAATACAAACATATAGAAGGTTTTTATAGGAAGGTTGGTCCTGTAGAGGGGATAAACAATTCAAGGTTACAAAGTGAAGAATACAAATTTATCACACTCCCACTATAAACACATATAATACTAAGGATAAAAAAAATTGTTTACAAAGAATGTATTGAAAGTTTTATGAATTTTGATGGTTATGTCTTTGTATTTATAGCTTGCTTGAATATGATCATAGCTTGAGTGATCTTCTCTTTATATTGTTTTTCATAATTATTATATGTGATCCATGAGATATTTTTGTAAAATTACTTCAATTAGCTTTGCGCATTATGCTTTGCATCTCTTATAGAAGGTAGTGTTTGCTTTCTAATCATGAAATGTATAAAGATAAAAAAAATGCAATATATAAAATAAATATGGGTTAAATATGTTTTTAGTCCCTAAACTATTTGTCAAAATTGTGTTTCGTCTCTAGAGCAAACTTTGAACTTATTTCGTTCTTATACTTTATAAACTGGTGTAAATGATCCTTGATCACAAATAAAAACATCTTTAAAAAAAGCAAAATGAGAGAAAAGAGAAGGAAAAAAAGTAAAATAAGTTTAGGAGACAGATGATAATCAAGTAGGAAACTATAAAGAAGGAAAATAAAGAGATAAAAAAGAATTCTAGCACATCATCAATGATCATTTACACTAGTTTATAAAACACAAGGACGTTTATAAAACGTGCTATTGCAATAAAATTCTTTGTCTCTTCAAAACAAGCTTTAGACGAACAGTACTAGTGTTTACTTAGCTACCTCTGGAAGTTGTGCCAAATCTCTTCATTTGTAAGACGCAACTCTTCTAGAATAGCTCAAAACTTTGTGATTTCATCACAAACTCTTTTTAACAATACCTTGTTGAAGCTAGGAGTGGCTTTGTGTTAAAGAATACTTGTTGAAGTTAGGAGTAGCTTTGTGTGGAAGAATACTTGAACGGGTTAGTCAAAAGTGGTTACGAGTCGAAAGAATACTTGTAAGTTATAGCTGTAGTCTACTAGTGGAACTCAATTATGTGGATTGAAGAACTGGATGTAGTTTTTGCTTTCAAACAAACCAATATAAAAGCCTAAGTAATTCTCTTCTCCCTTAAAATTTTCAGATTGTATCTTATTGCCTGTATCTAACATCAAAGAGAGAAGATCTTTAAGAAAAATATTTACTTGCAAAAATCATTTTTACAGTCTTATAGACTTTATCGCCTGTAAGATTCAAATCATTGTCACATCAAACTTGCATTTTCAAACGAAGTGCGAAAAACTACGAATTTTTTTTTAAAACACAATTCAACCACCCTTTCTTGTGTTTTTCCAGTTTTTCACAAAACCATTCCTTAGCATGTCTCAATTTTTCCCTAAGATTAAGACCTTAAAAGAATATGAGAAAAAAACTCTTCAAAGATATTTAAAGTTCATTGAGTGCTTTCAAACAGTGAAGAATACAAAGGTCTTAACTCTTCCACAAAAACTAAGAATACTTAGACAAATTTATGTAAATTGGGAATTTTTTGTATATCTCTTGTGTACTTGTGAAAAGCAGGAAAAACACAAGAAGGGAGTGTTGAATTGTATTTTAAATCTTTTCATAGTTTTTCACACTTTGTTTGAAGACACAAGATGACTCAGATGATAGTTTGAGTCTTACAGACGATACAGTATATGAAACCATAAAAAAGTTTTGCAATTAAAGATTTTCTTAAAAGATTCTTCCCTCTTTAATGTTAGATACAGACAATAATATGCAATCTAAAAAAGCTTAAGGAAGAAAAAGATTACTCAAAATTATACTGGTTCGTTTGAAGCCACAGACTACATCCAGTTCTTCAATCCATAGGATTGAGTTCCACTAGCAAACTACTGCTGCAACTTACAAGTATTCTTTCGGCTTGTAGCCACTTCTGCCTAACCCATTCACGTATTCTTTTACACAAAGCCACTCCTGGTTTCAGTAAGTGTTCTTTGACACAAAACCACTTCTAACTTCAACAAGTATTCTTTAATACAAAGTCACTTTTGGCTTCAAAAAGGATATAAAAAGGGGTTTTCGAATAAATCACAAGGTTTTGAGCTACACTAGAAGATTAATGTCTTATAGACTAGTGAGAGATTTGGTACTGCTTCTAGAGATAGCTAAACAAAACTAGCAATGTTCTTTTAAAGCTGATTTGAATAGAAGAGAGGACTCAGAGAAGATTTTCTTGTAACAACACATTTTTCTCAGCTTGAGTTCGTATTGTCTCTATGTATATTATCGGCGTCTTTCTTCAAGATGCAAACGTCCCCTTTTTATAGAGAAAGGGTAACTAGCCGTTAGAGATTCGTTCTAACATCTCAAGCTTTAGGTTGATCTTGAGCAAACTTCTTGTTGCGTCTGATGAGGGCTTCACATCTATGCATTAAATGCAGTTCTTCATGCAATAAATGTGTGCCTCCAAACTTTACACAAATCCTGATATCTTGTAGCACTTATCCTTCATTAGATAATGAATTTTGTCACTTTTGATGAAAGACAAGGCTTTGGGCACATAAGGAATTTAGTGAGAAAACAGCTTTTACTTTTCATAAGGAATGTATTGATGTGACGTGAGAACTTCACTTGTACTCGTTCATCAGACTGCTAAGAAGAATGTCTTTGTGAGCTTTACAAAAGCAAATTTTCAACGTTAGTAAAGATGAAAGCATATCATCTTATGACTCATCATTTGATGATTCTTTTATATATGTCTGACAGATGATACACGCATGATCTGATTATAAAAGCATAAGGTGCTCCTTCGTTTGACTTAACGTATAATTGTTTTCTTGCATTATTCAAAATAATGGAATGTTTGGACTTTTCCTCAACAGGACTTCTCTTAAGAATGAAATTTTCTTATATAGGCATGATAAAAAGACCAATGTTGGATTTAGACTTCATGTTTTTCCATTTATATTGTTATTACTTGAAATCAACAATGTATGTCTTCATTGTTGTTTTTCAATAATCAAAACTTGAAAGATTGTGTTTCTATTGACATTGCAAATCTTAACAAAGAAATAGTTTAAATTCTTGCAATAAAACCATAATATGATCAAATCAATTAATTCATTGTGTGCTTCTTTGTTTCCTTTCAAAACTTAACATGAACGTTGTGAAACAAAGTTTCCATATATGAATTATGTTTTGTGCGCTTAGTAATTAAATGTTATTTTGAGTTGTAAACTTACCAATTATACTTTTGTGTTAATTCTAGAAAGAATTTTATGGTTATGATTGACTATGTATGGATTATTGTAACATTGTATGAACTTCATAGGTTGTCTAACACATGTGGATAGCCACCGGAAGGTCTAATGAGCTATAACTTGTACAAAACACACATTAGAAAGTTCATAACAAATAAACTTTATGAGATTATGTTCAATATTTATTCATCAAAACCACTTATAGGGATGGTTTAGTGATCCTAGACATGTTAGATTGTTTGGGTCTCAACAATGACATATTAATTCTTTCTGTGTAGAGCATTTACAATTGTTGCTGAAATGATTAAACTCTTTATATAGAAAGTTTAAACACATCGGACATTTTTGAAATGCTTAGCTCAATTTAGTTGTGTCTTTACTAAATGTGATTAATCATATATCTATATATTATCAAACCTAGTTGCTTATGAATTTATTTAATCATACTAATCAATATCTTGGATCTTTTGATGCTCTATTTTTAGTGTGATTTTCTATAAATATAAGTAAGTTGCATATCTGGTCAACACGATGAAAATGTTAGATGATATAAGTCACTAATTAATTCAACAATTAATTATTAAAACTTCACTAAGGGATAGTCTAGTGTCGTTAGACTAGATTGTACTAGTTGAGTCTTAACATGGGGTTCACATATGGTCTCTGTTTATAGAAATTTGATCATGAGAAAAATTGCCTAACTGATAAGTATGAAAACAAATAAAACACAAATGCACCTATAAATGAAATGAAAATTGTAAATCTAAAATCCACCAACACTTACTAAAAAATTCAGAAAAGAAACAAGAAAAAAATAATTTCAAAAATAAAATTTACAAAGATCTTTCTTGATTGAATTAAAGGTCATACTTATAAGTAGTACTATTAATAATAGTGATAATAGTGGAAATAATGGTAACACTAATCGTAATATTTGCTTACCTATACTCTTGTATTGTAAATTGAAATTGAAAAGAAAAACAATATTTTTTAATATAAATATTCACTTTATTATCTTATTTGATTATGTATTTCGTATATTACTTCCATATTATTTTTCAATAATCTACATTTCTAATATGCATTATAATACTTTTCAAAAGTTGTCAATAATTAAAATTGACATTATGCTATAATTTAAATTATTTATTATAACTATAAAATATAATACTTATATATTTGAATATACTTACTTATTTTAAATATAATACTTATATATTTGAAGATCCATCAAAATATTTTCAATATAATAATTAAGAACAAAATTTTAATATAAAAAAATAAATAAGTAAGTTCATTGATACATTAACTAGCTTAACCTTGATCCATAAGGGTATTAAACGGGCCAGACTAAAAAAACTAATTTTTATTTAGACCATGATATTTGAAACCTAGTCTAATATAAATTATGGATCACACAGGTTAGACTCACTTTGACAGTCCTACATATGATAGTTGTAACTATTTTCACATATCACTTTCAAGTACATGTGATAGTTGTAATTAGTTTACATTCCTTCCAAGTGTCTTAGACGAAATTAAGCTGAGGAAAGGGCATGAAGAGTTTCTACCTTCAACATGTCACTTTCAAGGTCATGAGTTTGCATAACCTACTTCCATATGTTACTTTCAAGTGCAGGTGAAAGTTGTAACCATTTCCCATGTCTTTTCCTAGAATTAAGAACTTCTCATGTGCTTATCCAAGAGCCTTTCCACCTTTCAAGGGTCATCAATGTGCTAAACAAGATTTAGGAGCTAAATTTGTGTTAATCATAAAATTAATGAGATATAAGTCTAATCATTAGCTTAATTAGGCTTGTGTTCATACTATATGTCATCACTACTTTTGTATTTACACTTAGGGTTCCTTTTCTTGTTTCACATAGACATTTCTTAAGGCCTTGGATGAAATATATGGTTATAAATAAAGTCAAACTCTCTTGTAAACTTACACTTGAATGATTGAATCCAAATAGAATTTCTTAGACAACTTTGAGTGTCTTGAGAGTGTTCTAATATTCTTTTGCTTCTTATTTTGGAGAGTTTCTTCAAATGACGAATCTTCCTTGATCTTATCATTTGAGATTCCATTTTTAAGATGGCATGGTCTTCTCATCCATTTTCTCTTTTCCTTTACCACTTGTTTGTGTTTCAACTTTATTTTTTTGAATATTATCCCATGGATTTGCTTCCACCTTTGTCATATGAACTTCCATGGGTTCTTGGCTTCTCCAACACTTCTTGAGTTAATCAAGATCCAACCATGCTTCTAAGGATTACATCAACAATAAATAATGTCAATGTAAAGTCAAACAAGCTCTGAAATTACGACTAAAAGCCTTAAGCCCTTGCACTCTTTGCTACAAAAGATGTGGGACTAAAAGTGAAAACACAAAAGAATGGACTGAATACTAGCTAGAAACGAAAATCCTCTTGGTCAAACAAGGTCCTTGCCATTTTAGTCTAAAATGGCACTAATTTGTTTGATGTGGGACTTGATTCCTTCACACTCTTCCCTTCACTTGTTTGGCTAAAAATGAGTTTCATACCATGTCTTAGCAGCCGCTAAGAATTGTATTTAGAAATCTTTGGTCAACCATTGGATGCCCCTTGGTCCGCCCCATGTGCAGCCCAAAATGTGGCCCAATTGGAACCCAATTAGAGGCCAAATTGAGGTCTACTTATGTTATACAAATACAAGTGAACCTATTTTATCTTATACATTTTTCTACAAAGAAAACAAGAAAATAAAACTCCTATACAAATATTTACAAGACTAAGAAGAAAGAAGAAAAATCCTAGTTCTACTATCCAAAATAGAAGTCTTGATACTTGAAGCTTCATTCTCTTCTATCCTCTTAGCCATGGAATATGGGCTGGATGATTTTCCATCAATAAATAAGAGAAGATTGGAATGGAACCCTTTTAGTACGTAAAAACATACCTGATTTACAGTTAATCTCCTTCTAGGATGATCAAAACACTATTGCTCTTCAAAATACAATTGCAGAATTTTGTAGTTTGTTATCTGCCTTCAATCCTTCAATTTGATTAAACCTATGAGTTAGGGTGAAATATAAAAGCTAAAAGACAAAATTGAGTGACTAACCTTGATGCCCTTGTCTTCAATTTGATTATTAATACCTATCCTTGGCTAGATTTGACAAATTTGATTAACACCTAGTCTTTGTTCTTCCATATTTTTGTGAAGTCTTCTATCTTAAGTGACTAGTATGCTATGTAGTTGCACCCTTCAATTTAAATTGCATTCCTAACCTTAATTCTCAGTCTTCAACCAATCATCGGTAGTTATTATTTAGTGAAGTTAGATGATAGTTATTATTTAGTGGAAGATTTAATTTTAATATTTCAACTTTCAAATCTTGTCTTGATTCATTGAATCTCTCCATATTCTCATATCCACAAATTTGCTTCAAATTTTAAATTATTATCTTTAATTTAAATCATATTTGAATCTTATTTCTAATTATTTAAAAATAATTTATCTTCAATTTAAATCATATTTTAATCTTATTTCTAACTACTTAAAATAAATTATATTTAATTTAAATTAAATCTTGTCTCTAATTACTTAAATAATTTTTTTAATCTAAATCAGATTTTAATCTTGTCCCTAATTACTTAAATAAATTATTTTTAATATAAACTAGATTTTAATTTTATCTTTAATTACTTAAAATAAATTATCTTTAATTTAAATATGATTTTAATCATATCTCTAATTACTTAAAATAAATTATTTTTAATTTAAATTAAATTTTAATCTTATCTCTAATTATTTAAAATGAATTATCTTTAACTTGAGTAAGATTTTAATCTTATATATAATATCTAATTACTTAAAATAAATTATCTTTAATTTGAATAATATTTTAATCTTTTATCTAATTATTTAAAATTGTCAAAACTCAAAATATTTATATTTATGTCATTCTAAAATTCAAAATTATTACCTTCTCTATACCATGCCTCCAGGAGACCAGACTAGTAGTTCTTTCTTGTCATATCTTCCACTAAATATCTATTTAACATATGATTCATAATTAATATCCTTAATTAACTATTATTTTCTTTAAATTCCAAGATATCTCTCCTTACTCTTATTTTTCCAACCAATTTCTACATCCCTTACCTATAGTTAGATCGACTAAATTCCTTATTCCATTTATTTTCTCCAATTAAATCAAGGATTCATATAATCATTATAATAAATCATCCTTTAAATTTCAATTTTCACTACTAATCCTATAATAATTAATCTATAATTCCCTGACGCAATAATATTGGAAAAATATCATTAATTTCATTAAATCAAAATATCTTAAAATTCGGAATGTTACATGACCCACAGGCCAACCCACCAACTCGTCAAAATTTTGTAGGTCGAGTTGGGGTTTTCAACCTACTAGTCCACCTTGTCTGACTCACCAAACTAGTAGGCCACAAGCAAGGTGGGATGGACTAACCCGACAACCCATTTTTTAATTAAAAAATAATTTAAGAAATTAAATCTTTTATTATATTATTTGAAAGATGCAAATATATAATAATATTATAATTTAAATCATTAAAACTTACCAATAGTATTTCAATTATTAATTATAATAAAGTAAATGTAATAATAATTTAAATTTATCCTATTAGAAATATTAATTAATAAATTAAAAACTTAAAAAAATTTGTACAATTAGGTATGCTTTTAAATTATATAAATATATATATAAAAATAAAAAACAAAATTAAAATAAATTCCAAACAATAATTGGCAGGCTAACTACTAACCCGTCCTTTGGTGTAACAGGTCAAGATATTCAACCTGCTTGTTTTGATGGACCAATCTAATTTGTCCTGTTTTTTTGCAAGTCACTGGTAGACTGGACTAAAACAAGTCAGACTGACTCATTTTATCACTCTTAATTATTGTATCTCTCTTACTCATGCATTATTTGTTGGTTATTCCCTTACTCCTATATTATTTGTTGGTTATTCCCTTCTAAAAGGGATGATAAAAAAAATATTTATAAAACCAACAAATGATGCTTTTTGAGGTTGGGTTTGATTGGCATGTTGCAAAAAAAAAAACCTTCTTAAAGTGTTTTTAAACAAGTTTTATTCATCCCTTACTAGAGTTAACATGTAACTTTATTTAAAATAAAAAAAAATTAGCAAGTTGGTCCACTAACATATTATTTAGCAGAACATGTCATGAAATCCAATTCGTTTAATCATGGTAGATCAAACCAAAATGAATTAAACTATTCTTAATTATTGTATTTTTCATTCGTGTATTATTTGTTGGTTATCCCTTCTAAAAAGGATTGTAAAAAATATTTATAAAATCTGATAAACATTGTTTGAGTTTGATAAGCCTTTTGTGAATCTTTAAAGTGTTTTAAATAAGCTCTATTCTCCTTCTTCTAGCAGTATCTTGTATCTTCATTTATTTTATGGAATCCTGATATATAATTGTAAGAGTGTCTAATATATGCTTTGCTCCCTTTAATATGCATCACTAATTTTCCACCACAATCAACTGGAGAGAGGATGAGTTCCTCATCAAAATTGGTTTGTTCTATTTAGTTTCAACAAACTTGATTTGAAGAAAATAATTAAAAAGTTGGTTAAATATGTTTTTCGTTCTTGAATTATTTGTTAAAATTGTGTTTCTTTCTGATGCAAATTTTAAATTTATTTCATCGTTATATTTTATAAACTTGTGTAAATGATCCGTGATAATATCTGAGAATTTTTTTATTTCTTTATTTTTCTTTTTCATAGTTTCCTACTTTACTATCTATCGTTTTCTAAGCTTCTTTCACTTTTTTCCCTTCTATTTCTTCTCATTTTTTCTTTTCTTAAAGACATTTTTATTTGTTATAAAGGATTACTTACACTTGTTTATAAAGTATAAAGACGAAATAAGTTTAAAGTTTGTTCTACGAAACAATATTTTGACAAATAGTTCAAGAATTAAAAAGATATTTAATCCTAAATAAAATAATGATACACACCTTTATTTTATATACACCTAATTATTATTTATTTTTTCTTTCTATTTCTCTACTCCTATCAAATCATAACTCTATAAATTTATAATTTTTCTTTTTTTTTAGGTGTGGTTTAGATTTAGAAGAAAATTTTGAATATACATAAATATTTTTCAAAAGATTAAGAATATTCCAAAGATGTGGTTTTGGTAGATTTTATCATGATTATGTGGTGAGCTGAAACAAATGTTTAAGTTTTACTTGGTGCATGTTAAGAGTTATGTTGGACCATTTTTAGGTGCATACTTATGTAGGGGTGCCATTAGATGAAAAGTAAATAAAATGATAGGTTTCACAAGTCAAATGACTAGACCATCACAACAAAAGAAAAGGCAACCTACAAATAATCATGGAACCAACCAATCTATCACATTAAAGAATCCTTTTTTGACTTTAATTCTTTTTGTTTCAACAAAGCTACATAATTGGAGTTATTTCTCAAGTATTTATATCTTTAGTCTCCACAAAAACAGAATTATTTATTATCATGCCTTTAGATTTTTTATAATGTTGAGGTTGATAAAAATAATATGTTTATGTGTTATAAAATTTTTTACATAGTGTTATATTTTGGTTGACTCTACGTAACGGTTGTAGTTTTTTTCATTTTAAAGTTTTTCATATTATATTTTTGTGTTGTTTATTTTTTATTGTATTTATTTATCTTATTTATCTGTTAGAAGGATTATTTTTCACGAGTAAAGATGTTAGTGTTTAATCTTTTAGATTTTTCCTAAATCTTTGTTTAAGCTTTTAAAACGTCTCAATAGGAGAGAAATACAAATAAATTTAGGTAACCATAAATTGAATCATCCACATAAACCATTGCAGATATTCACTATTTACATTGTTTTTTGTTGATGTAAAAATCTGAAAAGTTGGTAATAAAAAATATTTTGTACCATTTTACAACGTTCGGACTTTTACACATTAATTTAATCTTATATTTTTATTTTATTTTAGAAAGTTAGTTTTGATTAAGTTTTAAATATTTTATAAATTTACTTATTTTTATAATTGAATCTTTATAAGGAGTTTTCTTTTTGTCGAATATTTTTTTTTACATTACAATAAATTCATTAAATATAAACTAATTTATAGACAAAAAATAATTAGTTGATTAAATTAAAAACTATTTCATAAACTAAAAATGATTGGTATCTAAAATAGTTTTTAGAGTTAAATATGTTTTTAGTTACTGAATTATATGTTAAAATTGTATTTCGTTCTTGAGGTAAACTTTTGACCTATTTCATCCTTATACTTTATAAGGTGTAAATGATTCTTGATGACAAATAAAAAACATCTTTAAGGAGAGAGAAATGAAAGTGAGAAAAGAAAAAAGTGAAATGAGAAGCTATGGAGAAGGAAAATAAAGAAATAAAAAGAAATTTTGATATGTCATTAATGATCATTTACAGCAGTTTATAGAGTAAAAGAACGAAATAGGTCTAATGTTTGCCTAGGAACAAAATACAATTTTGACAAATAGTTATTTTTATTATAATAGAAACTATATTTTTTTGTGGCTATTGATCTTAATGACTATTAATCTTAAACAATTAGGAAATTGATTTTTATATAAAGGTGACTAAATTGATTTTTAAATTGAAATCTAAATCAATTTCCAGCATTAGTTATCAAATTTTTTTTCATTTTCAAACTTTTTCTAATTTGTTTATCAACTCACTTTTAAAGGTGAAGTTTGACAAAATTGAAGAAGGATGAAAAAAAAAACTTTATTTTACCAAAAATCAAAAATAAAAAAAATAAAAAGTAATAGCATACATCACCCCCTTGATAAATAAAAAAAAGAAAACAGTGTTAGATAAAAAAATAGATGCTCAATCAATTTAAAAGAATTAGTAGAAAACAATTAAAAATATCCTAATTTACTTTATGCTTAAAACTTAACTAAGTAAAGGAGTAATGGATATTTTTTTTTTACCCCCATTTTCAACATAAAAAGATTACTACTTGCTACTTTAGTGTTGTAGTTAAAACTTAACTAAGAAACAAATAATTGTAACTATTTGTGGATGTTTTTCTTTTGAGTGAAAACCCATTTTGAAGACAAAAAACCATAAATAATTAGTACTTGTTACTTTAGTGACTTGATTCTAAGTGTGAATGAGAATCCAAAACAGTGTTTAATTTGAGAATCTGATAATTGAGTTATCTTTAAAGTCGTACTTTCATGATAAACTTCAAATGCGATTGAAGAACATTTAAAGGAATCAACTTCAACTTGTACTTTGATAGGGATCCATTTTTTCTCTGCAATTCTTTTTCCATTAGAATGTGGAATTTTAGCATCCAAATTAGTCTTCAATTGGAGTACATTTCAAACTTAAATGGGTCAGTGTTGAATGATGATGATGATGATGATGTTGTTGAAGAAGAAAATTGCTTAGACAATTTAGTGAATTAGTAAAACAACGTGCTGCTTCCATTAGAGTCATTTGCAGTGATTTGAGAGGTGGTGGTTCCCATGTTCCATTTAAGTGTTATATAGAGCTCCTTTGTAGGGACGTTTCTTGAGCTGCAGAATTTCGTGTGTGAACAAATTTATTTGTGATATAAATAGGTAAGATCCAGCCAAATTTTAGTAAATTTTGAATGTGTTTTTGTTTTTAAAAAGTTAGGTTTGAATCTACCGTATTACTTATTAGAATTTTTTTAGGTCTCACACGCACGAACTCTACTTTAGTATGCATAACCTATAATCCTATTGATTCAAAATCAAAATTGAAAAAAAATTTGTTTGAATTTTTAAAATTAATCTAAATCAAATTGAACCACAATAAATATTTCAATATATTTTTTATTATTAATATTAATAGTAATAATAATTATTATAGTAACGATGATAATAATAATAATCATAAGGTAAAATAGATTTTTTTATCTTAATTTTTGTGAGTTTTTCAATGTGTTTTTACTATTATTTTTTTCTTAAAATTTTGGTTAAAACCGATCAATATGATTCTTTTTATTAAATTAGTGTGGACATGGTAGGACACGTGTTAGATGCACATAGGACACGTGTGAGAATATTCTCTCATCATTTTTTCTTTTTATTTTCGTTCTCTGACATGTGTCCTGTGTATCTACATGTCACGTCATTAATTTTTTAATATCATTCACATTAATTTAAGGGAAGAGACCACATTAATTGATTTTAACCAAAATTGGAAATGCATTGAAACAACAACAACAGTGAAAATGTATAGTAAAAACCCACAAAAATTGGAACAAAAAAGTTTATTTTGCCTAATAATAAAAATAAGTTATATATTTTAATCTAAATTACCTTAGAAAATTTAAGTGATGATGTTTTATTAATCAATAGAAGTGTCACAATACTAAGATTAAGACAATAAGAGAATATTTTTATAGGAAGTGAATAAAAGTTAGATAAAGTTTAATTGCAATAGAATCAGATACATACAAAGTGGATTGACTAGCAAAAGGAGGATAGAAGCTAACGGTTAGGCAAAACTAACACAAAGTTTTAGTATATCTAACAAGTTTGTTAAGTATGAATTAACTTAAGTTGCTTTCATAAAAAATAAACATAGGTTATCTTTTTCTAGACTACTTATAAGATTCGTGAAACAATTTAAGACTAGACAACTTGTAAAAGAAACTTTATAAAATGTGTTTGATAACTTTCAAAGAAGCAATTTATGTATAAAGAGTTAGATGATAATAATCTCAACAAATAACTTTGATAATAGATATCTAAAAAAATAATCTACATCTTTAAAAAATATCTTTACATACTTTAAAAAAGATTTTAACACGTACATAACCTATTCTAAAAATAATATCTACTCATATTCTCTAAGTAATATATGCTCATTTTACTATGATTAGAATTAGATTATTTAACCTTATAAAATATTAAATAAAATATCAAATAAATAGTAACATTTAAATTCATAAAGTGCAATAAAAAATGTAAAAAACGTAAACATAAAATATTTTAATAAAGTAACAAACACCTATTAAAACAAGACAGAAGATAAGATATTTAAGTTTATTTATAACAATATGCAGGAGGATTTTTACTTTTTTATTCATATTTCATATTTTTTTTATCTTTAATTATATTTTAAAATTAAAATAAATCTACAATAATATATCTATAACAATAAATAATATAGATTTTCATTTTTGATGTTCATCTTTCATATTTATATTTTATCGTTAGTTATATTTTAAAATAAAAATAATTTTACAATAATATATAATAAAAATTCTCACTTTATTATACATATTTTATATTCTTATTTTTTTTAATTATATTTTAAAATAAAAAATATTTAAATATTAAAAGTAATTACAAATCTTTCATCTTTAATTATATTTAAAATAAAAATATTTAAATATTGAAAATAATTGAAAATCTTTAAAAAAAATATAATCACTTCTTTTTTACATGTAACTATCATTTTTAAGAAATTCTTTTTATAAATTGAGAGACAGGAAGTGTCTCTTTCCATTATAATTAGAAATTCTAAAATGTGAAAGATATTTTATAATACTTTATATTATAATATTAAAATTAATATATATAAAAAATATAGTTATATACAATAAAAAATACAATCTTAAATAGTGACAAAGCTAATTTGCAATAAAAAAACTAATTCTTATTAAATAATAAATATATTATTTAATAAAATTCTTTACCTATAAAAACTTAATTTAAAATATCATTTGCTATTATCTTGATTACAATAATTAATATTATTTCACTTTTAACGTTCAAGTAAAAACAAGTAATGATAAGAATAAGAATCCAACCATGAAAATGTAAGGAATTTAAAACTGACAGGAACTAAAAGAAGAAAATATATTTGTAAAACTAAAAACATATATAAACTTTTAAAATAAGTTCTTTTAAATAATTGATTAGATTTATACTTTTTATATATTTGTTTAATGCTTTATTTTTAAAATAAATAATTTTCTGTGCTTAAATAAGTAATGATTTAAAATTTAATTATTTTATGTTTAAATAAAAGCCAGAATCCGAATAAGTTCAAATAATAATATAAGATTATTAATATTTTAATATTTTATTGTGGATTGGTGTTATTCTTAGTGAAAGATTTAGAAAGTTATACGTGGCTATTACAACACCAAAAACTATGGTTTCCATGTTCTACACTTACTAATGTTAATATTTCAACAATGCATTTAAAACGGGTCCCTCCATAACTTCTATCATGGATGACAAATACCTTTCAATTTTTTGTTATTTTCTCTAGTAAAAATATAAAATATAAATGCATTTTTCTCTAATATTTTTCTTGTTTCTGTTTACACTATGTATTTTAGGAGATGGAGAAAATATGTAATAAAGATTAGGGGTGACAAAGTGGGTTGGGCCCGGCGGGCCGGCCCGCCAACCCGATAACATATGGACGAGGCGGGTTAGCATTTTGAACCCACCAACCCATATCAACCCGGCCCGTCTAGCCCGCCAACCCGTTGGGTTATAGGCGGGGCGGGGCGGGACGGTCCAATTCGCTGGCTCGCGAAAAAAATATATTGTACTTTTAAAATGTCATGTCACTATATACATCTTTAATATATTGTTGTAATTACAAAAATTCATTTAAATTGGACACAAACAAAATAGCTGCAAAGAAAAAAAAGTCCAATTTAAAATCAAAGATCCAAAAAAAAAATAAAAAACAAAAAAAAAATAAACTTTTAAAAAAAATGTAAAACAAAAGAAATAAGCGGGCCAGCCAGCCCACCTTATGACGGGGCGGGTTAGAAATTTTGTTTTGCATCACTGTGGCCGGCCGGGCTAACCCGACTCGTTTTTAGCGAGCTCATGACAGGGCGGACCTAAACAGGCTGGACTGACCTGTTTTGCCACTCCTAGTAAAAATTAATTAAGGCCATAATAATTTATGAGACTTGTAATAATTTTTTGGGTTGCTTTCCTCCTAACCTCTAGTTTTGATGGAAAGTACTGATTTTAGTTGTTTAATCACATTCACTTTATTATTATTTTTTTATTTTTTGTCAAATCAATTAACTTATATAATCTTGAAATAATTTTCTCACTTATCTTTAATTTACTAAATAACTAAATATTGACTTTTATTTTTTCACATGCAAAAAGGACTATAAAATTATGTACATTAAAATCACTTTTTTGAAAACTCAGATATTTGTTAAGCCGAATTTATGATACATTTCTAGATTAACTCTAACTAATATTTATGAAGTCTACTTTAAATAATATGAGTTAAGTTGACCCTATTTTTCATTAAGTTTTAAATTAATTTTTCAATTTTTAAGATTATTATTGCATAATTTTATATATCAAACATATAATAAATTTCTATTAACTAGTTTATGTGTGTTAAGTATTTCATATATAGTTTAAGTGTAGTATAACTATGAGAGCAAGGTACCACATAATAGATTGATGTGTGTGTTTTTTATTAGAGAAAAATGTTGAATTCAAAGATTAAGAACAATTCTTAACCAAAAAGAGACTTTGTTTTTATGGATGAAAAAATTCTACTCCCTCCGTTTCAAATTATAAGGCGTACTTTGGAGAGAAAAGTTGTTTCAAAATATAAGGCGTTTTAGAATTTTAATAACTTTTTTTTCTTTTTTTTCCTTATATACCCCTATTAATTACATGATTATCTGTGTTAATATTAAATAGTAGAAAGAGAAATTAAAATCAGGAACTAAGAATTAATTATATTTTATTAGTCTGACTCTTCATATTTCATTATCATTTACTAATATCATCTTCATCTTCAGGAGTACTAATTTAACTTTTAACTTTTCACGTTAACCTCTCTATTCATTCATTCAATAGACTGTTTATCTTTCAAGGTAAGTAATCAAATATCATATCTAAATTTATTCTGAGTGAAATTTTTATTTTGAGTAATCAAATTTAAGTGAAATTCATATATTTCAAGGTAAGTAATCTTTGAGTGAAATTTTAAAATAAATTTTAAGCATAGTCATTTACAATTTGGTGAGAACTAAAGATTTTGATTGAAATTTTAGTATAATCATTTGCAGATTGGTGTGAATTAAAATTTTAATTAAAATATTTAATTAAAAAAATTAGTAATTCTGATTTTAAATTATTTAAAAATAATTTTGAGATAAATTTAAAACTTTTGAAATTCCAATCTCAATTAATGTACTGTTTTATTAAAAAATTAATTTATTTTATAAAACTTCTGATTCAATTTCAATTAAATTTAATTAATAGTAATTAATAAGGGTAAAGATGGAAGATTTATAAAAAATTGAACAAATTAAATGCTTTTATTGGTATGTGAGAATTTGTCAAGTACGCCTTATAATTTAATTTGAAACGGAGGGAGTATTATATTTAGAGAAAAAGATGTGATGATAAGAGAAGTTAAGTGTGAAAAAATTTATATATTTTGGAAAATTCTACACTCTCTCGTAGTGTAAATTATGCTTACACAAATGACACATTTTATTATGACAAAAATCACACATTTTGTTATAAGTATCTAGATTAATGTTTATCTACAATCTATATATTTTAAGTGAAGAAGATAGAGAAATTACAAAAATAGTATTAGTTAAATCCACATTAAATAAATTTTATAAGTATCAATTAGTGATTTAAATAATTATTTAAAATAAATAAAATTAATATAAATTGATACTAACTTATTAAAATGACACTAAATTAAATAAATATTAAAAATAAATTATATCAATATAACATCAACTCCAATATTAATTAAGTCAAAATTAATTTTAATTAATATTATAATAAATTAA
This sequence comes from Lablab purpureus, assembly GCA_030347555.1. Lineage (NCBI taxonomy): Eukaryota > Viridiplantae > Streptophyta > Magnoliopsida > Fabales > Fabaceae > Lablab > Lablab purpureus. Next base: position 28,929,076 of record CM059260.1, read on the forward strand.
TATCAATTATGTTCACATATTTTAATAAATATTATAATAAATTAAATTAGTATAAGTTAACCTAATTTTAATTTAAATAAATATTCCTAAATATGAAATTTACATGAACAATCATGTGAGGCAAATGCATTCTAATTGTTTAATCCTTAAATAAGAGTGACTATAGTAACTCTTTCTATATAAAAACAAGCATAAGTTTTTTTAAAGAAAGAAACAAATACCTTAAATTGTTGGGTAATTGATAAACCCTAATTTTTACTAACTTCCAAAATAGTGTATTGCTAGATTTGGAGTGAAAGGTGATGAGTTTGTTTGTGTAAACTAGAAGTGGCCTTCAACATCAATGAATTGGCCTTTTCAAAGAGGTTCTTTTGTGTGGATGAAAATCATGCATTCATATTCATATTCTTATTGAAAAATCAAATTAAGAAGGTTTTGAGTGGTCTATGGCCATTGCCAATCCTCACACGTCTAAGACAATTAGATGCTTGATTTGAGAGGTGCTTAGAACACTGATTAAGATTGGTTAAATCTACCAAAATGTTACACCAAAAATTCAACACTTTTTCTGGATATGGAAAAAGCTAAACTACGCTCTAATTATGTTTAGGTATATAAATCAAAATTAAAAATGAAAGATAGAGGATGAAATATCATCCCAAGATCTTATTTTACTAAATGTATGTTTTGATGGTGGGAATACAAAATAAAATTACAGTATTTTCAAAACTCTTGAGAATTTATTACTTACATATATCTATAAAATATATATATATATATATAATTATTTTATTATTATTTTGGAGTAAAAGTTTCATATTTTAAATGAGTTAAAATTGTAAAAAAATTATTCTAAAAAGTGGAAAATACGATTTAAAATTTAAAATTTAAAAATGAGTTCAATTTAAAATAATTTTTTCATGAATTTTAATTATTAAATAATTTATTTAATGTACATTCATCTATGTTGTGTCTTCTTTAGTAAAATTATATTTATATATATATATATATATATATTAAACATGTCTCTAAAGAAATTTTTGTATGTTTTTGTCTGTTTAAAATTTAAATTATATTTTAGATATTTGTGAGTGATAAGATGGATAAAAAGTTAATATGAGTGATAATTTTAACACTTAAATTTTGTAGTAAAAATGAATTATAATTTAGGTAGATACACAATTAATTCATGTTAGTTTTAGATTGATGGTTATTACTAACATGGACACTCCCTCAATGGTAGGTCCAATTATTCACAAAATGTCAAGTATTACTATGTCAACTAAAATAGGTAAATTTTTTTTTATAAAAGATTCAACTTATCATCACTATATAACTATATAAGTTTAAGATATTAATTTTATAAAACTATTTTATTAAAATATGTTCACATGATAATTAAAATAAATTTTAAAATTCTTATAAAGTAAAAAATTATTTATTTACATTAAATATAATATTTATATCAAATAATTGATAAATAAAATATAAATAATATATTATTAATAAATTTTTATAAATTTTTTGTTTATATATATAAATTTTAAAATGATATATCACAAAAGAACTAAAAAAATAAATTAAACCTTATATTTCTACTAATAATTCAACGTATATAAGTCTAAATCAACATTTTTAAAGGTAATAATTAAATATATATAATTATTTGTAAATTGTATATTTATAAAGACTTAAGTAATTTCAGTCATTATGAAACAAGTAGATTTTGATTTTTATAAAAAAATTTAATCTGTCACTAATTCTTCTAAAAAAATTGAAGATTAGTATTTTCAATTTTTAGTATTATGAGATATTGTTTAACTGTTTATATATTAAACAAAAAGTTCATTAATCTTTTCATGTAACATCTAATAGTATTTATAATACAATGTCAATATTTAATATTGTTAACAAATAAATTAATAAAATTGAATATTATTTATTTATCTTAAAAAGAAATAAAAATAATGATTTTAAATGACGAACAGAAATAAAAAGAAATACATTTATTAAATGATTAAAGAAGTAATGTTTTGACATTCATAAAAAAAATTCATTAAACCACTAATATATTAATATTTTATTTATTTTTTATTTTTTAACTTAAAATACTCCTATATATTATTATATATAAAAGTTAGTTGTGGAATAGATATTTTATAAAAGAGTGCAAGTTGAACAATTTTTGAACAGTGAAATTGTACAGGTAAAAAGCATGAAGTGTGCTTTTTTTTTTCTTTTGAGCAAAAATATAACATGGGACTAATATTGATACTATTCTAACAGCACAAAATTTTTGAAATTTTTTTCATAAGTAATATTATTAAAAAAACACTTGGGGAAGCGAATTCTATCCTGCTACAATAAATAAGTATCTACTTATATAAACAATGTCTGTACAGGTTTAAATGTGTAATTATTTTTAAAAAATATTATTTATGAAAAAAATTGAACCATTTCATCTTGACCTCACTATTTGAGTGAACAAGAAAGAAAACACATGTTGGTAGATGCACAATTATGGAGTAGCAAAATGCAAGAATTTGTTTAGTAACTGTGGACTTTCTAGCCTCAGAATTTTCTTCAACAAAGCATCTGGAAAATCACAACTTCAAACTCAGTTATAAATTCATCACAATTTTTCCAAAATCCAACCATCTCTTTCTTCTCTGCTCCTTTCACCAGAAAAATACTCACTTTTTCAGCTCATTTACAAAAGTGGTGTTTGGCCATATTAGCTATCTGCTCCTGAAAACTGAGAGTGAAGAAGATGAGATCTTCCAAACAGAATGGTGGAGAAAAAGGTGGAAGCTTTATGAAAAATACCAAAGGCTTCACTCTCCAAGTCCTTACAGGACGTTGGTTCATGGCGTTTTCCTCATTCATGATCATGTCAGTATCAGGAGCAAGCTACATGTTTAGTCTGTACTCAAGGGAAATCAAGTCAGTTTTGGGGTATGATCAATCCACCCTCAATCTGTTAAGCTTCTTCAAGGATTTGGGTTCTAACATAGGCATCATTTCAGGCCTAGTCAATGAGGTCACACCCCCTTGGGTGGTGTTAACAATTGGTGGGGTTCTCAATTTTTTTGGCTATTTCGCAATTTGGCTTGCAGTAACCAGAAAAATTGGGAAACCCCAGGTATGGAAAATGTGCTTGTACATCTTAATTGGAGCAAATTCTCACTGTTCCACAAACACTGGAGTCATTGTGACCAGTGTAAAGAACTTCCCTGGCACAAGGGGCATAGTCATTGGCCTTTTGAGTGGGTATCTTGGTTTGAGTGCAGCTATCATCACTCAGATATATTATGCCTTCTATGGAAATGACTCCAAGTCTCTAATTTTGCTTATGGCATGGCTACCGACTGCTGTGACTTTTGTTTTCTTACCAGTTATCAGGCACCACAAGGGAGTTGAACAGCCAAATGATTCCAAGGCTTTCTATAATTTCCTCTATACCACTTTAGTCCTTGCAGGTTTCCTCATGGTAGTGATCATAGTGCAAAAAAGTTTCACCTTTACAAAGGGTGAGTATTATATCACTACTATACTGATGCTTCTGTTGCTCATCCTGCCACTTGCTGTTGTTATGGTTGAAGAACAAAAGATATGGAAGAGGAAACAAGAGCACAGCAACGGTGAAAACACTTCTAAGCCGCCTTTGAATATAACAACAGAGATGTCAAATCTAGAGAAGTCTGCACAACAGGCTCCACAAAGACAAGTTTCCTGTTGGAAAAGCATGTTCAGACCACCAAGTAGAGGTGAAGATTATACAATACTTCAAGCCCTTTTTAGTCTTGACATGGTGATTCTTTTCTTAGCAACAATTTGTGGACTTGGTGGTACACTCACTGTGGTAAATAACTTGAGCCAAATAGGTACATCCTTAGGATATTCATCACACAGTATTACCACATTTGTGTCCCTTATGGCCATTTGGATCTATATGGGTAAAATTGTGCAGGGTGTGGTCTCAGAAACTATCATAGCCAAATTTAAAGTTCCTAGGCCTCTCCTATTCACATCAATTCTTGTCTTACCTTGCATTGGCCACCTTCTAATTGCTTTCAATGTCCCAAATGGTCTGTATGCAGCCTCAATTATAATTGGATTCTGCTTTGGGGCAAACTGGCCACTACTATTTTCCATCATATCTGAACTTTTTGGTCTTAAATTTTACTCAACTTTGTATAATGTTGGGTCAGTGGCAAGTCCAATTGGGTCATACTTGTTCAGTGTAAGGGTTGCAGGGCATTTGTATGACAAGGAAGCAACAAGGCAAATGGCAGCACTAGGACTAAAGAGGAAACCTGGGGAGGAGTTGAATTGCAATGGAGGTGAGTGCTACAAATTGGCTTTCATTATAATCACTGCAGTTAGCTTGTTTGGGGCACTTGTGTCTCTCATCTTGGTGATAAGGACTAGAGAGTTTTATAAAGGTGACATATACAAGAAGTTTAGAGATGAAAATGGAACTGCTGAAGCTGAAACTGGTCTGACTCAGAACAAGATTGTACAACCTGCTGCAAATGAAGGCTAGATATCTTTGCCAAATAAATACTTTATGATTAGCATAGATAGCTAAGAGAAACTAGAACCATGAAGCTTAAGCTCTATAACAACTGCAATAAATTTCCATTAGTTTGTAGTTTATATAGGGGAGGTACTTGTTGAAGAATGTATTATTTTCAATAAATCACTCAAATGTAAATTATATATTAGCTTATAACAAATCATATATATTATACATATAGATAAATATGTTTATATAAAGTAAGAGGGCAACTGAACTAAGTAAACCATTTTTAGATTATTTATTGAACTTAAGTTTCCTATATATAAGAATTTGTTTAAGAGATTAAATATATACTTAAAAACTGGTAATAAAAAATAATGAATTTCATATCCATCAAAATAATATCTCTTTTAAGGAAAATGATAGATGAATATTTGACTTATGCTAATACTATTCAAACACTTTACTTGATTTATTAATTATTAGTGTCACCCGTTTTATATATATATATATATTTTAAATTGAGATTTTAATTACTTTATTATGTGATTTGGGTATTTATATAATTAAGATTTTAATTACTTTATTTTGTGATTTGGGTATTTTAATGAATTTAAGTATATATATATATATATATATATATATATATTCCTATCTTTTATAATTGTGTTGAGATGATATCAGTTGTTTTTAGATTTCTTATTTTTTTATTGTTCCCATATTTATAACATAATTACTTTTATTAAAAATATTATAAAGTTAAAATATTATAATTTTTAACATATTTTGTACTTCTCATATTTTTATAACAAAATCTCACTTCTCATATATTTTTCAAATAGAAGATTAATAATTATAATAAAAAATAATTAAAATATTAAACAACTCATAGTAATATAATATTTGAACGGTAGATTATGGATAATAATATTTTGAATTATATAATATAGCCTAAATTATTGTTACTAAATTAAACACTAATAAAGTATTTGATATTTAGATAATTAATTTTAAAAAACTATTACGATGTTATAAATAGATTAAGATTTTAAGATATTAATGGTTATTTATTATATACTTATTACTTTATATTTATTTATTTATTAACTTGAGTGTTGTTATATTTTATAAATAAATATACTTTTCAGATGAGAAGTCTAAAGTGATACATTTGAAAATATTAAGAGAATAAGTAGAGAACATCTCAAATCTAAAATAAAATAAGTAACAACTAGAATAGATAATTTTAGTCATAAGAGATCATCTTAATTTCTTTAAGAATAATTGGCACCCACTGGCATCCACCATAGCACTAACTTGCACTTTTACAAACTTTATGATATCGACAAGAAATATCGAGAAAAATGAGTAGTAGTAATTATCTTCTAAAGGACAAGTATATTTATCTAATTAAGACAACTACTTGTTATGTTTTCAGAGGAGTTCACTGAACTTAAAAGTGAGTGATGAAAAGATGGATGCATTAAGACAAGAGAATGCACAAATGTGGAGAAAGTTAGAGGAGATCTCAAACACCACCTAAACATCCAACACATAGCATGAGAGGCATCGAGATGTTCTTAACTGACACCATGCTATCGCAATGCCATACATCAGCACATACCTCCCTGAATAGTGGTGGGTCTTGTGACACCCCTTTGTAGACGGGATCACAAAAATAACCTTACCACCCGATAACTGGTCATTTGTTGTTACCAAAGTTGTTTTCCAAGAAAATATAAGCAGTGTAGTGGTAATTACTTATTAGAGTGTTGTTCTCCCTAGATTGTCCCAAAATCAACCACCTAGTTCTTCAAGAATTTCTACAAGATTCTAACAAGATAGGAAAAAAACGAGGGATTTGTGTGATAGTAATGCTCCAAGAACTTGAGTAAGTAAGTAAAGAGATTCAAGAAGGAAGTTATAAGAGGTGAAAATGCAACAAAAGGAAGAACAAGTGTTTCAATACAATGTGATCAGAAATGTCAATTGAGTTATCCAATGAGTTCTTAAGAAAAGCTCATCAACAACTTGCTTATGAATGTTTTGGTGCACAGAACGTGAATTGACCAAGGGAGAGCACCCTTAATGTGGTGATATTGCCTCCACACTTGTCTAAACCCAAGTGAAGTTACACACTGCAATACAGCCGAGGAAATGATCTTGCACCAAATTTAGGAAATCAGACCCTACAACATTAGCCTTTGGGTGAAAGCGTTGACCCACCATTTTTTGTTCTAGAAATTGATTGCCTACAGAACTGAATTTTGCAGAAGATGAGGAATGTGAAGTCATATTAAAAGCTTAATGTGTTGCACTAGGAAAATGTTATGAGAAATACTCATGTATTTGTTTGACAAAACAGTTGAGAAAATAAATTCAACACTTGGAAAAAGCTTGCACAAGAGTTTTGGAAAAATCTCTCTAAATTTCCTAACCACATGCATGAAGGGATCATTAGGTTGAGTTCAATTTGGGTTTTCATGCGGAATTTTAAGAATTTTTAGGAATATGCTAGTTTCATTTATGCAGTATGCAGTCTAACCCTTATTTAGGGCTATGAAATTTTATTTTCTAGGTTTTTGGTGTGGGTACTATGGAAGAACTCAGGAAAATTGTGAAAAAGATATGTAAGAAGAAAAGTAAATTCAAAGGTAAGGGAAGCTAATCTAAGTGTAGTAGGATATAGAAATTTTAAATATTTTTTGTGTGGAGATGTCCTAGTCTTTGGTTATGTTTATAAATGTACAATTATGAGATTAATGATTGAAGTTTAAATTTGAGTGTAAATATAAATGTTAAGAGAGGTGATGTGACTCCATGAATTTTAAGATATTTAAATTTGAGTGTAGTGATAATTGTTATGTATTGGTGTTACTAAATTTGTAGATGTATATTGTAGTACAAATTGATATGTTTTGAGTACAAACATTTTCTAGGTGAAAATACTATACTAGTTTAACTAGGATGTATTGAATTGGTGATTCTGAAAAAGGTATCCTAACTATACTAATTCTAAACTCAAATAGAGAAAGGAATTAGGTGATGAGAGTTGAGGGATATTCCTATAACCATGCTTGTGGTATGAAAAAGGACTGAGTCTGGTAAACCCTTTCAACAGAGGGAAGTTTGAATATTTTCAAAATGTTTTTAAAACACAATTTAACTCTTCCTTATTGAGATTTACTTGATTTTCATAGTTAGTATTAGAGCTCAGCCTCCAGAGGGTTGAGCACTTGATAACATTAGAGAAAAGGATCCAACATATCTCCGACAAATTTGTCATGTTCCATTTGCTACAGGGATGTAATGTGAACCTACCAAAGCTCATCTTGGAGTATGAGGAAATGACTTTGAAGGACTGCTTCTTAGGGAAGAAGAAGAGCATCATTCCCTATGAGTCTTTGTTTTCCAAGATCTTGAAGGTGAACAAGGTCCAAAATTGGGATCTCCCGAAGAATAAGGATGGAGGTGAATGGAACCACTCCACTCTTGTCAAGATGCATGCAACCGAAGACTTGAAAGGTTGTCCTCGCCAACCTACCTGAGTATCCGTTTGCAGAAGAGCTTGGATTTCCATTTGGAGCTCCAATTGCTCCATAGACAAAGCACAAAGTTAAAGCTCCAACCTTTGTGTCACCCCAGGCTAGCTTGCCATATCCACCTTCTGAACCCTTTCCTTTCTCCAAACTATCCTAAGAAAAAGTCACCCTTCTCCAACCTCTCTTTGTGTCACCACCATCTCCCAAAAGAAAACAACTACCAACCACCATCTCTCCCCCAAGACCAAAGAAGACTCACGTAGAGCATTCTTCGAAACCCTCCAAACCATCCCAAAAAACAAAGCTCTCCAAATCTAAACACACCAGCTAATAGCTAACCCCTTCATCCAATGACGAAGACATGCACACAATCTAGGCTCTTGTTGAGTTTGAAAAAGAAGTCGTTGAAGCCAAGCGTCAAGAAGAAGCCTTCCAGCTTCAGACTAAGACCGCCATTCGTCTTAATCTTGGGAAAGTAACGCTTGTCCATCAATCACATGATGAGAGCAGAGCATTGATGTGCTCTTTGATGATGTTGAAATTGTCCCAATGCAACAAATTATGGTCGAAACTACATCATCCTCTAGATTACCATAAGTGTTGGTTGATGCATTTGTTCCTGTAATCTCTGTTGACGAAGCTGATGAAGCCACACCAGATGATGACCTCCATCTTAGACAAACAAAGAGAATTCCTAAGACTACACTCGAGAGTGCATCTACCCTAGCTTCGATGGATGTTGATGAAGTTGGAAAGGAATCATTAGCTAAGTTAGTGAGTGCTCTAGTTGCATTTGCTGAACTTGCATTACTAGCTAGTGAGGTAATTGCATATGAAGCAGTTGTTTCAATTGTTGAAATTTCATATTCAAACACATATAAAAGTTTCTCGTTTACGTTTTTTTCTTTTAGCTTAATTGGTAAATCTCAATCCAAAAAATATTGAAAAAAAATATTTTCTTCAATTAGTTAGTTTTTATTCTAATTGATATCATTGTTATGTGGACAACAAAGATTGTTATGAAAAGAATAATAAATAATGTCTTACACTTACCGCAATAGATAAAAAATTCTTATATTCAATATATTTTAAGATATTTTTCATAATATTATCAGAAACTATTATCACTTGCTTTCTCTACATAAATACACTAAAATTTCGTAATACATTTTAAATTTTCTTGAATTATTGTTTCAAAGTTGAACCTGAATATAATAAAATATTTAGTCTTAATTTTTTAAAATTAACCAACATTTTCTATTCATGCATGTAGATAAATAAATTTAATTATTTTGATAAGATTTTTAAATATTACCAGGTTAATTTTTCCTTTTTTATGTGGTAAAATGAAGGTTGGTTATAATTATACAACAAAATGTTCTCTTATATGAATAATATGCATGTAATCAATGATTGATTAGTATTACAAGTAACCATAAAAAACTTATTGCAAAAGAGATTCCACTTTATTGAAACTTTTCTATTTTTCATATAGAGAGCTAAATACAAAATATAGAACCATAAAAAAAATCAAATTTGATGACAATATCCTATATTTTATGTGGTAGACAACTAACAATATCATATGAAAAAAAAGATAAAGAATTAAATCTAGATGTGGGATATTCTTTTTGAATAAAAGGGTGTTCGAGAAGCATGACAGCAGTCCATCTTTGTTGAGGATCCTTCACAAAACATTTGCTTAAAAAGTTTTCACAATCCCAATCAAGTCCATTAGGTATCTTTGGTGTTTCTCGAAGGAATGCGAGTTTTTGCATTAGTTCCTCCTTGGTTTGTAAGTTCGACCAAGGTGGTAATCCAGTGATCATCTCAATAATAATACAGTCAAGAGACCATATATCTAAGGGTGTTTCTATAAGACCCACCATCGATTCTGGCGACATATAGAAAGGTGTCCCTCTAAACTTGATATCCCCAAGTCAGTGGTGGTCTCCTCTCTGGTTCTGGACAATCCAAAATCAGCAATCTTTAGTTGATACTTTGTATAACCATCAGATGAAGGAAAAAGAAGAATGTTGTCTGGTTTGAGATCACAGTGAACAACTCCTCTTTCATGAATACATGAAAGACCCTTGAGAAGCATATAAGTATATGCTATCACTTCCTTCTTCAAGAGGGGTCCCTTTCTTATTAAATCAAGAAAAGAACCACAAGGAGCAAATTCCATGAAAAGATTATAAGTGACAAAACCTCTCTCCATGCTATACTGATAGAAATAATATTGAAGAATTTCTTTACAACCTATGAATAATTCTAATATTTTTCTCTCCTTCTCAAGGGAAGCAATGGAAAATGAAAAAGGAGTTGAACACTTCACAGCTACAACCTTTTCATTATGAGGTTTTGGAAGAATGATAGTAGCAAGATACACCTCAGCGTATGAACCCTTTCCTAAAAGTTTGAACTTCCTCCACTCTGCCATTTTGATTGCACTACACATACATGAAATTCAAAAACTCTTCAATATATATAGCAAAATAGTTAGTTACTAAACATTAATGTTGTTTATGAAAAAATCATGATTATTTTTTTTAAGATAAAGATAAGATCTCATCTGATAAATACAATATGATAATAAGCCTATCTGCTGTTGAATAACCATCCGGTGCTAGTCTTTTCTGTTACAGTAAGAGCTGTTGAGTAAATAGAAGCTCTGGTCCTATCCGCTGCTGCTGGTGAAGTCAGTGAATCAGTCCCAAAGCTTTCTTCTTTCAAAGAATAAGTTTTGTCATTACAAACACCGAAGGCAGGTGCAGTTCATAGAAGAATGTGCGGGTTGGGCTTTAGATTCAAAAAATATTTATCATCAATGATAATCTTTATTATCTTTTTCTTATTTACTTTATATCTTTTCTTTATTATAATCTCGTATAGTTTTTTTAAATTATCATTCAGTTTATAACTTATTCATTTAATTTATTTAGGAAACTTATCAAATCTATCTCTATTATCTTTTTATCTTATTTGTTTTTATTATAATAAAACTTAAAATTAAAGATAAAAAATAATTATAATTTTTAAACTGTTAATAATAAAAAGGTTAATATAAAAAATTAATCATATCATCTTTTTTTTTTCATATGTACCAGTAAAATAATGAATTTCCAAAAACCTCTCACAACAGTAAACAATACAAGATACAATAATAATAATAATATTAATAAAAAATAAACTTTTATTTTTGTTTTATATTTTACTTATTCAATTTATTTTTTCATTCATAAAATATTTATTTTATTTTTTAAAATTATATAGTTAATATTCCTTTCTATTTGTTGTAATAACATTAGTTGTGATAGCATCACGCGACATTTTTTATATTATAATCAACAGTATAAAAACGATAACATTAGAAATTTTTTATTTTTTATAATTTTTATTTGTTTTTATAAAATTTACAATTATCATTTTTAAATTTTATAAAGTATGTAACTTTGGTTTCAATCTTTATAAATTATTTTTTTATTTTGATAAACTAACATCTTAAATCACTATTTTTGTACTATTTTTTAATTTAAATAGGTAAATAACATTTATTTTATGAATTTTAAGTATTTTTCTTAAATTTAACATCTTGATTCATACCATTAATATATGTGATTTGAAGTTAACTAATGTTATAAAATAATACGGATAAAATGTATTTCAATTTTTAAAATAAAAAAATTACAAAATTAAAACTCTCTTCCTTTGTATGAACTTTTAGGTCTAACATAATACATGTACATGTCTCGAATTTTGAAATCTTACCGTGGTCGATTTGATAAAAGTGGATGTTAATGTGATCCTGTAAATAATAGAAAATAAATTATTAATAAAAATTAGAGTTGGATTCGTCTCTGAGCCCGTATAAAAAAATGTGTGGTGTAAATTATTCATCCACAAATCTCATATTTTAAACAATTTTTATTATTTATAAATTATATTTATTTTATAAAATTTGCGAGTTAAATAAATTAGTCTATAAGATATATTAATATTTTTAGTATTTATTTATATAATAATAATTTATTTAATATATTAAACATTACGTAATTTTTAAAAGTAAATAAAAATAAATTTTGGATTAAATTAAACTTAATTATTACAATTAGAAGGAAAAAATATTATATTTTGAACTGAATTAAATTTAGTCATAACTAATAAAAGTAATATTTATTTATTTTTTTGTTGAATTAAATTGTTGATGCGTGTGTTGCGAGTAGTCTTTAAGTAAAATTCGTTTAATTAGAATTGTCAAAATGGGTCTAGCGCGATGGGTCGGTCTGTATAGTTTATGATTATCGTCATACTAGGTTTAAAAAATTGTGGTTTAAATAATAATAGGCCTTTTTTAGCCTATCCTATTTGGTTCAATGCCCGTATGGACCAAGACCAGGCTAGCCCGTTTATTTTTTATATTAAATTTTTTCTTTTAATTTTTATGTCTCTTTCTCAACATTTTCTTTAATGAAAAGATATTTCAATTCCATATGTTTAGTATATTTAAAATTTGTTCTTTTAGGAAAGGATGTTCCTGCGAAATTATCATAATAAATTTTTAGTGCTTAGTAATATTGTCAACTACACCAAGTCCTGAAATTAAATTATGTAGCCACTTAGCCTAAAATCATGATCTCAAAGCATGCCACAAATTCAGCTTCCATAATGAATGCACTGACTGCTTCGTACTTTTCCATTAGATATCTCCTCCAATTAACATAAGCAAATAACTGAATGTAGATTCTCTTATATCTACACATCTAGAAAAATCTGAATATAAATATCTAATCACCTCAAGATGACCAGATCTTCTATAAGTAAACATGTGATCCTTTGTACCTTATAAATATCTCAAAAATTTCTTTGCACTCAAACATTCTTTGCAGCTTCCCAGTGATCTAGCTCTTAAGGATGCAATAAACTTAATTTATATTATTAAAAATAAACTATTAAATATATGCTTTCTTATTTAAGGTAAATATAAATTTAATACAAATATTTTTACACATTTCATTTTTAAGTATGATAAAAAAAGAATGGTTTTAGAATAAAACTTTAATTTTATTAGTTTTGTTTGAGCTTTGATAATGATTTAGGTAAGAGAGGGTATGTTTCATCTTTAAAAATTGTCACTGTGAAAATGGATGGTTCACTCCAATCTAGTCTATCATTACAAGAAGTTGAAAAGAATCTAATAATCCTATTTAGTCTATATTTTAAAACATACCATATTTTTTTATTTGCCTTAGTCTAATTCTATGTTAGACCTACAAGCCAATACATTGTTTTTGACTTAATTAAAAATTTAAAAATTTATAAAAAAATTAAATATATCATTGTCTAAAAGTTTAATGTTTAATATTTAACCACTAGATATTATACAACAACATCATCTCGGTCTAATATTACTTGAAAAATCTATTAATGTCTCTCACATGCATAATATAATGTGCAATTAAAATAAGGGTTAAATACATTTTTAATCCTTAAACTATTTGTTAAAATTGTGTTTTGTTTTTTAACAAACTTTTGACTTATTTCATTTTTATACTTTTTAAACTGGTGTAAATGATCCTTCATGACAAATAAAAACATCTTTAAAGAAAAAAAAATGAGAGTGAAGAGAGAAAAAAAAGTAAAATAAGCTTATAATACAGATAATAATATGGTAGGAAGTTATGAAGTAAGAAAATAAGGAGATAAAAAGGAATTATAACATATCATCAAAGATCATTTATATTAGTTTAAAAAGTATAAGGACAAAATAAATTCAAAGTTTATTCAGAGACAAAACATAATTTTGACAAATAGTTCTTTAATCTATTAATTTGCAAGTCAGTTTAATCTTGTAGTATAAACCTTGAGTTGAACGTGTAAAAAAAAGTTTAATTTTATTTAAATTATTATTTTTAGAATGTGACATAATCTAATTTAAAGATGATATAGATAACTATCACTCAAATTCATCTTAAGACTCCTAATTATAACAATTAAAAGAAATATAATCTTTATGTTCTAAGTTTAATTCAGATATTTAATTAACCAAATCTAAGACTTCCTCTAATAATTCATGCAAATTTTGTATTTATGTTTTTAAACAGCTATTTTTCTTATTTTAGTTTTTTACTCATTTTTATTTTACTTTTAACTTACACCATGTTTCTTTCCGAGAGAGTATTGTTCAAAGAGACGGAATAGCAAAAGACTTCCCATTTCTTATTCCTTTCAATTGATTTAGAATTTCCGAGAAAGTGCAGAAATACAGGATAAATAAAAAATGATCTTCACAAATCAAAAAAGGAAAACCAGCTGTAAAAAACCAAATTATCTTTTACTTCATAATATTATTTTATTAAAATAATAAATAAAATATAATTTATTATATTATAATAAAATTATATAATCGTTATATGTTATAAGATAATCGATTCCCTTATAACATATAATTATGTTAAACTATATAACATATTATAACATATATACGATTATATATTATTTTATAATAGGTAATTAATTATAATTATACAATAAAACAAAAATTATATAAAGTATTTAAAAAATAATTATATAATATAATAAATAATGATAATATTATTAATTAATTTTTATAATTTTATTAATAATGAAATAAAAAATTTATAATTATAATTTTAAATAAAAATTAATAATAATAATAAAAAAATAAATTTATATTATTTTAACATAATTTTTATTTTTCTATAATTTTTATTCAAATTTTATAATTTAATTATTATTAAATTTTATTTTATATTTTTTATTTATTAATAACATTAAATAATTTATGAACATTTTCAAATTTGATATTTAAAATATTAAATTAGAATAATGTTTTAATAAAAATATAAGAAATAAATTTAAATTAGGGAATTATCATTTTTTTCTTATTTTTTTTATTATCGTAATGTATATATATATTTAATTTTTATGACAGTTTAAATTTAATTTTCATAAAATATATTTTTAGTATTTTTGCATGTAGGATGATTAAAAAAATTTCAATTCAATATCTGAAATATGGATCGGAAAATACGTTATTAAAATTTATTTTATAATTAAATTTTTAAAGAAAAATAAAATAATAATTATATCATTTTATTAATTATAAAATTAATTTTAAATACACTCTGTGTCTCCCTTAATAGAAACTAACTGAGAGAAAAGTTGTTTTACTTTTGCAACACCCAATTATTCGGTTGTTCCTTCTCCGTGTCAAAAATCCCTTTTCCCTCACTCAAAATTACAAAAACCAAGCAACGAGTTGTCACGTGAGTCACGTGACAACGCATTCTCAGCTCACGTTTTTGTGACCACGTCTTTGCACTTCTGTAGCTATCTATCCATCTATACTCAACAGTTTGGTGGATGGCTTCTTCTTCTTCCTTCCTTCGTTCCATTCCGATTTCGCTTCCCTCCGCCACGCAATGCGCTCTCAAATCCCCACGCCTTTCGCTTCGTGCTTCCGCCACTCCTACTCAGAAGGCTCGGTTCGTCGGCCGCCGTAAAGAGTCCGTTTCGGTTCGCCAACTGCAGCGTCCCCTAAGTAATGTCAGAGCGATATTAATTAATCAATCATTTTCTCTTTCTTACAGTTTTAATTACTCTAAATCTCTTTACCATCTACAGTTTGAAACGAAAATTGATTTCGTACATATTTGATGCAGTTTTCAACAGGAGAAACGAAAATAGATTAAGTACATTTTTTATGTAGTTTCCTCTGAAAGTCTTGCAGAAGAGGGGAACTACCTTCTTCATAACTTAAAATTAGATTATGTATAAGTTAATTTGCATTTTCATATAACCTTTTTTAAATTATTATTTTTAACTTGAGTATAAGATAATTTTAGTTTATAAAGAAATTTATTTCAACTTTTTTTTCTTTTTATTTTCATCTCCTAGAAACTTTTAGGGAGAAACTCGTCTGAATAGGCCTTGAATTGTGTTAAAAACTGGGAATCTTTAGACAAATGTCCTTGTGAATACTTAATATAAGAAGAAAAACAAAATTAAATTAATTTCTGGATAGGACAAGGTTATGCATAAATTAAAATTAAAAATAAAAATTTAGAGAAGTTATGGAACAATGCTTCTATTAGTTAAATTGAAAATAAGAATGTAGAAAAGTCATTGTGACAGTGCTTCTACAAATTAATTTATAGAAAAAATAATTTTAATTTTTCTTCTCGCTTAGGAGAAAGTTTGTTCAAACAAAGCTTGTATGTATAAAGATTAGAAAGAGTAGTTTTTAAGTGAAAGGACTTAAAAGATAAAGATCGTGTTGGTAGAAGAACTAGATGAGTTATTTTTTTTTTATATTTTGAATATTTTTTATTGATTTTGAAAAAGTGGTAACTTTCTTTAATTTTATGATGTGTGCAGTTGAGTACATGCGGTTACCGGCGAGTCAGTACTCGGTGTTGGACGCGGAGAGGATTGAGCGGGTAAATGAAAACACGTTTCGGTGTTACGTTTATAGGTTCAGGTTCTTCACGTTTGAGGTCTGTCCAGTGTTGTTGGTTAAGGTGGAAGAGCAACCTGATGGATGTTGCATCAAGCTCTTGTCATGCAAGGTGTCAAATTTATTTGAATGTGTTGCTGAATTTAGTTTTCTACTGTGCTCGTTTGTTTGGTTGTTTTGATTCTTTGCTTTTACTGTTGGTGACAGCTGGAGGGATCACCGATGGTTGCTGCTCAGAACGACAAGTTTGATGGTGAGTTTTGCTAAATGCATGTCAGAATGTGTATAGTTTTAGGTTGCGATGGTGGTTGTTAAGATTGTCTTTTGATTAACAATATTTCCGGAAACGCAGCAGAAAGCAGCTGCAAAGGGGTTGTGTAGACCTTACAAATTGCAATGTTGCAGCTTCCCTTGTGATCATGGAGCCCAATTTAAATCTTTATGACAAATGATCTGTGCTAGAATTTGATTTTTTTTAATTTCCTGTTTGTGAGTGTATTAAGAATAAATAATTATGAATTCATACTCATAAGGTTGTGAAACTCGAGTTATCTCTTAAATTACCATCCTAGCTAGAGAAAATGACGATTTAACTGGCAATCAAACCATTGTCTGAATAAACTCGGATAAGCTTTTAAACTCGTGTAAACTAGCATAAACTCTTGAGTCAAGGAGTTTGAAATTATTGTAATGTTTGCTCTTCACTAACCCTACAATGACTATATTTTATTAGGACTCAAACTATTTGAAGAAATTAGCTACTTTTTGAAATGTTTTTACTTTAAGAGCATATGATTTTATGAATTTATATATGCAAAGTTTTATCTTATTTAGCTCTAGTACATTATTATAAGAGTTTATAAATCAAATATGCGAGTCAAGTTTACTGAAGTTCCATGACTTTACATTATTGATTCTCGAGTTCAACAACCTTGCATATACAACATCTTCATACTTACTAAATGAAGAAAGTGTTGATTGAATGGCATGAATTTACTTTTCTACTTAATGCTTTTCTATGAAGTATTCGAAGGGCGTGGTATGAAGATGCAACATTAATTGTTAAATCCCTTTTTAAATAAAGTTCTCTTTAAACACTTGCAAGATGAAAAAATAAGAAGGAAAAATGATATTTAAGTTTTTCTACAAGCTAATACTAGTTTATGCATTAGTTAATTTATAATTTTTTTTGTTTACTTCTCCATAAGCTGATTTTGTTTGTATAAATAAACTAGTTTTAGCTTATAAATAATTATTTTATTTTTCTTTCTTACTTTTTATTCCTATAAGTGCTTATGGGGAAGTTTATTCAAACATGGCCTAAGAAATGTCAGATTTAACTAGTTTATATGAGCTGAGATGTATGTGATTTCTTTGAAAGTGTTGTTCTTGTCAAATTGTTTGAAAAAACATGGAACTACAATGTGAATCGCTAAGCTGGTATGAAAGTGGATCAGTGCTTATTCTCTTCGGTACTGCTTTTGATTGTAGCTTACTGGCTACTCATAGGAAGCTGTAACTGTGATAGTTATGAAACTATATGTGTACTTCCTTATTTACAGCAGCAGCTAAGGCTATTTCCTTGTACTCTTCTTGAGGAAAGCAATATGAAAACATGTAGGGTGTCATGCTGTCTGGTTTATGCTACTTTCAGGAATGCCTTTTCAATACTTTAATATGGTAATGCAGCTCTAATGGTTAACCGGATATCGTGTGATACTAATGCTGATAAGTCTTTGATGCAGCAACTCACATCAGACACTATAATTGAGGTAGTACTCTATTTTTATTTCATTTTCTTGTGATTCTATATTTGTTGGATTCCAGTTAAAGTGTCTGTTTGGATTGCTAATGTGGAATCCAGGTAAGCATTGAAATTCCTTTTCCTTTCCAAGCAATACCAAAGCAAGCAATTGAATCAGCTGGGACTCAAGTCCTTGAACAAATTCTCAGGATTATGCTTCCCCGATTTATGTCACAGGTTTGTTAAAGCTTTAGTATTATCTGCTAATTTTCATTTTTAAGATATGTTTTTACTTTATGATAAAAGAAGAAATTCATTTTGAAGAAAAAAAAATACAAGGATATGGGAAGATAAGGATCCTTCTTAACATAAGAAAAAACACAAAAGAAACCAATTGAATCCAACCAAATGCACCACGGTGTTGCAGGTTGTACTTGCAAAGCCATGAAAACTAATAATCATGAACTGGTCAACAGACCTACGGTTGACACACCCCTGGTTCACCAGGTTTTCAGAATGAGAATTTCCACAAAGAAACAGCAGCCAAGCTATTTAAAGAACAGATGTGGTGCTGATTATGAGGAAGCAAAGCAAACACACAATATATACATCTTGGTAAACGTCTTTTGCAGGCTACGAACTTGCAACCAGTTGCTAAAATTAACTCTATTATGCAATACCTTTGAGAGAGCTTTGAAGGGGTGTATCAATAAGGAAAGTTGTTTAAAGAATAAGTGAGATTGTTAAAAAGGTTATTTGTGCAAAATTACTCCAAAACAGTGTTAGATGGTCTGCAATTACAGGTGGTATATGGTATGAGACTTTTCTAGGTACAGGGAACGGGGAGTATTCTTATTTGATTCACATTTTGGGATGAAGACTCACTTAGCATTGAGTAGTTAGGCACTCATGTACTGTACTTATATGCTGTAATAACAAAATTTTGAAAGTAGCATAATGCTAAAATACGTTCATATAATCATAAAATAACAAATCAAAAGTTTCCTAGGTCAATTAAGGTCAAAGAATTCTACAAGACTCCCCTACGAGGCCATTTATGGTATTACTGAGCTTATAGGAGGTTCGTGGAAAATTCGTACTGGTTTGGCATGAAACAGAGTATCCAGCAGTTTGTGTTGAGCTGTGACACATGTCAGACACAAGAATACGTAGCTGCAGCTTCTGATGAACCTTTTGAATATTCCTGAACAAATATGGCAGGAGATTTCTATGGACTTCATGTTAGGTCTTCAATATGAATCCATTTTAGTGGTGGTGGACTTCAAGATACCAGTTCCAGTGAGCTCAAAACCGTATGAAGACCAAGCTGACAGAAAGAGGATTGACAGGCAGTTTGAAGTGAGAGAATGGGTTTTCCTGAAGCTTAGACCCCATTGGCAGTTATCTGTAGGATCTAGAATCAATCCTAAGTCAGCTCCCTGCTAGTATGGTCCTTTGAAAGTGTTAGCATGTGTAAGGGCAGTAGCATACAAGTTGCAATTGCCTACAGCTGCCAAGATATCTGATTTTTCAGGTGTCATTATGAAAGAAGGCGGTGGGTAATTATAGTGTGAAGGAGAATCTTCCCGTGGAGTTGACCGATGATCAGTGATGCTGTTAGAATTGAGCCTAAAGCTGTGTTGGCCAGAAGAGTGATCAAGCAGATAGTTGGAGATCTATAGCAAAGTGTTAATTCAATGGAAGAAGCAACGAAGGAGGAATAGTTCAATATCAAAAGTCAGCTCCCTCAATTGAGACTTGAGAGCAAGTTTCGTTTTAGAAAAGGGGGTATTGATAGAACTGGGAGTTAGGGCCTAGACTTACAGGGAAGGGCCAAGATTTGGAGAGGGCGTGCTAGGAGGAACTGGGGTGTGAAAAGAGTAGATGAGGTGGCAGTGGATATAATTGAATTGCCAAATGGGAGACAAATATTGGGGTATATAGGGAATGTTTAGGAGAGAGAGTGGCACCTAGAAATTTGGGAGAATTTTTTTATGGACAGTGGCATTAGCCTCTCTGTAGCAACCGTCCCTGATTTACACCTATATTATTCCCTTTTTTTTTTCTAGTATCTATTAATTTGTTGGTGCAAACTATAGGAGAGAGAGGGACATTCAGCTGAGTTAAAGCTGGACAAAAAAGAGCTCAAGAGTATTTTAGTCTTTTGGCTGTTCTATTAATTTATAGGAGATATTACAATGATTACAAAATATGAAAAGACAAACACTATACTCCTAGGGAGTAGAAGCTAATGAGAAACACAACTTTTAATTAATACCTCAACAACTAACTACCATAATAATAACTTATTTTAACACTTCCCTCAAGCTGGAGCATACAAATTGCATGTGCCAAGTTTGGAACATATAAAGTCAATCCGAAGTCTCCTTAAAGATTTTGTTAACACATTTGCAAGTTGGTCATTAGATCCAATAAACTCTGTACAAATTTCCTTGGTCAATATTTTTTTACGAATAAAGTGACAATCAAGTTCTCTGTGTTTGGTTCTCTTATGGAACACATGATTAGAGACAATGTGAAGAGCAGCTTGATTATCACAATACATCTTCATTTGTTTGATCTCACAAAATTTCAATTTTTGAAGGAACTGTTTTACCCATATAATAAGTTCACAAGTAAGGAATGTCATTGCTCTATATTCAACTTCAGCACTAGATCGGGAAACTACATTTTGTTTCTTGCTTTTCCAAGAAACAATATTGCCTCCAATGATCACACAATATCATGTAATGGAACGTCTATCCATAGGAGATCCTGCCCAATCAACATCACAATACCCAAATATTTGGGTATTTCCTTTATCTTCGTACAATAGACCTTGTCCTGGAGCTTTTTTGAGATATCTTAGGATGCAAACAACTGCATTCCAGTGATCAATACATGAATTTTGCATAAATTGACTAACAACTCCAACTGCTAAAGATAGATCAGGCCTGGTAATAGTGAGATAAATAAGTTTCCCAACAAGCCTTCTATATCTCTCTGGATTTGAAAAAGGCTCACCCTGATTTGCCATTAGTTTCTGATTTAGATCCAAAGGACTATCTGTTGGTCTACAATCAATCATGGCAGTTTCTTCTAGGATATCTAAAGCATATTTCCTTTGGGAGACTACAATGCCTTACTTTGATTGAGACACCTCAATTCCAAGAAAATATTTGAGGTATCCAAGATCTTTAGTTTGGAAGTAATTGCATAAATATTTCTTAAGCTGAGAAATCTTATTAGCATCATTTCCCGTAATAACAATATCATCCACATACATGATTAAATAAACACATTTTCTGAGAGCAGAATGAAATAAAAAACAAAATGATCTGCTTTACTTCGTTTTAATCCAATTTAATCCAAAGATTTGAACAATGTGACTAAACTTCCAAACCAAGCATGTGGAGATTGCTTGAGACCATAAAGAGAACGATGTAATTTACAGACCAAGTTAGACTCCCCCTAAGCAACAAATCCAGGAGGTTGCTCCATATAAATTTCCTCTTCAATATCACCATGGAGAAAGACATTCTTGATATCCAACTGATGAAGGGGCTAATGACGAATAGCTGCCATAGCAAAGAAAAGACGAATAGTAGTCATTTTGGCCACAGGAGAGAAAGTATCACCGTAGTCAAGGCCATAAATCTGAGTGTATCCCTTTACTACTAACCTAGCCTTAAGTCGATCAACTTCACCATTTGGCTCAACTTTAATAACATAAACCTAGTGACAACCAACAGTCTTCTTCCCAAGAGGAAGAGGAACTAAGTCCCATGTTCCATTGTGCTAAAGAGCTTGCATTTCATCAATCATGGCCTGTCACCATCCAGGATGATCAAGTGCCTCTATCACATTTTTAGGAATAGTAATAGATGACATAGAGGATACAAAAGAAAAATACCAAGGATTGATGAGATAGAGGCACTTGATCATCCTGGATTGAGTAGATCGAGTACCTTTTCGGATAGCAATAGGCCAACTAGAATCTTCATTATCAAGAGGCATGGTATGAGTCGATAATGGTAAAAGGCTTGAAGAAGAGGACTCACCATGTGTCATGGGATCGGTTATTTTGGTCCTTCTTTGGTAAGTGATAATTGGAGGTGATGATGGTCTAGATTGACTTGAATGTTGAGAAGTAGTTGGATCAAGAGAAGGGGTTAGAATAGGGTCAGAAGTAGGAGAAACAAAAGACTCAACTATGGGCATAGGCAGGACTTGTTGGACATAATTAACATCTTGTGAGGAAGAAGGACAGAAAGGAGTTTCTTTAAAGAATGTGACACTTGCATACATATAGTATTTCCTAGTGTCGGGAGAATAACATCGGTACCCTTTTTGAAGACGATAATAGGCAAGGAAGACACATTTGATAGCACGGGCTGAAAGTTTGTCCAAACCAGGTGACATATCGTGTATAAAACATACACAACCAAAAACACGAGGAGAAATGTGAAAAAGAGGTTCATTTGGAAACAAAATGGAATATGACACTTTATTTTCCAAGGAAGAAGATGGCATGTGATTGATAAGATAACATGCAGTAAGAATAGTATCACCCCAGTGATGGACAGACACATTGGCACCAAGCAATAAGATACGGGCAATTTCAACTAAGTGTCTACTTTTCTTTCCGCAATACCATTTTGCTGAGGTGTACAAGGACATGTGGATTGGTGTAAGATGCCATGTGAATTTAGAAGAGTAGAGAAACTAGAAGAAAAATATTCTTTGGCATTATCACTCCTAAAGACCTATATAACTTGACCAAATTGATTTTTTATTTCATTAAGAAAAGACACACAAATATGAAAAAGTTCAGATCGATCTTTCATCGGATAAACCCAAGTGCAACGAGAATATTCATCAATAAAAGTAACAAAATATCGAAAACCGAAAGACATGACTCGACTTGGTCCCCAAATGTCAGAATGAATTGTTGAAAAAGTAAAATTGCAATGTGTTTCAGTTCTCTTTAGAAAAGAAGATCTAACATGCTTCCCTAATTGACATGACTCACAATCTAGGACATGAATTTTGCTAAGCTCAGGAACCATCCTTTTTAGTTTGGATAGGTGTGGATGACCTAAGCGATCATGTAACAATTTAGGAGAAGGAGATGCAAGACAAGATATAGATGGTCTAGAACCAAGATAGTATAATCCTCTAAATTCATACCTTTTACCAATCAGTCGATTTGTACCATGCTCCTGAATAATAAAAGAATTAGCATAAAACGTTATAGAACAATTTAGAGATTTAATTAATTGACTTAGAGAAAGTATGTTAAAAGGACAAGAAGGAACAAGGAGAACAGATTTTAAGTTTAAAAATGGAGAAAGGAAAATTTGACCAATTCCTTCAGAAATAACTTTAGACCCATTGGTTAAAGTAATGAAGTGAGAAACTTTAGGAGAGGAAATGGATGAGAATAAGGAAGCATTACCGGAGATGTAATCTGAGGCACTTGAATCAACAAAAGGGAGGAAATGGATTCCAGCTATGGCTGCCAAAACTAGACAGTGGTAGCAGCGTAGCGGACCACAGCAGCAGCGTGGTGGGCAGCAACAGCAGCGCGACGGGCAGCGGCAGCAGTGCAGTGGCACCCAGGAAGCGAACAGCAGCAGCAGTGCGGCGGACAGCGGAAACGGCGGCAGCAATGCAACGGACAGCAGAAACAGCGGATAGCAGTAGCAGTGTAACAAACAGCGGCGGACAGAAACAGATAGCAAACAGCGGCGGACAGAAACAGACAGCAGTCAATGGCGGACAGCAACAGACAGCGGACAGCAACAAACAGCGGATTGCAGGAAACAGCGACTAACAACAATAAACAATGGATGGCGGACAACGGACAGCAGCAAACATTGCCAGAAGACAAGGACAAGCAGAGCGGGATCGACCCGCTTTGATACAAAGTTAAAGCTGGAAAAAAATGATGAAAGAGCTCAAGAGTATTTTAGTTATAGGAGATATTACAATGATTACAGAATATGAAAAAACAAACCATATATTCCTAGGAAGTAGGAGCTAATGAGAAGCACAACTTTTAATTAATACCTTAACAATTAACTACAATAATAATAACTTATTCTAACAAGCTGAAACTGTATGACTCTAAGATAGCATGAATTCTTTATTTATAGAGTAAAATGAATCTATACAATATATAAAGGAGATTTGATGTGCTCTAAAAATAAAGATATAGTACGGAAATAAATAAAAGTGTTCCTAATAATATATATATAATTTAAATATTCTTGATTATATAAGATATGCTCCTTGTTCCTATAATTATAACACTTGTCAAGCTAGAGCATATGCTAGAGTTGACAAAACTAGTGGTGATTTCTCTAGACTCCAATTTTTCTTTTATGAAATAACTATCCAGCTCAATATGTTTAGTACTCTTAGGCAAGACAATATCTAATGCTACCTAGTAGTCACATATATGATGCATTTGAGAACTTTCTTCAAATTTAAGCTCTTTGAGGAGTTGTTTTAACCATATGAGCTCACGATTGACTAATGTCATTGCACTGCATTCTAATTTTGCATTTAATTTTGTCATAACATTTTATTGTTTACCTTTCCACAATATTAAATTACCTCCAACAAGAACACAATATCTTGAAATGAAGCATCTTTCGCTTAGTGATCTTGTCCAATCAATGTCAGAATACCCAACGATTTGAATATTTATCTTATTTTCATAAATATAGTCTTTTCCAAGAGCCTTCTTAATATACGTTAGTACGATTACATTTCAATGGTCTTGATAAGGAGATTTTGAAAATTGACTTACTATGCTCAATGCAAAGACAATTTAAGGACGACAGTGAAGTAATTTAGCTTACGAACTAACCTTTTATATCTCCTAGGATCACAATATTTTCTTTGGTTAGATACAAGTTTGACACTCAAATCCATTAGTGTGTCCATAGGCTTAGCATTTAACATCTCTGTTTCTTCTAGAATGTCAGGAGCATATTTTTCTTGAGATATGACCAAATCATAATTGCATTGTGCAACTTCTATACCGAGAAAATATCTTAGGTGTCCAAGATCTCCTGTCTGGAACTTTTGAACAAAATTGTTTGAGTTGTATAATAAGCTCTTTATCCCAGCATAACAATGTTGTCCGCATACAATGAGATAGATATATCCTTCGAGAGAATGATGATAAAACAGAGAATGATTAGAATCACTTCCTATCATTCCAAATTGATGGATGATAGTCCAAAACATTTTGTAGTTCTCAAGTTCCTTAGTTCCTTCTTCACATTTGTAGATGGTGAAAGGAGTTCATTCAAATCATGTAAGACAACATGAAGCCGCCCAAGATAAGTAGACATAGGGCCTCAAATTTTCATGAAGCAAGAAGTGTTAAGAGATCTTGGAAAACTCCCTACAGACATTGTGTTCCATTTGTATGAAGGGCACAGTCTCACTCCAAACTGGTGCGCACGTCTCACGGGGGTGGAAAATAGGTTTGAGTAAGGTGTGAATAATGAATTTAATAATACTACATAGTTGAGCATTAATCTTTTATCCAATTAGTTATTCTATAGGAACAGATTCAGTAGTTGTTGTCAGATGGGATTTGTAGTCCAACTTACTTAACCATAACCTGATTTGAAGAGCCCAAGTGGAATAATTAGATCCGTCCATCTTTTCAATGCAAACAATATGGTTATAAAAGATGAGAGAATCTGTTTTGGATGTTGATGTTGTGTTGGAAGACTTTTTTTTAAAAAAATTTGAAAAAAAATTAATAGAATAACCGAAGGATGGTGGGCAAATAGTCGTGTGTGAGGATGTGTGGATGGGTGATTTGCATCTGGGCACTTTGACTTTCTTGTACGTTCTTTTCATGGATGAAATTATCAGTTTGAAATTGGCAGAATTTTGTATGAATTTGCAATGTACTTTATGACAAACATGGATACAACTTATGAGCCATTAAATTGTTAGTATGAAAAGCATTTCATGACCAACCCAAAATGTTTGTAATATGACCAGACTAGAATCCTTTCATAGGAATAGTGATTGAAATTGAAAGGAAGGATAGATTCAATGATTGCAGTGTGTTGTATATCTCTCACACAATTAGTGATAAGTACCCCGGTACTAGTATCCATCCTCCAAAGCTATCTATTAAGGGAGGATAACCAAACACATAAAAACTTCACCTAGTATCCCATACCAACGCGGGACTTGGACATCTCATAGTACCTAAGTTTCTGTATTAGTTTGTTTGTTCTAGTAGCATTAAGATTTGTGGCTACTTGTATTTTTCTTCCATTATTTTGTACTTCTCTCTATTTTTCACCGTGAGCATGAGCCTACTGTTCTGTTGTATGTTGAACTGTTAGGAAACCAGAAAAAAAATTCACTAGAATTTGAAAAACACATAATAGTACACAATTTCCAGAGCCTATGGCTCCTGAGAGAAAATTCTCTGTCCACCCTGAGGCTCTATACAATTTAAAATTCTCCCTTTTCTTTCCCTTCTTTATGATACCCCAACATCCTGAGTATTCCCTCTAACTGACATCACAATCTGACATCCCACGCGTATAACAGACACTTGTTTGCCTTAGTTTCCTTTCTCCTAGTGTAAACCTTCCTCACCTTGGACCTATCTATGTCCTGTGAAATCAGCACTTGACCTAAGTCAGGGGCTGTATCATGAACCGTGTTTAATTCTGTCTATTTATTTCTCTCTGTTCTCTGTTGTGCACCTGGTTATAACAGCATATCAAATCTGGTTTTTATTTTAAAAATAGAAGAGATAGATTATCTATCATCCGTATTACTTTTGCAAAACGAGACCTAATGTTAATGACAGAAAGCATGGCATTTCATGTCTCGTTTTCAAACTTTTCTTTGCCTTTGTTCGTGCTCTTTGTTTCTAGATGTATTTGAAATTGAGATATTTTGACCAGATTTTACTTTGCTATCACTACTTTTCCTGGGTGGGTTGCTACATCTTTTGCTTTGTTCTTGATTGTATTTGGCTTCCCCTTCCAATTAGTAACTAATTTATTGTTTCGAATATCTATGAGATTATATAAAACGAAGCCAGTAATTTAAGGATTACTGTCATACACCTACTTTATTTTTATAAAAAATATTTTAACAATCTATACCTTAAATGTATTTTACAAATAACACTTAGAATTTGGTGTTTGTTGACTGAAGTAGCAGTAGATGTGGTTTATCGTGCAATAATGAACAGCTTGGTACACATAATCTTATTCATATTTTATATACTGAAAATCTTATGAGTTTGATTTGTTTGTTATATATTTTTCTTAAGCAGCTTGTGAAAGATTATCAAGCTTGGGCCTCTGGAGATACCTCAAGACAAGCTCTTGGAACAGGCGAAATCTGAAATCATAAGTCATAGAAATTGCCACTGCTGCTGCCCTTAAATTGCTGTATAGTCAATAACAGATTCTAGAAATATCCCTTGTAGAATTTCCATTATTGAATTTTTGGTTAGTAGCTGAATGAACACTTATTTTTTTGGAGACGGTATTTAAGAAAAATTATTGTTTGTAATGCAATCTCAATGTTAAAATTAAATGGAGTTTGAAAGATTCATTAATTTTATATTTGGATACTTAAATTATATTTGTAGTAAGAAATTTATCAAAGTGGTATGTGGGGCCTTGTTCTACTTCATGTTGTCCTTATTAAGAGGGATGTCTATTTTATATATTATGTTAACTTTATAATTCAATCAAATCTAATCCAATCTGATGTGTTAGCAGTTGAGGGACAGGTTGTATATATTAAATTTAGGATGTAATTTAATCCAATCAAAATTATTAAATGATAATAATAATAATAATATAACTATATTTATCATTCTAAAAGTATATTTTTAAACATTAAAATTTTCAAATATTAAATAATGTAGTTTATGTTTTGAAATTACAAATTTAGCAAAATAAAATTCAAAATATGTGAACAATTGATTTTATTTAATTCAATTCAACGAAAAGTGGATTGATTTATTGTATATAATATAAAAAATATAAGAAAATCTGAACAAAAATGTTTTTACAATTTTAAGGCACATGACATATAAATTTCATTCCAAAATATGTTTTTTAGGAGCTGTACAAAGTTTTTTTTTGCAAGGGCATTCCAAAAGCTTTTAGAAAACTTTTTGAAGAGGACATTCAAGAAGGTTTCAAATTTGTGTTTCAAAAATAAATATTCCGGATCATTTAAATTTTTAAAAAAAAATTATTTGGTAATGAAAAAAAATATTTTAGGTGCTTCATATATCTCACTATCATATCATAGCCATTTTTGTACTATCCTAAGCGAGTTTTTCATAATTAATTTTAAATAAAAATGATTTCTTAGAATTTATTTTAAAATGAAATATTTAGATCTTTAAAAAAAATAAGATAACAGTAAATTTTAATATAGTTATTTATCTAATACAAAAATTATTTAAATTTTTTTAAAATCAAAATTAGTTTTTAAACTAATTCTTCAACATGAGATTATACATGACAATATTCACTTAAAATTATGTTGGTAAGTATTTTAACATAGTTTTAAATGCTTTAACATATAAGTTTAAATGTGTCGAAATTTTAGTGACTGCTAAAAGAGAATAAAGAAGAAGAGAAGATAAGCGAACCAAAAAAATAAGTTTCGTAAATGTATTAGATATTTTTATATTTGAAATTGAGATTATATTATAGTATATCATCTATAATCGAGATGATGGTAGTTGTCAAGAATGAAATTATCTTGAATTAATTATATCAACATTATAAATCTTAATTACTAGATTGAATGATCATTAAGTCGGAGAAAAGATTGATATTTTTTAGATATATTATGTATTGATATAAATAGGTTGATATTTTTTAGGTATATGATTGTTTTCAGCTATCTTTAGTTGAGTTGCATAAATAAAACTTGTTCTTCTTGTACTTCAAAAATTTCAACCTGCATCCCATATAGTACAGTAAATTAACGAAATTACTCTTAAACTTAAATCAGGTAAATGCACTCATCTCTCCTTCTTTTCCTCTTTCGCGTTTGTGTTCTCTCCACGTTTTATTTTTCTTTCAGCTTCTTCTGTTGTGTCGTCTTCTTCCTCCGTTGTCTCTCGTGATTCTCCTTGTTCGTTGTATTTGGTTTGTGTGAAGGTATTCCAAGAAGTTCAGGCAACCAATATCAGCATCAGCACGAGTAAAGTCCTTCGTTTCGCTCGTTTCCGGTTTGAGAAAATGGCTTTCGGCTTATACAGACCGGAAGTCAATTCTGATGTGGGATACAAATTGACTTCTGGTCTGTACAAGTCGAAACCATGTTTTTTGACTTCTAGCTTGTACAAACCAAAAGTCATTTCCGCATCAAAAAATGACTTCTAGTTTGTACAAGTCTGAAACAAAAAAAATTCAATTTTTATGCTTTCGATCTATACAAGCCGAAAACATAAAAATTGGATTTTTTTTTTGCTTCTGCGTTGTACAGCACGGAAGTCAATTCCATATGTGGAACATCGAAAAATGACTTCTGGATTGTAGGAATCGGAAGGAAAAAAGTGACTTTCGGATTGTAGAAACCGAAAGGTAAAAAGTGACTTCCAGATTCTAGAAATCGGAAGCCAAAAAGTGACTTCCGAATTGTAGAAAATGAAAGCCAAAAAGTGACTTCCGGATTCTAGAAACCAGAAGTCAACAACAAGGGTAATGTTGGAATTTTAATATCTGGGGAGGTGCAGGAAGAAAATTTGTGGGTGTAGGAAGAATCACCCCACAAATAAATGTCTTTTGTAAATATATCTATTTCTATTGGTAGAGTTGTCAATTTGACACATCCTAGAGAGTTAGGTCCTAGGTCATATTGGCCCGGACTAGAAAAGTCCATAAGACCAAAAAGTCTACACAAGAAAAAGTCTAAAGGGTCAAAATACCTACAAAACTCCAATGGATTAGAGTCAACTCATGAGCTTAGGTCAAATTAAGTTAGGTTGACACCATGTCAAGCTGGTTGACATGGTCCATATCCAATCTAGTCAGGTTAGACACACATTAGACTCATGTCAACTGATATGAGTTTAGCCCATGTAGGTTGGGTTGACTCGACCCACACCAACCAAGTTGACCAAGCACTCAATAACCGACATGATTTGATCCACATCCGTTGAGTAGACTTGATCCAATTCAACTAAGTTGAGTTAAACCAATGTCAATCAGGTCGAATCAAAATGATGGAATGACATCAATCAAGTCGAGTCGGGTCAACGACGATTGGGTTGAATCATATTGACGTCAGATAAATCAAGTCAGAACAACATACTGATATCAACCAGGTCAAGTCGGGTCAACATGGTCGAATCATATCGAACCAACATCAAGTCAACTTGAACTTATGTTGAGCGGATCAAGTTGAGCCAATATTGACCATGTCACTGTCTTACTTAACGAAAGGAAAAATATGATTTTGTGCATCATCAAATTTTTTGTAAGAACATTTCAGTTATTTGAAGAACAAATATAAATATGATCAAAATTTTATTAAATGTGATATCACCTATTGAAATGTTAGAAAAAAAAAAGAAAATTGAAAGAAAAATAAAATAAATAAATTTCAATAAAAATTCTTGATATTTTTCAAATTATATTTTTACTTTTATTTTTTTATTATTACAATTATTTTCTTTAATTAGAAGATATTCAAATGTAATATTTTTTAAATTTAAGAAAATATATTAATAATATAAAAAAATAAAAACACAATATTTTAAAAGTAAATAGCAGTTTGTTTATTTTTTTTGAAAAATAAAATATTAGTATAATTCAAGAAAAATTTATAGATATTTACATTACATTATTTACTCTTCTTTTAGTTTGGCCTGGCATACATGGTTGCTAAATTGAAACAAGTTGTAGTTGTTAGTTTGAAGCAATTTATGATTATATATTTTTTATTTTTTATATAGTAAACTATTGTATCAGTTATGTTAGAAATAAATTAGAAGGGTTTTCTAGTAAAGGGTAAAACGGATTGTTAATCATAAAACTTTTTAAACTAAATACTTTTAAAAGCTTATTTTATTATTTTCATTAAAAGAAAGTTGTTTTATCATATCTTATTTATTTGTGTTTTTTTAATTTTTGTTCTTATTTTTTTATATCTTAATACTCTATTAATAACATATGTGTTTGATTTTATGTGAGTTCTACTAAAAAAAATCATAATTATTATTAAAATTGAAATTCTTTCAAGTAAATTTTATTTGTAAATATAAATTCGAGATTTTAAAAGTAAAATCAAAGGCGTATTGTAGTTACCACAATTTACAAACATATCATTGTAGTTACAAAAGTTGTTGTTATTGATTTTTCTATTGTCCTAAAGTTCTGCAAAATAAATTAGATAATTCAAAAATGGTATAGTTTAAATTACATTGATTTTTTTTTCTCTAACTAGTTTTATAAAATAATAATTATATTTAAAACAAATTAAAGTAATATTTTTTTAAAATAAATAAATAAATATATATATATATATTAATATATTAAGTTATTACATCTAAAATTTAAATTTAATAATACGATTCAATTTTTAAAACTATATATTTAATTTTAAAAAAATTAAAGTTTATAGTTCATTTATAAAACCGACCTCAAACAAATTTTTCTAACAATCTGTTAAATAACATTAAATAACTTCATTGGAGTTCTAATTATGAGAAAAAAAATAAAAACTATTTGACAATTTGTCTTACATGGATGTTGGTATGAGAGAAGTCATAAAAGCTAGAAGACATACACATGTCACCATGATAATGTCGTTTTAATTGAAACATGCCCAAATGAAAAAGTGCTTTTTGACTGTCACAATAATTGTTCACTCTAAATGTAATTGTGCTAAAAAAGTGATTTTGGAGCCAATATGTACTTCCACTTCTTCTCTTCTCCTTCTCTGTTCCATCTCCAAACAAACCATACTACTTAACTTTTGTTCATTTATTTATAATATCTTTAAATTTTTATTTCACTTTTTAATTGTGTAAACTTTCTTATTTGTTTAATATGATATTTGGATGTCAAATTTATCTCTAATCTTACATGTAAAATTAACAGGAAATAGATTTGTGAAATTTAAATATGTATATATACAAACAATGACAATTTCTCACACATGATAACACTAAAAAATTTTGCAAAAATAATTCAAAACATAAATTAATTATTTTTCACTATAAATAGAAACACACACGTGTCATGTACAAATACACACTCAACTTTTCAGTTTCTGTCATGTACAGATACACACTCAACTTCTTAGTCTTCCCTCACATACTACTTCTCTTCCTTCAGAATCTTTTCTTCTCTTAGTTTTTCTCTCTCATCTTCTCTCATTCTTCACACGATACTTTCTTCATTCATGTCTTTTTTGTCCATGTCATTGTCCATTATAATCGTTTTGCTTCAAATTTTGAGCTAATAATAATCACTCCTGGTAAGGTCACAAACACAAAAGAGGAAAATGTGGGTAAGGTAAGGTTGTCTTCTTTCTTCATTTATTGGATCTGAAAAGATCTATTTGAAATTGGTTGGGAAAACTTTTCTGGGTGGTTAGCTTTTATTTGATTGTTTTTAGCTATTGCAATTCTAAAGAGGGTTTCATTATATAGATGATATTTTTTTTTCAATCAAACTACAACTTTTTAAAAAATCGTGTAAGTTTTCTTTCTTAGCCTTTTATGTTTCCTATGCGTTTATTGGATCTGGAAATATCTATTTGAAATTGTGTTTTTGAACGGTGAATATGTTTAGGGTTTCATGTTTCGAGAAAAAACTTGTACTTTCCGATAAGTGTTTTATGTTTTGATTAGTTAAGTTTTATAGGGTTTTCTCTTTTGGGTATTTTTGGGTTCAATCAAAGTACAATTTTTTTAAAGATTGTGTAATGTTTCATTCTTGGTCTTTTATGTGACCTATGCTTTTGTGTTTCTCACCTGTTAACCTTTCCATCATTTCCTGTTTTGGGTGGTTAACTTTTATTCAATTGTTTTTTTAGGGTTTGTGATTCTAGAGAGGATTTCATTGTAAACATTACATTTTTTATGTTTTGACTGTTTAAACTTTGTACGGTTTCCTCTTTTGATTGCTAATGTTTTTATTTGCAATTATAAATAGGATTTAATTCGTGTTTGTTCCTTTTTATGTTCTCTTAACCTTTGATTATATTTTTTTCACCTTTTATGTTGTTTAACATTGGATTTGTCTCATTACAGAGGACTTTTGTAGGTTTTGTCTGAAAGTGGTTTTCTTTTTTTCCAAATTTCAAACTTCAAATTCTCACACGTATCCCATGTTTTGCCTTCAGTGTTGCATATATAACTCACATCATCTGTTTCTTTTTTGTTTTCATTTCTTTTAGTTTCATTAGTTGCATTAGGCATCTTCCATTAGGAATTTTTTCAGTAAGCATGGACACATCAAAGAAATATGATGTCGTTACTAATGTCAATCCTGAAAGGATCACTGTAAATAGTGGTTAGGGTCATTCATGTTTGGAAGGTTTATGATCTCACTAGGACAAAGTGTCCATTTTCTTTGGAGATGATTTTTCAAGATAAAGAGGTTCACCATTTACTCCATCTGTTAGTTTTTATTTCAATTTTTTTTATAATTATCGATTATTGATTAACTGTTTTGTTCATACATGGGACCAAAATACATGCATCTCTGTGTCGAACTTTAATTTATAAATTTCAAAATGATATTTGTGAGGGAAGTGTGTATAGTTTGCACCAAACAATGGTTCTTATAAAACAACTCACCATCAATACAAAATTAATTTTCAGTTTGGAACAAAACTTTCTTTAATGGATGTCAATGTTATTCCATTAATTAAGTACCAACTAATCCCAATATCAAACATCATTTTTTATAGTTTTGATTGTGACTTTTTGGTTGGTGAGTTAAACAAATGTTTTTTAACTACTTAATGTATTATACATTTATTGTGTTAGAAATTTTAACAACTCTTCCAAATGTAGATATTATTGGAGTGCTAACAGGTGTGAGTACTTAGATAGAGATGCATAAGAATGACAAAGTAAGGAAGTTGAATACAAAATTTTTAGAGGCAGATGAGTATTTCTTTCCAACCTTTTTCACTTCATTATATGTAATATGTATTTGTTTATGATTTTGGATTTGGGTTTTGAATTTTGGCTTTGGACTATGACTCGTGACTATAGTTTCAAGATTGAATGTACTCTATTTTGATCATATGTTGATGAGTTGAATGTATTTCTTGCCCCTGACGAAGTTCAACAAGCTGTTATTATGTTGAAATTTGGGAAGGTAAAAATATTTCAGGATAAGGTAGTTGTTGATTCATTTTATTCATTTTCCTTTTTTTAATCTTCTCATATTGTTTATAGTAATTCTATTTTCTTTTTTTAACAAGATATCTAGATAAGGTCTATGTTCAAAACTGTATTGATTGTACGAGAATAATATTCAATGATCAATGTGAACAAGCAATAGATATTAAATAAAGGTATATATTAAATAAATTATTTATTCTTTCCTAACGTTTTTAAAATATGTCTAATGTCTATCCAAAAATTATGTTTAATGTTTTAAATCTTTGTAGGTTGTCTGAATCTTTAGAGTCACCATAATGTTTGAGCCAGTTGACAGACTCTTCTAGACATTTTACAAAAGATGACTTCTTGCATATCACATCAAGAAACATAATTCAAGGTCTGAAAGACTATAAAGAAGTATTAGTTGCACATGAAACACACTTATATGCATTTTTGTCTTATTTAATTGTGCTTGAGAATATCTATTTATCTTCCTTTTATTAATTTTAGGATATGACCTTTCTCGTTATGTGTATAATAAAACACATTCTTGATGATGATGATTGGTGGTATACTGCTTGCATTTATAGTAAAGCAATACTCAAATTCAAAAATGTTTTTATATGAGAAATGTAACAAACACGTAACAAAAGTTATGTCCAGATATTTATGTGTGTTTTAGTAGTGTATAAGTTGAAGGATGTTGTGATGTACGAGACATTATTATTATTATTTGTTATATTTAAGGTATAAGTTAAAGATTGGTGTTATGGATGAAACTGATTCAAATATCTTCGTCATCTTTTATAAAGATGCAACTTCATTATTTAAAAGAACCAATAAAATATGTTTGAAATGCATGAAAAGATAAAGTACAAAAGTTGTATTCCTCCTTATATTACTAATTTATAATGTTAGTGAATGTCTAATTAACTCTTCAATCATTTTAAATAGAATAGTACACCTACAAAATTATTAAAGGAGTTTCAAGATTTGATCGACAAAAATTTTTTGTTCAAGGTGGAATCCAAAAATAATTATACATTTAAATTTGAACAACCATCACGGTTAAGAAAATTTACAATAATGAGAGCATTATTAAAGTGTTCAATGATATATGTTTAAAATGAATGATAAGTAATTTTATATATATTTGTTATCAATTTTTCTTATTTTTCCTATATAATTATTTAATATTACTTCATTGATTAATTGATTAATAATTAATAATTAAATATTACATCTTTTAGGATATCTCCTCTGAAGATGGTGATTTCTTTTCTAAGATACTTCTTCCATGAGCATTGCATGGGTGTGGTATTAAATTATTCAAGAAATGAGTTAGAATTCATCATGTTCACCTATGTTTTTAAGTGAAAGTGATGACATTAAAACTAAACCAGTGGATTTAAGCTTGCCAAGTGGTCTGAAAAAAAAAATGAAGAGTTTGCACCGATTAAACGTTCTAAGAAATTCAAGTTCGACTCAGATGACATCGATATTCCTTTGAAAATATTGAAGAAAAATATCAAGATTGAGAAAGATAATTGAATTATTTAAAGTTTATTTCTATATTTTTTATTTTGTATGTCTAAACTTTATTATGTTTTAAATTTATTATTCCAGTTGTAACTATTTTAGTATGGTAATATTCTAACATACTACATGAATATTTTCTATCTTATATTTTTTATTGAAATTTTATTGTTTTATTTCCTGTCAAATAGTTTATGATGATTGTCTGTTATTGTGTCTGATACATTGTTTTATTTACATTGCTGACATTTTTTATTGTAATTATCTATTTAGGGTTATTATGATCATGTTTACAATATTTATATTTACAATATGAAGAAAAAAATTTCGCTAAATGTTTATTTATATCTTTTTATTAAAATATACTTATTGTTGAATTAATAATTGATCATGTTAGATTTACTTATTTTGATTTTAATATATTTAAATTTAATGGAAAATAACTACAATTTTAAATTAACGAACAATAATTTTATAAGTTTAATTATTTTATTTCCATGCTAGGTCTAGGATGATAGAATACATTTTAAGTTTTTATTATTATTATTATGGTTAAAAGTATGAAAACATAAAATATGAATTCGTTTGTTTCAATACTTATTTATGTGGGATACACTTTTTATTATATTTTCTTGTTTGTAGTTGATTTTGATGATAAAAAAAATTAGAGCTGTTTATTTATATCCTTTTTTAAAATATGTTTATTATTGAAAGTGTTTCTGTATATCGATTTTCAATGGTTGAGACTTTCATTTTGAAATTAGTCTCATCAACCTAAAGATATCAGATAACCCAAAATTCTTCCTAAGTTAATGGTTTTGAAAAGGTTCTATGGAGTTGTCATCAGTATTTTACACAAAGTTTGGATTCAGAGGTCGGTTACGAATAAGAAAAATATTAGGCACCTTATTCACCTATTACTGATATACTATGATAACATTTGCAATTTAAAACATTTCTTCAAGCTATTATTTTATCCTGTAATTATAGTATGCATATTCAATTATTTATATACATGATTTCTATGTTACTTCTATTCTACTTTACTAAAAGTACTATAAATTAAAGTTCAAAAGAGAGAGAAGAGAGAAAAGAGATATTTGAATATCTGAAGCAAGTTTTCCCTTTTTTATTAAAAGAATGTCAAAGTTACAACTTGAACATATAAGAGTATATTTTTGAGAGGTGTGTGTAATACAATACAAAAAATTATTTATAGGTGTGTTAGAGGCGAGAATGGTCGTTCTTCTTATGAGGATGCTCGTTCTCTGTCCTAGAACGACCTATAAAATTGTACTAATAACAAGTTGTTCTTGACCTGAGAACGATGTTCTCACAGCTTCACAACAAGCTTAAAAGATTGCACTGAAAACAAAATGTTCTCAATTTGAGTACAGTCGTTCTTAGCCTAAATATGACCATTCTTAACTTCTACAAATGTTTTGGCCTAAAAGTTACCATTTTTGTATTGAAAACTTTTAAAGAATTTTATAAATAAGGTTTTGTAACTCTTTCTCTTCTCTTCTAATTCTTCTACTGGATTGTCTTTTACCCAAATAAAAACAAAGATCTATAATGTCAATTTGTGAAATTAAATTTAATTATTTTAATTTTAATGAATTTAATTTTATGAGTCCAATTCTAAAATAACAAACAATAATCAACCATTATACTTTTTATTTTATTTCTTTGTTTATAATTGAATTTATTATTATTATTATTATTACAATACAAAACTAACAAAATTCTTAAAATATTCCTATGGTTGATTTTATCATTTATCAGCTTATATCAGGTTTATATTTACTTATTAGGTTACATTTCAATTAAATGTTGATTTTAATAAATTAAAATTAAAATTTAATTTAATTTAAAATAACTTGAATTCTAAAATACGATTTTTTTTGTATTTGTAGTTTATTAACTTTTTATTTAATATTTTTTAAAATAATATTTTCTTACATAAAAATTGTTTATATTTATATTTATTATATTTCTTATATTTATTTATTATAAATATATTATTATGGAGATTATATATTATATATTATATATTATACATTATATGATTAATTTATTGTCATGAGTAATATGTATTGGAGCCTGTTTATTTTTTATTTAATGTTTTATTGTAGTGTAACTTGCTCTTGCATTAAATATTTCTTTTCACGAGATTTTCAAATCAATTCACTAGTTGTCATAATTATTTCCATTGCTAAAATCAGTAAGTCTATTGACTTTCTTTCTGTAACACCTTTTTTTCTATGCAATTACTTAATATTCACTTGACCTGCTATGTCTCTTCATTATTCTTTTTTATTCAAACTATAATTAATAAACTTAACATTTTTTTAGCTTAAATTTTCATCTACTTCCTAACATGTTTAATAGTAAGTAATTATTTCGAACTACAAAATTGTCAAATCACTTCATCATATGTCCCAGTATTTCTTCAATATAATTTCTTACTTTCACATATAAAATCCCTATCTATTTTCATCTTTTTTGAAACTTTTCTTCTGTTGTGCATTTAAAGATGAATTTGATCTAAATTGATAATTAGTTGACGAAAAATGTAACCATACTTATGTAACATACAACATAGACCTTCATGATTCAAAGATAACCAGAGGTTGGACACATTTGAGAGAATTCTACAACATTGAATTATCGTGTAGCATTATCTTCTATTACGTTGGTGATTTTGCTCTTCACCTAACTATTTTCAAAGGAGTACCTTCAGATCGAGGTTTTCCATTTAAATTTAACCGTAGGCAATTTCCTGTTTGTTTTTGCTTTGCAATGACAGTCAACAAAGAATCAAGGACAATCATGGTCTATAGTTGGATTGTACCTTCTACGTCCCGTCTTTATATATGGTCAGTTATACGTTATTATATCTAGAGTCAAATGTAAAGAAGGATTGAAAATTTTAATA
Organism: Lablab purpureus; assembly: GCA_030347555.1. NCBI lineage: Eukaryota > Viridiplantae > Streptophyta > Magnoliopsida > Fabales > Fabaceae > Lablab > Lablab purpureus. The sequence continues at coordinate 28,968,221 of CM059260.1, forward strand.
TTGAATGATGAACAAAAGATATGCACATCTACTAAAAATGTATTCTATCGAGAAGTCTTCGAGAACCTATAGACTGATATCTATACAAAAGGTACAAAATTCAAACTTTCATGAATTTTGTAAACTCACATGTAATTTTCATAGTGAATAGCCAAAATTTTATTTCAGTTATATACGAATAATGTAGTTTACAACCTCTTCTATGCTCTTGACATGAGAAACATGCATTATTGTTTGTCAATATGTTGCTAACTTACTAATATGTTGTTTCAAAATATGTCATTTTTAGGCTATAAATGAAAGTCAACATTTCAAAAACAAGGAAACATGATTTCCACATACATGCCAGTAAAGTGGTCAATTTCAACTCTTGCAATTCATATTACTTAAATGTTAAAGTAAAATTACTGTTTACATTTTTAATTATTATTAACATTTTTTTGTTTACTTTAAATACTAACGTTATTCTTGTGCTAATTTTTATGGACAAGATATATTTTTGGAGCACTAAAGCTTTTACTTGGAGCACTGCAACAAATTATTGTGAAGTAATAATACATTCATTTATGTAGTTTTATATTATATTTTTATTTAAATGATTCAAAAATAATACTTCAATTTTACTTTCTCCATTTATTTAAATCCTACAAGAAATATCTTACATTGTTTAGATATGTGACTAGTTCTTTTTATAAAGAGGAGTTATCTCGTCCGTATAAAAGGTAAAGAAAGTCACGTTGTACATTTTTTTCCCTTAGAAATGGAATACTATCTAGACCATTTATTTTTATATAAGTTTGGTTTATATAATTTTTTATGTCAATATATATAATATAATGATTTATTTAATTATATAAATATTTTTCCAAGTTTGTAATTAATTAATATTTTTAATTAAATAAAATATTTTTTATATATTGAATTATTTGGTTATAATTAATGATAAAAAATGTAATTTTAGGGGAGTGTACCATAATGGAAAAGAAGACATGTTACCCTTTCTTTGCATTTGAGAGTCTTTATATGTTCTTATAAGTTTTGAAAGTGCGGCTATTTCTCATATTTACTTAATATGAGATTTTACTCACACTTAAATTTTTAATAAATTTTCTTTTAAATATGAGACTACCCTGATTGTTAATTGGTTTACCACAAGATACACTTTCAGATTGGTACACTCTTCTTTAAGAAGAAACACTTTCTAATCACTACCTTACCCTAATTGACTATGATATCACCATTAGTGTTACATCTAACATAAAACCTTAGAATGTTTATAAGTCTTATTTTTCTTATAAAGAACTCAACATTTTCGTCTCTATTCAATGTGAGACTTTATTTACACTTAAATTTCTAACAAATTTATAAATGTTAATAATTTAAATTATAATATTGTTGTATATTTATATTTTTAAATGATATAATATACAAAATTAATTTTAAAACTATTTTTATTTTAAATTTTAATTTAAAAAATAATGTTGACTTAGAGTAGTAGATTGGTGGATTCAAAATATCATATGTTTTCCTTATTTGTATATGATACTCTCTTCCCCTTTTTAGTATTTTTGTCAAAAAGAACATTAATAAATATATTCTCTTACAAAATTTATATAATAAACCTAGGTTACAAATCTTAGACAAGTTGTCTTCTCACATTATTAATATTCTAATTATAATTTTAATTAGAATATAATGTAAATCCATTAACACATTGTCGGCACTACAAACAAGGTTATTCAAATATTTTTTTTATTAAATTTGTTTGTTTGGTTCATTGTACCTTTATCTCTTGAATGTGTGCCCTAGTTATGATTAGTCCTTTTTAACATAATTCAGCTTTACATGTGTAGATGTAGGTCACCACCATTTGTTTCTTCTGCTTAATAATTAATAATGAATGGGAATCTAAACTAAACTTAATAGCCATGATTATAATTGATTCCTAATTAGCTTTCAACTTATTTCCCCATCATTAAACAATAAATAAATCACCACAAAGTTTGTTGAAACAAAAATCATCACAAAGTTAAGAATGTATCAAGAGCAATTTGAACATTAAATAGTTTCTGATTAACTCTGGCCGAAAATTAATAAACCAATTAAATATTGGTTTAGAATGGATTAAAAAATTGTAAATTATTTATATTTTTTCAAGAAAAATCTTATTTTTTAAGAATTTTATAATATAGGTTTAATTGTTATTTTATCCTATACTTTATAAAATGAATACTTTTAACTTTTAATTTTTTTCACAATTTTAGTCTTTTAACTTTTAATTATTTACAATATTGGTTCCTTGATTTTTATTATGCAATTTTCCTCTATTAATTTTAGTTATCTGTAATTTTTAATTGATTTTCAGTTCAATTATCTACCCTTCGTCTTTGGACATAAAACGTTTAAGATGGAAGAGAAATACTTGATACTGGTGACTCTTTTACGAAATTAAGAAAGGGTAATTTAGTTACATAAAAGAATTTCAAAATTAGAGATATTTAAAAGTTAAGCAACTAAAATTATAAAAAAAATAAAAAAATCCAGATTGTAAAATACAGAGACTAAATTTATAATTATAATTATAATTATTATTTTATTTCTTTAATTATTATTATTAGTATTAGTATTTTATTAAAACCTAATCAACAATAAATTGAATTATTAAATCTTAAAAATTAGATTGAAATGATGAGTAAGGCATGAAACAAGCAAGAAATTCGTTTAAAATTTCATTTAGCAAATATTAGGAGTTAATGGAACTAAAACTGTTTAATTTTTGTTAAACCAATTTTATATTGCTCAAAGAAATTGAAAAAAAAAAGAAAATTGAAAATTTGTTGGAGCAAAACTGTAGAGTAAATACATATTTTTCAGCAAATTTGAAACATGGAACAAAAGTTACAACATGCAGCAAACTTGTTAAACAAATCCAAATTCATTCAAAGAATTTTGAATTTTGTATTAGGTTAAGGAACATGACACATCTTAAATATCTCACATTGTTCAAACTTATTCAAAAAAATTTTAATTTTATATTATGATTAATGAACATAACACATCTTAAATATCTCACATTGTTCAAAGTATATTAAAAGTTACATTACTTTAAATGAACATGAGATTAAGTAACATAAAATTTGATTTAATTACTTGTTTTGAAGAATTTAGATATATTAAAGTTAAAGAGTTAAGAATTAAAGATAAGAAAGAATAATCTATGTTATAAGAATTTTCATATAGTATTATTATTTTATTGTCATTAGTTAATAGTCATAATTTTTATTTAATTTTAAAATTTTTACATTGAAATTTGAAAATTTATTGAAATAATTTTAATCGATTAAGTGAAATTTTTTAAAATTAATTCTCATATATTGAAGATTACCATATACGAAAATAGATTTTTGAAAAAAAAAAAGACTTCACATATAAAATGGAAATAAGAGTAAAAATTGGAAAACAATCATTGAAGATTCTTAATTCATCTATGTCATGGATTGAGTTATGTGTTTAATGCATGTTATACTTTGACAATCATAAACTTGATAAATGATCTTAAGATTGTTTGATTGAAAAATAATTTCCATCATGATTTGAGATGAATAATTGTCCATAATAAAATATATTGTTGAAGATATGATTTGATACATTGGTGATACATTACTATTATTGAGACATTGTTCTTGCATTATTTTTTAACTATAATATTGATCAAAGAAACTTAGTATTTAATCATTAAGTTATTAATAATTGATGAATAAAGCAATATATTATTCAACATGTATAATTAATAACTATATACGAATGAAGGGAGTTATCACAAAATATTTAAAAAAAACTCAAAATAAAATCAAATAAAAGCTTACTAAATATAATTAAAAACAAATCACAGTATAAGGCAGATTATATGGGCCCACGTGCAATAACCTTAAAATAAAATAAAAATGCTTGCAGTATTCATGTAATGTTGGATTCACTCACATGCTTTAAATAATATACATTGTATTTATTTGCCACACATCATTTCAATCGCATGGCTTCACTATGTTGTGATGACATAGAAATTAATAAAAATATTCTATAAATTGTTTTTTGGAGAATTATTGTTATAATAATAATGTAAATTTTTACTTATATTTATAAGCAAATAATATAATCGTATAGTTAAAAGTTACTCTTGTTTTAACAAATATGAGTATATTATAAGTAAAATATAATTAATTCATAAAACAAAATCATATTTATTAATTATTAATTAACTTTAAATTATAACATTACATTTAAATATGATAAATAATTGTGTTCAATTCTCGATGTTTAATTGGAAAATCTCATTTAAATCATTCGGTTTAAATAATAAAGATAAAAATAAAAATAGAAATCGATTTTAATGTTTAGGATTAGTTTTCCGCTATATTTTAAAATTGATTTGGCGTTGCACCCTTATATTAATTTCAGAATCAACTTTAAATTATGATAAAATTAGAGATATTTAAAAAAAATTAAGACTAATTATAATTGTAATAAATAATTATTATTTTACTTTATTTTTAAAAGTAGATTTTCTTAACTTCAAACAAGCCAAATATATAGAAAAAAAAACCACTAACACACACATAAAATTCTAGTAAAACAAAAGGGCATTACGGTAACTCCATTCCATGTAGACAGTGAAACCTAAACCAGACATTGGTACCACAGCAGGTAGCAGGTAGCAAATTGCAGATAAAGGTAGCAAGTTGCAGGTAGCAGGTACCGGGTACCAGGTTGCAGGTAGCAGTTAACAGGTTGTAGGTAGGTAGCAGGTATCAGGTACCAGTTTGCAGTAGCGGGTACCAAGTACCAGGTTGCAGGTTTTAGGTTTCAGGTTGCAGATAGCAGGTAGCAGGTACCGCTTAGCAGGTACTAGGTACCACATACCAGGTAGCAAGTAACAGGTAATAGGTAGCAGGTAGCAAATTGCAGGTAGCAGGTAACAGGTAGCAGGTACAAGGTTGCAGGTTGTAGGTACCAGGTTGCAGGTAACAGCTAGCAGGTTGCAGGTACCAGGTACCAGGTATCAGGTAGTAGGTAGCAGGTTGTAGCAGGTTGCAGTAGCGGGTTGAAGGTTGCAAGTACCGCAACATGCATCCCGGCAACCCGCATCCTGCAACCCGTAACCTACTACCCGCTACTTGCTACCCGCTACCTACTACCAGGAACCCGCTACCTGGAACCCGTTACTCGGAACCCGCTACCTTCTACCGCTCCTCGCTATCTACTACCTGCCACTCGCTACCGCAACCCGCTGCACTGTAACCTCGCTACTCCGCAACATGCAACCTCGCTACCCGCAACCCGCACTGCTACTCGCACCGCAACCCGCAACCTCGCTACCGCTACCGCAACCCGCAACCTGCACCGCTACCCGCTACCTCATCGCTCAGTAACCTGTAACCTGGTACCTGGAACCTGGAACCTGGAACCTGGAACCTAGAACCTGGAACCTAGAACCTGGAACCTGGAACATGGAACCTAGAACCGAAAACCTAGAACCTGCAACCCGCTACCTGCTACCGGGAACCTGCTACCTGGAACCTGCTACCTGCTACCTGGAACCTGCAACCTACAACCTGCAACCTGCAACCTGAAACCTGCTACGTGCTACCTGTAACCTGCAACCTGCTACGTGCTACCTACTACGTGCTACCTGTAACCTGCAACCTGCAACCTGCAAACCTGCAACCTGCAACCTGCAACCTGTTATCTGCTACCTGCTACCTACTACCTGCTACCTACTACCTGCTACTTGCAACCTGCAACCTGCTACCTGGAACCTGGAACCTGAAACCTGTAACCTGCAACCTCCAACCTCCAACCTGCTACCTGCTACCTGCTACTTGGAAGCTGCTACTAGAGCTGTCAAAATAGGCCTGGCCCGACGGGCTGACCCGTATAGCCTATGATTCAGGTCAGGCTAGGCTTAAAAAATTGTGGCCTATATAATAATAGGCTTTTTTTAGCCTGACCCATTTGGCCCGATGCCCATATGGACCAAGGCCAGGCTGGCCCATAAGCTAATGGGCTGGCCCGTTTTTGTTTTATATTAAAATTTTGTTCTTAATTGGTATGTTGTCATACCAAAGAAAGAAACCCTAGTGTCTCAGAGTCTCTGTTTTCTTCTTCATTTCTTCTCTTCCTTTCTCATAAGCTCTTTCATCTCCTCTACTGCACTACTCCTCTAACATCTCACAAGTCTTTGTTATGTTGTTTAGTAGGTGCTTGACTCTTTTGGAAGTAGTTAGTATGTGATCTAAGTTTTTTTTACAAGTTATTCAAATGTAAACTGTTTTACAGACACATTCATGTAAATATATTATATATTTATATTTATATTCTTGATAAAAAATTATATTGTAGATATATTGTAATACTTTTTTCAATTTTTAATTAGGCTAAAAATGGCCCGTTGGCCCGTTGGCCTAACATAGGGCCAGGTCAGGCTAAAAATTGTGGTCCGTTTTAAAATATAGGCCAGCATAGACTATCAGATTTTTTGAACTTGGCCCGTAGCGCCAGGCCAGGCTGGGCCGGGCCGCCCGTTTTGACAGCTCTAGCTGCTACCTGCTACCTGGAAGCTGCTACCTGCTACCTGCAGCTTGCAACCTGCAACCTGCTACCTGCTACCTGTTACGTGCTACATGGAACCTGCTACCTGCTACCTGCTATCTGCTCCCTGCAACCTGGTACCTGCAACCTGCAACCTCCTACCTACAATCTACAATTTACAACCTGCTACCTGCAATCTGCTACCTGCAACCTGCTACCTGCTACTTGCTACCTGGAACTTGATACCTGGAACCTGTTACCTGGAACCTGCTACCTGCTATCCGCTACACGTAACCCGCTACCATCTACCTACTACCCGCAACTTGCTACCTACTTCCTCGCTCCCTACAACCTCGTTACTGTTTCTTGCTCCCTACAACCTCGCTAACCGCAACCTCGCAACCTACAACCTCGCTACCTGCAACCCGCAACCTCGCTACTTGCAACCTACAACCCGCAACTTGCTATCCGCTACCTGGAACCTGGAACCCGCTACCTGGAACTCGCTACCTGGAACCTCGCTACCGAAACCCGCAACCCGAAACCCGCTACCTGCTACCTGAAACCTGCAACCTGCTACCTGCTACCTGGAACCTGGAACCTGTAACCTGCAACCTGCTACCTGCTACCTGTAACCTGCAACCTATAACCTGGTACTTGGAACTTGGAACCTGCTACTTGGAACCTAAAACCTGAAACCTGCAACCTGCACCATTCAACCTGGAACCTGGAACCTGCTACTTTCTACCTGGAACCTGCTACCTGCTACATGCAACTTACAACCTGAAACATGCTACCTGCTACCTGCAGCCTGCTACCACCTACGTGCTACCTGGAACCTGCTACCTGGAACTTGTTACCTGCTACCTGCTACCTGCTATCTGTTACCTGCAACCTGTAACATGCTACTTGCTACCTGCAACCTGCTACCTGCAACCTGCTCCCTGCAACCTGCTACTTGCAACCTGCTCCCTGCAACCTACTACCTGCAACTTGCAACCTGCTACCTGTAACCTGCAACCTACTACCTGCAACCTGCTACTTGCTATCTGCTACCTGCTACCTGCTAGCTGCTACCTACTACCTACTACCTGTTACCTGCTACTTGCAACCTGCAACCTGGTACCTGGAACTTGGAACCTGCTACCTGAAACCTGGAACCTGGAACTTGCAACCTGCAACCTGCTACCTGCTACCTGCTACCTACTACTTGCTACCTGACACCTGCTACCTGCAACCTGGTACCTACAACCTGTTTCCTGCAACTTGCTACCTGCTACCTGCTACTTGCAATTTGCTACCTGTTACCTGTTACTTGCTACCTGGTACCTGGTACCTGCTAAGCGGTACCTACTACTTGCTATCTGTAACCTGAAACCTGAAACCTGCAACCTGGTACTTGGTACTTGGTACCTGCTACCTGCAAACTGCTACCTGTAATATGGTACCTGCTACCTACTACCTACAACCTGTTAACTGCTAGCCGCAACTCGCAACCTGGTTCCCGAGCACTGGTACCCGCAACCCGCAACCTCGCTACCCGCATCTGCGCCGCTCGCACGGCAACCGCAACCTCGCAACCCGCAACATGCAACCTCCTACCTGGTACCTGGAACCTGCTACCTGAAACTTGGAACCTGGAACTTGGAACCTGGAACCTGGAACCTTGAACCTGCAACCTGTTACCTGTTACATACTACCTGCAACCGGCTACCTGCAACCTGCTACCTGCAACCTGCTACCTGCTACCTGCTACATGCTACCTGCAACCTGCTACCTACAACCTGCTACCTGGTACCTGCAACCTGTACCTGGTACCTGGTACCTGCAACCTGCTACCTACAACCTGCTACCTGCTACCTGCAATTTGCTACCTACTACCTACTACCTGTTACCTGTTACCTGCTACTTGGTACCTGCTAAGCGGTACCTGCTACCTGCTACATGTTATCCGCAACCTGAAACCCGCAACCCGATACTTGGTACTTGGTACCGCAACCTGGTACTTGGTACCTGGTACACGGTACCTACAACCTCGTTAATCGCTACTCGTCATCGCAACCTGGTACCGTGCACTGCACACTGCAACCTGGTACCCGATACCTGCTACCTGCAACCTGCTACCTGCTACCTGCAATCTGCTGCCTGCTACCGGCAATCTGCAACCTGCTGTGGCCAGTTGGATCAGACCTATTTTGACAATTCTACCAAATAAATTTAGATTTATGAGAAAATTTTTTTTAACATACTAAAAACATAAATAAATTAATTAAAATGACTCAAAATTCAAAATTTTGAAATTGATAATATCTTAATCAATTAAAACAAAATTTTATTTACTAACATCACTTAAAGATTATTTTTATATTTAATTTTATTTTAATCACTTTAGTTCTAAAATTTAGTGATGTTTAATATATTAAAATATTGTTTTAACAAATTAAAATTTTGATGGTTTTAGTTCCTAGTTATTTTAATTGATTAAACTAGTTTTAATTTGTTTTTTTTGTATTATGGGACAAAATTTCCATATCCGTTGAATATAAGAACAAGAATAAGGATAAAATTTCCGTGCGGGGATAAGAATGGAAAAGTGAAATTCGTACCTATTCTTGTTTCTATTTGCAACTCAATTTAATTTAGTTTTCACTTTATTTGAATTTAACATAAACATTAAATATAATTTAATTTAATTTTAATGTAAAATTTGAACTAAATTAAATTAATATATTGTAATTCGATTTGAATAAGTTTTTATAAAATTATGAGTTAAATATGTTTTTAGTCCTTCAATTATTTGTCAAAATTGTTTTTCCTCCTTGAGGCAAGCTTTGGACTTATTTCATCCTTATGTTTTATAAACTTGTGTAAATAATTCTTGATGATGTGTCAAAATTACTTTTTATCTCTTTATTTTCCTTCTTTATAGTTTTCTACTTGACGATTATTTGTCTCTTAAGCTTCTTTCACTCATCTCCCTTCTATTTTCTCTCATTTCCCTTTCCTTATAGATGTTTTAATTCGTCATCAAAGATAATTTACACCTAGTTATAAAGTTTGCTCAGAAGACGAAACACAATTTTAGCAAATAATTTAGAAATTAAAAATATATTTAACCCTAAAATTATTATAAAACTGAAAAACATTGTTCTATAAAAATGTTAAATATTTTATAATAAAAAATTATTAAATATTTTATACTAAAAAAATGTTAAATATTTATAATAAAAAATTGAAAATAAAAATATTCTATAAATTATTTTTTGGAGAATTATTGTTATAATTATAATGTAAAATTTTTCTTATATTTATAAGCAAATAATATAATCGTATAGTTAAAAAGTTACGCTTGTTTTAATAAATATGAGTATATTATTAGTAAAATATAATTAATTCAGAAAAGAAAATCATATTTATTAATTATTAATTAACTTTAAATTATAACATTACATTTAAATATGATAAATAATTGTGTTCAATTCTCGATCTTTAATTCGAAAATCTCATTTAAATAAAAAGTAAAGATAAAAATAGAAATAGAAATCGATTTTAATGTTTAGGATTAGTTTTCCGCTATATTTTTAAATTGATTTGGCGTTGCACCCTTATATTAATTTCAGAATCAACTTTAAATTGTGATAAAATTAGAGATATTTAAAAAAAAATTAAGACTAATTATAATTGTAATAAATAATTATTATTTGACTTTATTTTTAGAAGTAGATTCTCTTAACTTCAAACAAGCCAAATATATAGAAAAAAAAACATTAACATACAGATAAAGTTGTAGTAAAACAAAAGGGCATTACGGTAACTTCATCCCACGTGGACAGTGAAACCTAGACCAGACATGGGTTTAAGTAAAAAAAAAAAATCTCATACATCTCGTCAAACACCACCACACATTCTCTGGTTCTCTACAGTATCACAAAACATTAAATTTCATACAGAAATGAATTTGAATTTTTTTTCCAAATATAAATTTTAGAAGAAATAGAAAAAAGGATTCTTGGCAACAATATTTTCCCTAACTTATTATTTTTAATTAAAAATTAAATTTGGAATCCAAATTTTGAACAGTAAATAATACCAAATTTGGTTGAATTCTTGATTATAATAAATATTTTTAAGATATTTTGATCAGAAGAATTATGATATGGGATTTTAATATATATATTTGGTAGATAGTTATACTATTTTTAAAATTTTATATTAATTTTTTAATAATTTTATAAAATTTTATTTAATAATATATTATTTATATTTTAATTTTATAATTTTTATATTAAAATTATATTTAATATAAATAAATTATTTTATTTTATTTTATAATTTCAGATTTTATTTTTATTGTTATATAATATATATTAATATAAAATTCTTACAAAATTAGGTTAAAGAGATGTGAATAAATTTATACAACTAACTAAGATTTTTATTATATAAAAATAAATATTTTGAATTAGAAAAATAGTTTTGTAAGAGTGAAATATAATTTAGAACATAAAATAGAAAGAGAGGAAGAGGAGGAGGGAAATAAAAGCAGGGTTTGGCAGTAGATAGAGACAATGAAAAGCTGAAAAGAAGAAAACAATATCCACCTCGATCCTCTCTCCACTCTCTCTCTCTCTTTCTCTCTCTCTCTTTCTCTCTCTTCCACTCTATCCCTCCTCTTTCATCACCAGCATCATAAAAATTGAAAAAAAGAGTGCAAAATCAAAACAGAGAAAGAATGAGAGAGGAAGAGGAGTTACCTTCCCCAGAGGAACTCATGCCTTTATCACAAACCCTAATAACCCCTCACCTTGCCTTGGCCTTTCACATAACCAACTCTTCACACAATCACCAGATACTTCAACAACAACAACTTCCACCTCATCCAGGTTCCGCCACGGAGGAGGAACCGGCGCGGACCCTCAAGCGCCCGCGACTCGTCTGGACCCCACAACTCCACAAGCGCTTCGTGGATGCCGTGGCCCACCTAGGGATCAAGAACGCCGTTCCCAAGACCATAATGCAGCTGATGAGCGTCGACGGCTTGACCCGCGAAAACGTCGCCAGCCACCTCCAGAAATACCGCCTCTACCTGAAGCGCATGCAGGGATTGGCCGGAGGTGTCGCCGCTGACTCCGCCACCGACCACCTCTTCGCCAGCTCGCCTGTGCCGCCACACTTCCTGCAACCTGCTGCCCGCCCGACCTCTGACCATTACCTGCCCTTTGTGCCGGGGTTGCAGCATCAGCAGCACCGCCACCAGCAGCACATGGCGGCGGCGGCTCATTTTGGTTCGCCGCGAAATGCGCACTTTGAGCTACCCAATCTGTCAAGGATGGGGGCTCCCGTGCCGGGTTACGTGGAGGATGTGGAGTCAGGAGGGAGGAAGGTTCTTACTTTGTTTCCAGCTGGAGATGATTGAATGTGATCAATGGTTAATAGCGAGGTTTTAAATTGTGGGTGCAAGCTAATGTGATTTAGCGCTTTTTGATATTGTAAAAAGTTGCAGACAAATGTGATTGATGCAGTTGCAATAGTGGTTAACTTCAAAACACTTGAAGTTGTTGTGGCTGAAATTGCTGTTTTTCATAACGACGGTTTTTCTTGTTGGTCATGGTTATCTTTGTTTGAACTGTGTAGTTTCCTTTCCACCCTGTGAAATTAATGTTTTGATGGTGTATTTACTTTGGTTATGGTCAAGAATTTTAAAAACTGTCTGTGATCACAATTTCAGGCTCAATGCCAAGGCTTATGAACTCTTTGCAACCGCATTTGTCTGCAAAAACAGCATTTTGAAACCTTTGCTAGTGTCTAACTAGGTAATTTTGTTTTAAGAGTGGTATCAATTAGACATGCTTAGGTTGCATAAACGAGTGTCTTGTAATCATGAGATTTTTTAATTAATTTATGTAGATTCTGCTATGACGTCCTTCCTATAGACAATGACAACCTATTTGTAATTAGTTACTTTGTTTGTAGCAGTCTATAGACACTTCTGGGATAAATAGTGTTTTGTAAGTTTTTGTGTGTGAATCAGTAGTTTGGTATATGTTGATTTGTCCAGTAGTTGTTGTCCATAGATCAAAGCAGTCTAGATTCCATGGTGTTACCAATTGTGAAGTTTTATATCAGCGTTGGCAGGAGCAAGTTTTCTATTTAGGAGCCTGAAGATAGTGATAACTATGCTTTGTGCTTGTTAGATATCGAAGGAAGCTAATCAAATTGGCACATTGGCTGTGAGTTCTTCAAGTAGATCCAGGAGACATGAGTTTCAAGTTTTGTGTCCTGTTTCTTGTTAGAAAGTGATTGTATATTGTTTGGATCTATAGAAGAATTAAACGTGTAAGGAGAGCAAATTAAAATTCAGGTTATATTTCCTTGTTGGTTTAATTTCTGCAAGTTATTTGGACTCTAACAGTAGTTTTCAGAAATTTCTAGCTTTGCTCTGCTTAAAATCAAACAATAAGTTCATCTTTACCTGGTACTGAATTTCTTGTTTTGTTAAACAACCTGATTTCATCATGTACTTAGGTTCCTGATATTGATTCTTTCCTTAGTAATTGTTTATTTGATGATCAATTTTCCCATACTACATTTCAGAAGAACGAGGGAAAAGGATGATGTTCTAATCATTTGTTTGTGTTGACTTTCTTTTTGGTGTTCTGAATGACAGTAAGATGCATTTGTTGACACAGACTGAGATTTAGTAAAGCACAATGCTATTGTCAGAAAGCATAATATGCTTGCACTTCTTTAACTGAAGAAGCTGTCATGTTCCGTAACAATGGACTGACTCACTAAATCAAATGGAATAGGATTGTTAAAGAACTTTCAAAGACTTTGACTCTTATAGTTTATTTTAGGTATTTTAAGAACATGCTTCTGCTTCAGTTTTCTATCAGGTAGTGTCAACATGAATGTCTAGTTGCTCAATAACATCTTAGCTGTATGTGCCACACCACTCTTATTTGCTTCTTGAATTCTGTCTAGTATTCCAGTATGTGGTGTTTTACTATGCATCGATACTTCAATTTGGATCATGTAAGATATGCATTTGTATCCGATACTATAAGATACATTATCACTTAACGTTAAAGTCTTTTTTTCTTGTCTCATTTTTCATTATATTAGTTATCACCTTTGATGAGTATCTATTTTCTTTTCTTATATATTTTTTAATAGGATAAATCACGAAACTTATCTAAACTTATCTTTAAAAGTGTATGCCATTATTAATTTAATATCGAATGTGGTATAATTATTAAAAAGTCCTTTGATGTGTTTGATGTGTTAGAGTAATAGTGTAGGTAAAACAAATAGAAAAGGATGAATTGATTTTTTAATAAAAAGTGAACATTTTTTCCATTTTAATCAAGTTAAAATGGAGTTTAACAAAAATTCAAAATTAATTTTAAGTTCTTCTTAATAAAAAATAGAAGAAATACAGAATATAAGTTGAGAGTGTAGGGAAAGAGAGAAGATAAAACAAATATTTATACTGGTTTGATTTTTATCAACTATCTTAAAAATAAAATTTAACTTACAGTGCAGTGGAATAAGTAAAATAATAGAAAGATTAACAAAGATATCTCCTTTATATAGAACAAAGGATGAAACAACATCTTTCTTGAAGACACAAAAGGAATAAACATCTTGCTTGAACACTACAAGGAACGAAGACACCTTCATTAAATAATCACAAAGGATGAATACTTCCTTTAAATAACCATAAAGGATGAAAATAACACCTCTTTTGAAAACCTCAAAAGATGAACATCTCCTTTGAATAACTACAAAAGATGAAGCAAATTTGAACACTAGTAGCAGAGCAACTTTCACTTGATCTCTTTATGTTTTTTTTAAAGCTCAGACCCCTTACGTATTTATAGGCAAAGAGGAGTATAAGGGTATGTAGAATATGAAAAAAATTTCACAAAAACATTCAGAATAATTGATTATTGCTTAAAATAATCGATTGTTCTAGAGAGCAAATTGATTTTACAAAACAACGTGAGATAATCCATTATTGTTCGTGATAATCGATTATTTCACTTATGATAATCGATTATTGTTCGAGATAATTGATTATTTTTTGAGATAATCGATTATTTCGACATTAAATGTTTTTTATGAAAAATAAAAGACTTTTTCAAAGTTTAAGGAAGAGTTGTATGCATGTTATGATCTTTAACAAGATTCCTAACTATTACAAACAAACATATACACAAAATACAAAATTAAAGCTTCCATAAGACTTCAAGACTTCAATACCTCAATCACAAGATGTCCTTCTCCTTCTTTTAGAGGCATAATTATCAAAACATTTATTTTTTAGATATTTCTAAAAATCCTCCTTCTTCATCTTTAGATTAACAATCTCTCCTTTTTTGAAGACTTGTGTTACCTATATATGTTTAGCTTAAAAACAAGTAGACACAGTTAAAAGATTTAAGCACACAAGAGTCTATAATTTCTCCCCCAATTTTTGTCATAATCAAAAAGATAAATTTAAAACTAGAAAGCTCCCCCTTAAAATAAAACTCCCCACTAATGGATGAAGTAATTAAAAAAATAGAAAGAGCACACAACAAAAGCATAAAAATGTATTGTTAAAGGAAAAGTTAATGCATAAGAGAGTATATTATAAAATAAAATAAAACTTGAAATTTCTCTTCTTTAATTAAAACCTTCACCTAAATAGATGCAGTTATTTCAAAAAGAGTATACAAGCAGAGGCACAACACACTCAAACAACAATAATTCAATTTAGAAGTAGATTATAATAAAAAAATAAATTATACAACACAGAAAAATACTTCTTATCAACAAAATTTCACCATCTTTTCCTTTTCAAGGTCTCAATTTTAGATATCTCAGAATTTTTCATTCATAGTATAAGCAAATTCTCTTCTATGAATCTTAACAAGATGCCACGAAACATCCTTGCTTTTGAGATAACCTACAAAATAGATGAGAGAAACTTTTGGCCCCAAAAACTTGTTTAGGTCCTTTGGGGTTAGAGTAAAAATTATTTCAATTTTGGAACCCAAATGTATTTTCTTTAAGGGACACTAAAATGTTTGATTTTGTACTTGTTTGAAAAGTGTTCCTTCTTCAAATAATAAAAACAAGTAAGAGTCATAGGCTCAGAGAATGTTTCACCTCCAACAAGGTTTTTGTCTATGAGAAATTTTATTTTTAATACACTGATTATTTTTCCAAATTTTTGCTTTTATTTTTAAAGAAATTCTCAAGGGATTTCTCAAGATCAATAATCTTGCTTTCACATTTTTTGCAATCTTCACAATCAACAATTTTTCCTTTTACTAAACTAGATAAATTTTCAAGAGTAATTTTTGCAAGGAAATTTTCAAGACAAATGATTTTATTTTAAGATATCTTGCAATTTTTACACTCAGTCTTTAAAACTTTTTCTTTTTCTATAATTTCTTTTCTTAAAACATTTTTCTCTTCTAAAAAATTTTAAGTTTTTCTTTAAGAACTTTATATTCAATTCTTAGCTTATTATGCACAGTTGAAAGCTTTTTAGATTCAACACAAAGTTCTTAAAAAACATCAAGTAATTTGTTATAATCATTTGAGAAACCAAAATTATTGTCCTTGCTACATGTAGACTCACTTTCTGCCATAAAGCAAATATTTGCTTCTTCATCAGATTCACTTAGCTTGTAGAAGAACTTGATTGAACATCAATGCATGTTTTCTTCTTCTTCATGACTTTCTTATCATTTTTATTTTCGCTCTTCTTGAGTTTTAGACAATTTTTTTTTACATAACCCTTCTTTCCATATCCATAGCATTTGTAAAATTATGCAGAATTTTGGCCATCATTTTTTAACTCTTTGTGATGACTCTTGCTCTTGTTCTTCATAAACTTAGTGAATTTCTTCAACATAAGTTTCATGTTTTCACAATCAAAGTTATCTTCTTCCTCGTGACTCTGCTCTTTAGAAATTTCATATTTAAAGGCTACATTTTCCTTTGCCTCTCATGTTCTTCTTTAGTCAGCCTTCTCAACTCCAACTCATGTTCTCTAAGCTTTTCGAACAGAGCTGCCATGAACATGTTCTCAAGATTTTGTGACTCCATGATAGCAGTAAATTTAGGTTATTAAGACCTGTTTAAAGATTTTAAAATTTTGATATTTAACTCGTCAGTGTCAAAAGTCTTACCAAGGCCCACTAGGTGGTTGACAATATGTGTGAATCATTTTTGCACATCATATATGTTCTCTCTTTTAGCATTCTAAACATCTCATATTGTTGTATGAGAGTGTTATTCCTAACCCTTTTGACATCGTCCATTCCTTCATGTGTGACAGCCAGAATGTCCCACATTTCTTTTGTGGATTTGCAGACAGAGATCCTGTAAAATTCATCCAAGGATAGTGTAAAGGAAATTATGTTTCATGCTCTTACGTCATACAAAGCACATTTGTTTTCTTCTGCAGTCCAAGTTGAGAACTCCTTTAGTTCTTAACCAATCATAGGAACAAAAGGACCATTTGCAACAACATCCCATACTCCACGATCGACAGACTCCAAAAAGGTTTGTATTCTGACTTTCCCGAATGGATAATTTTCTCTAGCAAAAAGTGGAGGTCTTTTGATGGAAGTACCTTCAGCAAAAGTTTGATTTTGAGCTGCCATTTTTTATCTGTTTTTGAAATAATAATAAAAAAACCAGCTCTGATGCCAATTTTTAGAATAATAGAGTAGGTAAAACAAACCAAGAGGGGAGGTGAATTGGTTTCAATAAAAATTAAACTTTTTTTATTTTAAATCAAATTAAAATAGAGTTTAACAAAAAATCCAAATTAATATAAAGTTCTACTTAATAAAAGTCAAAGTACAAAGCAAAATATAAGCTCAATATAAAAAGTGTAGGGATAGAGAGAAGATAACACAAATATTTATATTGGTTCAGATGAAAGTAGATCCTATGTCCAGTGTGACTTATCACCTTAAAAAGAGTGATTTTTACTGACTATCTTAAAAATAAATAAAGTTTACAACTTACAGTGCAATGGAATAAGTAAGATAGCAGGAAAATTAATAAAGATATTTCTTTTGTACAAAACAAAGGATGAACCACCTCTCTTGAACACATAAGAGATGAACAAGCACCTTTCTTGAACACATAAGAGATGAACAAGCACCTTTCTTGAACACCACAAGGAATGAAGACATCTTCTTTGAATAACTACAAAAGGATAAACATCTACTTTGAATAACCACAAAGGATGAGAATAACATCTCTTTTGAAAACCTCAAAAAATGAACACCTCCTTTGAATAACTACAAAGGATGAAGAAAATATGAACACTAGTAGCAAAACAACTTTCACTCGATCTCTCTAGGTTATTTTTGAAAGCTCAAATCCCTTATGTATTTATAGGCAAAGAGAGGTGCAAAGGTATGTAGAATATGAAAAGTTTTTCACAAAAATGTTCAATTGAAAATAATCAATTATCGTTTAAAATAATCAATTATTCCAAAGAGCAAATTGATTTTACAAAACAACGCTAGATAATCGATTATTGTTCAAGATAATTGATTATTTCACTTATGATAATCAATTTATTGTTTAAGATAATTGATTGTTTAGACATTAAATGCTTTTTACAAAAATTAAAAGGTCTTTCCAAAGTTTAAGGGTGAGTTGTGTGCTGTTATTATCTTTAACATGATTCCTAACTATACAAACAAACATATACAAAAAATAAAATATTAAAGCTTCCATAAGACTTCAAGACTTCAAGACCTCAATCGCAGGATGTCCTTTTCCTTCTTTTAGTGTCATCATCATCAAAACATTTATCCTTTAGATATTTCTAAAGATCCTTCTTCATCCACTACAAAAGATCGTGTTAAAAGAGAGTTATTTTCATAAAATACGACAGTTTTAATCGTCACTAAATACTAGAGTGGCAGTAGCGTGTACCGCCATAAATATGGTCGCCACAAGGTAATAAATGGCAGTTTCAGTTGAACCCCCACAATGTAATTAATTGAAATTGTTTTGAAGTCATACAAATTGTTCTTAGAAAATGAAAACATAGAAAATTAAAAACAAATTAAATATAAGAATCATATTATTTTGACTGGCCACCACTTGTTTCTGAAGACCCTTTGATGTTGATGTAGCTCCACTTGCAATATCTGATGTCTGCAATCAAATAAAATTATATAGTTATTTTCAATTTCCAACTAGATTTTGCAAATTTTTTTAACTCATATTATTTTGTATGATTTATTTATTTATACCTGAATAATAGAGGTGTTAACTAATGCAACAGCCATTGCAGCTAACTCCTCTGAAATGTTTTACCCAAATGCAATGAGAGAAAGTAATGTATGCATTTGACCCTTCACAATTGCAAGTTCATTTTCCATTTTCATAACTTTTTGTTCCATTTCTGGTGTACTACTGGAACTTGATACACCTAAGTTGACCCCACTTAGTCTTGTGCCCGAGTGCTTAAAGGGAAGTGTTGAACAAGCTCCCAATAACAATCCTCTAACTCTACCTAGGTGCAAATACCAAAGATGACACCAATTGGGTCATTTGAAGAAATGTCATATGTACTTTTGGGCTTTTCCAATAACAAGTCATCAATTTTGTCCTATAAAAATTATCCATATTTCAGTTCAGTACACACAATGTATTAGCAAGTCATTTGGCCATTGAGCATCGCTTGGTGGTCCAGTTAATCAAACCATCTAAGAAACATGTATTTATAAATTAGAAGTCTTTAATTTCAAATGAATAAAGAAGTATTTCCTATTAATCAACACATGCAGTACTTCACTCCCATTAATAAAAAATAAACCATTTGTCATCTACAATTTGCTCATTTGTCACATCCACATATTCAACATTAATAACTAAACCATTAAGTTCATCATGAATTAATTTGGTTTGTTTCTACACTTAGGGATCAACTGCTACACACTGCTATATAGGATTAACTACTAAAGCATTTTAGGGTTCAATTACTACACATGGCTATATGGGTTTGATAATTACGTATTAAACACCAGTTTAATGAACTATTATAGCAAAATAACTTGTTTTCAGTCTCATGACACTACTTTTACATGTCAATATGCACATATAATACATATTCTTGATATCTATGGATGAAGAAACAAAAAACTTCCACAACAATTATAAAAGAGAGAGACCTTCCAAGCTAAGATGCTCAACCAAATAGTGCTTGTCTTCTTGGAGATCTATAAGATTACCATAAATGCAATATTATAATCAATACTTAATAGGTTCATAAGTTATCTAAAATGACAACACTTCTTTCATTATATAATTAAAAGTTTGAATCAACTTATTTTTGATATAGGGCAGAGAAATAATGAAGTCTACGAGCTTGGTTACAACTTATTTAGGACATAAATAAATTTCTAAAAATTGTTCAAATATGTGCATGAGAGTATAAACACATAAGTTTAATCATTCCCCCAAAGTTAAGTCACAATAAAAAAATAACATCATAATAAAATATAAATATCCATTCCTAAACATGTCCAAAGATAAAGATAAAATTGTTTATAAACATGAATCACAATGGTGGAAAAAGTTGTTCATGGAGTGACTTTATACTCAAAAGAATGATTCACACCTCACCTACCAATGACAGCTTATTTTCAAATCTCTTGTAATTTGTATTATTATGATTGTAATTTAAAATTATATAGTTGATTTAAGACATAATTAATTATCAATTTTACAAAATTTTATTTTAAAATTGTACTTAAGTTTAAAATATTAGTTAAAACAAATATTTAATTCTGATTAAAAATGAAACCAATTTAAATATGAAACAATTCAAAAAAATAAATTAGGTCTATTTATAAGAAACTTTGAAAAGAAAAATTTTAATTAAACATGAATTAAAATTAAATTTTATATTATCCATGTAGTATAATCTAATGTTAATGCAATGATATTTTCTTATTTTTCTCTAACAATAATGTTTTATAGATAAATTTCTTCAAACCACTTATTTATTTACATAATAAAATATACATATTTAACTAAATAGATACGACTTGAATTTTGATAGTTGAAAAGACAAACAAATTCATATAACAGAGAGTCCTAAAATATGTTTTCACATGTAATATATCAGATAGATAATGAATAAAATACTCTACTTGCCTACTTGCACACCAATTAACTAATTCACTCCGTGCACATTTTCACACACATGTATTATGGGTAAAATCAAGTATGGCATTAAGTATAAGGGTTGATATGTATACTGCAGAGAAGGAGCCTACAAAAGATTCAATAAAGTGCCTAGAGTGCCTAAGACATGTGGGGTTGGGAGGGCTTAGACTTGAAGGAATTGTTGGTAGTGAGGAATATGATGGAGAATGAGAAAATCCACTAGCAACTAGGATGGGAAAAAGTGGTTCAAAATCTAGTGATTCAGTAGGATAAACTACAGGATCTCCTGCTGGTGCTGTTGAGATAGTGGACACTTGCATACTTTGTTGAGAACTAAAAGAATCCATGACTAGTAAACAATTACGTGCCAACATGGTCATCAATGTTAATCAGATTGACCAAAACGGAGCCATAAATGATGTTAGAAAAAATGTATTGCCTCGTGATGAACTTTAATAAATATATATTGACAAGAAAGAAAAGATGTGCATGATAGATGCATAGAATATAAAAAATAATAATGTTTCTGGATGAGAAGATAAGTACACCTACCATTTTTTAGATTAAGTATTTTATTTTAAAAAGTATAACATCATCTAAATAAAAAGGGTTTAGCAGAAATTATGGTGGACTTCCAATTGTTAGTGTCAATTGATGTAACGATCCAAGAAATCGCTACTATTATCATATTCAATGTGCAATTGTAACTTGCATTAATTGATAATAAAACATATTATATATATATATATATATATATATATCATTTGCATTCAATACAAAAGAAAATCTCTACTAGTACAAAATTCTATTATGAGATATAAAAACATATATAAATATATGCATTTAACTGCTACTTCATCTTCCAATCTAGTCCTGCGACTCAGAAGCATCCCTCTTACCTATTAAAATATTTGCTCTCGTGTAGTAAAACACGATCATCGTAGGCCAAACAATTGGCAATTGTAGGGTAAGCTAATAATTCAAAAATATAAAAACATAAAATAATAGTATCATGTAATACTCATCATCACATTATTCTCGTGCACATTCATCATAGAACATACTTAAATGTCCTAAAATCCAATACATCTTTAATAATTCAAAAGTAACAACACAAATAATATTATCATGTAATACATATAACCACATCATTCTCATGCACATTCAAAATGTCCTAAAAAGAAAACATCTTCCGGAAGACACGGCTACTATGCCCAAACTCAGAGGCTAACACCTGTGGATCACATTGTGGTCGGCTACTGTACCGGTACTCCTGATCAAACAATAACACTCTGACCACCCTACCTATAAGGTAGTACTACTATCAACCCTACCTTGATCCTGGCCTACCTCACTGTAGCCTCAGAACAGGTCTCCAACATCTCCCCATCGGCTCCTCACCACCTGACATCTTAGTCTACATGACCGGGACTACCAGTGGAACCTGGGATCTCATTAAATATGCTCTAACATAGCTCACCACACTAAAATGCAAGTTGTAACTCCTCGGATACCAAACATCTCATCAACACACATAAGTAGATTATGGGCACCAACCACTATCTCTACTCGTCCTCACACACAAACATCATAAGTCATACATAAATACTCAACTTTTCTCAATTTTATCTAGAATTAAGAATCTAAATTTATGAGCAAAAATAGGATCGAGACCAAAACCCTCTAGGGAAAGAAACCTTCGTTTCTACCCCTCAAACAAATTTTCCATTCCACATATTGTCAACAAACATCCAAATATCAACTTAAGCATCATAAACAATACAAAAGCAAGGTTTTTCACACATTACAGTCAATACCACAATAATATACAAAACATACTAATTATAAATATACATATATATGTAACATTAACTTTCTTAATATCACGTTATTATTATTTTTTTAACATTAACTTTCCTAAACTGGATTTTGTTTATTCCTTGCTCAGAGAAAAATTGCAATCCTAATTCTTAGCTCATTTTTTATCTCAAAATCTTGGATAAGATCTCCCATAAAGAGAATTCATTGAGAAAAATTTTCAAAAACCATAAACTTTTCCAAAAGAAAATTCTTAAGAATAAATAAACCTAGACTTACTCGTTCATAAAATTGATCGGGTAGAACTCCTCCTTACACTGTTAGCCTCCTATTGCTTCTTCTGGATCTAGAAACCGTTAGGGTTTTCAGTATCTAAACCTTAGGGAGAGTGTAGAGAAAATAGAGAGAACAAAGAGAATAGAGGTATGTGAAAACAAACTACCCAGCTAGTCTTTTTTTTATATTGTATTATCTTTACAATATAATATCTAATATCTGTATAATCAAATATCTTTATAAATCTAATATCTTTATAACTAAATATCTTTATAACATAATATCTTTATGATCTAATATCTTTATGATCTAATATCTTTATGATCTAATATCTTTATGATCTAATATCTTTATAACAATAACAAAATATTTTTATAATCTAATTCTTTATAATCTAATATCTCTATAATCTAAAATATTAGATTTGTTACAATTGATGACTGGGACCTACTTGTTACAGTAATCTCACACACTAGACTATAATATATGCTTTTCAAAAAGCAAGACAACTAAGGATATTAGGGGCCATCAACTCACCATTCTAGTGGTTTAGAGAAATATTGAAAATGAAAACGTATTAATACTATGCTTGAAAAATAGAAAAGGAGAAGGCCTAAACTCAAACTTAAGCATGAAAATGACACTCAGAAAGTCTGTAGTGTCCAACAACTAATTAATTTTCATTTCACTTTCTTCTCATTTTTTATCACTCCATCAGGCTCTACAAAGATGGACTTCACTTTTCTTTACCACTCATTCTTAATTAAATATCTAAAGACCATAAAGCATGGTACATCTAGTGTTGGGTCATTATCACTACCCTATATATATCAAAAGGATCTATGTGTGTTTCGCTCGCAGATTCAATAATTTTAGACGTAGTCGTTAAATATTAAAACATAAAACTACAAAATACGAACAATGAAAACCTAAACAAAAAGAATCAAAGGAATTAACTGATTTACCTCCAAACACCGAACAAGCCCTGAACCTCCGAACAAATCAAATCACGAACGCTAGGGTTTTGCAATTTGGAAACAGAAACACGAATGATCATAATGAAGATTCAAAGAAAGAATGAAAGAGAGTGCAAAATTACCTTCAACGAAGGGCAATTGAGCACGGTAAATGAGGGAATGAGCACGAGACAGTGACGAGATAGTGAATGAAGCGAATGAGCACAATGAATGAAGGATTGAGCACAGTCAGTGAAGAGAGAGTGAAGGAGAGTGAATGATAGTAAAATGAGTGAAATGAAGAGTGAATGACAATGAAGAAAGAATGAGAGTTTGAAAAGTCAACACTGAAGAGAGAATGAAAGTATGAAAAGTCACAAAATTTTGTAACTAATTTGAAGTTTTATTTTTTATTTTTTACAAAAATTAATTTTTTACTTTGATTGGCATTTCTTAGAACCTATTAAAATGTCACTTTTAACATAATTTTTTATAGTAATCTTTATATTAACAAAATGTGAAAATGTAGTCACTTGCTTCCTCTTAATAAAAGAGACTTGATGGTTTAAAACATTTTGTTTTCAATTGTAATGAAATTATAATATATCATTTTCAATGTTATTTAGTTTAACCACTTAATGTTATTTTGTTTTGTGAAAGTATTTTTAAATTTTTTAATTAAGTTTTAAATTGGGCACAAATTATTAATAAAGATATTGTCATCTTTCTCTATTTTAATTTTTTATTTATTATAATTTCTATTTTTATATAGAATTTATGGACCGTCTTTGCTTTTGTCTTATCCAATTTTATATCAAGTTTAGCATTTCAAATTTAATACTTACAAACTGAGTCTTAAGCTAAGTATGAGGTATACTTTTATGCTTTTGTGGTTTCGATTCATTTAACCGTATAAGAAAGTGGGTGACAAAATATTATTTGTTGTGCTTTTTGTTCTGCTAAAGTTAAAATTCAAATTACTTATAGCATGTTACTAAATTTTTATAACTTCCTATAAGAGTAGTTATTAATTGAATTTTGAGATACACTAATATGATTTTTTAATATATAAAATCAAATTTTATATCTAAATCAACTTATTAACTTATATATCCTTAATACATTAAAATATTAGAATTTATTTTTAAATTCTTATAATATTTAAAAGCATATTTTAAAGATTACATTTAATATTGTAAGTATATAAATTTTAGAATTTGATACAAAATCCAGGTGAACCATAAAAATGTAAAATAATCGTAAACTAGATGAAAAATAAGAAGTTATAAACATAAAAAATGTATAAAAATAGTAAAATATATGAAAATTAAGAAGTTTAGTTCAAAGACTTATATATTGTGATTTTATAATTTTGAAAAAGTAAAATATGATTTTCTCTTTAAACTTTCACCTATTATCAAAATGTACAATTTCAATTGTAACATAAACAACTGTACATCTCATGTAATATCTTATATAAACATTAACTTTAATAATTTTTTTAACATTAGGAAATTAAATAATTTTTATCATGTTTTAATATTTTTAAATGATTATACTAATTTCAAGAATTAAAATCACTATTTTACACTTGGATAAACCATTAAAAATGTTAACATATAAATAAATAAAAAACAAGGTTATCCTATTTAAGGTAAAACCTTATATATAAATATACTACAAATTTTATATACACATATACCACAAATATATATACAAACAACTCATCAAGATCCAATACCCATAAGTGACCACTCTAAAAGGATACATGACATACATATAAAATATCATGCATCTTTGTTGTAGATGACATCAATTCTCTTGTTGGGTTAAGTGGACTAGAGGGTATGTAGACCAAGTCACAATTGAATAGTGACATTTGAGCTATTACGCTCTTAAGTAAAAAGGGTTATGTCTTAACCATGAGCTACAAGTTCTCGCTTGACTGACTAACAATACCATGATTAACAATATGAATGATTACAAAATCAATGAAGAAAATGAAACAACCATAGTTAGGGTTTTTAGTGGATTGAACCATGATATTAAGGTTGTGGAGTTGCAAGAGCATGTTAGAGGCTATCCAAGCATAACAACAACTTAAGACAAAGGGATCCATAAGAGGAGTTTTACAACAATAATAATGTCAATCAGAGGGATAAGGTTGCAAGGGATAAATGATTTTCCTCAACTTTAGTAATGTATTCGCATGGGAAGTCACCTAACACGTTGAGTAATTCACCTTCTTAAAGAAAGAAAAGTGAGGTATAAATGTTTCAAATGCTGGGGAAGATGAAATGCAAGCTTTGGACCAAGTCCAAAGATAAATTATTTTCCATATTAGATGTTCCATTTAAGGGAAAACATGTTCCTTCACAGTTGATGGAGAAAGTTGTGCAAATGTAGCTAACTCAAGACTAGGTAACAAATTGAATTTGGACAGAAACCCCCCTAGAACATACAAACTTAATAACTTAGTTAAGACTAAGAGTAGGGATGGTAATGGGGTGGGTGCAAGTTTCACAATCCCGTCCTCATCCCTAAGATAAAAATTCATCCCCATCCCCATACCCAACGGGTATGAAAATTTTTTCTCATTCTCATCCCCATCGAATAACAGAATTATACTCATACTCATACCCACATTCTTATTGTTTTAAAAAACACAAATCACAATAAAATAATTATGATATTATTAAGATTTTAAAATCAAATATAAAAAAAGAATTCTAATTTCATAAACCTCAAATCAAAGTAATAAATAACAACTGTATCGGATTTTTTTATACTAATAAAGATTATAATACAATACGAACAAAATTACACATAAAAAATTAAACTAATAATAATAAAAATTTATAAATACATCTTTCATCTTTTGGATTTAAATCAATTTTTTTATACTCTAATAAAAAATATTCATGACAATAAATATTATATTATAGTAAATGTAAAAAGGTTAAAAAGCAACTATAATTATATAAAAATTAAATTTTATTCAAAATTAAAAATTTAGAGTCATACATTCTTACATAATAAAAATAAACAACAAATAAAAATATTAGAAAGTCAAAATAATCAAATATATGCCCCAAAAACAATTTGATTCAATATTGCATTTCTTAGAATGCAATACACCATTGAAGAAAATTGCACAAAGAAAAAACGTGTGTATCAAGGTTATTATGGAAGGGAACGTACCTTAGAGATATGAGTACACTTATTAGATATTGAAGGAGTCTTATTGAGAGAGAATGAAGAATTTTGTAGTAAAATAAAAACCAAACATAAGGTCAAAGAGAACAAAAAAGATAAATTTTTTATGTTACCCAGTAAACTAAAGGTTTAGGTTTAGGTGAATAAAATATAAATAATAAATAAAAATATTATAAAGAAGTAAAAAATAATCAAAGGAATTACATGTGTTGTAGGATCTCTCAAACATGTGTAGAAACATAGGAAATCAAAATAACATGAAGATTAGCATAGAAAAATGTGAAAACTGAAATTTTCCCAAATGTTAGGGTTCAAATTCAGCCCACACTTAGAAATTGCAAACCAATTCAATTCAACCGATTAAAATCAAGATACATGTCATAGGAAGCCATAGAAGGAGTTTAATTGAATTTTAATCGGTGCAAATGCTTGGAAAGGATGATATATGGTGCATCACATATGGAACAAAAGAAGAACAAGAGATAGAAAACATGGAGAAGACAAAGACTGAAGAACACGCCACTTTCATGAAGAAAGATAAATGCAAAGGACAATCACCACTTGAATTGTGGAAAACTCAAGATAAGATTCTAGAAATGAGGCTTACCTCTTGAACTTCAAAGAGAATTAGCTCTTGCTCTCAATTAACCTTCAAAGTTATGTTACAAATGAGACTCACCCTTATATAGAGGGGAAAACGAAAATGCATGCACATGGGTGGAAGGTGAATGGTTTAGGCCATGTTTGGAGATGCTCCCAAGCTTCCCAAACAAGGTCGTTCCCACTAATTGCTATCCTTATGTCCAAATACCCGTCCTCTTGTGTTTATTTTTGACAAAGTCATGAAAGAGACTAAACTATTTTTATTTTCAAGGAATTTACAAGAATTATTTATATTTCTAATGTCTTCTTCCAATTTCTTGTACATTCCTCTAGTTTTTCTTCCTTCCTTTTCTTTAAATCTTTTTGTAAGCTTTTCTCTTTCCAATTCTTCTTTGGCTCTTCTTGTAACAACTCCTCCTTGTGATGAACTAGGTTCCTCATGATTTGGGATCATATAAGTAACCTAGAAAATATTTGACTCAATGGAATTGAGAATTGTGTTTCCTCAAAATGCAATATTTGAACCAAACTGCACAAAGGGAAAAAATATATAATCAAGGTTGTGATTATATATTGAGTGAACTTTGTAGATTTTGTAAAAATTGAATAGTTGAGAGAGAATAAAAGAATTGTGTAGTAAAAGAGAAAAAGAAAGGTTGCAAAACTAAGGACTAAAGAGAACAATATATATAAATTTTTTAGGTTATATAATAAATTATGGATGTTTTAGTAATTTCAAATGGAGATGGGTATGGGAGCGGGGATGGGTATTAGGGCGGGTATGGGGACAGGAACGGGGCATATATGTACATACTCATCCCAATCCACAAACCCAATTTAAAAAATCGGGTATTACCCATACCTATACCCATACCTAGTCAATGCGGAAATTTTCTATCAAACTTGAGGTAGATTCGATTAATACCCACATGGGCAGGTTCATTTGTCATCCCTATTTGATAAATGATAGTGATCAATCAAGTAGATGTGAACCTATCCATATGAAAATATAATGACAAGGTCTTGTATAATATGAACCTAATGGAAGAAAGTCATACTCTTTTAAGGAGACTATGACAATTTAACACCAAAGTCATCCATCATGGTTTCACAGACAAGATCTCTTTCATACACAACAAGAATAAGATGATTCTCAAACCCTTATCTTCTAGAGAGGTGTGTGAGAACCAAATGAATCGAGAGAAAAGAGATGTGAGTGAAGCACATAAACAGAGCGAGAATCAAAGAAAGGGAGTGAAACACTCTTGATAGAAAAATAAGTGGATTAGAAAAAGTGAGTGAAGTGAAGAAATTTCTACTTGTTAGAAAACCTCTTTATTTAATTTATTGAAAAAACAACACTTTAGTTGTTGACCACTATAATCAAATTAATCTTCTTTCTAGTATTATTCTTTTTTGTATATTTCAAGGATGTGTTTCCAAGTGAAGCGCCTAAAGCACTAACACCTCTAAGAGAAATTAAGCATCACATTGATCTTATTGCTAGAGCATCTTTACCAAATAGACCAACTTTAAGAACAATCGTCAAGAGATCAAGGAGATTCAAACTCAAGTTAAAGAATTGATGAACAAATGATTGGTCCAAGAGAGCATAATCTCATGTGTAATTCCAATCATTGTGGTGCCTAGAAAGAATGAATATTAGAGGAAGTGCAGAAATAGTATAAGGCTAAACAATATGACTATAAGTATACATATCATATTCTTAAGTTAGATGTTTTATTGGATGAACTTTATGTATTGGCTTGTGATTCCATTTAGTCTAACTAATGTATGCAAGAACATTTATAAGATTAATGAACCAAGTATTGAGAGATTGCTTTTGAAAAATTTGTTATATTTCAATGCCATCTTCCTCTGTAACATTGGTTTAAAATTGTATGTGTAACATTTGTGTTGTTTTAAATGTGCTTGGAAAGAAAAAAATGCTAATTTTGAGAAAAGAACATTTTGCATTGAAATTTGTTCTTAAGTTTTGTGGTAAGTGCCAAGTAGGCTCAAATAAGTAATGAAAAAGTGAAGGTCATACAAAAATGACCTACCTCCAAACAATTATATAAGAGATTTATTAGAAAATTTTAGAACTTAGACAACGTCTTTAAATGAGATTGATATAAAAAACATGTTAAGTTTAAATGGGAAGAAAAACAAGGAAAATTAGTTGTTACCTTTAAGCATGAGTTGACTAATGCCTATACTTTCATTACCAAGATATTTTGAAATTGAATATGGTGCGCCTAATTTGAGTATTGAGGTTGTTTTGATACAATAAGATTATTGGATTGTTTATTGAGTGAGAAGTTAAATGAGATGATCCTAAACTATCCCAATTGTAATAAGGAAATGTATATATTTTCAAAAGGGTTAAAAACTTTGACAAAAGTATTTCTTTACTTAAGGCATTGTAATCCATTGTGATTATGGTTATAAATAAATTTTGTAAAGTAACTCGTTTATTATAAAGAATGTTTATGACGTTTGTCCATTACTAAATGGCTCATATGTTGGAGTCCCAACGGATATAGTTGTCAAGATAGATTACCTAATTACAATCATATTTAAACCATGTGCGTGACATTAGATAGTGTATCAAAATTTAATTTTTCATATACTTCAAAACCAGTATTTCACTACAGTTCAGTATAAAACTGTCACTAGAAGAGTAACAAATACCAAAAGCTCAAAACGGAAAACCTAAAATAGGAACATAGTTGTATCTAACTCTGAAACCCACAACAGCTAAAATAACTTCTGCAGCCAAATCGAAAACTGCCCCCCTAAACCTCATCTAGTAATTTTGTGAATAATCAAAGCTCAATGGGCGTTGACCGAATGGAGCCTGCAAAGCAGCAAAAAATATAGATAAGACAATTAAAGGAAACAAAATGTGCTAATCCTCTTCATGTATAGCTATTTCATTCACCTTCCTCCCAAAAACAATTTCATTAGTAGAAGTTTAACAAATAAAACCAGTGAAACAATACAAATCTAAGAGCATTATGTAACAATAAAATGAAAAAAAAAATGCATAAGCAAAAGCCACGTGCACTAAAAAGCTGAAAAGGAACCCCCCTAATTAGTAAACTGAAGACAGAAAATGAGTTACTGCAATTTCACACGTCATATTAACCAGCGCCTAAATTTGATTACTTATATATTTACTTCTAGCCTGCCCTGGTATTTTAAAACTAAAATTTCAAAGTCACTGAACATCAAAATAGGACCACAATACGCTCTCCCATTTGACTTTGGAGTATATTTTTGAGATGCATGCATACAAAAGAGATAAAAAATTATAAGATAATCATACAGTGTCACGTATGGTATTTAATGTTTTGGTGTTCAAATGATAGGAACTGAAAACTACTCGTCACATTCAACAGCAAAATAAAATTATTAACAGTAGATTACCTGGAAAATAGCATGTCTAAATTGGTCATATGAATGTGCATACATCATTGAAGCACTCGGCCACTGCAGGTAAGCAACATCACTAGATGCCTGATTCAATCCTGTGACACCAAAATGATTCATCATAGGACTTGAAGGAGGTCCATAGCCAAGAGAAGCTTGATTTGGTGACATCTGACTCAATTGATTAAATGCAGTGTCATACTGCATGAATGGAGGTTGAACTTGTTGCAAATTAAAAGGCATCAAGTTAAGGGAAGGTGGAATACTCCTGGCATACCTGCATTAGCCATGAGATTATAATATGATAAACAAACTTCACAATATAAGTTAAAACTCAACTAAAACAATCAGCCACTGAATAGGGGCAAAAGCATCCAATATATATAAACATCGAAAGTGTAAGTTCAAGTGTGGACTGCCATTAGTGATTCTGATTTATGCCACAACCCCGTAATCCATATCTCTCCCATTCCTCTCTCACACAAAGAAGCGATCGTACTTTCATTTTACAAGATTTTAGCATCGCAAACTAACATGAGAACCCCAAAGGTTTTACAGACATAATGTAGCCTAATCTGTTGTGCTCTCATTTAATTTTTCTTAAGCTCCATTAAAATGGTATCCTACATCCCTCACACTCTCAATATCAGCAGCCAACCCCAAACCACTATACGGATAGTGGATAGCATGATGACTGCTATTCCAAAGACTTAGGGTATAAGCTAAATAATTTACTTATATTACACATATAAATGCTCAAAATATAAAATTATGCAAAGTCAATGATTTATTAGTAATGAATCATCAAAAGTCCCATTCTGAACAGACAAGCCTATAACAACAAAGCCAGGACATTAAATATGCAAGCACCAAATAGGATGGTGCTATAACTGATTCAAGGCAGGGCTGTAACCAATGAAGTTAAAATAATAATAAAAAAGATAATCAGAACTGAACACAGAGAACATAAGGGTAAGTAGTAGAATAGAATGATTCAGACAGATGAAAAAGAAAAAGGAAAGAAGAAACAGAAGGGTGAGCAACAGAACAGAGGAAAGGCTAGGACCATTCTCCTAGTCATATAGCTTCTGTGAGAACTCACAAGTGTAGAGAATGTACACACAACCAACAGATCAAAGTATGTGCAAGACGAAAGAAGTGGGTATGCCCAGCTTGCCTGGAATACTGCTGAGCACTGGGTGTCAGTGGTTTGGGTAGAAAATTGAAAGGGGGGCAGCAAGGTTTAAAACACGGAACATAACCTCAAGAAATTGTGGGACAAGGGAGCAAAGGGCAGACAAGCTGCAAAGTGCCACAATTTCCATCATGTTTAATGGCATGACTGAATATTAGGTTTCATATGGGCACCAAATGCAATGCAAAATTGTACTATGGCTGCACACTATCAAATATTACAATAAAATGTTTGAAAAAACTCAACGGTGTGGTTGTCACTGTTGACACAGATATGTAAATGCAATACAGGTTTATATTTCTCAGTATGCACATAACAGAAAAAAGGCCAAACAACCATATGTTTGCAACTTCCCCATTCATTGCTAACACAACTCTCAAAAAATCAAATAAAACAGTGCAAGGATAGAACAAACCTTCCATAGTTACGATCATAATCTGGATCACTGCGATCCTTTTCCCTATCTCTTAAGATGGCAACTCGAGTAGAATTAATATCCCTACCAGTAGTCCACTTTTCAGAATCAACCACAGGGGTCTTGCTAGTTTCATTCTCGTCTTTGCTTATAAGAGAATTTTTCTCTTCTGTTGAAGCCTGCAACTGAGTATCATCTGAATCACAACTTCTGAAGCTACTAAAAATGCGTGCTCGGGCCCGATCATATTCCTCCTTTCTCTCTTCCACACTTCTAAGAAGATTGTTTTTCTTTCCAACTTCATTGGCTTCATTTAAACTGGTTCCGTTTGGCCTACGCCTTATGGCAATTTTTATTTGCTCAGGTTTATCATTTTCTGACTGTTTAGCAGGTATTTCAGACAAGCGAACCACAGGATACCTGCTTTCAGCTATCTTTCTGACCATAATCCTGGTTCCCTGACCATCTAAGCCATTATCTTGAACCATTGTTTGCATACCATAGTGTTGAGCAACACGATGTGCAGCCAGTCTGAGATATGAAGAAGGGAAATGTTGAAATTCAAAATGCTGCTGATCTGCATTATTCAGGAACCTCTGGATATCCAGCTCCATTCGCAAAACTACGGCAGTGAAACAAAGTAGTAGATAATGAAAAAGGAAAATGTCAAGATATACAATTACGTATTGGAGGAAAACTAAAAACAAATAAATGATAGCAAGAAAAAGATATGAGTACGGGAAATTATAGTCATGACAAAAACCCTTATTTTGTATAATGCTTCTATATCTTAATCCAACCGTCCCCTACCAACCAAAATAGACTACAGTTACATACATACAGTACAAGATGAACAACTCAATCTCAGGCTCGGTTCCTTTTGACACCATCATGACCACAAATTTCATGGTCGCCAATGAAAAGCAAAAGATACACTATTTTTTTTCACAATTTGTGGGCCTTGGCATTTTATATAACAAATTTTGCAGGCTTCAGAATTCACTACATGTGTTCAATTATTACGATATTAAAGTGGAAGTTGACAGTTTCAACTTATAGCACCATGCCGTCTAAATTAGTGAAAGCAGGATGATTACAACCTATTCCAGTATCATGTTACCTAAATCGTATTTCTAGATAAGATTTTAAACCATTCATCGGAGAAGTGTGCTACAGTTAATTGGTCCATGGTGCATACTATGTTCCTAAAATCTGAAAAATACATACATGCTAGTCCTACACTAAAGTCGAATTCGATAGCTTCAGAATTTAAGCTGCCTCTATTAACAGCCCAAATTAATCCATCAAAATTTACATGGAGGCACACATACTTGACCTACATCCATTCTCTCATTTGGATTATGAAGTTATCTGCAATGAGCTTAGGATCATATTACATCAACAACGAAGCCTTATACCACTTGATGGGATCTATTACATGGGGATGGAATTATACCATCATACTCTATCAAAAACCATTTGTTCTGTAAATAAACGGGTACAATTCAACAACCCAGGAGTTCAAATTTATCATTCCCATAGCAACTACTCGTAATTGAACATCACATTCAGATTCGAAACTTCTATGTTAATCCCAATCATCCAGATCTGACACAACCAAACCT
Organism: Lablab purpureus; assembly: GCA_030347555.1. Lineage (NCBI taxonomy): Eukaryota > Viridiplantae > Streptophyta > Magnoliopsida > Fabales > Fabaceae > Lablab > Lablab purpureus. The sequence goes on from CM059260.1 coordinate 29,002,550, forward strand.
ACCCATAACCCTAAGAACAAATTAAAAGCAAAAATTGATAACAATTGGGTCACTTCTATCCAAATTAAAGAAAAAAAAAACAAATCAACTTCAAGCTATAATTTTGATGCGTACCCATTAACCAGAGCAGTAAAATAACAATAAGAAACAAACCACCCAAGCAATAGAAATTCATAAACGAGATAAAAAAAAATGAAGGCTTCGATATTAAGAATTGAGAGAGAGGGAGAGAGAGCACTGACTGGTGACACGATGACGAGGGTTCTGAAGCGCCTCAACCAAGAAAGGGTCAACCATTGACTCCTTATCTTTGAAAGCAGAAACGTCGCCATTTGAGACAAAGGAGGAATCCATGGCGTCAATAAGAAACCTCTGACTGGGAGAGATAAAGAAAACGGCGGGTTCTAGAAGGTTCTGGCTTTCTTGTGTTTCCTTCTGATATGGGTTAGAAGGAGGAAGAGGTGAAAGATTTGTGCTTGTGGCCTGACATAGAGAAGAGATAGGAAAAGGGAGGATCTTTGGGTTTTTCTCCACCTCTCTCTGTTTCTCTCTCTGTTTCTCTCTCCAACAACAAGGAGAGAAAGAGAAATTTAAGAAGAAAACAGGGGAGAATATATAGGGATAGGTTCTCAAATCCTCGTTGGGAAAATGACAGATAGAAAGTCACAGAGCAACATCTCTAGGGTTGGTGATGTGGCTGTCAAATACAAAATTATTAAAAAATCTATTATCTTCTTTTTTCACAAATCTATCTATTATCTAATATCAATCTGTTATTTATCGTATAAAATAAGTTATAACAATATAAAAGGAAGATTTATTTTAAAAATTTCGTATTCCTATTTTACTTTCAATATATCTTAATATAAAAATCTATAATAATATATAAAAAATTTCTTTTATATATATTTTTTAATATTTCTATTTTATTTTTAATATATTTTAAAATAAAAAAGTATTAAAAAAATTACAAATATTTCAATATATAATTATTTATTTTTTTATATGATCACTATTTTTAAATTACTTAAAATTAAATTAAATTATTCAAATTTTAAAAATAATTATAATACATAAAAATATATCATCACTTATTTTTATGTAATTGTTATTATTAAAACATTTAAATATATAAAGACATGAAGAACCCCATTAGTATATTATAAAAAATATTTTTTTTATGCATTGTGTGAATAATAATAGTAAATAAGATTAATATAATAAATATATATTTTACTCAAATCAGAAAATTCACATATTGATATATAAAATATTTAAGAAAAAATAAAAATCGATGTGATTTGATAAATTTAAAAAAAATTATTAAAAATTAAATATATTTTTAATTTTTAAATTATTTATTAAAATTATATTTTATTTATGATATAAAGATAAATGGTTAAATAGAATTCTAAAATATTCTATTGAGTAGTTTCAAAAAGTTCGAACATATATAGGAATAGATATAAAAAAAACTTTATAGTTTTAAAATAATTTTTTATGAGAAGTAAATATTTAAAATTCAAAACATGATATAAAGGATTATCTCTAATAATGACTTTTTTAAGTTTAAGAATATATTTGTAACTTCATTTCTGAAAGCTTCTCGATGTAATAAGTATCTAAATCTAAATGATTGAATACAATGTCAATTTCTTCATCAACATCTTATCTCGTTTTTATTTTTATTTAAACTTTTTTACCCTTTTTAATTTCTTCAATTTTTATTTTATTCCTACTTCTTCCTTTATGTTTTTAATTCTCTTTTATCTTAAAAACACAAACATAATCAAATGTTTGTTATACTTTTATCACTACTTAAACCATCCAAATATAATATCTATCAATATAATTTAATATAAAAAATAATTTCTTTTATGTGTACGTGATCCACTGTAAAATCAACCACAATCTATTCTTTGATTGATTTAAAGTCTTAAATTGTAATGATAATATTATAACATCTTTAGCTATATATACGTTGAATTAAAAATATAAAAATAGAATAATAATAGTAAATTTTATTGTTATTATGGTAAATTTCATCATCAATTTGTAACTTATATAATCATGGGATTTTCTTTAGTTAAAATTTAACAAAATTAGAAATCAATGTAAAATATCTTTAATTCTATAAAAATAAATATTAAATAAAATTAAAATTATTTAAAATAAAATATTTTAGGCTTAGTAGGAATGTAATAAGAAAGAAAAATATTATAAAACTCGATAAAGTAAGTATATTAATTAAATAAAAAAAAGATAAATAAGTGAGTTTATTATCTTGGAAATCCACGTAAAGGAAAAGAGAAAAGAAGAATTTGTTTCTTTTTCAGTCATGATTTGAAAATATTCAATGAAACTTTCACATTACATTGACTTTGTAGCTTTTTACTTACACACTTACCCTCAGACATTTTTACCAAGGTCCTAATTGCTTTCATCTCTCTCCAATTTATGACCACTCACTTCTGGAAAGAAGAAAAAAAAAAAAAAAAGAAAGAAAAATCTTCTTAAGGAAATTAATTAAGTTTCAAAAAGTTCACATAACTTGTATTTCTCTCATTTTGAGTGTCATTAGAAAATCAAATAAGAATCTTCTCATTACTTCCTCTCCAAACCCCTTGCTCCTTTGACCCTCTTTTTTTAAATTAAAGTAATATTATACTAATTCCAACCCTTAATTTCATTTTATCTCTTTAATTTTTTTTAATTTTTAAAAATTTTCTTGGTTAATTTTTTTAGGGAGAACTTTAATTTTAAACTTTCATTTCAACTCATTTGTTGTTTGAGTTTCATAGAGGTAAAGGGAGTTGTTCTCACCATCTAAAATCCTAACTAAGTAAACTTTACTTATGGGTTATTTTCGTATTGTTGTCTTGCATCAAGCTAGATGGTTGTGATGCTCATTTTCAAAATCTAAGCTTAGAAATAAGTTCATTAAGTGCTAAAACCTATTATTCAACTCAAGTCATTTGGATTTGTATAGAGTAAGTTATGAGCAAAACAATATCTAGTATTTCTTAAGATTATATATAGATGTGAATTTTGATGTGTGATTTGGATTATGTATTTGAATGGTTTGAATCATTTAATATTAGAATATGTAATATTGAAATGATGGTGAACAAAGCATTTCAAACCCTAGGTTAGAGGACCTACATTTTGTTTAACTATGTTTATCTTTAAGAATATAATATTTGGTGTTGAATATAAACGATTTGGACTAAGTCTAAAGGTGTCTGACCTATCTGGTAAAATACTATTCGATATTGAATTATGTATTGTTTTGATTATTTTCTCTCTTTAAAAATTTGGAAAAGTTTTGATTTTCAGTCAGTATGCTATCAAAATTTTGTAAATTTTATAACTTTAAGTGGAAGAAAATGATATATAATTTATCATAATATATATGTTGAAATTTTGTGCATGATTATCTTGTAATAGTACTTTCAAGACTGGGGTTGTGGTGCCATAAAAATGAAAGGAATTTTAATTGATGTAACCTACTTGGGGTAATATTTTTTTGTGTCATTGGTAACTTATTTAAGTGTGGGGTAGATAGTTACGGATATATACTAGGGTATGGAAGATTAGAGATGATATGATAATATTGGGAAAGTGTATGATGGTGAATGCAACCTTCAATCATTGTACATGATTGGTCGGTAAGCGAGTAGAATCACATGGTCTCACACTCATCTCCTGACTAAACTCTTGACTGTGTTTTTGGCTAAAGAGGTTGTGTTTCACCTTACTTTGTATATGTGAGCTATGAATTGTCAACCAACGACTATCTAGTTAGAGCATCTCTAGTAAGAGTTGCTTAAGATGTATCTTAACAATAAAACAATTGGAGTGATCTAACGTGATAAGAAAAGTAAAAAATTTAAGATCCGTTGCTTAGCATCTCATCTACAAATTCTTTCTCTTCTCTCTTAATTAATAATTAATACATATTTAATATTTATTTCTATATAGAAAGGATATTTTAAAAAATTTATAAGAAATCACACTACAGACAAGATTTTATCTTTATACAAAAGTTTATTTCATTTATAATACATTTTAATTTTAATTAGATATAATTATAATTATAATAAAATTATAATCATATGTTTAGATGTACTTTTATAAATTGATATTATTTAGAATAATTAAATAAAAAATTTAATATAATTTATTTTGATTATGTAATTTCTTTTTATTATTATATTTTTTATTATGTGATTTTTTATTTATTATTCCTATTTATATATTATCTATAATAACTATTTTTTTAATTTATTAAAAAGTATAGTATGAGTTCTAAAAAAGTAGAGGTGTTTATAAGCAATCTTTATTACAGCAAAAATTCTAAAATTATAATATGAATTGCTTATAAGTGATATTAAAGTTGATGAAAGTTGCTTATAAGCAACTCCCACTGTAGATGTTCTTAGCATAAGACCTACATTACCCAGTGGTGGTATGTGGGTAGTGGGAGTGGCCTGTCGTACCTAGATTACTAATAAATATCATCATAATGTATGTATGTATGTGTGTGTGGATTTATTGATGTGGTATAATTTCTTTTAAGTTTTATGTAAACTTGTGAATGTATAATTAATAATAATAATACATAAAGCTTACTTTGATTAAATTTTAGTGGTGAGGAGAGGACTTACACTTACATTTATTTTTCAGGAGAAGGGAATGACTACACCACAAAGGCATGTTACGATAGCTTAAATACATTATGTGAATTATATAAGCGACACCTTTCAAGAATACCATAATGTATCTTGAGCTTAGATGGACCAAACTCTGTAGTAACAATAATATCTTATAATATACTCCTTTTTCAAGATTAAAAAAAAGAATCAACCATGTAGTTACTTATTATATATAGAGAGAAAGAGAGAGATCATTTAGGGTTGTACGTTTTTTACTTCAATTCTTTTACCATGATGCGGCTGAAGTGCCCACTTGATACACATGGGAAAGAGTTGTTCGTGCAGAGCTTGTTGTTGATGAGTGATACTTTTCTCTTTCTGTTTTAAAGAGCTAGAAGCATATGATGCATTTTTTTTATGAGAATGACCCTGTGTAGAAATACCTACCTTAAGTCTTATATTTAAAAAGGAGATTTGTTATGAATAAGACTGTATTTGTAGACTTTTGTGAATATGACTAGTAAGGTCCTATTCTTTTTATGATCTTATGTATTTATGTTTATATATGGGTTCCCTCTCTACTTTGTTTTGGAAAACACTTACCTAAATATATGGGTTCCCTCTCTACTTTGATCTTTTATATATAAATATAATTATGTTTGTCATGTAACTTGACTGCAAACTTCTTCTTTTAGAATTTTATTCTATGTCTAGTGACTTTAAAATTTAATGTGTGCAATATATACACACATACATATATGTATGTATCCTTAATGGTTGTTTTAAGAAAGTTTGATTTTTTATTAAATTAATGTTAAAGAAAGAATATTAATGTTTTTAATTAGTTAAAGTTTTATCATGTTCTATTTAAATTCAAATAGTATCTTTGATAATTAGATTAATAAATTGTTATTTATTTTAATTAATTATTTTCAAAATTTATATAGATAAAAAAATAATATTAAACAAATTTTTAGTATTACAAATAGTGTAAGGGTTAATGACTACTTACCAATTCTATTATTTAAGTCCATATTTTTTTCATAAATGTTTTGTTTTTTTAGATGATTAAGATAGACAAACACTTTTATAAAAGATAAATAAATTAATTTATTTAAAAAAGTGCTTTTAGACTTTGTTACCTCAAGAAACTTTTTTTTCAAAAGTTTTGACTTTATAAATTCTTTCATGAGACAAAAAGTATATTTTTGGCTTTGATATGTTTCAAGCTCTAATCACCTATATCATCTAAAGTTTGTTATTAAATTTTAAATTTCTTAAGTAATACAAACAATTAGATAGATAATGAGTAGCATATTTCCCTCCTCTATGCAAAATTAATATTATTTGTCTTAATAAAAAATTGATATATTATTAAGGTATAAATGTGATTTTACATAAGTATATCATAATCTAATTATAAGGGTCTTGCCATAAATAACCCATAATTTTGATAATAACAAATAATGCCATATTTAGGTTTGTCTAATCAAGATATTTACTGGGAATCATGAAATATGAGTCTAAATGAATAAATCAATACAAGTTTAAAAGAAGATCATTAAACTATTTGGAGCACAAAGGACTAAATGCATAAAGATAAAGAACTGCAAGAAGGAAAACAAAGTCGAACAAAAATTAGACTTTATGAGACCATATATTGTTAAATTTTAGATGAAGTCTACATGAAAACAAAAGAGGATAGATGCTACTCAATAAGTAGACTAAAATAACCAACACAAATATCATACAACAAATCAAGTGAAGTGGATGAGGTATACATGTGGTATTCACCAGACACAATTTGAATTATGAGATCATTTACTCTTCAAAAACGATAACTTATATCCCAAATGTGATATTGACACCATAAACCTACCTTCTTAGTTTGCATGCTCTTTTTTATGTTGTCAATATAGCAAAGGGACTTAAGATATTAAGTGTTATAGAACAATGTGCCAATGTAAAGGAAGTCATGCTTTAAAAAAGATTGATAGAAGAAAAGAAAATCAAGCATGCAATATCCAATGGTCCTTTATTGGACATTTATGAATAGAAGTTATTCCATGTAAAAAAAATTAATGCTCCATGTGCCATTCTACATGAATTGAATAAGTTCCATGCAAAAGTATGGGTTAAAATATAAGATCATCTACCAAATAACTTTAAGAAAGAGAGAATTTTCTTTTGTAAATTTTTTACTATGTGAAGTTAGTCTATTGTACAAAAAGTGTTTATATTCATTCCTTTCCTATGAGAGTTTCCTTGTATTCTTTAAACAACTTTTGTTGTATTGTTAGTAGTGACACTGTGTACTCATGCTTTATCTTTAGCGAGATAAAAGGGTAGTTAGAACTGGCTTCAGGTGAGCCAAAAGTGGCAATCTAAAATTATTTGTAATTAGTTTGATTAGTGGAAGCCCTTACAATTTATAAAGGTGAACTGAATTCACACTACATTGGGTGAACTAGTATAAAAACATAAAGTGTTACACGATTGTTTTTGTCACTCACCACTATTTCTTGTTTGGTTTTCATAAACATTTTGTGAAAAAAATTGTGAACCTTTCTTTAAACCATTAGGCGACCCTCCTTGAGTGTTTAATAACAACTTTAAAAAAAAGTCAAAGCAGTTTATAAGCTCTAATCAACCCCTTGTAAAGTCAACCTTATACTTCATAATAGAAATAAGAAAGAAGACATGCTTACAATCAAACTAATTACACAAGTATTCTCATTCCTACTCCTGCTTTATGTGAGTGCACAAAATCACTCCTAGTTATCCTCTTTATCTTTCACTAATATAAAAAAACACAAATACTTTTTAACACTAAGTCATTTATGGTTTTCACGAGTATTCTACAAGTGTCACTTTTGACTACAACAAAAAAAAAGTTGTATGAAATAACTCTCAACAAAGGAATATGAAACTAGATCGATAACTTTACATTAGTGAATGATTTATAAATAAAGTTCACTTTCAACTATCGCCTTATCCTAAAAAAGTAATAAGTTTTTTAATAACGTAGCACTGTAGAATGCTCAAATGTACTTTGTTTGTTAGTTGATTTTAAATGAAAAAAAAACTCTTTTGTTTATAGGCCTTTATAAGATTATTGTTAGTATTTTATGTTAGTCTTCTATTATATGCGTCAAAATTGTTTAGAAGTTGTGTAGCCTTTAAGCTAATACCTTTTACGATGCACTCAACTTATTGTGTTTGAAATAACTTTATTTTTTATAATCTCTTTATTTTATTGACATTACCGTATTCAACACACACACACAAGATGCTTTGACTCTTGAGTGAACTATTGTGTCAAAATCAATATATGGAGACATGATTCAACTTTAAAAGTTGTTTTGTGAATTCAAAATAATTTGTGTCTTGTATATTCTAGTCAGTCTTGCTTTAGTGTTCTAGCTTTTATATATTTTGTATATCTTTAAAGTGTTAGTTGTATATATAAAACAATTTTTGTAAAAAATCTAATTAGTCTTATTTGGATAGATCATCTTCTATTATGATTAAACACTTTAATGAACGTCTCTTGTAAAGACTGTTCTAAACAATTAATACTAAACTATCAAGAGTGGATTGTTTAGGTTTGACATGTAATGCTAAATAGATTATCTAATCTTATATGCTTTATGAAAAATTTTGCGAAAAAAATTTTAAACTTTATTAAACTCCAACCTTTCAGATGCACATTGGAGTGCAGGCTCGATTTGATGTGCATGCCTGGGACACAACGCAGTGTTAGGAGAAGCTTCTTCATCCTCATCTACCACAAGGACTAGAGCAGTTGCTTCAGCAAGAACCTTAGGTAGACTTGAAGAAGATGTAGCTTCTGTCACGATTTGCTCTAGAGGCACTACGTATGAGTCTTTAAAGAGGGCCTCTATGCTCTTATTAGAGAATCTACCAGTATGAACTTCATATAATTCAAAATAAGCAAGCTGAATCAGACTCGAATTTTATATTCGAAATCAATAACAAGTTCTTTGGAATAAAATCATGATTAAATCTTTTTCTAAAAAGGAAGCTCCTTAAAATTAAAAAACGAAGAACAAAAAAAAATGATCTACGCGAACTCAATCTGTGATATTATCTTTTATTTGTTTAAATTGTTTCCTTTCAGGAATTACTAACAAGATTCGAAAACATAACGTCTTTCCTTATCAAACGTCCAACAACTCTAAGAATGCAGATTTCGCTACACAAGAAGGATATACTAGATATTGTCTACGATATTGCAAAGCAAAAATCAAGGATGAATTGAAAAGCAAATTAAAGCTTCAAGCAACATTTAAATTTGTGAAAGCTATAAGAAGACTTGAAGATTGAAAGTTGAAGACACAAGAGCAAAAAATGATCAAAGCATACGAGTTATCAAAGTCTGTCAACAAAGCGTTTAATAGTTATCAGTGGGTGTGAGCGAAAATTCTTGTAATATTTTGAACAATACCCAGTGAGCTAAATTGTACTCTCATTTGTTTAAAGAGATATTCTTTATCTCTCAGGGGGAGGTTAAGACTGGTTAACCAGGAGTGATTTATGTACTCGTTTGTAATCATTTATTTGATTAGTGGAACCTCTTAAAAAGAATTCTTAAAGGAGAACTGGATGTGACTCGTGAGTTTTGGGTGAACCAATATAAAGATCTTGTGTTGGCTCTTTCAATGATTAGGTGATCTAGTCTATCATATCATCCGGTTAGACAGTCTGGTGAGTTCTAAAAAAGAATCTAAGGCTCTATTCAACCCTCCTTTCTAAAGCCCACTGTTTCAACAATCTAGAAACCAATCAAAACTTATGAAACTTGGTTACTCTCATCTTGCCTAACAACTAGCTTCTATCCCTACTTTATCTAGTTAATCCACTTTTTTAAGTATTTGACCCTGCTGTAATAAGTCTTATCTAATTTTTGTCCATTCTTTGCCAAAATATTCTCTTACTACCTTGTAAGCACTCTTATTTTAAGAATTTTTGGTGTGCTAAAATCAATGACAATGATACAATGAAGCGAGAGGGTACACAATGACGAAGTCAAGCGACAGAGTGAAGTTGATGACACCATCCTCAAGAGGATTTGACAACATTGTTGACAATGAAGAAAAATGAAAATCAAATTTTTGAAACAAACCAAACAACTCTGTAAGGAATTATAGGTTAAAATGTATAACTTATTATTATTATTATTATTATATTAATAATAAAAAATATATATTGAATGTATATTGTGGTTTGATTTAGATTGATTTCGTAAATTCAAACCACAAACCAAACTGAACCGCGCAGTTCTTAGAAAAAATTCAAATCAATCCAAAAACTTTCGATTTTTTTGCAGTTTAGTTTGGTTTAGATCGATTTTTAGTTTTTTGTTTGGATAAGTAAGATTTTGAACACTCCTAATTGATGTTAAATTTAACATAAAGTTTTACTTTACTATAATTTTATTCTTAAAAATCATCTCAATGAATTAAAAAAATATTTATTTAAATTATACCTCGAATCTAAATAATTTGATTATTTGAGAGTTTTAAAGATATTGAAACTAATTAATCATAAGTGAAAATGAAGTGTAGAATAAAAAAGATACTAAAAATGAATACAAAGTAATGAAAACAAACTAGTATAGACTATTATGTTCTAGGTAACCTCTCACACATGTAGAGATTTAGTCATTAATATAAAGTAATGACCACACATCACTTGGACGAAAACAGGGTCGAGAATCACCCTGAAGAGTCCATCAACCTATTTTCAAAACATACTCAACCCAATACAAACAATTTTGTACAACCACAAGTTAATCAACAATGTATATATCAACATTCAACAACATATAATCTTCACTACCAATTCAATATACTAATTCTTCCTAATATTTATACATATATCTAACAATCAAAACCATCAAACAACTTATCAACTATTTAGAGAAAGGTTATTAGCTTCTCTTACATGGATTGAAGTACTACAACCTCTAACTTCTACTATTTGCTTCAATCAGTTAAGGTAAACCTCCAAACTACATTTTGAATAGGAAAAATATCCTCTTAAAATTCTCAACAAGAAAGAGGAGAGAAGAAAACTTTAAAACCTCAAAGAGATAGAAACACTTACCAAATTCAAATGGTCTAAAGTGGTATAATCTTCGCCATCTCTCCAAGGCCCTAGTCTGACAAGAAATCAATGATAAGAAACTTTGGTGGTTAAGGGAGAATGCAGAGAAAGAAAGAATATTTAGATGGATATATTTTGAAATAAATTAGGAAATAAACGTCTAACTCCTATTTATAGACATAATAATTAATTAACTTTAAAATCTATTTTTAAAATAATGTTGAGTCTTACCCTTTATTTATTGAAATAATTCTTTATCAAAAGTCTTCCTATTTATAGTAGGTGATGAAACCTTTAAATAAGTATGAAAATGATTGAATCTTCCAAATTAAGATTAGTAACAAAAAAAACAAATAAATAATGGAAGATTTTATCTATCTTTTGTCTTAAACCCATATCTAGATGAGTTTTAATCATTGGGATCATAAAGATTTAACTTGTAGTCATTCTTCCCTTGAAATATTCTTACAATATTCCTAGTTTGATTCTCTTTTATTCTTAATCAAATTATGTTACACCACCACCTCCAAATCAAATTTCACCGTATAGAAATCTTGACCAAAATCTATCATGTTAACAAAATCAAGCTTTATGCTAAATAACTTGACCACAAGTGGATCATATTATGTAGCGTATAAGTTTCAAAATTCTAAGTCAACTTCGTAAACCATAATCTTCAAATGATTAACCTTGTGTTACTATTTTTACTAAATTTTCATTCAATAAATCTCGCCATAACCTTGGAAAAACCCTTCTTTATTTTTAACAACAATGTCTAATAATAAAACTTTAACTAATTGATGACTTCCACCCTCATGTCATAATATTCATATTATGTGTCATACTTCAAGAGCTAAACACTTAAACATTAAAGTTGTTTCATTATAATTATCTTTTCAACTAAATATTTTTATTTTTAATTTTATTTTATTTGGCTTTTGTATGTAAAAAGTAAAAAAGTTTTAAAATTACTTATCTAAGTCATGTTTTTGTAATTTTACATAAAAAATTAAGTCGTACTTGCACGATTTCCACATAAAATATCTTTCAATTTCATTTGTTCCATACCCAAATTATATTATCAAAGATTACTTTCAATTTCATCTAAACTGAAATCTTGCTACAAAAGAATATTTTCGATTACATTTAATTTAATCTAAATTGAAATCGTGCTACAAAAGAAGATTTTCAATTTCATTTGTATGAACCGAAGTCGAGCTTCATTACACAATTTCTTTACCCACAAAAAAAATCAAAACACAACAACTTAGTCCCTTTAAGTAAATTTTCAAAGAATATCCGGATGCTAAATTTCAAAATATTTCCAGTCCGTTTACAAAATCTATTTGCTTTCTCTCAATTTACTCGTTATTAAATTTAAGATAAAAAGAATGTTCACTTTTTAAGACACGATCTGTTATTCTAAAAACAATTCAAACAAAAAGAATAATAGACACAATTTATGTTTCACGGGCGATTCTTCCTGCACCCCAACTTTTCTTCCTGCACCTGCAAAAATATTAAAATTTCAACATTGCCTTTATTTTTGACTTCCTGTTTGTAGAATCCGGAAGTCACTTTTTGGCTAATCTGGAAGTCATTTTTTGACTTCCGGTTTCTACAATCTGAAAGTCATTTTTTGACTTCCGGTTTCTACAATCCGAAAGTCATTTTTTGACTTTCGGTTTCTACAATCCGGAAGTCAACTAATTTTTTGGCTTCCGGTCTGTACAAGCCGGAAACACTTCGAAATTTTTTGGCTTCCGGCTTGTACAGACCGGAAGCCAATTTCTACTCTGCAATCCGGAAATGACTTCCGGCCTGTACAAGCCGGAAGTTATTATCTAAAAATGAAAAAACGTGAAAACCATGAAATGAACCAACTCACCTGTGCCCGTGTCCGTGTGCATTCCGAAGGGCTTGTTTCTCACCACCAAATACAACAACAAGGCCGACAAGAGGGACTCAATGCAAGAAGAAGGAGATGGAGAGGGAGCACTGGAAGAGAATGCGGTGCTGGAAGACAATGTGGTGCCGGAAGGAAGAATGAATGCGGAAGGAAAAAGAGAAGGAAGAGAGATGCATGTGATTTAGGACTGGAGGGTGTTTTCGTCATTCCAGGGCAGGGAGAAATATATGGAGGTACAAGAAGAAGGAGTCATGTTTCACATCGTATGTTATGTATGGGATATTGGGGCGCGGGTACATTTTTGTGCACCGTAGCTGCCAGAAACGTCACCGCGAAAGGGCCAAAACTCGAGTAGCATAACATCCAACAACACGAAACTTCCGTCGCTGAAACATGAACACATGATATATACCATGCTCTTCTTGCTGCCTATATCGTCATTTTCATCATCATCATCATCGTCATCTTCTGCAGCCACACAAGACCAATGGGAATAGAGATTGTGGAGCCTAACACATGCATCAGGGGTTGCTGCACCAGCCCCTCTATTCCCCTTCATCTCCCTCCGGCTTCTTACACTCTCCTCTCGCCTATTGCCCGAGGTAAACCAACCAACCCAAACCCTTTTCCAATTTTCAACTTTTTAAGTTTTTTTGGCTTCCCAATTTTAATATTTATTTAAGTATCTTTGTTGGTAGTTATGATCTGAGGTTATGTTTCTGTGGAAGGGGATTATTCATATTGTAACTTTGGTTGGTGATGGTAACCGTAGGGGCTGAGAGTGTTGTTTATGAAGGGACTTTGGATGACATGAGGGTTGCTGTGAAGAAACCCATCTTGTCAACTTCGGAAGACATTAATAAGTTTCATAAAGAATTGCAATTGCTGTGGTCTCGCTCTCTCTCTCATTCACTTTCCCCCTCAATTTTCTCTCCTTTAATGTTGTATAAATCTTTATTTTCACATTTTCTAATGGGATTTAGTGTTTTCCTTGACGTTTTGATATGCTGAATCTTGTGAGTTTATGGTTTCACTGCTTCTTTTAAAAAAATATGCAGCAAGTTAGATCACCCGGGAATAGCGACATTGATTGCGGCCCATGCAAAACCGCCCAATTACATGTTTTTCTTCAAGTTATATGAATCTCGGAATCTTGCACAGAAGTTACATGTAGAAGAGTGGGTACCAACTCTCAGTGATGCACTTATGATGGCAATGCAATTAGGTATAGTCGTGATTTTGTCTTGTATAGAGTTGCTATGGATATTGGATGATAATTACTTGGCCTGGGTATACTTTTTCTATCATATTGTGCAAAAGAAACTATATCTGTTTTTCACTTGTTTAGTCAAATTAAGGTGTATATAATTTGGAACGTGTGACTGAATTGCAGAGTATAAACATCATTATCTGCTTAAATGAGTACATCTTTTATCATAAAACAAGAAATTGGCTTTCTTGGACTATAAACCAAAGTTCATTTACAAATAGAAGGACTAGAACATTTTCACAAACTATCCTATTCATTTGTGTACCTTTTGATGTTTCAACCATCTTAAACTGCTGCACATAATATTATACTGGGACATATGGATTGATTGTGTCGTGTGGGGTTTTCAACAAGTTTTACTTTAGTATTGAGGGCTTAACACAACTCTTCTCCTTTATCTGCCGGGGTTGGGACTGGCTACGAGACATTCAGAGTAAGATTATGATTACATTTGTAAAATAATTTTCAATGTTATTTTAGCTATTTTGATTGGTTATCTTGGTATTAAAGATTATTTTAGGTTGAAATTATTAAGTATTCCAAAAATCAACTATGGATTCTTTTCCTTCAATTTTGTAAGCATTCATTTTACCCACTTCAATTTCTTAGGTAAATTTTGGAAATTAAATATATAAAGTGATTGACAGTTTTATCCAAAAGAAAAAGAAAATAAAAGTGTTTGACAAATTTCTCCCCTTTAATTCCTTCAACTTCCTTTCTCCAGCAAAGGCTTTGCAATATCTGCATAACCTCGGGATTGTGCATAGAGATGTGAAACCGGCAAATATTCTTGTAAATGTCTCCAAATCTTTTGATCTTTTGGTTGTTTGAAACTGTCTTTAATATTTGATATATTGTACTCCATGTATATATCACCAGACTAATCTTGTGAATCTGTGATGCAGCTTGACAAAAATCTTTGCCCACATCTCACAGATTTTGGTTTGGCAGAATACAAAAGTGATCTCAAGGGAGTTTCTATTCAGAATTGGAAGTCTTGTGGAAAGCCTACTGGTGGTTTCCACAAGAAAAATATGGTTGGAACACTGATTTACATGGCACCTGAGATATTAAGAAAGGAGTTGCATACAGAGAAGTCTGACGTATACAGTTTTGGGATATCAATCAAGTAAGAAGACGAGATTTGTTCTCTTTCATTCATGTTTGTTATGGTTCTGTAGGAAAAGTTGACTGGAAAGAGTGAATTGTCGTCATATATCTGATGCTGTTATATACCATATGAGGAACCAGTTGCAACATTTTTTCTCTTGATGCAGTGTGCTATTTTTGGTTTTTTAGTTGGTTAGATCAGTTTCAAGTTTGAAGTTTGAAAATGAATTTTAGAGTTGCACTTGCAATGTACAAGCTTATCTCTTCTCTGTCTTTTGTTTGTGAAGAAGAGGACAGTCAAGCAAATTTGTGGATGGACTATCAGCCATTTCTTTTGTTTCTTACTTTGTCTAATAGAGATATTCATGTAAATGGTAACATATTCAAGGCATATCTTCATTTGGAAATTGTGATTGCCTGTCAACCTTAGTTATGCTAGGCAGCTTGAATTATTAACTATTCTTTTCAACTGATACTTACCATATACACTGGTCACTCGTTTTATCACATGCTGGTGATTTGATGCTGTTATAGTATATGAGTGTGGTGGGACCTAGAGGAATGAAAAGTAAACTCCATGCACATTATTTAGAGGAAGAAAAAGGAAGATGAGTAAAGTGAGGCAAAACAATTGGAATAATTAAAGAATTAGTTAGGTTGTTAACAACTTAAATTGGTTAACTGGTTGAAGTTGTCCGGAGCATGAACCTAGGTAAATAGTAGATGAGTAGAGAGTAGAAGATAGTTTCCATTCGAAGTTCCTGATTTCAAAACTGAGCAGTGGCTGTTTATTAAAGGGGAAGCCGTTGGCAGGAAAATTATATCCTTTGGTATCTTTCTTTCAATCAACCATTACAAAACCGTTTCTTTCTTCTCACTTGATTTTTTCTCATGGGTTTTAACAAAGCTTGCATAAATAAAAATCTTCAATCTTATTTTTGCCCTGTGATTTTAAAACTTTTATTGGACTTGCTGCAGTGAACTCCTTACTGGTGTTGTGCCATATACAGATCTTCGAACAGAAGCTCAGGTCAGTCTATCTTATCTGTAGTTTGAAGTTTTTGCTTGTCTTTAGAGTATTATTGGGTCTATAATGAGATGAAGTATGGATGTTCTATTTGTTTCTGAACATGACATTTTTATTTCCTTTACTATTTTCAATGTTGTTTAATCTAGGTGACCATTGTCAATGAAACTCTCATTCCTCAATGAGGAGTATATAATATAATTAGCAAGAATTTTAATTTTTTGTCAAGGTAGTCAAAATTGATATCCTACCTATAGGACTGAGAGGCTTAGAGTAGCAGCAAAATGTTGTAATCATAACACAGATCCTACCTTAAGTGCAAGTTATAGCCACAAATCAGAGAGACAAGGAAAAATAACATTAAATTACTAACAGCCACAAACTAAGTGAACAATTCCAAATGTAGAACCTCAACCAATGTCACCATTAGAGCTCCTTCCAACATTTGTAGAGTCTGAGCCCTCCATTAGCCTCCCTAGCTGCTCTTTTACCACTTCAAGACATGAACAGCTAAACAGGAAGAAGTGAAATCCAGTAGAGATTAGAAACTTGAACCCACGGTCCCAAACAGAGCAGCCACCAAACCAAAACAAGAGTCAAAACTCACAAGCAAAGAAACCAAGTGTTGAACCCAAAAGCAGAACACTTAGCTAAGGTGTGGAGAAGTGTGGAGTGCGGAACCTAAAGCAGAAGAGTCAAGGAGAGGTTTGGAACTTTCGTTTGCAGAGGAGCAGATAAAAAAGGATGAAAAGTGCAAAATGAGTTTAGGGCTCTTGTTGAGAATAATATGTTTTGTTCATAATTATAGTCATGCAAACTTTATTTAGACGAAATATCCTCTATTCATGCATAATAAGTGTGAGAAATCGTGGTAGACAATATTTGTGGAATTATTTTTCATACTTCCATAAGAAACAATACATTTGTATTTAAAAGAAAAAAATCCTAATTAAAGGAAATAAATCTCCTGAAATAAAGACTCTAAATCAGGAGAAAATCTACCAAATAAACTCCTAATCCCAATCCCTTAATTTGAGGAATTTCAACCAATCTATATTAGTTGTACAATAAATGTACAAATATTTACAACCATATTTTAACACCCACCTCAAGCTGAGGAATAGATATCTGTCATTCCCAGCTTGCTTATGAGATTGTGGAAGCTTGAGCTATCAAGTCCTTTTGTTAGCACATCAGTTATGCCTGGACAAAATGTATGACATGCATACTAGACCTTCTTCTAATTTTTCCTTGATGAAGTGTCTATCTATTTCAAGATGTTTTGTCCTGTCATGCTGAATGGGATTATGTGCGATGTCTATTGCTCACCAGATTTCGTGACTCCCTCTTTTCCATAGATGGAAAACATCTCATGAGTCATGAATTAATTGTGACTGTCGCTCTTCTCTCCAAAATTTTCCTATTTAATCTCAATTCCACACTCCAATCCAATCACTCTCATTTCCAATCTAGCTTTCTTCCTCTATTATTTTTTTTCACCAAATCCAGCTTTCTCCCTTGCACCAAAATAATTATCTCTTATCTCTCTTTATCCTTTCTTTACCACTGCAGCGCACCACTCTTAGTTTTTCTTTTCAAATCATTAAATGGCTTCAAATCCAACTTCAGACTCCTCTATACCTGTGGCTCCCAAAAATGCTCCAAGGAATAGGAGTGATATAGCTTGAAAGCATTGTATTTCAGTTATTGGGGATACTAGAAAACTTCAATGAGTTTATCGATTGAAGCATCACTTGGCTGGTACTCAAAAGGATGTTGGAGCTTGCAAAAGTGTTAGTGATGAAGTGAAGAAGGAAATGTGGGAAATTGTTGTTGGTTTGCAACAAAATTTAAACAAGAACTCAAGCCTTAATAATATGGAGGAGGAGGATACAACACAAGCTCTAGGTGAGAAGTGAAGTACCAGGCAACAGTCCTAGAAATATTTTTAAGAAGAGAGTTACTACACAGGCCACCATCAACAACATATTTAAGAAAGGTGCGAGAGAGGAAGCATGTCAAGCAATTGCTAGGTTCTTCTACAACAATGCTATTTCTTTCAATGTGGCAAAAAGTGAAGAATTCAGTGCTATGCTTGATTTGGTTTCAAGGCATGGCCTTGGATTTAAACCTCCATCCTATCATGAGATTAGAGTTAAATATTTGAAGGAGGAAGTTAAAAACACATCTCTTGCTTTACAAGCACACAAGGATGAATGGAAGAAAACAGGATGTACGATCATGACTCGATGGTTGGACTGATAAAAAAAGAAGGACAATAATAAACTTCTTGGTGAACAGCCCAAAGGGAACTGTGTTTCTGAAGTCCATAGATGCATCTGCTATATCTAAAACAGTTGAGAAAGTTTTTGAGATGATGGATAATATTGTTGAAGAGGTAGGGGAAGACAATGTTGTTCAAGTTGTGACAGATAATGCAGCAAACTACAAAGCTGCTGGTCAAATGTTGATGGAAAAGAGAAAAATGCTATTTTGGACACCTTGTGCTACACATTGTGTTGATTTAATGTTGGAAGTTTACGAGAAGAAGATCCCAATTCATGAGGAGACCATTCCAAAAGTTAAAAAAATTACTACCTTTATTTATTCAAGAAGTTCTCTAATTCCTCTGCTACAACATTTCACAAAAGGAAGAGATTTGGTGAGGCCGGGTATTACTAGCTTTGCTACCTCTTACTTGACATTAGGGTGCCTTCATGAGATTAAGGGAGCTTTAATTAGAATGTTTACTAGCAATGAGTGGAAGTGTAGTAAAGATGGCCTCTATACGCCTATTCATTGCCATGGCTGCTCTTAAAAACTGGAACTTGTTTCAATTGGATGTCAAAAATGCTTTTCTTAATAGTGATTTGCAAAAAGAAATTTATATGGAGCAACCTCTGGATTTTGTTGCTTAAGGGGAGTCTTCTAGAATGGTATGTCATCTCTGCAAATCTCTATATGGCCTAAGACAATCTCCTAGGGCTTGGTTTGGAAAATTTAGCATGGTTGTTAAGCAATTTGGAATGGTTCATAGTGAAGCAGATCACTCAGTCTTCTATCGCCACTCAAGTGTTGGATGTATCTATCTAGTTGTGTATATGGATGATATTGTACTCACTAGAAGTGATCACCATGGCATCTCACAAGTTAAACAACATCTTTGCCAATACTTTCAAACTAAAGACCTTGACATACTCAGATATTTCTTGAGGATTGAAGTAGTACAATCTAATAATGGAATAGTAATCTCTCAGAGGAAGTATGCACTGGATATTTTGGAGGAAACTGAGTTGAATTCAAAATCCACTGACACACCCTTGGATCCTAATGTCAAACTTCTACCTAATCAGGGAGAGTCTTTCTCAGACCTTGAAAAGTATAGAAGATTAGTTGGGAAATTGAACTACCTTACAGTTACTCGTCCAGACATTTCTTTTGCTGTCAGTGTGGTAAGTCAATTTCTTAACTCTCCCTGCACATATCATTAAGATGTTGTCATTCGTATACTGAAATACATTAAAGGTTCCCCTGGAAAAGATCTATTGTATGGACACAACTACCATACTAAAGTTGTCACCTACTCATGCTGATTGGGCATACTCTCCTTTTGATAAGAGATCCACCTCTGGGTATTGTGTCTTTATTGGTGATAATTTAATCTCTTGGAAGAGTAAAAAACAAAGTGTTCTAGCGAGATCTAGTGCAGAAGCAGAATATAAATCTATGGTCTCCACTAAATGCGAGCTTATTTGACTTAAACAGCTACTTAAATAATTACAATTTGGAGAAGTCACTCAAATGACGCTCATATCTGACAATCAAGCTACCCTTCACATCAACTCAAATCCTGTTTTTCATGAAAGGACAAAACATGTAAAGATTGATTGTCATTTCATTAAAAAAAAAAATAGTACCTGGAGAGATCAAGACTGAGTTTGTTAATTCTAATGATCAATTAACAGATGTTTTTATTAAGTCATTATGGGATCCTAGAATTGATTATATTTGTAACAAGCTTGGTTCATACAATTTATATGCTCCAACTTGAGGGGAAGTATTAGAATAAATAGGGTTTCCTATTTCAGTGTAATAGGCTCAGTCCATCTCTTGTATTTTTTTTATAAATAAATGCTCAACCCTATGTGATATACACATCAGGAAATTCATCCTATACTTAATTATCAATATTTAGCAACTCAAAATGGTTACAAGTGTTATGATCCTTCATGTAAAAAGTGATATATCTCAGTTGATGTCACTTTCGTTGAAGCTAAACCGTTTTTCTCCAAAGCTACCTCCAAAGAAATTTTTTCAGAAGATCCTGACGATCAATTTGAGCCCTTTGGTCTATCATATACTCCAACCGAAACCATCAGATTTGAGATTACAATAGAGCAAATTAATTCTGGTACAAAATTAGAAGCTGAAACAGATATAGATTCTTCCATTGATTCTATTGAAGTGCAACCAGAAAATACTAGAACCATCAAAGATTCTGCCCCAAGAGTTGGTGCTCACAATTTCCCATGATTCAACAATGTTTACACGACGATGAAGAGCATTCCAGACATGTTGCAAGTCCATGAATCCAACCCAAGTTCTGAGCTAGAAAATGCAGAGAGATTTGAACCAGAAAATACAGATATCTGAACCAGAAAATGAGGAGACTCTTATTTTCACAAATGACCTTGATCTTCTAATAGCCATCAGAAAAGGTACCAGAAACTGCACTAAAACACCTCTCTATCCTCTATTTCAAATTGTGTTTCTCTTGATAGATTATCAGCTAACCTTAAAAGCTTCATTGTTAGCTTGAATTCTATTGTGGTACCTAATAATGTTATCGAAGCTTTAGCAAGGAAAGAATGGAGAGATGCCATGAAAGTGGAGATGGATGCATTGGAGAAAAATAGTACCTGGGAAATTATTGACAAACCCAAAGAAAAGAATATAGTTGACTACAAATGGATATTCACAATAAAATATAATGCTGATGGGTCTCTTGAAAGGTACAAAGCAAGGTTGGTTGCCAAAGGATACACTCAAGCTTATGGAATAGACTACCAAGAGACATTTGCACCAGTTGCAAAAATGAATACTTTAAGGATACTTTTGTCCTTAGCTGCCCACTTTGACTGGAAACTTCTACAATATGATGTTAAAAATACCTTTCTCCAAGGAGATCTAGAGGAAGAAATCTACATGAATATTCCATTTGGGTTTGAAGGAGACAGAAAAAATAAGGTGTGCAGACTGCAAAAGGCTCTTTATGAGCTTAAACAATCCTCTAGAGCTTGGTTTGGAAGGTTCACAAAAGCTATGAAGGGATTTGGCTACAAACAAAGCAAAGGAGATCACACTTTGTTTACTAAACATTCAGCAAAAGGGCGAGTAACAATCCTTCTAGTTTATGTTGATGATATTACAGTAACCGGAATGATGAAAAAGAGGAGGAATTGAAACAGAAACTAGTCAAGGAATTTGATCTTAAAAGAGCTTGGAGACTGAAGTAGCATACTCTAACTAGGGAATCTTCATATCACAACAAAAATATATAACTGATTTGTTGTCAGAAACTGGAAAAATTGGGTGCAGACCAGCATCAACCCCAATGCATCCTAATCACAAATTATGTAAAGCACAAGAGGAACGAGAAGTAGCCAAAAAGATGTACTGGTCGGAAAATTAATATATCTCACACACACTTGACCAGACATTGCACATTCAGTGAGTGTCATCAGCCAGTTCATGCATGAATTGAAGGAATCTCATATTCAAGATGCTTGTAGGATTCTGCAATATTTGAAGGGCAACCCCAAAAAAGGAATATTGTTCAAAAAGAATGAAAGATTGAATCTTGAAGCCTACACTGACAGATGTAGGATCTCTTGTTGATAGAAGATCAACAATTGGATATTGTACTTTCCTAGGCAGGAACTTAGTGACATGGAGGAGCAAAAAACAGAATGTGGTGGCAAGATTATCGGTTGAATCAGAATTCAGGTCCATTGCTCAAGGGCTATGTGAGTTACTATGGCTAAAAATCATCTTAGATGACTTGAACATTAATTTGGAGGGTCCCATGAAGCTCTATTGTGACTAAGGTAGTCAAAATCGAGATCTTACTCAAGATCGGAAAGGGAAATGTAAATCGTAAATCGGAAGATCGTAACACGGATCGTAAGATCCTACAAATTTTATGGAACTTATATATGGCACTAAAAATTATTATATTTCACTCAAAACTCATAATTAAACTTCAATTTAACATGAGAAACAAAAAATAGGAGTAACTCCTTTGTACTTGAAAAACAATAGACCAATAATTCCATTCTATTTCCAAATAAGAATTGTATCCTAGTAACAAAATAACAATTCGTCTAAAGCAAATAATCTTGTAAGTTAAATTCAGAATCAACATTGAGAACTTCAACTCTGTTAGCTTCATCTCCTTCCCTATTCAAATCAGTCATGTTTAAACCATGCTCATGGAAAGTTTCATCCTCCTCAACTTGATCTGGAACTAAGTTTTCATCCAAATCCAAGTTTTCTTCATCATGCTCATCTTCCATAATCCATTCTTCATCGGATGAACAATCATCAATGTTAATATGAGCTGGTTTTCTTATCTGTTTCTTCTTAGCTAATTTTGAATTAGCCATTACAAAAACAACATCATTCATTGTGCTTTGTTTTAATCTATTCCTTCTCTTTGTGTGGACCTAAACAAAAGCAAAGATAAATATATGAAGAAAGTAGTAGACTAATAATTCTATTCTAGATATATATTTTAATATTAACTTACCATCTCAAAAGAACTCCAGCTACGCTCACATCCGGAGGAGCTACATGTCAAGCTCAATACACGAGTGGCAAATTTTTGGAGTTCGGATGCTCATCACCATAAGAGTCCCACCAATCTGCTGGAGTCTTTAAATTAATTGACCTTGTAGCTAAGGGACAACCAAAATAGTTGGCTCGTCTTTTGAAATCATCAATTTGAACATCAATTAAAGTTTGCTCATCCTCATCCTCCACCATCCTAGTTAGACATTCCATTAAACCTCGTTTCACTTCCAAATCTGCTTTAAATCCAGGACGGTAATGCATTTGAGGGTTAAGGAAATAGCCTGCAGCATGCAAAGGCCTGTGAAGTTGTTTGTCCCACCGTTCGTCAATGATGTTCCACAAAGGCAAATAACTAACCAAAATACATTACATTGAGTTAGTTTTTGGTTTTCAGTTTTAAAATCACTAAATAAACAAATATATAGATAGTGAGATCGAATACCTTCTTTTGACATCATTGAAAGCCTTTTGTATCTTCTCCTTAGCTTGGTCCATTGCTTCATAGATGAACCCCATGGCTGGTTTTTGATCGGAATCAACCAATCGAAGCACTTCAATTAGAGGCAATGCCCCCTTCAAACATGTTATAATATTCTTCCAAAAATCTTTATCTAAAACCACGTCTTCAACTATTTTTCCATCCTTTGTTTTTGAAAACTTACTACGCTTCCACTCATTACCAGTAAACATTCTAATTAAAGCTCCCTTATTCTCATGAAGGCACTCTAATATCAAGTAAGAGGTAGCAAAGCGAGTAATACCCGACCTCACCAAATCTCTTCCTTTTGTGAAATGTTGTAGCAGAGAAATTAGAGAACTTCTTGAATAAATAAAGGTAGTAATTTTTTTACCTTTTGGAATGGTCTCCTCAACACAATGTGCAGCACAAGGTGTCCAAAATAGCCTTTTTCTCTTTTCCATCAACATTTGACCAGCAGCTTTGTAGTTTGCTGCATTATCTGTCACAACTTGAACAACATTGT
Organism: Lablab purpureus; assembly: GCA_030347555.1. Taxonomy (NCBI): domain Eukaryota; kingdom Viridiplantae; phylum Streptophyta; class Magnoliopsida; order Fabales; family Fabaceae; genus Lablab; species Lablab purpureus. Next base: position 29,026,485 of record CM059260.1, read on the forward strand.
CTTCCCCTACCTCTTCAACAGCTGTTTTAGATATAGCAGATGCATCTATGGACTTCAGAAACATAGTTCCCTTTGGGCTGTTCACCAAGAAGTTTATTATTGTCCTTCTTTTTTTATCAGTCCAACCATCAGTCATGATCGTACATCCTGTTTTCTTCCATTCATCCTTGTGTGCTTGTAAAGCAAGAGATGTGTTTTTAACTTCCTCCTTCAAATATTTAACTCTAATCTCATGATAGGATGGAGGTTTAAATCCAAGGCCATGCCTTGAAACCAAATCAAGCATAGCATTGAATTCTTCACTTTTTGCCACATTGAAAGAAATAGCATTGTTGTAGAAGAACTTAGCAAGTGCTTGACATGCTTCCTCTCTCGCACCTTTCTTAAATATGTTGTTGATGGTGGCCTGTGTAGTAACTCTCTTCTTAAAAATATTTCTAGGACTGTTGCCTGGTACTTCACTATTTTTTCTCTTCTCACCTAGAGCTTGTGTTGTATCCTCCTCCTCCATATTATTAAGACTTGATTTCTTGTTTAAATTTTGTTGCAAACCAACAACAATTTCTCACATTTCCTTCTTCACTTCATCACTAACACTTTTGCAAGCTCCAACATCTTTTTGAGTACCAGCCAAGTGATGCTTCAATCGATAAACTCCTCCTATGAATACCTTTTGACAGTATTTGCATTGAAGTTTTCTAGTATCCCAATAACTAAAATACAATGCTTCCAAGCTATATCACTCCTATTCCTTGGAGCATTTTTGGGAGCCACAGGTATACAGGAGTCTGAAGTTGGATTTGAAGCCATTTAATGATTTGAAAAAAGAAAAAAACTAAGAGTGGTGCGGTGCAGTTGTAAAGAAAGGACAAAGAGAGGTAATAGATAATTATTTTGGTGCAAGGGAGAAAGCTGGATTGGGTGAAAAAAAATAATAGAGGAAGAAAGCTAGATTGGAAACGAGAGTGATTGGATTGGAGTGTGGAATTGAGATTAAATAGGAAAATTTTGGAGAGAAGAGCGACAGTCACAATTAATTCATGACTCATGAGATGTTTTCCATCTATGGAAGAGAGGGAGTCACGAAATCTGGTGAGTGCTTTTTTAATTTCGTATGCACAGTGGCTTTTTATTTTCAGATGCAGTTTCTTAATTAGGGATTTGGGCTAAAAAAAATTATTTGGGCTTTTAGTGTAAATTGGGCTTAGGTTTAGGTTATAAAATTATCCACTTAGGTTTAGGTTATAAAATTATCCACCCCAAATATTACATCAGCTTCCTACCCCTGCAGCCCCCTGCAGCCCTTGCAGCCCCCTGCAGCCCCTGCAGCCCCCGCGCAGCCCCCCATGCTCCACCGCGAGGAGCGCCATACCCACCGCGAGGAGCGCCAGAGCCGCCGCGAGGAGCGCCAGAGCCACTATGACGAGCACTGAGCTGCCGCGAGGACCACCAGAACCGCTGCGATAAGAAAAACCAGGCGTCACTGCAAGGAGCGGAGATGGACGCCACTGCCACCGTGACGGGAATTGCGATAAACGACGTTCCCACGCTACCTCCGATCTACCTCGGCGATCCGGCGCGATTCCACGAAATCGCGAGTCTCATGCCACGCGAGATCGGAGACGATGAAGAAGATCGTGTAATCGTACGATCTCACATTTTTTCTCGCGATTTTGACTACCATGGAGATAATGCAATCAAGGGAAGGGGTGAGGTGACTAAGGGATAATAAATTAAAAGGAGATCCAGGGACATAAAAGACATTACCAATAGATAGGGAAGGAAGAAATTAAATGGTACCAATGCGATGAGAAGGGGCTTTAGAGCCATTAGCCATGGTGACAGAGGGCAAATAACCTGAAATAGATAGGGATGTAAAGAAGGATTAATTACCAGTAATGTGGTCTGTGACGTCATAGTTTAAAACCCAAGGGCTAAGAGAGTTAGATTGAGTTAGGCCAACAAAGTAAGTACCTGAATGCACAACAGAAGCAGTGAAACTCAAGCCCTGAGGATCCTCATACCATTTTAGAAACTCATTGAAGATAGCAGGTTGAGCCGAGTTATCAGATGATGGGAGGCCCAGAATAGACGATGGTGTGGGACCTGTAGTAGTTGGTGGGCGTGGGGGGGGGGCAACATAGGCAACCGCAACTGATTTTGGAGGGCGACCATGTAAAGCATAGCACTTTTCTTTGACATGACCATACTTGTAACAATGATCACATTGATTTGTGAGAATTAAGCAACTTTATATATATTGCCTCTAATCCATATTTCATGAGAGGACCAAGAATATTGAGGTTGATTTCCATTTCGTTAGGGAGAAGATCGAGTAAGGAGATATTGCCACAAGCTTCATCAACTCTAGTGACTAGTCACGTGTCTTCACCAAATCTATGAGGGACCAAGAGTTGGTGCATATGATTTATATATTCCTGGTGGAGGGGTATTGGAAATCATAATAGTATATTTTGTATTATAGCCATGTAATCTTTAATTTAAAGGAAACAAAGTGTCCTCTATTTATGCATAATAAATTTCGCGAGTCTATATAAATTCATATCCATTATGTATTCAAACACATGATACTCAATTCAAAGTTTTTGTGTTCTCTATTTTAACAAATTTACTTCAACAAGTCAACCTAAAATAAGATAGGTTTGTCTATACTTTTTTTAAGATATGGCTCAAGTAGGATAGAAAGATTGTTTTATCCCACAATTGAGATTGTATGATCATTAAACTCCATTGATCTCGGAAAAATGAGTTAGAGAGTGTGATCAAGATTAAGGATGGCAACGGGGCAAGGTGGAATGGGTTTCACTTTCCCATCCCCATCCCTGTCCCCATACCGAATGGGTATGAAATTTTTGTCTCATCCCATGCCCATCAGGTATGGGTTATCTCCATCGAGTAACAAGTATAATCGTATTCACCTTTTGTTATTCTAAATATTAATTAAATAATTGTTTAACAAAAAAGGGTCAAATATGTTTTTAGTCCTTCAATTATTTGTCAAAATTGTGTTTTGACAAATAGTTCAAGGACTAAAAACATATTTAACCCTACAAAAAATAAAAATCACAACAAAGGAAACATGATATTATAAATGATTCAAAGTCAAAATGATACACATCTTTTTCCACATAATAAATATCAATAAAGAAATTATAACTACATAAATCTTAAATTAGAGTGTCAGAAAATAATAATTGAATAAAGGTCAAAATAATTATAAAAAAAAGTAAAAAAAGTTATCAATTGTATGCTTTAGAAATAAATTACAAAACTAAAAACTAAAGAAAAGTTAATATAAGTTTTTTAAATTATTTAATAAACTAAATGTGTTTTAGTAATTTAAAACAGGAATAAATATAGGGCACCAATGGAAGCGGGGACGGGGCGGGTATGTACATCCCTATCCTCGTCCTCATACCCAATTTAAAAAATTGAAAAATTGGGTATTACCCATACCCAGTCAATGTAGGATTTCCCGTCAAAATCAGGATGGGTTCGGATAATACCCACGGGGACGGGTTGATTTATCATCCCTAAAAAAGATTGCTAAAGTAAGGGAAAATCATAAAATTGCACTTTGCTAGTACATTTGCAATTTTAAGTGCCATGTTTTTTGTGCTTGAGATGGGGAAGGATTTGTCAAACAGATTCATATGGTTGTCAACTTACCAAAGGTCATAGGAAGGATGTGTTTCAATACACCAAAAGAGACCCTCTTCATTTAGGAATTAAGACTAAGGGTTGTTCAAAAATACATTCTTTGTTAATCCATTGAGACGTCTTTTAGAGACAAAATTGTGAGACTCGGATTAGTGCCAAAGCATACAATAGCTTGTATGCAGTAACCCTAACAATGTATTAAACTTGAGATAAGAACATTTGTGCTAGAGGGAAGGCTTGAGCTACACACGAGGGCAAACAAACCTCTAGGCCCGTAGCCTTGGCTGGGATTTTCTTGTTTCCGGTAACATTGTTTAGGAACAAACATAAAAGTAGTTTATGAACACACTCCTTCTTTAACCTAATGACATGTCTTCTAAAGAAAATCTTGTGATGCTTAGTGTAAAATCATATAATACCTCTGATGTGGTAACCCTAATGATGTAACTGACTTGAGATTGGAAGATGATTAACTTCTTAAGAATCAAAATAATGCTCAGTATAATACCATATGATAGGTGCTCGAGAAGATTATTGGACTTTTAGAAAAAATAGGAATGACTAAAATTCAGTGACAATATAGTTAGTCTCTTTGATTCTATATCCTGAAAAGTTAGCCTTAGACGCGCTGTCAAACAAGAGCATAGATGTTATTCAAAGTCTCCTTGTTACAAAATTTATTGAAAAAATATGACGATAAGCAATTTGAATGCAGCCTGACTGTCATACCACGATTATGAAACCAATCTCACTTAGAAGATGTATGTATTCACAGCATTTTACGTCTAGCTTGTGCCATGACACAATATTCTGATTTGGCTTTGGGCATAGCAACAACTATTTGCTCCAAACACTTGTTAAAGTCAGGATTCAGATCGTGAAATAGCATGATCCTATGCACCAAACAACCTCCTCTATACTGAATCATCACCTGGATTATTCATGAGAAGATTAAAATGAATGTTACAGAATAGGAATGAGTTATGAATATCTCAACGTTTTTAATCTTCCAGTTTTGACTGTACTAAAAATAAAATATCAGTACAAGGAAGATAGACCTAGACCAATAATAAAAAATAACCTAATAACACATGTATATAACTTAATAACTATTATCTAACAGCAGGGAAAGCAAAATTAAGGCATGTCGTATAAATGTCATTCTAATTATTATTAAGTAACTTTTATACTATCAAGTGTGGGATATGTAACTAATTGACAATTATGTCATGTGAAAAATGATAAATATCATATAGTTGTCAAGCAGTTATCTTTGCAACATAATTATAGTTAAAATGGACTTTTAGTATTTGTAGTTATTTTGTCGGGTTTGTATATTTTGATGTTTGAACCTCTGGGAAAAATTACTTAGCGAATACTAACTTTTCTTCTTTAAGTGCATGATAATAATATAAATTAGTGTTTATTGATGACAGGCTCATACAGTGCTTGAGATGAACTATACCGAGCAGCAATTAACAGCAGCTGTTGTTTCTTATGGATTACGACCAGTCCTTGCTACTGAGGACTTGGGTATACCATCAAGATTATTATCAATGATTAACAATTGCTGGGATGCAAATCCTAATAACAGACCTGCTTTTGATGATATTGTCAAGGAACTTGATTTGATTATGGAGCACTGCAAGTTAAAGAAAGCAGAAGATATTTACATCAGACCTTTTAACTTGCATGTTGATCAACCTGTGGAAAAGACTGATCACCTTCAGGCTTATCAAGACAGTTTTAGTTGGTCCACTTGTGGTGAACTTTTGGCTAGGACTTCCTCTAGTGCAAATGATTCTGGTTTGATAACTAGGAGTGAGTTTTATGATGAGCCTTCTCTATACCACCCAATACTGTCTTGGGGATCTTATGCTACCTGTGGGAGAAGGGAGACAATGGAGGATACACATTTCATTCTGCCCCATATTTGTGGTGAAAAGGATGTGTATGCTTTTGGTATCTTTGACGGCCATAGGGGTGTGTATATTGTATTAGTGATTTAGCAAATATCTACATTTTGTTTTATGCTAATTTAAGAAAAAGTAGATTATAATTGCTACTAAAGCTTGAAAATTATCAATTATTTATCTCATTTATGATGAGACATTCTTTATGCTATGCTTGTGCACTCTTGTTGAATATGTTGAAAAGTTTTGAAAATCAAGAAGAATTTAAATAGTGTTCTACATGAATCTCTTTCTCATGATGTTTTTGGTCCCGTACTTTGATAAACATGATTGCACACATGGATGATATTGTGACCATTCATGGTAATATTATTGCTTAAGAAGCATGATTGTTACTTATGCAGGTGCAGCAGCTGCTGAGTTTTCTTGTAGAGCTGTACCAGCTGTTTTGCAGACTTCAGCTTTTATGGACAGGTATATTTCCTTCTAGATGACCATTTTTCCATCCCCATTTGTCTTATTGTTTTGACACTTTAATACTCTTAATATGTCAACACAGTCCTGCTAATGCACTAGCAGAAGCATTCATTAGGACAGATGCTGCCTTCAGAAAAGAGCTTGATTCTTATCGCAAATCCAACAGATGCACCCAGAAGGATTGGCATCCTGGGTGTACAGCAATTGCTGCTCTTGTAGTCCGAAACAAGCTATTTGTTGGTAACGTTGGTGATTGCAGGGCAATCATATGTCGTGCTGGTAATCCAATTTCTTTAAGTAAGGTGAGCCGAAAGTTATTGTTGTTAGAGGGTGTTTGATGAGTTTATAGAATTTAATTAATGACTCCTATAATCTCCTTTTAAATCATTTTTACGTTTCTTGGTAAAGTTTATCTGTGTGCTTATTCCAACAAGTTTCATGGTCAAATTTATAGCTTAAGTTCTCAAGTTGGAAAAGCTTAGTGAATAAACCCACCTTTATTTCTATAAAAGCTTCTTTAATTTATTCCTTTATGTATTTCCATTTAGATTGATCAGAGCTTAACATGAATAGGATCACGTTGCAAGCTGTCTTCAAGAGAGAGAACGTGTTATTCGTCAAGGGGGCCATGTACATTGGCAAGTTGATACTTGGAGGATTGGTCTTCCTGCACTGCAGGTTTGTTTGAATTGATTGCTATGGAGCATATCATATATTTGGAAATGCTTGGTTATATTTATTTCTTCCATATGGCTTCCATGAATTTGGAATCTGAGCTAATTTTTTGTTATGAATATCCTCATTTTCAACGTTTTACCATATTAAGTTATTGTAAAAAATAGGGAGGTTGCTGGTAGTCTTCTTTAGAACAGCTTTGCAGAATTTGTTTTTGTGCTGCTGAGGGTTTTGAATGGGTGATGGAAACAATATTCTTGTTCAGTTCTCTTTCAAATTCTTCCATTTCCTATCTTGTCTTTTTGGGATTGGGTAATTTTCAAGATATTAACTTACTGAGTTGCCATAATGCTCACATGAATTCAACCCTTGTTAATCTGCAACATTGAATGTTATGACTTAAGTACACGAGGAAGGTCCAATCTCATTAGGTGCGAGAGTTTCAAGGCTCAAGTAGTTTATTCTAATAAATGCTGGACTTCTAACATACCAAGACTAACTTGATAGTTATCCTTTACTTTCTTTACAACTTCACTCATCTATCTGTATCAGTTCGTATCTTATTTCAGCCTATAAATAACTCAGTTTGTAGCCTGATCTCGTGACTAAAGAACCAATTATTAGAACCTAAGTACATGAGGACATTCCAACCTAAATGACTTGTCCATTGTAAGTAGTTTATTTCACTCAATATGTGACTCTTAACATGATCACCCCTTTAAAAGTCGATGTACACAATGAGCTTTACTCTATCAACCCTGATTTGATGGTAGCTCATTTCTCTTTGACAGCTTCACCCATCTATCAATAATTAGTCAACACCCTCAATAGGTTGACCTTTCCGTATTTTGATTCAAAATAAAGAAGCAATTATTAGGACTTAAGTGCATGAGAGTCCACTCCAAAAGGCTAATCCATTAGGTGGGAGAGTCTCAAGGCTTAAATACCACTTCAAGTAGTTTATTTCACTCAATGTGAGACTCCTGACATTATATATTATTTAGAAAGTGGTGGTGCAATCACATATGGAAAACATTAATTCATATGCAACACTGATTGTGACTATATTTGGTATTCTGCTAAAGTCAATATAGTTTTGATTTTCCATTTCATAAAGTACCTGGCTTGTATCCTGGTGGAAAATTTTACTTGATGTGCTCTGCTTATTTGACTAGTTTCCTGATGTAGTAGGAACATAGTGTCAGAAGTGCCTTCTGAAAATATGTTGTATAACTAATTACTTTGAGGTTTTGCATCTAGTGCACGACTCATGCATTCTGTTATTACTTATGGAGAGGAGCTATCTTGCCGTTACTGGTCTGATCGATGCACAAGGACACCAATTAGTTCAATAATATCAGTCCTTTTCGCTTTCTGATTTCCCTGTTTTAACTTCTGCCACATAAATGATCTTGTGTTAACAAAATAACTAACAATGATATTAATGCCAATTTGAGGTTTTACTATATGTTGATACAAGTAAAATCAACTTGTTTTTCACACAGGTTACACGTTCTATTGGAGATGATGATCTGAAGCCTGCTGTCACTGCAGAACCTGAGATAACTGAGAGTACCTTGTGCCCAGAGGATGAATTTCTGGTAAAGAGCTGTACGCCACTTAAGTTATTTGCATGAAGTTCATGATGTACATTGGATCCTTAGACATGTTGAGTTTGAAGTATCTTCAAAAATAAGTTGGTAGATAATTAACAAATGATAATTGCGTTTGTAATCTTATCGATTATATTTATCAAAAGGCTTGAAAGGGTTTGGAAAGAAAACTTACGGGCAAAGCTTGAAAGCTTTCTATGCGTTTGTTACATGTATCAGTCTCATATTACCCTGGCGTTTATGATACTCTTTTGAAACAATTTCTGCCTTCACGGTTGAACTAATAATGAAGTTGTTGATTTAGGTCATGGCTAGTGATGGTCTGTGGGATGTGATAAGCAGTACAGAGGTGATAAATATCATAAAAGATACTGTTAAAGAGCCTGGAATGTGTTCTAAGAGGTTGGCTACTGAAGCAGTGGAACGTGGCAGCAAAGATAACATCACAGTTATCATCGTTTTCTTAAGACCTGTGTCTACGGCAGAGAGAATTTATTAGCATACCTTCATTTTGAATGCTCTTTTCAGACTTGTCACAAATGGCATGTACTTGTGTATTCATTCATTGAACAAATAAATGCGTGTATAATGTTCTTCCTGCACCTCCTTCCTTTTGGATGATGATTTAGAACTATCTTGCATTTAAAGAGTATGGCTATGTTCTTCTTCGGTCATTTCCAAAAGAACTTTGACAATTCCTAAAAAGAAAATGATTCTTAACAAATTATGTTTAATAGTTGTTTAAATATTGTTAGTACTAGTAACTTCAAGGGAAACAAGGAGGTGAATATGTACCAAATAAAAATGAGAATAAAAGGATATAAAGAAAAGATATGGAAAAGAAAAAGAAAAAATTGTTTGTAATAAATTATTTTTAATTAATTAATCTGTTTTGGGAAAATAATAATCAATTGTATATTATTTCTATAGATTTTGAAGAACAACTCTCCAAGAGGAGAAAGGGGTTGAGTGTCTAATCTAGGGACTCAAAATATCTCATGAAATTATCAATTCCCCCAATTATAAACTCTTGCATGGATTGAATGGAACACGAGAGATGATGAAAATTAAGAAAAAAGAAAGTCTCTTATTTTTTGCAAAATTTTTTAAAATAATGATTCTCTACACCATAGTCATACAAAACTAATAAAAGCTTTAAAACCATAATATTTGAAAATAAAATTTGTGAAAATAAAAATCTGAAAACCTTCCTTCTATTTGAACAATGAAATTGAAGATATTTTGAAAAAATTTGAAGGAGAAAACAAAAACAAACAAATTGATGTACATACCATCATTTTAATAACAATTTTCTTTTACATAGTAACAAGAATATATATATATATATATATATATATATATATATATATATATATTAATAAGATTTATTTTTTTTCATAAGTTTTTTCAAAATTCGTAGATGAATTCTTTTTAACATGGAGAGGATGATAGGTATATGGATGGAGATAAGATTTTCATTATATTTAAATAAATGTGTATAGATTGTAATTTACTTTGATTGCACTTAGAATTTACTTTCAATTGTAAGTGTTGTTTAACGGTAAAACAGATGGAAATAATAATTGTTTTATTTGGGTCTATTAAGCCTAATGAGGTTAGGGATGTGGATAGTAGAAGCTGAGAGAGGCAAGGAGGATTTTTTTGCCACTTTTTCTAGTCCAGAAACTATACATAAACATTCACATACAAAGATAGACAAACATTGAGGAAGCATGGAACACATTTAACATGTGTTAAATGGGAAAAGGAAACTGCTAGATTTAGTTTTGGTGTCACAAATCAATGGAGGACATTGGAATTTAACTTGAAATTTTCTTCTCTTTTGTTGAATTATCTATAAATTAGATCTCCATCCTATGTAATTTTACTTGATTTTGAATGAGAAGTGGTATTAGTATAGTGAAATTGCGAGAGAAAAGTTCTCTTTTTTTGGGAGAGTCTTATCTTGAGTTGTTGATTCAAGTGGCAACTCTAAGCATTATTCATCTTGAAAGGCCTTCCAAGTGGCATGACATCCTTCTTTTTTCCAATTAATTCCTTCTTCCACTTCCTCTTTTACTTGTCCTTCTTAATTCTAGCATTTGTATCTTTGTGTTGTTATGTTTTTCTTTCTTTTTTACTCTTTAAAGAGAGATTTTCACACTTATATAATCCATTTGAAATAAATTTGTGTCATGTGACTATCTTCATCGAGTTACATGTCCATCCAACTTAGAAATCTAAAATAACATAAAAAATCAATAAAATCTTAATTGTTTGGTAAAATCTTGTATATGAAATTTCAACAACCCATATCATATTTGCTTATCCTTTGGTGGACTTGTGAGCTAACATATGTCATTTTTCTGAAACAGATTATGTTTGTCTCTCATACCTAGTTTTTATCATCTAATGCTTTATTGATGTATTCTTAACTCAATTTTGGATATTAAGGTAGATTGATCACAACAAGATATCATTCTTATGCCTTCTTTTGAAATTCCTATGATGGCAGCAGTTGGATGATTCTTTACAAGTTATGAATTTCATCCAATAAGTTCTCTTTTCTCAAACCATTTATCAAATTTTTCCATAAGCATATATGCCTATATTTTTCTTTTGCAGTTGTTTCTACAAATTAAAATCTGCAAAGGAATTGTGTAGTTCTAACAGTCTAATATCAAGTTTGTTGATGAGTGTCTAATTATGATATAGGTTGATTAGTAGAAGAAATATAAATTTGTTTATATTTTTATGATTTAGAACACAAACAACATGAATCTCAAAGATGCTCACCATTCTAAGAGTGAAAAAAAACAAAAACTCAAGAACACAGAACAAAAATAGGATAGAAATTCTAAAAAACTCACCACTAAACATGGGTTTTATCCATAGGATTATACAAGTGTGAAAACTTATTTCACAGAATGGAAGGATATTAACATATACATGGAAAGAAAATATCAATGAAACATGAACAAGGATAAACAATTCAATTTGACAAACAAAGGACGAAAAGAGAAAAATATGGAAAGGAAGAACTTATGATTCGTTGGAGGAGACCACACCATTTCAAGATACGTGTTAAATTAAGTTGTCACTTAATCATATGAACCAAGATAAGAGACCTAAGCAAAGGATATCTTTCTCTTTCTCAAAGACACTTTAGAAATGCTTTAGAATTCAAACTTTCATTCAATAACATAAAATATTATTTACAAAAGAGAGTGAAGAGTTATTTACAGTCATGTGCCTAGGTTAAAGGAAGTACAAATACATCTATAGGGAAATTTTAAAATTCAAAATTCAAATAAAAGAAAACAAAGGAATTCTCCTATTAGTTCAAAATTGGAGAGCATGTTTCCCATACTTGGCCATGTTTTCCTTGTTTTCTTCACATGTGTCTTGTCTTGACTTTGTTTGACCTTTGATACATGTATTGACTTGTTTGATAATTAAAGGATCTCAAGATCTTGATAGACTTCAAGTTCCTTCTTGCTTCTTTGTTTCGGGTAATTCTTCCTCCTATTTCTCCCTACACCTCTAAAAAAGAATGAAAATTATCAAACTATCCCTGCACCTTGTTCCTTTATGGTGGTTTTCTTTCTGGATTGTGAAATTTAATAAAGACTTCTAATCTGAAAGCCATATTAATGATTGCACAATCCGAAAGTAATTTTCGGATTTGAAAATGACTTCTGAATTATGCAATCTGAAAGTCATTTTCGGATTCAAAAATGACTTTTGGATTGTGCAATTCACAAGTCATTTCTAAATCCAGAAATGAACTTCAGATTATGTAATCTAGAAGAAAAAATTTATTGTTTAAACATGATTTATAGATTATACAATTCGGAAGTCAAATGAAAAAATTTGTCTTCCAAAAGTCAAAAAAATAATTTCTAGATTCTACAATCCGAAATACACCTTTATTTTTTAGATTCCATAATTCGGAAATCAAAACTCAATATCATAAAGGTGGTTTTGATATTTTCAAAATTTGGAAGTATAAAAAGAAATTAGAGAAATGCAGGAAGAATTGTCCTTTGTTTCCTATTATTCACATTGTAGCTTATTTGGGTTTAATAAGTCTAATTACAAAAATTTACTAATTGCACCTACTTTTACATGTGATAAATTTCTAATTTCTAAAATTTAAAATCAAAATACTACTTATTCTACAAACGTATATATTTATTTAACAATTTACTTAAGATCTTCCCTATTAATACACTTCTTAGTTGCGGTTATTGAATCTTACATAAATTACTTATTCAATGATTCATGTTCTAGGGTTAGTTTATTTACTTTAAACTTTTAGTTTTTCTATAATTTATAAGAATGTTTTTATTTTGTAAGTACTGATAGAAAAAAATATTTAGAAGTAGAGTTTTGTCCATAGAATTTATTGTACTACTTTTGTCCATGGACTTATCTCGTTTTTTTTTGTTTTTAGCCCTAACAATTTATTTGTTTTTTTTTCATTTGTACACTGTCCACTTTTAGTCATAGTAAATTTACTTTTTCTTTTAGTCTTTACAAATTACATATATGTATCTTTTTAGTCCCTCGTTACATCATCATTTGTGTTAAAGATTATATAATGGACATTTTGGTGTAATAGAGACACTTTAAGAAACTAAAATGAAACCATTTAAACTTTGGGAACTAAGTTGAAACAAAAAAAATTCTTATGTCAAACCAAAATTATATTTTAACCAACAATTTTAATTCTAATAATAAAGAAAATATTTATTATTATCATTTCATTGCAAGAAAAAAACATCATTATCTAAAAACTTGTGTAAAGAGTAAAAAACAACAACGTGGGCAACAAAACAACCCACTAACAACAAATAACAAAGAAAAAGAATAAATGTTGTAACCAAATGTTGTTCATACTAGAATAGAGAAGCAAAACTACTAATTATTTCAAATCATTATCTAAAAATGTGGTTGCCCTAACATTATTCAAACCACGTGATCACAGTCCTTGCTGTTACATAGATATAAAGAGATCATAGTATTGGTACCACAACTGCAATTGCATATTCCATACTTTTGAACTAAGATTAAAGATTGAGGGATAAATTTTTTGGAGTTTGGGATACTGTTCCCCAAGAGTTGGTCATGCCAAACTGTTGCCTTGGAATGCATGTGTCATGAAACTCTTTGCTGCCAAAGTTAGGTACAAAATGAGGCCATGACATGGTTGAGAAATGCTTGATTGGGTGCATGTTATGCCTATAATAAAAGGGTATTGAGCCATGAAAGGGAATTGGAACATGTGAGAACATGTGAGCACCATGTCCAAAAGCTCTCATATCTTTCTCCATCCTTAAGAGCACTCTTTCTGGCCTATGAGCATTTTGGTGTCCTCCAAGAGCTTGAGGGTTTGGAAATTTCTTGTGGCAAAACTTGCAAGAGAATTGGTTATGTTGCTTTGGCACAATCACTAGTTGGTGATCATTGTTTTCCATAGGTTTTGAACCAAAATTGGGTGTCTTCTTATGGTTTGTCAATGATTTACCAAAGAAACTTGATGATGATGATGATTCACCCACCATTCTTTTATTGCCTAGACTCAAAGACAATAACTCTGAATCACTATCATCTGTGGATGATGCTTCTCCAATCTTACGTTTCAGCTTTCTACTCTCAACACCACCAACAATGAGTTCATTTGACATTATTCTACAACAACCCTCCAAACAAAATTTGTGTTTTTAAGAATTCTTGTGTGTAATATGATTTCACATAAAGAGGTATTTATTAAGAGAGAAATGAAAATTTCATCTTCCATTAGAGGAAAATGTTTGGGGTAGATGCTTCACAATCATTGCATAGTATAAAATTAATTATTAATTAAAATATTTAATTTAAAGGACTTGGAATGTCAAACTTTAGGATGAATGATTTAAAATTCTTGTAACATGCTTTACATAAAATTTTGATATCTTTTTGTCAACATAAAATTTCATTTTCCATTTTGGTCCAATAAACTTCTTTTGACTAGTTGTGCCTTTATTAATTTCTTTTCTTTTTCATCCCTAACATTAGGGCTACCTATTTAATGATAATATGGCTAGCAAATATTGAAAAACACACCATATATGTTACCTAAATGATAGGAACCAAAATAAAAATCTTCCAATAGAAGAGGAACCTATATTAAAAGTTTAGAAATATAGACATATAATAAGCTAAATGGATTTTATGCTACATCAAAAACTTAAAAAAAACATTAATATAAACTCAAACAAATATGAAAATTTTTAGGGTACCAAGATAAAAAAATGGATAATTTATAATTTGAAAACATTTTTAAATGTGTAGATTACTTGTTTCTTTATTTCCTACAAAATATAACGCACCCAATGTTTTATCAGTTGTTTATGTTAATTTATAGTTGATTTTATATTTGTATTTCCTTGTAAAAGCCATAGACATGTTTTCAACATTTGTATATGATCCTAAATAATTAAAGATAAACTAATGGACCTATTTAAGGTAAATGTCGTTTTAGTGTTTATATTCAATTCATGATATTTGATGTTGAGACCTTACTTACAGGAAATAGAATCTCACTTATTTTTTATGTATCATTCAATAACTTATGATAAAAAAAAATAGATAATAGTTCATTTAGAATTTATTAGTCACCTTACTTTACTAAGAATTATTTATTTATTTTAAGAATCTCCTATCATGATTCACAACATATGCTCTTTGATGTATCTTTCAAATACTTTTTTCTAACTAATAATTAAAAATATAATTAATATTGCATTTATAATTTATTAGGCACCCTTACTTTACCATGAATTATGGATTGATTCTAAGAATAGTCAATTCCCTCAAATTCATGCATTGTATTTATAATTATTTTTTCCATACAAACATTAAATTCCAATTTGACCTTTTTGATGAAATAGGAACACAAATATATGTGATAAGTTGGTTACTCTAATGTTAATCCACCCAATGATGTAAAGGAGTACATTACATAGAAATAGCATAGTCAATAATTTAACCTTGACTTCTTTTTATCCCTTATGTTTATCATAATAACCAATTAATGTATTGAAAATTCCCTCTAATTTGGTGTTTTGAGAGAAATTAATTATAAAATTTAGTTTTACTTTTTTGAAAATGCATTGACTATATTAATTATACTTAATTGTTCAAGGATTGAACTTATTGTTTAATAAATGTGTTCCATGTCTTAGATAGTCAAAAGTTTAAAATTGAAATATTTAATCAAAACAATTAGTTCATTCCTTTAACTACATAGTTTTAAAATGAGATGATTTAATAAATAGGCTAAGTCTATTTAATGTTTGTAAGAAAAAGTAAAATATTTAAATTTGATATAGTCATATAATGTTTTGGGATATAAACTTTTTAAGACATGAAACCATCTAGTTAGATATATGCTTGGTCATATTAAAAGTTAAAATTTTATTAAAGGTTAGGTAAAAATATAAAATTTACTTACTCCAATTATTTACTTTTATAAAAATTTTGGGATACAGCATACGATTATGAATATTTTTCCCATTATGTGATGTGAACATTAATTGTTAAAGTATCATGATTGAGTTCTTCTTTATGTGTATACTAATGCATCTATATGAACTTGGGTCCTCTTATGTTACCTTTAGAGGTTTTGAACATATCTCTATTAGACTAGTGTCTAAATGTGGACATTGTAGGTTTATCTTTACCACAAAGAAAACACATAAACTTATTTTCATTATATGTTTTTATCTCACCCAAATAATAGATTTATGAAAAGGTTCTATACATTATTTTAAAACGGTTTTAAATTTAGCATATTTTTATGTAAGTTTGCATCAAATCCTCCTTAATTGAGAGAAAAACACAATTTGAACGATTTCAGTCTCATAATTGTGTTACATTGTTGTGGTCTTGCACTAGAAAATTGAGATCCTGTTGTAATTTTTTTATTGTTAAATGTAGTTAATTGAGTATTATGAATGTCATTAGTGGGTTGAGCCATTTGTTTGTCGCTCATACTTTGTCTATAATAACAACAATGATGATAAAGATTAAGAGGAATTATGCCAAAAAAACATTAAGGGCATCACTGATGCATGCAGAGCTATAGAGAAAAATTCTTTGTTCTTCACCTTTCTCCATCTTTCTCAATTTCTCTCTCATTCTTAAAAAATTCTCCAACTTCATAGCTCAGATTTAGAAGCATGGTAATTGCAAGGTCGGCTAATCCAACAATTGGTTCATGGTTTTAAGTAATGTAGTAATTTGAGTTTGTAATTTCTCCTTCGAATGATTTTTTTCCTTTCTCTTGGTAATTACGTTTATTCATGATTTTGGGTTTTTGTTTTTGCATATTGAAAAAAGTGGAAAATGATTTTATATTTTAAATATATTACTTTCTTTTCTAATTCAATTGATGTTTTCAAATTCTTTTAGAATCTTGAATTCGCGAGTGTGGTTTTTGTTTCAAGGAAATTCATAACCTAGATGTAGATTTCTACTTTGAATATTTTCAAGTGGAATCATATTAAATGAGGGTTTATAGCTTATACGAACAATGACAAAGGCACTACAGGAGATGAACCCTTGAACAGGTGGTTGTTATTAGTATAATGTGGTACTAAGGTTCTTTTCTTTTACTATTGATTACAATATACATTGAGTAAAAATGTCCTTTTCTTTAGACTGTGATAAACTTGAAATTGGATAAACTATGTTCTTGGAAGTATGACCTAGGTTTAGTCCTTTTACACTAAAAAATATTTTAGGGATGATCCAACTTTTGATACTCATTCGATAGTGGTTATCAAAGTTCAAGTTCAAAATTTCCATCTCCGCCTATTTGTTTTTTGAGAGTGTCCTTTTTCTTTAAGGTCATTTTTTTAAAGAAGTTTCGTTTTCTTTTATTATGTTTTGAATTTTTTTTAACATTTTTATAAGTCTTAGAAAGCATAAATGAGTTTGGTGGAAGCTCGGGATAAACTTCTTAAGAATATACATAATTGGAGATTACATCTTCGTCGTTTGACTTATTATCAAAGCTTTATAGATTAATATATGTGATGAGATTAGTATTGGTTTCTTTATCTTCTTATCTTTTAGTTGAGATTACATTTAGATCCTCTCCTGTTATCATAGAGCTATTTTTCTTGCTCTTCTTGAATAAAGGCTTTGTTAGATTAAATTTAGTACTTATACAACAAAGAATAAAACTTAAATATTTATAAGTAACAAATCCTGTCATTTGCAAATAGTTCATCAATCTAACAAATACAACAATGTCTTTTAGTCTTTTTGTTTCGCCTAATAAGAAATATCTTAGGTACACGATAAAGTTGCACAACCTTAAACATACTTGGTATAACTCCAAATATTACATACTTATTATATATTGTAGAGAATTTTTTCGTCTCGCATCTTCCGAGAAGATATTTCAAGTCATGTCAACATCAACAAGATCTCTTAAACACGTGCTCCATTTGTTCACACCAACAACCATCCTAAGAGAAGTATATGTCAACTTTGCAAGGATTGTCTATCTCACATAGTCTCATACTTTTCTCTATTTTGGATAAAAGTTCTCTAACAAAGGATTGATAAGTCGAGCCAACTATTTGGATGTTGCTTGAAGAGAAGATAATTATTTAGTATTGTATGAGGAACATTTAATGCATCTCTACATCCTACATGAATAGACGAAGTCGAAGAAAAAGATCTTCACACCAAGATTTTGAACAGGCATAAAGGATTTCCAACGGCTACCTTTTTCAAGCTTATATAAAGAAGTTTTCAAGTTAAAGAAAGCTTGATGATGATGTTTTACAAAGATCTATCGAAGCGAAAAAACTTTCTTGCATTATTTCTATGGCCCAAAGTTTGAAAACGACACTATTAACACTCATTAGCTATCTAGAAGAGTGAGTTTCCTTTATATTCGTTTAAGGATGTAATCTCTTTTTTTAATGAGTGAACCCCTATGATATTTTAGATCACACTCCTTTGTATATCAATGTGTTTTAGCCAGAAGTCACTATGTTCCAAAGAATACTCAGGGTTTAACCAGAAGTTGTCGTTTTTGAAACAATACTTTGGTTTTTTGTAATATCCTAGAGAAGATTTTGGGTATAACATAAATAATAATAGATGTGAACAATAAAACTTACATAAAAGAACATTTACATAACATAGTATTCGTTATACATTAATGTTCCCGAGTCAACAATACAAAACTAAACTAGAAAGTAAACCATACATATGTACATATGATTTTACATAAGAAGATATACAAAGATATTTTCTTAAAAAGATAACTAAGCAACTTAGAAGTTGCATCAAAACTCCAAAGCTACTTCACACTCCAAACTGTATAATTCACTTTTGTACTTCTTCATCTTAAATAGATAAAACTATGTGAGATACACTTAGTGAGTGGTAAATTAACATAAAGAAAATGAGTTTATCATTATATATTTCATAAATTGGTATTTCAAAGAAATAAACAAAATCATATCTCATATATAACTATGTTACTGTATCTAACTCAAGAAATAGTAAGGTGTGTTTGTCTATAGAAATCCCTTTAAATTTTCTTTTTCCGTCCTATTGGCATAATATTGAGCTCAAGCATTCTGAGAAGTGTCTCTCTTCTCTGTGCCATGAATTCTCGATATTTATACTCCTTGGAGAATTCGAACTTAGGGGGCTCTCATATCCTCTCAGATTTATTCAGATACAGATATCTGAACACCCTCTGAGTGATATGTTTTCAACAAGCATATTTTACAATTTATTTTCTCAACAACTTATGAAACATGACAACTCTTAAAACTTTATTACTTTAGGAACAATGTTTCAAACTCAAGGTAAAGATAACTTATTCAACAATTTTCATAAAACATTTAAGAGATAATGATACAATGCTCAAATAACTCTATATGTAAGAACTATATTTGAGAAAAATGGTGATTTTAGAAATAACTCACAAAAAGGTGAAAAACACAACATATCTTCTTAGAAAATGATTCCAGGGATTAGGGTTTCACAACCCATAACCTTATATTTATCCTAAGTCACATCTAATACCACGAGAGAAGGGAGAAAATGGAAATAGGAGAACCACTCACCTAAGGAGAAAAATGATCGGTAGAACTTGAAGGGGATGTGAAGAAGTGATGTTGAAGCAAGAAAAGATGAAAGAAAGAGTAATCTTGTGATTCCTTGTGCCTTGAATGGTAAGGAAACCCTTTTTCTCTTAGTTCTCTAATAAGTTATGTGCCAAAATACCAAAAAAGGCGGTTTATGGCTACTTATACTCATTTGGCAAGGGCCAATTCGCTGAGCATAGCCCATGTGCGCTGAGCGAATTCGCTCATGAGAGCAAGGTTCGAAAAAGACTTTTAACAAGGAAAATTCCACTGAGTGCAAACTTCGTGCACTAAACGGATTAGCTCCACGGGAAGAATTGGTGCAGTGCTAAAAATGGTTGAGCCAATCTGGTCTGTGCTGAGCACATCTACCTTGTGTTGAGCCGTTTTCTTGTGCTGAGCACCGTCGTCGTTGTTGAGCGCATATGTTCTGTGCTGAGCACATTTTCCTGTGCTAAGAAAAATTATTCAAAAAGTTTCTAAAATTCTCTTCTGCATAATTACGTTGAGCGAACATAATTAGGCTGAGCGGATTGTCTCCAGTGTTAGCACTCAGAAACTATAAAGAGGCTAAGCTACTTTCCTACCTGATACCCTAAATAAAATTTTTTGGATGTTACATTTTTAGCCAAAAGTGATTATGTATCCAAACAATACTTGGGTTGTTTAGCCAAAAGTAGTCGAATTTCAAATAATACTCTTTTGTAACTTGCAGCTTTAGTTTGCATAATGGAACTTGATCAAGAATAGGATATAGTTTTAACTAACACACGAACCAATATAAAAATCATAGTGTAAATATTTCTTCCTTATATCTCTTTGTAATTGCATGTTATTTAATCTGCATCTAAAAAATGAATGAGAGATTTTATAAGTAAACGATTTATAAAAAATTTTGCAGTGCGTCTATCGAAGAAAACTTCATCTAATCTCATATCATCAGACATTGCATCTATAAAAATGTTGAAATTTTTAATACACAATTCAACCCTCCTTTCTTGTGTATTTGACATGTTTTTCACGTGCTTTTTACTATGGCATTTCTCTGGCTCAAAGCACTTTGATTAAAGTGTCCTAGTCTCTTCTACTCATAACACAATAAAATTTTTATCCTAATAGAGTAAATATTCTTTGAGATAAAATATATCTCATAATTATCTAACATTTCTTTTTCACTAATCTCATTTGAGAAATTGTCCACACGTAGAGCTTTGGACTTTGTGGGCTTCCTTAAATATTGGAAATTAAAGGTTATAGAATTTTCTTGTCTCCTACATCTTGTAGGAGCTCTATCTTGGCACTATCAAGATCACGCACAAGCTTTTCAAGTGATAAGTTTTCCCAATTCTTTAATGTCCTGTTAGTTATCTTCACTTCTTTAGATTTGGTCAATACGATAAAAATGATCACAATTTTTTCTTAAAAATCTAAACTAATTTAAATTGGTTTGAAAGCAGCTAAATATACTTTTATGTCCTCATTTTCTTTCGTATTAAACAAATTGTATTGAGGATCTAAGAGATTAATGATGTTACATTTTACCTCAATTGAACATTTTTATATTGCAACAAAACTACTTCACATTTGTTTTGTTCTCTTTCATGATTTCTTCTCTTTTAATTGAGATTAGACCCTCTCATGTTACCACAAATATATTCTTCTTGATCATCTTAAATAAGAATTTTGTTAAATTAAATGTAACACTTTTGAATTTTCATTAACTACTCATACAATATAACATTAAACATGAATTTTTTTTCGTCAAATTGTTCCATTTTTTAAATATTTTTAATTGGATAAAATAATTTAAATTTATTAAATTTTAACTTCTCACTTGGATAAAGCATTTCAATTACTACTAAAAAAATATTGAAATATCAAATAATTTTTAATAATTAAAAACTATCTATATTGGTGGTAATTTTTAGTCAATTTTGGTGGATATTATTTTTGAGTTGAAGTTTATTAAGATTTTTTCTATTGATATTAATGAATGTTTTTCTCGTTTGACATTGATGGAATTGTTTTCGGTTGATGTTACCAAAATTATATAGGCGAAAATTGACTGAGGTTATTTTTACAATCTTATTGTTTTTTTGTTTTTTGTCAATGTTTCAGTTACTGTAAAATGTTCTCAGTTGACATTGAAAAAAACAATCATAATTTTGGCTGAAATTTTTGGAATGCTGCATTAGACAAAAAAATCCTAACAGATGGTAAAAAAAAAAGGTTTCTATGATAAAAAAAAAGTAGTTTATGATAAAAATTGACAAAAAAAACTGTGATAGATGTTAATAAAAAAAACTCCAATTCACATCCTCCAGAAAATAGCTTCTCCTATTGCTAAAGAAAATCCTCATCAATATACAAAAATAACAAAAAAATAATTTTAACAATTAAAATGAAAAAGTAATAATTATCAATGGCAATAAAAAAATTCTAAGTCACATCAAATAAAAATGAATTATTTCATCAATGTGATAGTTTTAACTAAGTCGATAATGTCCCACCAAAATCAAGTAAAAAAATATGAGAAAAGGATAAATTTTTAAATTCTTACAATGTTTTCATAATATTTTAAATTTTAAATTCTCTAATTTTAAATAATGCTATTATTCTCCTAAAATTCTAAAATTTGAGTTTCTTATTAAAAATCATATTTTGTCGTAAAGATATCAAAATTTCTACAAATATAAATTATTCTAGCAAAATTTATTATCCACATCTTTTAAATTTTTTATGCATATATAAAATTTTAAGGTCTATATCTCATATATTTATAAATTGAATAATTAAATGATTGCAAGCAAAAACTTGAGTTGTGATTAGTGTATGTGGTATCTCAAATTTTTAAAAATTTTAATTTGATTTTTTTTAAAGTTGTTGTAACTTCAAGAACAAATAAAAAATAGATTTAGTCTCCCTTCCTGAAATATTATTAAATATTTCCTTTACATGATAAACAAATTACAATTAATTTATATCATAACTTTGATTTTACATTATTACTATCATACACTTTACCATGTGTTTCTTTTTACAAAACATTTAAATAAAAAAATAATATTTTTAATTATTAAAATTAATTTAAAATTTAGAGATAAAAACAAAATTACCTCATACTCAAAAGTATAAAAACATAGTACAATATCTTAAATAAGTTTAAGTTAGTCAATATATAAGTATGTCTTATATTATATATGCTAGTCTTCGATTACATTTATTAATATAAAAAAAAAATATATCTATTCTTATGAAAAAAAATATTAAAAATTTATTAAATACTCAATTTTAAAAAACTATGAAATATTAAAAAAATGATTAAATATGTAAGATGTGAAAGATATTTAAACCTAAATAAAGTTACAGAGAGGGGCAAGCAGACACAGCAGTGCAGTGATAGGAGAACTGTAGAGGAAATGAAGCATGCGGTGCCAGCTAAGCTGGTGATGTCGGTTCTTCCCCAATAATCCTCTTTCCTGTCCCATCCCATCTTCCACTGGTTAGGGTTCCATTCTCTCCCCAATGCCCTTTCCATCACTCTAACCTACACCACCTTTTCGATCCACATTCCACTCTGGTATGCACTCGTTTTCTTCTCAAGCTACCATTTTTTTTAATTTTCTCTTTCATTCTCATTAGCTTTTCTGGGATTCCGAGGGATGGCTTCCTAAGAACCTTCCACAAACTACTACTTGATTCCAAAGATCTCACTTTCTTTACTTGTTTTTCAGCATTTGAAGATTGCATGATAAGATTCTTTTTCTTTCTCTCCTTGGAGTGTAAAATAATTAAATAGACACGTTTAAGATCAGGGCAATTGGTAAAATCAATCGAATCTGGGGCACCTTCCTGAACCGTTCCTTACAGTTTACGCGTTCTCGTCACTCTGCATGTGATTTTAGTTTTTGAGTAATGCTTAGTTCTTTGCAATTAAAATCCTCTTTTTAAAGTATATGTGTTCCTTTTCATCTCAGATTCTGTCTAGTTTAATTACTGCACATGCTTCAAATTTCTTTTCCTATTTTAAGTTTAACTAAAATGCCAATTTTGCACTTTTGAATCTGATTAAAGTGTTTATGCTTGTGCCCATTGTCTTTTCTTTTTAGGTGGGTAAGTCAAAATGAGTAACTTTATTTTGGGCCTGGAATCATAGTGTTTAAATTTGGGGAAGCTTAAGTGCGAGATTGTTGATGATGATTATTGTGGCAATGAAAATGTAGAGGGTTTAAGTTGAAATGTGTGAATCGATTACATGTGTATCCCCTGGCATTTTAGAATATTTGCTCAAGAGTTAATAAATTTGATAGAAACCTCTGATATGAGCATTAATGTTTGCAATTGATTAATACACACTGCTTCGTACAGACAATTAGAATAGTACTCACTGTGTAGGGCAGCGTAAAATTGAGTTCAGATGCGTTTGGCGTCTAAGTTTTAGCTGAGAAGAACGGCATTGTGTGATTCATTAGCCAACCTCACGTAGTAGTGGGATAAGGGCTTTTGTTGGTTGTGGTGTTGTTTAAGGTGTAATGTGAGTGATATGATATCAATGTTCCTTGACTGTTATCAAAATTATTTTGCAGTACATGAGTCATGATGCTGTTGTGACAGTTGAAGACAGTGCATTGTGGGGAAGTAACCTTGGGATTATTGTTTGAGACTATTAAGGAAGTAAGCAAAAGGATGTCAAATAGTAGGAACACACATTGGTGTTATAGTTGCAGGAGGCCAGTTCGGCTGGGACGGCGAGATGTGGTTTGTCCTAGCTGTAATGAGGGATTTGTTCATGAACTTAATGATATGGTGCATGTCAATCCTTTTGACTTGTTTGGAATGGATAACAATGAAGAACGAGATCAAAGGCTTGGACTCATGGAAACCTTCTCTGCCTTCATGAGGCATCAAATGGCAGACAGGGGCCGAAGTCGTGACATCAGGGCACAAACAGATTCAAATCCTGAACACAGTGCAGGGTTTGCTCCTCTGCTGATCTTTGGTGGCCAAATACCTTTCAGATTGTCTGGACATGGTGACTTTGAAGCTCTGTTTAACGGAGCTCCAGGAATCGGTCTGACACGAGGTAACACAGGTGATTATTTTGTTGGTCCTGGACTTGAAGAACTGTTTGAACAGCTCTCAGCTAATAACAGGCAAGGTCCACCCCCAGCAGCAAGATCCTCAATTGATGCTATGCCTACCATCAAGATCACGCAGAGGCATCTTCGATCAGATTCACATTGTCCAGTGTGCAAAGATAAATTTGAGCTAGGGTCTGAAGCAAGGCAAATGCCATGCAACCATTTATATCACTCAGATTGTATTGTTCCATGGTTGGTCCAGCATAACTCCTGCCCCGTTTGCCGCCAAGAACTGCCACCACAAGGATTGAGTAGTAATCGAAGCACAAATGGTAGAAGTAGAAGTGGAAGGGTAAGTAGTAGTGGTAGGGAGAGCCATGGAAGGAGAAATCCATTTTCCTTTTTGTGGCCTTTTCGTTCTTCCCATTCCAGCAGTAATGATGAAGCAACCGGAAGCAGCACACCAGCACCAACTATCCCTGAGAATAGCCATCATCATGCAGGGTATTCTGGTTGGCCATTTGAATGACTTAGTGTGAGTACAACCATTTCTTTTGTTTATTAATCTGCTCCTGTTGATTGAAAAATCTTGTGGACTGATGCTGCTTGCTTGGGGTGAAAACAGTTTTAGACCGAGTCTTCCACTCTGGATTTGCTTTCTGAAGTTCTGAACTATTTTGTATAAAATGGTTATTTATGCATAATTGTTTGAATTTAATATTCAATATAACAAGTTTTTTATCAATAGAAAGCATTTCATATAAATCTTAACGGCTTATATAGTCAATGCTTTTGATGTGAATTCTTTTTAAACTCTAAATGCACTCATTCCAATGAAAATTTATAAAAACTAAATTTTATATTTTTATTAATAATGTTTAGGTGTTTCTTATAGATATACACAAGTTATTATGTTTGTTTTATATGTCACGCAATTAAATATTGTTTTATTCAACTGTAATGATATTTAAAATATTATTTTGTATAAATGTCTTGTTGTGGAAAAGTTAAATTACAAAAAAAATATCTTATTTAAGCCTTGATTTTCATGTTTTCTCTGTTTGATTCTGAGAATTTAACTTTCATAATAACTAGAATATGAAAGTTTGTTCGAGAGGAGGAGAGTGATTTTCCATTACTCTTTTAGAAAAACAAAATTGCAGAACAACAATTTGGGATCTTCCAATCTTATAAAAAAGAAGTACAAGATAGAGAATGCAAATCATGACACTTTAGAATAAATGTTTTCGAAATAAATAGTTTAAAATAATCATTTAAGAAAAAGATAAATTTATTTATCCAAAAATTAGAAAATTGTTTATTAAACTAAACATATTAAACGTAAGCAAATTCATCCGAAATCGTTGTAATTTTATTAAACTCATTCAATACAAATAAAAGTAATAAAGTGATAATTTTCAGTGAAGTTAGTCTTAGTCTTTTTGTCCGATAAAAATTCCCATTTTACTTCCTCGATCGATAATATATTTTCCTTCTCTCTATCTATATGTTGAAAACGTTATTATAATTTTTATAATAAAATTAATTTATAATATTTATAAAATATTTTTAGATACTAAAATTGTTATTGAGTTATCGGAAGTATGTTGATAAAGGTTTATTTAAATATTTTTGTGAAAAAATGATTAAATTTCAAATGACTAATATAAATCTATTTATGATAAGAATTAATGAATTTGAAAATATTGTTTATGACATGAAATTAAAAAGAATTTTTTTGTCTGACATGCATGTTGCATTTATGATTTTAAAATTTTTCTTAGTCTAATTGTGCTCAAAATTTAAAACGTATGTCTAAAAATTTCTCTTTCAATAAATGATTTGCTTGTATGTATTGGTATTGAGGAAAAATATTGTTTTTATCAAAAGTCTATTAAAAAATACAAGTCTAATTCCAAAGCCTATCTTGTTGAAAATACTTAAAAAATTTGATAATTTTAATAAAACATATAACCTATAAGATGATATGTATATGCTATCATGAGATAAAACATCGTCTGTTGACTTGACATTGTCTATTAGACTAAGTATCGTTTTGTTATACACAATATCTTTTTGCATTTTATACTTTATTATTTTTAAACATATATTTAAAATAATAAAAAATGTTGGACTTTTTCCTAACACATTATACCTTGTGGAGATGTATTATAAAATATTATAGTATATGAATATCATGAGAATAGTTGAACTAGGGATGACAATGGGATGGGACAGGTGCAAGTTTCACTTTCTCATTCTCATTTCTAATAGGTATGAAAATTTTGTCTTATCTCCGTCTCCTTTTCATTTGGTAATAGAAATATACTCATACTCAAGATTCATACTCGCATTTTTATTATTCTAAATATTAATTTAATAATTTTTTATAAAAAATAAATAAATCACAAAAAAATAATTATGATATTATTACATATTTAATATCAAATATAAAAAATAAATTATAATTTTATAAATATCAAATAAAAATATTAAATAATAATTGAATAAAAGTCAAATAATTATAAAAAAAATTAAAAATTACATGTAATTAAAATTTTTTGATAATCAAAACAAAAAACGAACATAAGAAAAAACAAAAAAGATTAACATTTTATGGTATCTAAGAAAATAAAAATTTAAGTGAATAAACGTTAAATATTATTACATTACTAATTTAAAACATAAATAATAAATAATATAAAAGAGTAAAAATAATTAAATTCGTAACTTAAAAATATTTAACTAAATAAAATTGAGATTTATATTTTTTAAATTAAATACAACATTCAAATTAAATTATTCTATTTCCTTACTATACTCTAAATTTATGATTTATTGAGTAAAAGAAATAAAAGAATGAACTCTTTTTATTTAATTAAGATTTTTTTTTAAAATAGTAAAATTCATAATAGTTTTTGTAATTATTTTTTTATATTCATGTCATAATGTTTTTAACTTTTTCATATTAATTTAATGAAAATGATTATATTAATTAATTTTAATTAAAATTTAAATTACATAAAAAGATATTAAAAAATTTATAAAAAATTGAAAATAAAAATTTATTAAGTTTTATTTCATCAAATTGTACAATTTATTGTCAATATTGCTATCAACTCATCTTTCGGATTTTGAAAACAATTATAATTTTTTCTTTTAAATTAAAAAAAACAGATAAACCATCACCACCACAACCACCTCCATGGAAAAGTCCTTATACTTTTATAACTTCACTTTTCTTTTTCATTCTTTTCCCTCCTTCCTTCTTGTTTACAAACTTCAAACCCAAAATACAATTCTTAATTTTTCTTTTTCCTTTATTATTATTATTATTATTATTTTAAATAATAAGAAAAGGTATCACACTCATACTCAAACTCATTTTCCCTCACCTCCTCTTTCTCGCTCTTACTGTTAAATGGGTACACCAAACCCGACCCAAACCGACGATGGGCCCTGACCCACTTCACCGGCAATGGGAAAGTCCGGAGAAGAAGACCACCCTCTGCCCTCCAACGTCACCGCCGAGGATCCGCGGCGGAATGCAGCGGTGGCGGGCTGCATCTTTTCCGTCGTTGGACTCAGATGCCTTATTGTCTTGCTCTTCTCAGTCGCAGTTTTCCTCTCGGCACTCTTCTGGTTACCCCCATTCGTTCACTTCGCAGATCCCAAGGATCTGCATTTAAATTCTAAGTACAAAGGTGGGTTTTTTTAACTTCTTGTCAAACAAATTTTTGGTTCTCTCTCTCGGTTAACTTTCTTCATTTAGTGGTATTTTAATTTTAATTTTAGGAAATTTTTTTAATTAAGAAAAAAAAAATCATAATTAGTTGATCTGTTTCTATAATTGGTGTTTATTTTTATGTCTTGAAAAGATAACAATGTGGATTTTAACTTGTATAGGTATTTAATTTTTAATTTTAGGTTTATTATAAAAACTGTTAGCAAATTAATATTTCGGCGTGTCGGTAAAATAGAACGGTCCGTGGCGGTTTTCAATTTTTGCTATTTATTATATTTGTGAGATAAAAATGATTGGATATTTGTGGGGGGAAATATGAGATTTGTTTGTTGCATGTTTTGATGTTTTCTTTACTTAGGAAATTATTGTTGGGAACACTTAGAACTAATTACAGTTTTAATTTTAATGATATGGATATTGAAATTATCTTAATGGTGCACGTCAATACAAAAAAATTTCCCAGTTTTAGGATCTGACACTATCATATTTGCTGTTGTGAATTTTGGTTGAGCTGGAATATTGCAGTGGGAATTTTCTTCTGGGAAATTATATCTGAGAATTTTGAAGCTTTTATGGTGGTTATAGAGAGGTTTCTTTGTGACTCTCTGTTCATAGTCACTAGTGGATAGGTTTAATGCGTATGTTAGCATAGAACATATCTTTCCCCATAAAGAGAATACATGGTTTTGCATAAAACTTTACCTGTTAGAGCAAGAATGAATGGAGGTGTTGTAAGTGATAACTTGAAGAACCACAATAGGAGGTTAAGATGGATATGAGAAAGTGACAGGGCTTGTTGGTTTTCTATTCTTCAAAATTGTTTTTTGTTTCAGAAAAAAACCTCATTTGATAAGAGCAGTTTTAAAAATTATTTTCAAAAGTGGTACCTCCTCTTTTTTAAAATTAAAATATAAACTTTCCAATTTTTTTTCACACTCTTTCTTGCATTATCCTATCTTCTTTCCTTACTCTTTACTGTCTAAAAATTAGATTTTCAAATTTGATTTACAAAATTGTTTTGAATTTAAAAAAGAAACACAACTAAACACACCCCTAGGTGGTTGAACTTCAGCAGATAAAAAAAGTAATGAAGCAGGGACAAAGAAAATTAAATTAACTGGAGGAAAATAGCGATTTTGTAGGATGATGCAATAATGGCAGTTAGCATTGGAATATATGTAGTTCCAATTATATTTCCTTTAATAATATACCTTTTGCCTCATTCTTTTGCATGGAATGTCCACAATTTCCGGCACAATATTCTCATCTAAGCTACAATAAATTTATTTTCTTGTTGATACCGAGTATAATTGTTGGAAAATTTAGTGTAAATAATTTTCTTAGTTCATAAAACCATGAAATTAACTGTCTTTTTCTATGTTTTTGTCTTCACGTGTGTACTGGAATTAATGACAAACTAAATAAGGAGTGGTTAAATATTAGAATTCTATTTAAATAAAATCATTACTAGTAATAATGACTCGATGAGAAATAACTGTTAATGGTATATATGATATTGATTTGTAACTTCTACCAATATGATTAGAAAAATGCTTGTACCATCAATGGGATCAAATATAATGAAAGGGTTAATCCTCCACAACATGGTGAAACAAAGTTTGAGTCCCTATTAGAAGACTATTTTCATTTAGCGTCTGAATGTGTCTAAAAGGCATTGATTTTAAAGAAAGATAACTGTAAGATTAAAAAAGATATATACATGTCATTGGACTCTATTTTACTTTATTTTATTCTTTTGGAATTTTTTTTCCAAAAAAATAGCAAGGAACCAGTCAGCTGCTCGAAATGTGTCGTCACATGTGTTGTTTGAGTTGAGAAATGAAATGTTTTGTTTTTGTTCTGGATATGGTACTGTTAAATCGATTTTGTGATCATTATAAGTGGCTTAGAACAAAAGTTTTAAATTTTGATTTATGAGGCTTAAGCATGGTTTTAAAAAGTGCTATAGTTGTGTAGCCGTGAGCGCCCTTGCCTGTAACAGGGGTTGCAATAGAAGAGATGTTTAATGTAGCAGGCTGAATAGCTGTCGTGGAAAACCTAGGGTTTGCATTTTTTTTGTACAATTGTAGTATCCACTACCATCATGAAAGTTTGGAAAGGTGAGAGAATTAATGTACATTAGTTTTATTTATGAAGGAGTCATAATCCTCTTACTATATAAATAAAGAGGTTAGAACTTTTTCTGGAGGACTATTTTCCAAAACTGAATTAAAGACGTACTAATAGTGAAAATGATAAAGAAACTTCGATTTAGAAGATAATGAGAGATACTTCCAATATAAAAAACTTGTATTTCACTTTTGTTGGTGTTAACTTGTATGTTTTTGTTTTAGATGTTTTTCTTGATAATTATAGATGTTAATTTTGATTAATTTTTATCATTTTTTAGAATTTATACGTATATAATATCATTATATAAACTATAGAAAATTTCAAAATAACGGTTATCCAGCTATACCCTCTCGCTAAAGTGTTATCTGAGATTTAAACATCGGGCTTAAAGTCAGATACAAAGTGCTTTTAATTTAAGCAATATGGCATGTTAGCACTATTTAAGCTATCTTTTAATGGCTGCTTACAATTTTATGATTGTTTCTGACTTCATTTTTGTATCAATAGTTGTTTATTCGCATCATGTTGGAATGTTCTAACACAATGAGTTCTAATGCATTAGCTCTTCACTATCTCACCTTATTATTCGTAATTGATGATGGTATTAAATTATTCTTTGATCAAATTAATGAGGTTATTATGTATTGGAAGTCAATATTGAACAGGCATACACGGTATTCGGTTTTTTATTTTTCTAGCTAATTATAATAATGTTGGCCTCTAAATTTTTTTCAATTTATCTCTTCCAGTTTCGTATTGGTCCTATATGTGAATTTATCTCTTCCAGCTTTGTATTGGTCTTATATGTTGCATTATTTTCCTGTGCCTTCTGACATGCTGCTGAATATAGTACTCAATTTGACTAGGAGTCAGGTGTTGGCTATTCAAAATGTGTAGGTGATGCAACATTTTATGATGAACCGTTGTATGTTATCTTCAATTTTATAATGTATGAATATGTCCTTGTAATTATATATTTGTAAGCTTCTAACTCTCATACGTTACCATATATTGTTCTATGATTTATTTGATAAAGGATGTAATATATTTACTCATATAAGCATGATTATCTAATCTTTTTATTTAATAACATTGTTTTAAATTTTCAGATCATGATATCGTTGCAAGCTTTTATGTGCAGAAGCCAGTTTCTTTGCTAGAAGACAATATCTTGCAGCTTTCTGATGACATTTTTGAAGAGATTGGGGTTCCCTCAACCAAAGTATCTCCTTCACTTGTTTCCTTTTATGAACTAATATTTCTTTTTGATAAAAGAACTTCATTGATGTTAATATTATTTGATACAGACGTCATTCTTATATTTTAAAACCAGGTTGTCATCTTGTCTATGGATCTTTTACCACGATCAAACATGACAAAAGTGGTGTTTGCAGTTGATCCTAATGGTAAATATTCAGAAATGTCTGCAGCTGCCTTTAGTTTGATCAGAGCGTCATTTAAATACTTGGTTATACGCCAATCATATCTACTGCTCACTACATCCTTATTTGGTGTACCCTCCGTTTTTGAGGTGCTGAAATTTAAGGGAGGGATCACCATCATTCCACAACAAAGTGTGTTTCCTCTGCAAAGAGTGCAAACACTATTCAACTTTACTTTGAATTTCTCCATTTACGAGATACAATCAAATTTTGGTGAGCTGACAAGTCAGCTAAAGTCTGGGCTACATTTGGCTCCTTATGAGGTTTGTCTTTATTATATCTGTCCTTACTGTTTTTGTTGTATGGCTCTTGATTGTAATTTTTTATGAACTTTCTTCAGTTTGTATGTTAAGTCAAATCTGTCAATTATGGGTTCTGTGTGATTACCTCATTATGGCATTATGGATTCTGCTGTGGGATATCTACCAGTTACAAGTGAACCATGTTTAAGGTTGGACTCTAAGCAAAACGAGTAACATATAGCATGAAAAATAAGCTAGCTTTCTTGCGTGTATAATCTTTATTTCATGGTGAGAAAAGTGTCCTAAGTTTAGGAATTCGTTACATAATATACATTTACTTTTTCTTAGTACGTGGAGGATTTCGAATATACCGATCTCACCAAGCTGATTCTGATTGGGTTTCCTTGTTGGTATGCAGAACTTGTATGTCATCTTATCAAATTCTGAAGGTTCTACAGTAGCTGCTCCTACCACAGTTCAAACGTCTGTCCTACTTGCAGTTGGGATTACACCATCAAAGGAGAGGCTAAAGCAACTGGCACAAACCATAATGGGACATCATCATTCGTGGAACCTTGGGTTGAATAACACTCAGTTTGGTAGGGTTAAGCAGGTTCGACTTTCATCCATCTTGCAACACTCCCTTCATGGCACCGGTGGTGGCTCTGCTTGGTCACCTTCCCCTGCCCCTCTACCTCATCCTCACCACCATCACCACCACCACCACCACCACCATCATCACCATCACCACCATAGTCACCACCATAATGCACATGTTTTTCCTGAAACTTCACCTTCCCCTACACCTACACCTACACCTACACCTGGGGAAGGTGCTGCTTCACCTGAATTTGGTTCTCCTGCCTCTGCAAGAAGTGTGGCTGCCCCAGGGAGAAGTTCTTATGCTCAACCTCCAAAATGTCAATCTGGGTGTAGAAAGAGATCTAGCCGGAATACTCAAAAGCCACTTCATCTAACACCTGCGGTTGCTCCTACTAATGCCCCACACTATCCTGTTCCCTCACCACGGGATGGACCCTCAGCACATGGTTTTCATTCTTTAGTTCCTGCTTTGAGTCCTTTACCAAACATAGCATTTGCCCATGTCGAGCCCCCTCCTAAGAATGAACCATCTGCTGAACGTCCCAGCACACAATTTCATGGGCCATCACCATCTTTATGTGAGTATTGTTAATGACAATTATTTGCATGAGCTAACATATTAACTCTAAATTTGAGACAACTTGTTTTACATAATTTTTTGTCTGAGCATGTTTTAATACTATTTGTCATATCTTGGTTATCGAGTTTACTCAGTTTATAAAGGAATTAGAAATTATTATCTCAATGAAGTTGAGCTTTGAAAGGGAAGTAGGAAAGGAGGAAACTACACATTGTGTATGGGCTCAAACTAACTGCTACTCTGCATGTCCTGAAAAAGTTCTTTCACTGTTTTGCATCGAAGCACACTTTCATGCTCGGACCATACAGTGTATAGAGTCTACTGCCTTGTTTTTATTTTTGTTTTTGTTTTTATTGCCCTCTTCTTTTTCTAATGGAGTTTTCTAGTTCATCAGTATTAAATTTAACATTCCAACATTAGATTGTAATATCGAGAAATGCTAACATGAAATTCTTTGATACACTCTTTTTCTATTAAGTTTTAAGAGGATCCCACTGATAAGAGCATAGAATCAGGTTTTTTTAGTGAGACCGTATATGAAATTCATCTTATGAAGAGAGAGAGTTGGAAAAAGTGTGTTACTAAGCTCTAGCTCACTTGTTTCTCCTTATGTTTGATTATTCCCTTCGTGATTACCTGAGCTTTTTTAAACTTTAGGGTTTCTTTGTGTCTGGGTATTGCCATGAACACAATGATTGTTTAGTTCTTAAGAGTATGTGGTAACTCATTTTAAATTACCATGGTTATGAAAATGAGACTAGAATAGTTGCTTCAATTAAAAAAACCAGTGGACTGCTCTCGTATTTAGTTCATTTGAGTCAAAACTGGCTGGAACTAGTCATATCCATATCCTATACAATCAGAGAGAGCTAATTGTTTTCTTTCATTTTTTATTTACAATCATTAGATATTTTTATTCAATCTAAGAAATTCTTCTAACCAAATACAGAATCTATGTTAGTTACAAAGGTCCATATATATTAAATCCTTTAACGGATTTAAAGTTTTATTTGACTTGATTTTTTGTGTTAGTTTATTATTTAATATATTATATAATATTATAAATACATACATAATTATTTTTTGTTCCTCTATGGTTTCATCTAGCCGAATCATTGAACCCTAAAACATTGTATGCGACCATGAAACATTGATTCCTTTGGACTGACATTTTTTTTTTCGCAGCTTCTGCAGGTTGTGTTGGGACTGTTAATTGGACACCTTTAATGTTTTCAGTAGTTGTATTACTTGTATAAGCAAGTTCTGAACTGTATCATACGGCCAGATAAACCAGAGAGAGCTATAAAGGTGGGCTACGCAAAGGTTGGCTTCACATCTGAGTGAATACAAGGTGTTATTAAGAGTGTAAATAGTTTATTAAAAAGATCCAAGTACAAATGTACCCTTCAAAAAAGGGTGTAAAAAATCTAGACAGTGTATGCGTTTTCAGGTCAAAGTCTTAAAGTGGCAGGCCTTGATTACGTGCATCGCTGTAACGTTAGATGGAAAAAGGAAATGAAAGTAAAAAAAATTGTAACAATTTCCCTTTTGGTTCAACTGGCTTATAAATTATTTGTGTAGTAAGCCATAGAAAGAAAATTGGTTCTTGCCACTCTCCACAGTCTCTTAAACTTTCTATTAGACACGAATGATGAAAACATATTTGAAAACATTTGGATTACACGTTCAGAAGTAAAGTATATTTGAGAATGAAGGTTTTGGAATTGGTTTTTAATTATTCTGGATTTATCTTTCTACAGAATAATGTTTTTGAAATATATTTAAATTATCTTTATGTTAAATTTTTAATTTTTAATTTTTACTTTATTTTAACTATACATGTTAATTGCATATTATGCATATTAATCAAAACAACCTAACATCAGAGCTATTAAATATTACAGGAGCAAGCATGAGCAACATGTTATACGGGAGCAAACACATATATGTATCATGAATAGACATTTATGCATAAAACTCAATATAAAAAGGGACTGAGAAAAATAACTAGACTCCTCTTGAGGCTGATGGAAGATAAATGCATTTAAAAGAAAATTGTTGTAAATACTTCTCTCCTTTTGTCACAAGCAAAGGGTCGAAGGGATTTTTAGCATCACTACTCAACAATTTGAGTGGTAAGGGTGGTTTCTGGTTGGAAAGAAATGGTGGGAACTGGTGTTGTTTCTTAAGGTGGTGGTTCAAGGGAGAGGGGTGGTTGAAAAGTTGCTTATGGTAGACTAAGCAAATGTAACATGTTTTGCACATATGTTTAATTAAATATATTACCATTTGAGTCATATTCTCCATTTGGTGGACATCATACTTGTTGAACACGGACTGCACCATGTTTAGGGTAACAAATTGAGACTTTGGCGCGATAGTAGCAATAGCCAATGGTGAGAGGATGATGCCACTAAAAGAGTTCGATGAAACTCCAACACAAAGTGCAACAACTTTATCGTTGACATTAGCGTCAACTTTCAATTTTGCTTACGCTTCTGGTATAGCTTTTACTTTAGCTTTTGCATCAACCTCTGCTTGAATGTGAGCAACTTCAACAATCTTCTTGCGAGCAAGTTCTGCTCGAGCCACCTCAACTTTGTGTTGTAGGCGTGGAGCAAGCTGCTCAGACACAACATGATCGCATAAATGGTTGTGAAATGCATAATTTGGATTAGGAAGAAAGGATGTTGTCTTGTCTTTGAAGTGAATCATGTTAGGTTGATATTAAATATAAATACCAAACTTATACACTTTGGAAAACACAAAATTCAAATTAGAGGCCTCTGGACTAATTACTAGGTGGTGGTGCAAATCATAAAGGTCTTGTGAAGCATTTTTCTTGATAGACATTACTCCAATAATGGGTGGTTATAGATGGTGTAGAAGGAGAGGGTGAGATAGTCTTAATGAGGAGTTTGACTTTGTGTCATCTAAGGTCTAAAGGTGAAAGATGAGGGGAGACACGATTTGGAAACCACTAGAAGACAGTGGATGGTTTAATAAAGACGATAGTAGAGAAGACTATGTCTTGGTTTCTAACATACTTTTATGAAAAAAGGAAATGAAAGAAATGACAGGTCTCAAGAGGTAAGAGAATTTGTGGGTGGGACAAAAGAAAGAATTCTTCAAGTAAAACGAGTCTAAGACTTAAGAGTGTATAAAGAAAACAATTTTTTTAGGTTACCAAATTATCTAAGAGTTTATTATATTGGACATTAGAATTGGCACTATGACATTCTCCTGTGACAAAAAGAAAACAAATAAAATAATTAAA
Source organism: Lablab purpureus (assembly GCA_030347555.1). NCBI lineage: Eukaryota > Viridiplantae > Streptophyta > Magnoliopsida > Fabales > Fabaceae > Lablab > Lablab purpureus. The sequence continues at coordinate 29,063,112 of CM059260.1, forward strand.
AGGAGTAAGCCCTAAAAATATTTTAATTTGATAAAAATGGAGTTTACATTAACATATTGTTTAAGCGAAACACCGCAAAGAAAAAAATATAATTGAGGTTGTACAGAGAGAGAAAGTATTTTGGTGGATCTATAATGAATATTCACTAAGTGAAATAAGTATTTTGGTGGATTTGTACTGAATATTGACTAATGAGTAAGTGAAATAATTGAAAAAGAATGAAAATTTATGTGATAAAAGAATGATTTTTTAAATAAAGAGAAAACAAAAGATAAACATAATTAAAATAAATATTTTAAGTTACTTAATAAATAAAATGTATTTTAATAATAAACAAAATATGTTTTAATAATTTAAAATATGTATGATAAAGATGTATATACCTATTCTCATTTTTATAATTTAAAAAATCAAATATCACTTATACATACCTTCTTCTCATGATTTAAAAATAAAATGTTACTTACACACATACACTAAAAATAAGATGTTACTCATACACATTTATTATCAAAATTAAAATAAGTTCAAATAATATATTAATTATCTTTTCTTTATAAAAAATGTAATTTACATTAATCACTAATTTAATTTGTTTATCTTTTAGTTAAATAAAAAAAATTATCAACTTTTCACACATCAAAACTATACATCACATCTCCTCCTTCGTGTCATTTCACATAGTTCCTTACTTACATTATCTCACATAGTAAATAACAAAAAAAAATGACCTTTTACAATTCTTATATTTTTCAAAATATACTATCCATAATGTATTACAAAATTTATAGATTAAACATTTTAAAAAAAATATACTTCAGCAGAAGGATTGTAAGACTTTTTGAATCTTGAATGTATAATTTATAATTGATTTTTAATATTCCAATTTATTCATTTAGAAACATTTTATCAACCTTTCGGAATAATTTTAAATTCATTTAATTTGTTCTTTCTGGAGATGTGAAACTAAATCTTTCCAGAAATTTTTTTTTTTTAATTTTCCAGAAGCGCAGATGTTCCCCAACTTTTATAAAATGATACCCAAGCATTAACTCGTTAGAGTGCTGCTATTTCCCAATTTTTATAAATAAAACGCCAAATGAAATATCTGAGAATCTAAACCAAATTCTCCCAGTTCGAATGAGAAAATACGGTATACACGGGTATTTCAAGAAAGTGAACATGATGTGGACTACATACATATCCATCAGCCATCATAAAATCCCAGCGTACCATAATGAAAAAGAAAATTATATTTCTAGCGTAGCATGGGTAGCTATAAGATGAACAAAATGAAAGAAAGAGCACAGACAATGCTGGAAGGTTCAGAATTTCCCTTCTTGCAACCTTGAGGTTCTAGAATTTTTCCAGTCGTGAAAAATCATATGGTTACGACGTTTCTGCTAATGAATGCCTACCAATCAGAGTGCAATTTTCATCATCACCCGTCAGAATGCTTCAAATATGGCTTCCGTTTAATCGTGTGGTTATAGCATTGAAGTGATGCAAATTGTCCAGTATTTGCAGCAAGTCACGATATTATTGCACAACAGCACAGATGGTTTTGCCAATGCAGTGCCATCCTTATCTAACTCATGGATACTAGAGTAAAATGTATCTGATAAATTTCATCCACTTGGCAAAAAGAGCAAGAAAAATGAGCTCATTATTGTGATAAGATGGTCCTAATCTGCATCACCAAGCCCATCACTTCCATCACCCCTTTTGGATATGGGAGTAAAATGTGAATTTGGTTTCTTCTTCTGAGAAGCAATTTCAGCATTCTTCCGCAAAACAGCTCCAGGTGATGGATATGGTCGTTGTTGAAAGAGAGGACCCTGAAATTGATTGAGAGAGAATTTATAAATCATTTTCGGTTCAGGAGGTCAGGAAACTGAAACCAAAAAATATTATTATGCCAGACATATTCTACTGTGTTTCTGCATAACAGGCATCACTGCGACCCAGTGACACTTGATACTAGCAACACTAGAGGCCAGCTTGGCATCAAATAGAAGCTCTATATGCACCAATTCTATCCGTAATCTTTCATTGCACAATTTCACCTACTTTTTTTATTGTTAACACACAAGAAGACATTTTCGTGGAAAACTTCATGAAGTTACAAAATTCTTCTGAGCATTAAAGCATCCATGGATACCAGGTTAAAGCGTTTCTTTGGTTAAAAATGCATTGAAAAAATTGACATCAAAGAAAAGCAACTAAGGAAAAGATAGGAACAAAAGAACTTCTGAAAATAAAAAAAATAAAAAATAATTTACATACTGTTGCTGTTGTGTCAGCTGCTCGTGGCTGCACACCTTTCAGACCCACGACCCTGAAAGTAGTCATACATTTATAATTACTAATCACTTTATCGAGCTTTTCTATTATACGTGTGTGTAGCACACAATATACATACCAGCCACCTCGAGGAGCATCAGAATACGAGCTAGGATCCATGGGATCCAACTCATCATCCTCCGCAAGAGCACGTTTCTTTCCTCCTTTTCTACTTCCCTTGTGAAATGGAGGTTTCGAACTGGTCCTGGAGAAAGAAATTGGAATCAATACAATCCTTTCTGGCTCCCGTAGAGACAAACCATATAGATTTCAAGGTAAAAATGTGAGATAACTGAAGATAAGATGAACCCGGCCCACAACTCTCGACCCATCAACTTACTGGACTCTACAATTATATTAGTAACCAGAATTCATTATCCAGACAGATGCAACTGCCATATGCATGTTGAGATTCCCTTTTCTGTTTCATGATTGTGCGGGTAGCCAATGATTGGCTCTTTGTACTTGTTTATATATTTCTATGATGAATGAAAAGAGGACAGAGAAGAATTCGCAAACAATATTCTTAACTTAGTTTAGTATTTTATTCCCTGTAATATATCAGTAGACTATCATGAGAACTCTACAATAAATCTTCCATGAAATTCAAAGCTGAAGCTAATAATAAATAATCTTTCATCATTTCTAACATGCTATTTGGAATGGGCCTTTGGTTGGCTTAAATAGATGTAATGTAATTGTAGTCTAATACTGATGACGGAGATTGTCTTTGATAGTCTGAATAATCCTATTTCATTGAAAAGTATAATGGATACTATGTCCGCATTCCAAAATTGCTAGTTTCTAATGGGCTTCAAATACATAGGCCTCCTGTTAAAGTCTATATAGCAGGAGGGAGAGGAGGAATAAGGGCAGTATGGGAAGTGGGGAGAATGAATCTGTTAAGCGTAACATTAACAAACTGGACAGGTGGCAGCAGACTATTCGAGAGAGAGATTCATCAATCATGAGGGATAGGCAGGGAGTATTGAGCATTTTGGGGAATATCTAGGGTGGCAGAGATCACAGGGCAGACCAGGCTCTGCACGTCTGATAGGTTTCCTTTTCTATTATTCTGCATTTATATTATTCTGTGTTATGGAGATCTCATATTGATTAGTGATATGAGAAATATAGTTTATAAATGGGATGACAGACATCACCTTACAAGTTGGTGGAATCTCCAACACATCCCTCAGATTATGGTGAGGTTTCCATTCCACTTATAAACTATGAATTTCTCATATCAAGATGCGAGAATCCAACAATCCTTTGTAATGAGAGCTCTATCTCTGCAGTTTCATTGTTTTTATTTATAAATACTGGTTCCTATCAGTTTCTTTTCAAAAGTTCACTTCCCCTTGATTTTCATCAATCATTTCAATAGAATGCACCTTCCACTGTTTAACTCAAGGCAGTACCATCGCAATACGGAAGATATTTTCTATACAAGCTTTTAATCTAAGCATATTGTAGATTTTCATGAAAGCATAGTGTAGAAAAAGAGAAAAACTAAAAGATGGATAGTGGAAGTTGAAATTTAATTATATATTATTATAGAGGTCTGTCCCAAGGATGTGCAGCAAGAAAATTGGCTAGATAACATCAACTGAACAGTAATAACATTTTGCTAAATATTTAATAGCACAGCAGATCTTCGTACAACTATACCTCTGTTTGCTAGACTTATTCTCTGAAACTTCACAGGGATGTGCGGCACTGCTTTGCTGATTATTCAAACTTGAGGGCAAATATTGACATTGAGGAAGATTTAGCAGTCTGCATTTGTTCATTTTTTGATAATAAAACCAAAAAGAAATATTAGAGATAAACCTTTGCAGCTAATTTAGAAAAAAAAAAGGTAAGCAGATGATGTATATAAGCCATACATGAAGAAAAAGATCCATACTATTTTCATGGAATTCACCTAGTGAGTGGGATCCATTTTTCTGGTTGCATTTTTGTAGATTTCATTTAAATTAAAGCACATTTCCAGTGACCTCCAATTACTATTCAACCAATGATCCAGATGAACCAACAAATTACAAGTAAGCAAGACAAGTATCTTTCTGTCACAAATGGTGTTGTAAAGAAAGATCAGTAAGGAATAAAGATTTGTCTTAAAATGACAAAACTAGAAGTTGGTTAAACCGTTGAAAATTTCAGCTACAGCAGTGAAACCAGGTTTGGGTATGTGTAACCTCTTTGCAAGGAACTAGTATATAAAAATCTAAAGCATGTCACCCCTCAGAGTTAACTAATTTTGGTTTTCATGAAACTTTACTTTTTCTCAATTCCCTTTTACGTAGTGTGTCAAAGTGAACAAGATGCCCTATCATTACCAGACTATAATCATCAATCAGCTGAAAACAATGCAGATACATCCTCATTACCACCTATGATAACAATGTCGTCTACATACAACATGAGGTAGGTACATCCTTGGAGAGAATGATGATAAAACAAAGAACGATCAACATTACTTTGTACCATTCAAAACTGAGGACTTGAGACCTTATAGGGATCTACGAACACAACATACCATATCAAACGACTCTCCCTGAGTAGCAAGTCTAAGAGGTTGTTTCATGTAGATTTTCTCATCAAGATCACTATCTAGAAATGCATTCTTTATTTCAAGCTAAAACAAAATCCAGTGACAAATAGATGAATGGAGAAGAGAAATCAAATATACGTAATTTGGCAACAAGATAGTGTTAGTATAATCTTGTCCATAGATTTGTGCATATCCTTTGGCAATTAGGGTAGCTTTATAGCAATCAATTTTACCATTAGGTCCTACTTTAAGAATGTACAACCAATGACACCCTAACAATTGATTTACTAACTGAAAGAGGAACCAACTCCCTAGTACCACTACTTTGAACGACACACATCTCATCAATCATTATTTGTCACCAACCTGGGTGAAATAAAGCTTCACCTAGAGACTTAAGAATAGGAACAAAAGATAAAAAGGACAAACAACTATAATGTGTGGTGGAAAACCGTTGATAACCGAGGTTAGTATAATGAGAATAAGGGTTATACATTGAACGTATACCTTTTCGAATAGCAATAGGCAAATCATTTTCGAAGGAGACAAGATCCTATATAGGAGATAGTGTTGGGGAATGATCAAACATGACCTCTACTATTTCATAATCTATCAAGAATGGGTCCTATACTAGAATGCCAATAGGTCGTGAGTGGCATTGATATACCTGAAGTGGTACTAGGGAAACATTCTGAGGTATGGCGAAGTCATCTAGTGATGAAGGAAGATTGACAAAGGAGGAAAGCTAACTACATATATTGGTTAGAAGAAACAGGTGTATAATATGGGACAGACTCAAAGAAAGAAACATCAGCAGAAACAAAATACTGATTAAGTTCAGGAGAGAAACATCAATACACATTTTGAGAACAATGATATTTGAGGAGACAATTTATCTTGACAAGGTGAGGTTATGTAGAAAACATTTGGGATCAAAAACACATACAAGGTTATATAAATGGGAATGATGAGGAAAAAGGACAAAGTGAGGTACTTGATCATCAAGGACACATGATGGCATCTGATTAATGAGATAACATACAGTCAAGATAGAATCCCCAAAAAAACAATGTAGAACATGATCATGAAGGAGAATGGTTTGAGTAGTTTTAGTGAGGTATTTGTATTTGCATTTAGCTACTCCATTTTGTTGAAGAGTATAAGGACATGAAGTTTGATAGAGAATACCATTAGATGTCATGAAATGCTAGAATTGGTGAGACAAGTGTTCACGAGCATCATTACTCTGAAAAAAGTGTATGGATATACCAAATTGTGTTTTGATTTTATTATAAAATGTGTGAAAGATAGAAAACAATTTTGATCGATTTTTCATCAACCAAATCTAAGTACATCCATAATACTTATCAATAAAGGCAATAACATTTAAAACTAGGAGGACTAGTAGTATGAGGAGGACCTCATAGTGAACTTAGGAAGAAGGAGATGAAGCTTGTTTATAAATGCTATTTGAAAAAGAGTAATGAATATATTTACCTAACTGACCGACTCACAATCAAACTAGACAAGTTTTTTAAACTTGGAACCATCTTGAATACTATTGTCAAGCTGGGAAATCTTGCTTTGCATTAATCATCATTAGAGAAACCGTAGACACACAAACAAGTATAGATGGAGAGAGATAGTAAAGGCCACGATACTCACATCCAATGCCAATCATTTGTCTCTGTATCCAATCTTGTAATGTAACATTATTTTACCGAAGGTGAAGAAAATGACATGAGATTTGGTCAATTGGGTGATAGAAAGTAAATTAAATGGTTAGTTAGGCACATAAAAATCAAAGTCAATGGTAAGAATTCCCCCAACATTAGCATGTTTGGTTGGGATTATTTCAAAAGAAACATCCAAAAATAAGCAATTATTTCTCCAAAATAAGATGAACCAAACATATACTAAGACCTCAGTAATTATTAAAAACTAACAACACTCTACCTTGTGCAGTGTTTGCAGTAACCCCATGCTTGAACAAGGCCAACACCCCAACCACCACATCCCGTGCACCTCGGTAAATTAGATGATTGGTCATACCCAACACCAACAGACAAGTTTGAGTGATTTGAAACAACTTCCTGAGCTAAATTAGGTCGCTTCCATTGCGATACATGAGTTTTTGTATTGTAGTAATACTTATGACCTTAAATACAAAGAAATAATTGATAAGATAACTTAAAATTCTTAAAACAATGGCAAAAAAAGATAATAAAAACCAATTGCACAACGACAATGAAGTCTATGGATAAATTGGTCCAGCAAACAAACCACCCTAAAAATCAGTTGGCAAGTGTTAAAACATTTTATTTCTATAGCAAGAAACTGGAATATATATTGAACCTGGTTGCATATATACATGATCACGATGAAAACTTGTAATGTTTATACCAACCAACAATGAATGAAGAATCAAATACATTTACCAATTGACAGAACAAAAACATGCAAAAGGGAGAAACAAATAAAAAGTCAAATAATAGAACTGTTAAACTATAGCAAAGAGAAAGATGTTAAGTTGAAACCCTGAGTTTTTTAGACAACAAGGATGCTCTACTCATATTGAGAAAATGGAACCAATGTAATTAGTAAAGAAAATTTGATATCCTCTAGTAACAAATATAGGATACAAGAATAAATAAAATGTTCCTAATAATACGTATAAAATCTAGATCTTCTTGATTTTATAAGATTTTTTCCTTATTTCTTTCTATACTAATAAGACTCCCCCGTCAAGTTAGAACATACAACTCCCATGTTCTGCAAATATAATCGATCATTTATTCTTAGAGTTGACAAATCTAGTGGTGATCATCTGTCCTCAATGTGTTTTTCTCCATAATATTAAGTATAGCTGTGATGTACTTTTTTATCAAATTTCAAATACTCTTGATCGATTACACAATTTGAGCACTAAAAAACTTAATGGTTTTACTTTCTGTTTTCTAGCAACAACAACAAAGGCCTTTCCCACTAGGTGGGGTAAGCTATGTAGATCACATAATGCTATTAGGCTCAATTAAAGACCAGATTTACCATGAGATCCCTCTAAACATCTTCTCTCAATGTCCTTCTTTGTACCCCTATCTTCCTTTCACAGAACAAAATACCATACAATCTAATCTCCCCCCAATTTTCCACTTTCTAGAATATCATTTTTTTAGCACGACAATACCTCTCATATTGAGTAAAATGAACTAATTGATGTGGTACTTAAGCCATGAGGCTCTCCCACCTAATGGACTAGCATTTTGGGTTGGACTCTCCTCCTCAAGGCTTAAATACTACATCAAGTAGTTCATTCTAACTCAATGCAAGACTCTTAACATAACTCTTGCGGTATGGTTATACTGAGGTTCTAATCAATTGGTATTAAGTTTTCCATCACGTATCTCAGCTACAAACAAGCAACACAGGTATTGATGTGGACAACAAGGCTGCAGTGCATGGGATGTTAGGATCCAACTGCAAGATATGGGACTTCTATACCACATTTGAAGTATGGGAATATGGGATTCTAGTGTAGGGTTTATAACTGTATTGTAGCCATTCTTTCTCTAATTCTAAACCAGTACTACTGATGAACTCATTAGAGTCTCCTTAGAATATAATAAATAAAACTCAGAAAGACCAGATGCAACCACATGATATTTTATATGTGCTGAACCTGATGTTTCATCCAATGACTCCACCCAATATTCTGGAAGATGTGAAGATGATGGTGATTGCTCAGTTAAGCATGATTCTTGAGGTTTTTCCCATTGACTCTTCCCTGTACTTTCATTGTAATAATAACATGCTCCACTTCCAGGATCTTTTGCCTCAACCTACATGGAAAATTAGTGATTCATATTAGCTAGAAGTAGTAAGGTATTGATAACATTAAGATATGCTTATTGTCCGAACTTATAATGGGCAATAAGATATCGTTAATTATATACCTCCAAACCTACTCATGAACTTCAACTTCTGAACAAAAACTATTTCATTAGCAGGGTACAGAGTAAAACCAACATCTGATTTGCTGTTTCTAGTTTGTCAAGCCTAAGGTTCCTCATTCTTCCATAATTCACATACCAAAACTTTCAGCCAATAAGATTTTATTTACCTTCCTTTTTGTTTTGCAAAAAAATATACCCAGGATTGTGGTGATGACTAAATATGAAGCAGCTATGACACCAAAATCGTAATTCTATCTTTTTTTTTGTCAAATTTAGGATTTGATTTAAGAAAGTCCAAGATTGATTAGGAGATTTAAAATAGCTAAAGGAATATGCAAAGAAATTTTCCACCCAAATTCTAAGGGAATCTTTATAACAAGTGATAGTGATGATACACACCCATCCTGGTGGCAACTTTTGATTTTTCGTAACTTCTGCCGCGGTGGCTTTCTGAAACTCAGAAACAGGTAATCAGTAAGGTAGTTGAACATATTGAAAATAATTACTGTAAAACACCTAAGAACATGAGAAACCAAAAGTTAAAAGTGCAGCACAATAGTTTTATATGCTAGAATATCACATATTTCAAACCCCAAATGAAATTTGTAGCACAAATTTGTGAAATGAGGCCTCAGAAATAGATTGTCTTCCCCACTTTCAAGGAGGAAAATAACAGGAAAAAAAAAAGGTGAAGGAGGGGGAAATGAATCATGATAACAAATATAATCTAAGATCGATATACTTACAAGATCTGCACTACAAGAATTGTCATCAAGAATACCCCTAGCTCTCAACCTCTGCTTGAGGTACTCCGGCAATTCTTTGGCTGCAGGCTTTTGTTCTGAACATCTATCAAGTATAGGATTGGACTGACTGAAAGCATTGCTACCTACTTCACAGTTCCAAAAGCAACAAAGTTAAGGTACAAGAGTCTGCAGCAAGAATTAAAATCTGTGCAATTATATTTACCTGCAGTAGTATTAAGTTTTGGAGCATCATAATAGGCACCTCCACCAGGCACACCATATCCATTGCCTATTTCTGTGTTACCTGATACAGCATGCATATAATCCCAAAGTAATCAGACAAATTCATTACCGTTAAAAGACGATCATAGATAGATGAAATTATTAGTATTAGTGATGTGTTTCGAAGAGCTTATTTACAGTTCATTTAGGCTTATCTCATGACATAAGCACTAGCATACGTATTTGGAAGAGCTTATGAAAAATAGGTATGATATGTTTACAAGCTATGTTAGCTTATCTCAAACTCTATAAGATAGCTTATGAAAAACAATTATAACTTGTACGGAAACAATAGCCCCACTTCTTCAATTATTGAAACAACTTATAAATAAGTACTTACATGATAAGCAATTATTCAACAAGCACTTAAGTAAGTTTCTTACTGTCCCAAAACACACCCTAAGTTAGGATAATCTTGTAAGATAATATTTAATTCCACTCAAAGAACACCCAGAGGTTGCCTGAAGATTTTCTGTGGTTAATCCACTCAAAGTGCTCCAGCTGTTCCGTTGGGGGAATTACTGTGTAAGTGACAAGGCCAGCACAAATTCAATAAGGGCACACATATTAAATTTTTTGCTTTTCCTTTTTCCTTTTCTAAAACCTTATAAATCCAACATGGTCTTGAAGTGGTATGATAAACCTCACCAATATCTCCTTCATTATTAAAACCAACATTTTAGTCATGATTTATTATTTCATAATTTATAATCTCTCCCAGTTGACAGATGCTGTCCATTTGTTTACTCACTTTCCTCCACCCCTACCTGATACTCTCCCTTGTGTATAGATTCACTCAGGAAGACCTTCACAGAGGTACAAATGCGACTCTAATATACACCCACAATACGACAGTTATTTATTTCTATAGTCAAAATCAATTACAATAACTCGGGGTTCTCATATTTGTGTGAAGGGGATAGACACATGATTTATTGTTCGTTTTGGTAAAGATGTAAGATGTCCATTAAATGAAAGAGTCAACAAAATGGAAGAAAAAAATATTATGAGAAAGACAAGTCCTTTAGAGTTGAACAACACTTGGCTAAGTAAACTACAGACCTTCTTCCGCACGTGCAGCTTTCCCACGCTTCACAGCCATTTCAGCCCTATGCTCTGTGGCCATTTTCAATAGATGCTCCTGTTTTTTTTTAAACAAAAAAAAAACAAAAAACTGTGTCTAATCCTCCCACTCTTGAAAGAAATAAAATTAATCCTCTAAATCACTTTATTATCACACACCTTCAAAGCATTGGGGTCTCGCCGCTCGGAGAATACATCCAAATTATCCTTGTTAGGTGCAACAGCAGTTCTCTCCTCTCTAGAATGGCACAACACAAACATCTAACTCAACAATCCCACTCTCTCAAACCACTAACATTTCAAGAAAGCATTTCCTAAAGGAAAAAAAATCATTAAACACCTTTGACTCCTTATGACATTTTGCATCGCAATTTCCTGTCAATAAAAACAAATCCAAAGCAACCAAAACAGTCAAATGAAAAATAACCAATTAAGAGACGAGAACAAGAGAGCAAGGTCTTAAAACAGGTCCACAAGATAAACAAACAACAATTACACCCACATATCTCCACAATTTCAAAGAATCACAAAGAATCCAAAACAGAAATGTAAAATCTTGCACAAGAGATAGCAACATACTTGTTCGCGCAGCACTGCATCCTGAGCAGCAATATCAATGTCGCCAGAGCCATTAAACTGTGCTCCATAGTAGTTGGGAGCGATGTTATTGGAAACTGTCTCTGCGACACCATCCACTTTATTGTTTTCAGCAAAGTTAGAATTGGAAGAGTTAATTTCTTCATGTTGCTTGGTTAGTTTAACATTGGAAATGACCTCTGAGGTTGATGCATGACCGGTGGCGAAGCCATAGTGTGAAAGGGTTCCTTGTTGAAGGTTGGAGGGGACGTTGGGAGAAAAAGGGTATTGAGGTGAAGGAGCGGCTTGGGCGTAGTTTGGCCACGAAGGAACACCTGGAGGAAGTGGTTGGTCTTGAGAATTTTCCATGTCTTCTAACACACCAAAAATGGGTGAAATTACGATACCTATTGATGCAGATTGATGAGAAATAGAATCAATTTGCGTCGAAATGAAGAAGGATTGAAAGGTAGAGAGAGAAGAGATTTTCGCCTTTTGATTGTGAAGGTAACTAAGAGAGAGATGATTACTGTGTTCATGTGGTGGATGAAGAAAACTACAGTGGTGGTGACCACCTTCTTCCTCCATGGTAATATCTTCTTCCCTTATATTTACTAGAATACCCTTATACATTTCCTAAATAAAAAAAATAAAAAAAGAATTTTAGATTATGTGTTTTGGATAGATTTTAAAATACTCTATCCAATAACACTCCATATTTAATATTCTAAAAGGATTATAATTATTTTGAATTACATAATCATTATGCGTGGGTAGCCCAACAAAAATCCCACAATTAATTAGGGAGTGCTTCTTCATGCACTTCCATTTTTTTTCCTTGCATCTTCGTATTTCTTCTCACATTCTCAAAAATGTAAAAAAATTAAAATTACTTAAAAATCATACAAATTTTATCTTTTAGATTTTATAATTCTAAAGTCAAATTTTTAAACAATTATTTTCTAGATTGTAGAATCCAGAAGTGAATTCTGATTTAAAATAAACTAGATAATTTTTTAAAAACATAACTTTCAAATTATACAATTTTAAAAACAATTTTTCTTATATAAATAATTTCTAGATTTTATCATCTAAAAGTTATTTTTGTATCCAACTCACTTCTGGATTATATAATTTAGTACTTATTATCGGATTACATAATCTAAAAAGTAATTGAAAAATATTTTTGTAGAAAAAATGAAGAAACAAAAACTGAGAAGAATTTAGAAGAATAATTTTGATATTTTATAATTTTTTTAGGTGCAAAAAGAAATGGGAGATGCAAGAAGAAAGACTCTTAATTAGGTTGGAAAGATCCTCAAAACCAGTTATTCCTCTAACAATTATGCATGTGTATTTCACTCATTTGAATTGAGGTTTAGTAGTGTATTTACCGGAGGCATACCTACATATTTGTTCTGTGTTTTTGGGAAGGTATTTATTTTTCTTCCGTTTGAGGATTGCTCCCCATCCTAATTCACATCCATCGCTTTCGATTATCAAGTAATCGATATCTAATGGAAGTTGTAGAGTTGGTAATGCTTTTACTATTTGTTTTATATTCTGGACCAATCTTATGTCTTCAGAATTAAATTTTTTTTCTCCTTTTAACGAGGTTTTATTGTATAGAGGAGCTGTGTATTTTCCTAAATCAGGAATAAAATTTCTTGCATAATTTAAAAGTTCTTGTCAACCGAAAACCTGTATGTCCGGTTTTTACCCTTCAGTCTATTGCTCTTGTAAAAGAGCAAAATTACTGTGTCACAGGTAAAAACTGATGCTGAAGTTACTTCCGATTTACTGATACGGAAGTCAATCCACTTCAATTACTGACATATCAAAAAGATACCAAGAACGCCAGGCTCTGATACCAGGAAGAAAAGAAACGGAGAAAGGGAACATAAAAGAGATGAAAACAAAAGAAGAAAGCAGTAAAAGCAGAAACATAAAAGCTCTTCTAAGATTATAAGAGTATAAATCTGGCAAAGCCGGTTAGATACTCTCTTATAAGCTTATACAAGCTGGAAACGTAAAGACTGTACAGGTATATTAAGCCTTTAAATGATTATCGCATCTTTTAATGAATAAAACTTAAGGCATCTGCAGATGCCTGAAAATAAAACTACTCCATAAAGGAGATGCTTACTTCTTACTTGGGTGTAGGAGAGGGTGAACAACAAAAGAACTTGAAGAACTTCTCAATTATTTATTGCAAGAAGAGAGTAAATACAAAGAGAAAAGAGTGGAGAGAAGATTTTAGAGAGGGGGAGTGGAGGGGGACTCTGCCCAGCATAAGGGACTTAAGAGTCTATTTGTAAGAAAATTTTTACACTGTATATGGGAACGAGCGTTCCCTTGAGTACATGGTCGTTCTTGTCAACCGAAAACCTGTATGTCCGGTTTTTACCCTTCAGTCTATTGCTCTTGTAAAAGAGCAAAATTATTGTGTCACAGGTAAAAACTGATGCTGAAGTTACTTCCGATTTACTGATACGGAAGTCAAGTCTCCGAGCTCTTCTTCCAACATTTGGTCTGAAAACTCGGTTTCTTCATTATCTGACGGAAAGGATTGTTCTGGGGTCCCTTGTCCGTGGCACCCTGTTTGTTCATAAATTTCTTTGTGTATCCTTTCTCGTTCAAAATGCTTCACCAATACTGGACTGACTTCGATGGGAAAAGGATGGAATTTGTTTCCCATATGTTTCTTCCAGTATATTTTTGTGTTTACTGTCTCTTTGAGGAGGATGAACTCCTGGACGTCTTTTTTAGTGAATTTCCAGTTGAATCCTTCTATATAGGCTTTCCACAGATGATATTGATACAACTGGTCTTTGTTGATACATAATCCTTTAAATGGATCATGTTCTGGGGCTGCATAGCTGTTTAAGCTAGTGTTTGTGTACAGCTTTATTACGTGAGTTGCTGTACTGTTTGGGGAGGAGGCACTTCTGGGAGAAGAAGTTATATCTAGGAGGACATCATTCATGTACTCCGCCTGTATCTCGTTAACCACAGTATTGATTTCAGGAGTTAATGCCTGGAATCTTTCGGTAGGTGGAATCGAAATAGTGTGTAAACAGCCAGTTTCTAGAAGTGCTTGGGGGCTTATAACGACATCCCTGTATAGTTGGCTGGTGAATGTTCTTAAATTTATTTGGGCCTGTCTGGTAATAAATTTTATCTGGCAGGTACAGTTTGTGTCTACTGTTTTGCAGTAGTCCGAAGATTCTGTGCAGGAGTTTCTTTGGTTGAAATAGGTTTGTGTCTTTACATAAAGCCCGTTGTAGTTGTGGGCTTCAGAATGGGCTTCAAAAAGAAACATTTGTATAACTCCAAACTTTGCCAGGAGGATGTTGGGATTTATTTGGGGAGGAATGCTGCTGGATGCAGCAACATATGTCTATGTTTGGTTTTTGGGCTCTAGGGCCAGTGCTGCTTTTATCTTGCTCTCGTCAATGGTCTGTAGTTTTAAAGTCATTTGGGCTTCTTCTACAGAGTAAAAGCCTTTGTAACTGGACCAGAGTTGATCTTGCTTGGCTTCGGAGAGGTCTCTGAATGAGGTGTAGACCCCTTTGTTGGGCTTTTTGTCACTGTTGATCTGGTGTTTACCATAAGAAACTATTGCCTCGCAATCTGTCCTAATGGTTATTTCTGGTTTGTTTATTAAAAATAGTTTGAAAGCTTCTATGGCATGTATGATAGCATTGACTTCATAGTCAGTGCTGGTTTGGTATATTTAAGGTTTAGTAGTGTATTTACCGGAGGCATACCTACATATTTGTTCTGTGTTTTTGGGAAGGTATTTATTTTTCTTCCGTTTGAGGATTGCTCCCCATCCTAATTCACATCCATCGCTTTCGATTATCAAGTAATCGGTATCTAATGGAAGTTGTAGAGTTGGTAATGCTTTTACTATTTGTTTTATATTCTGGACCAATCTTATGTCTTCATAATTAAATTTTCTTTCTCCTTTTAACGAGGTTTTATTGTATAGAGGAGCTGTGTATTTTCCTAAATCAGGAATAAAATTTCTTACATAATTTAAAAGTCCTAAAAAGGATCTTAATGTTTTTATTTCTTCCATTTTATCAGGAAATTCTTGTATTTTCTTTGAAATATGGGGTTGGAGTTTTATGGTTCCGTTTCCTATTTCTGTTCCTAAAAAATCTATAAAATTTTTACAGATTTCCATTTTTCCTTTGGATATTATTAATCCATGATTTTCAAGTTTATATAAAACTTCTTTTAAATGAAGATAATGATCTTCTTTTGTTTTGGAAAATACAAGTATTTCGTCTATATAGACGCAAGTAAAAGGTTTACAGTCTTTAAAAATGTTATCCATTTTTCTTTGAAAAACTGCTGGTGCATTTTTAAGACCAAATGGCATTACATGCCATTCGTATAAGCCTTCAGAACAGGAAAAGGCTGTCCATTTTATGGATTCAGAATCCATTTTAACCTAGTGAAAACCACTTTTAAGGTCAAATTTTGAAAACCATTTCGCATTTTGAATGCGGTTTATAAGTACCTCTTTAGACGGAATTGTATATCCGTCTTCGACCGTATTGTCGTTTAACCGTTTGTAATTGTAAACCATTCTAGATTTACCTCTCTTTTGTTCAGAAGATTTGTTTACTATGAAAGCGGGGCTCCTGTGAGGACTTTCACTTGGAGCTATTACTTTCAATTTTAAAAGGAGATTAATATGAGTTTGGCATTCTTCTTGTTCCCAGTTATTAAATTGTATGTCTTTTGTTTTTATAATTAAATCGGGATTGATTACGTTTATTTTACAAATAACAGGGTCACGATCCCAAAATTTTGTTGGGTCTTCCCCTATTATACTTGTCTTATTTTATCTATCCAAAATCTGTTGGATATTATCAAAAGTTATTGTTTTAGATATTTTTATGGACGAAAAAGAATCCATAATTTCGTCTGGATAATAATAGTCCATTAAATCTAAGTTTTTATTCTTACAATCACAGTCTTTATGTGATTCAGGGTTTTTACATGAACATTCCTCGGAAGGCTGTTCTGTATAACTGTCTCCACTAATTATGGGTGACATCTGTGATTTATCACTAATAATCACATAATCTTTGTTTATAGTGATTGATCTGTTTTGGCCTAAAATAAAATCTAGGCCTAGTATCATACTTTGTTTTGAGGGAACCAAATTTTCCACTCGCATGGTTCTTATGTGTATTTTCTGTCCAAATAAGTCACAATTTGTGCTAAACTGTAGAGAAATATTATTTATTTCTTCGTCATTTATCATAACTAGCCCAGACATGGTCCTAGTTTTACGTATTTGTTTACTTTTAGTAATCATGTGTGGGGGTACTTTTGTCTTACAGATGACTGTTTCAGAACATCCTGTGTCTAAAAGGGCTTGTATAGTTTCTTCTCTAGCAGGATTTTTGTCTTGCTTAGGGAAATTTATTTTAACTAAAACCTTGACTGAAATTAGTTGTTTTTCATTACAAACTAATGGGATGCATTCCATAGTTCCCATCATGTTGTTTTGTACGTTTTTAGAGACTACGATTGTCTCTTGGTTATGAACTATTTGTTCTAATCGAAGAAGTTTTTCTTCGAGATTATTTAGTCTAGTTTCTAGGATTGAAGTCCTAGTATCTATTATATTTTTATCTTTTGTATTTTCTTTGTGTTCTAGAAATACTGGTATTTCCAGTATTTGCAGGTGTGTTTTTATACAATTTATACAAAAAATTTTATAGCACTGCGAGCAATGAGCTCTTTGTGATTTGTGAAAATATCTATCACAATATTGGCAGGGAATGGATCCTGGCCCTAAGAAGAATTGTAATGTGTGGTCACAAATGCTTGTCATTGTTGTGTTCATTAGGTAATAACCAGAATCGTCTAGTATTTCACCTAATTCATTGTATTTATCATTTAGTTCGAAATCATTTTCTTTGGGGTACAAATGAATGAATTCGTTATGTGTGAAATCGTTTATTAAATCGTAATTTTTACGTGTTTTACTAGTATCGATTTCATCATCGTACTCTGTTATACTGACTACTGATAAAATTTCAGAGTCAGTGGATACATCTTCATCGATGGGAAGAAGATTCATGTGGCAGGATTTTATTAGTTCTGCCTCCTTAGTATAGAGATTAGCTATATTCGGGCAATCTCTGGAGAAATGTCCGGTTTGGTTACAAGCGTAACATTTTAACGCCTGTTTGTAATTTTTACCATCTCGGTATTTCCTAACGTGTTTGTCAGGGTTTAATGTAGGTTTCCTGGAATTTGAAGACCTAATGGTATAAGTTTTTCTAGACCTAGTTGGTTTTTGTACAGTCGATTGGGATCCTTGACTGTAATTTTGTCTGTAAATTTGGGTATACCTAGGTTTCTTTCTAGGTGCATATCTTGATTTGTTTTGGTTATACTGTTGAGGAGTATATATTTGTTTACAGATTCCTGAATCAGAATCTTTTAACTGTTTTTGTATCGCAATATGCGTACATGTGTCTTCCATCACTTTCATGATGTGTTGTATTCTTATCGAGAGATTATTCAACATGGGAGTAACCTCTTCATTTTTCCAAGACTCTCTAATTTTTTGTCCTAGTTTACCGGGAAGTTTAAGAAACATCTTTTCTCCTACATTTACATCATGGAAGCATCCGGCTATGGACGCATACATCAAGTAGTCTTGTAAGAATTCTTTTATCTTTCCGAAATAAGAAATTGACAACCTTTCTAGATGACCCAGATATATTTGTTGTCTAAGTGTATTCCCATCATTTGCAGATTGGGATGTTAATAATCTCTGTATTAAAGAACAGAAATTGTAAATGTTAGGACCTGGTTCGATCACTAACGTGTTTAATTCGGCTGGGTAATTCTTTTTGAAAGATTCCCAACATGCTCTTGCTATGTCTCCTAAATAAGTTTCACCCTTGGTGATCATGTCTTGAGAAGTCTGGACTTCTTTTTCATAATGGATACTGTAATCACGGATTACAGTCGCTGTCCATTGTTCGATGTATGTTGGAAGTAATTGGGGATCAATTCCTCCTATGTTTAATAAAAGGTTTGGTAATACGAAATTTGGCTCTACTGGAAGCCTTTTTCCGTGCGTAATGTATTGGTTGTCGGAAAACGTGACATTTGTGGGTGATTCTCTGGGTATGAATCCACCAGTAGAATAACTTTGTGTTCCAACATGTTCTAAATGATAACTGGGGGGGTTTACTGACCCTATACTTTCAATGACAAAACCTATTTTGGATATTGGTTCTGAAATGATTGAAAGATTATCTTCTGAAGGTTTTAGGGACTCTTCTGTTAAATTTAAATCAAGGAAATCTTTTATGATAGTTTCCTCATCACTAGTATATTCTGTTTTTGTTTTTGACGCATGATCTAAAGATCCTTGCCTTAATTCGGCTATGATAGCCTGATGATGATTCCACTCTTCGTCAGACATGTCATCTTCTTCGTCATATTCTAAGATATTCATCATAGAAATATTTTTCGTTATTAGGGATAGCTGAGGTACTATGCCTATTTTGTATTGTTCCTTCCTGTTCTAGGTCTGTTAATGGAACGTTTATGTAATTTGTGAAACTTAGGCTCAGCCCTCTAGATCTGTTATGTAAAATTACAGATGATGGAGCTGTAATAGTGTTATTTTCTTCTCTGGGAAGATGTGTTTGCCATAAATGTCCTTCATTTCTTCTTGTGAAGGCTTGGGCGGGCAGAAACTGTGTACCAAAAGAACTGATGACTTCTTCTAATGGCCTTGTGTTTATCCTATACATGGAAGTAATATGGTTACTTATTCTTCCTATGAATGTTATATCTAAGTGTAGGTTTTCTCCCATCCAGTCGGGTCCGAAACCTATGGTCTGCACTTCTAAGTTTATATGATTTATAAAATCTTGCAGTGTTAATGTAAAATTTGGGGCAAGATATATGAGGGAAAAAGGTTGATTTAAATCTACCTCTAAGGTCCCTATCACACTTTGTGAATCATTGTTCTGGAACCTTGAATTGTGTAAGACGATTAAGGCTCTGGCTCCAATCATATGTCGGGCCAAAGATCTAACACCAATGGTAATTAGACCCATGTGTACATATCTACCCTGTTGAACTTGTAATTGTCTTCCTGTTTGTGGAGATATCAAAGGGATTATCTCGTATGTATTGTCTGGGAGGTGGAAATCTTCTACTCTCCTATACCGATAAAGGCTAGTTCGCTCAGGGCTTAACCATCCTATATCATATAATAGTCTAGGATTAAGGGAATCAATCCTTGAGTTTGACCATATGTCTGTGTTTTGTTGTATGTCAACTAGGTCTTC
The DNA here is from genome assembly GCA_030347555.1 of Lablab purpureus. NCBI lineage: Eukaryota > Viridiplantae > Streptophyta > Magnoliopsida > Fabales > Fabaceae > Lablab > Lablab purpureus. The sequence continues at coordinate 29,083,000 of CM059260.1, forward strand.
TAATCTTCTCACATTAGTAGACCTTTGTCTATTTAGGAATCTGTCTAGGATTCCTGGGTGTTGTATAAGGTTTTGACTTCTAGTTTGATGTTCCCTTAATCTTCTGGGATTTCCAGGGAATCGTTGTGTATTTTCTGAATTTGGTGTGTTATTCATATTAACACTTTCAGGTTGGGTTTGTGTGGTTGACAAAGTAGGTTGTCTAATCATTAAAAATTATTATCACTTTTCGTGGGAATAGCTGTATTATTTTCTACAACTTTTGTTTTTGTGATAACTTTAACGAATTTCTGGGAACTTTTAGAAATTGCCTTTGTGTGGATGTGTGTCCCTAGAGATAAGTTTGTGATTTGTTTTGCAAGAATATCTATATCTTTTGACAAATTTGTCTCTTTAGTGGAATCCACTAGGTATGTTAGCTTCCTAGAAACTTCTTCTAGTAGTGCTATTATGGTATTATTTTGTCCAATAAGGACTGAGTGTACGTGATCTACCTCTGGAGAAGGTTTTTTATAACCTACCGGAGGAGACTTTGTAATTTGTTCTGCCACAGCTAGGGCGGATTTGTATTCTTCGCCCAGAAAGGGCTGTGTGTTTTCCATTAAAATTTTAAAAATTAAAAAGTTGTGGAGAGTGATTTCAACAGAGCGCAGAAAGAAAAAGCAGCGAGGAGTGCTAAAAGTATGTGAAAAGCAGTAGGCGAAAAGCAGGCATCTACAGAATACACTGTAAAGTATTATTCATAAAAGAATATAGATAATCATAAGGCTTAATAAAAACTCTTTTTTTTTTTATAAAAAAAAAAAGAAATCTATGTGCAAAAGGAGAAATATGTGTGTAAAGAGTGCCGCAATATGCAACGTGTTCCTCATCCCACTCAGGTAGCATAAAGGGTCTTATGGTCTAGCAGCCCTCCTGGCCTTACCCGCCCAACTACAAAGGGAATCCTAGCGAACACAAACCACTTCAATTACTGACATATCAAAAAGATACCAAGAACACCAGGCTCTGATACCAGGAAGAAGAAAAAACGGAGAAAGGGAACATAAAATAGATGAAAACAAAAGAAGAAAGCAGTAAAAGCAGAAACATAAAAGCTCTTCTAAGATTATAAGAGTATAAATCTGGCAAAGCCGGTTAAATACTCTCTTATAAGCTTATACAAGCTGGAAACGTATAATTCATCGTCAAAAATTATTTTATATTTTAATGTTTGCTGGTATAGAATGGATGCTTTGTAAGAAATGTTTGTTGTGTATCATTACTCTTCTAGAAATTATATCTAAAATAACCAAATAAGTATATTCTTTTTGTAAAGTTAGATTTTTTAACCAAAATTATGTGTGGTCATATTCACATTAAAAGAACTATAATCCTACATACATTTTTATGTACTAATTCATGTGATTCTTACATTTCAATCCATGAGTACATGTTCCGTGAGTGGGCTCCTTGCCTTTATTTCAGTTGTACTAGTTTGAACTCTAATATGGCCCAATTCATATTAGCACTTATATGTACTATTAACAAAAAAAGTTAAAGCTCTTGCTCTGCATATATTGTAATTCATTTTTTTGTCTGTTTAATACGAGATAAAAATAGGTAGGAGACAGACAGTGTAAAATACGGTTTTGATATATTTGTTTAATAATTTTTGTCCTGGCTGATGAAGTAATTTTGATGGACTTCATATGAGCTAATTCCTGGTCCGGTAATTTGGGCTCCAGCATCTATTCTAGCCCAAGTAGTTTGGGCTCAAGTATGACCCAAATAAGAGACGAATAGTGAGTCAAGAACCAAAAACAGAACGAAAGGCAGCGCAAGGAAGGAGCTATTTATTCTTTGTTTTAAAGCACTCTTCACTTCACTATTCACACTCTTCGCATTCTTCGCCACCTTCTCAACTCTCTTTTGATTATCTTTGCATCTTCGCACCAAACACCATGGCGACCAACACGTTCGTCGGAGGATCACTCTCCGCACGCTCTCTCTGTCTCCAGTTTAATCAGAGACTGGTATCCTTTTCGATTTCCGTTTGATCCTCCCTTGCGCTTTGAAGCTTTTGATTATAACTGTTATTCTGCGTTTTGCTTTGCTCTTCTTTTTCTTACGATGTTCGCACTATGAAATCCTCGGATTCTCTGTTTATTTGTTTCTTTTTCGTTGTTATTTTTACGTGCAAGTTTTTCCGAATTATGTATTCTACTACTGGTACAGAGTTTCCTTTCTGGAAACCGCGTTTTACGAAGGACAACGCGTGATGATCTTTCGTTGATTGATTTTTTTTTACTAATTTTCTTTATTTTGTCAAAATATTTTGCGCGTAATATTACGACGATAATAACTACTGCGTGTACGTATTGACGTAGAATATTTGTTTGTTTAAAATTTCTGGTTGATTTCATAATTGATGTTTTGCGTTGTTTTGCCGTTTGAAAAACCGTTACACGTTAAATTTTCATCCATTGAACGATGAAGCCTAACTAAGCTAGTGTTTACTGCTTGTAGCATTTGTTATGTTTTAAGGACATAAATTCCAGCATTGTATTTTGAGGTCATCTTAACTCTACTTGCAAAGCTGCATTACGTCTCCTCCAATTTTGTTAGTGAAGATTTAAACTGAAGCTGAAAATCTTAGACCAGAATATGTAAAATGCTTTGCCGATTATTTTTCCTGCATTACGCAACTGAACAACTCCAATGATTTTCAGTAATAGACTAACAGTTCATATAATTTATCTATTACTTAGAAAAGCAGCATTGATGTCTAGTTCTTGTTTCGTTCTTTAATGAAATTTCTTTGAATGCTTATTGAACAGGCATGTAATTCAATTGCTAGCCCTAGGTTTAGCTCAATTTCAAGCTATGGGAGGAGGAATGTTTCTTTTAGCTCGCAGCCGCGCTCAGTTTGCCTTAGAGTTTCCTGCGCTGTATGTTACTACTAGTGAAGTGCTTCAGCCCTCTTTCAGAAATTTTAATTTGCTCGATGGACGCTAAATTACTAGATCTCAAGCTGCTTCAAACCGTAGTTAATAAATAGTACTTTGAATGAACTTCACCTCTTGAAGTCATACGGTTTGAAGCTGGGACAATGATCGATTGAGGGAACTTGTGCTGAAAAAAAAATGAAATTTATATTTTCGGAAAATTACAACTAAAATATAAAGCTGAAATGATACAGATTTTAGGATTTTGCCCGTGTAAAAGAGAGGGGGTAGACAATGAAAAGGACAAACAAAATACATTAATCGAATTAAACTCTAAAAGTGGTTTGATTAAACTAGGTTTAACTGCATAATTGTTGAAGCAAACTTAACTGAATATGTGTTTGGATGAGTTAAACTACTCTGAATTATTCTAAACTGTTTTTCAACTGTTCAAACTGTTTGAACTATTCTCACCAGACATCTTATTTTAAAATATAATTTTCAATCTCATAAGCTACAGTTTAGTTTACACAGTTGGGTTTAGGAACAATTGTTCATTTTTTTTTCTTTCAAAAGAGTTTATATTTATAATGTAGTTTAGTTTGTATAATTATAATTTAAAAATTGGTTTATAATTGTGCTCAACCTTTGCATACTATTGATTTTATACAAATATAGCTGTGAAAATCGTTTTAGCCTTTTTATTAAGGAATATTCTGAATTCTTCAACCTTGTCTTTTTGAAATTTCAAGAAGCTTTACAAGACATTTTTATGATGACAACTTGGCACTAGTCTAACTATATCTAGATGGTTCAGTATATCATATGGGGGTGTATGAGTATGCACAACTGTTTAATTACTCAATGCACACTTCAATGACGTGGGTTGTTTAGATAGAAACGACTAAATATCTTGAAATATCAGAAAATTCCAGAGTTCCCTTTTCACTGAATAATACCTTTCTCTTCCATTTATGTAATTAATTTCTTGTGTGTTTGGGGGTGGGGGTATTCAATGTTTCCATGCTTATGTTGAATGCATTCAGCAGGCTAAACCGGAGACAGTACAAAAGGTGTGCAAAATAGTAAAGAACCAGCTGGCTCTATCAGATGACTCCAAAGTCACTGGCGAGTCAACATTCGCGGCTCTTGGAGCTGATTCACTTGACACGGTAAAGAACATCATGCCATAATTGCTTCCATTCAATGCTCCTTGGCTTTTTTGGCAAATCTGATCATAAATTAATACACAGCATTTGATTGTTGTGATTTACTTATTCGCGACATCCTCTTTAGGTTGAGATTGTGATGGGGCTTGAGGAGGAATTTGGTATCAGTGTAGGAGAAGATAGTGCACAGAACATCTCGAGAGTTCAGGATGCTGCAGATCTTATCGAGGAGATCATCAGTAAACAGAGTCCTTAAGAGTAAACATGTACCAGATGAAAAATATCTGTAGTAGGCATGCATGGTTTTCCATATAGTATGGGGTAGTAGTTGATTCAGTGTTTTATCTGCATATTCCGCTGGTGTCTTGTTTGAGACGTGAAATGAAAATATTTTTGAATGGTGCGTAAAGATATCACCATCGAAGTATATAAGTGGATATTAATTTTGCATTAAAATTTTGATTTGTTTTACTATTTAAATTGTCCCTTGATTTATTTTATTTTTTTCATTAGTACATGTTAACAAAAATTATCTGATGCAACCCGAGTATTTTATAGTCTATATGAAAAGAGGAGAACTTAAAACCATATTCACCATGAACAATGACTAGGTCCGGCATCTAGATTTTGTGTGTTGTATTAGCAATAAATTAGTTATAAGTAATTATAGTTCATAATAAAGATTAGAAAAATACTAAGAAATATCAAACATCTAGAAGTTAACTAAAGAACTTAACAAAGATTAAAATCGAAAGACTTATATCTGTAATAACTTAAAACACATTTAAGTGTAGTATTTTTCAATCTTCTTTGTGCATCTGAGGTTTGTATTCTGACTATGAAAGCGAGGACTCATTTATCGTACAAGAATTAGGAAAAAGGAAATGATCATTTTTCGGCTATCTAATGTGCTAAATTCTTGTTGGAGCTTTGGTGTTGAGCACATTCCAGTTCAAGCAATCTTGCTTTAGTTTCTGCATGTTGAAGTACTTTCCAGCCAGTACTCCAAAATAATATTCACAAAAGGGAAATGCTATTTTTATTATAGTTCTAATAACTAAGGCAAAATTTAAATAGTGCAACATAGTAACTATAAAATCATATACTAAATTACTTCAATTATAAAAATTAACCTTTTTTCGTTCATAATTATATTCCATTACAACATGAAAACATAAATATATAACATGACACAAAAATACCATAATCATATAAATGAACATAATGGATATTATATTTGAAATAAATATTATAAATTAATTATTTTGTGGTGTGCATATAATAATCATGTTATTTTTTTGTCATCTATATCAATAAAAAATTAAATATTTAAATAATTTATATATTAGAGATTATTTTAGAAGGGAGAACTTTTTTTTAACCTTAATTAAGATTGTTTTCACCCATATCAGTTAATTTTATTTTAATTAGTATAATTAAAAAGTCAACAAAAAAATCTAACGGTAATTAATGTAATCAGAAATAATTATAAATTATATAGAAAGTAATTTCAACGGATCTCAACATAATGAAATCCTTGTTGATTATAAGTAAATTAATTTTATAAACTTTCACACACAAAAAAATAACATCGATCAACATAAACTAAAATAACTTTAATAAGCACAAAATAATTCAAACATAATCCAAAAATATGTCAACAACTTATATTTTTAAGTTATTTAAATATAACTTTCGTATTTGACAATAATTTAAGATATTTTATCTAAATAATAAAATTAAAACCCAATAAACTTAGATTGATTTATCTAATTAAAATATTTAAAAATTGAAATAGTGTAAGATAAAACAAATTAAATTTAACGTATTCAAATGTTCTTGAAATTATAAAATTTTCTATTTAAACACGTGACAATCGGCCTCGTAGAAATAAAATTTGGATAAATATATGAAAAGTTCTAATTTCAATATGATCATCTTACAAAAATAAATCTTAATATTAGACTTTTCATAACACTGAATTTGGGTCTCCTCATATTTCATAAGCTTTCGTTTGGGGTCACACCCCTCCATTAACCATTGAAATCCTGAATACAGAGAAGAAATATCAGGATGGGACAGTCTTCAATCAAACTTGTTACCTCCTTTCCCAATATTTAAATCAGACAATTTATTTGTGCAACAAGAATGCAAGATCTTACTTAAAAACGAATACTTTTCTGCAGACGTTAAATGCTCCAAGCGTAATTGATTGTTCTAGTACTCGTTATTTTTTTCCGAAATTCCTTAATTGAACAAACAGAAAACTTAAATTTAATATTGAATCACGCATAGATCATTCTAATATATCATTAACCTGAGGCTTCCAACATTTCTTCTAAAAATTTATCTACCGAAATATTTACTTTATTTACAAATTTCGTGAACGGATGCCCTGTAATTAGTACATCGAGGCCTTATTATCTAAAAATATAGCAAATACCACATCAGTTCCAATCAGATTCGAAGAAACCAGCATCTTTCATTTCCGAGTAGTACACGTTTTCCAAATGCAAATCATCCTCCTGTAACCATCATCACAATAACAACAATCATTCAGATTAATAAATGAAGGAAGATTCCCAATTCCTATCTGCAACAATACCAATGTTTGAAGAGTAAGAATTGAACTCCGGGCATTAAGTTAAGGACACTATAACCTGAAAAAAGTCAGCCAGGAAGGTTATATACAGAAGAGGAAGATAAACTGCATGGTAACATACAATCGTGAAATGATATAACCTGTGAACAAAAGTAAAACACAGCTTTAGAGAAAGAAGCCAAAAGAAAAAAGTTCAAAATAATCACTTTTCTAGTAAGCTACAGAATAAATAATAGAAGAATCTAACCAGAAACCAAAAGAAGCACCATTTCCAGTAATGCCGCAAGCAAATAGTGCAATTGCATTCAAGATGAACATAATAGTAACATACTTGTAGTATGCAGGCCTCGCTGCAAAAGGAGGAAAAGAAACTATGCTATCATAAAACTAATTAAAGACATAATATAACAATCCAGGCAACGAACTTACCAGGTAACCTTTCTCTCCACCTAGAATGATAAATGAACAATATGAAACCATAAACAAGGGTAAGCAACAGCTTGTGGATGATCCACAAGTTCCACTTCACGTGAGGAGTAGGGTAACCACTGTTGATGAAAATTGGAATCCCAAATGCAAACAGATATATAGCCTAACAAGGAAAAGGTGAAACTGCAACAATTAATACATCAATAACCATAAGGACAAGCAGCAAGGTTGCAGAAAAAGAAATTTTTACCCAGCTAGCACGGTTACCTACTTCTTTTACCCTGATAGCGCAATCTAACAAATATTTACATCGATGGTGGCTTAATGAGTTCAGTTCGTTGATTTCTTTTCCCTTTCTATAAAAAAATTTGCAAAAAAATTAATAGAAAAAACAAGATCGGAATTCTGTTAATTCTAGTATGTTTTCCGATAACTGAAACTACTGTACAAAGTTCAGAATTCGGTTCTAGAAAACAAAATTCTAAATTAGCACCAGCACATTAAAGTGCGTTATCTACGTAAATAAGACATACAGTATGCTACCATGGAAAAAAAGAATGAATGATTCTATGTGCGTGAAAAAAAATTGCAGAAAAAACCACAGAAATTACCTTCAACAAGATATCAAAACCAACAATAATCCCCGATATACCAAAAGTTCGAGTCAACGCTTCTAAGCCACTGGTACTATTTCCTTGAAACAAAAACGCAAGCAAGCTCACTTCTAGAAACAACATTCCAGAAGTAGTAAAGAGGGACAACAAGTTCCACGCAAACTCTTTCCCAGAAGAGCACTCCCATGTCTGCATCAATAAAAGAATGAAACATTCACCATCGCCAGCAGATCACAAAAGTAATTAACACCATTTATGACTAATGAGGTTTAGTTAATAACAATAAAATTCACCTTCACCCAAAATGTGACAGCTGGTTCTGTTTAGATTCCAAAATCAACATATTTAGAGTCTATACAAATTACTAACATGTTTACCCTACCAGATATGTGGTTGAGTAGACATTTGCAATTTGATTCTAAAGTGATATGATTTGTGTTTAGATGTTTTTTTATTTTAAAGCGATATGACATATAATTCATGCAAAAAAAAACAAGTAAAATTGCTTCATCTCAAAATCAATTTTGTACCCAGAATCAATTCATTCTTCAAGCTGAAAGTGAAACCAAACACGAGAACGCTCATTTAAAATCTAACCAGCACGTATTTCAACCCTGCTCTGAATATTCCGAATAATCCAACAAAAATCCAAACACACAACTAAATTGGCAAGCTGTTAACAATTTGAGGTCCAAAGCTACACAAGTTGAAAAATTAGGGAACTAAACTATAAGTTTACATAGTAGTTTATTTATTTATTGCTGGATTGAAGAAATTGTGGGAAAGCATAAGTTGACCTGGGAAAAGCACCAAACGAGATTGAGGATGCTGACAAGCCAGAGAGAAGCGTAATAGGATATAATGATATAAGAGCGGCCATGTGAGAGTTTGAGGAAGCTTTGTCTAGCTTGCAGTGCTAAGTACAAGACGAAGAGAAAGGAAGCGATGATCAAAACCGCATTGTGCAAAAACCCATGGCACTGAAACACCCAATCGTGGATTCCTTCGGAAACCACTGAGTTCGGCCCTTGCTTTTGGAGTGTCAGCAACGATTGGTCTACCATATCTCCCAAACCTTGTATTCTATTTTTTCTGAAAGAAGGAAAACCCTAAACCTAATTTTGAGAATTGAAAGGGAAAAGAGGATTTTGAAGTGTGGAAATGTGCTTTGGAGTTGAAGAGCGTGAGGTGAATTGAGGAACAGTATCAGTATCGCAGAATTGTAGCTCCAACTGAGAGAAATAATACCTACATATGATCCATTTTCTATTATTTGCATTTTATACCCAATTCATTATTTACCTCAATTATTATTTTTTATCTACTTTAAAAAAATCTACATATACAAGAATAACGGATACATCTTTATCTTTATCTTTAATAAAAATTCATTCTCATATTTAATATGCGTCAAATTTTTGTTTTATTCTCCTTCCATTGCCATGCTATGAAGAATTATTTTTATTGTTGTAGATATTAGTTCAATATTTTCTTTTAAAAAAATAAATATAAAATTAAAGAGAACAAAAAAATAATACTAAATAAATTAAAGATTTATATAATTAAACACTTAAAATTAAGAATTAAACATTTTTATATTAAAATAAATAATATAAAAGAATAAAAATAATTAAATTTATTTTATATTACAAACAGGAACGATAGGAGAGCGAGAACCCATATTAAAACATTAAATTTATTTTCATCCCTATGCAGAGACATGAAATGAATAAAAAATTATGATGTTTTAAAAATACTTTTTTATTATATTTGTGGTTTTTCTTTATGAGTAGATAATTGAATTTAAAATAAAGATTAATGTGTTTTGATTTTTTAATTTGAAAAAATATTATTATATTTAGACTTTTTTAATTTAATTTTAATTTTGAAAAAGAGTAATCAATCGAATAAAAAAAGATAGTTATAAAATTTAAAGAATAAAATAATAATTACAATAAATTATTTTATTAATTATATTTATAAAGTAAAAGGAGAAAAAGTTACATATCTAACTAATAGTTACAAAATACAATTCTGTTTATATATAAATATAGATTATTATTGTTATTGTTATTTTTATTATAAATCCTTCATACACATAAAATAAATATACCTTTTATTTTTTATAAAATTAAATTTGAAATTATTATAAGCTTAATAAATCTAAATTTTAGTTTTAATATTCTTATCAATAAAAATAGTGGTGTTAATTTGAATTTTTTAAAATTTACTTATTAATTTTAAAATTTTCATTTCTTCAATTTTAGTATATAATCATCATGTCACTATTAATATGGAAAATATATACTATTTAATTTGTATATTTTATTTAATTTTGAAAGAAAAAAACTTGTATGCATATGTAAATGTATATACTTGTGAGTAAAAGCTTATTTGCCACCATTGAAATGTAACATTTGTCACTCAATGAACTCAATGAATATTACTTAGTTGACAAGATGCTGCTTTTATAGTAGAAGATGAAACTTTTGAGTTCAATTCCTGTGTAACACAAGTTGGATAAGGACTATAAGCTTTAAACATCACTAAATGTTGAACCTTATGTAATATCTAGAGAACAGCGGAAGCAAAAATAATACTAACCTCCAGCCATTGAAACTCTCTCAGTTGAAACTCTCTCAGAGTGCTTACAGTTCCAAAACCTTTTCTCTCTTGAATGTAGATGGTGTGAATACTATAGAAGAGAGCATATTTGGTGACCTTGAAGCACAGAGCATAGGGAGTATTTATAGGGCTCTGTCCATCACAGAAAACCCAAAAAAAATGTGGTACCGGTAACTGCTTGATAGTGGCTTGAATAATGGACCATTTTCATGTTAGTGGGATAACTTCTCAGGACGTGGGTTCCTAGATGCCCACGTTCTTTTTAACGTGTTTACGTGCTAACATTCTCCCACTTGGTCCATTGATTCCATTATCAACCAAAACAAGAGACTCAATATATGAATCATGGTGAAAGTTCCTCTAATAACGAGTATTATCTCCCATGTATTACAATATATCATTTCTCTTATCAAATGCTCTTAACATTAATGAATAAACCTTATGTTTATTTCTAGGTCAAATTTAAATGACATTTCTCTAAAATAAACAAGTATGTGCACAAATAAATGAGAAATCATCAAACTGAATAAGAGTTTAATAACATATTGATTATCACATCATGGAACTAAGTCCCATTCGTACTACATGATCCTTGAAATTCTTTGGTGGCATGCCTTTAGTCAAAGGATCAGCAATCATCAACTCAGTTTTAACATGCTCAATGACCACTTTCTTTTCCTTAACACGTTCTCTTATGGCTAGATACTTAATGTCGATGTGCTTACTTCGACTTCCACTCTTGTTATTCTTGGCCATAAATACTACAGCAGAGTTATCACAGTATAGCTTTAATGGCCTAGCAATTGAGTCCACAACTCTAAGCCCAGATATAAAACTCTTCAACCATACACCATGTGAGGTAGCCTCAAAACAAGAAACGAACTCAGCCTCCATAGTGGAAGTGACAATCAAGGTTTGCTTTTTACTGCTCCAAGATACAGCTCCACAAGCTAGCATAAAAACATAACCAGATGTTGATTTTCCGGTATCAATGCAACCAAGTAAGTCCGAATCGTAATAACCTATCACCTCCAGGATATCGATCCTTCAGTATATGAGCATGAAATCCTTTGTTCCTTGAAGGTATCTCATTACCTTCTTTGCAGCTTTCCAATGGTCAACACCTGGATTACTCTGATATCTTCCCAAAACTCCAACTGCAAATGCAATGTCAGGTCTGGTGCAAACCTGAGCATACATAAGACTTTCAACAACTGAAGCATATGGGATATTTTTCATGTGTTCCCGCTCAAAATCATTTTTCGGGCATTGACTTAGTTCAAGTTTATCACCCTTCATAATAGGAGCCACACTTGGTGAACAATTTTTCATGTTAAACCTCTCTAAAACCTTATTAATATAGGTCTCTTGAGACAAACCCAAAATGCCTCGAGACCTTTCTCTATGGATCTTAATGCCTATAACATAAGATGTCTCACCCATATCTTTCATATCAAAGTTCTTTGAGAGAAATTGTTTCACCTCATATAGCATTCCCTTGTCATTAGTTGCAAGCAAAATGTCATCCACATATAAAACAAGAAAGCAAATTTTGCTCCCACTAACCTTTTGGTATATACATTGATCCATGATATTTTCTTCAAAACCAAAAGAAGAGATAACTTCATGGAATTTTAAATACCATTGGCGTGAAGCCTGTTTCAATCCATAAATGGATTTGTTAAGCTTGCATACTAAGTGCTCACCATCACTAGAGAAGAATCCTTCAAGTTGCTTCATATAAACCTCTTCTTCTAGATCACCATTAAGAAAGGTCGTTTTCACATCCATCTGATGTAACTCAAAATCAAAATGAGCTACTAATGCCACGATTACCCGAAGAGAATCTTTCTTAGATACAGGAGAAAATGTCTCCTTGTAATCGATTCCTTCTCTTTGAGTGAATCCTTTGGCAACCAGTCTTGCTTTATGTCTCTCAATGTTACCTCGTGAGTCTTTCTTAGTTTTAAAGACCCATCTACATCCAATGGTTTTTATACCATCAGGTAACTTAACAAGATCCCAGACTTGATTAGATGTCACGGAATTCATCTCATCTTTCATAGCATTATACCACAAATTTGAATCCTTCGAATTCATGGCTTGTGAAAACATTTCTGGATCATTTTCGGCTCCAATGTTATAATCCAATTCTTGTAAATACACTTCATAATCACTAGAAATTGCAGATCTCTTGATTCTTGTAGATCTTCTTAATGTTGTCTCATTATCTTGATGAGAAACTTGTTGTTCAAGAAGTTGCACAACAGGTTGCTCAACATTTACTTGTTCCTCATCAACAACTTGATCTACATTATCATTTTCAACAACTTGTGGAACTTGAATGACTAGTTGTACAACATGCTCTTGAACAGAAGGAGCGTGTATAACTACCAATCTATCATTTGATTCAGTCGGTTGTACTTCATAGTGATCCTTTTCAAAATCAATATCTTGAATTGAATCACTCCCACTAATCAAGTCATTTTCAAGAAATTTTGCATTTCTTGATTCCACAATTCTAGTGCTATGGGATGGACAATAGAATCTATACCCTTTAGACTTTTCAGCATATCCAATGAAATACCCACTAATAGTCCTAGGGTCTAATTTCTTCTCTTGTGGGTTATAAATCCTCACTTCAGACGGACATCCCCAAACGCGTATATGTCGTAAACTGGGTTTCCAACCTTTGAATAACTCAAAAGGTGTCTTTAAAACAGCCTTAGTTGGAACTCGGTTTACTATATACACAGCCGTCTTAAGTGCTTCAATCCACAAGAATTGAGGAAGTTTTGTGTTACTCCTCATGCTTCTCACCATATCCATTAAGGTTCGATTTCTTCTTTCTGCCACACCATTCTGATCCGGAGAACCAGGCATAGTGTATTGGGCAACAATCCCATGCTCTTGAAGAAATCTTGCAAATGGACCAGGTGCTTGTCCATTCCCTGTGTACCTACCATAATACTCGCCACCTCTATCCGATCTCACAATTTTAATTTGCTTACCACATTGTAACTCTACTTTAGCCTTAAAAACCTTAAAGGCATCCAAAGCTTCGTCTTTAGAACGAAGTAAGTAGAGATACATGTATCGTGAGTAATCATCAATAAAAGTGATGAAGTATCTCGGACTACTTGCGTCCATATCTGGACAACAAATATCTGTATGAATGTTTTCTAATAAGCTTGAACTTCTCTTGGAACCCTTTTTAAACTTGTTAGTTTGCTTACCCTTAATGCAATTCACACAAGTCTCAAATTCAGCAAAATCTAAAGTACTAAGTACTCCATCATTTACCAATCGTTTAATTCTCTCAATGGAGATATGTCCCAATCTCCGGTGCCACAACATAGAGGAATTCTCATTCACAACACATCGTTTTACCCCAGAAGAAACATGCATAGAATTAAAAGTAGTGTTGTTTTGTAATTTGATGGAGTAAAGACCATCACACAGTTCACCAAAACCAATAACTTTTGAATTATTTAATAAGGAAAACCAGAATTCATAAAATTAAATGAAAAACCCAAAGGTACAAGTTGTGAAACTGAAATCAAGTTTTTACTGAAACTAGGAACATAAAAGGTCTTTTCTAAACACAAAATAAAACCACTACTTAAAACTAAATTGCATGTGCCAACAACCTCCACATGTGAGCTCATCTTGCTTCCCGAATAGATGTATTGCTCACTTCCCATTGGTCTCCTTAGGTTTTGCATACCCCGCAAGGTGTTGCAAACATGGATTGTAGATCCGTAATCAATCCACCATGTGTTATGATTAATACTAGTCATATTAGCTTCATAATGCATAAATGTAAAAGAATTACCTTTCTTCTCTAGCCAGCCCTTAAATTTTTGACAATCCTTCTTCATGTGTCCTCGTCTTTTACGTAAGAAACACTTGGACTCCTTCTTTATAACTCGGCCGAGCAGGAATCTTTCCCTTTGGTTAGCTTGATTCTTCTTTTTCTTAATAGAAGTGGTCAAGTTTACCATCTCACCTTCTTCCATCAGCAACCTCTCTTCCTCTTGGACACACATGGTCAATAATTCATTAATAGACCATTTGTCCTTATGTGTGTTATAAGAGATTTTGAAAGGAACATACCGATGAGGTAAAGTACACAAAATATAATGTACCAGAAAAGAATCAGACATGGTAACCTCTAGGGCCTTTAGTTGAGCCACAATGTCCCTTATGCGCATGATATGATCACGCACCCCTTTAATCCCAAGTGAGCTTTAATGATGAAAATTGCATTATAAGGGTGTCGGCAAGAGATTTATCGACGTGGTAAATTGCTCATCAATGGCCTTTAGTAAATCTCTAACATTGTTATGATGCTCAACAGAACCCCGGATTCCAGCAGAAATGTTGGTCTTTATAAAGGTTACAGAGAGACGGTTTGATCTCTCCCACTTTTCATAAAGATTAACATCATCTGGAGTGCTGGTTTCAGTGATAGCCGGTGGTTCTGGTTTTCTAATGGCATAATCAATGTCCATCCAGCCTAAATGGAGAAGAACTCTCTCCTTCCAAATCTTATGATTGTCACCTCTCAATTCGGGAATACCACATTTAATATCAGAAAAAGTCACAGGTTGAGAAACTGCAAAGTTTTAAAAATATATGCTCAACATCATAATTTGAGACTATATAATAAATGTCCATGTTTTACCAATGTAAATCATGTCTCTCTAAATGAATCTAGTAACATAAAACTTGCTTGTGGGCTAAAGTCCTATTTAATTAGACTCACGTATCTTTATGATAAAACTATTATATTATGTTCCTTTTCTTAATTCCTGTGGGTAAATTAAGAAATATAATGTAATATTTTATCTTAATTAATCACATAAATGTAAAAAAATTCCTATGGGTATATTTTATTACAATACATGTAATTAATTACAACTAATGTTTATGGCTATAATTTAATTAATTAAAGATGCTGTGGCTATTCTCTAATTTATTAAAATTATATCCATTATTCAACATTAATGAAATTATTCATACAAAACATAAATGTACATTTTAAATAAATGAATGTGCGTCTAAGTAAATGAATCGGTGATATAGATCAGTGGTAACAGCTATATGCATACTATCGAAAATGCATGCAAGCTACCATCACACCATTATGTATTCCTTGATTATTTAATCACACATAAAATACATATAATCTAGGTTCTCTATTATGTTAACCAAGCAAAACACCTCACGCCCAAATGAAAACTCTCCATTTTTTTTCAACCGCACATAAATGACATAGAATCATAACATAAATGAGAGATAGAATCATGAATTAAAAGAAAAACAATCAAATGCATGAATCAGAAAAAATCCAAAATAAGGCAGAGGAAATACACGGCTCTAATACCAAATGTAATATATAGAGAACAGCGGAAGCAAAAATAATACTAACCTCCAGCCATTGAAACTCTCTCAGAGTGCTTACAGTTCCAAAACATTTTCTCTCTTAAATGTAGTACGTGTTTACGTGCTAACACCTTAGTCTTGCTTTAATGCAAACTTAGTTTCCAGTAAAATATGTGTAGAAACATAGTTTTGAAAGTAATCAAACATGTGACCGAATTGGATTTACTTCCCGAACTGATTTTGAAACATCTCAAACTGAGGATTAAGCTCAGAATCAAACACACAAAAGCAAAATCATTAAGATATCTAGAGTTCTGCCGGGGTTAAAGGAAAAATACATAAATTTGTTATTAGTTTGCATATATTAGCAGTTTAATATATTTGATGTTTTTTTGTTATTTTTTTAAGTTGTTACCTCATCTGATTTTCTAATCATAGTCTCCAACTAGCAATCTCGTGAATCATTATCATGGTCGCAGATTGTAACATTTTGTCCTCACGAAAGATAAATAATCCCAGTAGAAAACAACAAAACATTCAACTGGAACTATAATAATATATTGTCTAATCAGTATTGAACTTACAGCATAGTTTCTTGCAACTCTTAAGTGACAACAAAAATACTCAGCTAAGGAAGAAGAAAGAAGGCAATTGCTTCGTTGAACGGGACTAAGGCGAGACCAAAAGAATCGGTTTTGTCTGTCATCTCTCATTATCCCATTGTTCGGGTTCTTAAAGATATAGTTGAAGAAACTTATACATAAATATTTTTAAAAAAAAAAATTGTTTATAAATTAAAATTAAATTATACATATGAAATTTGTATTCCTTATCTTCTAGTCCATAAACTAATTTTAGTTCATACAAAAATATTTTATTTTTTTTCTCTTATAGTATTATGGAAAAATCCAAACTCAACCTAGCTATTATGATAATGTGGGTTAAACTATGGGAAAAAAGGTTAAAAAATAAAAAAATTTGAGAGAAGCCTCTTTAATCAGAATAAATTTTGCACATTCTGCAAAGTGATTACTCATAAAATCGTGTATCCGGTAATGTTTGCACTTAAATTATGTGAAAGGTTAGTTGGTAATCAGGTGCACTAAAAATTAATCTTTCGGAGGCAGAAACTGCAAACAGAAAATCCAATAAATAAAACTTCAAAAAATAATTAGCTTTAGCTATTCAAACTTTAAATAAAATTTCAAAAATATTTAGCTTTAGCTATTCAAACTTTAAATACAATAATAATGGTCAAACAAATCTAATCAAATATTACACTTTACGGAAGACGCTGAGATTAGTTGAAATGAGATATGCTGCACAACATATCTTCTTAGTTCTCACTTCACTTCTCGTTTACCCAAAGAACTAACAAAATCTCACTACGGGATTCTTTTACACGCATAGCTTAATCTCCACAAAAATTTATGCAAGTTTACAATAGAAATTACATGTAGGCCTTTTCCCTCAATGCCATTGATGACCATTACGTTCAGATGGGGAGCCAGGTTCTACGGGAACAAAACCCCTTCCACCAAAAACAGGACGCATGAATGCATCATCAAACTTACGCCACAATCGATGGACAGTGTGTGTTGGAGTGGTAAGCAATGCGCGGATGCTGCTTGGACGATGGATTGAATCAATATCAACTTCAGAGTCTTGGGCACTTCCAAGAAGTGGGACAGTTGCTGATTTTGGAGTAGATTGATCTGTGGCTATGACGATGTTTAATTCTTTAGGAAGTGGAGTATGCGGCAGTAAAAGCCTTATGAGTGGCTTAGTCATCAAACCAAACACCTGAGAATTGTGATTAAGTGGTGTCACTACTATCTTAAAAGAAAATTTGTATAATATTTAACCATGTCAAATTTGATTAATTATGAGCTTCAGAAGGTGAAGGTGAAGGAGCAGGTGCAGTTAGTTATGCAGACTGGTATAGCAGGGCAAGTGGAAAAATCAACCTTTTATTACCATAGAAAGTAAGTCAAATGGTTAATCTAATGGAATAAATAGCAGTCAGTGATACAGCAAAGACAAAATAACCTCTAATAAAACGAAACCAATGGCACTGGCTTTGGATGTCAGCAACTACAAAACAAATATCTTACCACTGTGCTGAAGAGTACAACAGTGATGGTGCTAGTGATCATGATTGCATTGCTTCGCAGTGAAGTATGCCCCGACATGGTGAACTGCATTTGTTAAGAGTATTAGATTTAGCATCAGGTTATAAGATCCTATCTTCAGTGACCACTATTCTTTCCTCATTTTCCTTTGGCAAAACCAGTGGCCAATAATTCAATTTTCCACAAGACAAAGCAAAACCACTAATAAGCATTGTTGCTCCTACCTGATTATATGCAAGTGCCATTGAAACAGCACCCCTCATAAGACCAGCCCACCAAATAATCACCTACAATTGAGAAACAAGGAGAAACCTGTCAACAAAACTTAATTGCACAAGAAATCTGGGAAAGAGCACTCGTTGACAGAAATTAGCCATACTTGCTGTCTGAAGCTAATTTTCTCATTTGGTGATTTTTTAGCCAAGTTTGATACGAAGGATAAGGGGAAAACAAAAGCTGCTCTTCCAAGAAGAATTAGACCCAACAATACTGAACTAGCTGCTATAGATGTTCCAGGGCTGCAGAAAGAACCAAGTATAGCAAATTAACTGTTTTTCTACTATAATAAAAGGAAGCGTTGAGAAGATTGATGAATGAAGAATAAAAATTTGCTAAAGAAAAATAAAAGATAAAAACACTATAGAAGAATTCTCCAGTCACATCAAGTAATACAAGAACTGTTTTAGTAAAGAAGCAGAACATTTGTAGACATGAAAGAATGTCATTCAGCAATTTTTCACGAGTGCAAAAAAGTTTAATGAAAAATTGTTAATAAGTCTAAAGAATACCTATCACTGACGAATTTCCATTTTTCAATGTCCAAGGCATCCATACCAACATAAAGGAAGATAAAGATCTCAGCAACAAATGACAAGGTTGCAAAAGAATGCCTGCAAGAGTTAGATGAAAAATATGTTTAGGAATGCATAGACTTGGACAGTGTATATAACATAAGAAATATGCTTAGAAGACGTACTTGGTAGTGATTCTTGAACTCTCAGTCACATTATGCCAGGTATAATGAGACATAACAATCCCACAAAAGAATACAGTGAGGATACCACTTAGATAGCATAACTGCAGAAGATGTAGATACATCAGCATCATGGTAATGACAGATGTCGACAGCTTCCATAAAATGTTACTAAAATCTTGTAAAACTTACTTCAGCCAGCATGTACGATAGGTACGCCATTAACATCATAAGAGCAACCTCACGATCTGTAGAGTGCCTGAAATTAAGGAGAATGAGTTCAACATCGATAAAGAATTGTTTCAAGATAGTAAGAACCTAGTACTCAAGATAGAAAGAACCTTGTACTCAAGATAGAAAGAACAAGCTAACAGATGCACAGAGACTGAGAGACACCAAGTAACTAACGAACAGAACTAATGTAACTTTTTTTCCAACCAATTCGTACCAAACAATAATTCAGGAATGCACAATATTTTATTATTCATAATAGAAACCAATGCCTAAGAAGTCTCACATTTTTATTGATTTCTCTTCATCGGGCTATTATTATTTAAGTCATATGAAATAACTTATAATGGATATCATAACACTTAGAATAAAAAAAACTCAAATGAATCAGTTAACATAGAAGAAAACTTCAAATTCAAACAATCAAAACTAGTTCAGTGTAGTCTTCTTAAACTGTAAACTTTTGTTCAGTTAACAAATAATACAAAAAAATTAGATTGGATGAATCGGGATATTTATGTCGCAACTTTAGTTCACTATGAATTAACTGCATATATACAATAAAAGAATGTTATACCATCACAGTTACTGCTAAACGGACAATGGAAATGGGAAAAATGTCAAGAAGATACCTTCCAATATACAGCTTTTTGATAACGTAAGCACTGAGCAGACCTGTCTACAAGGTGATGAAGATACATTAGACCATAGCCACAAGTCATATCAATATTTATGTGCATGTTCAGTGTTGATATAGATCTTGTCCATGATTCAATGTGATGCATGCATCAGAGATTTAGAGGGAGAAAAACATTTACCAACACTCCAAGCACTGTACTTGAGACAAATAAATACAAGAAACTGCCCAAAAAGTGTAGAGCTATTGAAGGGTCTATTTGGTTGAGGTCAAAGCTTTGGATTGCATTGAAAAGCACCACTGATGTAGCATCATTCACAACACCCTCCCCAAATACAAGACTGTACAGCAAAGGTGTCTCATCCTGGTTCAGCACCTGCATAATCATTCATAAGTTCAGTAACTACCTTAGTTGCAGGAAAAATGTAAAGAATATATTGCTTCGAACCTGCAATGTGCAAACAGAATCTGTCGCAGCAAATATTGCACCAATTGCTGGAAATTATCATAAATTAGCAAGTCAAAAACCAAATGAGAGGTTGCCAGGTAGATGATATGGACAAGTAAAATACCTAGGTAATCCCCTAATTCCATTGAACCAATATCCAACCTCTTAAAAATTTCCGTTGCACCTGAAATAATGCCACAAATTTAATTCAGAGGAACTAGGCAAATTATTTTCTTACTGCGTCAAATCTTAAATAACAACCTAGCAAATACACGTAAAGCAATAACGCATACCCAAAGTTATGACAGCACAAGATATTAATGTACCAATAGCACCAAACAACATGATGGTCATGAAGTTAACAAAAAACTGTTTCTTTTTCACCTGAAACCTGAAATGAATTACAGAGAACAAAATCATAAGAAAACAATAACTGCAATGTTATCCTACACGCAAAGTCCAAAGTTAAAAATAAAACATGGATTTCAGGACTCAGAACAGGGATTTTAGGAGGGGAAAGTTTTTCATATGGCATATACAATTCATGATCATATCATGGATACATAAAAGTGATGTTTTTAACTACATGGTCATGTAAGCTATCATCAAATATAAACCACCAATAGTATCTGCAAGAAAAGGTCGAGGAAAGTAGAACTTGTTCAAGTAATATAATTTTCAAATAATTGAAGTAACGAAATAGGGAATATAAACTTAGGACTCGAGTTCTAAGTCCCACGTATAAGTACAAGTACAAACACCCAGAATCTAGATGTGCAATAAGCTCCTAGAAGTTATCCACCATTATATAACGTTAATTATGACTAGTTTCGAATTCTGCAGAAATATGTTATACCCCCACCCCAAAAAAAAACACCACAAACACCATAAAGACGTGCATTGATCATTAAGTAGTATCTGGGAAAATCAACCAGACTAGTTTCAGATTATCACATTGGGAAGTTCGGATCTCTGCAAGGAAATTTTAATTTGTAAAGGGGCAAAAAAAACAACTTCCCTTTTTCTTTAACAAAGGGATGATAAATAGAGTCAAGCATCAATCCCACGCTAGATAAGATAATGATGTTGAAAACAGAAAATTACCCAGCATTGAATATTATAGGCGGCAGAAGGTATATGAAGAAAAGATCTTCACTGAAAACAAGAATATGTGAGCTTTTACCACCACTAAACAGCAAAATGACTACACCAGTGGAAAGACCCTGAGAAAAAGCAACATGAAATTTAATCATTGTCCAATAAAAACAAGAAAAAGAAAAGCTGCACACACACCATTGTTCAAACTAAGCATCCACACACAGATACCATTGCCTCTTAAAGGATGGCAAAATATTTGGAGGAGTTGACTTAAAAATATGATCCTTAACTTTGAGACTATTTTCCAGTTAAGTTTCTACATGAAAAAATCCTACATATTGATCCCTACATGAATTCGTTTTGCTAATTATTCCCTAGCATTTGTTAACAATATAAAGGTGTTAAAATATTTTCCCTATAAGAACAAAACAAATGTGTTAGATGTATGGACCATTTTCACGTTGGAACCCAATAAAATGTAAATATTTTTCATAAGCAGACAAAGGCAAAAATATTATAAGTACAGAGACTAAATCTATTACTGTTGTAACCTTGGCATATAATAAAGACCATTTAGTAAACATTTTTACACGTAGAGACCAAAATATAGAATTTTCCACAAAGGGACTAAAAGGAAAAGCAATGTTAGTAGTAGGACTAAAAAATTTAACAGATACTTTTGATTAGCGTGAGGCAAATAAGTTCAAGGACAGTGAAGACTTACAATCATAAGGGCAGTGATAGACTCATTCATCCACCGATTCTCCTCGAGAAGATGGCCAACGACAATACAAGCACAAAGAAGGGCCACAAATAAGTTCATGGAGACAACGGAGGCATGGTCCGAAGTGTTTAACATTTGCAATTTTGAAACAACAGAACTGATTTCCAAGACCATTTTGTCCACTCTCCGCGATAAATAATTGCACTAGCAGATTTTATACAACTTCAGATTCCTGCTGAGTCACCAAGTTCAAACTCAATTACAAAGCAAATCTATTTCTCTGAGGTTCCCATTTTAAGAACTTCACGATCTCGCCATGAAAAAAAATCACTGCAATACAGCAACAAACACGCTTTTCAGATTTTCCACAGCAACGAAAAAAAAACTAACCCATCACCTAACATTATTCTATTTCAGAAGCAAACGCAACGAAATTAATCATCAATCCCAAAGCAGAAGGATAAAAAAGATGAACGTGACTGAATTAAAGTACGCAATTCAGGAAGGAATCTAGAACATGCAGTAACGATAATCCCGTTTTTTCTTTCGGCAGTCTTCAACAACAGAAGATTAGGACCCAACCATAGGGAAAAAAAACGCAGAAAGAGATTTCACGTAACAGCAAAGTAAACACGGCAAAATGCTCACCAGAACAAACGATTGCAGCATTGCGGAGAGGGCACGGTTTCGTGAGTGTTGCGGAAACTCGACGAATTCAACTTCCAAAGAACTCGAACAGAGAAAGCGAGGAACTAATCTCGTGTTCGAATTCTGGCGTAACTGAAAGACTTTTGAGCTCTGAGAGAGGGGATCAAGTAATAAACGAAGGAAAAACTAGAAACTAAAAACCGAACAACAAAGAATAAGGAATAAACTAACAGAATAAGTAGGAGATTAAACGCGAAGTTGAAGGGGTGTCGTTGGAGAATCGAAGAGAAAAAAATTTCTGGTACTGCAATCAGAGTGTGCGAGAAAAAAGGGATTGCGAATGCTCTGGAAATTAGACACGATCGAGAGAGAGAAAGAGGAAAGCGTGTGAAGCGTGGACAGACAGAGAGACAGGGACAAGAGAGAAGAGAAGTAGAATAATGAGATCGATTTATAATTTGTTAACGTGTGGAGGGTAAGTAGGAGATTGCTCCGTTAGAGCTGTAGCAGTTGACGCTGTGATTATCAATCAGATTTGGGATTTTTAATCATGTGGTCATGTTCTTTCTTTACTTCTATGTATTGTATTGTGGTGTGTCAAAGTTTTTGTTTCAGGGGCATTAATTAATACCATAACCCCAAGTAAACCCATGTAATCTATGCACCTTTTATTCTATCTTACTATTGCAACTCCTGTGATGCCAGTTGTATTTCAATTAATTATTTTTAAAATAATTAAGTACTGTCCTTCTTTTCTGTTAATTACTTCAAAATATTATCGTAATTTCAATAAGATTATTATGTAAAAAAAGTTATAATCATTTAGTATATATTTAGCAACGGTTTCGTCAGATAATTTAACTGGAGTATCTTATCTCCATAAACTTTGTTATTTATCTCATTCCAATCTCACACTTACTTAATCAATTTATGTTCAATATAAACCATATCAATAATTTGTTGATTTTGTAAAAAATTTAAACTACTATTAAAGAAAACTAAAATTATAATAACGATCTCAGAAAATATATTTAAAGTATTTTTTAATAATTGATAGTGTAAAATTTTAACTTAAAAATATTGAACGAATGGATTTTTTTTTTTATTTATCAAATCATAACAACTCGTTTTAATTTGTCTAAATAAATATTATTTTATATAACTCTAATCTATAATAGATAGATATTTCCAATATATATATATATATATATATATATATATATATATATATAAGTTTTACTATTTTAAATTTCAAAATTATTTATCAAAATATATAAGTTTATAATTGTGTATAACCTAGACTAATAAGATTACAAAACATTAGTTAATTTGTTATATAAGATAAAATGGAGTTATTTCAAAACTATTTTCAAATAAATATATATCATATAAAAGATAACGAATTAAGGGATCATTTAGTCGATAGGTATTTAATAGGATAAAATAAATATCTTATTTATCATAATATATTATAATAGTATTATCTTGTCATTCTGGTCATTTTTTTATTCTCATAAATTAGTCAACAATAACTCTCTTTTTGTAAATATACTTTTAAGATATAAGTTAAATTATAACGATAATTAAAATGTTAAAAATTGAGCTTTCATTATTTAAGTATTTTTTAAATAATAATATCTAAATTATAATATTAATTTACAAAACTTTATATGATTTGTTTATAATTATAAGAAAACATTATTATATAAATAAAATATTTTGTTCGTATAGCTTTTAATATATTTCTTCCTGATACAAAAAGTTGTTATATAAGTAAAATATAATTTTATATAGTTTACTCAAAATTATACTTTTTATAACCATAACTTGTTAAAAATATAAACTAAAAAGTCCAGTTTTAGCTAATTATATGTGATTTTAATGTAAAATCAACATAATTTAGATTGTATTTTATTTTTTTAGTTTATTATCTTGTATAATAGTTTATCATGTTTTTTATTTTTTCATATCTTATTATTTCTTTATCAGTAATGTTGATCCTTCGTTATAAATTTTTTAATTACTCAAATTCAAAAAATAATATATTTAATTTATGAATAAATGAAAAGGACACATCGAGATAAGATGCAAGTTTCAATCCTAAAATTAATTATGATCTTTTCAATAAAAAAAATTAGGAAATAAAAAATATAAATTAAAATCAACTTAAAATAAACTAATTTATAAAAAAATCATATAATTTAAATTTATTGGTAAATCAACTTCCTGATTTGGACATTATTAATTTGGCAAGGAGAACCTTGACTTCCCTACCTTTTAAACTTGTGCACGTTTTTTATTACTAGATTTTTGTACATGTGACTAAAGCTCTGGGGCATACCCAAAATAAATAACGTCTGATATATCTAATAGTATTTATTTTGATGGGAACACCGGTATCATAATTAATACTATAAAGTATGATATGAAAATTCCTCAAACTTAGCTATTCATGTTGTTGCATTTGAATAAAATATTTTCATACAGGAGTGGGCTATAATAAAATATTTTAAAGGTAAATTCTTTACCAATTATTCATAGACATCTAAAATACTAAAAATAATTTATTCTAAAAAACGTATTTCTATTATTATACTGTTTGTATTTAAAAATCAATTCTTTTTCATAATGACTTATAGAAAACAAAAAAGTTCTCTTATGTAACTTTTTTTTTTAACTTGTATATAAATTAGTTTTAATTTATGAAATGTTTAGCCAATAAGCATGTAATAAGGGGAGTTGATTTTAAGGTGTAATCAATTGGATTATTGTTTTATGGGTATAAAGAGTATGGTGGTTAAAATATTATTTTAGTATGTTTATTTTTTCATGTGATTGAGTATTAATGGTTAATGTACATAGTTGATATATTGAATTGATTTAATAATAAAAGTGGCGTTAAACTAAAAAAATAATTATATGAAAAATTTTAGGTTGATATAAAGCCCTATACCACTTAAGTGATGTGTAATGATTATATATATTATTTATTATCATTTAACTAATAATATAGATATTTAAATTACAAGATGAATGATTAAAATAAAGTCTGATAATTTGAATAAAAGAGAAAGATTAAGGTAGTTTTCTCTTTTATTTGAAACAATTAACATTCAAATAACATTTTGATTATTTAAGGTTTTGTTTGTTTCAATGAATTTGAGGGAGAGAAAAAAATAATAAATTTGAAGGAAAAGAAATTGGAAAATGAAGTTATATGTATTAAAAGAAAGTAAAAGAAAATGAAGATAAAATTTTTAAAAGTTTGTGATTTGATTGATATAAAAAATTTATAAAATGATATATTTATGGAATAATAAAATTATCCTTATAATTATAAATTAATTTTAATTTAATTATTTCTATTTTATATTTTTTATTATTTTTATTCTGAATTTTAATATTATTATTTTATAAATTTATAATTATTAATATTTTTAATAACGTGGTGAACTCATCAATGCTTCTCTCTTTGAGTTAGTCCTAAAAGAGATAAATTGGTTTTCTATTTATAGTAATCAAGAATAATCAAGGATAAAATTGTATTTTCAATTTTTTTAGTTGGCTTGCATTATCTTTTTTCTTTCATATTTGTGGAGAACATCTCCCACAAATCAACCTTATCTATTTTTTACACATCAATCTAAACAAACAACATACATCCATAACACACTTCTTTCCTCTCCAACTTTCCATCCTTGGAAACAAACATAGCATAAATGATGAGTCTTAGTTATGGTGCATGGATTCTTGAAGCATGTGAACTATGACATTGCGTGACACTCAAAGAATGATATGGTTGCTTTAGTACAACTAAAGTGGTGTACCTTATCCTTATAGAACTTATCGTAGGTGACAACACATAACATATACATCACTCAAATCATTACAAAAACTCTCGATAGATGAATATTCAAGTGTGAAATTGACATTAGAGTAAAGAAGAAACAAAATTAATTTTGATATTTGGAGTTGTTTCGCTCAGGTAATAATATACTACTCGAATATGTATATTGTATACGATATGTGTATAAATTATTAACTCTTATAGATGTGTTATCCTTTGTAAATGTGTTGTCTTTATATGGATATGTATAGTAAGATCACCTAATATATGATATTGTAACTCAATAAGAGTACAAAACTCATTAAAAAAGTATTTTATACTTATCTGATCAAGAATCAATATATTATATGATGAGAAATTTAAAAAAAATTGTAATCGTATTATTATGAAGTACATAATTTAACTTGACATAAAAAGTAGAAAAATGTATTTTTAATATGTTTTTTATGAATAATATATTAAATTTTTGTAAAATATAATTTGTTGTAATGTGATTAAATATTTATGTATTTAATTAAAAAAATTCAGTTATAATTTGTTTCGTATGTGTTAAGTGATATTTTTAATTAGTCTAAATGTGTGTTTTTTTGTGGAAATTACTATTACCATTATTCATGTACGCTAGACAATCAAATAATGTTAGCAAATAGTAGCTACATTTTCATAATGTGACTATCTCATTTTGTTTTGTTAAATTCGATTTTATTTTATGTTCAAATATTGCGTAGTATATGCTATATATATACGTGTAATGTAGTTTCTTTTCTTTTGCACCGGAGAAAAAAATTGTTAAAAATAGTTGTTTGGGTGAGCTAATCACTACAATCGTATGGGGTATTTTAATTTATTGAAGAAAAAAAATTATAAAGTAACATTCACCGTAATTAATAAAAAAATATCAGTAATATCATAATTGATAAAAAAGAAATTATTACTTTTTCAATTCATTAGTTAATTAATTGTCAATTAAAAAAGCCAATTGATACTAAAAACCCTTATAATATAAATATCTAAAAAATAATTAACTATTATTAAAAGGTATGAAAATAGTACAACATCATTCAAGATAAAATTCTTATCGTCATTAATGCAACAGCTTCATTTATTGGCCATTTACTGTGCATTCATTGTGGGGTTGGTTTTCCGACTTTCGTAAGTTTGTAACGACTGAACTTCTCACTACATCAAATCTCAAGTCTTAATCGCACGAAAATTTCCATTTTTTTGGTTAAATTATATAAACTATAAGTAAAGTTTTTTTTTCTCTAATATTATAATTATTGTCCAAATATAGGTGATAAGGTTCGCTAAGAATGATTGGTGGAATCGGTAATCTTACTTTGTGGATAATCTCGTTCCTAACTGTGATTGGTGCCTCCAATATAATAAATAATCATATTGTAGCTTACACTTATTATTATCTAAATATATCACATCCTTTCTTCTTTAAGATTTTGTAAGATAGAAAATAATTGGTTAATAGAAACAGCTGGTACATTAAAATCTCATAACAAAAATTATTTATGTTTTTTAAAATAAGAATATACTCCCTCTGTTTCTAAATAAGTGTCGTTCTAGAAGAAAAATTTTGTTTTATATTATATGTGGTTTGCAAATTTCAATGATGCATTAATTGTTTTTTACCAACTATACCTTTGTTTTAAAAAATATAAAAATAATTAAATGATTCTTTTTATAAAAATTTAATGGACCAGCTGTTTGTATTAACCAATTATTTTCTATCTTTTCATCTACTTTTTTGTCAATCAATAAATCACATTTAATTCTTTAAGGGTATTATTGGAAAAAAATTTAAAAATTTATTATAAGTTATACTCCCTCTGTTTCTAAATAAGAGTCGTTTTAGAAAAGTGATTTTGTTTTTTTATCTGTCATTTATAGAGTTTAAGATTGCATTAATTGCTTTTTACCAATTATACCCTTACTTTTGAAAATATCAATAACAATTAAATTCTTTTTTTTATGAAACTTTAAGTAGCCTGCTGCTTATATCAACCAATTACTTAATACAGTAATTTATTGTTTCCACCTTTTCATCTACCTTCTCTTTAATCAATAAAATGTATTTAATTTAAAAAAAAATGTTAGAGTGAAATTATAAAGGAAATAGAAAGAGAAGTTGATACTTACACAGAAAAATGAAGACAGAAGTTGACAATTATATCATAGAGAGAGAGTTGAAGACTCCTTTGATAACACATTGAGAATCTATCTCCAATACTCATATTTGTATAATGATAATTTTTTTAAAGTTTAGATTCAATATATATATATATATAGTGAAACTAAGAGTGATATGAAATTTTTTGGTGGGAACAAAAATATTCTTCAAAATTTTTAAATCAAAATTTCTGGTTGTGAAAATTTTTAGATTAAAAGTTATAGAGGGAAACTTATTTTCATGGAGATGAGAAAAAAATGTTTCATACAGAGATACTGTATTGTTGAGAATTGAAAGGTTTTTTTTTTAAGTGGAGAGAGAATACATTGAGTACTCTTTATTATATTTTATTATAGAGAGAAAAAGAATACATACACTCTTTTAACAATAGTTAAATGACAAGGATATTATTGGGAAAAAAAATTAAAAATTTATTGCAAATACTAAAAGTTATTGCTTTTATTAGTCTGTGTACCAAAACTTTAAACGACTCTTATTTAGAAACAGAAGGAGTAAGAATTACTACTACTTTTATTGATATGAGTGAGAAAACCTTAAAAGACTCTTATTTAAAAACAGAGGGAATACTTTATAAAAGACAATTAATGCACCATTCAAATTTGCAAATGACAGATAATATGAAACAAATTTCTTCTCCTAAAATTATATTTATTTAAAAACAGAGGAAGTATCAGGTATTCCACGTATGAAAGTTTAGAATACCAATAAGAATATATGATTATATATATTTATTGTATTTTTTGTAATTATTTTTTTTTATTATTAAAAATTATATTTTAGTACATAATATAATTATAATATATATTTTTTATATTTAGTGAACAGAGAATATTATGGTATAATACTAATAATAATAATAATAATAATAATAATAATAATAATAAGTATTTCTAGAATCGTTAGATGATACGATTTCTAGAATGGTTAGATACACCTTTAAAGGTTTGCATTGGAATAGAATGAATGTTTATATATGTAAAATGCTAAAATCAATAGAGTATTGGATGAATAATTGAACCATTTAGCAATTTTTAAATATTTTAGGAAGATGCCAAAGTCCAATCCTTATATATATATATATATGCTGTTAAAACTCAGAATTGTACACTTTCTATCATTATTTGTACCTCTTGGGTTTCAGAACTTACATGTCTTTCACTCACTACACAATCATCCAATAAGATAGACGTCAACATATTTTATTTTCCACAACCGACCATGCTGCTTCAATATATAAATATTTTTCCTTATAAATAAATGAATTTTTGGGTTGAAAAAATTAGATCCACACAAGGAAGAATTAATTTAATTCTCATAAGTAAGAAGTAGTTAAATTTTGATTCAATTTTTAAAAATTATGATTAAAATAATGTCGTCGTAATCAATTTAATTGAAATTCACTTAAAATATAGGTATGAAATATTATTAGTAACTCCAGTAGTATCAACTAAAAAACATTCTAATAAAAATTATTAAGAAATTATTATATGATTATGAGGTCGCAAGTAGTTGAGATTTATGATTTATAAATATTAAGTTTGTATTTTATAATAAGGTTTAAAACTTGTAAACACTATTTGAAAATATTATTATGATGTTCTCAACATCTAAATTTAAATATTTTATTTTATTTTTTTAATTTTTTCCTATTTCATTTATGTATTGTTTCTCTTCCTTTTACTATTTTCTTGTAAATTATAAAAACTTTATAAAATTATACATTTTTTACAAAATTCACCCCAAACAAATATAGATTAATTTAAAAAATTATGACTAATAGATATATGTTTATGTGAAATTTGCTTTAGTTCTTTGAATATTCACGGTCCCGAGTGTTTGTTTTCATTTTAAATACGACACCTAAAGTTAATTTTTCCGTCATTGTATGCGACACCTCAATTAACTTATATAAGTGAGGTTATGTATCACTTAATTTGATAAATGGCGTAATACAATTGTTCTCTTCTATTGACTTCATTCATCATTATCACGTTGAAAACAAAGCACAAATTATCAAAATATCTAACTTTGGACAGCTGCATTCCCAGACCCACATGAATCTTTCTCATTTAATCTCCATTATTAGTTTTTAAATTTTGTTTTGGTAAAAAGAAAAAGAAGCAATACTTTGGTTTTCTAAGATTTGCCTTTGTTTGTGATGTTGATGTTGATTTCTTAAGATTTAATGACTAACATTTATAAAGCTGTTTTATTCATGTTCGTGTTATTAACAAACAAACAAAAGTCTTGTCATATAGTAACTCTTCCAGATAAGTGTTTAGTGTTTTTTGTTGGCCTGTAAAGCCAATCAATTCCACATGGTATGACTATAACCACAAAATTTACAAGTGCACTATTGTCGTATTTTGAAATTTAAAAAATGTAATTATAGTCTTTAATATAAATACAAAATGCAATATTAATAAAGGTAAAGAAAAACAAAGTATGATTTGATATGGCATGGTTTTGGATGGTTTGATATCCAATTTATTTAACTAGTTATGAATTGAAATATAATTTTTTTTATATTGAATTGGAGCGTTTTAATTTTCGAGTATGTAATAAATGGCAGGTTCTTTGGGTAGATTTCAACCTAAAGTCTCTTTCACTTTCTCTCTCTCACATGAAATAATAATAATAATAATAATAATAATAATAATAATAATAATAATAATAATAATAATAATAATAAAAAATAGTATAAGTTACAAAACATGACTTTGGTGAGTTCTCAAACATCAACTATGGTAGAGATGATAATGGGTTATGGAGCAAGAAGAGAATTTGGTACTACAAACTATGAGATCAATGGGAGGTTGTGCAAATTGCAGTTGTTATCTCTTACCTTCCCTCTCATATATTAGTGTTTTATTATTCCTTTCCTTAGATGAGAGACTTCATGTTATTATTATTACTACTATTATTAAATATTATTTTATTTTTTAAATTATTTATCAAAATTATATTTTATTTATAAAATAAATATTAGATTTATTTTGTTCTTGTATTTCATATTGATGTAAATAATATTTTATAATGTTTTAAATTTTATTTTTTTTATAATTTTCTATTTTACTATTTTATGATTTTTAAGTTTATTTCTCTCATATTTTTTTATTTAATAATATTTTTATTTAGTATCTAAAATTCTTTACACTATTTTATAAAATATTAAGATAAAATATATTTAAAATTTGTTCAAAAAATAAAACACAAATTTAACAATTTTAAAAAATATTTATATTTTATTTTATTTAAATCACTTTACTATTAGATAAATTATCTCTATCCTTCAATATATGAAACAAATTATAAATAAAATAAATATTAAACAAAAATTGTTTAAAAATTTGTTGATAATTTTTTTTAATATATTATAAATAATTTTAGTTATATTTTCTTGATTATGTTTTTTTACATTGTTTAAATTTGAAATTGAATATAATATAAGAAAAATAATAAATATATCACGTCACATAATATATTGCGTATTTATAATTTATACTTTATTCGTATTAAATAAATTCGCGTTAATTTATTAAATATATAATAAATTATTATAAAATATTAATAAAATAATGTTAGATTAACATGTGTGTGGATAATTATAAAATATAATTATATAATATTGTTTTGAAATATTAACTAATGTAATTTTATATAGATTTTTGTGTGCGGTTTCTTTGTTGATGATATTACGAAATTGGTTATATGTTTATAATTCAAAATGATTTTAACTTTTATGCTGAATTAAAAAATATATAAACGTTATTTTGTCATGGGCTCACTTAAAAAGGGCACAAATCACTTTAATTTAAAATTAATTTCAGTAAATATTTAAACCGTGGTCCTAGTTTTTTTTTGTTTAATTTTAACTTTTCTGTATTTTAATATATTTTTAGTTTAAATTATTAAGATTGGTTAGTCTAATGTTTACACGACTAAAAAGCAACAGTTCTAGTTAAGGTAATAAAAATATTAAATTAAGATAATTAGATATTTTAGGTATTTAATTTAATAAAATGTATAACATTCTAGTTTTATATATAACTAAGAATACTAGTCGGTTTAATTAATTATAATATATATATATATATATATATATATATATATACTTGATTATTATTAGATTATAAGTCTCGCATATATATAAAAATAAAAATTAAACAAAAATTTATTTTTAAAATGTAGATACTTATATTTATATTTTTATGAAAGTTTATTGACTTTTAAAAATAAATGCATGGGACTATGTATGCTCTCATGTATAATAGAATCATCACACTATCATCAATATAATATATCTAATATAAATTATATTTAATTTAATCATATATATATATATATAAAAATAACTATAACATTAAACATGTAATTATTTCAACAATTAATATCACAACTTTATATTTAGCAACAAATCTCGTTATGACTAAATACAAAATATTTTTTGAAAGATTTTAATTCTTGTAAATAATACCCGTTAGAGATTAACACATCTAACCTTTAACATAAACTAGACTAAGGTTCTCAAGTCAAGATGACACAAAAGATATGTCAAGTTATCTACTTCACGAGCCTAATATAAGTCTTCTTTGGCTTCTAACCACCTAATGTCTCATCTACATGACTAGACAATTAATGAAGTCAAGATATCACTTATCCATCATAAATTGTCTTGTTTAACACTATCACCTAACATACAATACTACCATTGGACATGTACCACCACCTAATAAGGGTCATCAACACCACCACTAAAAGGTCATATCAAGGGTAAGTGCTCACAAGTGTATTATATCACCACCATATATTCTACTACGAATAATATCAACAACATCATCTCCCTCTAATAGGCCATCAACATATGTATAATCAATAACATGCATCTAAACAATCATCATATATATTCATCATGTCTTATATATACATTAAAATAACACAATACATGAATATGAGCACACCTTTTGCAATATAATCTCATATTAGAATAATTTAAGCATTTAAAGTTACATACATCATCAGAAATATTGCCTAAGCAACCACCTCACTTGAGCGATCAACCCACCTTTATATCGCTTAAGCGATCCACCTCCTGAAAGATATTAAGACTGAAAGCACCTCGAGTTTAAGGCTCTCGCTTGAGTGACCACTTGTTTCTTGAGTATATCAAGGTCGTGAGCAAGTCTTTCTCAAACCCCACTTGTTGCTTGAGTGACCAACTTGTTGTTTAAGCGACATTGAGACCAAGAGTAACCCTTTCTCAAACCCCTTATGTTGCTTGAGTGACCAACACGTTATCTAAATGACACAACTCTAGTAAAAAGAGCAACCTCAACATTTTTATCGCTTGAGCTATCGTCATTGCCTGCGATATCATCTGTCGCTCCAGCTACTAGTCTATCACTTGAGCGATCAAAGACGATGAAGATAATAATTACCCACCGCCTGGTATCACTTGAACGACCTACCTTGCTTGAATAATATAAAAATTGAGAATTGCTCTATTCATCTCAACCAAACACATTTCTCGCGTTTTCTACACTTCTACAATAATCTCATGCATACATAAGTCTCTAGTAATACATGCAATAGTTTACAATATACCTACTCTATCATATTTATCAATATTAACCATCCATCTATCACAATTCTCAGTTCATCAGATTACTCTAATGTATAATTGTTAATTCTCCTTACCTAGATCAACAAACACTCTTAACTTGCTTCTCACTTCAATTAACTTTAGATAAACTCCAATTATACATTAAACAAACATAATTTTATCTTAAACTCTTAATCCAAACAGAAAAGAGGAAAACTCATTGTAAAAAATATATCAAACTACTTACCTATTTAAATTATAATAAAATAAATAGGATTTATCAATTCTTTGTAGCTCTAATACACTAAAAAACTATCACCACACATTCTTTTATATGATTGAGAAAGAGAGATAATTATAAAAAAAATCTTAAAATAAATTACATATAATCATCTTATTTTTATACAAACCTTATTAATAGTTTACTTTAAAAATTATTATTAAAATATTACTCAATCTTATAAGATAAGTATATATATATAATATTTATTATTTTATCTTAACAAGATAACTACATATGAATTATTTTACTTTATTTTTTAATATATTATGTTTTATTTTTAATGTTATTTTTACTTTTCAATTCAATAGTTTATTTTTAGTATTATACTTCAAAAAATTATATAATTTATAGACACTTACACTTTTTCTAAATATATTACTTTTATATTTACATATAAAATCATTATTTGTAATACATTAGAAAGTTTCATTTTAAAAAAGTCATAATCAAGGAATTAAAATATAAAAATGATATCAGAAGTGATATAGGAATAGATCCATTAACATCCAATATAGTTATAGATCTGCACCGTTAATTTAGGTTAAATTTTATATTCATAATACCTCAATAAATACGATAATTTTAAAACGTTTTACTGAAACAATTAGTTCATTTTAATCAATCGATTAAATTATTTGGTTCATTCAATCTTCAGGAATCATTAAAAAATAATATTTTAAAAAGTTTTCGTAAAATTTCTTACTAACTGTGTTTAAAAATATTTTCTTCTTGATTAAATTTTTTATTTCAAAAGCTGAAACATGAATTTATAAACATATATACTACTACTGTTTACTTATATAAATTAAAAAAAATGAGAATCATATTAATATGAAAAGATTGTAAAACTTAACTTAACATGTGTGCATAACACGGGTATAGTAATCAAAATATAGAAGTTTTGTTTTCCTTTTTATGAAAAGACATTTGGTTCACGGAGATCTCATCAAAATTAATTAGCGGTAACTAACCATGATGCACATCCCTGTGAGATCACGAGGGATCCATCTTAAATTACTTTTCCATTTTTATTTAATATTTTTCTTTTGTTGGATAAGAAAGCAAAAGGAAGAAGGAAAGAGGTGACTGATATTTGGTAGAAAAAGATCACAGTTTCATGTGAGATTAGTAAAAAGCATAATTAATTAACTTTACATATATATATATATATATATATATATATTAAGAAGTGAGTTATATTAGCGTTAGACTATTTATGGGTGATCTAATAGCAGGTGGTCCAACAATCTTGCTATGATAGACTTATATGATTTTAATACCATGTTAAAATATAAACTTTAAATTTAACTCAATCTCACAAAACTAGTTGAAATTTACATCTAATTATATATATTAGATTGATTTCATTTTTAGTCATTGTGGATCTCCTACAATATAATTCAATAATAAAGATCTCTATAATTTGTTATGAAAGTTACATAATTTTTAAAATATTATCTTATTAGAATTAATAATAATAATAATAATAAATATAGTAAAATATTTTCTTCCTTTTTTTTCAATCAAATATATTTTTACTTCATTTTTCATTTATTTATGTATTTTCCTAGTCTAGTAATAAGAACAGTTGAAAATTGAAAATAATATAAAAATAACTTTTAATTAGAAACGCAAATATTCATTTTTTAAAAGATTCTGATTTATCCGGATAATATTTTTGTATGGATATTTGGATGAAACTCTTATTTATATATTTGAAACTCGTAGTTATTCTATATAATGACGAATAATAGTCTATAAAAAATAATGAATATATATTCAAAGAATATGATTTTGTCATAACTAAAATAAATAGTGTGAAGGTGTATATTTTTGGAATAAATATAAAGTAACGTGCAGAGTGATAATTATGAATTTCAAATTAGTCTTAAAAAGATTGAACGAAAAGACATGAATAATAGGCCTGAACGTGATTGAAATTTATTATTATTCGTAAAGTTTAATGTACGGTTGATGGAGGAGGGTGTTGTAATGATGGGTTGAGGTGACCACCGGCAACAACTGAAAGAAAGCTCTGAATGCCGCAGAAACGTGTCTTGCTATTATTCGCATTTCCTCAACTTCAAGCTTCTATGGATTTTCGTTCATCGTACTGTGGAAACTCGAGAAACCAACTCCAACTCCAACTCCACGTTGATTGATGTGTTTGGATATACGGGATACCAAAATACCTCTTTTTTAATCAAGGATGGTGTAATATATTTAATATTTATTTTTCACATATATTTTAAAAGTAAATTTTACTCTAAATTTTAATTGAATTAAAAGTTATAATACATTATCTCTTGTTTTAATTAAATTCTAAATTTTATTAAAATTTGTAATACAATCTCTTCTATTAAGTTCATATTTTCATAAATTTAGTCAAAATGATTTTTTATTTTATAAATTATATTTATTTTTGTAAAATTTACATGTTAATCAAGTTTGTTTGTAAAGATATATTAATTTTTTTAAATTAATTTGTATAATAAAATCACTTCATTAAATAATATATAATTAATAAAAATAATAAATGTAACATTCCAAAATATTAAACTTTTGAATAATGCATTCATGTGTATATATATATATATATATATATATATATATAGCATATATAGCAATATAAAGGACATAAGATAAAACAAAAGAATATCTGCATACAGTCATTCTATTATATATTAAAATAGACTAAGTTCATTTAAATACAGATCCAAAAAATATACTAATTAAGACCTACATTATACAAAAGTTATCCTAACTACATACTACATGTCAGCAGCTCACTTAGTTATCCATCTAACCTGTCATCTGCTCTCATAATAACCCCATGATCATAGCAGAATCCAACAAACAACACACACAAGAAGGGTAAGTTACAGCTTGACAAAAGATATATTATCAGCATTTAATCATTTACAATATAAACAATGATCAACCTGCCTTAGGCTGAACATACCCAATCACAAGTAAAACAGACGACTCCCAAGAGACAATATGAGATTCAGATCAGTGGGACTACCACCTGATGAGAGAAAAGGGCTCAGGCCGAGAATGATCTCATGAAATAAATCTCTCATCAGGTGACAACATACACAGACATTGCACTCTAGCCAAAGTCTACTATCAATCCTGTGTAATGCCTCCATCAACTTCTCACCATATATGACTTTGTCTATGTGCTCATACCATGTTAGAAGTTTTGATGTCCCATTTACGCCTATCCTTAATCCCATATATATATACTAATATACACACAACATACATGAAATAATAATTTTTCATATTCTCATATTTCACCATGTTCCATTTGTGGGTCTTACAGACTTTACTTACTCATCATTAGGTCTTATTGCCCAACATCATTCACATAGTCTCATAGCCTCTTAAAATCATTCCATACAAGAAGATAAGACATATGAACTGTCGATTTT
This sequence comes from Lablab purpureus, assembly GCA_030347555.1. Classification (NCBI taxonomy): domain Eukaryota; kingdom Viridiplantae; phylum Streptophyta; class Magnoliopsida; order Fabales; family Fabaceae; genus Lablab; species Lablab purpureus. Next base: position 29,121,017 of record CM059260.1, read on the forward strand.
GTTCAGTTGTAATCAATTACAGAGTCCCTTATCAATTACAAGGCATTTTACACATGGTAATCGATTACAACTGGTGTTGTAATCGATTACCATAGACAAATTGGTGTCTAATTCCGTCTCTAGTAATCGATTACCATGGAGATGTAATCAATTACCATGTGCATAGGCAGATTATGCAAAACCTGTATCAAACCAAAATCAGTGCAAACAACATTCCAATACATCCAAACAGTCCAAAACAATATATAACCATGGTATCTATACCACACAACAATTCAAGTCAGCGTCATACACCAATACATTCAATACAACACAACATCATAATTCATCAATTGATTCTCATACAGCATATACACAAAACCATCACACAGGTTCAACCAAAACCGGTTCAAGTTCAGAAAAAATTCTCCACTCATAACCTCTCAATCAAACCTATAGAAAATTCAAACAGGTTAAGTGAAGTTCCCATTACCTGGAATTGAGCTAATACAAAGCTCAATAGTTGATCTTCCTCACCCCAGTCGACAGAGTACACTTTGAGTTGCTCTTTTAACACTTACAATGCACTTAATTGCAAATTGAATTCAGAAAAGCACTCTTAAACTAGAGGAAAACGCGAATGTCGAATGAGAGGTTCTAATTTCGCCGCTAGCTATAAAAGCCCAAAAATCCCCGAATGACTTATGAAAACCTTAAAAACACAAAACGTACCTAATCGGAGATTCCAATCGGTCCAAACTCTTCTACTCGCCGAGGAGAATGCAATGGTGATCTTAGTTCTTCAAGAGGGTGGTTGGAGGTGGAGAAATTCTAGAGGAAAGGAAGAGGGAGTGAAAGCTCCAACAATAGAGAAAACATAAAAAAGAAAAAACTGAAAGTGATGAGGAAAGAGAAAATTATTTCTCTTTTTATTTTCTGATCCTTACAATAAAATATGTTTTAAGTTAACTTAAATTTAATAATAATCAATAAAAATAAAAAATATTAAAGTTTTTATTGAGTTAGACTTATTATCACCTATAAATATTAGACTTATTGCTAGTGGATAATATATCCAGATAAAACCTGTTTAACCCGCTAATTATATGAATTGAATATAAAAAATTAAAAAAAAATTAAGTTATCATTTTTATGACTTTTATTCAAATATCTAATTTTGTATATTATAAATTATAGATAATTATAAGAATATCAATGCAAAAATATTATCATAATTATTTCTTATATTTATTTTTAATTTGTTTATTATTAATACATTATTAAGGTTTCTACCTTCAAATGTTTTCACGCTTTTATTTTTCCTTGATTTATAACACTCTTTTAAAATATAAATCATTGCTAAGTTTTAATTTTATTTACAATTGAATATTTAAGTTTTCTTTGAATTAGGTGGAAGTGAAAGTGAAAAAAAAGAAAAAAAATAAGGTTATTTTGATTAAAAAAATAATAAATTTAAATAGAAAGTGAATAAAAAATTTATAGTAATTGTGATTGATGTGACTTAATAAAATTAAATTTAATTATATTATATAACTATTTACCAAAATATCTTTATCAAAATTTAATAAAAAAATATAAATTAAAATTAAAAGATAATTAATTATAAAATAATTAATTTATAAAATGAAAATAATATTATAATTTTATTTAACTTTTGAAATTAAGTATATATAAATAATGAGATACAAATACTATTTAACATATAAAAAGTAAAACACCTGATATACACGAAATTAATTTAATAATACATAAAAAATAATTAATAAACTTTATGAGACTATTTTGTTAGTAAAATATAACTTTAAGAATGAATTTGAAAATCAATAATTATTTTGATATTAATGACTAATTTTATTTGTTCACATTTTAAAGAAAAAATTCAGACTTTTTAATAAAATATTAAATAGAACTTCACAGATGGAAGACTAAACTACTTAAAAAATCTGGTTTCATATTAAAAACATTTGGTGATATAAATTTAAAATTAAAAAAATTGTATAAGTTGAAAGGAAGGAAATTATGTGACACTTTTCATGAAAAAAAAATATAAAAAAAATCTTAGTAACATTATATAAATTGAGACATAATCAATTATTATGTTGTTAACATCATGATGTAATCAATTATCCTTCATGTACAGCAAGTACTAAATAGTCCATTCTTCAATTTACATAAATTTTATTATTTTTATTTGTTTATTTGTTTATTTTTTTTCTGTTTTTATTTTATTTTTTTCTGTCTCGTAATTTTTTTTATATAAACAACTATAAATAAAATAATTAAATTATTTTAATTTAATTTAATAAATAGTTAAAAATTATTTTATATTAACTTTTTTTTATATAGTAACAAAATCACAACAAAATTAATTTAAAGTATCACAAGAATAAATATATGTAATTATCGTAAAAATAATCAATGTTATGTCAAATTTAAAAACTAATAAATAAATAAAATTTAATGCCACCACATAAATTATGTGTATGTTCAGCTCATAATTTTTTAAAAAAGACTCAGTTATACAAAGAAAAATAAAGATAAAATGTTCAATTGCATGTCAACGGTCTTTCAATTTTTTTCATCACAATTTTTTGAAGGAGCATCCTTCTTCAATCCATCTTCTTTCTGTTATGGGAAATCTACCTCAATCCATAAATTGAAACATGAACAGTGATTTTACATTCCATGCTTCTAATTCACCTTAAATACTAAATCTCCTAAAGAGTTGGTTTGATTTTGGTATATGAATGATGTTTTAAATATTATCAGTTGTAAGGACATCAAGCATCGAGCACCAATATTAACAAGCAGGAGACATTTATTATGTGCAATAAATTAAGTCTCTTATAAAACTATTTTATATATTATTCATTATTTTTTATGTATAAAATAATATTTTATTTTATTACAATTTTTAATAATGCAAACTTATGTTTTATCTTATTTTATAAAAGCACTGTTTATAAATTCAAAAAATAACATATAAGTAAAATCATTATAATTAAAAGTAAAAAGCATTAAATTAACTACAAATGAAGACAAATATTAATTTTGTTCCCTATTGACTATATTGGACACGAGAATGAATAAATAAGATAATAAAAAAAATTGTAAAAGAAAAGACAATAAGATTTTATTGACATTTTTCAAAATTAATTTATGTTTTTTTTAATAAATCACAAAAGACAAAATTTTAAATAAAAACACAAGTTCACGCCAATTAACACACAAATGACAATATTTGGTGAATATTATTATTTTTTAGAGATGAAAACTATACAGTATAACTTGCCAATGTATAGGGTACAATAGTTAAATATTTTTACGCGATTATTTTAAATGAACATGTTTCTTGGATTACTATTATTGGTTATACAATTCTTAAATGTTATTATTCAAATTAATCAATAATATTAATATACATATATTGATTCAAATTTCTAAAATAGATAAATTTAACTAAATTTTCTAATGGAATCTATTTTAGACAAATCATCTCAATTTTCTCCTAAATAAAAAAAATCATTTTTAGTTATATAATCATATTTATTAAGGTAACTATAATTAATATGATTTTTATAATTTCAGCACTCAATTTGATAACTTAAAACAGGAAAATAATTATTTTGAAATTAACACCTAACCAATATTTTTGATATAATTATTTTAATTTAAATTAAAAAATTAAATACACTTTAATTAAACAATATATTAATATATATATATATATATATATTGTTATTATTAAATTTGAATGAAAATATATTTTAAGGAGTAATAATACATGTTATATATATATATATATATATATATATATATATATATATATATAAACAAAAGAGAGAGATCATTTTGAATATTATAAATATATAAATATGAATAAGTATTTTTTTATATATATATATGGGAACATATATAGTACTAACATATATTGTAATATTTCATTTTTTTTAAGAGAGAGAGGAGAGAGAAAAATCAGATTTTCTCCTTCTTCCCCAACCCTCTTCCTTCTTTTTCAGAACCCTCACTTTCCATCTTCTTCTTCAGAGAACGCCCCTCTCTGCTCATCCTCTCCTCAAGCTGAAACCACCTTTGTGCTCCTTGGAACGAGCCGGAGAAATTCAACCGAACATTTTCCCGTTTCGGTAAGTTTTCGTAACTTAGGGTTCAAGGGGTAGACATTTGGGGCTTTTTGCATTTCTGAGTAGGATTTCGAAATTGAAAGCTCCTTTGCAACCCAAATTCATGTATATGGGTCTAATTTTTGTTTTGGGGCAGAATTTTGTACAATTAGATTTTTTGCATAGCTGGAATGGAGTGCTCACGTGCAATTTTAGGGCTTTGCTGTTTTGAGCGTGGGAGAAACTCTTTTCCCTAATTTCAGGTAAGGGGAGTCTTGCCTTGGTCAATTCTAGTCAGTTTGGTATGTTTGAATGATTACAAATATCATTACACAGGTTCACATGGATATAATTATCATCAACACCAGTATAATCAAATAACAATTCTCCACTATACAGGTACCATTATACAGGTACTACCAAAACAGCAGAAATACTTAAATCTAATAATTATCCCAATTGGAAATTTCTTCATTCAAACATATCAAACTGACTAGAATAGACCAAGGCAAGACTCCCCTTATCTGAAATTAGGGAAAAGAGCTTCTCCCAAATTCAAAACAGCAAATCCCTAAAATTACATGCGCGAGCACTCCGTTCCAATTATGCAAAAAATCTAATTATACAAAATTCTGCCTCAAATTAGATCCCTATACATGAATTTGGATTGCAAAGGAACACAAAAGAGCTCCCAATTTCGAAATCCTACCCAGAAATGCAAAAAGCCCTAAATGCCTACCCCTTAAACCCTAAGTTATGAAAACTTACCGAAACGAAAAAATGTTCAGTTGAATTTCTCTGGCTCGTTCCAAGGAGCACAAAGGTGGCTTCAGCTTGAAGAGAGGATGGACAGAAAGGGGCATTTTCTAAAGAAGAAGATGGAAAGTGAGGGTTCTGAAAAAGAAGAGGAGGGTCGGGAAAGAAAGAGAAAATCTGATATTTCTTTCTCCTCTCTTAAAAAAAATGAAATATTACATATATTATATAAATTAAAATATAATTGATAAATATATTTAAAAATTATAAACTGATACAAAGCAAAGAGTATTTATGTAATATATTGTTTATATTTTTGGTTTCTTGATTGGAACCTTTTCTATGTAAGCCAATATGCCTAGTCTCTATCTGTCTTATTATTGTTCTTTGGTTAGGTACTTTAATGAACAAATTGGCTGGAAAGTAACCTGTTGTACTTTTTTTTGGACCACATGGTTCCCTTTGCAATCTAGTAAAAAAAAAGTGTAAGATAAATTTAGTTATATATGTATATGTATAAACCGTTGTACTGTTTAAAATGTAAGTTAGTGTCTTTTTCTTTAATTTATATTATTTTTTTAACTTGTTAGTATTAATTGTATTTTAAATATTATTAAATATTTTTATTTATTATTTTAACATTATTATATATTTACAAATTTAAATATAAACTTTATTTTATGGTATTTTAATATATTTTTTTATAATATACCTTTTTTATTTTCTTATAGTAGATAATTCATTTATTTTTAATTTTTTTAAATTGTTATATTTTTGTAAAATATTTAAATTTATAATTAAAAATTAAGAGAAATTTTTTAGTTTTTCTTTTAGTTTATACACTTGATATGTAAGTATGTAATTTCACAATTATACCAATACAGGAGTATAATATTATTTTTATCATATCAATAAACAAAAGAACTTGTCACATGTAATTTGAAGTGAAATGAAGTTTGAATTCAAATATAGGATTTAACAATTTTATCTTGAGTTGGTTCAATTATTAGAAAACTCCCAATTAATTTTTGTCTTCATTCCTTCACTCCATAAAAAATTCCCCACTTTCTTAACCATTAATCAATCACTCATTGTTTGATTTAAAAAAAAGTAAAAAATCGAAAATGAAATTTTAATTTTTTAATGATATATACAATTAAGGATTATTTTTCCTTTTATTTAATTTAATAAAAAGTAATTATGATATATATATATATATATTAGATTAAAGTGAAAATTTTATTTAACTTACTATTAGCAGTCAAATAAAGATATTTTCAAATTAGTTGACTGGGTGGGACTATGTAAGGGTCTATTGTTTGTTTGTTTGAACAGGGGATCTAAGCAACAAATAAATACGACTTTTAAGAGCATTGTGCCTTCTAAAAGAAAAAAAATGTGGATATTTTTTTTCTCCCTCTTCCACAAAACTAAGAGGGAAGACATTTTTATTATGAGACTAATTTAATTTGTCATTCTTTCACGATTGGAAAAAAGTTCCAAACTCTAAAATAAATTATTTAATTTTGAACTCATTTTTCTTGCTTCCTCAATTATTCCTTTTAGATTGTATCACATAGCATCAATTTCTTTATTAATTTTCGAAACATAGTACCAATTTAAGGAAGAGAAAAATGATTTGGACCTCCACACAGATATGTTTACTGCAGAGCACGTTCGATCGTTTTGTCAACAACATAAATTGTTACAAAAATACTATAATAATGCAACTAGCATGTTGCTGTGTGTCAGTGGTAAGGTGTCATCTTCAGGGGCTAAATCTGAAATAAGTCATGAATCACGAGTTTAGTTTTTTGGTATGTATAAAACTAGTTTCAAACTTTTTTTGTTTTTATGTTAGTTTATTAAATTAAAAAGGATTTGGGTTATATTTATTATATTCTTAATAAAATGTTTTTATAATACATATTATTATTATTATTGATATTATTTTGATCTTATTAAGAACATATTTTAATTGGCGTGGTATATATAGTATAAGAAATAATTTTAATAAAAATTGAAAAAAATTAATTATCTATGTTGTTTTTAAAAGATAATTAATAACTTGAGTTACAACAATTAATTTTAAATATTATTTTGATAAAGTATAGAATACAAGTATCATTAGTTGGTTGTATATATATAAAAATAGTTACCTTATTTGTGGTGAAAGAAGGTGTTGTGTAGACAGTGAATTCGATTAGAGTTGGAAAATATCTAAATAATATGATTGTATCATAATTACTTTAAAATTTCGTAATTATATATTGATATTTTGTGATGATTATATGTTATGTGTTTTATAAGTACACTTTTGAGATAATAATTATGTTTTTTTTTTGTAATTCTGCTTTAAATTTATACTAATGGTTAAAATAATGTTATATAATTTTGTGTAACTTATATCAAATATAGAAATAAAATAGATATATACTTTATTTTAGAGACAAAAACATAATTTTTAAAAATAACTAAAAAACGAAAAAACATATTTAACTTAAATATATATTATTATTTACAATTTTAAAATTAAATACTAGTTTGCATAAATAAATTTAAATATTTAAAATATATTGTTTTTAAATAATAAATTTATTACTTCTTTCAATTCTAAAAATAAAATGTGAAATATCTAGTCAAATTTATACAAACAAATTATGACATTCCTTTAAAGTTATAATGTATATTAATAAAGACACATATATATATAAAAAAACTATGAATATGAAAATAACTCACAAATAAAGATGTACTTTTGACCTTATCATACTAAAAGGAAACTATAGAAGGAAGAGTTAATTTGCCAGGTTATGGGGAAGGAATTGCTATCTCGACAAGTAGTGCTAAGGAATTGCTGAGGAAATCATCTCCACAATTTGATTTAAAAAAAATCTTATCCAAATCTAAATAATTACAAATAAATTTAATTTAAATATAAAAAATTAGATTAAAATTAAATTCAAATTCAATTTTTTTCCAAAATATATAATTTAAATAATAATACATATCAAAGTCAATTAAATAATATTTTATCTAAAAAATAATCTAAATTAAACCTCAAACAATTGTGCTTATTGGAGGAAGGGTAATTCAAGTTACACATCTTATTGACAAAAGCTTCTTATATTCATATAACTCATAATATTTTCTTCTACTTGGGTTTAGATAAATAATTTTATTATCTATAAAATATTGAAATATATTAAATTTTGATTGATCTTATTTTAAATTATTTATTTTTTAAATATTTTGTTTTGATGAAGAAATTCAAATTATTTGAATTTTAAGTTTTTTCTGTTTGTACGAAATATTTCAATTACTACAAAATATAAAAAAAAATAAAGTAGCAAACAATTGTTAATAATTTAAAAATACCATTGATAATATTTTTTTAGTCATTTTGGTTGATATTATTTTTTACTAAAGTTTTAAACATTTTTTCAATTAAAAGATTGTTGACCAAAATTATTTTTAATTGATATTAACTATAATTATTTATGCTAAAATCATTTAAATTAATTTTTACGATAATGTTAATTGATAAAGAATAACATTGGTTTCAATTATAAAAAAATATGGAAGACATTAGTAAAAACTAACCATAGCAAATATCAATTGAATAAATCTAATTCATATTTATTAAAAAAATATAATATTAATCAATTATTTTACTAATATTAAATGAGAAATAATAATAATTTACAACAATAATAAATTTCCTCACAATTTAATAAAAAATACTCTTATTAACATAAATTAAAAAACACAGTTCTCATCAATTGAACGAATAATTAATTCAACAAGTTAAGTTGATGATTTTTTAATTAAAATCGAGTTAAAAAGCATAATTTTTTAGAATAGGAAGAATTTTAAATTTATATTTATTTTCAAAGTAAAATTTAAAATGATATAATTTTAGTAATCTAATTATTTTAATAAAATTATAAAATTTCAAATTTTTTAAATTTATTTACCTAAACAACCTATTTTCTTCTAAAATATTTTAATTTTTTTATAAAACTAAATTACCTTACTAAAATTGTCTATTTAAACACAATATAAGAGTTAGGAGGAAGGCTACATAAGCCGCTTAATTTAGCAGCTTGTTGGTGAAAAAGAAGAAGAAAAAATTAACAGATGCATACTAGATAATGTAGGAAATTAATTATCATATATTTAATTTACATTAAGATAATTAAAGTAAGATTATTAATATTTAAAAGAGGACAAATTTACCCCAGGTAACAAACTGTGATTTGATAATAGTGCACAGGTTACTACTAATTACTCATATTCATATAGATAATCACAATGAGTTACTTTGAGTAGACCAAGTTTAGTGACAAGTGTGGGCTTCATCTGTAGGCCCATTTTTCCCTAGTGGGTTTGCATCTTCACTTTCACATACTTAAACTCACATGATTCATCAGGTTATGCATTATTTTCTTTATAGTCATGATGTACAAATTAAACTCATTATTTTTGTGCTTATTACGTACAACTATGATTAGTTTATGCATAGCTATTAGATTCAATGAATGGGGAATGACACACACATTAATAAAAATATTTTTCTTTCTACTATTAATTACTAAATGTTTGAGCTTGGCACGCTAACTGCAGATTTTTTTTAATACTGTCGGTGAAGTTCAAATTAGGACTTCAATTTCTCTTTTTTTTTTAAAAATGACATTTTCATAATAGACAATGACAGGAAGATTTATTTTTGTCTGACTTCTTCATTTTTTTAATTGAATATATTTTTATGCTGATTTTTTAAAATGCAAAAAGCAGTAATAAAATTACTTTAATGTTTTTAATATATTTTTTCAATATTATTGAAAAAGTTGTGTAATAAAAACGCTTTTGTTCTAAGTTAAACAAATGTGTAACTCCATTTGATGGCGATTCTTATATTTGTTATAACTTTGAAAAATTACATTTGTGTATTTTATTCTTATATCCTAACACCTTTTTCTTGTTTAAGATATTGTTGTTTTAGTCTATGTATAACGATGCATGAAGTCATGTTACAAATAAAAAAAATGATAAATATAAGTGTATTTCATCAAAGAAAAGCAATGAAAAATTATTGGAAAATTGTTCAATATTTTTTTAAAAAACATTATTTGTCATTAATTAAATATAGTTATTGAGATTTATAAAACAATAATTACAGTAAATTAATAATGAGTGTGACACAATTGATTTTCAAATGTGTATTAGACATCAAACATCAGGAGCAATTGTCTATTCACACCTTGCCTTGTTTGCTATACCAGCTGTGCAGTTCTCTATCTCATATACATGATTCAGTGGATAAGAACAAAACCTTTACATTGCTGTCATAGTTCTCCCCAGTTTTAAATATAAATTAGAGACAACAACTTCTGATTTCAAAAAACAAAATAAATAAATTTGAACTAATTCCACATTATTTAGTAATGAATTTATTTATATAATATCCTTAATTTAATTGACGTTTTAATTTTAACATTTCATTTTTATTTTTAATGTCAAGTTTTAATAAAAGATGGTTTAAGGAAGAAGTTTTTTTCTTAAAATGGAATTAATACAATTAAATGACGCTAACTAATTTTTTTAAGTAAAATAATTTTTTGGTTTATATTCAAGATTGGAAGGAGTAAATATTAACTTTCTATAATAATTATTGAACAATCACACATGAAATGATCTTCAGTCGGTTGCCAGTGTATCTTGACACTAGTACTACATTGAAAAACTTAACTTTTTATAAATATAATGGAGAACGAGGAAAATATTTTATGTATATGAAAAGTCAATTGAAGAGAAAAACAGCTAAAAGAATATGTGATTCAAATTGAAAAAATATTAAAAACAAAATGCACCTCAATGTAAAATATAAAATTTTGAATGTTTTCATAAAGGTGAAGATTATCTTGTCAGTAAAAATGATGAACTTCCTTTAGGTGCTATTATGAACGAGGATGAGTTATTTATTAAACAACTTCATTTCCTCCTCGAATCAATACCAGAAAAGAAAAGCAAAATTAAATACAGAATACCCGAATGCAAACGAGTTACAATAACTTTGGTTTGGTACAACTGCATGTGCAAGCACCTAGTTAAAAAACTAAAAATTTATTTCAATTCCCAACAAATGTGTGAAATATAATTCAGATATTCACACGAGTATGAAAACAAAAAATCACGATGTACATCACAGTAATTCTCTATAATACCAAAGACTTAACAAGTCCCCCAGAAAAACATCTATCTAAATGAAATTCAATAGATCAAAACTATGAAAAAATGAAGGTTTAAAAATGGGGGAAAATGGTTATATTCCTTGATAAGAAGGAATTGCCTTTAAGAAGCAAGCGTGTAGCATGAAGCATGACACATTTTTAAGCAGTTGGACTCCAACACCAAAAATGAGGCACCAGGGACAAGGTTCTTTCTTAATTTGACTCTACAAGAATGTACTTAATATCTAGGCTATGATTTTCTTTCCTTTAACTTTATCCTTGAGGGTTCCTTTATATGGTTTTGATAAATCCAATGCATCACCTGCAGTGTGTTTCTTCAGCTTACTAATGGTGGCAGGATTACCAATGGGACCTGACCAAGCTTGGAATGGTTCCTTGGAAAAGGTGTATGAGGTTGCACCCAAAGAGATGTCAGAAGGAACAATATCTGGATCAATGTGATTAGAAGATCCCAAAGGAAAGCCTAGTTGTCCATCTTCATGCGGTGGAGGGAACTTCTCACTCTTGCTCTTAGCATTTGCATGACTGATTAAACGCCTCCTCTGTTACACACAATCATAATTGTACAGATTTTCAATTATCAATTACAAAAAATGAAAATGAATTTTATAAGAAGGAAAGCAGAACAAAGGCACCAAACATAATCTACAATAATCAATTGATAAAGTAGTTTTCTTTAACATACATCCACGTTGGATTGAAGCTCAGCATTTGCTTCTGGAGCAGCAGCTTTGGCAGCACGGTCACGCATGCGGTGATGCTTCTTTGCACCATCAACATTAGCTTTGCCCGAAGCTCTTGATCTGGCCATTCATATTTGCAGGGAATATCGGTCAAATATAATAAGATCACCAATTAAAACTAGCAAATGTTAATCAAAATGAACAGAGGAACACTCTTCACTCTGCTGGTCCCAACAAACAAAATATATCATTGTGTGTGTTAGGCGTGGGAGGGGGGGGGGGAGTAAGTTGAAGCAGACTCTGGTTAATCTGTTCATCATCTCTAGAGATGTTCAGTCAAAACATTAAAGCATGGAAAACTATAGTTTGCTACATATATATTTAAATAAAGAGAACATGTAAATAGTTTTTCAGTCTCTACTTTTTGATATAAAAGATATTTTATAACAAGTGTCATTGAATAACAGATAAAATAAAATATCAGTATTAAGAACACCTTATATTTTTAACCTGAATTTCAATATCTTTCCTCCAACCCTTTTGTCCTAACCCCCTGCTTTTTAAATATATATTTTTTTAAAATGTTCACATGTGCCTACATCCTCACTTCTAGTGAGCATCAAGCAAAGTTGATAGAAAAAGATACCTCCTTGCTTCATCATCACGTCGTTTAGCATCCATTTCCTTTGTTGGTGGATATTTTGGAAGACTAGGAGGATCACAAGCATAAGGTTCTGTGGTAAAGAACTGCAAAATGATAGGAAGGTTGAACAAAGTAAATAAGGGTTTGATTTAAAAGAATGGAAAAGACATCTAAATTCAACAAAAATAACATCTGCTCAAGAGTCCAGAGAAAGTTTCAATTTATTAACATTAATTTTGGAATAACATCCCTTATGGTGATCGTTTAAAACATGCCATCTATTCCATCACTTGGGATATTTATCTACTTATTATTCCAAAGAAAACAAGACACTGAATTAACTTCCCAGGTCATCCAGACACCACCATTTTGCATCAAATCAAACTTGTTGATCCTATTCCAAGAAGGGGTGCATATTCTGAAGTAACAAAGCAAAAGAAAGGCGCATCATCCAGTTGATACATAATTACAATGTTTTCCTCAGACAGCAGTCAAGATTTGATGGACCAGTCTCCAATAGCAGCAGTTTACAAAAATCATGCACATTCTTTGGTATAAGATATCGGATTCAAAAAAGCTGAAGAACCATGCCCCACAAGGTCTTTTGTCAATAAAGAAGCACCCACTAGCAATCCTTGTAGTTAAAGATCTTAAAGCCTAATAAAACTAGTGATGCATCACAAGTCAAAGGTGCTCAAGAAGTTCAGTATGTGGCTTATTTTATGTTTCATGAAAGAGTAATCTGTGCTTTAGGCAATTTACGTACACTCGGAATAGATCAGGATCCAATAGATGTTTAAGTAGCATGAAATAATAATATAAAAAAATAAGGAAATTTCAAAACCCCACCTCACTTCTTAGAGCATCTGAGGCAGTCTTTCGTTCTGCTGGATCAATTGCAAGAAGAGTCTCGATAAGGGGCAGAGCTGAAGGTGGAAAATCTTTAAATGTCTCTCTTATACACCTCTTGTATGGTTGTCGAGGTTTAAACAAGGTAGCATTAGGCATCTTTGACTTCTTCCAATACTCATCAGAAGGTGATCCACAAAGCTTGTATATCTTATGCAGTTGTTCCACCTATGTAAGTTATCAGGAAAGGGTCAGAAAATATCCAATGAAGATTATAAATAACCAGCAAATAAAGTGCAAGTGATATATCTTTCATGCAATACAAACTCCCCCAAACTACATGATAGATGGTAGATCTAAACAAAACATCTAGTATATCACTTAAAAAGTGTGATTTGTGGAAAACAGACAAGGGGTTGCATTTAAACAAACAGAAATCTTGTAGAGATGACTTTTCGTAGTTATAAGTCTGCATTGTGCATAATTTGATAACAAAACTAAAATTTTTATAACTATCATCATAATCGCTAGTAGTGCTGCAAGAGAAAGTGTGGCTGGAAAAGAAAGTGTTGCAAGACATTATATTCCTAGCATGGTCGTAGCTATTAGGATTGCATCACTCATTTCAATATTATTGTTTTGTGGTCAGTTAATCCCGTGACATATTTGTTAGGCTCTGGTTCTGGATGATATGTTAGAATCCTGGCATTTCCTTGCTGGTTTCCTCTCAGGTTCTTTGGGGGCAACGTATTTATGAGGCAGGGTATGTACTTCTGATTGGTTGGGATAGGGTGTTATAGATACTTAGATTTTTCAAACAAGCCACAGAACTGGTTACATTGCATTTATGCGCAATAGGCAATTATAAGTCATGTAACCAACTAGTTATGCATAAGAGGAAACATATTTGTAAATCATTTTCTTTAGGTAATATTGGTACCAGCTTATATTAATATACCATTATCTTTGCTGATAAAAAAAACTAGTGGTAAACCCTTAAAAGTGCATGCCTTGATTGTTCTTCTGCTTGCGAGGGACATCGGTTTACATACCATTAACACATGGTGAAATAATATGGACAAACTGACAGTACAACCAGTCAACGAGGAAAAATGTTTTAGTAATATAACATTTTTAATTGGTAACAGGTATACAGCTTCTATGTGTGCAATTCTCTTGTTGAGAAACATCTAGTTATGCTCCACCACTTCATTCCTCTCTAGAAATTTCAAGTAAATATCTTATAAACCAACATTCAACTCAGATTTAAGAATCGTGCTTCTTTATAGTATTCCAAAATTTGTATCTCCTTTTTACCCAGTTTTGTTTTCAATGGTATATGTACATTAAACAGCTTGAACAAGGGATATAAAGGCAAAGGTAAACATGCACAAATGAAAAAACGAAGGTACAAGGGCTATATCAGACAGACTGGAAGTAACTAGATACAATCTCTTCCACTGGCTTTTACATTATCTGCTCTACAATTTGATTTTTGTTCCACTTTCACCCATCATGTTTCATAGCTCAACAGAGGCATATGCAGTTGTCTATGAAGTAAAATGGTCTATTAAATCATGCAGTAACTCAGCCATTGATACCTTTTCAGTTTCTCAGTTTATTTCTCATTGATTGCATGTCTTTACATTCATTGCAGATATACATTAATGCCAGCCTTCCAAATGGAAGTACAGTACACAAAGCTTGGATCATAGGACACAGACGTACCCTCATGAGAACAGACGATTGGAAGGAGTTGAAATGCAATAATTAAAAGGTTAATACATTCATATTTAGAAAGAAGAATGTTCCATTAGGATATATAGCTTCGTTTCTACTATTTCAAAAACATAAAATTTGTTGGATTACCACACTAGAGATTTGAGGGAAATGAAAATTCCTATAAATAAAAAACAAGACAAATTAAGTTTTTACCTCTGTACGTCCAGGCAGGATAGGTTTCCCAGCCAATAACTCTCCTAAAATGCAACCAACACTCCAAAGGTCGATGGCCACACCGTATTCTGTGGCACCAAGAAGCAACTCAAGAGGGCGGTACCAAAGGGTAACTACACGATTAGTCATGGGATGCCCGCGGTTTGGATCAAAGAAAGATGCAAGGCCAAAGTCAGCAATTTTAAGTATCCCTTCATTGTCAATAAGAAGATTTGATCCTTTAATATCACGGTGAAGTATGTTTCGACTATGACAGTGCTCAAGTCCTGATAGGAGTTGATGCATGTAACATTTAACCTGCAGTGGGAGACACAGTATTTGGAGACGTCAAACACAACAAATTGAAAAGAAACCAAAGGGTATCTTTAATTTCTTAGATTATTAAGGCAAACCTGGTCTAACCTGAGGCTCCGTAAATTTTATGTCAGGGCTTGCAGCAAGTCCAGCTAAATCATGCACCATGTAATCAAACACCAGGTACAAACTCAAAGACATTCTGGATGTAACTAAACCTTCTAGCTTTATAACATTGGGATGATCCAATCTTCGCAAAATAAGAATCTCTCTGGCCATGAACTTCACACTCTCAGGTTCCAAATTGTCAAATCGAACCTTCTTCAGTGCAACAATCTTACCCGTCAATATGTCTTTAGCCTTGTATACATTACTATAAGTTCCTTGACCAATCTAATACAAAGGAAAATTTAAAGAAAAATAAAACAAGAATGAGAAGAACAGAATATTGCATCTCAATATGCAGACTCAATTCTTTTTAACTATTGTCCTGGAATTTATCATTCAAATAATGCATCATGAGTTTGATGGACTTCAAACCACATCCACACATCACTGATAGGGCAAGACTCCATTACCAGTTTAAGTTAATGAAACTCAAGCACCTAAAAAAATTGAAGTTCAAAATTTTTGCAAATCAATACAAATCCACCTTATCAATTTTTTCAAATGTGTCAGCCTTTCGCGGAATCCACCCACTAAGGGCTTCACCACACACTGCTGTTAGCCAAGGTGGCCACCCAGCTGCTACTTGCTCCCCCTGCAAATGCTTCGGAGGATTACTTAGCCTTGGATTTGGCTTTGATCTTCTTCTGTCACCCTTCGGCCCCCGGACTCCATCAGCCCTACCCTTCTCTTCCTTTTCCTTCTCCTTCTCCTTCTCACCATTCTGAGCCTCTACCAGGTTCTCCTCGGCTCTGCTTGTGGACTCTTCATCAACTTTCTTGTTGGATTCAACACTCACACTCTTCTCCTCCTTCACCTCGGAGATTATTCCCGATGACACTTCTCTACCAATCACACACCCCATTTACTCACCTCGAATCCAATTCATTCCCTTGACATGGCTCGCTTTGGTTGAGGGTTTCTTATCACCACACTGATCCAATAACAATAAAAGAAAAAGTAAAACGCAAGCATGATTGTATGATTATGATTATAACTATGACGAGTAAAAAACATTTTACCCTTGATCAACCTGGTCATCTTACAACAAGTGGTACCATCATCCGGGGAAAGCAACAAACTTAAGCATCAAGTGACGAGTGAGAGGAATTTGGAATAAAAAGCAAAACTTATTAAGGTCTTGAACGATAACTGGCCCACAAGGTGCAGGAGCACAAACATACACAGTGATCAATTAAGAATTCAGTTGATGAGGAGTCAAAGGTAGCACGATTCAGTGCGCCGTCAAAGTGATCTATCTAGATACACAAAAGGAAAGTGAAAAAGTACAAATTTTTAATTTCATTTATATTTTCCCAGATAGAGAAAGCACGTGAGGGGTTGAGAAAAAAAAAGGGCAAAGAAGAAAAACAGAAAAAGAGCATGGCGTGTTGCAGAGCGTGATAGAGAAAGAGTAATTGGAACTGGGGTTTGTATTTGTATAAAGAGAGAGAAAGGTTGTTGTCTTGTCTGAGAAGTGTGGGCACTGTTTACCTGCGTTTGTTTGTCTGGTGATGTTGTTTGGTCTTTTGTGGTTCTATTCGAGACGAGACGAGGAAAGGAATATAGAGAGGATGAGATCTTCAAACTCTGCTAAAGTCAAACCTCTCCGAATCTCTTTCTTACAACAGCCCTTTCATTTGTTTTCTACCTGTTTCCTCTTTCCACCTTCCTAAATTGATGCCTATTATTGTTAATTTCATTCAAGTACCCAAACAAAAGAGGGAATCACTGGAAAAGGAAAATCCAGAGACTCACAAACCAACTATTCAGATGATTGCTAATTATTAATCTTTTTCTTTCATTTTGAATTCTGTTCAGACTTATGACATGTTTGGTTGGAGGAAGATGATGAAAATAAAGAGTGATGGAATTAAATTGATTTGTTTGACCAGATGAAAATACAACAAAAATAATTTAAAAGTAAACAATTTTTAGTATTGTTTTTTATTTTCATTTTTTGATGAAGCCTTTTTTATTTTTATCTGTTTATTATTTATTTTTACTCATTTTATTTTTTATCTACCAAACGGATCTTAACTTTTAATTCGATAAAGGAAGAATATATAGATAAAAAGAAGTAGGTAGGGGAAAAGAAAAAAAAATGGAAATAAAATAGAACACAAAAGTAAACGTACTTGATTTTTTGTTAAGTCATTATATTTTTAGTGAGGATTAGTTTTTTATAACTGAAATTTATTTAAGAATTTAACTTTTTTAAATTACTTATTTTTATTTCTTAATTGATAAAGTACAGATTAATGTTTATATTTTCTTTTGGAATTAAAAGAATAGAAAAAATTGGAACTTATAATTTTAGGACCGATTCAATGTTTTAGTTAGCTTGAAACATTATTTAGGATTTGTGTGGAGAAAATGGACTTTTCCAGGAGAAAAAAAGAATGAAATTATTTTTTTAATTAATTTATAAATTAAAAACTATAAAATAAATAGAAAATAACGTCTATACATAAGTTTACAAGTTAATTTTAGCGTCTAATTTAAATTTTCCCCCTTCAATAGTCTTTGTGTTCATTGTTTATCGTAGCATGCATAATGTGAATCCATATTGTTTTTCTTTTACTTTGACTTGAATCAATTTAGGTAACTCATTTTAATATTTAAAAAATATTTAGTACTATTAAGTATTTAAATATTTTAATGTCATTATAATTAATATATATATATATATATATATAATATCTTCTTAAATATTTGTTTTATTTGAATTGTAAATACAAATAACTATAAATATAAATGTATATAATGGATAAATATTATATCAAATAAATATAAATTATTATATAAAATATTTCAAATAAATAGTGAAATTAAAACTTTCGTATTAAAAAATAATATATGCCAAATCTAAATTGATTTTATTAATTAACTTAAATATATATAATTATTTATTCACTAATCAAACATCACAAAAAACTAAAAAGATATAGTATATAAAGTAACTTAAGAAAAAAAAATCTAATATTATTAAAACACGCTTAATCCGTATCCTAAACATCAATAATTCACTCACCAAATACTTACCTTTTCATCATTATTTAATCAACCACTAAAACTTAAAATTTTCAAATTATCACTAGCACAATAAAAATACCACTCATAATATATTTAAAAACAAAACAAAATTTGAAGGTTTTTATAAGATAACTATGAAGTAAATCCACTTTATATTATATTTTAATTCATAATCAAAGTCTCATGAATATATATGATTATTTATATCGAGTTTGATAGATGTTTTACATACTCAATAAAGTATAATGTAAAAACTTTTTTATTTCCATACAACCTGATATTTATTAATATATTAATGAAATTTGTATATTTCATTTTTGTGATTCTTATGATTCTTGTGATTCTTGTGATTCTTATGATTCTTGTGATTCTTGTGATGGTTTAAATACTTACTATTTATATTATACTCAACCTAAGTTAGTTGATCACTCAAATAATTAACATTCACACTAATTACACAATTCATATCTAAATATCCAACTATATATTTATGCTTTGAATTTTTTAATAATAAAAACAAAATATCACATAACAATACTATTATATAAATAAATTTTGAAAACACTTTTAAATAATAAAATATTTAAACAAAATGCCCATGATACAATCAAGAAAATAGAAAATACATTTTACCATCTCATCACTTGCATGACAAGTTGTTAAATACTTATGGTAAAAGTGAAATCCTTTTTTTTTTGTTATGTCCTCCAATATCCATACATATTTATGTTTTATTTAAAACTATAACATTTGATCCATAAAACACGATTAATATTAAAATCACTAATTGACACAATCTAAAAAAGAAATAGTTCAAGACTAATATCTTCACATTTACACGTATTTAAGATTTGAAAACTACTAATTAAGAAAAGTTTATTAATTGAACTAGTATCCTCAATTCATACGCTATAATTCAATAACTCAATACAATAAACTAACTCTGGTTTGATTTTTAACTAAAAATATAAGTAAAAAGGCTTTGTAAAATGAAAAACAAAAATTTGATGATTTTTGTTATTTGATATAAATTAAGGTGTTGTTATAGTAAAATATGACTTGATTGTGAAATTGAATGAATGATGATTCATTGAATTTTGTGAATGGTTTCAAGTAGGACTTTAGGATATTATGGTATTGGTATAATACATTATTTTGACAACTAGAGATTTTCTTATATGGATGTGACCGAGATCATAGAGGTTTAAAATACTCACATTTAAATACATGCATTAGTGGTTTGTCTAGAGAAGAGTGGATAAAACCATAAAGGTGTGAGAGATTTATTGAGGTGTGAAAGTTTTGTTAATATAGATATTTGTATCAGAGTTCACTCGTAGAGTCGTGAAAACTCGTTAATATAATTTTTTGGATAAAGATTCATCAATATGGTTGTGGCTACCTACACATGCGTGTGAGAAAAAATCTATCCAAGTATCATTTTGTATCTAAAACATAAAATTTTCAATAATTATGTTAACTTTCAAATAATATATAAGAATGAACTTGATATAATTAATATAACTTTGTATGTTTATTTAGTCTTTACAAATTATGAGTATAAAAAATTATATAGATTAAAAGTTAACAAATTTTAGTTAAAATTTACTCATGTGTGTAGGAATATTGGATATGATGATGTACTTGAGAGGGTTTAATGGATAAATGTGTGATTTTAGAAGTGAAATTATTTATAAAAACATTTTTATAAATAATTTCATTTCTAAAACTTTTTATTTATTTATATCATGGTATCTAACCAATAAGTATCTAATATCTACCAATAATTAAAATTAAATTTTATTTAGATATTTTTAAAAATCAAAAGATAAAAAAATATTAGGAAGAGAAATATTAACATTTAAAAAAAATTAAAATAAAATTTATATATCTATTTATTTAGACCTATAAAATTAAAATTATTTCAAAAAATATTTTTTTTTAATTTATATTTAGAAGTGGCAAGACATTATTTTAGAGAGGTGAACAGTGGAGAAGTATTATTTATATCCACATCATTCTATCGTGATCCCTAAATAAAAGTTAAGTTGCATAAGCTATATCATCAAAATTACATTAATTAACACGAGTGTGTGCAATAGTGTATTTATAATATATAGGACGAAGGGAACACGAACAAAATATTAAATCGAAACTTTAATTTTACAATAGTCTGTGTTCTTATCGAATTTGAGGTAGAGAATTTTCTGGAGATGGAAGAGTGAAATGTCGTCGAATCTAAACTCTGTAAGTGGTTCGTGCTACGAATTCAGGTTACTCTTGAAGTGGCAGGTGGTTATGTTGGATGTTTTTAAGTGAATACCTTAAAATATATTTCATAACCATTGGTAATCAACGGTAAATGTTGAAGTATATAAGGAAAATGGTCACAATTTTTTCTTATCGGATCAAACACAAATGTTGTTTGTAATACTATAGCCGCTGATCATCTAACGAGGTTTTTCACTGTAGTAAATTTATAAACACTAAGTAAGATTGATTATTTAAATAACAGTCCACATGTATTTTATTTAATCCATTGATACATAATTTATATAATGTGTTTGACAGTAAAACCGGGTACACATATATAATTAAAAATAGCAACGGCAACAGAAAAACAGAGATATAAAATAAAGCACGCTGAGGACATATTAGTAATTAGTAATTTTGGTATATGCATGGATAGGTTATTAGATTGTCATGCCATTAAACTTTCTTTCAGCCTCCTTATGATCGATGACTCCATAATCAGGACGCCTCTCATCATTGAAATTGAAGAACGGTCGTTGCGATGAAAGGCTAAAGTTTCCCTTTGAAGGGGTTGGAGTCTGAGGCGCATTCGTCACAATCTTTTTTAGCTTTTCACTTTCATTCACCAGATTCATGTTCTTCTCATTTGTGCCTGCTGCTGACGCCGGCCGGCTCCCCAACGGTCCAGGCCCATCATAATATGGCTTCTTCTCATATGTTTTGGGCCCTCCGTCAGGCCCATCAGAATAGGGCTTGCTGTCATGTTGTTTGGGCCCTCCGTTGTAACCGCGCTCAATCCCATTCAGCATTGCAGCTTCTTTCTTCAACATCTCTATGGCCTCGTCAATATCATTCATGGGCTTACTTAGTTGAGTCCCTTTTCTCGGTGTTTCGGGCCAACCTGAAGTGGTTTTCGGCCCAGGGTGCTTGTTCGCTTCTTTGTTGTTGGGGTAATTGCCATAGAGACCGTAATCGCCTCGAGCTGGACTTGCACCTCCAATACCATATCTATTGCTATAAATAGGAATCTCAGTGGACTTGAGTGTGGGCCCTTCTTTGTTGTGGTTACTATAGTCACCACCATATCCATCATTATAAACGGGACTGTCGGTGGGTTTAGGTTTGGACCTTTCTTTGTTGCTGTAGCTACCATAGTCATCACCATATCCATTATTATGAACAGGAGTACCAGTGGGCTTGGTCTTGGGCTTATACCCTTCTTTGTTATTGTAGTTTCCATATCCATCATTATAAACGGGAGTTGCACTGGGCCTGGGCTTGTACCCTTCTTTGTTGTTGTAGTCTCCGTAGTCCGGACCATATCCATCGTTATGAACGGGAGTTTCACTGGGCCGGGGCTTGTACCCTTCTTTGTTGTTGTAGTCTCCGTAGTCCGGACCATATCCATCGTTATGAACGGGAGTTGCACTGGGCCTGGGCTTGTGCCCTTCTTTGTTGTTGTAGTCTCCGTAGTCAGGACCATATCCATCGTTATAAACGGGAGTTGCACTGGGCCTGGGCTTGTACCCTTCTTTGTTGTTGTTGTAGTCTCCGTAGTCAGGACCATATCTATCATTATAAACGGGAGCTCCACTGGGCCTGGGCTTGTACCCTTTGTTGTTATAGTCTCCGTAGTCGGTACCATATCCATCATCATAAACGGGGGTGACAGTGGACTTGGGCTTGTACCCTTCTTTGCTGTTGTAGTCTCCATGGTCATCATTAATAACAGGAGTGGAAGTGAGCCTGGGCTTGTACCGATGTTTGTTGTTGTAGTCTCCATAGAGCGCAGCAGGATGTCCATGATCATAAAGGGGAGTGGAAGTGAGCTTGGGCTGGGAGGAATGGCCCGAATGCGGTGAAGTAACGGGAATGGGCCTTGGAGGATCAAGTTTGCGTGGGGAAGCAGGAGCAGGGTTTGTTACAGGTTCACGCTTCCATTCATCATCACTCTCGTACTCATAAGGCCTCCGACCAACTGGAACTTTGTTTTTCTTCCCAACGTACTCATCACCACTGTTAAATTTGGGGACGAAAGGAGCAAATGGCTTTGAAACAGACCCACCTCTTTCACTTTTCACACTACCGCTAGTGTTGTAGGTGGATATGGTTGTGCTTTGGTACCTGAAACCATACAGTGCCATGCCTCTCTCTCTCTCTCTCTCTCTCTCTCCCTTGCTTTTTAACTCATAATCTCCTACACCTTCTCCTTTTATATAAGAAATAAAAGATGCTGAAACTTTGCGTTTCAACTAAGCCATTGTCTCCAACTAAAATAGCTAAATACATGGATGCAGAAGATTCAAACTTATCGTGGTGCATAAGATAAGAGAATCATATGCTACTTTAGGTGCAATTAAGGGCGATGTGGATTTTATTCACTTCTTACATCGACCAAATTAAAGAAAGAATCGTATTCCGTCAATAAAAACTAGTGGATGGAAAGTTCAATTAATTCCACTCATTATTTTAGTGACAACCATTGTTTTTCTACTGTGTAAATGAACATGTTCGTTGGCGTTGGAGTCCAACATTACGAGAATCAAGTAAAGCGGAAAAACCACTACAAAAAAGGTGAACGTCAACCTATTTCATTTTCAGCAAAGGAAAGAAGAATCTATGCAAATCCTCAGATCAAGAAGTATCATTCACAGTGAAAATATATAAATTTAACACGCAATAAAAACTATAATAATAATAATAATAATAATAATAATAATGATTTAAAAAATTAAAAAAGTGTTCACAGGTCACTCTCTCCTCTAACTAGGGGATAACGATGACTTCTCTCAATTAATTAACAGAATTATGTTAGCCACATATAATATAATACCATATATAATAATTAGATATAAAAAATTTAATTAAATAGAACAATTCTAATATAAAAATAATTTTAATTTCTTTATTTAAAATTTTAAAAGTATAAAAAATTTAATTTATTTAAGACATTCTTATTTTTTTAATTATTATAAAAAAATATTATAAGAAATAAATGAATAATTTTAAAAATGTAATATAAATATCTGATACGAGGATAAATAAAAATATTTACAATTTATATGTTTAGATATTTTTTATTACATAAAATCTGTTTTTTTTATTAGTTTCTAACTTTTAAAATAAAATCATCATATCTACTGTGTTGAGTGTGGTATATGTGTGGGATTGAATACGTGTGAGATATAGGTGGTATGTTTAAACTTTATACTCTGGAAGCTTTCCACAGTGCCACTTTAGTAATTTATTCTTAATATGTAATGGATTTGACAATTAAATCATAGAAAGTCATTGTTGTCATCTCTAAATTTACAGTAACAGCTCCGTGATGGAGTAAATTCTATCCGAGCAACCTTCAACGATGCCACTAAATCTGGTGATGAACTTGACAATTAGGTGCATGACATGAACCAACAAATTCCTAACTCTTAATCTATCACTGTGATATGTGTTCAAATTCCCTTCCACAGATGTCAACATACAAGTCATGACATACGTGTGATGGAAAAGGATTTTCCAGCATGTTGTAACATCTTTGGCACAATGTGAAGATGGCCAACAGAGTACCAATTTTCTCTCCTTCATTCTTGTTATATCACGTGTCAAGTTGCATCTTAATTGTAGTGGTGGATGTGAATGTATATTTTAGTTATCGAAGTCAAAAAACAAAACAATAAAATAGAAGAAAAACATTCCAGAACACCAGTTAGTTCCTGACATGCAAATCCCTTTTCATAAAGGAAGAGCAGTAAGAAATTCGTAGTCACATGATTTTCATATATCTTTTCTTTCAAATAACTTCTTTTCCATTATTGCTTTGTTGACTGCCAACAGAACTCTTGTTCCTCTGTCGGTATTTTTTTATCATTTTTTTCTAAAATATGACTCATATATATCTTTTTATCCCTCTTCATATTCACTATTATGATGTGTTTAATATATTACCTGTTATCTTTCAATGACCAACATGCTGTCCACCATGACAATTCTGAGGCTAGCCAACTCATGCCATTGGCAACACTGTTTCCTTTCCCACATCTCATACTCGTATACCAGGCTACGACAGAAAAGGAGAAAATTGAACCAACCAAAGGAGATGATTTGTCTAACTACTCGAAATGACACATTGAACCATTGGAAACAAAATAAAAAAATTATAATATAAAATTCCTTAAAGTAATATATCATTCCTACAAGAAAAAACAATGTCCTAACTGCGAGTTTTTCTGAGATGGAATAGGTTTTTAACAACCAAATTCAAAGAAATATCTCGTGTTTGATGTTAAAAAGAAATTCACATCTTCAAAGATAAACACACTTTTTCTTTTCCTGCAAGACATTCCATTGTCCATGAAAATTATTGTTTGATTTCTTTCCTACGTGTCCATTACTAAGGATTATTAAAACTTACTTTAAGAATTTTGAACGTAGGTGGAGCACTTAGCTTTCCTTGGGAGAGAATCTGTAGACTAACCTTTACATGGTTACAAATAAAAACTGCATGTGCAAAGGTTATAATCTATATAAAGGAATATCAAGGAAAACATTATATAACCAGCTCGAGAGAAATGATAATTATAAAGTATTCCACAGTCATAAAAAGATTGTCATCGTTGTCACTAACTGAAATCCATGGTCAAGTTCCACTGTTTTTTAAAAGTAAGAAAAATATTTATTGGTACAATGAAAAATACATAGAACCAGTCAACAAATACCACTGAAAAATAAAAGCAAACGACTATAAAATATAGTAACTTGATTCGTTTTCCAATTACTATGTTAAGTATCATCATGCCTATAAAAGAAATGTTCTGTATCATCATATTTCTTTCTTGAATGTGTATCACGTTAAAATAACAACTTCAAACATCAGAACACGCCTAAGAATCATGTTTTTTTTTTCTAATTATAGAAAACAATGCTATAGCATCATTATACAAGTTGCGAACACAAGATAGATTTAGAACTTGTATCAATCATATGCAGTATTCTTAAAAATTTGTTGCTCTAAAAAGAATAAAT
This sequence comes from Lablab purpureus, assembly GCA_030347555.1. NCBI lineage: Eukaryota > Viridiplantae > Streptophyta > Magnoliopsida > Fabales > Fabaceae > Lablab > Lablab purpureus. The sequence goes on from CM059260.1 coordinate 29,147,049, forward strand.
GCAAATTGGCAAAAGATCCGCGAACAAGTTTCCTTTGCAGCAACGGGAAGACAAAACGTTAGTTGGTATTTTCATTAAAAGGTAACCGATTATTCAATACGCAGTCGAGACACCACCAGGGGAAGTCTTTTTCATCCTCAGTTCCATCTAAATGGGTTATTTTTTTCCTCCACAGACCTCCATGGGTTCCCTCAGTAATAAAGGAAGGAGGACAAACATCTGAGAATTGAAATGGAGGATAAACCAATGCATTAGTCTCAGAACTTCCATCCATTCGTGAAGGTGTATGACTTCTGATATCAATATCCTTTGCAGGTAATAACTCCCCATTAGTAGGGACTGGAGATCTCATTCTTTGCTTTCTTTTTCTCAGCCAATTAGCCAAGAGCCCTTTCAGTGTTTCTTGGGCCAAGTTAACCTGTAAGGTAAGAGTCACAAACTGGTTCCTTATATCTAAAGAAACAAGCAAGCACTGATTTTGGTTCTTCACAGTAAATTATATGCAAGTATTAGCACAATGAAATTTTATGCAGAAAACTGTAGAATCACATAATAGAATACCTCCTAGTAAATATAATTCATAGTTACCCAGGATATGATACTCTGTCATCGACAAAAAGTACATGCTATAAAACACATTTTGTCATTTCTTCTTTCTTGGCCAAAAAAGAGTCTTTGATATTCAATTAATACTTCTTTTCTAAACAAAAAACAGTGTCTTTCCTTCGTCTTTCTAATCTTTTTTTCAACGCTCACATGAATGACTGAGTTGCAGCCAAAGCACTTCCCAAGCGAACAGAAAGGCAGACGCACCGGAAAGTAGAACACACATCCCATATCATAGTCGATGCCAAACAAATTTGGCGACCCCGATATAACTTCTAATTTAAATGTATATAATCATGTCCATGTCAATAATAATATTTTAGCTGTTATTTCATAGGATGGAGATTTTCCTCATATATTATGTCAGCACTCTAATGAAGGTAAAATTTCTCTTCTTTTTTTTTTTTTCGAAAATACTTGGTCCGATAGATATTTTTGTAATTATGTTGGTTATGGTAATTGTAATTATATTTTTATTTATGATTCTTAATATAAACATATTTTCTGTATAATTTAAATAAAAAAGAATTCATCTTGTTAAAGAAACTAGGATAAATTCATTAACCTTATCATCCTCAGACTTGCCTACAATGTTGAGATCTGCCAGAGACATCTCAGCAAAAAAGCATTGAGGAGGGTCCAAATGTACGGACAAACATCCAAGTCTGGTATCCACTGTGAACCATGCAGGGACGTTAACCTGTAGGGGTATGGAAAAGTAAATAAATAAAAAACTAGTCAAAACTAAAAACTAATGTCATGTGACTATTATAGAACAAGTAACAACTAGAGTCAAATTGATGATGATGAAGATCAACACTTGTACCTTCTCGAACAGGTCCTCTTTTTTTTCCTCAAATGAAACCTACGTAAGTTCAAACGTAAAGCATGAGTTATTTTGAACTAACGATGAGCCCAATTAACTATAGTTGCACTTCGAAAATTATAATTGGAACACTTATGTTCATTCCTTACTAAAACGCTGCCAGACAGATCACCAAATGAAAGTAAAACCGATTCTTACCTTTCCATAGTCTTCAACTACAACACCTTTTGTAATTTCCCACAACTTCACTGAACCAGAAGTATCCTATGAAGTGCCATTTATCAGCTCAGAAGATGACAAAAAGATTAACAGAATACATGACAATATAAACATTTTTTGCATAACAATACGACCAGAAAACACCATGATTACCTTTGTCAGCACATGCCTCCTATTATTCAAAACTTCATGTTGTACAATTGCAGGGATGCCAGGAATAGTTAATGTTGGTTGTTTATATACAGGAACCTATTAATGTTTGTAATTTTGGCCCACAAAAAGAAAACTATTAGTGCCCCAAACAGAGAACCAAAAGAACATTTTCTTGTGAATAGAAACTTTTTTAGAAGACAGTTCCTTCATATCCCAAACCATGAAACACCAAAAGCGATACATACACAAATATGTTTCACCTTTATTTTTATATATGCATATGAAACCAGTATAATGTGTTCCCAGAGCAATACAACAACGCTTGGTAGATGAAATAATAAAATTAGTACGTTGAACTTTCGAGAGAAACAAAAATAACATACAGGGGTAGATTCTTCAAATGACACCCTTGCTCTTGAAAATGACAAATTTCCCGCTAATAAAGAACTGTCTCTTCGGAAAATCTTTTGAGGGTTGCGTCCTTCAGCGGTCCATCTGTGAACTGAAGAGTTCGTTGATGTAACCCATATGTTATCATCATCCAAAGCCAATTGAAGAATGGGATTTTCCTCAGTACAGAGCAAAACACTCTCTCTTGTTTGCAAATCTGTCACGTATATCTAGACAAATAAAAGAATTAGGAATCAGCAGACGAGCTTCACTATTTAAGCACAATAAAGAGACATTACGTAAATTCATTTAATCTTTAATGGAAAACTGCACTCACTGAAAGATCTCTACCACCACTATAAACATGACTAAATGTTGAAGTGCTGGCAAGAGCCCAAACAGAATCTGTATGAACTGCATAAGAATGCACACAACGTTGCTGACCAAGATCCCAAAGCCTATAACGAAACATGCTGCGTTTAGCCAACCATATAATAAAAAAATTATTATGACACCATACAGAGCACTACCTTATCATAGAATCTGAAGATCCTGATATACAAAACCTGCAATAATAAATGTTAAAAAAATCCCAACTCGTGAGAGAAAGATATTGCTTAATCTTACCTAACTACTTATGCAATGGTAAGATGCATGGCCATATGGAGTAATAAAGGAAAACAAACAACTCTTGATTCCGTATACATTAACCATTAAACAGTAATCCACTAAGACATTGCCAATGAAAATGTTGTATAACTTGTTGTGAATACATAATTGCTAATATTTACGAGCTTTGGAAAAATAAGCACATTATTTCGCCAAATTTAAACTAAACCTAGCATGCTACTTATGTTTGTAAACAGTAACATGTTCATAGTAGAAGAAACATATTAGAATTTGGATTTAAGAACTAACTCAGTTCCACAAAATTAGTTTGTAAAGTGAGATTTTTCAAACTCCGTAATCTCAGTTTAAGTAATATCTTTAGTTGATATGGGACTAAACTACCTCTCTTCATGCTGCAATTAAGACAATAGAGTCCATAACTAAGGTGAAATAGGAGTAACTGCAGTTAAAACGACTTTTCAATATTGTACCTTACAAATCCAGGACTTCTAGAGCATGCCCCAACAATGGATCTAGCATACGTTATCATACCATCTTAAAATTGGGTTTAGATCTAACTGAAGACTACAAAATCGACTAATAAAATTAAGATTATCAAGTTTTATAAGCTGTACTTTAAGTCATATCTCCACTTGATATGAAAGTAAACTATCATCCTTGAAGCTCCAATTTAAACATCTCACAAATATACCACAACTTAAGATGGAATAGGAGTGATTGCAATTAAAGCAACGAAGTCATAAGAATTATTTTTGCGACCGGGAGGAAATGGAGAAAAGAGTAGAAAAACGTGTTCAATCAACAAACCTGCCAGTACTATCCAAAAGTAAAGTCCTGATATTATCTGCATGTCCTTTTAGCTTTAAAGTCTTTGATCCCGATCTCGGATCCCAAACACGCACAACCTAAAAAAATAAATAAATAAGTAATGCTCGAAGTAGAGGTAACACCCCACTGTCTAGCTAATGAAATTCAATCTAATATAATATAAAGTAAACATTCCTATATCCAAAGGTAAAAGCAGAAGCCACAAGTGAGAACGTGAATAAGAATGTCATACTTTACCTTTTCTGTACCACCAGAGACAAGAAGTGTTCCACCTTCATTCATTGCCAATGCATAAACAGATTCCTTATGCCCTTTGGCAACAATTGGAGTGTATCCTTTAGTTTGAGTAGTGTTCATGGATATATTGTTGCTTGAGTTGGTGGTGGGTAAGCTTGTCATTGGTAATAAGTTTCCGGAAGCATTAGTACCATTTGAATTATCATCATCTATCATATCATTGCATTTTGCAGCTGAAACTAGTGCAACTTCTATATCCCATACAAAAACCTCTCCGCCAAGACCACCAGAGGCAACCACGGTGTTCTAAAATTCATGATACTACTAAAAGATCAGAAAATGGATTTGATAAGATTCAAAATCAAACTATTGATGTCATATTTAAGCACATAAAACCAAGAAAAGCCCTTTTCTTGGTTCGCAATTCACAAGAAGCATGAAAAGTTCATTGTACATTACATTTTTTTCACTTGTAGCAAGGCAAGTAACATAATCTGAGTGTTGGTGGAGTGTTCTAGTACATATTCCAGTTGACAAAGCATTCCATGTCTGGCACAAACATACAACAGCCAAGTTAAACAGAAAGTGGGGCGAAAAAATTTAAATTAGTACTAATGTATTGTCGTCATATGACAAGAGCAACGATAAATTACAACAAATAACAAAGAATCAGCAAACCTTAAGGGTTGTATCTGAAGAACATGAAACAAGAACATTATCACCAACAAGAACAGCATCATTAACCTGCAAATATAATAAATCACTTTATACTTATTTAACGGTAACTTATGCTGCAATGCATGTCTTATAAATTACATAATATTGTGTTTGGCTGGTATATAGAGCTCATTGTTTCTATTCCTAATTGGTGTAACATGTAAAGCTCATATGGTCTTATAATTAAACCAAAAGTATGGGATAGATCTCAACAGCTAGTAATTGGATTCGTAGTAACTTAGAATTAGACCAAAAATAGACAAGGACAAGCTGCTATTTCAAAGTTGAAGAAAAAAAGATAGATGGTGAAGTGACATCTGAGGGAAGTTCGCAAATTTAAATGACTATTGAAGTTGTACTCATTAACAAATCTCAAATATGATTTTAGATGTTAAGTTAGAGATAAACCGAATGGTTATATGACCATTGACCTTTTACCTCAAAAAAGAGGGACAAAAGACTATTGAAAAATACACGTGTTATGATGATGCTTAATGAAATAAGTAAATAAAATTTTGTATCACGTTCTTGAGGATGAGACGTGATTTTTCCCCGTAACATAGCGAACAACTTTCCTTTTGGACTATAAATTTGGTGTTTCCCTAAGTTCTTTGTTTAAGTAAGAAAATTATACACATAATTCATACAAAATCCAAAAAAGTTAAAAGCAAAAGGAGAATAAGGATAAGACAGATAAAGATTACCCAGTCCGCATGAGATTCAAAGCTCGCAGAACATGATGGCACATCATCAACTAATGCCCATCGATTTAGCTTGCCGTCACGACTTCCAGTGAAGACATAGTCAAATCCATCAGGTGGCGCAGACTTAAGCAGAGACAAACAATTTATGCCTGCACAATGCTGTTGAAAAGAACCTACTTTTAAGATAGTATATGAAATTCATCAACCAAGAATATTTTCAATTTGTTGAGGGTTTTTTTGTTTTAAAAAATGCAGGATTGATACGAAGATAGTATCTATTAGATGTACCAATTGAAGTAAAAATCCAAGTACCTGATCAAAGTGATAGAGACAGCATAGTGTACAACAAACTATTGATAAAGCTTTCATTGATAACAAGGTAAAATAATGGGTAAATGTTAAGCGTCTAATGTTCATAGATAGAGAGAACGATATCAATACGACCTTGTTAACTTTAAAAATAACAAAATCAACTCAAACAATGACAAGATTAAGGAAAATGTCAAAGAAACAATCTGCATGGATGAAGATTCAAGTTAAAAAAACAAACATGAAACTCAAAATTCACCCACTTTCCTGTAAAAGAAAACAGAACAAAGAAATTATGAGTTCACCTTTGTGTCATCAGTATCATTGAACACGTATGTTAATCTCTTCTCCTTTCGAGGTCGAGTTGAATTGTTTATGTTCCCCGCACTACCAACGCGGTGCATTGCTTCACTGCATAAATGATAAATCATATAGCAAATCAACAATAGATAGGTTAAGGTATAATACTGACAAAAATACAACTTATAATTAAGAGTGGTTTGCAAATGCAGATGCGGTAATCCCCATTAACCAATTTGCCAAGGGGATTTTAATTTCTAACATTTGTAATTCCCCGAATTTACAAGTTATAAAACAAAAAACAACAACATTACGAATATACAAAATGCTAATTCAGATTATAGACCCCGTAGAGTGTTCACCAATAATGCTTAACAATATATTATTAGGCCTAATCAATGACTTTATAAACTAAATAAATCCAGTACATTTAACTCTTTGCTTGGGTGACTATAATCTAAATTATATTTATCCAATACATAATAACAAAATTTATATTGAGTCGAATTGCAATTGCAATTCATTTTAACAATCTAATATGAACAAAATGACAAAACCAAATACAAAATCAAGTCGAAATAGAATATATAGACTAAATAACATAAACTATACCAATTCACTCAAATTTTAATTCAAATTAAAACTCAAACACACAGACTTTAGACAACCTCAGATAACAAACAGTCATTGGAATATCCGAACATAAAATTGATCGGCAGATTAACTAATAACCTCATCTCATCAGTTAGAAACACTACGTGGTCTCATGAGATGAATACATTTCAACAATAAGAATAAATCATTCACGAAATAAAAGATGGAAAAGTGAAACAAAAAAAAATTAAGTATGAAATCTCACCTCTAGATGTAATAATTATCAATGTTTGTAAAATTTAGAGAGAGTTTTGTATGAGAGATGAAGAAAAAGAAGGAAGTGAAGAATGCATGGAGATGTAATTGGAGTTAGATTGGTTATTTGACTTGGTATATGCTTTTAAAAGTGAGAGTAAGATGGTCATTCTGCCTAATTTACCGTATTACCGTTTCATTTGACTAACTTATAGACTTTATATTTTTATTTTCTTGAGAAAGAAGGTGCGATGTAAGAAATGTGGTGAGTTTTTAAGGAAAATGTGGGGAACATGGGAGATTTAAAATCCAGGAGTTGTTTAGGGATAAAATTGATAGAGAAAAAAATGCCATATGTATGAATAGTTAGGCTTGTGGTGGGTGAAATGCAAAAAATATTTTATACATGTAAAGCCAATTATATCCTGTAATTATTATATCCTGTAATCTGAAGGAAAAGCCAATTATATATATATATATATATATATATATATATATATATATATATATATATTATATGCATATGCATATGCATATGTATATGTATATGTATGTGTGTAAAAAATATTTTTGAATGATTCTTATTTTAAGATTAATCTTATTTCATAATAATATATTTGATTCTTTTACGTCTATCGCGATTTCTTTTATCTCATAAGTTGTGGATTTACAAGTATACCTTGGTATTATTATTAACAAGATAATATATTTGCTCTGAATTATAACAAATAAATTTATAATTAAGTAAATATAAAAATTATAATAAATAAAATGGTGTTGTATATATATTATATATGTTAATCAATTTGCTGGGTAATATAGGAACTTCTCATGATTGATGTTACTCGTCTTTTAATCAAACTAATGAATAAGAACACTTTATTCAATTCACCATAATAATTTTTTTTAAAAAGTTGGTCCGAGATCAAAATAGTTTTGTTAGTATGTTTTCAAATTGAAAAAATATTCCTTAAATTCCAATAAAAGTATATTAATTTAGTCCTGTTTTAAAAATTTATACCGGTAAAAAAACTCCACTAAAAAGGTATTTGTTATAAGAATTTTTTTCAGTTTCTTGATAATATAAGGTTAAAAATTTATATTTCTACTTTTCTATTTAGTTTCTAAAAAACAATATTTATATATAATAATGATTTTCAATAATATTGCTTGGCATATTATTTTACTAAATCTTTAACATGGAAGATGAATCTAACTTTTTCCAAAGCTAAAATAATTTTTTAATAAAATTTATCATATTATTCTTATTAAATTATTTGCTATGGTAATAGATTAAAGGTTTTAATAAAAATAGCAAATTACATTTTTATCCCTATAAAAACTTGTATAAACATTTTCAAGAATATTTTTAACTTACTAAACAAAACTTAGTTATTCTCAATAACATGTTTATAATTTTTGGATATCAAACAAATTCTATAATGCGACGCCCTCTCTAAATTAATTAAAACATAATAATTTCCATAATATTGTACTAATGTATTTTTTAAAGTAATAATAATAACAATAATAGGCAACTAATACCATTAATTTATTAAATCATTTAATTTGGTAGAGAATTGTAGTTTTTTTTATAAATTACATCTTCCTTAAGGTCCTTGTAAATTAATTAAAAGTGATAATGATATTTAATATATGTTAAGCTTTAATTTATTTAATTATATGTATGGAAAATTATGAGTAATTATAGATATTATTAGGGGTAAGAATAATACATATGGGTAGTTTGATTATTAAATAAAATTGGGCCAGAATTAAAAAAAAAGTTTGATGAGAAGGGGTGAAGTTATTAAAGAATAGGGTTACAAATAAAAGTTAAGGAAATTTCGTTTTTTACCAAAGATTCTTTACTTCTTTCTTCTTCTCATCTTCTTTCTCAACTCTCCTCCTTCTCTCAAAGTCTATAAACTCCAAATTATTCCCCTTCCCAAATTTTGGTTTCCTTATCCTTTAAGATGAGAAATTTTAGTTAGAAATTTGAGTTTTAATTTTTTAGAATGCTTTCTGACTACAATTTTCATCTTAAAAATAATCTAAGAGTTTTTTTAGTATTTTTATTCATATTATATTTCGAATGATAATTCCTTAATATACAAGAAAATTTTACGATAAGAAAAGTTAGATTAATTTTAAAATATCAAATCAGTTTGTATATCATGATAGTTTGATAATTATTGAGTAATATTTGGTTCAAATTGATTATTCTAGGAACTTGAAAAATTATTGTAATTAAGGAATTAAATTTTTTGGTACTTCGTTACCATATAATCATGAATGAGATCATAGAAATAGTAGAATTATAGTAATATGTCAATTTGACTTGATTGAAGAGAAATTTAGTTTCAAGTCATGAATTTGATCTTGGAGAGTTGAATAGATTTGTGGAATGAATGAAATTAATTGTTGTATAATTATGAGTTTGTGAAATAGAATGAGTGATGTTTATACATTTATGTATACCTTATAAATACCTAAAAAAGTGAAGAAAAAATACAAATTTATATAATATATAATGTAATAAAAGGAAAGATGAAAAAAATATGAAATGAAGATATATACATCATCCTCTTTCTTGTTATGAATGAAGATGAGATTTGAAAAACATGTTATAAACGCAGATATTGGTTGGTTCAACATAATCATTACTTACCCAACAAAATATAACTCCAAATTATTACTAATAGTTTAATGATAATATTTCTTCAACAAGTTCATTTTTCTTAGTGAAGGTTTACCAGTGAGAGACCTAATGAAATGTCGCTCAATTAAATAATTTTTACTTGACGAAAACATATGAATTTGATAAAATTCTCGTTGGAATTTTTTGAAAAACTCGATTTAATTATTTAGTCTCATGGTTTAAAAGTTTTATTGTATTTTTAGGGATATTTTTACGAATTATATATTTTATGATTATGATTTCTCTATTTCGTGAAATTTATACCCTATCAAATGATGAGTGAAATTTAAACAATTGATGATTATTTTATAGAAGAGATTATATATATATATATATATATATATATATATATATATATGCGCGCGTGTGTATCAGAAGTATTAAATAAAAATTTGATAGTCAAGTATTATAGATGTTAATATTATATTAATGGACTCAATTCGAAAGTTGTATAGTCTTAAAGTGTTTATTTGATATTTATAATGTTTTTGGTATATAATAAATATGTTTTATTATTATTGTTAGATAATTAGTATAATTTATATAAATGATTTTATTATTATTAGCTTACTTTATTGAATAATATGATATATTATTGATACATGATTGGTGTTAATTTCATATATTTAAATTTAATATAGTCATATAATTTTAAAGTATTTATTTAATATTTATAATATATTTTCTATGCAATATATTTAATTATTATTATTATTATTGAATAACTGATATAATTTATCTGAATTATTTTGTTATTGTTAACTTATCTTATTTTACTCATGGCTGTTTTAAAAATATAATAATTATATGCTGATAATGATATATCACCAAACAATAATCTTAGGGACAACAATAGTGGTAGTGATCGTGTTCTTCTAAGTTTTGAAATTTTGAAATATTGAAAATTTGAAATTTTACCTATTAAAACATATGTATTTAATTTTGTAAATCCATATGAACAATTGTAGTGGTTTATACATATGGAATATAAATATTTATTTGTGTCTTTTTTAATGACAGTGGAATTGATATATTTCAAATTTTGTAAATATTTATATAAATATATTTAAAACTATGTTTTACCAGCTAAATATATTTTAATCATTTAAAAAAGAATCATAATTCTCAAATCTGTTATTCTCAAGAATTATGATTTCCAGAAATTAAAGAAAGTTATAGCAAACACTACTAAGTTTAAATATGAAAAATATTAAATTTGCATAATTGCAAGAACTACAGAATAATTAACGACAGAATCAAAATCAAATCGAAAAAACATAAGAACTACACATATATTTTTTTCTTAATAAATTTTCTGACATGCGAATAATTAAAAGATATTAAACAATGAAAATATGCAGATATATTCACATACTTATATTAGTTTTAACATATATTATAATAATCGATTTTTTTTAACTCGAATATGTAAGTTAAAATAATTGGCTGGTTGATTAAAACTTTTTTGCTTAAAACATTTGTGAAAATCACAGGCTAATTAAATATTTTTATTTTTTAAACAGTTTACTTTTTATTCTTTATAACTTACTTTTTTCAAAATTATTTTATTTGGGTTTCGAGGTTAGTCTCGGATCACAATGTCATTAACATGTCATTACGAAAGAAAGGTGAATCACCAAGTTCTACATGGTTTTTTCTTCCTTTACCTTCATACTCAATATGATTAACATGTCATTATAACACACACATATATATATATAAAATATATTTTAAATATGTAATCTAAAATAATATTTTCTATTACATAATATAAAATATAATTATATTATTTAAAATATAATTTTAAATCAGAAAATCAAGAATAAAATTTTACATGATTTAATTTAAACTATAATTATATAATTTAAAATTATATAATTTAAAATATAGTTATAGATTATATAATATAAAATATAATTATTTTGAATAATTTTATATTGTGTTATTAAAATATTTTAAATTATAAATTTTAAAATAGAGTTTTGAATTGAACATAAGATGTTACTACCATGTTAACACGTTTATAATTTTATATATTATGGAGCAGGCATGTATGGACCAATGTAAACCTTATCTCTAGTTAGGTATACGTGAATTCTGATTATTTATAGATATTAACCAATAATTTTGCTAAATGTTCAACATTTTAATCGAATGACAAGCTAAAAAAATAGATTTTCAAATTAATAGAGAATTCTATGATAATTTTTAATTTCAGAAAAAAAACCACAGAATCAAAATTCATTCATTTCATAAAAATTAAAATCATATTTAAGTCAATAAATTTAAGTTTTTGGTATTAAATAAAAAGTTTTTACATTTTTTTATCATATTCAGTAAGCTGTATGTATGGCTTCTCTTGAGTATTTAATTTGACAATTTTAGTTCCTTTTAAACATTTCTCTTAAATTTAAATTTAATTAAGTTTTATTTAAATTTAAAATTTTACATGTTGCATCAAATTAAAGACATCTTCTTTTTATAGATCCATTTTAAAACAAATGTAATTTTATTTAATGTCAATTTGATTTTAATTTAAAAAATACAATTTTAACTCGTCATGTTATTAACCAAAAAAATTCCCCTTAATTTTTAACAATTTATTCCTTAATTTAAGAAAACAATATCCTATTACTTTAATTTTATCTAATATAACAACAAAATTATTAGAGAAAATAAGTGCACATAATAATTATATTGAAAAAACAATAAGAAAAAAAATAATAAAAAAAACGAATTTTAAAATATAATATCTAAACAAATCCATTAAAATCAATTAGGAATCTCAATGGCATTCTAACATTGGAACTCTAGTTTGTGAAATTTTTTAAATTAAATGTGATCCTGATGAACTTACAGAAATATGCTAAGAATCCGAAATTGGTTGAAATTGGTTATAACATAAGAGGAGGGATTAAAGATGGTAAGAATATTTTACAGATATATTTACTTAAAATTTTTGTTTTAATTTTATATAATAACCTTAAAAATACAAGTAACAAAAATGAGGTATTGGAATTTAAGTGAATATTATTTTGTTAATAACTCTCTTTAAGTCCTATCTATTTCTTCACTTAAGCGTTTATATTAGAAACATTAAAAGATAGTGAATTTAATATTTTTGTTCCTCAAAAAATATATGCACTTCCTCAAAAGGATTTTTTAAATAGGCGAGTTTAAGTAATTTGCTGTCATTTACACGTTTATTATTTTACATGTTGTCTGTTTTTTAAATTAATAACCTTTATTAAAAAGTAAATAATTATAAAATTAGATATTTAAATAAAAATTTGCGGACTATTATAAATTGTCAATATTAAAGTTTATATTTTTAATAAACTTTTAATGTAATTTATTTTATACTTTATTTGGACGATTTGCAAATTAAATAATTTTACTTACAATTTTTTTTGGTTACTCTTATTTTTAAGTTTAATTTAATTTAAAATTTAATATTTTATGTTTTTATAAATTATTATAAAATTTAATTTAATAAAAAGTGTAATATTTTTTGTTTTTATTATTTATTATTAAATTCAATTAAAAAATTATATTTTTTGTTTTATTAATTATACATTGTTTAATAAATTAAATAAATTATTACTATATATATATAAATGATAAAACATCTCGATATATTTTTGTAAGTATGAATTAAACTATTTAATTTATGATTTTTATTGAATTAATACAGATTATAAATAATTAAAAATTATTTAAAATATATGTTTTATAAATATTTTTTTATAATATAAATTTATGAAGAATGAAAAACGGAACCATTTATATAACCAACGTTAAATGTAAACGTTAAGCATATAAACAAAAATAATGTTGTAAATATAATAAGGAAGAATATATATTGTTTTTTTTTTTTCAATCTTTTGGATGATGGATGTATACCACTTATTAAAGTTATGGTAAAACCAACTTAACATCAATCAATTTAGAAGAAGTTACCAATTCTGCACTAATCTTCTTAGTAATTTAGGGATAAAACTTTAATCGAAGTCTGTATTTAATGAAGTTCATGTTAACTTTAGAACTAAACTAAATTCAAATGAGTAAACATATATTTTTTAAACATACAAGAAATTTGTTTTTAATTTTAGTTATTTTGATTGTAATTTAATATGTCTGTATTAATAGAATAAGTTAAATTATGATTACATTTTCAAATTTTACTTTAATTGTAACATAAAACTTGTTTAGAAATGATAAATAGGTTAATTTAGTTTTTTTTCCAATTCTTTATGGTTAGGCGAATTAAAAAGTATTATTTGTCTCATTAACAAAAGCTCACAAACTAATATTTTTTTATAAATATTTTTTATTCTAATATATATATTATAAACACATTTATTCATGAATTTTTTTAAAATTAATTAATATTTTTAATTAGATAAATTAAAATAATTATTAATTATTAATTTTAAATCATTCTAATACAATTAATAATTAAAATTTAATTTATAAATATTAATGATATAAATCATCATATTATTTCATATTTACATCTGTAAACAATATAACACATAAGTTAAACTTTTAAACTATTTTGAGTTTTAATTTTAAAAAATTGATAATAAACAGATTACTGGACTAAGAATATCAACTTAAGACGCAAATTTGAGTGGGTTGATAGGTTCTTCTATAGAACCCAACCTGCTTTTCCAATTTTTATCATACTTTAACAAAAATATTTCCAAAATCAATTCCTATTCATTATGACTTCTAATTTATTTTCTAATAATTTATAATTTTCACAGTACATAATAAATCTAATATGAGAGAGTGAATATGATTTAAAAAAAGTTTGAACAAAATCACTAACTTGCAAATAATTTTTTTAAAGTATTAATATATTGTTTTCAATAGGCAACCAAACACTTCGATCATAGACACGTAGCACAAAAGAAGTGATACAAAATATAAAAAGTTGAAGTTCCAAGGTGTGGAAACCAAAATTATCTATTGCGTTTTTCAGGTTTGCAAAACAAGGGTCAGAGCAACACTTCTCAAGAGAATGAAAAATTTAAAATACAAAACCTTTAATAAACATTTTTTTAATTCTTAAATCTCATTATAGATATATTTTTATATTTAAACTCAACTGTATTTTTTTAATAAATATAAATGAAAATAACTTGGGAATAAAAATATCAAATTAAAAAAAAATGAATTTTAAATTTAAAAGATAAAAGCGTATTTAAATCAAAATTTTATTCATGCTTGGTTTTATTATTATTTTTAAAAAATGTTTGACAGGTAGACATGGAGATTATTTTTAAAATATTCTGGACCATATTCCACCAGATGGTTGGTACACCCAGAGTTTCTATTTTTCTTAGCAGACTTTAAAATATACCGTACACACAAAATAAATAAATAAATAAAAATACAGTGACATCTCATAGGATTTAGCAGCATCTGAACCTCATTTATTTATTTTCTTCATATAGAAATTAAAATGTAATGAAATAAATAGAATATGAAATGTAGCATCTGAATGAGTGAATACAGAGACACTTGTATTTGTTTTCTTTATTTCTTTATACAGGGAGCAAAATATTACGTGGAGCTGAACGTAATTATCATGCAATGCAATAAATAGTGTAGAAATCTCTCTCTCTTCAATAAATTTATTGAATGTTGATATAACTTACATAAATTAAGAATTTGTCTGAAACAATGCCAGAATGGATGAACCAACCACGTTCTCCATTGCTTGCTTCTGGTCAAAGTTTAACTCAAAAGCACTGACACTGAGTGGTGAGTTACGTAACCAAAAGGAACATCTTTTTCGCTTTAATTTCAACTCTGCCATTCCGCTCCTCACGCTCCCATGGAACCCAACCCAGCCTTTATTACAGTTCACAATTCAAGTTCAAGATCTCATCTCGACCAACCAAAAAGATTCTTACGCCACCACCGTTATTATTATTATTATTACTATTATTATTCTTATTACTGCTTGTTTTTCCTATTACTGTAGTACTGCAAACAAACTCCTTTTTTCACTCCTAATCAGTAATCGGATCCTCCAGAGTGTTCAATCATTGAAAATAACCAACTTTTTCTCTACACCTTTTACTTCGTTGTGTGTGAGTTCAAAATCCGTGCTTGGTTGGAGTCTTTTTAATTTTGATCCTACTAGCTAGTTCTTCAAACAGTTCTCTCTTTTTATTTTTACCTTTTTAATTGTTTTTGGGTTTATGGTTTACTTTACATGAATTATGGGAAATGTTTCTTCTATATTACAGTTTCATTATAACGCGTGTTTCACTTGCTCCATTGCGTGTCTCGAGGTTAAGGGGTTCAAGTTCAACCTATAGTGAGTGTCTAGAAGCTTCGTTTCGTTGATCGTTGTTTCTCGTGAGTCAGTTAAATTGACTTTTAGCTAGTAGGAGCGAAGAAAAGGAAAAGAACAGATCTTTGTGTAGTACTAGGTAGCAGTGATAGCTTCTATTGCTTTCATAATTGTGTCTTATATAAGGCTCTTTATTTAGGTGGCCGTGTTTGATTTCATGTTCCTGGGTAGTGATAATGCCTGTTCCAAACGGAGAAGAGCAGGTTCTGTTGGCTTCGGAAAATGCAAGTGAGGTTTCGAAGTCACCCTCGTTGGATTTGAACCCAGATTCAGATTCAGTTGATGGGTCCCCACCTGTTTCCACCGTTTACACTGATGTGGGTGTCGTACCAGAACACCAAAAGAACGAGCTTGAGCACTTCATATCCAATTTAGAAAGTATGATTAATTGAAGCCACACCCGTGTCTCTGTTTCTTTGTATTATGGCTTATGCATTTAAATCTGTGAAATAAATGTAGCTGATTCATTTTTCTTGGTCGGGCTGAATTGCTTGTGTAGGGGAAATTGAGGAGTTGAGGGTCAAGGAGAAGAATTTGAATAAAAAGCGGAGAGAAGCACTGAGCAAGATATTAGACATCAAAGGTAGTAATATACTGATTATATATTGACGAAAATGGTTTAGTTTTAAGGTTATTCTGAATTGTTTACAAAGTGTTGAAGAAATGTATTTTGCTATCCAGGGAGCATTCGAGTATTTTGTAGAATCCGACCAAATCTGGTAGCGGAGAAGAGAAGAGTTTCTGAACCCGTATCAGCTGGACCAGAGAAAATTCGGGTTAAGATGGGGGGAACAAGGAAAGATTTTGAGTTTGATAAAGTTTTTACTCAAGAAACAAGCCAAGGCTAGTATTAAATGTCCGTGTGCTTCCCAATTTTGATTATCTTAATGTAGTTCCAAGTTGTACTAAAGAGGGGGTATGCGCCCTTGTTTGAACTCTGCAGAAAGTGTTTTTGTTGAGGTTGAGCCAATTCTGAGATCTGCAATGGACGGGCACAATGTATGTGTGTTTGCTTACGGTCAAACAGGCACAGGCAAGACATTCACCATGGTTAGTCAATTCAACGTTGTATTGCTATTATTTGTGTGCTTGTGCTAAACATTTTTGTTACCTGTATATGTGGCAGCATTGCTAGTGTGTGATGATGACATGCAATAATTGTTTTCAGGATGGTACGAACGAGCAGCCTGGAATTATTCCGCGTGCTCTTGAAGAGCTCTTTCATCAAGCCTCTTTGGATAGCTCATCTCTTTTTACGTTTTCAATGAGCATGTTGGAAGTTTATATGGGCAATCTCAGGGATTTGCTAGCTCCAAGACCGTCTGGTAGAGCACATGAACAACCTATGACGAAGTGGTAACATATTTTTGTTCCTTTTTTCTATTCACTCTTAAGACTTCAAAGATTGAATTCCACAAGATAGTATGTACGAAACTCTGGCTCACTAACCCCCTTTTATAGCAATCTCAACATCCAAACAGATCCAAAGGGGTTGATTGAAATTGAGGGTCTCTCTGAAGTGCAAATAAGTGATTATGCTAAAGCCAAATGGTGGTACAACAAGGGCAGAAGGTTCAGATCCACCTCGTGGACTAATGTGAATGAAGCATCAAGCAGGTCACACTGGTGGGTTATAGGTCAAGTTAGATACTTCAAAGTATTTTAATGGGTTTCTCAGCTTGATAGTTACTTTATCTGTTTAGCTTCATATATCTAGCTTAACGAGGATAAGCATATTTCGACGTGGGGATGCCATGGAAGCTAAAAGTGAAGTAAGTAAACTGTGGATGGTTGATCTTGGAGGCAGCGAACGGTTGCTCAAAACTGGAGCCAAAGGACTAACACTGGATGAGGGCAGAGCTATTAATCTTTCTCTTTCAGCTTTAGCAGATGTTGTTGCAGCTTTGAAGAGAAAGAGGTGCCATGTTCCTTACAGGTAAGTACTATGCCGATGTTGATTTGTCATTTTTAATTATGTTCTACCTGCTACATGTTAGATGTGCCTTGAAAAGCAGTTTAACTACAGAGATGAGTCCTTTTTTACATCGGCTAGTTTTTTATACTATCATTGTTTCTTTCTACACAATCAAAGTATATTTGGTTAGTGATTCATGCTACTTTGCTTGCAGGAATAGCAAGCTGACTCAATTACTGAAAGATTCTCTTGGTATGATACTATTTCTTGATTTCTAAACTAAATTGCACACTACCAATTTTTGTGCACGAAAACTTGTACAAAATTACAAATTCATAGAATTTGAAATATTTACATTGTGTTAGTATTTAGCTCGTTTAGACTATATAGATTACAGGGAGACAGATACAATCGGATTTTTTTGTTGATTTGTCAACTTCTGTATGATTCTTGCATGTGTAAATGTGGTAAGATGGACTGAACTACCAATTTAGTATCCCAAGTTTCATCCTCTTTCCTCTAAGTAGTCCATGAAATAATAAAATTATGAATAATCTCACAAGGATTGAATATCCATCAATTTAGTCTTTAAGTTGATTGATATTACTAATATTTAAGGATCAATTTGAAGGGCCTTTTCTATATTTGGGGAGTGCTTAGCATAATTTCTGATACTAGATAATTATTTATATAATTTTGTACTTAAGAGACAAGTTAAGAGAGAGGACTGATTCATAGATGAAATTGATAGTTTATTTGATATTGATGCTCATGATTTATGTACATAATATTTTTGTTGTTTTATATCTATAACATAAAAGGTCTAATCTTTACAACCAAATACTCAAGGGTATGGCTCAAAGGTCTTGATGCTCGTGCATATAAGCCCTTCTGAAGAAGATGTCTGTGAGACAATTTGCTCCTTGAACTTTGCAAAGAGATCGAGAGCAATAGAATCCATCAAAGAAGTGCCCGTGGTAATTTTCTGAATTTTTTCTTAAGCAAGTTCCTCAGTAGACACTATTTGAAGATTGCTGACTGCAAGCATACACTGTAGGAAGTGAAGAAGCAAAGAGAGAAGAAGATTATGGAGCTAGAGCAAGACATCAAGGACGCTGAAAAACAACTCCAGAATTTAAGGGAACAAACAGAGAAGATTGGGTTGAAGTTAAATGATAGTAAAAAGCTGTTATCAATCACAGATAGTCTGGTGGAAAGTGATGACGTGAGAACCTCAAATAGTCCCAAAGGTGATGTGAAAGAGGTGATTGAAACCCCTAAAGCATCTAAGAAGTTCATTAAAAGGAATTTCTCCAATTCAATGCCTCGATTCATGACTTCAACAGTTGCAAGTCGCCAAAGGCAAAGTGCTGCAGAGCGAGACATTGGCACTGTGAAACTGAAAAGTTATAGATCAACAATGGTCTCTAGAAGTTCCATCCATTTTCCGTATTCCCAATCGTTAAGTTATTCAGATATCCGCATCAAAGCATTACTGCGAAGTTCAAATGGAAAATCTGGGCATGCTGAAACAGATAGTGTTCCAATGCCAAACCCTGTTCTCACAGAAAGGCCCAAATGCAATGATTTGGAATCAAAAGTCACAACCCCTCGAAGCAGAATGGTTACATCTTCAGACCAAAACTTGAGAGTTTCACTGGGTCGTCATAGAAGAAGGATGTCTGATCTGATCTGATAAAAAGGTTAAATGACAAAATGGTTGCAGATTTTTTTTGAAGGGATTGCATTTCTAAGTTTTTGCAGTTCATAATTGTTTATAACAAATAGTAGCGAGTGGTATATTAATAGGTGTGTTTTCTTGGTGTTTTGTGGATTGGGATCAGTTAATTACTTCATTAACATGATCGTTCTCTATCTTGGAGCTTGTTGGATCGTGTAAGACCTTTGCTTACGTGATTGTGTGTGTAACTATTTGGGGTCCCTAACTCTCACTCAAGTTTGACATCATGACATGACCTTTATATGAAGACAGCTGCTTTTAGCCTTCACTGGAGACACAGTAGGGAAACAAGTTTTTTACTATTTGTGTTATTTCTTCCAGACATGTTACACATTTATGATAGAATGGTTGGATCCTTGGTATTCGATTTTTATTCTCATGTCCTTAAGCATCATCCAGCTCTAGATTCTTTATAATAAACCCTAAATATCCTTTAGTGTAGGTATAGTGATAGGATAATTTTATTTTAGGCCAAGGTGTGATTTGATATTTAAATATATATTACTAATCTTATACTTGAGGGTCACTTCTTTATTATTCTAACCTCAATTATTTAAGAGTAAAAGAATCGAAGCCGTCAATCAGTGATCATGTATGTCCGATGGCGAAACTTTGCCATTTTAATGGCAGGGAAATTATCTGAGGGTCATACATTTCAAATTACATAATAATAAATCTATTTTAAATTGTATTTTAAAATTTTTCAGATTAGTATAGAATGTCTTTTGATTGTATAACTCCAAAAAAATTGTATAATTTATAATGTTTTTAGATGGTCCATTTTTAATATATTTTAAATTATACAATTTAGAATATATTTTAAGATTATATAATTAAAAATATATTTTTGAATTGTGAATTCGAATTCATGCTTTTAAATTTCATAATAAAAAAAATAAAATATAAACATTTTAGACTTTATCAATATCTATATAGATTGAGGAAAATATTATTAGATGCAAAATATTGGGAGAGTTTCTCCCTTTAAGGATTGCTAATGGGTAATTTTTTCTGTATCCCACGTATTTCATTTTGCATTCTAAACAAAACAGTGAAAAAACGAAATTATTTTTAATTTTTTTTTTACTTTTAGGTTGTAAAAATCGAAAGTCAAAAAATGACTTTCGGGTTGTAGAAACCGGAAGTCAAAATGTGACTTCCAGTTGTGACTTCTTGTTTCTACAATCCGGAAGTCATTTTTTGACTTCTGGTTTCTACAACCCGGAGGTCACTTTTTGGTTTCTACAATTCGAAACTCATTTTAACTTTCGGTTCCTACAATCTGGGATTTACTTTTTGGTTTCTACATTGACTTCCAATTTCTACAACATAGAACTCACTTTTTGACTTCCAGTTTCTACAACTCGGAAGTCACTTTTTGGTTTCTACATTGATTTTCGGTTTCTACAATCTAGAACTCATTTTTTGACTTCCGATTTCTACAATCCGAAAGTCATTTTTTAGTTTCTACATTGACTTGCAGTTTTTACAACCCAGAATTCACTTTTTGATTTCCAGTTTCTACAATCCGAAGTCACTTTTTGGTGACTTCTGGATTGTAGAAACCGGAAGCCAAAAAGTGACTTCTGAATTATAAAAACCGGAAACCAAAAAGTGACTTCAGGGTTATAGAAAGCGGAAGTCAATGACAAAGGCAATGTTGAAATTTTAATTTTTTGGGAGGCGCAAGAAGAGAATTTGGGGGGTGTAGGAAGAATCACCCTTTGCTAATGTAGAGAGCCAAGTGGGCCTCCATTTGGTAGTGGTCTTGTATTTGCGTGGCTCTTGTCCAATATACAGTAAAACTTTAATTTTGCAATGTCTGACACAATAAAACTTCTATTTTATTATCTGCTTAACAGAGAAGGATTAATTGTTCTGCCTTATCTTCAGTGAATATATGCAAAACATTACTTACGGATTTAAGTAATTGTTATTCTAGCCATTAACGTCACATATTACGTCATAATTGATTTTAAAATCAACTGAATTAGATGTTTATTACATTTTTAATCAACATTTCCATATAATTTTCCTTTTAAAACAGATTTATACCAATATTTAGATAGATAGAAAATATAATAGAAAAATAAATATATTTTTAGTTTGGTTCTGATGAGAGAAGTAGAAAGAGAGAAAAAAATTAAGGAAGAAAAACATTGAATGTTTGGTAGTTTGATATAGTACAAATAGATGAGAAAAAATATTTTCAAAATTGTATAATTTGATAGGAAATAAAAAGAGAGCTGGATAAATGGAGTGAAATAATAAGGAATATCTAACTCAGTTGGTTTAGTGGTGGACGAATTGTTACAAGTTCTTTAACATGTTTAATTCTAACCTATGAAGAAGAAATAGACAGAGTGGATTTAATCATTTTTTAAATTATTTCTTCTATTTTCTCTTTCCACCAAATAAACCATATTAGTTTTTTTCCTTCCTCTCCATTATTCTTCCTCTACTATACTAAATAAAGATTAAATTTAAATAAGTTCATTTTGTCTTCTAAATTTAAAATTAATGTCTTATCATTTTTTCTAAAAAAAGTTTGTTAGTCTACTAGTAGACTTTGCCTGCAATCATTTTGCTTTTATATTTTTATTTTAAAAAATTGTCATGTGTATACACATTTTTCTTTTAAAGTATTTATTTATTCTAATATTCAAGCAAGAGAAGAGATATTAAAATAATATTTTTTTTCAAATTACAAAAAGTTTAAAAAATAGAAAACCCTCAATAAATGAATTCCAAATTTAAAAGAATAAAAACATATTAATCAGAAAACATTTGTGCTGTATAAATGTTCATTATGAATACTGATACTACAAATACTTTGAAATATATTTTAAACATTTTATTAGCTTAATTCACTCTGATAGAAAAAGATACGAATGATGAAATTATATATATACACAGAATAAAGATTTATATAAGCATGAGCTTTTAAAAAAACCTAAATGCAGTTTTGGTTCCTTTAAATTCGACATGATTTCAGTTTTTTTTACAATTCCAGTCCTATAAATATAATTTTAGTTCATTTTCAATTGGACTTACTTTCTTTTTTATGAATACGGTTGAAAAGTCGCAGTATAAAATTATAAATCTTTCAAATTTTTAATTAAAAGAAATGAGCACTTTCACTCGCATGATATATGATATGGATTTTTTTAATATGTACTCATCGACAAACAAATAGAAGAATAAGAGTTTAATTAACAAGATCAACCCCTTAAGGTCGTTGAAAGGGATGAAATTCTTTGGGATGTATAGAGAAAAATCACGTGATGACTAATTTTCGAAGTTGCTCACAAAACGACTCCTGATGAAAATATTTATCAGGAAGAAAGTTAAAAAGCTCGCGCCAAAATACGAAATTCTTACATGTTAACCTTGACACGAGAAATGCGAAAGGCTTTTTCTGTGGTATACGAGATTCGTCACCACGTTCAACCTTCAGCATGCTACTCGGTCAAATTCTGGACACTCCCGATAAAACGTACCTTTTGCAAAAGTATAGAAAATCATGCCTGTGAGATACACTAATTTACACATTACCGAGTTTTGGTTCCTCAGACAAGCTATCACAACAAATACAAAATACAAAATGGCTCTCTGCAGTTGCTTGGCTGCAGTTGCAGTTGATATTTTCCTCAACACAAACATTTGCCGTTACAAGTTTCGATATATATATTTTTTTCCATTTTATTATATTCTTTGTTACCTTTATACGCACATAACTATATGCAGAATGCCTACTTATTCACACTTGAAGCGAGATTTTTCATGGGGTGGAATTTACAGAAATCTCCTGCGGCACAAGTGGAGCTACCTGGTCTTGATGAGATGGTAGAACCAGACGCTGCAGAGGCTTTAGAGCCACTGTGAGTTGTGCAAATGAGGGCCGCAAATTTGGATCCCTGACACGGAGAGGGAAAGATGTCATAAACTGGAAAATGAAGTCTAATTGCAAAATTTCCTGAAAACATTTAATGGTGTGTGGAATGAGAAAAGAATGAATAACTCAAATTTAAAGCTGAACATGCTTACTGTTGCCAACATTCCCAGATTATTCTTGCAACTATAGGATCGACTTCCTTAGGAATTTCAAGTCTACGATTTTGGAAACCAACAGCACCAACAACTTGCATAGGATTCATTCCAGTCCACGGCAACCTTAGAGTGGCAAGCTCCCATAGGATGACTCCAAAGCTATAAACATCGCATCTGTATTTGATATGATGATTAATAGAGATGCATTCAGTAGACAGCTATCGTTGCAAGAAAAGAAACAAGCAAATATTTGAATCTAAATACATGTTAAAAATGTTAAATTGCTATAAAGTTCATAAACTTCCAGACTTTCGCTTCTAAAATTGCTATAGTCATAGCAGGTGTTAAATTCCTTTTATAACAGTTAAAAGTATAAATACGCTTTTTATGATTGGAGAAAACAATTCAGTAATTGAACACAACAATGAAATAGGGGTTCACAATTGATTACCAAATGAATCAAATAGCTTTAGTTAAGAAAATGTTTTTAATCAAGCGAAATTCTATAAAGAGGGCCTAGCAGATAGGGGTGTGGTGTTGCTCAGTTTGTATCAATCTGATAATCCAAACCAAAGCAATTAAACTGGTTCAGATTTTTAACTTAATTAAGTTCAATCCGAGCCAAACCACTCATACCCAATGTTAATTAGCTTATATATTGGATTTATGACTTACAAATCCAATAAAACTGAACCAAACCAATTCTTATAAATTTTGCTATTATTTTGTTGATGCCAGTCAATCATAATACAAAAATGTTGTTTATCTCTTTTAATGATAGAAATATGCGCCAATTTTTAAAATAAAATTATGTACTTTTCCTATTTCACAAAATAGAATTTTGTATATTGGCATATAATTTGATCTAATTGATCTAAACTGAAACAATTCATTCTTGATTGGGTTGTTGGTTTGGTTTGAGTTTTTTTAAATTTTCGAACCGATGAAAATTGATTGAATTGGATTTTATCTCCTCCCAAATCCGATCCAAACCCACCCAAGAACACCCCCACCAGCAGAACCTATCTTGTGAAGTACAAATTGCAAACACTAACATTCTAATAGGACCAGGTCAGATGCCGTGACTAGCTCGATACTGTTCCCATTTTTAGAGACTCAGACCCAGTAGAGTGAAGCAACTATGGACAAGCATTGATTATACAAATAAGATATGAAAATACAATGAAAAAAAAAAACCTTCATCTCAAATTAATAACAACTCACTTTTCATTTGAGGGTTCATTTCGGAGAACTTCAGGAGCCATCCACTCCGGCTAACATAATAAAAAAATAATGTCAGTGTAATGTAAAAGGGAGATAAGACACGCTGCATGTGCCTAAAAAAGTGTTACACAGAGTACATATTTTCTCGAATTCTCACCGTTCCAGCAGTTGACTTGGATGACAAAAAAGTGTTGTGCTTCAACCTTGACAACCCAAAATCGCATACCTGTAGAAAGAATGGCTTACTTACAACTGACATAGCCAAGAAGATCACATAAAATACACATAATTCAAGAAATGTGTTTGGAAAAAAATAACACCTACAAAAGTATCCTTCGCGTTATACACACGCATTTGATGTGATTACAACTGTTCAAAATCCAAGCAAGCCTGATCAAATCCCAGCAACCCAACCCAACCCAACTAAAATACTCGTCTGGTTTTTTGTTTCCAGTATTAGGTTGGGTTGATTCAAAATCCAGATCAGTTTGAACTGGCTAAAAACTAGTAAATGTAAAAACTGTTATAACTCAAAAATCTGTTGTTTACTTAATAAGACTACATAATTTCAACAAGATATTATTATTATTATTATTATTATATTTTCCTATTTTTAATGGCACTCTTTAATTATGTCATGCAATGATAAAGAATAAGCAAATACCAGCTTGATAAATATATACAGTAAGAGGCAAGCAAATCATCCTGAATTCTGTTAACATGAATTCTTCAGGCGTTTTACTGCATTGAATTTGAAAAGGTAACCATGACACTTTGCTTTTCTTTTAGAAAATGATCACGTTAAAATGGTAAAAACAAATAAACCAACCCAGCCCAATATAAATTATCATTTTCTGGATTGGTCACTTTGAGGAATTTGTCAGCATGGCTTCAGGTTAGGGCTTTGATACCAACCTGCTGGCCCATGCATACAGCTAGATGTTGTAAGAAATGCAGATGTTTCATGTACAAGTTGCCATAAATGGTACCTCCTATATACAACTAAATAGGCTTATATACTCACCAATTTATTAAGTTGACCATACACAAGTTTAACATGACACACAAAATCGACCATTTAGGTGAATGTCAACTTCTGCATGTGCATCTCTCCAATTTCAGAAAGTGATAGTCGACAGAAACAACACATTGCATATATATGTTAACATCACCATTTGTATGATATACCGAGACCAGGCTTACAAAATATCACAGAAATAAAAAGCTTTTTAAGTAAAATGAAAATCAGAAATGAAATCCAAAAAAACATGCAGGTTGCACAAAAAATCAGATAACTATATTCAAACACCATGTTTTTCAAACCAATCTAGCTGACTTCACTAAACTAATGAACATATACATTTAGTGTAGCAGAAAAAAATTCAGGAGTCTATACAAACGATATAAAAAAATGACAAACAAGGCAAAGGGACAGTATGAGTTGTCAATCATATACCTTAACATTCCAGTTCTTATCAACCAAAAGATTTGGAGACTTTAGATCTCGGTGAACAATTATAGGTGTGCTGGTGTGTAAGCAATTCATGCCCCTTGCCTGTAAAATGGAGTGCTCAAAATGTGAAAGTTTATTGATACAAATGATGGTCAAAAAGGAAGAAGAGTAATTATTTCATACCACGTCCAAAGCCATTTTTATTCTTCGTTT
Source organism: Lablab purpureus (assembly GCA_030347555.1). Lineage (NCBI taxonomy): Eukaryota > Viridiplantae > Streptophyta > Magnoliopsida > Fabales > Fabaceae > Lablab > Lablab purpureus. The sequence continues at coordinate 29,173,484 of CM059260.1, forward strand.
CTCATCAATCTGACAATTAGGGCGATGAAGTAATCTGTACAAGCTTCCTCTGAAAAATGGACATCAATAACACTGGTGAGACACGTAAATATGAAAAGAGGAACATGGAAAACAGCTAGGGTTGCAAGGACAGATAATATGGTCAATAATAAGTTATCATTATTTTGTAAAAAAATGTGATAAGGGAAAAGTTATATACCTTGGTAGATACTCTGAAATGATTGAGAGATTAGGAGGACGAGTAACAGCACCCATAAAAAGAACAATATTTGGATGGCGTAACCTACGCATTATCCGTACCTTGCAGCAAAAGGATTGAAAACAGATTAACTTTGGCCTTTAAAAAGGTATTAATAGAGGACCCTGATAAGACTTGGGTATTATGGGGTGCCTAAGTACCATAACAAGTAGTATGAGATGCTTGGTAGAGTATGTAAGTGTTTGGTTCTTCTCCTATAATAGCTAGCATTTGAGGGTGGGTTTCCCAAACACTTGATGCTTAGCAATAGTTCTTTGACTTCCTAGAGCTATTGTAGCATGGATGATTGATAGTTCTTGGATTGCATGACTTTCCTAGAGCTAGTTCACAATGCCCCCAAGACATAGACTCCTAGGAACGGTACTATGATAAGACTTGGGTATTATGAGGGTGCTTAAGCCCCATATCAAGTACTATGGAATGTTTGGTAAAGTATTTAAGTATTTGGTTCTTCCTCCTTAATAACTAGCTTTTTGATAATGGGTTCCCAAAAACTTGATGTTCAACAATAGTTCTTCGACTTTCCTAGAGCTATTGTAACATGAGCGATTCATAGTCCTTCGGTTGCATGACTTTCCTAGAGCTATTGAAACTCCCGTAACAAACCCTTACCCATGAAACCACTTCTAGCCAAGTTAACTTAATATTTTTCCCTGTTGGTATTTATGCCCAAATCTTCTATGTAGTTTTAAATTGAGAGTAACAAAATCATTTTCTTTAAAGTCATAAGTTTATGCTATTTCTTTCCATTTCTCTTATACAAAATAATAATAATAAATTCTAAGAAAAACAGAAAACAAAATTAGTACTTACTTCTCTTTTGAATTCAGACAATGCGGCGCCTGAAAAATCCTGATCTAAAAATTTCTTTACAGCAACCTCCTGATATTTTGACAGCGGATCATCAGTAAGAAAATCAGAGACTAGAAATGGTTATGTTTTGGTTAAAAGTTCAGAAATTAAGAAACTGAGTTATGATTTTGAGACTTCAGCAGCCTAAAAGAGATTATCAGCTTTTTCAACTTTTTCCTTTTCCTTCAGATTTTTTTGGGAATTTAACAAGGGTCTTCTAGTATATAAACGATTTAATGAAATATAGGTAGACTATGCAATAATATAGAAGGGTTTTATAAAAAGGTCTATGGCAGGCTACAGATTCTTAGGTGTTGATCGTGTGCTTCGTTTTTAACAGAAGTTAAATTGAGTCATTAACAAATCATGCAATTACATTTAGAAACACTATCATTTTAATTAAATCATTGTCATTGGAGACATTAAAATGAAGACATGTTATATAAAAACACAAACCTAACTTCGTAATACTTCTATTCTCATTGTTTAACTCATTTACTGTATTAACCATCCATCTCACTTCGCTGGAATGAAGAGTACTTAGTAAACAACTACAGAGAATACATAGCATCTAACCATTCACAAAGAAGGTAATCAAAATAATCTGATCAGAGAATATCTTTATATTATCATTATCATCATCACCTTTACATTTGAATCAGGCAGATAGAAGTACAGAATAACCATCACTCAGAATATGACAACATAAACATTTTCCAATTTAATCTATAACGAAAAAGGTATGAAAAGGAATTAAATAACTCACTGTGCCATTCATGTCGGCATGGTATACCTCGCCATATGAACCTATTAGAAAGAAAGTATGAACATGTATATATTAAAACAAACTCCAGAAACAAGTGTAATACTTAAAACACACTACCGCCCTCCCCAACTATCACATGTAAAGAATATAAAATTTTGAAAAGTTAAATGAGCTTGACACACCTTGGGACCATGCTTGCACAAATAGAAATGGAAGTTAAATAATCAATTCAAAAATAGGATGGAAATTAATGCTAGATTAATGATTGATTTGCATCAATCCGGAGCTCCACTAAATTAAACAGTAAATCCGAGCAATGTCAAATTTTCAATAAATATTAATGACGTTTCAAGAAGAAAATGAAGGCAAATCATGTACATTACCTATACCAATTCTTTCACCAAGAAACAGATCCTCCCATGGAATCTCACATTCACCAACATCTACATCATCCAATATTTGATCCACCCTGTTTGTGAGGGAATCAATTGATGAGCTGGTACTCTCTGGTTCTTTTAATTTGAAATTGCTTCCCATGAATCTGTCGTAAGTATACTTCCTCCGGTCATATTGTCTGATTTCTGCATTTTCAGGCTCTCTAACCACGTCTACCATGAAGTTCTGAGAATTTTCCAGATCCCCGTGGTTAAAATCAGCATTGAGATCCTCAATCTGGTTCAGTCCGGGTACCAAAGATGGTGAAACTGAACCAGTAACATGCGCCGAAGTTTGAACATTTACATCATTATTTAAATTTGAATTATATAATGGTTTGGAACTACTTAGGTCAATATTTTCAGATGTAGAAGAACCATTGGAAACAAACAAGGGAGGGTTGTATTCATTAGGGTTATGATTAGCTTTCCTGGGGTCTTCATTGTACGCATGACGATTCTTCTTTGTCAGTAGCACTGGGGGTCGACCAGAAACAGTATTGTTTTTAGTACTTTTAATCTCAGGAGGCTTACTTTCCACAGGTTTGTTAAGAACAGAGGCCTTCCCCATTCCTTTTATTTGGAATGGGTTAAGATCTGCAAAAAGGTTTCGAGAGTCATTGGGGCTGTTTTGAGTATATGGAACGACATTGACATTAAGTCTGGTCCCATCACCAACTGTATTCATTCCAAGGGTCCCTTTGTACAGAGAAGTACCAGACAAGGCTGGCAAATTCTCCAGTTGGTTAGGGGTCGTCACTCTATTAGAAATTTTAGAAGGACCAACGCCAGTGTCTCTTCTCAAACCTATGTTTGAAGGCTCTGACTTCTCAAAATATGATTTTCCATTCCAAGGCAGTGAATTATCTTTTATCACAGAATTTTGACTACTACCTTCACCATGAGATGGTTGGATAGGTCTTGAGTAAGAAAGTTCAGTATCCTTGGTGGAAGGTAAACTGGGCAAAATCTTGGGATTAAAAGCCTTGTTAAAGGAACTATCCTTGGTGCTTAAAATATCAGCTGGCATAAGTGGGATAAGTGTCCCTGGAGCAGCCATGAGATCAACCAAAAACTCCCTGAAAGCAGAGTAGGAGATATCAGTACCACAGGACCTGAAGAACCAGATAAACTTTCTGGGTAAACTTATAGAGATATCTAATGATTGTATCAACCTTTCCCAATAGTACATACTCATGCGTATGAGAAGTAAAAGGACACACAAAATGGTAAGTTAACAAATACATGAAAATACAAAAATCCTTAACCTTTCACCCTCCAACTTTATAATGTTGACAGCATCATCCTCCACACCAGTGTAATGACTACCTTTTACCAGTCTACAGGGCATATTAATGTTGTCAGCTAATACCTGAATACAGAAAAAACAAGTACATTACACAAGCAATAGATCATGAGAAAAGTTTTGCAAATCTTGATAAAATTCACAATGAACTATAATATGATCCTCTAAAATGCACACAAAAAAAATACTAAAATTTAACTGGAAGATCTATTCTCAAATCTCATTCAGAATTAGCTTTGCAACTACATCACAACTATGTAAAGTTTAAAAACCAACAGAAGTTTTAGAAGTATTGATGAGCACAGTCAGACATAAGTTTAATGACTCAATCTTGATAAATTGAGCATGTTTTTTTTTTTCAAAGCATACTTTGAGCAAATATATTTCTTAATGCAAGCCCAGGCTAGATTAGTAGGGAATATTTTATCAGCATGAGTAATTCTAAAGAAAACTATCTGAACTACTCATTAATTTATTAATGTTTCCAGGTGATATGATTATTTAATAGTTATAGCAGATATCATGTTCCACCTTTTTTTTCTTTTAATGTAGTTTTGTCTGAATTTTTTTAGCAGGTTGTGACTGCAGTAATCTAACAGCAAATTACTTTACGGCTAACAAGAATTTAATTACCAATAGAAGCCACAATACTAACCTTGAAAAGCAACGCGCGATGCCTAGAGAGCCCAATATTTAAGGACCCAAGAGGTAATACAATTGTGTGAAGAGATGTTCTTAGCTCTGCTCTTGTTTCTGTCCATCTTGCTAGCATAATACTAGCATCCTTTACAGGACCACCCATATGACTTGTAACAAGTTCAGCAAGCCTTTGTGCCAAACTAGTGACCGGGCAGTCTATCGCAATACATTGTGCAATTTGTATCAGTTCTTCCAGAGCATGATCAATTGTTCTATTAACAATGACCACCTCAGAGCCTTCAGGGTTTGCTTCAAGATCCGTTCGAGATGGCATCTTCCCTTGCATTACCGAATCATTATAGGGCCCATATACATCATAAAAACCATCTACTACTTTCTCCTCATAGTCAAGCACATTATATTCCTGGTCAACAAAATAGAAATGAAAGATAATCTCAATAACAGATACAGTTCAAGAAAGGTCATTAAACGGAAAGGAGAAACAAGTGGTGAGTATTCCATGTTCCTTAACTACATTTTATAATTTGATTATTCCTGTCTTGGTCCTGAACTGATAAAAATAATTAAAAGTACATGTTCACTTAATACAAATAAAAATGTGCAAGACAATGACAGAGCTAACCAATACCATGTGATGAAGCGGGAAGTGGATGAGTGTATAATAATGAGTATACACGAAGAAAAAATAAAGCATATACTAGTACAATTTTCTTAAAAATGCTATGCCGTAGCAAACTAATGCAATTTATAACGATAACCACTAAAAGTCAAACACGGACACAACAACTGTAAAACAATCAACTGCCGAAAATTCATCGTATCATACTGTAAAAATGCAAACTGTCTAAACAAATGTTTGCCAGTGCACCAGTTTAACAACTCAATCACAAAGATTGCTTCCTGTTTTCTTAACATCAAGCATACAAATAAGCACCCGGTGATTCTAAAAACAGCATCCCCCATTTCTAATTTCTAGGGCTATATTGCACTTCAAAAAAAAAATCCCAAATATTCAAAATCGTTTGACCACAGCTTTCCCAATCAATCAGATTCTACCGAAGTTCCGTCTACTTTCTGCAGATACCAAATTTTAACTCGCTGATAAAAAACACATTTCGAACTTCACTGGAGTAGCTGACCCAAGACACATATAAAAACTAAGTTCCAATACACAACTAAATTCACTAGAAGAACAGATAAATAAAAATCTAGAGGGAAACCCACTCTGCATAAACCTCTACAATTCACAGCTTCACCCCAATTAACCACGACGAAAGAGCAACATTGCAAGAAGTGGATTTCAACAACTGAGTAAGACCTTACCCAGTACTGCCTCGACAGCGCCTCCGCCGCGTCGTCCTTGTTTCTCGTCGAATCGATTCGAATACCTCCTAAACTCAACAGCGTCGCCGCGTGGATCTGATCCTTCTCAGGATCGTCGCGGAACTCCGAATTGGAAGCACTGATAGCTAGGGCTAGCTGCACCTGAAACTCCTCCTCCGACGAGAAAAAGTCCTGCCGATTCACCACCGGACTCACGCCGCCGCCGGGAGTAACCGCGGCGGCAGACGCCGAGGCCGACGAGGGACTTGCCGGAGTGGCGCCGGAGCTTTGAGACTGATCGGCGGCGCACGACGGCGACGGCACAGGTGGAGAATTCTCATTGGATCGCTGAGGATCATGGTTACCACCTATGTGAAGCTTCTTGAAGATGTTCTTCATCCTCTCTCTTTTCTCCGTTGGCTTTTCCTTCTTCACTCTCTCACTCATCAAAGCGGCTCAGAACGAAATTGAAGTCACTTTCCAATTCTAAATTGCAATCGAAATCTCTTTCTCCTGATTTTCAGTTCACTAGTCGGTTCCTTTTCTGGCGATTTCTTTTCTCTTCAACTTTCTCCCCCTTTTCTTCGTGTTTTCTGTGCGGGGTGGCTTGAAGGGTCAAGGGACTCTAGGGGGAAAATGTGTTAGGAGGGAAAAACTTGGGCGAGTAGAACAAGCGTTGGAATGGCCGGTAATCAAATGGGCTCAGAGTTTCGCCAAATTACGAAACTAACATGCATATTCGGATACGCTACGATCACCGCGCTAAATGAACGCGTCGATTCGATGTTGACATGGGAACCTACGTGTCTCGTGAATAGTCTACATGGAGCTCTCAACTTCACTTCTTCATTTATACATGTTTTTTCCTTCATCCGTCTTCTCATTAACTTTCTTTCATTCATTATTTAGTTCATCAATAATTATTGAATTTCACTTAATTTTCTCATTTGATAATAACTATCTCATTTAAAGAGAGGAATTTCTCTTATATTTCACAATTTTTTTGTTATTTCTATGTTATTCTTTTATGATGACTCTTTCTTAATTACTCACATTCAACGAAACTTTTATGTAAGTTTTGTTTTTCTTTCATCAATTTAACTTTATATATATTTTTCAAAACATTTTATCACGCTAAGATTAAGACTCGATCAATATGATCATTTCATATCATTGTAATTCATTTGTTTCATGGTAGTTTAAGGTTTTCTTATGGTAGTTTAAGGTTTTCTTATGGTAGTTTAAGGTTTTCTTATGGTAGTTTAATGTTTTTATATAAATTAAGAAAAATAATAAATATATCACTTTTTAAAATAACTTTATTTTTCAAAATGCATTATTGTGGATGAGTTCATTAGAACATAAATTAAAAAAATTAATACTTCATTTAAATGTGAGAATAGTAGTTAATTTAAATTCTTTCTACATATTTATCAACTAATCATTATGACATGGAAGAAATATCGATCCAACTAATAAGTGTCAGTTGAAGTTATCTTCTAAAAACTACACCTAAAAATAGTGAATAATGCTATAGTTAAAAGAAAAATTACATTATACAGTGCATGGTAAAATTGAACCTTGAAGGTCCTAAGCCCAGTGCTAAAAATCGAACTTTTTTCTATTATCGAAAATTTTATAATATAACTAACGGCACTATAATTTATAAGCATTTATTGCATATAGTCACATGATGTTATCTCCACTGTTTCAAATTGCTTTTTTTGGAAGTATCTATTAATTTTTATATATCCTAACTTTCCCAAAAAAAACCACAGAAGTCAACAGATAGACCTTAATCCACTTAAAAGACTAAATCGTCTAATAATCACAAAAGTTTAATTTGATTACACATTTAACCTCACACGTATCAACGTAATCCTTCTTTAAATAAGTCATTGCGGTTGAGTTCAATTAATCCAAATTTCAGTTGTTATGTTTTTCTTAGAGACACTTGTTATGCTTAATAAAAGAATACTACTAGATAATTGTGATAATTTCCAATAAACACCTAGAAGTTAACTCATTCTGGATTTGAATTCATATCATGTTAAGTGAATTTGGTTATATCCTTTAAACAATAAAGTATTCATAAAAAATATTATTATTGTTTTTTTCTTATTAGATACCATTGGTTATAAATACTAGTAATATTCTAGTATTATTATGTGTATCATTTAGGGTATCAGTTACATATTATATGTTGTTTTTACGGTATTTCTAGATTTGTCTTGGTATCAATTACATATCATATATCTTGGTATCAATTACATATCATATGTTGTTTTCACGATTTTCTAGATTTGTCTTGTACATTTCTATGTTATTTTAAAGATCTATATAATAATCAATATCTGATTAATAAAGACATAATGGTTATTCAAAATCATATGTTGTTTCATCATTTGTTTTGTACAAATAAGGTATCTTGTTAATCTTCCTGCTATCACTCTGTTGAAGTGATAAGTCACTGGACATAAGATCTGTTTTGATCCGAACCAGTATAAATACTCTGTACATTTTTTGCTGTCCTTACTCTTTTTACTTTCAGCTTAGAATACCATTAATTCGTTATAAATGCTAACAATATTCTAGTATTATTGGATGTGTCATTCGGCATATTAGTTATATATCATATGTTGCTTTGCTTTCACGGACATTGTTTTCAGTATTTTTGCATATCCAAATTTGTCTTGTATATTTTTATGTTACTTTAAAGGTTTATATAATGACCAATATCTGAATAATAAAGACACACTACTTATTCAAAAGCATTTTCTTTCATGGTATCATAGCTTGATGTTCTTGTATAATTTTTTTCTCTCCTCTCATCATGTCTTCCCCAACTTTGACTATCAAAATTACAGATTCAAAATCACCATTCTTTTGCTATATGAAGTGCTTCATGTTATTCCACCTAGTTATGATCATATTTGGGTCCTTGGCTGATTGTATTATGCTACAATTTTGCCTAAATCGACTGATAAGTTTTCTACCTGTTCACAAAAGTGTGTTTTTATGGGCTATCCTATGAACTAAAAAGGGTTGGAAGGTGTTTGATTTGGATACTAACAAGATTTTTGTCTCACGTGATGTTCAATTTTTTGAAGATCAATTTTCGTTTGCAGTACATATATATTCTTTAAGCTCCCAAGTAGTCTACATCTATACTATAATTTATTATGAGCAATATGATTTTGGTACTCCATCGTTGAATATTACATTCCTCCCAAACTTAGAGTTTGTTGTTAGGGGGAACAATTCAGATTCTCCATCTCCACCAAAGTTGGTTGACAAGGGAGCTCCTCTAATCTTTTATCTCCACCTCTAGTGCCTCTTCGTTGCACAAGCATAACTCATCAAACACCAACTTACTTGAAAGACTATTATTGTTGCACTACTATTACACTCCCTTCTTCTTTCAATACTCTCTCCAGCGTTTTCTCAAGTATTCCCTATCTCATTTAGAACTTTGTTTCTAATAATATTTTCTCTTTACATCATCAGAAATTCTTAGCATCTATAAGTAGCACTATTGAACCACGATCTTTTAAAGAAGAGATGAAAGATCCACTTTGGTAACAAGCTATGAAACTTGAAATTCAAGCTCTCAAGGACAACAATACTTGGATTGTTACTTTTCTTCCTCCTGGAAAAAAAGGCAATTCCTTGCCAATGGATTTTTCGAATTAAGTATAATTCTTATGGCTTTATCGAGAGATACAAAACCAGATTAGTTATTGCGAGCAATAATCAAATTGAAAGGCAAGATTATCACGAAACTTTTGCCCCTATTGCAAAAATGGTGAGTGTGCACACTTTTCTCTTTGTGGCTGTTGCAAAGAATTGTCATATTTATCAATTGGATATTCATAATGTTTTTCTTAATGGGGATCTTGAGGAGGAAGTTTATATGTGATTTCCACCTAGTTTTTCTACTAACTCTCGTGGATTTGCATGCAAACTACTTCGTTCCATTTATGGTCTCAAGCAATCACCATGAAATTGGTTTGCTAAACTTCGAGACTCTCTCCTCAATTTTGGGTTTCACCAATCTAAAGTTGATTACACGTTTTTCACCTTTACTCGATGTCATGAATTTGTTGTTGTTCTTATATATGTTGATGATATCCTTTTAGCTGGAAATAATACTTCTACTTGTGACCGGGTTAAGCATCATTTGCAGTCTTGGTTCAAAATCAAAGATCTTGGTAAACTTAAATACTTCTTGGGTATTGAATTTGCTTTTAATTCGACTGGTCTATTCATGAGTCAATGTAAATTTGCAATGGATATTTTAAGTGAATGTGGCTTATTTGGGTGCAAACCAACTGATTTTTCCATGGATAAAAATCATAAATTAGCTTTTGCAAATAGTCTAGCTTATAATGATCTTGCACGTTATTGACGCCTTATAGGCCGCCTTATCTATGTTACTATCACTCGCCCAAAGTTAAGTTATGTTGTGCATATACCTTCACAATTTCTTCAACATCCCTTACAAGAACATTATGATATAGTGTTGCGTGTCCTATGATATATCAAAAGTAATCTTAGGCAAGACTTACTTCTTAGTTCTAAGTGTGATCTTTCTCTTCGTGCATATTGTGATTCTGACTAGGCAAGTTGTCCTATTACTCAATGGTCCATCACTGGCTATTTTATTACACTTGGACAATCTCCTGTCTCGTGGAAATCTAAGAAGCAACACACCATTTCTCGTTCATTTGCAGAGACAAAGTATAAATCCATGGCTGCTGCTACTTCTGAACTCTTATGGATCAAAGCTTTGTTGTAGGATCTCGGTGTTTCCCACTCCATGCCCATGAGACTGTATTGTGATAGTCAATCCGCTATTCACATTGCCTTCAATCCAATTTTTCATGAGCATACAAAACACATTGAAATAGATTGTTATTTTGTTTGTGAACGTGTAATGGCCAAAACTATTTCAAAAAGCACATTCACACTTCCTCCCAACCTGCAGATTTCCTAACTAAAACACTTGGTAAAAAATAGTTTAAATTTTTATTATTCAAGTTGAGTATCTTCTCCCTCCATGCTCCAACTTGAGGAGGAGTATTGGGATACCATTAATTGGTTATAAATACTAGCAATATTATGGTATTATTAAGTGTATCATTCAACATATCAGTTACATATCATATGCTACTTTTATGGATACTATTTTCGGTTTGTATTTATAGATTTCTCTTGTATATTTTTCTGTTAGTTTAAAAGTTTATATAATGACCAATATTTAAATAATAAAAACACACTACTTATTTAAAAGCATTTAATTTCTACTCTCCTTCTCATTATTATTATTATATGATAGAAATAACAACAAAAATTTTACTTTATGTAAGTATGGAATAACAAACCAAATGAGAAAAAAAATATATATTACAAAATTAATAAAATTGATAGTAGTTTTTACTATTTATTAAAATTCATTAAAATTTACAAAATCATATGTCAATCTTCTTAATTAAATTTATATTAAATTCATCTAACTTTTAAATTTTAGTATTTTGGATACACAGCTTATCTGAATCTCATTCATTAAATTTAAATTCAACCCAACTAACTTTTAAATATCTGTATTTTCAAAAACAACATACGAAGTTGACAAGCTTATCCTTTAGGTATGGAGTCTATTTGACTATGAACTGTGTGTGATACTCCCTAATTGTTGTGTAGTTCTTTTCAATACTTTAGATATTGACTACCCAAAATGCAATGAACGTATATGGTAATCATTTATTCCCTGTAGCCTATAGGTGTTGAATGTTGAGAATGTATGCTCCCAAATTAATGTGCAAACTTATTACACGCGTATTTATTGAGAGGAAAAACACCCCTAAAATATGTAATAAAATTTATCTTACTTATACCTATAACATAATTAACATAGTCCTCCAAATTTTAAGTTTGATGAGAGTGAAACAGAAAACAATTTTGAGCTAAAAGGGGACTAAAATGTCATTTTAACATAATGAAACTCTAATCTATATGTAATCTTCATGCCTATCAAAGACGGTACAATCAAAGTTCACATTAGCGTTAAAATGAAAATCTTATCATATAACTCAATGTACTTGCCAAAAAATAAAAATACCACATCTTATCCCTTTTGGTCTGTTCTACTGGTACCTATACGCAAGACCCTGACCTGTATTAGACAGGTATAGTTCTCTTAAACAACACATACGTAATACCCTGTCCCTGTCCTGTTTCATGTGAAATATTTCACAGCGGAGGTGAAGGCACAAGCTCTATTGGATCTTCTTCGTCCTCCTCATCACTAGAAATCCAGCCATAGCAAGGTCTACTCCTTTTGTGATTAAGCCTCGTCACAGGTTGTGGGGACTTTGGTTCATGATTTTCCGGCAAAGCCAAATTTCCTGCTGGCTGACACTCTGCAAGACAGTAATATACAAGATAATTAATCACTAACATGTTTTAATATGCTTTGAACCTTTGCATCAGAACAAATTAAAAGAATAACGAAAATGTAAAGTTGATAACCAGATTTTTTTTCTGCAGATATAGTAACAGCCTTTATGGGAGTTTCACGTGTAGCCTTGATTAAAAGTTCATTAGCAGGTCCTCTGTTTACCGATGAATTGTCTACAGACTTAAAGGGAAGCGCGCAACCAATTTCACTTGTTGTGGATACAGCGTCCACACTCTTGACGAGAAGTTGAGAACCAGTTTCACCGGCTGCCGATACAGTGTCCATGGCCTGATTAGTTATGGGTGTATCATGAGAAGTTTGTGCTTTACAGCATGCTAGAAGGGCACTATTTGAGCATCCGGCAGGTGTTACCTCATTGGGACGATCTCCTGGATTAGCCCCTATCAAACAATCCTTCACACAAACAATACAAGCCATTGTTAATACTGACTTCATAAGAATATATGGGCCATCAGACCAAAGATCCACCAGCACATTTTCATAGGACTGTAGGGCCATACTTGCCAAAAATTTTAAAAATGTTTTCACACGATTAGAAGAGAAGATTGCGTGTCGTATCTCGATAATTTTTAAACTATATTTATATGAACCTCTCAAAATTGTAGCCCACAATTCACCATTTTGCGCGGTTGTTGAGCGTGAAAGAACGAAAGATTTTAGTTTACAAGTAACATTAAGATTATAAAGAAGGCAAACTAGAGGTATTTCAATATATAATTCTATTAACGAGTATCTTAAAATCATTAGTTAGATTAGAGTATAAAGAATTAGAAGGAATTTAATAAAAAAATACAAGATTTAGTACACTAAACCTTGAAAAGCGTCACTGTCATTTAAATACATATACACACAATAGCAAATTGCAAGCTATGGCTTGCAGAGCATAAAATTGTTTTTTTGGAAGAAAGGTGAAATACATAATAGCTGAAAATTTTTAAGAACTACCATAGAGTAATTACGTAGAGTCTCAAGTTTCAATATCTACATAAAGTAACATGATTTTGAAGACAACAACTCATTGCTGTCATGACACATAATATTAGAATTGAAATAGTATTGAATTTGGGAAGACATGATTCTTAACCAGAGCTGAAAGACTCATGGACATGTACAAAACAACTCATTGATGCCCATGAAATCATCCCAAAGTATTGAAAATTGGGAAAACATTATCTGCCAACCACTTTTATTCTCTTTCCATTAAATAAAACTTCAGTTTAGAACTCCCAACTTCTAGGTTGGTGCTATGAAATGAACTAGAGAAACATACAAGCAGAAAAATATCAAGGTGGTGAAACTGTAGCTTGTCAAACTTTGAGCATTACATCATTAATTATATTTAAATTATATGATGGTTTGGAAATTGGAAATACTAAGGTCAATACTTTAAAATGTAGAACCTATTCAGAAACAAACAAGGGAGGGTTATATTCATTGGGGTTACAATTAGTTTTCCTGGGAACTTCATTGTAAACATGACTATTCTTCACATTAATGACGCTGGGGAACACCAGACAGAAATAATATTGTTTTTAGTAGTTTTAAGCTAATTTGTTTTTCAGAGTTCTTCTCCGTTCCATTATTTGAAATGGGTAAAGTTCTGCAAAATGGCTTAGAGTCATTGCGGCTCTTGAGTATATTGTAATACAATATTGACATCCATCTTGTCCCATCGGATATCAACAACTATATTTATTTGGAGAGTCCTTTAAACAGAGAAGTGCCAAACAAGGCCAGCAAATTTTCTAGTTGGTTAGGAGTCCCTCTACTGGGAATTTCAGAAGGACTTATACCAGTTGTCGGATAAGACTAGGTCAAAACTACAACTTAGAATCAAAATATAACTCTTTCAATGTAGCAATTAAAATGTCAATTTAATTGTTAAGTAACCTCTATGTAATAATATTTTTCTCAATAATTACTCTATTTGAAAATCAAAGTAGTGACCTTGTTTGGATATCAATTATTAGAAAAACACTTACGTTAAAAGTTATAATTCTTTTTATTTAAAAATATAACAATACAATTATAATAGTTTGGTTGTAACTTGACCTATCTATTTTTTCTTGTATAACCACTTGTGCATCTTGTAACATTAGTATCTCTGCTCAAACCTAAGTTTTGAAAGCACGGACTTCTTTTATATGATTTACCATTAAAGGGCAGTGAATGATCTTTTGTCACAGAATGTTGACGACTACCTTTACCATAGGAAACTGATAGACCAAAACCCCAAGGTTGATTTCTAAGAGGAATAATAAAACAATTAATTTCTGACTAGTTCATTCACACAATCCAAAACCTTAATTTGCCCATTTGTATGACTCAAACTCATTAGATTCCCAGTAACAACAAAACAATAGCTGGCAAATGAAAAACAAAAAGAGAAATATACAGTTACTTGGATGATAAGGAACAAGAGAAGTAGAGTAACCTGAGGTGAAGGATTGACTTGATTTTCAAGAAGAGTGTCAATGAGGAGAGTGTAACCAGAGTCTTCGATGAAGACCCAGCCTTCGTTGTTGCCACCGTAAACCTACACACGCAAGCATTATTTTTCAGCTTACAATTAAAGGAAATTAAATTATTTGGGTTGAAGGTAAAAGTTAGTTACTTTGAGGAGGCTTTGAACTGTTGATCGGACAAGTTTTCTGGAGAAGCCGTAGAGATGCATGGCGTCGAGAGCTGCGTCCATTCGGCTCTCTCCTTTCTGGTAATCGCAGGAAAACAAAATTCAGTACACGTGGTGGAAGATGTGAGAAAAGGAAATGTGAAACTACCTTCGTGGGGCGTCGTTTCGGAGCCATGCGAGCAGAGAAGAGGTGTTGTTGGGTTGAAACAGAAGGAAAGCTTGAAGGGAATGGAAGAACGTTGGAGAATGGATCGTTTCACCTCAAGCATTTGCTCACACAGTGGTGGTGTCAGTGTAGTGACCAATGATATAGAGAGACGAGAGAAAGTACCAAAAAAAAATACAACCGAGACTCCTCTTTTGTCATTTCAATTCAATTAGGGCTGAAAATGAGTAGTGAGTCCCAATGCTTTTCAATCTAGCTCATAAGATGACATTTAATTTTGTTTTACTTTCTAACCACATTGGTTTTTGTGGTTGTAAGAGAAGCTATGTAAAATTTAATTTGATTTTTGTTAAGCCTAAACATGCTTTATTAAGTTTAATTCTCTTCTGTTCAGATTCATGAAACTTAACCCAATCTGGTATGGCCTGTGATAATATTAATGCACAATGGCATTCTTAAATACTTCTGTCTCTTTTTAAAAGGTAGTTTCAATTCTTTATAAAAAAAAATTCATGCAATTAATGTTTTATTGCATGTGAGTTCTATTCTATGTTTACATTCATTCTTAATTAATCAGTTTAATTTTTTTATTCAAATTACATAATGAATTAATTATCAAATGTTAAATTAATTTAACTGTCTTGTTTTTAATGACATTATAAATTTTAAAATTATTCGAATTAACTCAGCCCCAATTTTTAGTTTTAAGAGGAAGATAATTTTAAAAAATAATTAAAAAACTCATAGTTAAAAAAATGTTTTCCAATGCTAATGTCCTAAAAAATTATAATTAATATAAATAAATATAACACAAAAAATGTGTGTATCTCTTTCATAGGAGATGATATTATATATTATATAAAGTATGTTTAATACGTTAATAATGTAGTTATTAACTTATTTTAAATAGTTTCATAATTTAAAATTGTGTATATAATAACATATTAGCTTATTTAAGAGATTTTAGTTAATGAGTTTAGTTGCACGTTATTATTTGAACTATTTTATCATTTATTTAATTTTTTATTATATTTCTTCTCTTATATTTTATTCATTTTGTTTGGGATTTATAATAGAATGTTGCACAGCGATTCAATATTTAAGATATTGATATTTGTTTTATTTGTTATACAATTTTCAGTAGTTGTTGTGTTATTTTTAATTTTGTATGTAATTTAAATTAAAAAATATTGAACATTATAAATTAAAATAGTTAACATTTCATGATATTATGTAAAAATTAAACATAAAAATGTATAAAAAAAATTAATATAATAGTAATTTGAATTAAATAATTAAAAAATTCAAAATAAATAAAAACTCAATTAATATTTTGTTAAAATAAAAAATATATAATTTTAAATAATGATAAAAGTGCTAAAATATTTAATAAAAAATAATTATTTTTAAAAAAAATTAAACTTATTGGATACTTTTTTTCTAAAAATATAAATTGTATTTATAAAATTTATATAATTATATCATTTTACATTTATCTATTACTTTACCAAATACTTCTAATCTAACAAGTTAGTTTATGAACTTGTAACTTATAAAGATTTTATCAATTAATACTTAGTCTCTAGAGTACCAAGTAATCTATAAATTAGTTGTCAAACCCAATCAACCTTGTTTGGGAAAAGGGAACAGATTGTGTAGAGAAAAATTAATAAAATAAAAGAAAAAATTAAATATAGTAAGAAGATTTATTTATCAAAGTATGACACAATAAAAAGATAATCCAATTTAATAAATAATTTTTAATTTTTTAAAATAAAATTATATTTTCTATAATTTTTTTCTCTTTTATTTATTTTCCAATTTAATTCAAAAATAAAAATAATCATATGGTTAAAATTTTATGGTATTATCATCAATAACTTTATTTTGAATATTATCATTTTTATTATTATTAGTGCAGTGTTTTAAAATTTAAATTATTAAATCATATCATTTTACACGTTTAATTATAAACAAAATTTAAATTTGATTAAATTTGTCAAATTAGAGTATACATATATAATATATTTTTTATGTAAATTGGGTCAAATGAAATTATTAGTGTTTCAACAGTCTTATCATTGTCCCGTTGACTTAGTGTTTTCACTTAGTTTTCACATTTCTATATAAATCATATAGAGTTGCAATCTAATATCCATTCTATAACATCTTCTTATGTAATATCTTAAAATTAGTAATTTTAAGTTTATTAAACATTTAATTATGTATTGTTGTTTTAGTTTAATTTATAGTATATGCTTATAATATATAATACATATAGCACACTTATAAAAACTAAAACAAAATTTAAACATAAAAGATACAATCAATTATATATTACTCTAGAGATTCTCTCCACAAAACATATTTATCAAGCAATAACAACTACAATGAGGAAAAAGAACTTGAAATACCTCAAAATCCCTGCAAACACCATAATACATTATCTAACCAATAAAAACACTAATTGAGATTTAAACTAATTAAGAAAATAACTTCCTTAAGTAATTGAATTTGTGAAATACTATAAAACTCACCTATAAAACTACAATAAAATTAGTAGAAAAGATTTATAACAAAAGGAAACATATAATTTACTTCATTTAATTCTCTATTTTATTACTAGTCCTTTTTATTTTCAACCACATATTATTTATAATAAAATTAGTAAAAAAAAACATAGTATAATAAAAATCACATATTATTATTTTATTAATCTTTTATTCATTTTGACATATTATTTTACTTTTATTTTAATTTATTTGTTTTTGATATCTTATATTTCTATAATTTAACTGACTTTCATCTATAAATCATTTTCATTAATTTATAGTTACATTATTTAATTTATTTTTAATTATGTACTATTTTTATAATTTTATATCTGTGATTCTTTTTATTAATTTATACTCATGTCATTCAATTTATTTCTAATTATGTAATGATGATTTTATATCATTATTTATATTTTTTTAATTATGTAACATTTTTATTTATTTACGTTTTTATATTTATTTTAAGTAATATATTAATTTTTTATTCTATTTTATTTTTATTATTTAATTATTTATTAATAATATTTTTTTCAATTTATTTATATTTTTTAAGATTTAATTTGTTTCCTGTGATACTAATTCATTTCTTTTATAATATTCTATTTAAAATTATTCTCTATAATATATGGACCCACAACTAATAATTTATTTAAAGTTTTTAATTTTTTATTTATATTATTTTAAATATCATCCTTTTACAATTTAATATATATTTACAATTTAATATATATAAAAAGTAAAAAATAAATTTTTAGTTCAATTGGATAAAAAAAATATATACTCTATTATTATCTTTATATTTTTTTAAATATTTTTTTATATCTATTTAAATTGTGTATACAAATTATTAGTTAAATAAAATGTGTCAAATTAATATGATAATTTAATTAAGAAAAAGTCATAAATTATTTGGATTGTATGAATATTTATAATTGGAAAATCATAATTTCACATCATGGTGTGATATATGAAAGTATTTGACAAATAGGTGAGTAGGTGAATAATTGAAAATAATATCTTAAATTAAGATATTCATAAATCAAATTTAGAATTAAAATATTCATAAATCAAACTTAGATTATACGATAGTTGTTCAACACTCTTAAGGTTAATTAATTTGAATTGTATGGTTATAATTTAAATACTTAGACTATATGATAGTTGTTGAACACTCTTAAGGTTAATTAGTTTGAATTTTATAGTTATAATTTAAATGTGACATCTTTATATAATTATTAATATTTTATTATATATTTAAAAAGAATTTTTATATTAAATATTTAAAAAAATAAAAATACTTAAACTAGTTAGATTATAAAATTTTTAAAATAAAATATCATAAACATTTATTGTAAATATATAAAAGATATATTTTTATATGACAAACAATATATATATATATATATATATATATAAGAAATACTATATTATAAAATAATATTTTAAATATTAAGTGAAGCAAAAAATAGCTATTTTTTCTTAAAAATAAAATAAATAAACAATAAATAAAGAAAAAGTTTTGTGTAAAGAATTTCTTTTATGTTTTCTTATAATTAAGAAAGAATGAACTGAATAAAATAAATAAGAAAAAGAATATAAAAGGATATGTAATTTTCTTAAATATTTTCCTTTACTCAGACGCACAAATGTCATTTTCTGTTAACAAATTTTACGTGAAAATGAACACTTGACGTATACGCCCGAAATAATAATAGTTGGGGTTAATGGAAGAGAAAAGTGAAAAAAAAGGAAAATAATGGGATGAGAAGCAAATATTTTTTAAAATAAGAAAAAAATGATAAATATTTAAATTGGTTTATAGAAAAATGTATTAATAGATAAGTTTCTCATATAGTTTTTATATAAATATGTCTATAATTTTTACATTTGTATTCGTATCCAATAGAAAAAAATACTGCTGCGTATGAATTATTAAATTTTCATAAATCATTTATTGGTAAGTTGATAAATTTTTTAATCATTCATTTACATAAGAAATTTAATAAACTACCTATCTATTAACACGCTTATTTTCCAGAAATCAATTTGAATATTAAAAAGTAGATGCATGACAGCAATTAGACAAGTTATAACTTTTACTATTATACATTACAAAGTGTGAAATAAGAAAATGAAGTGGACAAAAAGAAATTAAAGAAGGGTATTTTCTTTAAAATTTCTGAAATAACTATCTTTTAAAAAAATACGTATTTAAATAGGTTATATTTGAAAGTATAATTTCAGAAAGAATAAGTCACCTTTTCAACTCTTTTTTGTGAAAAGTCTTATATAAAATTAAAACTGTTCATTTTAATTATTTTATGCATTAGCTTTATGATTTTTTTAAATTTATTATGGGGAAATCATATTTGTAAATAAAACTTTAATTAATTTTATTTTTATACAAGTTATGTAAACAAGTAGAACTTTAATTTTTTTATTCAAAATTTGATAATTTAAGAATTCTATATTTAAATTTTTAGTTTACAAAGGTGAAAAATTTCGTAAAAAGGAATAATTAAGTAGAAGCTATTGCGCAGTCGAAATATTTGTATGTCTTTATAAACTATTACCGTGACATTCATTTGGCTAGAAAGAACAATTTTTTTTACGGTAGGATTTGTTTTGAAAAATTAAAAAAGAATACTACAAACAATTTGAATTTAGTTTAAGTTTTCGTCATTAGGAGACATAATGTTAACAAGCGTAAGAAGCTTTGATTTTCTTTTATCTTCCGTTAATTTCAGATTTCATTAAAGAATTTTCTCATTCTCTCGTCACAACAAAGGTCATTATAGTAATTTACATAAAGAATAACAATAATAAAATATAAAATTTTTTAATCCTTTAAAATGTATAATTACCTTTAGTTAGAATTAAGTACGGTTTATTATTTTTTTTGGTAAATTTTTAAGGATAAGTTTTTTTTATATTCCGTACATTTAACTTGCATGTTATTAATTTTTAGTTACAAATTCGTAAGTTACCTACAATTCGGTTTATTAATTCAGACACATAAATAATTTTTAAATTATACAATTCAAAAGTCTCTTTTAAATTTAGAATTTATTTTCAGAGGGTAATCTTTTAAAAAATCTGACTTCTGGATTTTACAATCCGAGACAAAATTTTTAATATAGATCTTTCTGGAAGTTATTTTGCACTAAACTCATTTTTGAATTGTGCAATCCAGAAATTATTACCGGAATACACAATCTAGGAAGTTGTTGGAAAATGCTTTTGTAGACAGAATGGAGAAAATGAAATCCAAGAAGAAGGATAGGCATTTTTGATGGAGGGATAGAGTGAGAAGAAGTGTTGAGAGTTAGTCTACTAATTTTAATTCTTTATTAGAGGTGCAAGAAGAAATGAAGGAGGTGCAGGAAGAAGCACTCCAACCTGCATCACCAAGTTCAATTCAACAAAAAAATCCAACATTATGTGCTTCAGGCTGCTTCTTCTTGCACTTCCATATATTTCTTCTTGCACTCCCAAGCGCACAGTGCAATGACGAAAATACCCTCCCACCCTAAATGACATGCACCCCTCTTCCTTCTCTTTCTCTTTTCGCTTTCATTCTTCCTTTCGGCACCGCTTCTTCCTTCCGTCACCGCATTCTCTTCCGGTGCTCCCTCTAAATCTCCTTCTTCTTGCATTGAGTCCCTCTAGTCGGCCTTGTTGTTGCATTTGGTGGTGAGAAGCAAGCCCTTCGGAGTGCACACCGGTGTCAGCACAAGTGAGGGAGTTCATTTCGTGGTTTTCACATTTTTCCGATTTTAGAAAATGACTTCCGGCTTGTACAGACTGAAAGTCATTTCTGGATGCGGAGTAAAGATTGGCTTCCGGTCTGTACAAGTCAGAAGCCAAAAAATTTCGAAGTGCTTCCGGCTTGTACAGACCGAAAGTCATTCTCGCATCCGAAAATGACTTCCGGTCTTTACAAACCGGAAGCAATTTTTTTTGGCTTCCGGATTGTAGAAACTGAAAGTCAAAAAATGACTTCCGAGTTGTAGAAACAAGAAGTCAAAAAGTGACTTCTGAATTCTACAAACTGGAAGTCAAAAAGTGACTTCCGGATTTTACAAATCGGAAGTCAATAATAAGGACAATGTTAGAATTTTAATATTTTTGGGGGTGCAGGAAGAAAAGTTGGAGGTACAGAAAGAATCGCCATGTGCTTCAATAGGTTATCATAAAGATTAATTGAATTGAAAGTGCCACCTCCTAGTGTTTCTTCCTACAACCCCCAATAATTTAAGAAATACCAAAATTGCTCCCATGAATCCTTTTTGGTTTTTGTTTTCTCTAGAAGTTATTTGTATTAGAAAACTTTTGTCTTTTGAATTTTACAATTTAGAAATCAAGTTTTTAAAACATTATCTTGCAGATTATAGAATTCAAAAGTCAATTCTAAATTCATTATAAACTTTCGGATTGTACAATCGGAAAGCCATTTGTGTTAGAAAAATTTCACCTTATGGATTATAGAATCCGAAAGTCATGTTTTTGAAAAATTATCTTTCGGATGATACAATCTAGAAGTCTATTTTGAATTTGAAACTAACTTCTAGATTCTACAATCCGAAAGGTAATTTTTTAAAAACTTAACTTTTGGATTCTATAATCAGAAAACAATTAATGCAGAAGATAATTCCTTTTATACAAATCATTTACAAATTCTACAATCAGATGTCATTTTTTACGGGAGCAATTTTGGTACCTTTCAAATTTTTGGGGGTCCAAGAAGAAACAAGGGGTGCAAGAGGAAACACTATTGAATCCAAAATTTAATACTTTTTAATTCTACATTCGAAACCCAATTAAACCCAAATTCTCTATATTTTTTGTTTTTATTAATTATGTATTATTTAATAAATTAAATAAATTGTTCTTATACATATTAATATTAAAAAATCTTAATCCATTTCTATTTATGCGAAATAACTTGTTTAACCTGCTTTTGTGGAATAAATACATATTATGAAAACTAAAGACTAAAGTTAGACTATATGAATAAATTTTAATTTTTATAGTATGAATTTATGGAAGTGCATCCGTGTATATGAGTTTTAATTTAATTACTTTCTATGTTTTCCTTCCTTGAATACAAATAAAAAAATTAAATATATAATCTCTAGATTATAAAAATTTAAATAAAAAATCACAATTTTAAGATATAAAGAATAAAAAAAACTAAAATCATGTTTACAAACGTAATTTTCTCTTAAGAAATTAATTTTGTAATAAAAGTAGTTTATTCATACCACTTAAAAAATTAACTTAAGAAAATAATATTTTTAATATACAACTTTTTATTAAAGTTAAAAAAAATGGATTTTGAAGTATGTAAGGTTATATTTTCAAATGCTTATTTTTTTAATATATATTTCGGTAATTTAAAAGAAAAATTAAACCATTACTTAAGTTTTGCGTTGAAAAAGAGTTTTATAAATTATATATATTCTTCATCTAGCAGATTCACGAATCATAAAGGAAGAAAAGGGTAACATAGATGAAAGGACTTGGTCATGGCAGAGATGCTCCAAACGACACCTGTCTTCGCTTTCTCAAACGAACGTCAAAAACCAATGGCTGGTTGAGTTGAGCCACAAAAAACAAGTGCTATCTAGTTTTACGAAAAGTGTTGCTCTTAACCCACCGTGTTTCTCTCTAACCTTTTCAATGTGCCAGCTCCATCACTGCATGCCCCATGCACGCACGTAGAATTTGCCTTCAATCGTATATAAATCCCTCTTATCCCATCAATCCACACTTCTTTAAATCAAAAAATTAATACAAAAAGGTTTCAGTGAGATTGGTGTCGAAGAATTAAAAAGATGAGTCAGGAACAGCCAAAGAGGGAAGATCTTCAAGAAGAGAGTATCAAATATGGAGACGTGTTCAACGTGCAATCAGATCTCAGAGGCAAACCGGTGGTCCCTGTGGACGCGGCGATGATGCAAAAGGTGGAGACTCAGATGCTTGGTAAGACCCAGAAGGGTGGTGCCGCGGCGGCGATGCAATCGGCGGCGACGAAAAATGTGAGAGATGGGGTGGTGGGAAACAACGATATGAATGACGCCGCCGCTGGCGGTGGTGTTAGCATGACGGAGACTGATGCTCCGGGGAGGCAAGTGATATCGGAGTCCGTTGGTGGACAGGTTATACTTGTATATATATTAAACACACACGCCAAAAAAACTTTTAATTATTCTTGTTTGTTTGTTTATGTTTTTAGAAACGGTGTTTTCTTTTTAATTCTTATCTGTTCTTATTTTTGATTAATTTGTTCCGTAGGTTGTTCAGAAATCAGTAGAGGAAAAGGAGAGGAAAGTTAATAAATTGGTTGAGGTATTAATTAAATCTTTCAAGACAAATGATGATTTCCTATGTGTTTTACTGATGCTTCTTTATGGAACTAATCGACTTAAAAGTAAGAGAACAAAGACTTAAATTATATTAATTTTTTTATTTCTCTTCTATTTTGTCACCTTATTTTCTTTTAATTTCTCCTTTTTTTCTACATTATTAGTATCTCTCTTATTTGATCCTTTTCTATAAAAAGAAATGGGTTGAATATGGCTGTCATTGGACTTGAATCCCGAGATTAATATAAGGGGAAAGACTGATTAATAAGAAAAAAAGATGAAATAAATAGTCAAACAGAAGGAAAAGAAAGTAATACATGAATATTGGTAAAAGCACAAACTCATTCATAACAGTCATCTTGGAAAAATTGTCTGATACAAGAACTTTTAGTGAAAAGGAAGATTTTTTTGAACAGTTTGATCGAACCACAGGGAGAATTTTTTTTAAACAAGGAATAAAAGTTAATATAAGTTAACATTGGGATTGTGGACATATATATATGAATGCATTATGCATGAATTGATATTCAGTGGGAAATAAAATGTTAACAACATGAAATGCATGAATTGCTTACAGGTGGTGGAGCAATTTAGCAAACAGGCGCCAGTGAATACGATGACGTCACCTTCTCTTGTTCAAGACATGGGCGTTGGGGGCAGCAGCGGTGCGATCACCATAGGTGAAGCACTGGAGGCCACGGTTCTCACGGCCGGAAAGAAGCCGGTGGAGTGGAGCGATGCGGCTGCGATTCAAGCCGCCGAAGTAAGAGCCACTGGCCGCACCAACATTGTCCCCGGAGGCGTTGCTGCGGCGGCGCAATCAGCGGCGACCCTCAATGCTAGAGTTACTAAGGAAGAGGAGAAGACGAAACTCGCAGATATTCTGGCGGTACCTGCACTAACTAAACCACTTGTGTTGTGTGTGTCTCACACCATAACAAAAACAAATATCAAAGTGCTATGCATAAATAACAGTTATTTTGTTGCAGGATGCGACTTCGAAGTTACCGTCAGATAGAGCAGCAACTCGGAGAGATGCTGAAGGTGTGACGGGTGCAGAAATGAGAAATGATCCCAACCTCACTACTCATCCTGGGGGTGTCTCCGCATCCGTCGCTGCTGCTGCTAGGCTTAACCAAACCAATAACTAGTTCCTTAATCTCACATACCTTATATGTATATTATCGCTTTTGCCTTTTTGAAACTCAGTCAACAAGTCGTCTCACCAGATGTTGAGAGCTCGCGGAATTCTTGTATCTAACTCTGCCTAAAGCAATGCGTTCACATTTAATTTCCCCTTACATTTGCTTCCAATGCTTCACCAAATGGTTGTAACTTCATGAAATTCTAATTTACAAAATAAATAAGAAAGAGGCCTTTACTTTTTTTTAAAAAAAAACATGGCGTTTTGTTTATTTAGACAAAATTTTACTTCATTTTGAGGTAATTAAAATGAACAAACTAGCAAAAACTTATCAGGATACGATTAGAATGTTAGTATAATGTTTAAGTAAAAAAAATGTATTGATCGATAAAACAAGCCTTGGCTAACAATTAAGCTGCATATAAAAAATAAAAAATAAAATTATAAAATTTGTTACATGATTTTTTTTAAAATTTAAAATAAAGCTTAATTGTGTTTTTCTTTAGACATAAAAGTTATAGTTTTACTATTACAATCCATGAAATTGTTAGACTGGGTACGTTTCCATCATACAAGGATTTAGGTAAACCTAATACCTAGTAAATGTATTTCATATGACGGGGGTTTAACATAAATAAATAAAAACTAGGTGTGTATTGTTTAACACTCTGTCTAATATTAAATAAATATGCATATGTTAAAAATTTATTATTTATGCATGTTAGCTATTATTATGGTAGATATAAAGGCAACTTCTAGTTTCTCTCGCTTTAACTTAAAAGATTGGCCTAGTGACCCATCCTTCCTATAAGCTTACTAAGTGTTACTCTTTGAACACATCAATTAAAATTGAGTCAATGCTCTATTTCCGTGAGTGCATCTGCTTTGCCATCAGTTCTGTACATTTTACATATTCTTTCCTCATAATGCTCACCTCAACTGTTTTCGAATCCTATAATACTTTTAAAAACATTAACTACCGGGCATTTCCATGAAGCAACAAATTAAAGTTAATATATACAATATTTTATACTAATATTACATAATTTTTACTGTTCTAAAGCAACTTAATAAAGTTTTTTCCACAACCCAATAATTGTGCAAGATGTACCCTATAATTATACTTTTAGAAAACATTTCATATACAAGTGAGACCCAAACTTTTGAAAGCAACTAAGCAACGATTGTTTAGTTAAGCAACTTTCTCGTTTCTCCATTTCTCTCTAATGGTGAATAAGTTACCTTTTTAAGTTGCCAATTTTTTTAAAAAAGTGGGAGAGCAACTCCTGTTGGAGACGCCTTAGACTTTAGTACCCCAACTCTTTCTACCTTTTTCCCGGCTTCAATTCTTTTTTAAGCAATCCTATTAGTTTTTTTCACTAAAACCGTCAAGAAAGTTGATATACTCGTTTAAAGAAACTAGCATAAATAATTCCCACAATAATTTTCTCAACAGCATCTAGGAACGATGATAGCATTCACACTGTTTCTTCTCGAGGAGACATGATTGATCCAAGAATTCCGTAATATAAATGAGATATTATACATATCACTGAGCATTTAAAGGTGCAGGAAAGATTTGCATTAAGAAACAAAAACTCAAGGCCTGGGCCCGACTTTAAAAAATTGGGCACAACGTCAGACTCATTTCACTGTGATTTTGTACAACAAAATTGGCAAGGCATGGGGCACATAGATCCTCTCACTAGGACAATTTTCACAGTTTCTTCCTCCTCCTTTGCTGTTCCTTCCTTTGAAATATCTGATTGTACAAACCACACATAATTCTCTGAGCTGCTCCATTGATTTCTCAGATTTATAACTCCCAGTTTGGACCCAAGTTTATACGGAATATGGAAAACTTTGGTCTGTGGTAACTTGAGGTAGGTTAATCATGGGCACGTAGCTGATGAAGCCGAAAGAGTATGGTTGACAATAATTTATGACAGGCAAAAGAAGAGAAGACTGGGAAAACCTACTACAAGCGGTTCTAGTCTAGTCTACAAAAAGAAAAAAAATATACAATCCTAGAGGAGGGTAAAAGGAGAAAAGCTTGGTATTTTCATAAGCTTGATTTTCAAAGTAAACTTATAGAATAGGCTTATCAGGAAGTATTCTTTTCACTCGGTAAACTGAGTTTTTCCAGAGACAATTCCTTGGTGATTAACTGAAGCAACACTTGCACTAGCTCCCGTATTCTTAATTCTCTGTCCATCAAAACAACAAAATTTAGACACAAGAAGAAATAACAGATGAAAAAGAGGAAAAAATATCTGTTTTCTCTCACTTTTTTACCAGAAATGAAGTTCGTTTAGCAATAAACAATCGAAAGATTTTAAAAAGAAGATATTTGGACACGTAAGCCAAACTACGCTTTCAACCATTGTGAAGTGGTCTACAATCTTTTAAACTAGCTTGTGCTCTTTGGAGGTTGTTTTGTGATTGTTCAACCACTTAAGAGATTTTTTTAGTATTCATCATCAACCTTTTGTAAAAGGCATGGATGAGATAAAAAAAGAGAACTGTGCACCTTTTGTTTATATTGTGTATATAAAGTTCTTAAGAAGTCTGTTAAATGGTTTCTGGCAGACAGGTTTGTATCTTCACCTTCTCATGTGTTATAAATCTAATGACTTCTTCTGGGGTTTTCTTTATCTGTTTGTCAAAGAGATTTATCTAGCAAGTTTTAAGTGGATATATATTTTTTTCTTGCAGGATGATTAGTATTTTGAGCTGCTGGAGAATATCTTATCCAACACATTTTTAATAAATCTTTTTTTCCTTATTTTTTTTTTCCGAAGATGAGTGAAAAATAGAATTAGAGGATAAGAAAATAGATCATCAAAGAATATTATGAAATTCTATTTCCAATCTCTAACCAACCCACGTAGATTCACTTGCAAAAAGACTCTACAAGTATGCATTCCAAATATAAAGCATGGTAACTCAAATTTAGTTACTTTACCTTGATGTAACAAGCTCACAAAAGGAAGGTAACAGCACAAATAAATGGGGTCGGTTGTTATGCTTCTCCTTGTCCTCTGCTAGGCCGGTTCTCAACAAGGGGTGTACAGGGAGAACATATGCTGCATCTGGATGAATTACAAGATGTGCCAGTTCTTGGAGAACATAAATAATTTCTTCAAGTCTTGCTTTCGGTAATGGACAGTCACCTGCAGGGAAAAGAAAATAGTTTAGGCAAAAAAGTGGGAAATGAATGAAGATTCCATAGGATGTTGATTATCTTTCATAAAAAGAGCACACCTAAGCCATTTTCATCTGTCAGAAACCTGCTCAAGATGTATTCACATCTGTTCATCAGCATTGTAATTGAGATTTTGCTGACCTCAGATCTTGCCATATTCCAATTGACTTTACTAGAATAACTAACAAAACATTATATAAATTGGTCAACATATCAATATAATATATTTAGTAAAAATTACAAAGCAAAGAGAAAGAAAAATAAGGAGTTAAGATCAAAGAAACTTCAGAAATTGAATAATGCCTCTATTCAGGTCTCTATTACAAATCAGGAGTTAGCAATCAGGCACCCAAATAATTCAGAATATTTTTCTTTTGATGAGACTATATAGATCATGAAGTCATTAGAAAAGAATTTCCAGAGAAAGCAGGCAACTGTATTAAAAAATGCATGATAAAGGTGGATTACTAGACTCATCCAGACATGTACACCATCTCACAGAAGAGACATAACTGGCATCAAGTAAAAAGATACATTACATTCAGAATTTGGACATTATTTATAGAAAAATTTCTAATACGAATTAAATAAGCTTTCAAAGGCTGGCACCTGCTCAAAGAAAATAACTTCTGTAAACAAGTCAAAGAAAATCTGCTGCAGTGAGGAGGCATAAGCTCTACAGTCTCAACAGGTAATGAGCATGTGCGTGATGCACATCGATCCAATGTGGAGACCAGTCGCATCAGAATCTGAGAACTTGCACATTGTTAGAACATATGAAAAGCAACCAATAATATATTACTTGTCTAGAATATTTTAGGGTATGTAAGTTTATCTCTTAGGATCAGTTTCCCTATTTCCATATGTTCTCATATTTCATAATCGTTTCTTATTTGATAAAAATTAAGAGTCTACTGTTAGTATGAATATTCAAAATCTCTTTTCTCATTTCCCTTCCATAATGCCTAAAAATGTCCAACGATGTACATAATCTGGAGTGCAAGAAAAGCTTAAAAGTCCAATTCGGTGACTTTTGCAGCAAACTAAGCAAGCAACTTTAGTACCCAGAAATAAATTGTCAATAACCAAATTAATTATTACTCAAAAGTCATGCATAAGGGATGAGCCGTCATTAAATAATAGAGCTAGCTCCAATAAACAAAATATAAGAACTCTAAATAAGTGGAAGATAATCCTTAACTTAGAAGCTGATTTTATATAGGTTGAATTCGGCCAATAGTCAAATTCTAAAATGGTATCTATTAGAGTAGATAGATTGAAAAACAAAAATGCTTTTGAGTCTATCTACTCAAAGTATCAAAGTCTATCCTAAGAATTGTTGATGAATTCGTAGGTCACTTGCATATCTAATCTTAGACATGAGATGTCCAGTCTTCAATATTAGGAACTTATGTGGAAAATCTCATATCGACTAGTGATACGGTCAAACTAAAGTAAATAATTGAAAAACTACAAATAGTTTTACCTATTTTTATTTTTTTATTTGTGGTAGGAATTTTCTGCATCGATTTTATTTCCATACATATTTTATAGCTTTATATTTTATGACACAAGTTAGGAATGCAATTCTTTCATTATTACCTTTGAAGTTTAAGTATATCATATTATCATTGCGGAGCTAATTATATTTACTATGATATGGGTAAGTGATGGGGAACCTGATCAAAACCGATGCATACTTATGGAACAATTTGACTAGTTCTTAAAACTGTATTCCTCTGTATCAAAACAGAAAAATAAATGGCTCTATACGTAACCTTCCTACCAAATACTCGTTCTGAAATTGTGTACCTTCCTAAAATCTCGAGTTTCATATTTACCCGTTTTCCTAACCTTTCTCTCTCTGCCATGTAGACATTATGTTATTCCTGTAGTGGAATTTCTTATAAGCTACCACCTTGCTTTTGTGGGTTGGTTCCATGATCCACTTGTCACCCTTCCCAAAGTATACCTTAATAGGAGGTCTAACAGTAGCATGAAAACTATTGACGGTGCAGTTATTTCTGCATCTAGCTCCATGTGTGGTTAAATATCAAACTATTCCTATTGAGCTTCTTAATACTAAAGTATCTTACATATTGGCGAAGTACTTACATCCGTAGGTGTGTCAACTGGAAACTTAAGGATTGTGTCACCAAGTACATTTAGGATGGACATCTCAAGGGACTCATCAGCCTCTAGCACCACGGCTGAGAGTGAATTTGAAGGAAGAGCTCGTCCACAATATCCAATTAGGAATATTTCATAAACATCTGCAATTTCCTTCCATATTCTTGTTCTGACAGGTTTACTAATGCTGGAATCTGGACCTCCATTGGTTAAATTGGTGAGGTAGTCAACAAGAAGACGGTTGAATGCTTCAACAGCTAACCTCCAAAGTGCACTATCCGGATTGTCTCTTCTTGTTGTCATACACCTGAAAAGTTAACATAATATTGTTCTGGCATAATACTCATGATTCTATATACAAAAAAGGAATATATTATAAATATATAAAGCGGGTGAATATCTTCAATCCATTAGGGTTGCATATTTTATTGCATAAAAAATGAGCTGACCAAATGGTGAAGATTTTACATTGGTCAATTCCAAGTGTAAAGATTAGGAGGGGCAGCCTCAAAAGTTGTTGGTGTGAATTGGAATGTATTTCTCTTCTTTCTTTCTCACCCATAACAAAATTAAATCTTTCATAACTTGATTTCAAATTATAAACTTCTACTTTTTGTCATTCTTTTCTTTCTCACTTTGACTCCATAAATAGAAGAGTTAAGTGAATAAAAAAACCAAAAATATTTTTCTCTTTAAAGAAGGCATGCAAATTATAGTAACTCTTGGAATTTGAGTTTGAGATTGAACTCATCCTAATAAAACTAGTTTCTAAGACGATGTTTGTCCAAAACTTAGGAAGACTACATTGAATTTGAGTTTGAGACTGAACTCAACCTCATAAAATCAATTTCTAAGATGAGGTTTGTCCAAATCTTAGAAAGACTACATTGGTCATATCATATCCCTAGTTGATGGATATGTGATCACATCCTCTCATAACAAACAAAATGAAGGTCCAACAACACTGCCCCACACCTAGGAATACACATTTGGAGCCTAGACAAACACATGCAACCAATAACAGAACCAAAAATACCATTTTAGAATTTGAGCATACAGACTAGCTCAACTTGACAAAACTAACTTTATAGATGGGTCTGGCTTGGTCCCCTATGTTTTTGTATATGTTTTTTCTTTCCTTTATATACAACTTTCCATGCGATGTCATGTGATTGTTGAATGTTTGGGTGACAGCCTTACTAGCCTCGTTGGGATGTCATGGTTTATAGTGATGCTTAGCATGTGATCGTTATTGAAAAAAAAAAAACTCACAAAACTAACTTGTAAGTGAGGTCTGTCCAAACCTCAAAGACTACATTTATCGGGTTTCTAGTCAATGTGGGATGTTAGCAATAACATTTTAACATATATTAGTTGTAAATAGAATTGCTATCTGAAAATGCATAAAAGATTTCATTACTCAATATTTGCAAATTTTCTGTTGCACTGTGTATTGATTTTACACAAGGATAACATTTATAATACTTTAAGATTTAATGAGTTTGTTGAAAGGATTAGTTACAAATCAGGTCACAAAGGATAATATTGCTATGGTACCATGTTGAGAAGAATGAATTTGATAAGGAATATAATGAATTCCAAGTGTGTTGGGTACACACATGAATATTCTTATTTATAATGAAGATACAATAATAAGGAACAAAATCAATATCTAATTATGAAAAATATTTCCCTAACAAATCATATTTTTCTCTTTAATGTAGTCAAATCATATTTCTAACACTCCTCTTTAAGACAGAACATATGTATCATATTAGACAAGCTTGTTACAAATGTTATCAACATAAGACCCCTCAAGAGACTTAGTAAACATGTTAGTCAGCTGGATACTAAAGCTAACAAAGCACATAATAACAAAACTAAAAGATATTTCCTTTACACGACTTTATCTCTATCAAAGTGTCAATCAATCTTCAACATAACCACTCATCTTCCCGAAAAGTGTGCAAGAGCCCTTCCCCAACAGAGGATAATGTTGGAACATACGGATATATTGAAAAATACCTTATTGTATTATATGTAATTATTAGGACTATTTTCCTCATTTATTATATGTAATTATTAGAACATATTGTATTACCATATTTCCTTATTGTCATTTATTAGGATTAGGTTATATATTCCTGTTAGAGTCTGTACCTATTGGGAATCATAGAAAAATACTCAGAATCCTTCCGCTATATTTCTTAAGATAAAAAGAGGAGAATTACTAACGGTGAAAAGAACATCAAGGGGCACACAAGAGGAGCATTCATCTCAAGCATGCATACCATGTCATTTTTCTTTTCCCCAGTTTCCAATTTACACATTTTCAAAATTCTGATTTTTCTAGCAATAGTAGTCTAGAAATTCTTGAGTCCACTCTCCACAAAAACGGAATCTCAGCATTTCTGGACTACAGTATAAAAATCTCTCAACCTATAATCTTTTCAAGAAAATTACGGACCCTATTGCGAGTTATCCCATTCTACCCCATATCAGTGAGCAGAAAAACACAATAGACATTAATTAAGAGCAATTACTACCTTCCAAGACTTTGAATTATTTCAGGGTATGTGATATGTTTTTCAACTGCTGGTGCCTGCAAGAATAGATCCACCAGCAAGGGAACTAGCTTTTCTGCAAATATGTAACTAGGAATGCCCGTTATGGCTGCAGTTGATCCAGAACCTGGAGATGCTGCTTCTTCATTGTGTGATATTGGAGTAGCACCATTTGGTGCATCATATTTAACCAGATAATCTGCAAACACAAGCATAAATTTTACACTTTTACTTGAAGGAAAAATCTGAAAACTAGATACTTCCATAACTAAAATAAGGTCAGAACCTCTTGCTTGATCTATTTTACTATCCTCATTCTGTAAATGAGAATCTTGCCTAGGAAGATACTGCAGAAACTCTCGAAGAAGAACAGACCACATAGAACAAATGTGCTCCGTTGGTCGTAACAGCGGCAAGATTTCCAGTATAGTCCGCAGCACTGGCGGGACATTCCCCTAGAAAATTGGAAACATCATATGAAGAAAGTTTCTAATAAAAACGAAAATTATACTACTATTAGAAGAAATCTATTATTATCTTCTAGGGTACTTTGTAAAGCTGTTTTTTGCTGTAGCCTGTCAATCATATAGGGTCCTAGGGTGTAGGTTTTCTTATCAACCTTTTGTATTCCAGACATAGATGAATTTCTCTATTTAATAGGTCAGCTGAGAGAGACCTCTCAAGGTTTATTCTTCTCCAAATCCATTATTCTGAACATGGTATTGAAATGTCTCTGATCCCACTAAGTTTGTCTCTATCAGGTGATGTCCACAGCCAGCAGTTACTTCTACTGCCATCCGCTACTGCCAGCCACTGTCAGTATATCCAGCAACCACCAGATCTGGCATCAAGTGAGGAACAACCGTGTTGGTCTCTGAGGCAGCAACCTATGCACGTGCCATTCTTATATCAGTTCAGTCAGGCGTGAGGTCCATATGCCACCCTTCAATGATGAGAAACAACACCTTGATTCTTCTGGAAAATTTGCTGGCACCTCTACTCGCCGTTTCATCCCTCAATTTGAGTTTCCAACCTTGTCTTGGTTGTGGATTAGAGTGTAGTCCCTTTTTATCTCCGTGTTGGGGATCCTCTCCTTTTTTCTCCATATAGAATGGCTTCTAGACTAGTGTTCTCTCTTTTTAGAATTCTAGCTATAACCTCAAAAAAACTTAATAGAAAAAATTACTTATCTTGATATGCGATGCGCCTGTTGAACTTTGGTTCCCTAGTCAAGGATTTCATGATCAACAGTAAAAGATTCTGGATTTTTCAGCTATGTGCTTAGCTTTATCAGTTTGTGGAACCTAATATATTGGGAAGTCTTGGAACTTTTAAACCATGCAATTCCTTCTGGTAAAAGGCAAAAGGAAGAATCTCTGCAAATGGTATTAAATGCCTCTGATTTTGCAATAAGCTAGCATGTCTTAACCAAACAGATCATGATATGACCTCCTTTATTGTAGAGGCCCTAGTTGTCATTGAATAAGTGAAGGTGTTCTTGGAAGTTGATTCATTAGAAGACATTAAGAAGAAATTGGACAATTTAATGGTTCTTCATGCCATGAATCTGGACTTTGATCTTGTTCATGTTCCAACCCCTAAGAGTGGAAATCTCCTCCCTCCACTTGAGGAAGAGGAAATCATACCAATAAAGGAAGATGTGGTGGTAGAGGTGGACATCATCAATGATCATACTATAAAAGAATGGTTATACTCAAGAAAATTGTTACACTCAAGAAAATTGTTACCCTAGCATGGTTTTCCTGACAAAGTAGCAAAAGTCTCCAAGTCTGAGAAAGTTTAACCAAAGTCTCCTGATGAAGAATATCAAGAATATTTGAGATTGAAATCCAATATCCTAGCACAATCTTCCACAACCCCTAGTGTTTGAGCGACTTGCATTTCTCAATCAACAGAGTCATGGACCATGGATAATCAATTCAGGTGCTTCTGATCATATCTCTGGTAATAATTCTTTATTCTCTTATATTTCCTCAGCTTAAAGTGGCTTCCCAAGGAATCTATCCTTTTTGTTCATAATTGTCCCTTTAATTTAATTGATGAGCCAATTAACTAAATCATTAAATTGTTATGTAACATTTTGTGCTAATTCTTGTCATAGCATGGTAAGGTCGACAAATAGGCATAGGACACAAATCAACTCATCTTTTGGGTCCAGATAATCTGTGACATTCATTAATGAATACTCTCATGTAGGTTTATTTAATGAAATATTGATTTGAACTTTTTTCTACTTTCATGTCTCCCATTAATGAAATTAAGATTAAGTTTGGCAAAATAATTAAAACACTTAGAAGTAATAATGCCAAAGGATATTGTGTTCATTTTTCTTACCTTTAGAGCTCACACAACATTTTGCATCAGACTAATCATCCTCATAGAGCAAGAATATGGTATAGGTAGAGTAAAAAATTGACATTTAGTTGAAATTGCACATGCCTTTTTGCTTGGTGCTGATGCATTTGTCCATCATTAGGGTGATGTCATTCTTATTGTTTGTTTTTTGATAAATAGAATGTCGTTTTCTCTTTAAAAGAAAATTCCTCATTCCATTTTTTCCCAAGTGAACCTTTATTTCATGTTTCACCTATTTTTAGTTGTGTATGCTTTTTTATGATATGTCTTTAGGGTTGGACAAAATTTCTACAAGAGCCATTGAATGTGTTTTTCTTGGATATTCTCATCTTCAAAAAGGGGGTATTCTTCACTATTCTCTAGAAACAATAGGGTATTTTGCATTTGCTAGTGTCACTTTTCAGAGTAATTTTTTCTTTCTTCCGTGCAAGATGTTACCTTTGTCCAACAAGTGTTACTTGTTTCGCTTTTTGATTCATTGATTTTCTCTCCTAAACTTTTCAACCTAGAACAGGTTTGAGTCATTCTCCTACCAACTCCACACCTTGACCACCTCCCATTACTTACCAGTAGTGGATACAAGGAGTTGGTCCAAGTTTACATGGTGATCTTGCTCATGTCCTTCTCCATCATTTGTCCATACCATAGCTCCAAGCAATCTACCCGAAACCCTCATTCTACTAGACAATTTTTTATTTATCATCAATTATCCACTTAATATTGTGTTGTGTCTCCTCTATCTTTTGTTCATATTCCAAAAGATATAAACGAAACACTTGCTCATCATGAATGTTGATAAGCCATTATTGTAGACATGCAAGCTTTGAAAACAATGACATCTAGGAACCAATCCCTTTTCCAATTGGAAAGAAGGCAGTTGAATGTCAATGGGTCTACACTATCAAGGTAAGGCCCAATGGTGAATTGATTGCCTTAAGTCTAGATTGGTAGCCAAGGGCGATACCTAAATATATAGACTTGATATGGTGATACCTTTTCTCTCGTAGCCAACATTACTATTGTCCAACTCTTCCTGGCTATGGTAGCCATTCCCATTGGCCCCTACATCAATTAGACATAAAAAATGTTTTTTTTTCATGGTGACTTAGAGTAGATCTATATTGAGCAACTTCCTAGGTTTGTTGCTCATTGGGTAAGTGATTTAGTTTGTAAACCATATTGATCTCCCTATGGGCTCAAACAATCTACACAAGTTTGGTTTGGGAAATTTAGTCACATAGTGTCACACTTTTCTTGGTTAATGTGTTTACTTAATAAAATTAAAGAAAGATTTTGAAAATATAGAAAAATGCAATCGCAGATACAAGATACGTTAAGTTCACAACATACTGGTAACCACGTTTAAAATTTAAGGTGCATCAATAGCATAACAGTTGCAATTTAGTGACAACAGCATTTGGTTGCATTGTTAATTTAACTTTTCCAAGCACACAATAGGTTTGAGTCTACAACGTTGAAATAAATTGTGCTTTTGCAACATAGAGTTGATTTATATATATAAGATTTCATGTTATGTAATGTGTTTCATATTTCCCAGTTTTGTTGGAAAAACAAAATGAAGATAATAACAGTTCCAAGTTCCAACTTACAAGAATAAGAAAAAGCAATTAACAAATATTAATAAAATTAATAGAAAACGGACTTACAAATTCCATTTCAAAGTTATCATTAGTTAACATGGTTTGCTTCACGGCCAAATCTATGATTGCTATCAATTGTGTGTATACAACATCATTGAACAATCCTTGAGCCTGCACATAAAGCTCTCCTGATAGACGATCAAAACATAAAGTAAAATCAGTCTTATCTGAATAGGCACTATATAAAGCTACTTGACTATGAGCGTATGGTACAAATAGAAACCTTAAAGAATGACAGTTAATTCATAAGCAATGTATACAAAAAATAAAATCTTAAGTAAATGAAAATCAAAATATTACCAAGACCATGCAGAATCTCCTGCGTCACCTTCTCAGCAGCATTGCCATGGTAACTAGAAGGCTTTCTCAGAACAAGCTCGTAAATATCAATTACTGAAATAAGGTAAGGCATTGGCATATTTCCCTGATTCACGAACTTCTGTCAGTACTTAATGAGTATATTTGAACTACTTCAGCTTTATTGATTGTTATAATTGTTAATTTCTTAAAATTTTGTTTGGACAAATTTCTCCAAAAGCACTTATAGGGGAAAAAAATAAGAAAAGTGAAATAAACTTCTCTATAAGCTAAAATTAGATTATGCACAAGTTAAAAATAAACTTTTGGAGAAGCAAATATGTCATAATTTCTAGAAATTATCTTTATACATAAACTAATTTTAGCTTTAGGAGAACTTTTCATTTTTCCTTCCTATTTTCTTCTCCCAGAAATGCTGGTAGAGGAATCTATTCAAAGAGACTCTAAAATCCAATATGGCTAGAGTCAAAGATGGTTGAGAATAAATTCAGCAACCTATTCATCTATAAACAGAAGATCTGCTCTAATTCAAATCATTATTCACACCTTAGATGAATGGGAGTTAACAGTTGTCTGCAAACAATTTATTGCTGCAAGTGCAACCTCTTTACTACCATTTAAAATGCTATTGTCAACATATTGAAGCAACGATTCCCAACCTACATAAAACAAATTTAAATCAGGACTGCTTGTAAATTACACCAAATGAAAATACCGGATGCATCATCTTTTAAAAGTGAACCCACCAGACCAAAAGTTACTTAAGCTTGTGAAAAAGGGGAAGAACATCCGTAATATTCGTGCTATTCCACCAAAAACAAGCACAAGAGTTTCATCCCATTGCTTCTGAGCCGTGTTACGACTGCAAAATTCATTAGAATGTACCCATATATCAAGTGATTTTGGAAAGTGTTAAGTGATTAATGAAGTAGTTAATTACAGTGCACTATAGTAAAAGGTGTATGCAGTCATAGTATCAGCATAAACAAAGGCATAGATGTCACATTTCACCATTTTGCAATGCTACTTCTCTCTAACTTTTTAGTCTCACTATACCTCAGCATGTTATTATGCTGGTTTTGTGGATAAAAAAATCATATTATACCTTGATTTTCTTGTGCTTTAACACATGCGCCATCATCGTCCATTGATTGAAAGTTGTGGTCTCTCAACCTTGTTATTGATTTCTACAAGTACTTTGTTGAGTTTTTTTTAGTTTATTGCTAATTGGTCTTGAAGCTCCTACAAGTACATAGAACTTGTTTTGGCAGAGTTTAAGTCTTCTATTTGACAGGTTTAGTTTACTGACTTTATTCAAAAGAAGTGGAAAGCTTATGTAAGGTCCAGCTCAAGAAAGAATGTCACTTAATATAGGAAAATTTAGATTAGAGTTGTGGGATTAGGAAAATAGGAAGTCTTTTGTGTACCCAAACTATGGGTTCAAGTGCCATAATTTATTCATGTTATGAAAATTATCATTAGTATGATTTATTTCTTATCAATATCATTACAGAAAACAAAAAGTGTAGTATAATATGCAAATGCAAGATCAGGACTTCAGGGATCAGCATTATGTACACTGTTCCAGACTATTTTCAGTGAAAATTCTAGTTTGCCCTTACTTTTTTCCCCATCTTTCATTCTCCCCATCTTCTCAAACAAATGTATCACCGAGGCTACAAAATAAGTAATAGAGTCAATGCCAAATACCTATGATGTATGAGCATGTGAACTGCTTTTCCTCCTCGAGTTCCAAGTTCTTTCCCTTGCCATTCATCCTTTGAAGAAGTAGCAGCCTAGTTATCAAAAATCAAATTCGAAGTACATCAGCTTATGATGAAAATAGGCTTTCATTTCAACTTCCACTAGTTTCAACTTTACCATATGAGAAGCACGGTCCAATGTAGGAAATACATAATTCCAAAGACAATCTTCCCACATGCTCTTTGAAAGCTTTTGCCCATGAGTTCCTAAAGTTTGGAACAGTGTCCTGACAGAAGAATTCCTCACCTAAAAAGAAAATTTCCAGTTCCAGAAAGCTTTAACAACCAGAAGCAATAATAGAGCAATTTTATTTAGGAGATAACAAGTTCTGTTCTATTATCCAAATTTCCCTAATTGTTATAGTATTAGTATAGAGCAATGTATGCTTGAAGGTCTATTTAAATGGTTGTAAGTTGTGACATTATTTAGGGAGAATATTAGGCAATGATTAATGATCTCTTCTTGGTTATGCAACAAAAAAACCGGTTGTGAAGCACAAGAGACACTAGG
This sequence comes from Lablab purpureus, assembly GCA_030347555.1. Classification (NCBI taxonomy): domain Eukaryota; kingdom Viridiplantae; phylum Streptophyta; class Magnoliopsida; order Fabales; family Fabaceae; genus Lablab; species Lablab purpureus. The sequence continues at coordinate 29,212,958 of CM059260.1, forward strand.
AATGACGCCTACGTTTCTGCTATTTTATTGTGATATCTTCAGTTTTTTCTGCAACAGTTGAATTTTCTATGGGAGACAGGAGCAAAAATTCAACAGTAGTTGTTCCTTTACTTAAGCTAAACCCATCAAAGTCAGAAAATTAATCACTCAGAATGTTCACTGCTCCTAATTTAAAACTCATGTCTGCAAATCTCCCTTATTCTCTTGCACAGATCCTCTAAACCTGAAATTCTTATTTCCCACCCATCCCATTTCCAGTCAAAGAACACCATTTTTCCTTTTATACATAGCTGGGATGAAAAAAAAATTAAATATTGATGGTTGTCCTTCCAATGATTCATGGGCGTGGCAACAAATGCAGCATATAACTATCACATCTAACAGTAACAACAGTCTAAGCAGCTAAGACAACAAAATTAAAAACAATAAATGAGTGGCTCCAAACTTCCAATAGAGATATCAATTTCTACAGCTTTGTCAAGCTGGAAAAAAAAAATATAAGTCAACATTTATCCAGCTACATGAAGTCTCCTCACTTCTCACAAATGATTCGGAGAAATGTTCTCTGTTCCCTTTCATTCAAAGAAACATCCCAAGTACCTAGCCCTGGTCGAAGCATGCCACTAACAAGCAAAGATAACATTGGGATTTAGATATTGTTGGAAGAATCTAGGGAGGAGAATGGTCTACAAACATAACCACATAAGTGTCTATGACACCACCTCTAACCCAAAAACCTTAAGACAATAGGATTATGGGTCTTTTTACTTATATGATGTTCAACTTTACCATTCCTACTCAATGTGGGACTCCAACTCACTTGTATCCTAACAAATATAACCATTCATGTGCTTTCACTCAATAGCTTAGGCTTTTTGGGTAGTTGATTTAGGACATGGTATTAGATCATTGTAAAAAATTGTTGTACATAAAAGTTAAATTTCAGCATAAGGTAAGATAGGCATGTATTGCATTTAGTCCAAAGGGTTCTGATGTCTAGGGATGTGTTAGACACAAAACCTGTCACACAATTCCCCCCAACAAATTAAAATTTTGGGATAGCGTGACCTTGACAGGTATCTTCAAAGAAACATCCACCAGGCAAGGCTTAGCTAATAAGAAAACAAAAGTCCGGTGAAAGAACTTCTTCAGTCTGTTCCCTTTAAAAATTGCTTACGACTGTCCTTCGACAAATTAATACTACATATATCAACTTACCGCAAGAAGGCAGTTGGCTTTATACCAGCACTTTCAAAGCGTATCAAAAACTAAAATGGCAATACCAAGATTCTAAAAGAAGGGATCTTGAATGCACATAACTGATACTCTCGACGAAACTTTATTGCTAAAAGAATGCTATATCTAAAGAAGTAAGGGTAAGAAATTTTCTTAGGTTTTTATTTCTAGAATTTTTCAATCTGATAGAATCAGATTATATACATCACTGCAGCTTGCAATGCAAGATGGCCTAACCAATCAGCTAAAAGAAAACCAGTTGTCTAACAAACTGTGATAACTGAATGCTTAACAGAATGGATAACTAACTTGCTGATGTAGCGGAGACCACACAGTTTACAAACAAAAAACCAGTTGTCTGACAAAACAGAAAATATAACAGAATAGCTAATCAACTTGCTGATGTGGCAGAGACAACTCAGCTTACAAACAAGAGTTTTTACTATTTTTCTCTGTTATTCTATTAATTGCTAAATAGAAAATTGGCAACAGGGATATCCATCATAGCACATAAGAAATATTTCATGAAGTGCTTTCAGGTAGACAACAAAGAAAGAGAGAGAAAAGTGGAAAACTTAAAAGGAAAACAAGATTAGAAATTTATAAACTACCTCTGGTCTCTCATCAGCCCCAAGGTTTTGAAGCAAGGAGAAAACAGAGAATAGAAGCTTCTCAAAATCAACACCATCTATAGAAGAAGCCTGCTCTCTCACAATATTAGAAATATGTGTTCGATCCTCCTTCTTTTCATTGTCTATCTGCTTCACCATGGAAATGACACCTGAAAGGTAGAACCATCATAGAAGACTTGGTATAATCTCAGAGCACAGACAGTTAAAAACAGAAGGCTTGACAACAGAAAATGAACCTGTTTCCTTTTCTTCAAAAGGTCCATTGAGAAGGCCCTTTGCAATGAAATCAGTCATAGTCCACAGAAGTCCAACTGCTGTCAAGCTTATGTTCAACTCAGTCTTCTGAGCACTGTATGCTCCAGTCACATCAACACACCTGTAATATATGTAATAATACATTTTAGACAACAGAAGGATCAAGACTTCGAACAAATATATGTGTATTTGTATGCACAGGTGTACACAGTAATGCATCCTAGTAAGTGTAACATCAATGCAACTCTAGAATTTGAGCAAGGCCTAATTCAACAGGCATTCCTTAACAAGGATTTAACATCTTAATGGTGGATGTTTAAGCCATGAGACCAGGTAGATTTTTTGGACACCTACGGTGGCCAATATCTATCGTAGGCTAGGATACCATCTTAAATTTGGGCTAGGCCTAACTCAGTTCCAAATTAAGAGACAAGGATTGCTCAAAGCCTTTATAAGCTTTCATTTAGTCATGTCTATCATCAATGTGATATTTTGACAAGAACATTTAATAACACCAGATCTTATTTTTTTTTCCAAGGATGCAGCCTGCTATTAAGTCCAAAAATAAAAGAAATCGCACACACACACATACACAGTATGCATATAGGAAAGGTGGAACATGAGATCTCACACTTGAAGGCAGTCTGTAGGTAAGCTGGACAGTCCATCGTTCATTATCACTCTTAGGTTCTATAAAGAAACAAAATCAGGAAAATTAGCACATATGATAATGTTACAGTGAAAGAATAATACCAAAAATTTTCTTCAAAAATGGATTATATGATCACTAGATCAAATATGAAGCTATAGCATGTCTTACAGAAAATTAAAATAAGCATGAAGCATAAAAATTTAAATTCAAGACATGGATTCATGACTATGATTAAATAAACATGAGAGTTGTGGAATAAATTCATAACAGATGATAATTTGAAATCATTCCTGCATTTTGTAGATTGAAAAGTAACAAGAACTGAAATATATCAAACACTTAGAAGGCATCCACTGATCAAATGACAGATTAGATTCATGATTTGAAAGTTCCATGTATAGCAGAATATTAAATTCATGCCTTGAAAATGCCATATACAACAAAAAAATCATGATAACGATGTGAGTGTCCACAATTTTTTGCGTAATAGTTCAAAAAAAAAAGATGAATCAAAAGTACAGAGGAGTTTGGCGCAAAAGAGATATAGGGGAAAAAAGGCAAAAGTCTCCAAAAGAAAATAACATATTTATCTGCTAATATCTGTAAATAAATACACAGAAAGAAATCCAACAGACACAAATCAAGGAATGGTGTTGCCTGGGTTGTGTGTAGTCATAGATTAAAAATAAAAAACTAAAAGTAGTGCATCCCATTATTTTCAAAAAACCAACAAAAAACTGTGCCTCATACAGGAATTTTATAAAAGGAATGGAGCTTTCAAAAAACAAAAGCTTAAGAACAATAAGGAAAAAATCAAGCAGGTTTGTGTAGGCTTAGAAAACATAACGTATGTGAAAAATGTTGAAAATAAATGGAATTTTCTTGCAAGGATAGGTTACAATTGCATAATTATAGGTTTTGTTACTTGATTAGCGGGTAAGGTTTGCTCTCCCTACTTTTCTTGTACTTTATTTTTAATAATTATATAACGTGCTGCAGATGATTGTCATCCTAGAGGGATTCCAATATGTGCTTTGATGTTTTTTCTTATCTATTTTTATTGAAAAGAGAAAGAGGAAAATAAATGGATGGAAGGTATAAATAATTTAATCTAAAAACTATTAGATCAATTCCTTAAAAAAGGAAAATTAAATAGAAAAAAAGTTACAAATAATGTGTTCAACAGTTCAGAGTAAAAAATTAAAGGCAAATTGCAAGACTAAATGGAACCAGAGAGCCTAGACAGACAAGCAGTATAGGCAACATTAAGTTATGCCTTGTCACCATTTAATAATGAGTACTTTCCAAAATCATGATCATAAGTAACTAGAGAAGTGCTAATAGTCAACTCAATATACCAATAGCCCAATTGTAGTAATAAATGCTGCCAACTAAATCAGTATACCTGGAAGCCAAGAGTAACAAGATCCTTCTCCGAAACATCTGCTACATACCTTACAGTAAGACAATGGTACATTGATTAACCAAAGGATTACCAATAGATAGGTAAATTAAGGGCGTAAGAAGGCCAACCTCAACATTTCAAGTATATTAGGCCAGCTGTAATGAAGTTTCTCCCCATACCTCTGAAAGAATTTGTATAAATTAGTATCATGTAAACAATGAGGAAATAACAATAACAACAAAACTTGACCAACAAGCAACAGCATTACCTCCAAGACATGCAAAAGAATTTTCAAAGATCCAGCACGAACATCTACACTTTGCGTAGAAAAATAAAGAACCTTTAGAGGAGATATGACAGAACATTCAAGAGACCTCAACTTATCTAGATTGACTTCCATCTGCATATCATGGACACACATTAAGTCATCTTTTCATAAATTATGGATAGCTTAGCTATAAAAATGGTAGAAGGTCTCACTTCCTGTGATGTTTCAAGAGACTTGGATTGTTTGTAGTCTTGGAACCTATCAGAACCTAAGACTGCAGATATGGACTGATCAAGTGCATCAAGTGCCATGTTTTTCAAATGTGGATTAGAATTATCAGCTAGCTGCAAAAGCATGTAAAAATATCAAGTGGGATGAAAATGAAACTGCCATTGCTACATAAAAGAAACTCCAAGACAAAAAAGAAACCTCAAGAAAGTGACAAGTAACTTGATCCCAAAATGGCTCAACTCCTGTGGTGAGAAAGGACAACATAAAATTTTAATACCTTGTCAACAAAAAAATCAAGAATGTCTATTCATAAAATCCAAACAAGTAAATAGAACTTAAATATCACAACTCAAATGTTCTACTTAGGAAAAATACAACATGGGAATGAACAATTAAACAACATCCAGTATAAAAATATTTACAATCATGTTTAGAGTTATGGAAGCTACATACTGTGAACATTATTCACAAGGATGGATATCATTCTTTCTACTGAAAAGCTGATGCTTCCAATTTTTTGACTAGTTGTTGGTCCCAAACTGCTTGAAGTACCGGACATGCACTGATGTGAAAGTTGACACAGTGCACAGAGGAGAGACTTTACAGCAGATATATGCATCAGAGCAGAGCTCTCAAAGAGCTTTCAAACAGAAAATAATAACACATTAGACCAACTGGCTTATACATTCCCGGCAGAAAAATGCAGAAAGAATACAGAATGAAACAAAATCAAAGCTTAGATAGCAATAGAATCAAACTTCCATTCTCATCATTGAACATGGAAAAGAATTTCCAAGAAAAAAACAGTTATAAAAAGGGAAAGATATTTCGGAAAGGATTATAATTAGGACAATTATAGTGACATTCAAGCTCATCATAATTTGGGTGTAGCAGTTGAAAGTCATCGTTTATGTAGCCTTCCAAAGAACTAAAATAGGTTTATTCACCTGAGAGTTCAAAGACGAGAGTATATTGAAGTCACTGTATTGCGTAGACAACTCCCTTGTGAACTTTGGGACAGGGGTGGACACCTCCTGCAGATTTAATGGTCATGTATTCGATAAATTTCAATAGAAGACACACCCAAAAGAAATTTTCATCAAAACCATGCAGTATATGAAATTTAAATTGATAAACATTAGAAAAAAAAAACAGAAAAATCAAACAAACAAGTCAGATAATTAAGCTCTCTAATTACTTCATGTATTATTTGCTAAACAACCCATTAGGGAGACCTTTAACCAAGCACTAGAGAGGCCAAAAGGAAAATCGTCTCCTAAAAAGAGCCATTAGTTGTTAGAAAAAGCTTCTTTGAAACTACATAGAAAAGCCAAAACAACATACTAATATAGAGCTATTCCATCATCTGTCTTACAAAACCCCTGGAGTCGAGTTTTGTTGCCTGTAGATCTCCCAACTTTGCAGCAAATCATCAGAATATGGTTTTATTGAGATCTTGGAGGGAGTTACACAAGGAGCATTTTGCGCTACCTTTTTAGAGGGGTGGAATGTGAAGACAGGATTTACATGAATATTCACCAAGGATATCAAGAATCCACACTATTGAAGCTAAAGGACAAATGAAAGAATTCTGGCGTTGGTGGTGCCTCCTTTAGGACAATTGTGCCATCTAGCAGAAGCAAGAAGGATTTCAAAGAGATTCACTATTGGGTATTGTCATCACACAAACTCGTAAAGAACTACAGATTCGAGTGGAGATGAAGAAATCCCTAATCCAACAACAAATAAGGTTTATATTACGTTTCTCAAATAGAAACAACCACACTATGCAACATAGAAGTACAACTTTAACTTATATTTAAAACAGAACAAGAGAAAAGATGTAATGGTAAAGTACAACTGGAGAAAGGATAAGATATCTTCCAAAGTAAAGAACACAAAAAGCAAAAAGAAACATCAAAAAAGCAACATTGGTCAGTAATTGAACGAAAAAGAACATAAAAACTAATATTTGGACATGAAAGAAAGGACAAAGCAACACTAACTTGTGCTCATTGCATAATTTAGTTTCAATAATGATAGCCAGTAAAGGGAAATGAAAATCAAACTCCAAACGACTTGATTAAAAAAACTCAAGAACCAATAATTATATAAAAACAGTGTAGTTAAAATTGTACGTTTTGAACCCCGATTCATTGCAAAAATATTCCTCCACAGTACATACTGTTAGATGAATCGTTTTGTAACTCGAATAGTAGCTTGAATCAGGTATATTGGATCTGAATTGTGTCATCATGCCCGATTCATAAGGAGGGTACGAAAAATGAGAAATCACGAAGAAGCACACAGGAGAAGAAGCTCAACACACAAGATGAACAGTGAGAGGCACGTGCATAGAGTTTTCTTCAACACTTTAGGAGATTTATTATACAGATGATATTTTACAATGTGAATAGGCTTTTTGATCTTTTGGCCTGACAACTTAAATACTTTATTATACTTATAATATTTTACGATGTGAACATGTTTTTATCTTTTGTACTGACATTAATACTTTATATGGAAGATATTCTTTATCTAGTATTTTGGTTTATATTTTTCTATAAAAAATAATTACTGTTCAAGGTTCTATTTATTTTATCTCTAAGATAAAATTTTAATTATTGTTTAAATTAGTATACAGGTGTTATTATATATTTTTTTTTTATTTCTCTATACAAAATTAGTTGTTGTTTAATGATTCTTTTTATTTTATTTCTTTTGTAAAAATTGCAGTTACTGTTTAAATTAGTATATATTTATTCTTATATTTGTTTATTTTTATTATTTTTTAATTTTCATACAAAATTAGAAGTTTAAGAATTCTTTATATTAAGAAGTGAACTTTAAGCCTAACTCAACCCCACAAAACCGGCTTGTAAGGTGAGGTTTGCACCCACTTATATACACTTATTTACTGTCTCGGCGTTCGTGATCGAGTAGTGAGGGTGTTTGTCTGCTACCAGCTTGTCCTGCTTTTAGAACAAGTCTGAGCCACATACGTGGCGCGTCTTTAATGAGTCCATGAGTCAGTCGTCGAGCGACCCAGCAGCAGTTCTGCATGGGGAGCCCGGCAGTTCCCGCTTCCATCTAGGAGCACCATCACCTTGTGGTGAGTGGCCAACTGCACTTTGAGGTTAGGTATGCAAAGTAAAAAAAAATCCATCCTAGCAAGGTTGTTGGGCCACCCGCTATCGGGCCGCTGACCACCCATAAATCTATAGTCTCACGCTAGAGATGTCCAATCCTCGGCGTGAGGGGGTAGGTCAGAGCTCTAGTCAATAAGAAACTTATATGGCTCTGATACCATATTAAGAAGTGGACTTTAAGCCTAATTCAACCCCACAAAACCGGCTTGTAAGTTGAGGTTTGCACCCACTTATATACACTAGATTGACTTCATCTCTAGTCAATGTGGGATCTCCAACACTTTATATTTAATTTTTTTGAAAAAAAATCAGTTTGAATTAGTATATAATTTTTATTTTCTTTATTTTTCTATAAAAATGAGTTCACTGTTCAAGGATACTTTTATAACGCATCTTTAGATTCATGATAAACGAACAACTATTCATGATTTGAATCTCAATTCGACAATCATGTATATAAAGGCTTAACCTATATGGAGAAGGGCCCAAAATAGTTTGGCCTATATTCCAAGCTTAACCTAATTCATGATTTCTACAAATATATCGCAAGCCAATTATAATTTAATAATAGAACATCAGAAAAAATTACCTGCGTAGTGGCATGCGGAGAATGAATTGCTCGATCTAAAGCTGCCAGAGTTTCCAACACCTGCAGGGATTCAAGATGATCATTCACTCAGAGTGGGGTAGGAATGTACAAAAAAGAAAACAGCCGAAAAATAGAACATACTAGAACCCAGGAAGGCCCCAGAACATTATGCAGTCGATGAGCAATGTTGAAAAGAGTTCTCAAGGCCTAGTTCACATGATCAGTGCGGATGAAAGATGAGTAGTAGCAATGACATAATCAAATATACATATTCAGAAAAATGAACAGTTAAAAAACCAAACTATAGACAAGTTGGGGAAAGTACGCATTGCTATTCAAAGAACCAGAAGGACCACCTGCACATTCTTGGGAGTAAGCACAACATTATCCCTCTGATCAACCAATATTTCTGATCGTTTTGATACAGGAGACGGCAAAGCACTGCTAAAATCTCAAATTTAAGCTAAAATCTCAGTACTGTAAGCTTGAATTCATGAAAAGCACCTTAATAAATGAAAACAGAAAATGCTAATAACAGATTTAAAACATTATACCTCCTTCTTTCTGTTTCAACAGGAAAATTGATTGTAAATTTGCAAAGGGACGCAAGAAAGGAGTTTAAAGGTTCTACAGCTCGGAGAATCCCACAAGCCTGTGAAATTGTTCAATCCCATATCATTTTATGTTCAAAATTGATTTCATATGACATGCAAGTAGAATAAATTAAAAAAAAATAGTTGAAGGCAGAAACTAATTTACCTGAGTAAATGCCTGATATCCCTTTAATATTTCTAACACAATGGCCTCTCCATGTGACCTTCAAATGAACCTCAAAAATCAAATGTTAAGGAATATATTGAAATCGTCACAAACAATATGTGATTAATTAAGATTAATTGTAACCAGGATGGTATAAAATAAATCTTGCATCATTAAACAATGTTTTATAGGATAAATTAATCATAAAATTCAGCAGATCTGGCCATGCTGTTCAAACTCAAATTTCATATGAATCAGAAACAAGTTTAGGCACTTTATTTGTATGACTCAAAACTAAGATAACACCAACCATGCTTATTCATTTTCAATGTTCAAAAATTTTGCATGGAAGATTAACATAATTACTTAATCAAAATGTCCATAGATGTTAAATGCTATGACTGGGTTATTGAATGGTGGAAGACCTTTCCACCAGTGTCATATTTTATTTTTAATTGGATGTAGAAAAACAAACCTTGATAAAATAAGGGATAACGCATCAAGTATTGTCAACCACAGTGAGTCAACCATTGAGATGCAGAGAACTGCAGTTTTACCAGACCATTTCACAGGTGGATCATTATCACATCTAGGAGACTCCAGCTGGATGGACATAGAAGAAGTAGGTCATTAAGTAGCATCTCCAAAAAAAAAAAGAAAAACAAAATAGAAATGTAAAAACAACAGAAATTGTAGGGTTTACCTCTCCAATATCAATGGCTTCGTCTGTTAAAGTTGCAACAGTGAAGACAACCCCTAAGAGGCCTTCAACTGCCAAAGTTATGGCATGTGCTTCACTGGCAACCAAAACTGCAGCATTGGATGCATCATTATCTAGACTCCATTCAATACCTGCCAGAGTAAAAACATCTCATTCATGAGTTCAAATACCATTATGTCCCATATAAGTACTAAACTTAAATAACCACAAGAGATGTAAAGGCAAGACTTCTAGTAAAATTAAAGGTCTTGTAAATAAAGGATTCTTAGGATAAAAATATGTTCAATATCTGTACAGTAATCAGGAGATATATATCATTTGGAGTCTTCTTATTCGTTTCAGCATTTCCTTATTTTAGAATTAGTGTTACAAGGTGATGAGAACGTAATTTATATCATTATTATCAATAAAATAACTATTTATTTCCTTACATAGTCGAAGTTCGTATTAAATTTCTTGGTCTTGGGAGCTTTGAGGTTAGTGGTAGGCCAGAAAGGTACACCCCACATAGACGATCACAATGTCATCTATTGCATCGTCAGCGAAGTCACCATGTGCCACCACCAGTATTGATATGTGTAGCCCATGTGCCCAGTTACGGCAAGGCTCAACTTACAATCTTTAGCTCATAAAACCAAATGTTTGAGGTGAAATTCATCCCTTTAGGTTCTAATAATCTTCCACATGTGGTGGGTCCCTACCCGTTTGATTCCCCGAATTATTTCCAATGGAACCAGTACATCAAAGGATTTTGAAGAGCCAATCAAGATTAGACCACATTGATGGAGAAGGATCAGGTTCAAATGACTCAAATTTTGTGATGTTGGATAAGGAAGAATCACTGATCATGACCTATGTTATGGAATTTGCGAACAACACCAAAAACCACACAAAACATCTACCCACAAACAACAATAACAAAAATAAAGAACCAAGAAAGAAGAAACATAGAAGTGGTTCAATGCTAGTGTTAACAAATTTCAATTAATGTCTACGAACAAATCTCACTAAGAACAAGTTATTTTTTCCTTTACAAGTTACCGAAAGAACTTCAAATGAAATTACAACTCAAACGTTACTCTCAAAAATAGTGAAAGCTTGCTCACAACTCCAAGTATTGCACTCTAATTACATACATAGTTCTTATATCATGCTATACATAAGGTACCTTACTTATACAACTCAGCAACAACTAACTCCCATAAATCACACTGCCTATCAAAAAATAGAATCTATGACATGTGTTTTGCACTCAACACAAGATGAAAAACATATTGGACGCACAACCTAACACAACTAGTTGTACAAGACGCTCTTCCATCATACGAGTCTTCAAGACGCTCTTCAACAAATGAGACACTCCTTCAATGAGATTAAGAACTAATTTGGGAAAATAATTAAAGTCTTCCGAAGATACAATGCTAAAGAATAATTTTTTGTTGAACTTTCTTCCATATCCTCACAAGGTATTTAATATCCGTCCACTTGTCCTCATACACAACAACAAAATGACATTGTAGAGAATCTCATTGAAATTTCACATTCTCTAAGGTTGAATACAGACGTTTTTTTACATCATCGGGGAGATACAATTCTTACTGATTATTTTTTATAAATAGAATGTCTTCTTCCTCTCTTGAAAATCAAATTCCTCACTCTGTTATTTTTTAAAACTATCCCTTGTTTCATGTTTATTCTAAGATATTTGGTTGTACTTTGTTTGTTCAGGATATCGAGGTTGCTCAATTAGAGGAAGGTTTGCTATTTCATAAAGAAAATATGCTTTTGACATTATAGAGGATAGAGGGTTAACAAATTGCAGGCATATTGATAGTCCCATAAATCCAAATCAAAAGTTGATGGTGGAAAAACTCACTTACCTCAACATCACAAGATCTGATATTTCTTACAATGTGGGAGTTGTTAGTCAATTCATGAAGAATCCTCACATTGACCACTAGAATGTTGTAATTCGCATTCTCAGATATATCAAGAAAGGTCCAAACACGGATTGAAGTATGAGACTATTGGAGACCTCACATCAACTAGAGATAAGGTCAAATTAGAGTATACAAGTGCAAATCTCACCTTACAAGCCGGTTTTTAAGGTTGAGTTAGGCTTAAAGTCTTCTTCTTAATATGGTACAAGAGTTCATCCTAACAAGTTTGTTGGGCCTATTAGACATAAATATCTAGTCTCACACTTAAGATGTTCAGTCTTCGACGTGAGAGGATGTGTTGGAGATCCCACATCGACTAGAGATAAGACCAAATTAGAGTATACAAGTGGGTGCAAACCTCACCTTACAAGTTGGTTTTGTGAGGTTGAATTAGGCATAAATCCACTTACTAATAAGAACAAAGGAAATACTTAAATTATAGGGTATCGTGATGCAAATAGGTCTAGTTGTCCCATTGACAAAAGATCCACCATAGAATATCGTGTATTCATTAGAGGGAATATGTCTCCTGGAAGAGCAACAAACAAAATATTGTCATTTGATCTAGTGCAGAAGTTGATTATACATATACAACCTTGGCTAATTGTGAACTTGTGTGAACAAAACAACTCCTTCAAGAGTTGAAATTTTGTGAAGTTAAGCTAATGAAGTTGTGTTGTGATAACCCGACAACCCTTCATATTGTTTCCAATCTCGTGTTTCATGAAAGAAATAAACACACAAAGATCGATTTCCATTTTATCAGGGAGAAGTTGTCCAACGAATTACACTCTGAATTTACCAGGACTTTTTTACCCTCCTCACTCTTTACAATTTTTCCTATTAATATACTTCTTTTACAAAAAAAATCATTCCAGCAAATTAAGCTCACCTAAAGGCGATCAGATATGATGTCAGAATCATTAAGGCAAATAGGTGTTAAAAGTTTGAGCAATTTTTTTCAAAAATAAAATGAGAATTCAAAAGAATGGAAAGAGAATACAGAAATAGAGGAAAGAACATCCTCTTTGAAGAAGTCAATCAATAAAATATACAGAGAAGAAAATATACAACACTAGTACATAAGAGCTATCAGCTAAGATGTGTTAAAGATAAGAAAAACCACAACTCTAAAATAAAATACAACCCAAGGAGCACAAAAATCTAAGAGCTGGCATAATATCTACAAGCATTTTATGGAAGCAGGAAATGGTATTAACAAAGTATCAACCAAAACAGATAGAACAAGACAAACCTATCAACAGAATTAGTATCAGACTTTCCTACTCTGAGTGAAATATGAAACTTTTGGGTAAATAAGGGCATCAAAAACAAATATTGACCTCAAAATGGAGATAAAAATGACAATTGTTTTTGTTCAAACTAAATACGGAAAAAGAATACCTTTGGCTTTGCTACTAAACATTCCAGCAACAGCAGCCAAGCTTTCCTCACTTGATTCTTGAACCTACAGAATCATTTAAAGTTTCTTCTAACCATTAAATTTATTTTCAAAATATAGAAAAAAAGGAGACACCACACCTAATATATGCATCCTAAGTAAGAGCTAGACAGAAAGATGTATTAATTGAAGTAAACCGAAGGTGACAATAATTAAAGCAAAACAGTTATACAATGACCAAAAACCTGACTCAAAAATCAGAAATATAATAGAAGCATATGCAGTAAAAATCATACCTGTACATTTGAAACAACCCTAGCAAGAGCTTTGACCATCCCCTCCACAACATTTGTATTCTTGGGGTGCCTGGGGTGCAAATAGATGGTGAAAATGAATACATAATATTGAACTTAGCTCATGTTCTTGTAATTCATGTATCTTTATTACACTAAAATTTGTCAAATCCCGTCATTATAAATGTGGTACATGGCTTCATCAATGCCCTATTAGTAATTGAGAAGGTTTGGATATAGTACTAAACTTTAAAACATTTGCACTGGACCAAGTGGCCAGGATAACTCATGTAAGAAAGCACAAGTAATATTTATCAATGCCTATAGTATTGATTACTGCTGGAATAGTGTCGAACTTGGGCCATTTTTTACCATAATCATGTCTTAATTGATGGTTTTCTTTTCATACAATGCTTTCTCTCTCTGTTGCTGCGTAACTTTAAGTTTTAATGCACAATTTCTTTCATCATAATTTGGGTTCTCCTGCATTCTTTTTCTTTGGCCATTATCACGCCTTTGTTGTCCTTTATTAGTTTCAATGCTCTGTTTCCCATGCATTGAAAAAATTAAATATAATTTCTACACTAGAAATAAATACTACTTATCATTCAAGATAGAAGTTAAATGCAAACATGACCCCTTTTTCACCAAAAAGTTAAACGTACAATAAAATAGCAACGGATTACTTATTCAATATTTCATGTTACGTTACTTTATTTTTATATATTGCTATTTTTTATCCAATTCTCAATTTCTAGAAATTAATTAATTTTTTTAGAATTTAAATTAGGTTCTAAATTTAATTTATATGAATTAGTGTAGTGATGAATAATTCTAATCAAGCTAAAGAACAAGATAATGGCACCAAACCTTTATGGAATTATGTTATAAAGAAAAAAAGGTTTAGGTACTGGCGGAGGAAATTTTGTACTTCAATTCAATATATGAGAAATAATTTTTAATGGTTCTTACACTAAAGTAAGGGCACACTTACTATAAAATTTACACAAAAAGTAATTAGAGTTGATCAATAGGTAACTCCTTCAAGACTCGCAAGTTTAAAAAGATTGACAATGAAGCTACATTAAGAATAGAGAAGTGAAAGACGAAGTTTGTTCATTTACCTGTGTCTAATGAAAATCAAGAGACCAACATTAAACTTGATCCAAAAAAGACTGTCGAAGGTTCCTTCAATATGCAAGTTAGAGAGATTCTTGATTATGAAATAGCCATAATATTTTACTATTCGGGACTACCATTTCATTTAGCAAGGAGTCCTAATTATAGCAAGGTATTTTCTTATGCTGCCAATAATTATATAAGTGGGTATCAACATCCAGGATACAATAAGTTGAGAGCAACCTTATTACAAATGAAAGAATAAAAAAGTGAGCATTGTTAGTGATGGGTGGAGTGATCCTCAAAGAGGACCTCTTACCAATTTCATGGTTGTCACAAAGTGGACCAATATTCTTAAAGGCTTTAGATTGTTCTAGTAAGACAAAAGACAAGGCGTTCATAGCTAAACAAACAAGGAATACAACTATAGAGGTTGGGCCCTAAATGTGGTACAAATTACGATAGATAACACAGTTGTATGCAAGGCCATGTTTGCTCATAGAGGTTGAGTTTCCTTCAATCTTTTGGAGTTCTTGTATTGTGCATACCTTAAATCTTGCATTGAAAAATATGTGAATCCAAGAACACGGAAAAAACAATGTTTATTTATTAAGAGTTTTCTTGGATCACAAACATTGCAAAAGATGCCATGTATGTTAAAAACTTTATCATGGGTCACTCTATGAGATATCAATGTCAATTTATTCAACTCGTTGAAGTTGATTTCTCTTGCTCCTATGAGATTTGCCTGCTCCATAGTAATACTCAAGAGGTTTAAGCATTTGAAAAAAGGACTCCAAGAAATGGTTATTGATGAGCAATGGTCTTCTTACAAGAAAAACAATATTGGAAAGGCAAAATTTGTGAAAAAGACATTGTTGGATGATATTTGGTAGGACAAGGGTTGATTATATACTTTCTTTCACTAATGCTATATGTTATGTTCTTATAAAAACAGATACATGTGCAACTTTTCTTAGTTTGGTATATGAATTGCAGGATTCAATGTTAAAAAAGTGAGGAAGATGATATATCGATATGAAAAAAAGGTAGGAAATGAAGAATCAATTTTTTTAAGTAGTGCACTCAATGTTAATTGCTTGTTGGACTATGATTGTTTAGTTCATTCTCTAAACCCAAGGCACATTATATCTATAAATTTTCCATATATTCTATGTGTTATATAAATATATAATCATGTTTTTTTATATCGTAGATATTATAGTCATAAATGGCTAGCTAAGTGAAGATCCAAACAGACTTACTCCACATAAAGATATGGAACTTACTCTTGAAAGAACAAAATGATTCAAAAGGTACTTTGTACGTGTGGATGTTACAAGACAAGTAAATGTGGAGTTTGCAAACTTTTTTTATGGAAAAGAAGGTTCTGATTATATAGACTTTTTAAGGGATAGAGCTCAAATCGATGCAAAATCTTGGTTGCTAGTTCATGGTGCTCACGCACCAATTCTTCAAAACATTGCACTTAAGCTACTTGGGAAACCATGTTCATCTTCATGTTGTGAAAGAAATTGGAGCACATATTCTTTTATTCACTCTATAAAAGAAACAAGATGACACATCATGGGCAGAAGATCTAGTATATGTTCATAGCAATTTTTGTATCCTTTCAAGCAATTCTCCACAATACCATCAAGAAGAAACTAAAATGTGAGACATTACAAGAGATGAGTTTGGATCACTTGATAAAAATGGAATTCTTGAAATTGCTAATTTATCTCTAGATGACCAAAGCAAGAAGTTGAGTTTTTCAATGAAGATGATCAAGAAAGAAGGAGAAAGGCTAAGATAGATTAAGATTACTAAGTCATTTTTCTTTTCAATGGTGGGCTCTCTTTTGTTTTTTACTCTTTCTTATGAAATAGGATGCCTATTATCATGTTTTTTTACAGTTTTTTTATCATATTAAAATTAGATTTTAACAACTTGATTTAGGATGAATATATAAATTATAATTATTAATTTATATTTGTGATCATAATATATATGTCGTGTCCTATGTTTTAGACTTGAGTTGTGTCCCAGTGTCTGAATAGGAGTTGATGCTTAACAGTTCATCAGTGCCGCTTCATAGTTCATCAGTGCTGCTTCAATGAAAAGGTTTGGCTGTGATACTAAAGTTCAACATGTTTGCACTAGTCCAAGTGGCCAGGACTAACTAAAAATTTCAGCATAACTAATGATTTA
Source organism: Lablab purpureus (assembly GCA_030347555.1). Classification (NCBI taxonomy): domain Eukaryota; kingdom Viridiplantae; phylum Streptophyta; class Magnoliopsida; order Fabales; family Fabaceae; genus Lablab; species Lablab purpureus. Next base: position 29,229,820 of record CM059260.1, read on the forward strand.
CAGAAGCCCATAGTACTGATTACTGAGTACTATAATGGTATGTGATAGTTTCATATCACTAAAGATTCCAATAACCGTCTCTCACTAATAAATTGTTGATAAGTTATGAACTACCAAACATCAGGACTACAATTTGGCTTTTTGCGCTTACATAGAAGGAATAAAGGGAGGGAGAAGATAGAATGCTAATAATACAAAAAATAGTACAGAGGTTTGGTGGGAAAGGTTCTGGAACTATGATTTGCAACGTGAGGGATTGGTGAGGGGAACTTCGGAGCATCTGAGCTGTTTGGATGGCTTAGGCCATTCGGGAAGGTGTAGCACATTGCTTTTCTTTATTTTCTGTTTCCTATCTCTGTAACTGGAGCTTTCTCTCTGTCATGTCTTATTAATAATACCAGAACCTATAAACAACTTCGTCGGATTGTTTCATTAAGACAACAAGTACATGGTAGGAAAAATGGGCAACAAAATTAGTGAGTTGGTCACACTCATGATACTCCTTAAATGACCAATTAATCTTATTTTCTGCTGGTCAAAAGTAAAAACTTATTTTCATTTGAAAATAAAAAGCAATCTTATACCATCTGGGAGATTAATTTAAGGAAACATAATTTAATATTTTCAAGTATACCAGGGGCAACACAAAATTAATTAGTCTCCAGTCCTGGATTAAAAACATCCTTACAAGAGAAATTTCTGTCATATCAAATACCAACCAAAGAAAGCACCCAAAAATACCTCAATTGTTATTCTGTAACCAAAAACTGAATCTTATTTTATGTATCTTCAAGCATTATCACATGGTAAAATTGATTCTATGTTGGTTGTTCAAGTATTTCAGAATGATCATATTGTTCCATGGCATCTGCGGTGCAAGAGGCATAATACGAAGTTTAAATGTTGTAATATGAGGATACATTTTTTCTCATACATATAGGGAAGGGAATCATTCTGCCGAAAAGCTTGCTTGTTATGGTATTAGAGAATGTTGTAAGCAGTGGTGGAATAATATTCCAGATTTCTTATATACAATTCCTTTAGGTATAGGTGTTCTTTATTTCTATGCTATTTGGGTATGTTGCAAATGATAAACGCAGCATAGAGTGCCAACCTAGTTAGGTCATATGCTATATTATGATGCTTTTGCATATTCTACATTTTATAAGAAAAAAAAACATTATGTGACATGGCCCAATTCTTGCAGCTAATTAGATTTAAAGAACTTATATTAGTCTACCAAATAATCATATATTTCAGCTCATTCATAGTTTCCAAAGATATAGCATGTTATAGAGAGATCATTACAGAATTGAAATCCAGATTCCAGAAGATACAGCAATAATAGTAACAGATATAACAACAACAATAACAATAATATAGAATGTAGCAAGGGTGCCCAACCTCTGCATGTCAGAAATGGTAACTTCTTTAAAACATCCCATGGGTACAAATATAATATATCCCACACCACCGTGACAAGTATAGGGGCAAAGAGACAACCAAAAAAAACTGAAACCGAGAATTCAACTCCAGTCACATGAACCAAAGAATTGCATGAACAGCCCTTGGCCATGAAGGATTCACAACGTACATACCCTCATCTATGGCTTACATTACACACTTTTAAAAACATTCTATCAGTTTTCACATAATCATGATGGGTAAAGTTGTATTTTATATCTTCTAAAGAATCCCCAACCCAATTCCATATAAATCTACAACAGCTAAAAGCTTTTATAACTAGGTGGGATTGGCTATACAGATCACACCACCATAATAAAGGGTAAAGTATATTTTTAGGTGTCTTAAAATGCTTCAAAATGTTTTAGTACCAGTATAAATTTACTATGTTTTTGGTCCCTACATTATACAAAAACACTTATTTTTAGTCCCTAATGAAACCACATTACTTTTAGTAAATGCAAGAACTAAAGAACTAAAACCAACATTTTGAAATATTTTGAGGGACCCAAAACATAATTTACCTCATTTTTCATGCTACACCATGTGCAAAGAGAGACCTTTTATGTTGACCTACAATTGTCTGGTGTTCAGTTATATTCTCTGCAGTCTTCCTCTACCTCTAACCATTGGATTATCTATCATCTAGTCAACCCTCCTTATTGATGTATCTACAAGTCTTATATACACATGCTAAAAACCATGAAGATGATATTATGTCTTGTCTAATGATAGTATTCATAATCCTATCTTGTCATGCGTACCCACTCACCCATCATAACATTTTCATTTCTCTGACATCAAGCTTACTTTTTGTTGGCTCTTTATCTCCCAACATTGTCCCATATAGTATTGCAGATCTTAGTTGTACAGCAAAAATTTTGTCCCATATATCATAGCAGGTTTTATATAACTGCACAGTAAATTTTTCAAAGGGTTACTTCTGTATCGCATATCACAGCCAAAGCAATCCTCCGTTTCATCCATCTTGCCTGGTCGTGTGGTTGACATCACTCACTATGTCCCATAAATTCTATATACATCTAATTCTGTAAAAAATTTACTGGGGCCAATAAACAATACGATATAAGCTATCTTGGCAATACTCATAAGACACACATACTAGTTGGACAGAAGTAGAATTATAAAGCACAATATCATTAAATTGAGAGAAAAAAATTAACTTATGCAACAATAGTTACAAGGCATACCAATATACCAATGTCCCCTAGAATTATGCACAGTATCATTAAATTGAGAAAAGAAAATTGAACTTACAAATCAAAATTTTGGAAAAGAATCCGCAATGTCCGTGCCTCAACACAAAACCCCTACAAACCACCATTTCTAGTTGTTAGGTTAAAGACTTACCGAGTTCATTGACAACTTATGAAAAAAAATTAAAAAGAATAATACAACAGAACTACATTACCCTTAAAATCTCAAGAACAAGAATGCGATGCCATAATGGCAAATCAAGAAAAGTAACCTTCAGCAACATGCTGAGAAAAACCTGATAATTAAAAGAAAAAAATTAGCATCTGTCAATTTTGTTTGGATGTGACAAAATATATGAAAGGAACTGACAACAAAGGGCGGCATAATATAAGGTTGGTATCTTAGATTACTAACAAATCATTAGCTCTCAGTTGAGACGAAACTCTTCACAAGCATTATGCTTATTGTGCATTAGATCATACAATTACAAAATTTATCCCTCTCTCACTCGACCCAAAAAGGAAATCCGCTCTATCCATTTCCTTAGCTTAATTGTTATGAGCTGAGTGGCTAGATGCAAAAGGAAATAGGAAACTAACCTCACATTCAGTTATAAGGGAAGAACTGTAAAGTCTTATAATATGAGCAACCGAACGTAAGACCAAACGACGAAAGCTAGGTTCACCAGTTTCTCCTTCAAGCTAATTAACATATTAAAGAATTATGAGAATTATCATTTTACACTTCGAAAACAGGGAAAAAGAATCTCAATGATTAAACAACATTATCATACTACATATTTCAGGGCACTCATTACCTCAGCATTAGTACGAAGTGAAGTCATGAGAAGTGAACAAATTTGTCGCCGTAAAGCCTGGAAAATTATGAACAAACACATTAAGATAAAAGAACAAATGACATATAAGTATGGTACGTTTCAAGTAAATACCAGTAACAGTTTTCAGAATCACCTGTTCATAGGGTAACAAGGTTCTGAACAAGGCCACATAATTGGACAAAATGAACCTGTAAAACATGTTTGGAATATTATAATGAAGATTGAAGAGCATTGCAAAGTCATGCTTCAGTAGAACAACTAAATACAATTCACCTTACTGTTGGAGCCAATTCAAAAGCATTTGGATTATATAATTATGTAGAATATACAAACAAAAACATATGTTATAATTATGTAATTATAGAAATAAGAAGCTAATCTTATATAATAGGAATATTGTTATAATTATAGGAATAAAGAGTTGATCCTATATAATAAAAAATATCTAGATTATAGATGTATTATTGCGAACATTTTTATTTATTCCCGTGTCACATATTTGTTATTAGAAGATATCAAATCTCCTTTAGTTATTGTATTGATTTCTTTTTCTCAATATAAATAAAGCACTCATATTATCTCAAAAACACAATTTCAGCTCAATGTTTCTCTCTTGCCTATAGTTTAACATGGTATCAGGGCCTTCTTCAAAACCGTGTTGGCCCATAGACCCACTTGTCTCCAAAAGATTTTTTTTGCAAACCTTTCTCCCAGGTTCCCTTTCACTAGTCCAACACCCTCTGCTTAGGGTTTTTTGTCCTCCAAATTTTTAGAAGAAAAAAAAAGTCTTCCAACACCAAAATCAACATTCAAAACAGATTCTCCCATACACCAAATCAACATCCAAAACAGATTCTCCCATCTTTTCTAACCACATTGTCCGTATTGAGAATATGTACATGTCTAACTATTTCACTTCCACTACCTAGTCACTTGTTGCTCATCTCCAGCAACAATTGAAGACTTTACCAAATGGTGTACAACATGCCAATCCACTAGTAACAGTGCTTCAACAGCCACGGATTCATCTACTTGTCTTTCTCAATCACCTTCTCTTGGTCCCTGAGTTATTGACTCTGATGCAATTGATTACATATCTATAATTGTTCTCTTGTCTCCTCCTTTACTAAAGCTATCAATTTGCCTTGTATAATTGTTGCTAATGGTTCACAAACAAGAGATTGTGGCATTGGTATTACCCACCCCCTTATTGTTGGCTTTGTTCTTTATGTTCCTAATTTCCCTTTTAATCCATTGTTTGTTACCCGATTGACCTAATCCCATGATATTATCCTCACTTTCACTAAAAATAATGTTACCTTGGAGAATCGAATATTGGGTCGGACAATTGGTTTGGATGTAAGTCACATGGTCTTTACTATCTCTATCCAATGATGATTCATGTTCAATGAGGACATCCTAGGTTAACAAAATTGCAAAAGATGATATCAAGTTTTAAACATTTGTTTACTTTGAATTGTGAATCATGTCAATTAGAAAAACATGTTTGCTAGTCTTTTCCTTATAGTCTCAATAAACGACATTTGTCACATTTTTCTTTAGTTCACTGTGATATTTGGAGTCTTTCCCGTACTACTACCTCTTTTGGTTTTAAATATTTTGTTACTTGTATTGATGATTATTCGAAATGTACTTGAATTTGGTTAATGAAGAATCGATCAGAAGTGTTTTCTATATTTCAAGCATTTTTTAATGAAATAAAAAAACACAACTTGGAATACTCATGAGTGTTTTTCGTAGAGAAAATGTTCATGAATATCGATCTAACCAATTTCAACAATTCATGACATCCCATAATATCCTTCATCAAACTTCATGTTCTCCTAATACTCAACAAAATGGAGTTGTTGAATGCAAAAACAAACATCTTATTGAAACTACTCGGACACTTCTTTTTCAAGTTCATCTTCCTCACCATTTTTTGGGGAGATGTTGTCATCACAACATGTTATCTCATTAACTAGATGTCATCATCTATCCTTAATGATCGGGTACACCAATATGTCTTTTTCCCGTAGTCCTCTCTATACGTGTTTTTGGTATCACATGTTTTGTACTTAACCTCACCTGATCTAGATAAACTTTCTCCTCGGTCATTCAAATATGTCTTCATGGGATATCATCGCACTCAAAAAAGATATCAATGTTTCTCTCCTGATCTTCATAGGTATTTATGCTTGTTGATGCCTCTTCTTTAAGTTTGTTCCATATTATACAACAGTTCATTCTAATTACAACATATGTAGTCATTTTCTCACCACCGTCAACCTTCCTTCATCAACACCAAATGACTCTGCCACATCTTGGGATGTTTTTCCTGCACCACTTCAAGTATATCAACATCGTTCATGACCTATATTCTAGTATGGGATTCATCTTCTAAAAATAATGATATAGTGAACGTCATGCCTGATCCCACCATGACGCCATCTCTTGTATTGAATTTGGTCCCATCTGAAAACGATTGGTCTATTGCTATTAAAAAATGTATACGTTTTACCTATAACCCTTCTCCCTACTATACAAACATCATACAATATAGTTTTCATCCTCATTATCTTCTATTCTTATTCTTAAACCTCCTTATCTCTAGGTGAAGCTTTATCTCACCTAGAGTGGTGACAAGCGATGATTAACGAGATGTGTTTACTTCAAATTAGTGGTACTTGGGAATTGGCTCCTTTTGCAATGGGCAAATCAATTGTTAGGTGTTGATGGTTGTATACTTTTAAGACAAAACCTAATGGTAACAATGATCGTTATAAAGCTTAATTGGTTGCCAAAGGAAGGATATACACAAATCTATGACCAAGATTATACTAATACTTTCTCTCCTTGATTTGTTGCTCAGGGAGAGTCATAATATGGTATGTTGCTTATACAGGTTCCTATATGGTCTCAAGCAATCACCCCATACATGGTTTAGGTGTTTATGGACAAATAATACGAAGTGATGTTGATCCTTATTTGTTCTATCATTATTCTCCCCAAGGATGTATTTATCTCATTGTATAAGTGGACAGCATTGATATCACATGTAGTGATAAAAAAGATATTGTACAACTAAAACAATATCTTACTCAAAAGTTCCAAACAAAATCATATCTTTGTTATTAGAGTATATCAAATCTCCTTTATTTATTATATTTTCCTTTTTCTCAATATAAATAATGTACTCATATTGTCTCAAAAAACACACAATTTCATATCAATATTTCTCTCCTCCCTAGAGTTTAATAGTATATGTATATATGTGTGTGCGCGGGTGTGTGTCAATGTCCTTCACTTAAACACCATTTTAGCTTAAGATAACAACATAATAGATCATCAATTCCAGGCATCTCAACCAAATATTTCATTGCAAAGAAAATGCAAAATGACATTAACCAATAAACCACATATTGCAAAAATATTTCTTACTCAAGAATATCAAGTGCAAATGTCCTCTGAAGAATATTGACACGTAACCAATTTGCCTGTAAAATAGATGGAGGTTAATGTAATCCAGTAAGAAATGCCATTTAATGAATATCAGAATCACAATTAATGATGTGAATAAAAAACGAGAGCACCTAATGGGTTTCTAGATACTCAGACAAAAAGTTCCAACAAAATGGATCAAATGCTACATGGGGAAAAGAAATTAGTTTCAAATAAGCACATACAGATCCACCTGCGGCAAGAGATGTCAGGTCTTCGAGCAAGCGCAGCCCAAGTTTTCCAGTTTCAGTTAAAGTATCTCTCATCACAGGGGGACTCCCAGAAACAATTTCATGATCTAATGTGCTGTGCATGATTATAAACACCATTAGGAACTGATTTCACTGGAATTGTAAATACCATGATCTAATGATCATAACCATAAGTTCAAATCTGAGAATTAATAGGTCTACTTGAGACAACACCATTAAGCAAGTCTCGATTGACAAGGAGTAAAACATACTTAGACAAATTGATGCTACGGTTAACATCACCAGTAACTGAAGTTGTCCGAGTGAGCTGACCTCCAAAACCAAATTTGCCAGCAGGAAGAGACTCAGCCAAAACTACTCGATCAAAAATCAGGGCCACTGCTTGCCTGAAGGTAGCTGCTGCAGTACTGCAAAAAAGATATACATAAGAACACATAGAGATAAAAAGGATAATATAAATATATACAAAACTTAAAAAGCATAAGCAACTTATGATGGATATAATATTAACATGGACAACAGTTACCACACAGAAGTTAAATGAATCAGTGAGAAAATGCAAGAATAAATTTGCTGAATGTGCTTGAGTACTCTTACCACTCAGCAGATTGAATTATTTATAAGAATGATTACAAAGATAATGAATAACCCTACTAGTTTCAAGAGAACAAATAAAATATCACAACTTCCTAAGGTACACTAAACTAAACTACTATTTCCAACAGATATAAGTATATATATATAGAGAGAGAGAGAGGTCTTACTTTCGCACACTATCAGAAGAACGAGTGTTTTCAAGAAGCCTGAGACAGATACCAAGAGCTTGAGACATGGTATCCTGAAATTAACAAGATATAGTTATACTTATAACAAGTCCGACACATATTCAAAGGTATTTCCAGTCTATTTATCTTTCAGATAAAAACATTGAAATTTAACGACACTAGAACAAATATATAATGAAACCAGCCTCCTATATCCTTTTTATAACAATATTATATTCCAGTAATCACATACTAATTGGGGCCATTTGGCTGGATGCTGCACCATGTAATTTGTCCAGCCCCCAATTCTCAAAAAACCCAGGTGCATAACAAATTTAACCCTAAAATCAAAGTATCGATCATTTGATAATGATGTCTATACCATCGTACTGTGTCTTTCTATTGAAAGAATCAACACACCAAAAAAGAACAATGAATTAGCATTCATCCTACCAGTACTATTGATCAATTTCGGCAATAAATCTGTTTTTTTATCTTATTTTTGGTCCAGAGCTATCAAATTATAGCTAAGGATTTTCGTTGAGATTGGGAAAGGAATTTGAGGATGATATTTTCACTGCAAAAATGTGGCTTTTGGGTCGCAAGCTGCCTTAATTGCTATGGCTGCTATGAACAATGGTATAGTATATTAGAGTTATATTTGAGAAGGCATATGACAACCTTTCAACACATTTCTAAAGAAAGTGGAATTTAAGTTTAATTCAACCTCACATAACCGGCTACTTATATAATATCATTTGGTCATATCTATAATTGACGTAAAAGCTCTCCAACACACCATCTCATGTTGAGTACTAGACATCTCGAGCATGAGACTAGGGAGAAACCTAATAGTGGGTAATGTTCAAAAAACCTAGTTAGGATAGGCTTTGGATGACTCTAATACCATCTTAAAAAGTTGACTTAAAGTCTATCTCAATCTTACAAAACTAAATTGTAAATAAGATCACTTTCTAAGATGGTATCAAAGCAATTCAAAGCCTATCCTAACATAGTATTAGGCCCATCTGGCCACCTCTATTCCCATGATTGATGATGTCCTAGGCGTGAAGGGGTGTGTTAGAAATCTCATATTGCCTAAAAATTTAACCAAATTATAGTATATGAGTGCATGCAAACCTTACTTTATAAGTCAATTTTGTGAGGTTAAGTTAGGCTTAAATTTCACTTTCTTAAAAACATTCGAAACAGAATCTTTAGGGTCATTCTTGGAAACATTTTAGAAAATATTTAGCCATAATCCTTAAAGCCATAATTTAGTTCCTTTTAAGGTGAAGGTCCCCTCCAAGGCGAAAGTTGTTGTCTAACCCACACTACTAGATTTAATACAAATGATCCATCAAATGTAAGGATACCACATAAAACCTTGTCCCAACATTTGTATAAAGCAAGCAACTACTTGTTTTAATATGATGGATTGGCTTGTAACTTTTGGAACCAACTCTTTGTTGTTTCTGAATTTTGGGGTACCCTAGAGACTTACTGCTCAAGATCAAGGTTTTGGGCATGGCAAGGACTAAAGGCTTTAGCAACTGTGCATATTTTATTGGTGCTTGGTGTTTTGGGTAGAAGTCGTGTTATACTTTTATAAATAATGTTTTCAGCTATTATATCATGTAAGATAAATTCTTGTGTTTAACCTCCTTAGTACTTACAGATCAAAGCCAATTATTTATTTTGGGGAAGGGTGTCCTAACACAATAACCTGTTTTACAAAGGGATCAGGATGCTCACTCAAGTATATGTCTTCTATTTTCTTTCCCCTTCTGCTCTCTGCCCTTTGGTGTTGACGGATACAAGAACTCTTGTCACTTTCTAATTGAATCTTCTTTTCAGAAGAGAAGAAAAAAAAAACATTGATGGTGTAATTTGAGCTTAAAAAGAATAATCCTTATACTTAAAACAATTATCTTGCTCTACAACATTCATTGATCCATGTAGCCAATCCAACCTAGCGGAATAAGGCAATGTTCTTGCTGTATTGACTTATTTAGAGCTTATACTATATTTCTGATGAGACTCATAGTTAAGCAGCTTTAAATCCATAATCCCAACATAATAGTTAAAAAAATAGGATAAGGTCTAAACCTCCAACAAGGAAATCATCCATTATGAATGCATTAATTATATCATACAGTCCATGTACACACTATATAATCCTTATCTAGGTCAATTACATGTTTAGTTGAATAAAATCAATAAATTACATATTATATTAAACAGAGTACAGTCAGCTTACCATTCAATTTCAGGGTCCAGCTATAATATAGTTTATATACAGCAAACAATATCATACATAGTAGTTCATGTAGTTGAAACTTACCTCATTTTCAGGGTGCAATCGTGATTGAAATATTATTGATGTGGTTTGAAGGGTCTTGAGCTGAACACCCTCATCTGCCATTTCAGCATGCTGCACAGGCCAGCGTTATTATAGGTGGTTATCAATGCATGACTTAGCCTTTGCACTAGAAGGAAACTAAAACATAATGTACCAGCTGACATAAATCTACAAAATTAAACCTAAACATAAAATTTAAATAACAAGATTTTGGAAAGTCTCTATATCCAAACATAGCAAGGCCACGCAAAACATTGTTATACAATTGAATATTGCCAAAGAGTAGAGTCAAAAGTAGGGACCAGATAAATGTTTTTAAACCATCATATGATTCAACTGGTTATCTAAATAAACTTACATCTTTCAGAGTAGATAAAATCTCCCTCAGGGCGGATGGAGAAACGGCATCATGAGATATCAGTTTCTGCAGACACGAAAGTCCAATAATGCTAAGCTTGACTGTTCGGACCTCACACGCCATCAAAAATATGCGTAATATGTCCTCGTTGTGTGCAATTTCACTAGGACTTGACAATGTACGAAGCTGCAAATGAATAATACGACATGTAAAGACTTTATAATTGCCATTTTTTATCTAGAAGATCAAATTAACAAAACGCACACACAAGTGTCCTTCGGAAATTGCTTATTATCAGTACTATTACTCTTCTACATCTAAGAGAGTCAATTTCAGAACATTGTCAAAGAACTTTCCACAGCTAAATCTTCTCATATATTGATTCTAGCATCATTCAAAATTTAAAAGAAAAACCCGCTGTTCATTTTCCGTGTAACCAAGCGTCAAGCATAGAGGTTACTTCAAACTAAATCCAACAATTCAACCCAGTCAATCTATTTCAACAGTTGTGACGATCTACTAGCCGATCAATGGAAGTTCAAAATTTAAATTCATACAGTCACATTTTCTTCCTTTAACATCAGTTCCTAAAACAACGAAACACCACAGCAAAACCTTCCTATTTGCAAAATCGAATCACAATGCAGCAGAGTTTCGGAGGTCACAAACAACTAAAACCAGATGCAATTCAAAATTACTAATGCGAAACGAAACATAGCAGCGAAGAGAAACCTTGAGGATGGCGTGTTCTGCGCCGTCTTTAACAGCGGGATAGCGACGGCGAGCTTCGGCGGAGAGAGCGCGGAGGTCGGACTCCAAGACCGCCATGAAAGCCATCTCGGAAGTGCGTAGATGGAGTGAAGACTCTCGTCACTGTAATGGGTTGTTATGAAGTTTCACCATACGGGGAAGGAAGTGCAGTGCGTAGATCTTGTGTCCGGGAGAGAGGCATAGATCCGCTACCCAGCAAATCGCACGTGTGGAGGACATGAAACGATGCAAGACAAGGAATTTGGGCTGGGGGAGTTTCTTTCCGCACTCCATTATTTCTATCTGCACCTTTATGAGGGGTAAAAGACAAAACTACCCACGCACCCCTAGCAGCCATCTTGCCATCATCCTTTTGTCGCCATCATTTGGTTGAGAAAGAATAAAAAAGACGGTGGTTGAGAAAAAAAAAAAAAAAAAATTATGAAATAATGATAAATGTGTTTTAGACTGTGTAACCCTGAAATATTTTCAAATTGCTCTGAAAGCTTTTTTTATAAAATATTATTTTTGAATTGTGTAATTAAAAAAATTAAGAAAAGCTTTTAGATTATATTTATAAGAATATGAATTTTGAATTATATAATTTAAAAAGTTTTGAAAGACAAAATATGAATTTTTTATATATATGAGGAGAAAAAGAAACACACTAGATCACCCAATATATGTTTACAGCCAATTAACAAACATGATTAACGTAATTGGATTTTTCTTTTTGCACCCCAAGACTTTTGGTTGCACCTAGGGCTTTTGGCTGCACTCCAATGCTTCTAGTTGCAACCCATAAGATACTGTTGACGCTAAGTGTCATTGGTTTTTGTCATGAAAGAATGTTCACCATGGGGTTATTTTTTTTTACTTATATGTGTTTTATTTGTCTTCTAAATTGTAAAATTTGAAACTGATTTTCAGATTGAAGTCTAATTTTTTTAATAAATGAATGTTGGATTATGCAATATAAAACTCAATTTTTAATATAGAAAGACTTATGTATCAAATAATCTATAAGTCATTTTGTTATTATGTGTGATTTTCATATTGTACAACAATGGATTTTTAATTAAAAAATATGGAATAGGTTTAACAAAATGACTTTTAGATTATGCAATCCAAAAATCACTTCTAATTTATAAAGCTTTTTAAATTTCACAATTCATAAGTCATTTTGTTATTACAAATAACTTTCAGATTCTATAATTCAGAAGTCATTTCTAATCTATAAAAGGACTTTCATATTACACAATTTGTAAGTCACTTGTAATAATAAAATTTCTTATGAATTATGCAATCTAAAAGCATTTCCAGATGGAATTTGATGGATGAACCTGGAATGAGTTGAGTTTGTTTTTGTGGTTTACATGTAACAAATGTTGTTAGGACAATACGTGGTTCCTCTAAAGACAATGTGAGACAAAAACCTATGACCTTCATCCATGGGAGATATCGCTTTCTACATGTTGATGCTAATGTTGTTGATGTATTGGAAGTAGTTATAAAAGTTAGTGTTATTGATGATAAATTTCCTAGTGAATCGCGAATACATCTCTCTTTATGAGTTATGGTGATTATGTAAAAGAGACTATGATGAGCCCCTGATCACAAATAAAGAAGAGGAGTGTCCAAGGAGGATTACTAGAAGCATGATGAGAAGGGACACTTCCTCCTCTCCCCTTTTATTTAGCCTTTTTAGCATTTCTATTAGTTGTTAAATATTTTCTAAACTCATGTTTTTTTTGGGTTTTGCAGGATTGCTTTTGACACCCCTTTTTCTACAAGTAGAGCCTTGTTTGGAGCAAAGGAGCACTTGGGCTTGAGGCCCAAGTTTGGGACATCCAAGGGGGGTGAAGAAGTCAATCTTGACCTTCTAGAACCCTTGGAAAACGTCCTCTCATCATCCCAATCATTGGCAACCCGTTTTTTGTGCCCTACCTTCTAGAATGTGTGAGTCTTGGCCACCAAGAGTGGAATATGCTTAGGAATCTTTTCCAATGTAATTCCCTCTAAGTCCCCACCCCAACTCTATATAAGAAGGTCTCTCATTCTTGTAAAGGGGTTGAACATTAATGAAATAAAGAGCATTCTTGCATAGCCTAGAGCTTGTGTTGTGTTCTTAGGTGTTCTTCCCTTCTTGGAGTCTTATCTTGAGCCTTGGCTCAAGTGGCGGCTAACACCACTCATCTTGGGTTGGATCATCCCCCAAGTGGCGTGTAGCACTCCATTCCCCTCCCCTTCTCTCAATCTCTTCCTCCATTATTGTTTCATGTTCTTTACTTTCATGCTCTTTAATTTCCAGCACTTTACTTTCATGTCATTTACTCTTATGTCTTTATGATTCAAGCCTTGTCTTAATTTGTGTTGGCTGGATTTTATGTTTTGTTATTCCCTTCTCCTCTTGAGCTCCTTGTGAAGTGAACCTTCACACTTAGATAACCTCCGGGATTATCTTCGTGTCCAGTGGGAATCTTCCTTGAGGTTTTCCTCCTAATTGACATTCCATCAAACACCTTATGTACTAAATATTAAAATGAACCCTTATGAGACAAGAGAAAAAAAAACACAATTTTGTTAACTATGATATTCATTGCGGTAAGACTTATCTTATGTGTAGTAACATACAATCGTATATTTACAAGAAACTCGAACCCATAAAACAATGTTTGCTTCAAAATAAATAAATAAAAACTAAAAAACCACTCGCTAGCAAGCTCGATCTTTACTTAAGCTGAAAAAGAGAGCTAAAGGAACTCTCATATTCCTCCTTCTATAGCTCTCAAAACGAACTCAGTAAAACCCACCATTGACCAACACTCTTCTCATTTGGCATGTAATACAAGAGGAGTAATTATTGAATTTTCAATATTATGCAGGTGTAGATTGAAGATATAAGGCTACATAAAGAACTTTTAAGACAATTTCTTTCTCATGCTTCCTTGGTGCACCTCCACATTGATATTAAAAAAAGTCTAAATTGTTCATAATCCAAATATTTCAAATTTTGAATTTTCAAAACATATTTTTTATTACATAATCTAAAATACATTTTTGAATCCAAAAATCTATAATGTATTTTTGAATATGGAAATATATTTCAAACTACATGACCTGAAATGCATTTTATGAATTTTGTAATGTAAAATACATTTTTAAATTACGTAATTTAAAATGCATTTCTGAGTTACATAAATTTAAATATACAATCTGCATTACAAATTACATACCAAATGTATTTTTAGGTTTCGTAATTGAAAAAAAAAATTCAAATTATATATTTCAAAAATTTGTTTTCAAATTATATATTTTAAAAATTTATTTAAATTGTACAATATAATATGTTTCCAAATTACATCACCTACAAATACATTATAGATTCTACAATCTAAATACTATTATTTATGAATTATTCAATTCATATTAAATTTTGTGAATTTTAAATTTCACAATTCATAATAAATTTATAATTATGAAATTCGAAATTTTATAATCACAGATATTTTGGACTTTCCCAAAAAAAAGTATGAAATGGTGAAAGAAATTATCCCTGATTAATAAAGATCTTTTCTTAATGTTAAAACAAAACGCTTTCTTACTAGTACGAATATCTACGTACACCTAAAATATAAAATAGAAGAAATTGCCCTCAAGTCCTTCTTAAACTTAGTTAAACCTCGAAAAAAATTCCTTGCGGAGATATCATTTCATAACAAATTAATAAGAAAAAGATCTCTTAGATAAATTTTCCTCATGTTGTCATGTTAGACATTGAACGTTGGAATAATTATACTTCATATTATTCTTCTTTTTATATTCAAAGAGACGGTTTATTATTTGTGAGAATTGATTTGAAATAATTTGTGAGGATTGTGTGTATTTTGTTTAGGTGATTTGTAAATATATGTGAGGAAAAGTTTTGAAAGAGAGAATGAAGGACAAATTAAGGAGAAAATGGTAAATTAGACTTTTTGTTGGTAATTTATATCTAGTAATTTGATTTTTTTGAAAATAAATCTACTTATTAGACTTTTTTTAAATTTTTTATAATTATTTATTGAAAATTAATAAATAGTATTTTAAGAATTTTTTATTTTTCAATTTTTTTTAACAAAAGGTTATTTATATTTTAGAAATGCACTTAAAGGACAATTTTATCATTACACTAAAAATAATATTCCAACATTCATTAATTCAATCTCAACAATCATATGTATTAATAAACTTTTTATATAAACCCATTATCTATTCCTTTAAATCAAACATCTTATTTTCTACCCACTTCCTCTTCAAATCACTATAAATCAATCATCAAGACTTAGATTTTGTTAGATATAGAAAATATGAATTAAATAAGAAAAGTACAAACAGAAATAAAATATAAAAGTGTAATTTCAGAATGGATTTTAATATTTTCTAAAATGTTTAAGCTATGATAATAAATCTCATCCATAGAAAATTCAAAAATATTTTTCTTTTCGGAACGAAGTCGAATCATTTAGAAATTGTTTTTCTTGAACAATATCCAATTTGTTTTGGAATATTTTTTCTCGAATATATTTTTTGTGCGTGGACTAAAATCTAACCTGTAAAAAAATCATTTCGTAATAATAAAAAATATTTATGTGATATTAGAAAAGGTCTTTTTGCTTGAAATTATTTTAAAACACAGTGACAATTAAATGAAAAAATCACGTACATAAAATTAAGAAAGTAAATTCCACAAAATCAAATAAAGTAAGGAAATAAATTAAATAGTAATTATAATTGATATAAAAACTAAATTATATTTTATTTTGAATTAGTTATAATCATAATCAAAATATTTATACTTTTCAAGTGTATATTTTTTGAGTTTGTTGTCAACTGAACTGATATGAGTTTTAACTTACGTTGTCATTTGCTAATATATTTCTACATAAAAAGTAAAAAACAAACTTAAATGATATTTAAATCTTTAATAAATTTAGATATTTTTAGTCATATAACTGTTAAAAACTTTTATTTTATTAAATATCTAAAATATTTATATTTTTCAATTAAATTTTAATTATTTGATTTTGTCACAATTAAAATAATATAACAATGTAATTTAAGAATAAATTTATGGTTGATTTGATTTTTATTTTGTATTTAATTTTAAAAAATAATATTTTATAAAAATAATTATAGTTCTAAATTTTATTTTTATTATAGTCAAAGTTTACGAAAAAGAATCAAATAGTAAAATTCAAATAAAAAATATATTTTTTCAACATTCAATAAAACAAAAAAAATTATAAGAAAATTAACTAAAAATATTTAAATTTATAAAAAATATAAAATATAAAATTTAAATATTATTTTTATTTTTATTCACATTTTAATCTTAAATCCTAAACTCTAACACCTAAACTTTAAATCCTATCATTTTAACAATGATTATGCAAGTTAATTATCATATTATTCTAATTAAAAAATCAAATAATAGAAATTCAATTAAAGATATAAATACTTTAAATATGCTATAGGATAATTTTTTAATTAAAATTCAATTGAAAATTTTAACTTTGTAAAAAATTTAAAGTTAGTTAATTAAACTTAAACAAAAGTAACAATCAAAGTAGGAAATAATTGTCGCATAATAATGTCAATTTTTCACATTATTCCCGCAAACGAAAAAACGCCCAAAAATAGTATCAATGACAACTTAAACATGAATGCATCCTGATGTGGTAGTATACAGGAAATTTTCATTCATTTATATAAAACCTGGCTTATAAATAGACTCTATTTTCAAAATATCCTATTAATTATATTTAAAAAATTTCAAATTATAACATATATTTCACAAATTCTCACATACTAAAAAAAATAATTAATTTATTTAATTTTTTATAAATTTTTCATTTTTATCTTTATTAATTATTATTAACTAAATTAATTAAAATTGAATCAGAAATTTTTATAAATAACACTGTGTATTAATTGAGATTGAAATTTCAATAGTTTTAAATGCATTTCAGAATTATTTTTAAATAATTTAAAATCATAACTATTAATTTTTTAATTAAATATTTTAATCAAAATTTTTAATTCCTACCAAACCGTAAATGATTATACTAAATTTTTTTTTTAAATTTCAATCAAAATTTTTAATTTCTATCAAATTGTAAATGACTATGCTCAAAATTTATTTTAAAATTTTATTCAAAATTTTCAATTCCCACTAAAATACAAATAGAAATACTGAATTAAAATAACATAGGTATTGTAACTTCAATCAGTATTATAACTTGAAAATGTCAGATAATATAAATTTGGTAAAAGTTAAATTAATACTCCTGAACATTATATTAGATGATAATGAAATATGAAAAAGTCATACTAATAAAAGATAATTAATTCTTAGTTCTTAATTTTAATTTCTCTTTCTACTATTTAATATTAACACATATAATCATGTTATTAATAAAAGTATATAAGAAAAAAAAAAGTTATTAAAATTTTAAAAGATCTTATTTCTTATAATTTGAAACTAAAGTATTATGTTATTTATCATATGATGACCAATAACTAATAAAAATAATATTTTAAAATTATAATAGTCACGTACTAAAATAAAAATGTTGACACATATATACCCAATATTTATTTTCGTTTTAAAATTCATAAATTTCACCACATACATAAAGCACAAATATTCACAACTTATGCCCCTAATAAAACCAAAGACAAAATTAGAAGAAAAAAAATTACACATATTCAAATCATGTCACAAACGTTAACTTCATCCATGTAACCCACGGATGATATTTCATCAGGTTGACCCACAGAAGTTGTGTTTATGTAATATAATGTTATTACTTAAATTCATTTATTACGAAATAAACAAATTCCGTTACTACGATAATTAAGATTAAGTGACAAAAACTTCTAAATATAATGTTTACAAATTTTAGTGCTAGAATTTAGCGATATCAAAATTATCAATGAAAAACGAATATTTTTCACTGAAATTGGCTATTAATTCATTAGCTTAGTAGAGTTTATATGATCATTAAATATATATGATAAATAGATTTAGAACTATAATATATAACCAGAAAAAAATGGTAGCGCATTCCATGTTACTATATGGTGATATTTTTTTCATTAATTTTTTCTTCTATCAATATTAAGACTCTTACACTTACATTAGTTTATTAAATGTAACCTGGCCATAAAATGTCAGTAACTACACATTATTATAAGAATAAATTTATCTATTATTTTGAATTAAAAAATAGATTGATAATTTCTTATCTCCTCCTTTCTTATACATGATAATATAAATACTAAGTTTAATCTTTATATAAAATAATTTTTAAATATAGCATATAATTATTTTTTTAAAAATCTACTTTACTTTGCTCAGGTTATTTTTTATGCAATTATTTAAGTAAATTATTTTTCTAATTAAGTTTTTATACAATGTAATTCTAGATAAACTCTTCTGAAATAGAAAGATTTTGTCTCCTAGAATATAGGATTTCAGCAAAGTTGAAATATTTAGTTATTGACAGATAAAACTGGTTTTGTTTTAAAACTTGAATTTGATTATGAAAGCAATTTTCAGGATCAGTTGAAATGAATTACGCTAATTTTTACAACGAAAAAGTACTTTAAGAATGTTATAAATATAAATGATTTTATTTTAAATTCGATTTCATAAACATTTATCCCAGAGAATTTTCATACCTTTCTATTTAGACCCTACTATCAATCCCAAATAATAATTAATAATATTTTTTTTGTATTTTTCATTAAAGTATAAATTTTAAATATTAAATAAAATATTAATAAATACAATTATAGAATGAGAATTATTATTTTTCAGTGTGAAAATATCGATACTCTTTTCAAATATATTTAATGGGGGCGACTGTCGTGAAAATACTTATATTAGATGAACGGGAAATAGTACTGTTCAGAGGAAGTAGAATGAGGAAAATGAACAAAATTTGAAATTGAAATTTATATATGATAACAAAATGATCTAATCTTTAATTGAATGAAAAACGAATGTATCATTAGTTTGTAATACAAATTTTCCCCTCGTATTAAAACATATCTTATAATTTTTGACAGATTTTAACTATGTAATACAAATTTTATGGCTTTGTTTCACCTATTGAGGTTTTCTTATTTTTGAGGTTGAAAAAATTAAAATTTTATATAAATGGATTATTTTCTTAAAGCATTAAAATTGTGTTACGTAGGACTATTTGATTTAAAAAATTAAAAGTCTACAAATATAATTTCTTTATTTAAATTTTTAAAAAAACTGATTTTTTTTATCGTTTTCGACTCTGGGCAGGCAAAAGACCACACACTGATGCTTCAATCTAGGGTACACGTGGGCGAAATTGACACCATATACAGTTACAGGTATGGTTCACATGGGAAAAAGAAAAGAAAACGGTGGTTGGCAAAGTTGTCGTCGTGCAGACCAAGAGATAGCTTTAACGTTGGTTTGGCAGGAATAACACCGCACAACATAAACGTTTCCGTTTCGCAAAGTATCTCTATATTTAATTTTAACTGATTGGTGTGAAAAAAAAAATTCAGTTTTATGAAACTAATTTAGATTAAATTTATTTTTTAATAAGTAGCGTAATTTTATTTTCAGTTTTTAATAATTTTTTTAAATATTTTTATCCTTAATAAGTTTTTGTTTATATTAAAAACGCTATCTAAATATTTTATTTCACTGTCAGAACATTATCTAAATAAGCTTACAGATAAAAAAATAAATTAAAATATTAAAAGTTAAAAGAAAATTCTATTAATTTATAAAAAAATTTAAAAATATTGAAGTTATTTAACAACAGACATATATTATTTTAAATCTCTTTAATGATTATATTTTATGAGAAAATAAATATTTGGCTAAATATTAATTAAGAGCTATTATTATATCTTAGAAAGTGATATACTTACGGTTGAGGTAGATATACCACTCAACCATATTTATACTTTGAAAAAAATTTAATGGATCGTTTTTCAACCATTACCTAACTTTTTCTTATTTTTGATTTTTTTAAAATATTTTTGTTAAACTTTTACGTTAAAAAAGGATATTGGAACAGGGTAACTCTTCTACCGGAGTGGAAATTCTTTTACGGTGTTCGTGAATGACCGTTATTATACTTTTACCTTCATTCATACCAACTTAAAAGTTAAAAAAAATTAGAAAAACAAAAGAAGGTGTGAGAGGAGAGTCGGTTAGTGGTACGTTTTTTTTCTTATATTTTATCTCCTAGGTTTTTTTAAAAGAAATTTGATATTTTCCTTTCAAAAATACATTCACTTAATTAATATTTTAATTATTTACTTTCAAAATTTTAATATAAAATATTAATATGTATTATTATATTATTAAAGTGGATTATAAAGTAGATGTTTTTTTTTGTCTTATATGATATCAAAATAAATTTTTCCTTTTTGAAGTACGCACACAAATTTATTTCTTACAGTGAAAATAGTCCAATCCAAGGTTTAACAACCTCTCACCGGGATGACTTCAATGCAAGTACATAATAAAACAAGGAACAGTGACATCAAGTGTTTGTGAGAAAGCACCCATTATCTAAATTGTCGTGTTAACCAAATTGCTATCCAACTCTTTTGCAAAGGTTTTCATAACTTGTGAAGGCAAGGAAACCAAAACCAGAATCCCTTCCTCTCCCTTGGCGTTCTGACTCGGGACATGAAAGTTCACCGCAGGAAACTCCCCAGCACCCGCAACAGCCATTCCTCCATACAGCGCCTTCCCCCACCCGAAATCCAAATCCCTAAATCCAATCTCCGTCGTATCCAACACCAGACACGACCTCACCACAGTAAACAATGGCCTTCCCGAAGTCACCATCAGATCCGCCACCGACTGAATATACTCCTTGTTCACCTCGCCCCGAGCCTTCTGTATCAGCCTCACCGCATACTCCAGCGGCTCCGAGCAAAGCTCTCCGGCGGTGGATACCGCTGCGGGGAACGCGAAGCAGCTGCCGTAGTACCCCGCCGCCGGGAGGGCAGGCTCGAACTTGTCGCGTGCGTCGACGATGCACATCATTCGGATGTCCTCCTTCGGATTGATCTGAAGCGCTCTCGTGCGGCAGCGCCAGACGTATGACGTTAGAACCTCGAAGGTAGTGGCGTGCTGGTCGAGGTCGCGGGGGAGGAGAGCGCGGATGGAGGCGGTTTCAGCGGGGCCAAAGAAGAAGGACCGCTGCTCGAAGTTTTGTGGAACAGCGTCGTTGGAGTCTGTGAGTTGCTCGTACTCGCGATGGTTGAATGTGACACGTGGCGGGTCCCTGGCATTGAGAAGTTCCCTGCGCCACACAGGTTGGAACGGAGGTTCTTGCAAGACTCCCCGAGATATCCCTGCCATGGTAGTTGCGAACTGCATGAGGCCAACTCCGTCGACTATGGCGTGGCTGAAACGGATCGCCAAGATGAAACCACCGCACTTCAAACGCGTCACCTGTGTATCATTCAAAATTTAATAATCAAGCATGTCACATTAAACTCTCTATATAATCCAACTTTCGTGATTTTGATCAATCATGCATATAATTAAGTTTCTCTAATTAAGAACTCTTTTTTCATTAGGGCCACCAGTACGTATAACAGTTCATATCATAACAATTTTTCGATAATACAGTTCCGTATAAGATTGAAAGATTGGTTGAAAAATGAATAAGACATATCATAATTAGTTGGACCTGTATGATAAAAATGGGTGTATCAGTGACAGCTTCCGAACCGGGAGGTTGGTAAAGGAGTTCTTGGAAGCACGGGAAGGGGGGTTTAAGAGAGTCACCGAATTGGTGAAGTGTGACATCAGCATCGGCCTCGATGAACATCACACCCGCCTCGTTGCAATCCACCACCAGGCTTCCATTAGGACCATCCTTAATCCTTCCAGCTAATGGGTAGTAGAAAACTAGAGCTTCAGCGAGAGCGTGTCTAATGGCTTCAACCGGGTCCTTCCCTGCCATTGACGGGTCGTTACGGTAGAACTGTATGATTGGAATCTGGATTCGGAGGCTCGATTGGGTGTCTATGTCTGACAGGAGCTTGGTTTCGCGGGGAGTGGGCTTGGCCGGAGCCACCAGTTCCGGTTGGCTCCTCCGCACGGGGAACACGAGAGGGGGAGAAGAAGATTCGACCTGCAAGTCGTGAGAAAAAGCCATTGGTGGAAGAAGAGTGAAAAGAATGTAATAATAAGGAGGTGATTAGAAAAAGCTGTGAGTGATGTGAGGAGGGAGTAAGGCGTTGATATATACGTTCAGACAAGTGTAGGATGATAATATCTAGTGGGGATTGGGCCAGGATCTGGATAAGATTGGCTAAGACGCTCTTAAATTGATAAAATAGCTCACATGGGAGGGTTCCGAAATAGTAATTTTCTACTGGAAAGGAATAATAGATAAAATAACCAAAAACAAAAAAAATTGTGTAATTAAGAGAAAAAAATGAAGAGTTTTTTATTATAATATTATTTCATTTGATTTTTCACTTTTTTATTTATTATTATTGTTATTTTATATTGTAAAAATATATTATTTCCTTTTCAAATTTCCACAATCAGTTATGAAATCCACGTAATTGATTGTGTGAAAAAAAAATGAGAATTTATATCAGCGAAATACATGAAAACGAGTGATATAATAAACTATTACTAATATGTCTACGCTCTTTCTGGATCTTTCCCCTCTGTCATGCACATGAAAAAAAATTAACATATCAATCTATTTAGCTTACTTCATTTCTATACATATTAAATTCATGTGATTTCATAATCAAATACACAGTAAATATATATTTCAAAAATTATATAATCTAATTGATTTGATAAAAAAATATAATAAAAAAATAAAAATAAATAAATAAATAAAATGCAGAAGTTCTTAAATCAATTCTCTCCTTCAAACTAACAATCTTTCCTTTTCTTCTTCACTCTCACGCGTGACACGTTCTGCTATGAATAATAGGATATATACGTCATTCTTTACATGGTTATTACAGACGTACTGGGAAAAACAATCTTCTATGGTTTTGTTGAACGTGGGACAAGGGTGAAAGAAAAAGAGCAATTAATCAGCTATTTGGGAAAGGACAAGGACGTAGACATGAAGGATTTATTATAGTCACGTGGAAATAATGAAAAAGAGGTGGTTTGATTTAATGAAAAAAATAGTATATTTGATATATATATATATAATTTAATTTAATCAATAAAGGTTAGTAGATTGTTTATAGTGTAATATTAAATTTGTTTTTAAGTATTTTATAAAATATAAATATTTTTTATTAAAAATAATTAAAAACAAATTATTTCTTAAAAAATATTTTTTTATTAATTGATAATAATTACAAAAAATAAAAAGAAAACTCAATAAATATAATTATTTAAAAAAAAGTGTTGAACATTAGAAAATCACAATTTCTAATAAAAATAATATCAAATGCATAATGTTTTCATACACTAAATATATAAAATAATAAAAAATAAGTTATAGTCCAATAAATACATGTATATGTAGCAAGTCCAAAGAAAGATGATATAAAAATTAAGTGTTATACTTCAATGAATTTCAAAATTCTTTTTTAAATATTTGTATAAAGTTTAACAATTGATTATTAACCCGTTTGAGTTTTTCACGTACAACATCCACAAATTATATAACGACATTGTCTATATAAACAAAATTATCTAATGAACTCACCATAAAGCAAAATACCTAATATTACTATTTCCACTACTCGTAAGATCAACAACATGCAATCCATAGGCAACAAAACACAAAACCATAATATTATATATCGTCCATTTCCTTTTCTTTTATCGTGAGATCAATTTTTTGTTCATAAATAAAACATTTTTCATGTACATAAAGATAATGTTTCAATAAAAAATTTATTTAACTACAACTATAGTTGTATTATACATTTTATACATTAATGTCTAATCCATACTCTTCTTTTCACACATGAATAACATTTTTTTTATAACCTCATTCTAATAATTATTATTCAAAATTAATCCATAATCTTCTTATAATTATTCTACTAAATTTTTCTCCGTAATGTCTTATAGATAGTATGTTCGAAATGTTTGTTAATTATGCTATGATTTATATAATTGAAAATAATTAAATATGAATTATAAGAATAATTAAGCAAACTAATTTTAACTTGTCTCCCAATTAAAATTCCATATCAATGTTTAGTGTAGTAAAGGAAGTCAGACATAATTAATTAATTAATTAATTAATTAAACATGCAGTACGTAGCACGTAATCAATTATATGCCTACTCCATAATTAATTATGATTATGAAGAGTGGACATAATAGTTGACTATAATTCATTATCGTCCCAGAAAATGCCACGAATCTATATGTTCATTATTGGCACATGTAAGGTTGAACAATCATGTGAAACCATGCAAACAAATAGATCAACCATGAAATGGGAACTTATTACATCAAAATTGAGTAGCACAATGATGTTTTATGAGAACATTTGTTGACGTATAAGAAGAGATGTGGTGGTGGCTTCACTAGTTTGAAGGGAAGAGGTACTCTGTGAGGAACTTACGATGGTGGCCACAGGTGCTGCAAGCTCACGGTGGAGAGACACCAACGTTCACAACAAAGCTTGCTATGTGGTTTTTCATGTGCAGTGGCTTTGTTCATGGGAATTACTTTGTCACCATTATTCACGAGCATGTATTATTGAGAGTATAAACGTAATTCATCAACAATCCCTACAAATCCCCACATTTTTTTCATTTCACACATACATTTTTCTCTTACAACTTTTCCTGCAAATAATCTCAAATCACCTCTATCAATAATTTTTAAATCGATGTATACGTGTGTAGTTATTTTGATTTATGTTAAAAATAGAAATGTTGAGGACAAATTTATGTTTGAAAGAGATACAAAACGTTTGTTATATTGTTAACGTGTTTGTGAAAGCAAGTGGAGAAAATTAAGTCTCCCAAAAATAGTTATATATATCAAATGAAGAGAAGAGAAAATTGTTTGTTTATTATTGATCCATAAAGACATTACAAGAGAAACCTGGAGTAGTTTGAATATCTTAATAGATATATCACTTTGCATAATTAAGATGACAAATGGATATTCAAACAAGTGTAATGTAAGTTTCCATACAAATAAAGTTACTTCTTAAATTTTTATTCACATATAAATTTTCGATTTATTATACAAATCCATTTTCTATCAATAATATGTTTTATTTTTTATTTTTATCTATCCGTGTTTATTTATATTTCTTATATAATTGACATTTAGTATACTTCACTTATATTTATTGAAATATTTTTATCTTTTTTATTTCATTATAATTCTTTCTTTTATCCATGCATATTTTAGTTTCTAGTAATTTATTATTTGTAATTTTTTTACTAAACCTACTGTAGATTCTTTTGAAATTAATGAATCAAGTTTTCTAGAGTTTTTTTTTTCTTCACTTGAATGCAATATATTCAAAGAAAGACATGATAGACAAAAATTATTGTAATTTTTTTTTCAATGGAATCTGTGTATTTTGCGAAATTATTTTTACTTGATGCTCTAGAGTCAATATACATTTAAATTGTAAATGTTCAGAAACTGCTACTCTCAATAAAAAGAATCTCAAAATAAATTTATTTGTTTTATTCATATTATTATTTATTAGTTATAATATTTTCATTGAAAATAATTTTATAATAAAAATCCTTTTTTTTCAATCAAATTACATTCATTTTCCCTTTTATTTCACACTATTTTTCTTGTTTTTCCTCTTCATCAATAGGAGCGTCGTGGAAGAAAAATGAAAAAGAAAATATATGTGGTTGAAATAAAAAAAGGGTGAGAATAGATTTTTTTTTACTAGCTAATGGTTACTTTAATCATTAAATATATGCAATGTTTTAAATTTAGGTCAAGAAAAAGAAATTAGTATGTCAATATATAACCATTTTCATAATGATATCTCATTTCATAAATATTATCCAATAATGAACCATTTTTCATTACGTTATATTATTCATGAATTATTTTGTTTTGTTTTTACTTATTTAGAAACTAAATCATATTTTCTTAAAAACTATTTGGTAACATCTACTTTTACATCAGTTTTTCCTCTTTTATCTTCCCAGCTCACGAAAGATAATTTCAGTGTTCATGGGCCACAATTTTCTTATAATTTTTTTTATCTTTTTTTTATTAATTTTACATTTCTTTTCTAAATCAAACCATTACACTTAATTTTTCACCAAACAAAACGAGCACACATAATTTTTTTACCGAGAAATAAACCAACACACTTTTTAAATTTTCTTTCTTCTTCTTCTTCTCTATCTTTTCCGATACCAAACGAGATAAATGAAGAGGAATTTTTGTGTTTAAATTCTGTTTTTTATTTAGCAGTAGAAAATAAACCAAGTAATTTTTTATTTTCTCTTTCCATCCAAATTCATAAAATACAGACCGTTAAGAAACCTTTTAATTGTATAACTTCTAATTCATTTAACTTTCATGAATCCAAATATTTTAGTTACAAATTTCACAAGATAGAATCTATAGTAAATAAATAAACATTTTTATATATACACACTATATTAAATAAATTCGTAAGAAAAATTTAAAATTATGATATTAAATTGTTCTTAATTATTGACATTTATTTATGCTATATTAATTATTTATAATAGTTTTAATTCTGTCATCAATTTTCCATCTATCTTAGTTACTGATAAATACCTTAAAATATGTCTAAATTTTACAGCGACAAAAATAATACAATATTTAAGAAATATGTATTTAATTTATTTAAATTTTTACACAAACACTACTCATTTTGCTTAATATATATATTCTCTAACAAACCTATTTTAACAAATATAGATTAAGGAAATATGTATTTAATTTATTTAAAATTTTACACAAACACTAAACATTTTGCGTAATATATATTCTCTAACAAACCTATTTTAACAAAGATAGATTAAGGAGAAGATCTTAAGATTAACGTATTTATTACTTTTTAATTTACTTATTCTGTAAAAGTAAGTGGATCTACGTTATTTTTGCAAACAGTCGAGAATAGTTATATTATCTTTTTATTTTATTCACAAATAAACATAACTTTTAATTTTATTCTAATTAATTTTCTTACACAATTATAATTAAACCTTAAACGTTATTAGTTTTTCAAATAGTCATCTTGAATTAATTGCGTTATACATTTTTTTCTTAAAAATAGATATTTACATCGAGTTAGAGATAAGTTTTTATTCTTAAATTAAGATACAATAACAATATAAATTTAGAAAAATGGTAACACAAATAAAGGGGGAAAATAAAACTAATAAAAGAGCCTTTTTTTTTTTTTATAAATATCACAACGCGTTAAACATTTGTTAATTTTTTATTCCTTTCAAAATCGTTTGAAGTTAAACACATGGAGATTTCTAATCGTTCTGAACAAGGGATCATCATAGGCTTCTCTAGTAAAATTCTTATGCATTATTGAAGTCATGTGGATCCTCCAGAGCAGGGGATCATTAGACAAAAAAATATACTCTGATACTATAAAATTCAGAGAGCAGAAATACATGGGACTTTATCTTAATGAAATGTCATTTGTTCAGCTTCATGCCTGATGGATTCAAACAACGGAGAAGATAAATAACGTTCTCCATAACTGGGAAATACCACCTGCACAGCAATTGGGGCAAATGTCAAATAACATTATTTAGCATAAACAAAAATCACAAATTCACACAACTTCAAACATTTAGTGGCGGTATTTTCACAAGATTAATCTTCACATCCTTATCTTGATCTATCATTTCAATAAATTAGCCTGATCATCGTCCAAACTGCAGGCTGTAAACCATGACCTCCCCCTTCTCTTAAGTGCATGCGGGAAATCGTGTGGTATTTTAGGAAATTTCTGTAATATTTTATAATCTATACAGATTTGCATGGTTAGGAATTAGAAAAAATTCATGAATTTAAGTGATTATTCAGTGTTAATGCAATGAAATCAATTCATTACACCTTTATTTTCCAGATGGTGTCACAGCTTCCCGATTTTGAAGGTTCTACTAGCCAGATTGTTACCCTAGAATAGCAGTCTTCATTGCCGTTGTACCTTGAATTGCATAATTCTTTGCTATTCTGGCTTTTCTTTACCTGTTTAAAGAGTCCTTTTTCTAGTGTTTATCTTTTAATTCACAGTCCCTTGTTTGCATAGCTTCGTTTTCTTGTGTTTATCTTGCATTTCTGTCCCAATAATGTGAAGGGAAGAAGAAATTGTGAATCCAACCCACCCCAGAAACAGGGGTGATTGAACCCAACAACCTGTCGAACTGCATAACATATTAACATATAATTTGAATGGAAACAATTATCTGAAGTGGGCCTAATTGGTTCATTCAGTGCTAAAGGAAAAGGAAAAATTGAATCACCCAACAGAGGAAAAAATAAAAGGGTCCTAAGTTTAGCACGTGGGAAGAGGAAGACTCAATGGTCATTACATGGCTGCGTAATCCTGGGATTCTAGAAAGCAGTGACACTTCCATATGAAGTAAAGATAAGGACTATGGCAGCAAAGCAGGGGAACAGAACTGTTACCCGACAAACTAATCAGCTTAAGTCGTTATGGATGGAATTGGACCAATAAAGACCAAATGTTCTAACGGTGCAGCAGTTCTCAAGAAGTTTTTTAATGGGCAGTGTCCATAAAATTAGACCTTGGCCATGGTCAATAGAGAAACCTACGTATATGTGTTCTTTGGCATACTCAAGTAAGCTTTCATTTTCTTCTGGATTAAATGTCTCAGGCACACCCTTTAACATCATTGGATAATAAACTTTAGAGTCCCTGACAATATGACAACCTTAACCAAACCTCTCCGCCTATAACCCGTACCTCGTCAAAAAGAAAATTGACACAGTAGATGGAACTTTTATTATAACTGCAGCAAGTCAAAGAAATATTCAGAAAATCCCATTAATAATTTTGAAAAATGTCCTTCATGTTTCAAAATATCCACCAAAATCTTCATACAGAAACTTACTCAAGATTTGTCATGTAATGTCGTTTTTTCACAACAATTGTTGTGTTTCGGGAGAGGAATCTGGGGACGGCAATTGGACATGCTGGAGATTGTAACGACCTTTACTGTCTAGAAGGTCTAAATCTGCCCAACAGGAGGAGCCTTTCCCTTTCTCACTCCTTCGTATATGAATACACGACGACCAACAAAGAAAATGTCCTAGTTTATCATTATTGATTAGGACATTCTTTCTTCCGATAAAAAATATGCTTCCTATATATATCTCGTACAATTTTTCAGTTAATGCAATGAAATCAATTCATGATTCACCCCTAATTTTCAGAAGTGCAATTTTCCAGGTTGGCACATTCCCATAAACCTCAAAACCAAATTCCTTTACATTCTTTCTCAGGGTAAAGTGCCCTCTCACTCCTCTTAACCTCTCCTCTGTTCTGTTTCTTCACCGACATCTTTCATTACCGATCCTTTTTTGGGTAAATTTTTAGAATATAATCATCTCATAATTCCTCTTAAAGAAAATAAAACTTGTCAAAGATTAGAAACTCACTACGATGAGTTTTCCGGCATTTTCTGGTCTCTTCCCCAATTTTATGGCAGCGGCTGCTGCGGCGCCTGATGAAATTCCCATCTGCAAAAGAAGTAATAATATAATCAGCATGAAAACTAATAATTTGAATAATTGGAATTAGAGAAGTATAGAGTTCTCATTTTACAGGAATGTCTATATAGAAACTACTGCGAAATCATTAAGAGCCACAAATTATCATTGTCATACCAACAAACCTTCTTTTAAAGCAAGCAGCTTAGCAGTTTCTATTGCTTCTTCACTTGATATCTGCAGTTTACAGTCCTTGTTAGTCTTGACAGAATGCGTTTGTAATAGAAGCTAGCTGAGCAAACATTACTTGTGTAACTTGCTTATACTAATTGCATAGCATTGTTTGTCTTAGTCTACAACAGGAAAGTTTGTGTAATAAGTCCAAGATTTACCGCAATTAAGGCTCTGATTTGTTGCTAGCAATTCAGTGATATTTCTCCTATTTTTTCACTCGTATCAATTCATATATTCTTATAAAATCTAAACATGTTTTAAGGATCATAGGTTCAGAATCAGTATGTCTCACTTTGAAATGACCGGGACCAGATTAGTGGTGAGAGATTGGGCTAGTATGCGTGAGGTCTAGTAAGCTCAGCGCAATCATTAAAAAACTAGCATATTGAAGAGAATTAAGTACACAAATTAAAAGAAAATGACTAAAAATGGCTCCTTAAGTCCATATTGCGTTAACTTGGATCTTGCTCTTTTCGGTTAACAAATATATTTTTTTTCTTCCCTTGCATGATCATATGTCCCGGGGGACAAGAAACTATACTCTAAAAAATAACACCAGCCATTTTAAAATTACTGGGAATTTAAGCCAATTTAAAACCTAAAAGAATACAATTTGAAATAGTTGAAAAAGGCACCCACACACCCACTACAATTACTTGAGAAATATTCACTTCAACTTTCAACATGCTGTTGAGCCATTAATTGGTAACTGAAATATATTTGCATAAAATCTAGATATTAAGATTATTTGAGTACATTTTCTGCAAAACAAAAATAACAAATCGAGGCTACGTTTTGGCTAAGAGATAAATAGACTCCATCAAAATGAAATGACTTGTGATCTACCTGGATAACTTCATCTAGGAGATTAATATCCAGTACATTCGGAATGATACCATTACCAATCCCTTGGATTAGGTGATCACCTGAATGTGCATAAATTTATAGAGAAGTCAGTAAACAGTCTCATATTGTTGTTTGAGGTCTTGCTAAAGCTTAAAGAACAAACTTTCAGAGTTGATATATGCATCTGAATTAAAAAGTTTACAATTCAACTAATAACAAAAATTTAGTAGCTAGATTAGATTGAAGTCGAAATAGTCCGGCTTTGAAGCCTTGTATGCACAAGCGCTGCTCTTTACACTATTGTATAATTTGTAATCCAATTCACCATAACCTAAATCAGGGTTCAACCCCTTCATTGCACAAATATGGAATGTTACGATTCGTAAATAATCATACTACTTAAATATTTATATATAGTATTAAATCACAGGTTTCAAGCTCTTTTATCTGTGGACAATGCAGTGCAATAACACTGTTTGCAGCACATACAGACAATTTTCTTCCTCGAGAATACCGAGTCTCTGGCTTAACAGAGAGAAGAGGAGTGGAGAGGAAAACAATATTTAAAATAAGAGAAACCAAGAATATAATTTAAACATTTTTTAGGATAAGAAAATACATTTTTCTCAAATATTCTTAAATAGGATGGATTAGATTTTTTAGTTCACTTTTCAAATGAATTCAACCAAATCCAATCTACCTTTTGAGTTAGTTGAAGATGGTTAGAATTCTAAGTGTAAAATTATAATTAAAGTTTTATAATTAATAGAAATGAAAAAATTGAATTTTTTATATATAAATTAAGATTTATAAAAATTTAGCCGTTGATGTTAGACTTTTATATAAATTGCCCATTTAACATATTTTTAATTTATTTTTTATGGATTCTATTAAGTAAAATATAAGTTTTAAGTTTGTATCCTAAGTATCACTGTTTTTATAATAATAAATTTATTAACATTAATGAACTAAAATATTATTGCTTTTAGTTTTAATATTTTAAAATTAAATATTGATAAAGATTGAATTCAACTTGTTAAACAATTTGACTCAATCTAAATGAGTTAGATTAAGTCGTAAGACAAAATATTTCAAATTGTATAATACAATCTGTTAACTTGGTGAGTTGAGTTGTTCTCTTCTATTTTTTAATTTTAAAATAAAGATATTAAAAAATTTATCATATTATCATTATGATTTATTCGAGTTTGTTTTATTTTTAATATATAGTATAGTTTTTTATTTTTTATACTCTTATTTATAGGTGAGTTAATTCAATTGTTTTTTAACTTTGTTTTTTCATTTTTAACAAATTTTGATAAATCAATCTAAGGATCTAATTTAAAATTGTTTATTAGTTTAGAAAGTATAAAATATAAATCATATAACTTGTTCAAAATTATTTAAAGAAATATTAATAAAAATTATAAATAACTTTTAAAAAATTATAAATATTTTTATATCATATCATATTTTTAATAATAAATTATTATAATTAACTATTAATCTCTCTGGCAGCAATTTCAATGTCCTATCCCAGTGAAGCCTAATTTAGAAGTGAGTAGGATTGCCATGCGACTGCCAATCCAATGACAAAAGCTACTCACAACCCAATTCAACTTGGGTAAATTGGATTGAGTTACATCAACTTTATCTTTGGTAACATAAATGTGTTTGATATAACAGATTGTTTTGATGGATTATTACAATTATATTTGGATGATTTATGTTTTTTATAACCATCAATGAAAAATATAATGACTAAAATTATAATAAAATTCACATGTATGAGTGAAAAGATAAAAGAGAAAGAGGGCATATGTAAAACGGTAAAATTACCTGGCGGTCCCCCACTCAGGACTGCACTTTCAACTGGTTCTACACCGTACAACTGGGAGCAAAACCAAAACAAAAACAAAAACAGCAATGCAAACGTGAAGTTAGCATAAAAGCAAGATTTGGTTCCTTAATACCTATTTTACTGAAATCATGGAGGGTAAGGTAAGATGGTAAACAAATGCACCTTGACATTGGGGTTTCTCTCCTTGAGAAATCTGCCAGCACCCGTTATGGTACCCCCTGTTCCTACCCCTGCAACCAAAGCATCAACTTTCCCTCCCGAGCCTCTCCATATCTCAGGCCCAGTAGTCTCATAATGAACCTAAAAATTCAGAATATCACTTGTTAATACACAATCAAATGATAATAACGGCAGTAATAGGTTCAAATCAAATATGTAGCTGTGAATATGGAATAGATTGTACTTTTGGATTGGCAGGATTATCAATCTGGCGGAGCATGTAACTGCCGGGGGTGCTATTCACTATCTCCTCTGCCTTCCGAAGAACTTCATCGGTTCCTTTGGCAGGGTCTGTTAGATGCACCTCTGCTCCGAAGGCTAGAAGCACAATTTTTCTCTCCAGACTCACCGAAGCTGGCATTGCCACTATTACCTTGTAGCCCTTCAAGGTTGCTACGAATGCCATTCCAATGCCCGTGTTCCCACTTGTAGCCTCCACAAGAACACTCTTCATTTTCAACCGTAATAAGGAAAACAAGAAACAAAACTCAGCAATAAAACATCATAATAAGTACTTAAAGAGCGTGTGATGGAATGGAATGGAACGGAACGGAATTTGAATTAGATTATTGCCCAAGTAAAGGCCATATCTAACCCTAAACGAGGCTCTCACACCTCTCAGTGAAGGTAGGTTTGAGTTTCATTTCTCTCCTTCAGACAGGGAAAAACTATGAACTGACTTTAGAACACTTTAACAATGGTTTTTAACTGATTATTATATAATGTAAAATTTATTTTTTTATTTAAATTTTTTTATCTGTAATGCAAAGATTGATAGCACTATAATGATCTAGGAGCATTTAGTGTTTTCTGGAGTTGTTTTTATCTGGGAAGGGATTGACCGACCGAGGATAGCTCCGTACCGCGATCCAACAGCACGTCGTAACACTGAAGTTTTTCGAAAATATTAAAAAAATAAAAAAAAATATAAACTTAGCGACACACCAAACTATGCACAAAGTGTTGTGTAGGGATTGATAGATGGCATGTAAAAATTTTTCCTTTTTATTTTAGTTATAACAGTTAGTTTTAGTAACTTCTTAAAATATTTATAATTTTTTAAAATTATTTTTTTACTTCATAACTAATCCTTTTATTACATTATGTGATATTTAATAACTGTTGATTATAACAACCAGTCCAAAAAAAATATTTTTTATTTAATCATATTCAAGAATCTAGAGTCGCATGCGCAACCAAAATCATATAAATTGTTATTTCTACGTGAAAAAAAATTGTATAACCAATTGTTTGATAGTAGTAAATGCGTTACAAACTTCTTATAAAAATAGTAAAATAAGACCATTTATGGTTCATTGGTTACGCATTATTAATATAATAAATTTACAATTTAACATTACCAAAACGTTGATATTGCATTTTCTCATTATAAACGTCAAAAAATACCACTCCATTAGAGTTTTGTAGGGTCAAGAATAATACTATTAGATTTTTTTAGGTACAAGTTAAAAGTGTGTTTCGACTTGATTCAGTTAAATTTTAGCAATAAGAATAAAAAACTAAATTAAATTGAAAAAATGTTTATCGATTTTTTTTATCAATTTAACATATAGAACAAAAAAATACTCTTATACATTGAACATATATATTTTATCATTGATTAAATTCATTCAAAATTATAAATTTTGTAAAACTTATTTATTAGTTAAGTCATATATATATAGTTTTGTAATTTTTAATATGTTTTTAACTAAAAACAAAAAAAATGTCTTAAGGAATATGCTGTGATCACTTCTGTCAAAACAGCTTGATTGGTTTTAAACATTTGGTGTATGAAAGTTTTTCCTTAAACTTCAAACAGCCACCACGACCAAGAAAAATAAACATCTGATAGGTTTAACACGGATTCTCCCCAGCAAGAATCAAGACCATGACACTTGATTACTGTGATAGGATGAGTTAAGAGTTGATGTTGCAGTTGTTTGGAGGGAAAGTTGGGAAGGAGAGGATCCAAATTCATACCTAAACTCTATATCAGTGACTCACTCACCTTTCCCGGGGTAATGAGCCCTTTATCCTCAGCATCTTTGATCATGCTAAATGCTGTCCTGAGTGCAATAAAAGAATATCATAATTAAAATTTCTGAAAGTGAAATTCCGATGTATATTTGGTAAAATAGTGTCATGCCATGCCTATCTTTGATACTGAAGCAGGGTTGCATGGACTCTAACTTAGCAGCAATGCGGGCCACACACCCCTCCACTATGTTGTTCAGATATACCATTGGGGTATTACCTATTAACTGCACAACACCACTTAGATGATAAAAATACTACAAATTAAAGCATGGCAGAATAGCTAAGATTGTAAAGAAAAAGGCTATTATGACAATTACTTCAGTGGCATCTTTCTTGATTGAACACTGTGGCTCCATGTTAGAAGGCCTGCTGCAAGCTGAACCAATGAAAAAGCTTTATAGTTAAGAGAACAAATGAAAAGGAAAAGAGATATTTAAGTAGGACCTTTAACGACCTTATGATTCTTCACCAAAGGGGTGTATGGAATGTTGAATAAGGATGATTATCTGCGCTTGCTTGGCTCCCTTTACAATTTATAAAGAACCCTGTCAAAGTCTTTCCTCTGTTAGCCATTCATTTTCAAGAAAACGCGAAACAATAAACAATTCAATTTTTTTGTGTGCGTACAAAGCAACTACACAATGCACGAAAATACAAAACCAATGATCCCTTTGGGGTTTGGGCAGAGTGGGACAAGTTGTTCATTGAAATAGATTATCTTGGTTTTATTAATATGACGGATACTGGTTCTCATGGAAATGGGTACATACGTTGTTGTTGTTGTTGTTGTTTCAGATAAGGATTAGTTTAGTGGCTACAAAAAAGCCTCGAAAGAGTGGCATAGGACTTGCTTTGTAAAATTAATTTAACAATATTTCTTGGCCGTATACAAAGCACTTCAATCTTTACGTCCTTAATCTGAACCTAATTAAAAGCGGCGTTGTTCGGTTGATAGATAACCCTATCAGAAATTCTGAAAACCGAGAAGTCTCGTTATCCAAGAAAAAGTTTTCGATTTTTAACAGTTGCAGCAACAGTTTAACAAGTTGCAGAAGGAGAGTGACATCATAAAAGACCTATGTGCTAGGGTCTTGGGATATAATACAACTGATCCGAATGTCTGTTAGAGAACCGACTCAAGAATAATATGAAAATGGGAGAGTTAATGTGACATGATTAAGGAATATTTACCTAAGATTTGAAGTATCAGACAGAATCAATATGTTAACTAAAAAATGCACCTTGAATTCTGTGAGAAGGAGAATGAATGAACTCTGAATCTTAAACCTAAACACCACTTCAGGTCTTAGTGATATAAAAAAGTAGTTTTTGTATTGTTCTTTGTAGTTTTCTAAAACATATTCCATTGGCACAAGAAGAATCCAATATGTACTTGAAAGATAATCTTTTCTTTGTCTTGCAAGCACAGAAGCTGCGTTATGGAACCCAACAAGACAACAACATCAATAATGGCTCCTTCTTGCCACTTGACTATACGTTCCTTCGATGTTTGGTTTAAGTTTTTTAATTGGAAAATGTTGATAACACCAATCTATCTGCCATGAGACGCTTCTACACTTACACATACGTATAAACATTTTAGTTATATATATTCATACTACTCTTTTAATTATGTGATTTTTAAACTTTTAGTAACACATTTAATTGCAGTCTATTTAGTAGATCCCCCTAACAAAGATGGGAGGAAAATGATCACTATCTCTCTCTCACACACACATATTACATATATATATATATATATATATATATATATATATAATATTTGATGGAAGGAGAAATAAAGAGTAATTTTAAGTGTGGATCTAATTAAGTATTTTCACGTATTTTTATTAATATTTATGTATTTTTTATTTTCTATAAAATTAATCAAATTATATAATTTTTAAAATAATTTTCCCCACCTTTCACATATTTTATTTTACTAAACAACAAAATATTTAATTTCATTTTTTACTTATTTATCCTTTTTCTGTATTTTTATCCTCTCTTCTTCTCTCATCATGGTTCGTATTCTTATTTTTAAGTAAAAACTAGCATATTCATATGCATATTAGTTTTTAGACACCAAACAATATATATGTTAGATGTGATTATTCTATTACCAAGTTATTTCTACTATATCGGAGGTAACGTTCGTGTTTTTTTTTACCTAAAATTTGGTGTAATTATATATATATATATAGAGAGAGAGAGAGAGAGAGAAGAGAGAGAGAGATGGTTTATGCTTTCCAAACATGCTGATGTAATTTTAGATGAACTTTGAGAATGGATTTTATGTAAACTTGATTATAAAATGACATGATTTATGTTTAATTGTTTTCAGTTTTAAAAAAATTCTATCAAAAGAAGTTAATTATTATTTCAACTTATAATCAATTCTGATCAAGAATTTATTTTTCTTCCTGAAATTAAACATACTCAAATTTATTTAAAATCACACTTAATTAACATTAACGCATGTAAGTGATAACGCCACAAAAAACAAGTGGACCAAAATAGCATCTGCATAATTCTCAACAATCTAGAAGGAAATATCACATTATGATCATTAATATATATATATATATATATATATATATGAAAAATATTTATAGAAATATCAAAATTATCTATCTACACTTGTTATAGATAAAGAAAGAAAGAAGTTAATAAATTTATAAAATATATAATACGATAATAAGAAAAAATAGAAAAAAATAAATATTAAATAAGTATATATAAAATAAAAGTGTATATTTATATCTTCTTCTTCTTTTATACATACAAACATATATATATATATATTTAAAAAAATGGTTAGCCAAATTTTCTTGTTTGAATTAGCCGACCAACGTGAAGAGGCAGATTCTTTTAATAAATAAATTTGGGGACTTTCGGATGACATGTCCAATTCTGAATGGAAACAGAAAATTTTAAAAACCTGAAAGGGTCTTTTCTATTTTTTTCATTTAAATGTCTTTTTCTTTTTCAAGAAGAATAGTGGAGGTCTATTTTTCAACAAAGTTTTTTTTTTGTGGATGTGGGGAAAATATGGACACTCGATTTTTTTTCAGTTTTTTTAGAAAAATTATTTTTGAAAACACCTGTCTTTACAAAATTATATATTTTTTAAAATAAAAACCATTGAAATTTGATAAAATTGTTAGGAGCTATATCATAAATTAAAAAACAAGAAAAATTATAAAACAAATTTAACTTTATAGTCTGTACACTTTACGTTGAGTAATTTTAATGGTGATGATTAAAAGTTTTTGAAGTAAATTCAATAGTTTTTAAGGAAGTTTTTTAATTTAAGAATGAATCAAAATTCATTTTTCTCTATTTTATCATTTTATTTATTAATTTATTTATTCAAACATGACTTGGGAAGGTGTTAGTTTATGAGAGAAATAAAGGATATCATTAACACTCATGTTCTACTTCAAACATTTGCATTCTCATCAGAGAGTTGTTACCATAACATCTTTTATTTGTCCGTCATTTCATTTTCAAGTTTGTGTATGAATTTTGATTGGTGTAGAAGATGCAGTAATGTAAACCTCTTCATAATATTTTTTCTTTCAAATATTCAATTTAAAAAT
The DNA here is from genome assembly GCA_030347555.1 of Lablab purpureus. Taxonomy (NCBI): domain Eukaryota; kingdom Viridiplantae; phylum Streptophyta; class Magnoliopsida; order Fabales; family Fabaceae; genus Lablab; species Lablab purpureus. The sequence continues at coordinate 29,268,819 of CM059260.1, forward strand.
TAAGAGATTTTTTTTCTAATTTAACGTGGACCAAACATTTCATAGACATGAAAATAGTTTTGCCCATACTAGAGCTTTTTGCTGTTTCAAAAACACACAAAAAACACTGAGTAACTGCTAATGGATGGAAAAGGAGTTAGTTTGTGCAAAATATCCTGCAACTTGATGTAAAATTTGAGGTTGCAACCTTTTCTGTGACCATATTCATACCCACTATAAGGACATAAAATCAAACGTCAGCTTGCTTGTTGTGTGGTCAGCCATATGAAGAGCCAAGGCTTTGTTTTTGACTTTGACACAGATTGATCAACAAAGACATTGTGGACTACAACTACAACTCTAGCTTCCGTGCAATCAACTACTAAGCTAACTACGACAGAATGAAAGCAAACACAATGTAGCTCTCATTCTTAAATGTTTAATTCCCTCTTAATGATAAATAATTACAACTACTTTCCCAGCTAAATATACAAGTACATCTGGGTTTTCCTCACCACTTTTGAATATGGATTTGTTTGAAAAGAGCATTTAGAGAGAAACAGAAGTCCAACCATACAGCTTTTGCATTACCATGGAATGCTGATAGTTGTAATGTTTTTCTGTGGTGTGGTAATCATTGTCATATATAATACTAGTAAACTCCTTTTGCTTAGGTTAAAATTCCAAATTCACAATAACTAGCATTGGTACTGCTTATGGTTTTCTGACCTTAAGCTCCATTTGAAAGAATTTGGTTTTAACTTACATGGCCTTGCCTTTTAAAAGCATTTTAATCTGAGTAAATAGTACATACCGATAGTATGATAGATTTTTACACTGCTATACTTGCTAATATTTGGTTGAGAGTAAACTTTTTTAGAACTGATGCATAGAAGTTAAACTCAGATTATTTAGATTGGAGTTGGACGATCTCAAAACAACTTTTGAAAACCTCATATAAATGTCGTTGGGCTTATTTTGATTTAGTTTTCAATCCAAGTGCTTATTCAACTTATTTATGACCAACTACGGACAATAGTCCTTGCTAAACAAGTACTCGGTGAGTACTAACTTCAGCTATCTATGCACCTAGTCAAATGTCATCTGTTCAGCTTCTTGCCTAATGGACTCAAACAGTGGTGAAGACAAGTAACGTTCTCCAAAACTGGGGAAAATCACCTGCACACCAAAGATTCAGCAATGACATTAACAAATAATCTGCCATTCCATGCAGACATTATGCAACTTTTAGAAATTTACAAACTTATCAAAGATTACAGACTTACAACAATGAGCTTTCCTGCATTTTCTGGTCTCTTCCCCACCTTTATTGCAGCTGCTGCAGCAGCTCCCGATGAAATTCCCATCTGCAAAATATTTGTTCACATAATCAACATGAAAAATAATAATCTGCATATTTGCAATTTCAAATGTACAGGTTCATATGTATCAGGAAGAACAGTACGAAATCACAGTAAAGAGCTGAATCACAAATTATCGTTACCATACCAGCAAACCTTCTTTCAAGGCAAGCAACTTGGCTGTTTCTATAGCCTCTTCACTTGTAATCTGCAGTTCATAAAACCTTGTTTAGAATCCTTTATAATACATATAAGAAGCTAGAAAAGGAAACATTGTGTAATTTTCTTAAAATCTTAGCATGTTTCAAGAATAAAAAATCTAGCATTGATAGCCTCACTGTCATTGAAGATTGAATGATCACATATAATAGCTAATGAATGTCCAGATATGTTGCTTTATTAATTGTATAGTATGTCAGAAAAATGTTAAAAAATTGACACACAGCCTAGCATGTAAAATCATCAAAACTACTTCGAGTGTCAAATATGAGAATGTGAAAACAACGAAGAGCTGAATTTATTGGAGTATGCATGACTCAATGTTAATTCAATATGACAGTAAGTCTATTTTCTCGACTCATGAGCTACTTTGGGTCATCGAGTTTGTCCTGTTCAGTTATCATAAGAAACAAAATGATAAATCAAAAACTCCTATTTTTTTCCTTGTAGAAGTTTGCTTACTATGTTTTATTAATTCATCTGAAAACTTTTAAGCGTCTCCTTCAAACAAGGATCAGAAATATATTTCTCAAGGAGATAACAACCTGTGTATCACTAAAAAAATACAAGTCCTTTAAAAATTATTTGGCATATAACAATTGTTTGGTCAATCAATACCCATTACTAAACAAATTTTCATTTCCACTATGACATTGTTTGGTCATTCATTGGTTAGATAGATATTCATGCATTATTCAAGTGCATTCAGAGCAAAATTGGTCTATATAAAAGCAAGTAGCCAGTTTTATTTTATCAAAATTGAAAATTGAATGCCAACAGTGTGGAGAGCTACCTGAATAACTTCATCTAGGATATTAACGTCCAGAACGCTGGGAATGATACCAGCACCAATTCCTTGGATCAGGTGCTTACCTTTTACATGTGTGCAAATGATAAAAAAAAAGTCAGTGAACAGCAGCCTCTAGTGGTTCCTAAGGACTGTTCAAGATTAAGGAACATATTTTTAAGAATTTATGCATGACATCTGAAGGAAAGACACATTTCAACAAATAAAATATTTAGTACCTAGACTACAATTAAAGTTAAATGATAAATAGGAACACTGAGTCCAGCTGATAGGTTAAAATATTCAGTACCTCTTTTACTTGTCCTTCTTTAAAACTGCACTATCGGTTATAATAACAAGATTACAAGTATCCAAAGAGGGTTTTTGTGGGGTTGGAGGAGTGAAGGAAGGAGAATAGATTGAGTCATTTGGGATCAAATATTTAAACCAAAACAGAAAGGTGGCCTGGGAGGCAAGGATATCAAAGTGTGTAATGAAACTTTGTTAGCAAAGTGGAAATGGAGTTTGGCTATGAAGAGCAATGGGTCGTGGAAACAAGTCTTGGAATCTAAATACAAGAACTGGAGAAGTCTTAAAAAGAAATGCAAAACGAGGCATGAATCTTTGTGGTGGAGGGATTTAAGGAAGACGTGTGGATCTAGAGATCATATGAGTTGTTTTGATAAATCCATGACATGGAAGGTAGGATGTGGCAAAAATATAGAATTCTGGGCTGACATGTGAAATGAGGAGACATGTGACAAAAAGTATTACAGGTTGTTTATGAATTCTAACCTTAAAGAGCGCTTAGTGGAGGAGAAGGGAAGATGGAGGAATGGTAAGTGGGAATGGAATTTGGAGTGGAGGAGAGAATGGTTCCAAGGGAAATTATGTTGTCTGAAATGTGCAGCTTATTTAGGCACTGCTAGTGAAACCGTGTCAGTGGGGGAGTTTTTGTAAGGGGTTGGAATGGGAAGGTCAATGCGATGGTAGTTATAAAGCTAGTGAGGCTTGCAGTTTTGGAAGTCATTCCTCTTGGCTGTTTGTTTTTGTTTTCCAGGTACTTCTTGTACGTTTAATGCTATATATATATATTTTTTTTTTTGCTTGCTGGTAAAAAAAGGAAAACTGAGTCCAAATTCCAGTCTAAAGTTCAGCCAACAATTTTACCGACATGTCCAAAAGGGAAAACACTAGCAAAAATAATACTACTGCCTTAATTTCATGTTTTATTAGGCTAATTTATGGAACATAAATTCTAATGTTCAGCACATCTCAAATAGTCTCCAAAGAATGTTCCAATAAGCAATTTGATATTAAAAATGCTTGATATCTGACTTCAAGATATTCTGCATGAACAGTCACCACACTTAACTTCCCATATTCATAGTAGAACCTCACTAGTATTTAATCTGTACTCTGAAATCACTTGTTCGAAGATTCTGGAGATGACAATAGGCTACAAATACAATCACATAAATGTTTATGATACAACCTTTAACCCAAAATCTTAAGACAATAAGTTTATAAGTTTTTCTCACTTAAATAGTGTTCAAACTTTCCTATTTCTAGTTAATGTAGAACTCCAACTCAAATTTATATCATATCAGGAACCCAACTTAATGGAATCACAATAGAAGACCAAAGAGAAAAATTAATATAATATAAGCCCTACCAAACACATTTGGGATAACACTTCACACCTGTCACCACCACATTTTTTTCACCCAAATTCAATTATATTTTCTTTTCCCACTTTTAGTACCACACGACATGTGTCCTATGCACTCATCTTCCTTTCTCTATTCACTCCTCATCTGGGTGCTTCTTTTCAAAATTTGAAAACCTTATTTTCCTCTCCTTTTGCCTTCTCCAGGCCCCCAACCTTCATCCTCAGCCTAGACCCTTCTTCTTCCTCCTCGATCTTTCTTCTTTCCAAAATCATTCAAGCTCACACAACTTCATCTTGAACGCACACCTCTTCTTTTTCGTCTTTCATTTTTGTATTTTTGAAAACCTAGCTTCTTAGCGCAAAAAGTGTTGTTTTTCCTCCTCCACATGTCTTCCATTTCTCTTCTTCTCTTAAGGGCATTTCAAGATCTTATGGTTCATAAAGAAGATATGGTGATGTCTTCGATTTTTCTTGAAGGTATGGCGATCTGTTTGTTCAACACTTGGATCTGAGTTTTTTTTCTTCTGCTTCGATGTGAGAGTTACATGTCTTTGTTCTTTCTAAAAAGGTTTGACCATCGATTGTGATGGTTGGATTTGTTCTTCCTCCTCCACACGTCTTTTGTTTCTCTTCTTCTCTTGTGGGCATTTCAAGATCTCATGGTTTATAAACAAGGTTTGGCGATTTCTTCAATTTTTCTTCAAGGTATGGCCATCTGTTTGTTCAAGACTTGGATCTGTTTTTTTTTTTCTTCTTGTTTGATGTAAGTGTTATGTGTCTTTCTTCTTTCTAAGAATGTATGACCATCTTCATTTTATGAGATTTCTATTCGTCTCCTTCTTATGTGTCTTTTTTATGAGATTTTTGTTCTTTTTTCTACGTTTAGTATGCTTTTAATGGTTGGATTTCGTTTGTGATGATTCATCTTCTATGCATTTTCTTGTACTGTTAGATGTATCTCTTCTGCGTTTATTTCTGGTAGTTGATGTTTTCTTCTGCTGTTTTTAAATGTAGTGTTGTCTTCATTTTTTTATATGATTTGATTATGAGTTTTTTTATCTCCATTTTGTTTAAATGCAGTGTTGTCTCCATTTACATGTTTTCTTGTGCTGCTATTTCTTTTGGTGTGTTTAAATGCAGTGTTCCTCTATTATCTGCATTTGAACATGACTTGACTTCTGTTGGATTTATTTGTGTTACTAGATGTTTTTTTCTGCTGCCTGTGTTTATTTTTTTGGGGTATAAATGCAGTGTTCTTCTGTTAGTTGATTCAATTAACCCAAACAAGAATAATAATGGTATGTTGTGTTTCTATTCTTCTTTGGCCGACGACTCTTTCGTCTTACTGCACAGATTTCTGAAGACTCTATCTTCTTCCTCCTTTTGTTTGTCTTCTTCTTTGACTCAGAAGTCTTCCAACTCATGCAAGAACTGTTTGTCATTTCAAGATGTCATGCTTTACAAAGAAGGTATTTCAATCTCTTTGATATTTCTTCAAGGTAGTTTCTGTTTGTTTAAGTCTTCGATCTGATGGGTCTTCTTTCTTCTTTGACGTCAGAAGTGTTCTTCTTCCTCTTGCATATGTCTTTCATTTCTCTTTTTCTATTGTTGGCATTTGAAGATCGCATGGTTTACAAGATGTTTCTTGAATGTACTTTCTGTTTCTTGAAGTCTTGGATATGAGATTTTTCTTTCTTCTGGTTCGATCTGAGGGTTATGAGATTTCAATCTCTTGGATGTTTTTCTCTCTTTCTGTAGTGCATTTATTTGGCTTGATCTGTGATGGGTGGATGTTTCTTCAAGGTATAACATCTTTATACTTTATTTGTTGTTATTATTTTAAGTAATTATTTAAAGTTAATAATAATATCATTAAAAAGTTTGTAAGGATATATGAAATGGATTTGATGGCACTTGATTGGAAAGAAGGTAATTTTTGTTTCTGGAGCTCTTCTTATGTTGCATTGAGCAAACTTATAACTATATTTGGTGCCACTTTACTCAAAAAAGGGTAATTTCTGTTTCTTCAACTCTTCTTGTGGCCTTTTGTTGATTGAATTTCTGTAGTGTATTTTTTTTGCTCTTAAAGTATTTTTTATGGTCCACTCTTTTTTATTCTTTAAGGTTAACATCTTCAGTGACACTCTTCTCTTCATTGTTTTTTGATTTAATAGGCATTTTGGTTCCAATATTTTGTGAGAATTTGTAATATTTTTCTACGTTTATTTTTTTTTTCTCAATTGAGTCCCAAATTTTATTAAACTCTATCAATGTGATCTTTTTTGTTAGATTAATGTTAATGTTAACTGTATGAGACGCGGTGCATCTAAGTTAACTCGTGGCACGTGAATAATGACAAAAGGACATGAATACAAACATGAATACGACACTACAATCTATGAATTTTTGACAAAAAAGATCATATTGACAAATTTTAATAAAATTTGGGACTCAATTGAGAAGAAAAATAAACATAAGAAAATATTGTAAATTCTCACAAAATATTGGGACCAAAATACCTATTAAACTTTATTTTTTTATATGAATTTTTGACAAAAAAGATCACATTGACAAATTTTAATAAAATTTGGGACTCAATTAAAAAGAAAAATAAACATAAGAAAATATTGCAAATTCTCACAAAATATTGGGACCAAAATACCTATTAAACTTTATTTTTTTATGTCCATTTCAACATCACAGTTTATGTATTTTGTAAGGCAAACATATTTTTTATTTACTTTATTCTTTGAACATGTCTTAATGTATTTATCGTGACTGTATGTTTGTATTTTGCATGTAGGTTATTATAATTATAATATTTAAAATTCTTCAAAACTTTTCTATTATAAGTTATTACAAAGTTGTTCATTGTTATTATATAAGTGTTGAGATGAATTTGGTACATCAAATATCATCTTGGATAAGGATGCTACCATATCATTTTTGAAGAAATATTACATTGAGATTTTTTAATTCCTTGACAAGGTTAATTTTGTATAAATTTAATATTAATCTACTCAATCAAAGATTATGTATTATAATATTGTTACTTAAAGAGTTTGTAATTTTGATGGATAAGGTTAATCAGTTAAAGCTTGTATATAATTGATCAAAGTTTCATATTTTGAGTAATTATTTAGAGTTAAAAAAATGTGTATTGATATCAATGTCATTAAAAAGTTTCCAAGGATTAAAAGATTGCAAGGATGTATGAAATGAATTTGGTGACACTTGATTGAAAAGAAAATAATTTTTTTATCTCTTCTTCTATTGCACTGGGCAAACTTATAAGTATGATTTGGTGTCACTTTATTCAAAAGAAGGTAATTTCTGTTTCTTCAACTCTTCTTATGACTTTTTGTTAATTGGATTTCTGTAATGCATTTTTTTGGCTCTTCTTCTATTGGTTTAAAGACAAAGTATTTTCTCTGGTCCACTTTATTTTATTCTTAAGGTTAATATATGTTTATTGACACTCTTCTCTCTATTGTTTTTTATCTTCATTTCAACATCGCAATTTATGTATTTTGTAGGACAAACATATTTGTTATTTACTTTATTCTTTGAACATATTTTTGTGTATTTATCATGACCATATGTTTGTATTTTGACATGCAAGTTATTATAATATTTAAAATTCTTCAAAAATTTTCCTATCATATGTTATTACAAAGTAGCTCATTTTTATTCTCTAAGTTATTAGATAAGTGTTGAGATGAGTTTGGCACATTAATATCATCTTTGATAAGGACGTCACCATATTATCTTTAAAGAAATATTACATTATGATCTTTTAATCTCTTGACAATGTTAATTTTGTTTTTATATAAATTTCATCTTATTTGTTTTTGTACAAATTTAATATTAATTTATTTAATCAATGATTATGTATTATAATATTATTACTCATGTTCTATAAGAGTTTGGAATTTTGATGGATAAGGTTAATCAATTAAAGCTTGAGTATATAATTAATCAAAGTTTCATATTTTGAGTAGTTATTTAGAGTTAAAAAATGTGTATTAATAACAATATCATTAAAAAGTTTGCAAGGATGTATGAAATAGAATTCAACTAAACTTAATTGATATTTTAAATAATTTAATACTTTAAAGAAAATGTTTGTGTTTGTAGATGTATTGGGATTGTTGATAGGATTTGAAACTAAACAAGAGAGCTGAAAAAAATGGCAAAACAACGAAGCTGAATGTGATCTCCATAGAAGCTATGTAATACAATACTACTGATTCACTTTCACAAGCATTAATACTAAGTCAGTTGTTGGGAAAAAAGAGGATGGCTTCCTTCTAGTCACCTCGGGAAATACAATTAAAAAATTAAAAGATTGCAAGGATGTATGAAATTGAATTCAACTCAACTTAATTAAGCTTTTGATAGTGTCATATTTAGTGTTGAGTTTGTGTTTTATTGTTACAGGAAAGCAGAGTACCTAGGCCCGAATATATTTTTTTTTTGCGAAAAATGCAACAAGTATGAAGTGTTTCTAAATAATTTCCATTTATGTACAATGAATCAATTTAGTTGTTATTTGTTTAACTTCATTGATTATTGATAACGCAGTTTGTTTATGTATTCTTTTTCAGGTCTAAGTTAAAGTTTTGTGTCATGGATGAAAGAGATTCAACAACTTTTGTTGTTTTTGACAGAGATGTGACTATATTGGACAAATTATGTATTGATATTCTTGAATGTCATGATAACATTGAGTTTCTTGAGTAAAAAAATTCATGTGATTTTGTGGTTTTATCTCCTGACTTGGTTAACTCAGTTTTTTTTTTATAAATGTTATATTCATTTAATAAATTTGTTTCACTATTGGTGCTACTTCATATCCACTTTGAACTAAAAATTCTGCAATTTTTCCATACCATGCTCTTGGTGCTTGCTTTAAACCATATAAGGTTTTCTTCAACTTACACAAATAACTTGGGTGAGTATTGCTCTCAAAGCCCCTGGGTTGCTCCATGTAAATTTCTCGATCTAACTCACCATGCAAGAATGCATTTTTTACATCCATTTACCATAACTTCCAAGCTTTTCTAACTGTCAATGCTAATAATACAGGTACTATACTTATCTTAGCCATTGGACTAAATGTCTCATTATAATCCAACCCATACTTTTGTGAAAAACCTCGAGTCACTAATCAAGCCTTGTACCTTTCCACCAATCCATTTGGATGAGTCTTCACCTTGAATACCTATTTACAAGAGATGAGTTTTACTTCAGGAGGTTGTGACACTAACTCCCAAGTTTCCTTTTGTTTGAGTGCCTTTAGCTCTTCCCCTATAGCATCTATCCATTCCTTAGACTAAGCAGCTTCTTCATATGTTCTTGGCTCTTTCACACCATTATCTTCAATCAATGCTGCATTGGCATATTTTGAATTTGGCTTTCGAATTCTTGTTGACTTCCTACGTTGTAATTGAGGCACTTCCTCCATTATTTCTTCTATTTGGTTTGGTCTTTCTTCTTCTAAAGACCTAGCGGGCACTTCTGTTTGTCAAGGTCTTTTCCATTTATCTGGTGACCTTTCACCTTCTTGATCAGCAATTGTTGTCTCTTCTCGTGTTGAGGTAACTTCCTTAATTTCTAGTTGTTCCTTTAAATACTCCTGTAATTTCTCCTCAATCTCCTTGGAATTAGGCAACAATAGTGCTTGAAAAGACCACCAAGAAGATGCTTCATCAAATACTCCTTTTTGTTGACTGTTATAACCAACAAATATACAACGAACTGCCTTCTTATGAAATTTGAAATTTGCTACGTTGTTGACTTGGTATAAAAACATAGAAAACACATCTGAATACTCGAAAGTAACTCACTGATGGATTTGTACCACGTAGCTTCTCATACGGTGAAATGAAGTCAAGTCTAACTTGAGGTAGCCTATTAATAACATAAGCAACTGCTTTCATACATTCTGCCCAAAATTTAAGCGGAACATTCTTAGCATGCAACGTGCTCTTGCAAGTTTTTTCTAGATGTCGATTCTTCCTTTCCGCAACTCCGTTTTGTTGCGAGTATTTGGACAAGTTAATTGTCGCCTTATTCCACACCTATTCAAATACTCTATAAACTCCTTTGAAGTGAATTCTCCACCATTATCAGTGCGCAAACAACGAATATTACATCCAATTTCCTCTTCAGTCTTTTCTTTAAATTCTTTGAATTTTATGAAGGCTTCTGATTTTTCTTTCATAAAATCCACCCACACACATCTTGAGAAATCATCAATTAATGTGATCATATATAGATTTCTACTAATTGAAGGTTGCTTCACGGGTCCAAACACATTTGAATATACTAACTCCAATGGTGTCTCTATTCTATATCTTGACTCTTCACAAGGAAGTTCGTGAGCTTTGCCATACTGACATCCTGCACAGATTATATTATCTCGTATCTCTAAATTTGGCAGGCCCCTTAACATTGTTTTGTTCATCACTGCCTTCAACTTATTATAACTCACGTGTCCAAGTCTAGCATGCCACGAATCTACTATCTCATTCTTTCTTGTCTTGTCTACATATGCTTCTTGTGCTGACATCACGTAAACAAACTCAAGTCGCCTTCCCTCTATCAATGGCTGATCTGAAGACTTCAAATTTCGACAAACTTTTACATCTTTAGGACCAAACACCACATAATTTCCTGAAGATGTTAGTTGCGAGACTAACAACAAGTTCTTCTTCATTCTAGGCACATGGTACACCTAGTCCACCTGTACCTTATGTTGTCCAAAGCGAGGAACAATAGTTTTCTTGCCAACATGGGCAATAGGCAACCTAGAGTTGTTGGTTGTCACCATCACACGTTCTCCCTTGTACTTTGTCTGTCTTATTTAAGAGTTTCTTCTGGTCTCCTGTCATATGGTTAGAACAACCAGAATCAACAATCCAATCATAGTCATAATTAACTGTTTTGTCACTCATTATAACCAAAGTCATCTCCTTTGTTGGTTGCTCCATACACAATGCTGCAATTTCCTCACCATCATCTTGCTAGAGTTCTTTTACAGCAAATGATGCTTGGAAATCCCATTTTTCATCATTCTCATTGAGTGTAACGACATTACCTTCTACCTTCTCACCTCAACAATCTCAAGCAAAGTGACCTTTCTTGCCACACTTGTAACAACAATCATCTTGTCGACGATATCTTTTTTCTTCTCTATCACCTTCATATGGGGGTTGTCTTGCTCCCCCTCGTTGTGGACCTCTTCCATGTCGACCTCTCTGCCAGTCTTGCCTGCTCCCTAAACTTTCTCCTCTATTATTGAATCTGGTCATTGTATTAACTTCTTTAGGCATTTTATTTTTGGCCAAGAGTGTCTTATCCTCCTCATTTATAGACACCTTAAACATTTGTTTGTCTAAAAGTTCTTAGGCCAAAATATTTTCTAGTTCTATCAAAGTAGGCTCATTTGACCATCCTCTAGTAGTTGTAACAATCCCATGGTATTTGGGATTTAAACCATGAATAATAATTCTTTTTTTTTTTTGCGTAATTAATTGCACTATCTGAATCTAACTTTGGAATTTCGTTGCAAATAGACTTTATTTTGGTGAAATATTGATTAATTGTCATATCACCTTGTTGAACTGACATGAGTTCATTTTCTAATAACTGCAATTTTGCATCACTCCTTGCAAATAAAGTTGCAAGAGTATCCCAAGCCTCTTCAAGTCCTTTAGTCGTTGTAAGAACTCATCCTCTACGGAAATGAAAAATACAAACATAATTTTTCTAGCTTTTATCTCCCATTTGTTTTTCTCTCCTTCGTCAGTTGGTGCGATTGTGTCGGCACCACCAACAACACTCCATAAGTCTTGTCCAAGCATATAGTATTTTATACGCATGCTTCAAGTATCATAATTGTCGTTGTTCAACTTTTCTATTAAGCTAGTTGAAGATGCAATATTTGTCATAGTCCCAAACCAACAATACAAACATTGTAATCTCTTGACTATACGTTACTGACTATTATTCACAATGGTCTCTGACCGTAAAGAAAATGCGACTATATGCTAGTTGGAGCAAAGCGATTTGATACCAATTTGAGTAAAAAACAAATGGATGGGAGAGAAATTTAGTGCCGCGTAAACTTTTTCTCTTATAATAAATGATGTGTTTTTGTTAATTGTAATACACAACATTAACAAACTTTATATAATAACTTAATTTCTAAAAATAATAAACCAAAAATATTAATACAAATATTCTCAGTAAACAAATATAGCAATAAAAATAAAATAAAAATAAAACAACAATGTAACTCTTTGTATTACTTTAAATGGAGAGAATAGACATTGCTATTCTTAGCATTATTTAGGGTGAAAAGAGTTTGTATGATTGTAACATGTCTTAATGTATTTTTCATGACTATGTGTTTGTATATTGACATACAAGTTATTATAGTATTTAAAATTCTTCAAAACTTATCTATTATATGTTATTGCAGAGTTGTTCATTTTTATTCTCTAAGTTATTAGACAAGTGTTGAGATGAATTTGGTACATCAAATATCATCTTTAATAAATTGTTGAAGAAATATTACATTGAAATGTTTTAATATTAATTTACTCAACCAATTATTATGTATTATAATATTGTTAGTCATGTTTTAAAAAGAATTTACAATTTTAATGAATAAGGTTAATCTTTTCAAGATTCAATATATAATTGATCGAAGTTTTATATTTTAAATAATTATTTAGAGTTAAAAATTGTTTCAAGATCTTAAATTATAACAAATAATTTTAAAAAATTGATAATAATTGATAATATTGTATATAAAATATTTTGTTATATTTTTTATTATTAATTACTTTAATTATTATTATTATTATTATTATTCAAACATAATTTGATATATTGTTGATATTTTTATATAATATATAAATTATTTTTATTAATAATAAATATATTTTATTTGTAAAACATCCTGTGCATAGCAAGGTACTGTATATATAGAATGGTAAAATCACCTGGCTGTCCTCCACTCAAAACTGCACTTTCAGCTGGTTCCACACCATACAGCTGGGGGAATGAAGAAAAAGATATAAAATTAGCATAAGAAAACTTGTTCCCATGATCTCTCCCAGCAAAGATAAAAAAATCTACCTTGATCTCTGGGTTTTTCTCTTTGAGGAATTTTCCAGCACCTGTTATTGAACCTCCTGTTCCTATCCCTGCAACCAAAGCATCAATTTTCTCTCCCGAGTCTCTCCAAATCTCAGGGCCCGTTGTCTCATAATGAATCTACGATGATGGAAAATTAATCAGCAGCAATTTTCCTTAATACAAGGCAACCAAACTAGAAATGTGTTGTGAATAATGAGAATACATTTGGATTGGAAGGATTTTCAAATTGTTTGAGAATATAACCATCAGGCGACTTGGCTAGTAATTCTTCTGCCTTCTCAATAACCCCAGCAATTCCTTTCGCTGGGTCTGTAAGATATACCTCAGCTCCAAATGCTCGCAGTATAATTTTTCTCTCAAGGCTCACGTAAGATGGCATAGTCACCTGAAGTTTATAGCCTCGCAATGCTGCTATGAATGCCAATCCTATGCCGGTGTTACCACTTGTATACTCGATCAGAACAGTCTTTTCACCCATCAGTAAAAAAATACTAAATTTAGTTAGATATATCTTGAAGAATACAGACAACATAATAAGTGTCTGAGGAGTGGTGGAAAGGGCCTATTCCTTCAGCATTATAAGCAGTACTATTTGAAAAACTCAATAAACCATGTTTCCTCACTGTGATTGATTTGAAAAACATTATTGTCCAAAACTTAAAAATTATTATTACAGGCCAAAGTTGAAGGACATTTAGAACTTGTTTGATTCCTCTATCACTCCTTGGTTTTAAAAACTGTTTTCTAAAACAATTATACACTACTCAGCAATCAATTTCTTTCCCAAATCTTATCTAAGTTTTAAAAAATATTTTCAAAACACGGAAACAGCTTGGAGAAGTTTTGATTTTTTTCTTATCTTCTTCAATTTTCATCTTGGTCAACCTCTCTCAATTCCACGTTCTATTCCGTATCTTGCACTATTCTCTGCTGGCTATTTAAGGATCTTGTTTGCTTGCACTTTGAAAACCGTACAATTTTTGAAAATGAAAATCAAACACGCCCTTAGTGATGAAATTGGAAAAGCATTTTTGTCCAAATAAAAGCCATGTTTAGAAGTGCAAGGTTGTATTGTTACATGCTCTAGGCAACACAAAGAATCTCCACACCAGAGTACAGATATGTAAATGTAACTTTAACACAGTTAACCTTTCCAGGTGTAATAAGGCCTTTTTTCTCAGCATCTTCGATCATGCTCAATGCAATCCTGAGAGAGAAAAGGAAGACTATCATGAGAACAACCTCAAATATAAATCTTAAAATCTAACAGATCCAAATAGCTCTAGTTTGTGAAATCAAGGCATTCCATGCCTATCTTTGACACTACAGCAAGCTTGCATGTACTCCAGTTTAGCAGCAATGCGGGCTACACATCCTTCCACGATGTTGTTCAGATATACCATTGGGGTATTCCCTATCAACTGCAGAGTGAAGAGAAAAATATTTCATAATTTTTCAACAAAACATAAAAGGAAAAGAAAATACCACAAACATGGTGGAGTAGAATAAATAAGTTTTTAAAGTAAAACGAGGACAAAGAAATAGCTCTACTTCAGTGATATCCGTCTTGATGGCACACTTTGGCTCCATGCTATCAACTCCAGAACGCCTGCATCCCAGACCAAGCGAAGGGTAATTACATGCAGAAAATGAAAAGATTTTTGCATACCATATAATTAGTCACTAACAATGACAAGATGTGCCGATTGATTCCTAAAACAAGTTATGAATAACCCAATCAAAGTCCTTCACAGACAAGAAGCACCAACTAAAGTTCAACAAGCATGAGTACAAATATCAGAACCAAAAACCGCAGCACGAAAACACGGAGATTGAAATTACCAAGTAGAACTTCACTCTTATGTCTTCGATGGCAGGAAGCAAAAACTTTGAATACAAGGATGAGTTTTAGATTCAGACGGAGGACTGAAATTTCTTAAATAAGTGTACTGTTGACAAACAATTTATTATATTTTATTATATTAAGGGAAATATGATAATATAAGAGGTTAGCGTCTTCTCGGTAAGATCCAAAAGTTGCAACTTTAATGCAGAAAAAAAGAGCTTAGACATCACTTCTGGAGTTTCTTTATTAGACAGTTTTTCCTTCTCATAGCAAAACTCATCGTACAACTTTTTTTTTTTAAATAATATAACCTCACGCATATATAAATTATTTTGTTTTGTCTGTTTTTCTATACGGTTATAAAACCCATAATAGAATTTTAAATGTTACAAAAATCTATTTTGGAACACTTTAATTTAACTCTTTACTAAGAATAGTATTGATTTTTCCGAACACGCACCATAAATATACATATGAAATGTTTTTTTTTCGTAAAACATTTAAAATAAGATTTTGAACATATTCAGAACACCTGTTCTACTCTAAATATTGTATTTTTCAAATATCAATTTCATGACATAACCAAAATACTTTATTTTTTAAAATTACCTTTTGCATTACTTTAAACTAATTGCAAAAGAGTGTTTCAGATATAGTTTTTCTTATAACACCTATTATATAATTAAAATATCATATTTTTAGAATATTCGCTATGCCTTGTACTATAAATAAGACTTAAAATGCTACTGGTCCCCTCTGATTAATAATATATGGATTTATATGTGGTCTCCACAAATTTGTTTGTCATTTTGGTATCTGTAATATGTAATTTTATTATTTTGTTTAGTGTGGTAAGGATTTAGTCAGGAAATATCAAAACAAATGAGATATTAGAGATATACGTTTCACTTATCGAAATGAAATGGTATGTTATATGAAATATGACATCATCTTAATAAAAAATAAAAATATAAAAGAAATTATATTACAGCAATTAATATAATAAACATTAATATTATAGAGGTCAAAATAATAAAATAGATACGTTATAGTAGTTATTTCCATATTAAATATACAACTATTTTTACACTAAAAGATAAAAAAAAGACTAAAACTATAAACAAATTTAAATCATCTTAGTTTTATTTAATTTATTATTTTAAAAACTTTAATTAATCCTTTATTGTAAATGGATAATTTAGATTAATTAAGTAATAGGTGTATTTAATTCTTTTTCCGTATATTATTAACATCTTTTCTATAAATTCTTTCCCCTCTCTTTATTTATATGTATTTAATATTTATTTTAATATAAAAATAATAATAATATGAAAATTTTCTTGATTGATATATATGATACTTTAAATAAAAATTTATTTTTATAAAAAAATATATTCATTTAATAAAAAATTAATTATTATAAAAAATCTTATTTTTTATAAAATATATACATTTTAATTTATTATTTTAAAATATTATTTTTTATAAATAATTATATAATAAGTAATAAAATATAATCATATAATTTTTATTTAATTATTTTTCAAGTATAATAATTATTTACAAAAATTATAAATAAAATGTTATATTTATTAATTAATAAATATTAATAAAAATAGTATTATTTTATATTTTCAATTAGAATAAATAAAAAATATAAATATTATGTGAAAAATAGGTTAAATACAATAATGAATGTTTGAATTGTATTGTTAAAAAAATATTAAATATTTCAATTTTTTTACTATTGAAAATGTTGACCAAACATACTTTGAATTCAACAAAAGTACAAAGTTTGTTGATAAAAATAAGTTAAGAAAACTTGTTGTGTTAAAGTAATTCCTTTTGTATTGACACAATTATAAAATGTAATTGAAAAAGTTAAAAGAGTAGATACTTAACAAAGTTGTTTATATTGGTTCGTCTAATAACTCAGACTATGTTTAGTTTTTTAATCAAACTGATTGAGTTCCATTATACAAACTTACACTGCAAAGTACAAGTATTATTTTGTCTCGTAGCCATTTCTGGCTAACCCGTTCAAGTATTAATTTTTACAAGTCACTTCTGACTTAACCAAGTATACTTTGGAAATGTAACCACTCCTGACTAACCCTTTTACAATATGAAAAGAGTGCGATTAAAAATCACACGATTGCTAGTATAGAATAATAATATAGACATATAAAAAGGATAAGATTTTTTTAGAGTTTGTTAGACACACAAGTATTCTTCTAAAGCTTGAAGAGTGAGGATAGAAAATAGCAGAGATTTAACACTTGAGGAGAGTTCACATTAGAATCCCATTATGATATCTTCAACTTTAGGTTGACTTCAACATCTTGATCTTCAATAGTCTTTTTAAGGCTTCACGTCATGTTGTAGCTCTTCATGCAATAAATGCATCACCTTTTAACACAAAATCTAATAACTTATAGCACTTGTCTTATATTGGATAGTGAACTTTATTTTTTTTAGTGTAAGTTGACTTTTGTACATGTTAGGTGTATTTCAAGAGTTGATAAAGCCGAGTGAGTAAGGAATTTTGTGTGACAAAGTAGCTTTTGCTCTTTTTTTAAAACATGTTTGAGAAGACATGAGATTTTCTTGAACTTTGTGCTTAAGACGATATTGAGGAATGTTCATGTACTTCAAAGGATAATGTTATTGAAGCATATCATCTTATGAGGGTATTGTTTGTCAGACTATAATGTAACAAATGTGACGAGGTGCATCATCTCTCAAACAAAAATCCATTAATGTTCTTAAATATTGACTCAAAACCTTAGGATGTTGGATTTTCTCTAACATATTCTTATTCAATTAAAATAATTAAAAAAATTAAATGTGTTTCTATTATAATTTTGATATGTGAAGAAATAATAATCAAATTTATATTTTGATTGAAAATATACTTTAAATAAATATTTAAATATAGTTGTGTTATTTTAAATAAATATTTAAATATAATTATATTATTTAGAATACATTGTATTTTAAAAATTAATTGTATAAATATATATATTTTATTATTTGTTATATAATAATTAGAGCTGTCAAAATAGGTCTGGCCCGATGGGCTGACCCGTATAGCCTATGATTCAAGTCAAGCTAGGCTTAAAAAATTGTGGTCTATATAACAATAGGCTTTTTTTAGTCTGACCCATTTGGCCCGATGCCCATATGGGCCAAGGCCAGGCTGGCCCGTAGGCTCATGGGCTGGCCCGTTTATTTTTTATATTAAATTTTTATTCTTAATTGTTATGTTGTCATACCAAAGAAAGAAACCCTAGTGTTTCAGATTCTCTGTTTTCTTCTTCATTTCTTCTCTTTCTTTCTCATAAGCTATTTCATCTCCTCTACTGTACTACTCCTCTAAAATCTCACAACTCTCTGTTATGTTGTTTAGTAGTTGTTTGACTCTTTTGGAAGTACTTAGTATGTGATCTAAGTTTTTTTTACAAGTTATTCAAATGTAAACACTTTTACACACACATTCCTGTAATTATATTATATATTTATATTTATATTGTTGATAAAAAATTATATTGTAGATATATTGTAATATTTTTTCAATTTTTAATTAGGCTAAAAATGGCCCGTTGGCCTAACATAGGGTCAGGCCAGGCCAAAAAATTGTGGTCCGATTTAAAATATAGGCTAGGCTAGGCTATCAGATTTTCTGAACTTGACCCGTAGGACCGGGCCGCCCGTTTTGACAACTCTAATAATATATAAAAACTAATTAATATTTTAAAGAAGTAAATCTTATATTAATAAAAAATTTAGGTTATTAAAAAATTATTTAAAGTATAAATAAATATTACAAACATTAATAATTTTAATAAAGTCATAACATGACATCAAATTTTTTATGTTTAATCATAAAATAATTAATTAAAATGTATATATATTTTATAAAAAAGATAAGGTCTTTTATAAAAGTAATTTTTTTTGTCTAGAATGTAATTTAAAGAAGATTTTTATGTTATACTTTTTATATTAATATTAAATACATATTAATAAAGAGAGATGAAAGATAATTTATAAAAAAGATGTTGATGATACATTGAGAAAGAATTAAATACATTTATTATCTAATTAATCTAAATCTTTGTTTAAAATTAATTTAAATCCTTTAGTGACGTTTTGGATTCTAGAATAAATTATATTGCTCACTTGTCTTTTCCATTAGTATATATGCATTTATGAGAGTTAAGTATAATAATATTGTTTATAAATAGAAACCTATTACGACATGTCTTTTATAACATTCGAATTGTATTTGAGCGAAAATTTAATAAAAGAGAAACTTTGAATTATAATTAAAAGAGAAACTTTGAATTATAATAAACATTTTACTTATAATGAATTCTCTCGTCGGTTGAAGTTCATTAACACTTTAATTCAATCTTACTTATCGATGTGATTTTTTTAATCATTTTTTATTTATCTTCTATTTGTTTGTTAGTAGGTTTTCTATTATGTTTCTCTTTTTTATGATAAAAGATATAAAAGTGAGTTTGTATCATCTATGAACTATTTCAAATAAATTGTAACATTAAACTAAAAGTAGAACATATAATTAGTTCAATTAGGGATGATGTAGGTCTCTTTAACACATTTTAATTTTAATTTTGATAGTTAAATAATTGATTATATTTTAAATCATTATATTTCTAAGTATATGTTTGGATTATACATTTAAGCTAAATTTTGATAGGTAAATAATTGATTAATCCATTGAACAACAAGAAATTTAAAACCTAAACATACATTATCACTTGTTTAGTTAAAAAAAACAAATATATTTAACGCTATGTATTCATGAGTAAACATATTTTTTAATTAATAAATTGTACTACATCATGCATACTTCTGGTAATAATTATTTTCTTACAATGCATGGGTATACTATTATACTATTATATATTTTTAATTAATGAGACTATTGCATAGTTATGGTCGTTACACAAAATGTTTCCCACCTATTTGTTAAAATCCATTTATTTACATCCATTACATTAATTAAATTTATATAATTGTATTTTATTATATTTTTTATCGATGCTTACTTCGAATATAACATTACCAAGAATTGACTAAGTGCAAAAACATATGACTACAATTCAAGGTAATTAATTTTAATATATATATATTATTATTATTTTATGTAAATTAAATGTGTTAACTAAGTTTATATTGAAATGTAATCTAATGAACAAACTAAATGCTAAATGGAACTATATATAATGAAATGAATGAAAATTAAATTAAAATTATAGAAATTAGATTACATAATTTCCTCTAACTAGTTATTAGTAAATAAATTATTTATATTTTATAAATCAGTTTCAAGTTATTAGATCTTAGACCGATATATAAAATTAATTTTGATTTTAACAAAAGGTGGTTGTTATATTAGGTTAGTTTCTAAACTTCTTGTTTTATTAGGTTTATTTTTTTTATAAGTTTTTAAATTTTATGATTATTGATCTTTGTAATATTTATTTAAAATTATTTTTTATATCATTTAATAATATTAAATTATTTATATTTTTATTAATGAAATTTCGTGGTTTGATTATAAATAATATTAAAATAGTATAAATTGTAGATCGTGAATGACTTTTTCAAATTGATTAGATTGAGAATTTTTTTAAATAGAATAAAACGTGAATGTTTAATGATGATTAGGGTGAAAATCACACTTGTATATATTTATGTAATTCAACCTCATTTAGTAGAATGAGAGAACATATGACAATAATTAAACACATTACCATTGCATGCATCATGGTTAAACCGCCACCGAAAATCAAATATTAACCATGACTTAATAATTTTTTTTGAAACATCTCATTTTTTTATTAATACGATAACATGACATACAAAATATCATATCATGTCCGAGGATGATATCATCATCATCGTTTAAGGAGAATATATTATTAAAAAACAATAAATTTTTATATGATTGAGGATAAAATAATAATGAAAATATAAAATAAGTATATTATACTATATTAAAAGAACTACAAAAGATATATTTTGAATCAATTTATGTGATATATGGGTGTTGATTTTTTAAAATTCTATTTTAGAGATAAAATGTCTTAATTTTATCACACATTTTAAAAAAGGTGAGAATTAAATTAAGAGTTATATATGATTTTAATTTCTTATATATTTATCAAAACTATGTTTTGTTTTTCTTTAAATTTATTTCGTCTTTATATTTTATAAATAGGTGTAAATAATCATCGATTACAAATAAAAATATATTTTAAAAAAAAATATAAAAAGAAATGGAAAGAAAAAAATAAATTTTTTTAAAAATATAACTAATAATAAAATAGAAAATTATAAAGAAAAAAAAAATAATATATATTAAGAGAATTTATAAAAGATAAAAATAAATAAATTGAAATATAATTTTGACAAATAATTTAAGAATTAAAAATATATTTAACTCTTAAATTAAAATGAGAGAGACTTTCCTAAAAAATATATTATTGAGAGGACCCATGCATGTCACATATAAAATTACTCCTAAATTAAATTCATTTACAGATATTATGTCATATATTAGTCGAAGAATAAACATTTAAAAGTTGATAATGTATTACACCAACTATCATTATAAAACAACAAATACATAAATTTTAATATTTCAAAACTTCTATCAACTTCTTAAGTTCCATAACCTTAGTTTTAGCTTTATAGATTTCATCTTGATTACATCAATTGAATTAATCTCCTTTTCACTTTTTCTTAAGCAAAATACTGGCAATATTATCAAGATAAAATTTAAATCTTATTTCCATAATTTAGCAACACACTCATTCACAATAAGTAAATAATAATTCTTTCGAAAAAAGATAATAGTAGAAAGAATGTTATTGATATAGTTATCCACATAAAATGTTACACTACTATTTTATTTGAAGTGGGGTGAGAGTGAAAATAAAAAAGTAGAAAAAAAATTTTTAGATTAGAAAAATAAAAAAATCAAGAGAAATTAGTGAAAGGTTAAAAGTAAATTTAATTGATGTAACTGAGAAAATAATAATAGAGTAATATGATAAATGATTAAAATACTTTTAATTGAGTTTTAATGAAAATGAGTGTGAATTGAAATTAAAAGACAATTAATTATAAAGTAATTAATATGTGAAATTGGAAATAGTATTAAAAATTATATAATTTTTAAAATTTAATTAACAAAAATTTATATAAATTACTATAACAAAAGTTTATGCTAACATATTTTATCAAAAATTACATAAATCTTAAATTGTAAAAATATAAATTAAAAACAAAATATTAATCTCATTATTTATATTATTATATTATGAACGAATATTTCAAAAAGAAAACAAAACCAAAACGTGAATGAATATCAGTATGTAATTATTTATAGCTAAAATTACAAGCACAGCATAAATATGCAACCAAAAGGAAAATTAAGATAAATAATACAACTTAATGCACTATTACACATGGCAAAGATAAATAATTCAAATCAAATTATAAAATATATATGTTAGAAACTGCAAACATATGTATAATAAGTAATATACATAAATTGGGTGAACATAATCAACCGATTATGTGCATTCTCATACTAGATTATACTTAATACTAGATTATACCCTTTGCAGTGCACATTCAACTCATGATATTTTAATCTTGTTTTTAAATATTTATTTTGGACCGATATAACTAGTTTTGGTCGAATAATTTTTAGAAATATTTGTTTCTTTTCACTTTTTTTAATTGAGACTCGGTTCTTAGGAATATATGTGATGAGATTCTGACATTCAAATTAGTATTTTTTTAAAGATATTTCAGTGTAATTAATAAATAGTATCTATTTTAAAGTTACTTATATTTATATTATTTTTAGATAATTTTTTTTATCCTTAAGAGCTTTTCTATTTTAAATTTGATCTCGATGAGGTGTCATTCTCCTTAATTAGAGATTAAGACTTGCTTTGACTTTATAGAGAGTTAATTATATTAACTGAGACCATGTGATTGATCTATTCCACTTCATCGGGTACCTATTAGGTTAACCTTCTCGGTTCCTTCGCTACAAACCTCATATCAAGTGCAAAACAACATATTTAATCAATAATGGCAAGAACAAGTTAACCAACATACAAATGTATTCCATTACATTGTTTAGGAGGAGAATATAAATGGGAAAGAGTGAACCATTCAATGACTATCTCCAACATTATGTGTAGTAAAAAAAAAAAGGTACTCTGCATCACGGTGGAAGAATTCATTCTTATGGTAGATGGTGTAACTGTCACTGCCAAAATAATAACTTCAAATGCTCAACTTTCACTGCATAGACAATGAGGTAATTTACAAAAGTTCAGCTAATCTTCTATACAAATCTTTCACATATTACATGAGAAAAAAGTTGCTTGAATTGATCTAAGTTGCAGACACGTAGAATAAATTAGATGAAAGTTAACTATAATTGACTGTAATGTAAAAACAAAATAAAAATAAGGAGAAGAGATTAATAATACATGTTAGGTGGTTTGACTATTTGAATATAGGTGTCTCTAATGGGATGAACAGAAGAGCAGTGCGTCACCCAACACTTGGCCGTGCGTACCAAACTCCGAAACGACACAGATCCAAAACTTTCTTCTCTCTCTCGGTCGTTTACGAACCAACCAACCCACCTCAGCTGTAACTGTCACTATGGGAGTGCCAGCCTTTTACCGGTGGCTCGCCGACCGCTACCCGCTCTCCATCGCCGACGTAGTCGAGGATGACCCCGCCGTGGGTGACGATGGCGTTCCGTTGTCTATCGACGCTTCTAAACCTAATCCCAATGGAATGGAATTCGACAACTTGTACTTGGACATGAACGGCATTATCCACCCTTGTTTTCATCCCGATGACAGGGTTAGTATATAACGTTTCTTTTCTCTCTTTACTCCGAGCTTGAATGGAATAATATGAAGTTCCGAATTTCGGCTTAAACTTCATTTTTGAAGCTCTGGTGCTGATTTTCTTAATTCAATCCAGTTAGCTATTATATAGTGAACTGATGTGATGTCGTGTTTCTGTTTAAGTTGGTAAGTGGCTTTTGCTGAACTTACATAAAATATTTGAACGCAGCCGGCACCTGCTACCTATGCTGGTGTGTTTAAATCAGTATTTGATTACATTGACCATCTCTATTCGTTGGTTCGTCCAAGGAAGCTTCTATACCTTGCAATTGGTATGAGTATACATTTATGATGTTTTTTTTTCTCATTTTCGTTTGTTTCCGATACCTTTTGTTTCTACAAGGATGTCTAACTCTGCTCTTCCTTTGTAAATTTTAGTTTTTTAGCAAAATGAACTTGACTCACATGACACAAGTGTTCTCCTCCTTGCAAGTACTCCCCTGCTTAACCTAGAATATTCCTCTAGGATGGAGTGACTCATTTTCACATTTTATGAATAAAGAAACTCAATGTAATGTAATAATAGAAAGATTATCAATATCTATAGAACCAACGTAAGTTATTCCTATTCTAGGCTAAAATAGGAGAATCTAACATAGGAAAAGGCTCAAGAGTTCTAGAATGTAACTAGTTAAGTAAGTGTACAAGACCAAGGTCAAGACCTTTGTTTATCTTAAAAGTAACCCATATTAAAACTGACACTGGCAAATAAAAAACTTATACTGGTATATTCAATTTTCCTCAAGCTACAATCTTCCCGTGTGTCTGTAATTTTCAAACTGATAATGCCTGGCTTCTGTTTTAC
Source organism: Lablab purpureus (assembly GCA_030347555.1). NCBI lineage: Eukaryota > Viridiplantae > Streptophyta > Magnoliopsida > Fabales > Fabaceae > Lablab > Lablab purpureus. The sequence goes on from CM059260.1 coordinate 29,293,637, forward strand.
TTTGAACCCATTTTCTCATTTCATTTATTTATTGCCCTATCACTTTTGCCTCTTCTTTCCTTACTTTGTAATTTGCAGACGGTGTTGCACCAAGAGCCAAAATGAATCAGCAACGTTCTCGGCGTTTTCGAGCTGCAAAAGATGCAGCTGAGGCTGTAAGAATGCTAATATTGGTCATGCATGCAAGGTACTCCTATGTTTTCTGTGATGAATTTTGAGTTATTGTGTTTATGTGACCTTATAGGAAGCTGAAGAGGAAAGGCTGAGGAAAGAATTTGAGGATGAAGAAAACGTTTTGTCTTCTAAAGACAAGCCTGAGACTTCAGACTCTAATGTCATTACCCCTGGAACTCAATTTATGGCTGCTCTGTCAGTGGCTCTCCAGTATTATATACAGACTAGATTGAACCACAATCCTAGCTGGCGGAATACAAAGGTGCAATTGACATCTTATAAAATTAATTCTTTATGCTCTTGATACCTTCAAGATGGATGATTCCTTTCGGTGGAGTAATCCCGTATATTTTTTTCTTTATACATCTGGTTTTCAGGATACTTTGTCTCTATATATTTATTTACGGGGCTGCATTGGGTGATTAATTATTTGAAGGTTATATTGTCTGATTCAAATGCGCCTGGTGAAGGAGAGCATAAAATAATGGAATACATCCGGTTACAACGCAACCTTCCCGGTTTCAATCCAAATACTCGACATTGTTTGTATGGGTTGGTGAGTTTTTTTCCTGTTTTGAATTTTCATTTTATCTGCTTTTGGTGTCTTTATCCTTTCCTCGATATTTGCATGATACAATCCTTAAACCAGGATGCTGATTTGATTATGCTCTCCTTAGCTACACATGAGGTTCACTTCTCAATATTGAGGGAGGTTAGTTTCCAATGTATGGAGTTTTTATGATATTATTAGCTCATTGATCTCTATGGGTGTCTCAAATGATTACTTAATGCATGAACAGGTAGTTACTTTACCAGGTCAACAGGATAAGTGTTTTTTGTGTGGTCAAGTTGGCCATTTTGCTGCTGATTGTCAAGCTGAGGACTTTGATACTCCTGAGGATAGCCCAATTCACAAGAAGAAATATCAGGTTTGAGAATTGAAGTCCAGCATATTGACCCGAGTCTTTATATTTCTATTCTGTTTGTTTTAAATTTTAAACTAATTCATATTATTTACAGTTTCTTAACATCTGGGTGCTGCGTGAATATTTGCAATTTGAATTAGAGATACCCAACCCTCCATTTGAGATTGACTTTGAACGAGTAGTGGATGATTTTGTATTTCTATGCTTCTTTGTCGGCAATGATTTCCTTCCACATATGCCAACATTAGAGATCAGAGAGGTATGCATCCAAAATGCATCGTGTTACACTGAGCTGTAGCAGGAAACAAAAAATATGGCATTGCCATTTACATCTTGTTACTACTATGTTTGGGATCTAAGCATGCTTAGGTTATGACTTATGTTTCTCTGAATATTTGTCTCTTTCTATTTATGAATGCTATTATCTTTAATAAACTCTCTACTATTTCAGGGGGCTATAAATTTATTGATGCATATATACAGAAAGGAATTTTCTGTCATAGGTGGTTATCTTATTGACGCAGGCAAGGTAAGTTTATTTTCTCAGTAATCAAAACTAAGTTATATAATCATTCTGTTTTTTAGTATGTCACTCTGTTGTAATTTATTCTTCAGCATGATGAAGTCTTCTCCAACAATTATCTCTTCACTTAAGTTGTTTGTTTTCGTGCTTTGATATATTAGAGTTTTTTAACTTATTTGAACAGGTTAACTTGTTAGGATATGTAGTCTTTTATGTGTATCTATTATGTCAGGACTATTACTAGACTTGACTTGTCCTTTGCAGTTTGAGTGATTAGTTAGTTTCTGCAGGTTCTTTGTCTTAATCACTGGACACCTAGTTGTCATTCACATCCTTAGATACCTCAAAAAGTCTTTAGCATAAGGACTGCTATATGAAAATAAGAGAAATACTTAGATGTATGGGTATTGTGATGTGAGCAGGATCTCCTATAGACATGCGTTTCACTATTGGATATTGTGTTTTCGTGGGAGACAATATTATTTTTTGGAAAAGTAAAAAACACAATGTGGATGTTTAGTCTAGTGCTAAAATATAGGTTGATGACGTCACTCAGAAATTGTGTGGATAAATAACTATAAGTAGCACTTCCAATTCTGTATTTCTTGAGAGAACCAAAAATAGAGAAATTGATTGTCATTTTGTTGAGAGAAGTTGTCCAATGAAATTTGCACAGAATTTTTGAGCTCCTATGATCAACTTATGTATATTTTTACTAAGTCCTTAAGAAGACCTTGAATTCAATTTATATGTTCCAAGTTTAGTACACACAATTTGCTTGCTTCAACTTGAGAGGAAGTGTTAGAATAGTTTAACTTGTTTGAATAGATTAACTTGTTAGGATAGTTTTAACTTACTTTTTGTAATACCTATCCTTCATCTTGGTGTAGTGCTTTTAGATCTTTTCTATGTATCTCTTACATCAGGATTCTTATAAATACATGAATCAGCTAGGAGATGCATTAATCCATTAAGCATTCTTTTTTATATTTTCATTCTCAAGTGGATATAACTTCAATTCCCATACCTCACAGGTTTTCTTAGATAGAGTGGAACGATTTATCCAGTTTATTGCTATTCATGAAGATCAAATCTTTCAGAAACGAGTTTGCATTCAGCTGGTATTCTGCTTTCTAACCAATTTCATGAACTGATATTCCTTAGCTATATGTTCCTTTAATATGCTTTTTGTATGTTACTAATACCTGGATGTAATTCATGTAATTGTATTTACAGGCTGCAGAAAATAATGAAGAGATTAGAGCTAGGGCAAGAGGAGAAATGCCTCGAGAACCCCGAGCCTCGCTTGTGGATAAGGTTAAATAATAAGATATATGGCCAGATTATTTTTTGTATTTATGTTTTGATTTTCTATAGCATGTTTTGGAACACCACCAAATTGCTTTTCTGGACTGCAAAAGCAATTCTACTGGTGCTCCCAAACAGACACTAAGGGTAGCATGTCTGTGACAGCAATGCTAGGTCACTGTTTGACCTTCAAATCCAATGAGCAATTCATAAATACTTATCAATTTTAGAACTAGATGATTCTTATTTTTTCAGGTTAAATTAGGGGATCCTGGATACAAGGAAAGATATTATGCTGAAAAGTTTGGTGTATCAAATCTGGAGGAGATTGATAAAATCAAGAAAGATACTGTAAGTTCTATGTTTGACGTAATACTGATGTTCTAAATATTTTTGCAGTTCTAGGATCACATGATATGCTTTTACATTCAAATCTAATGCCCACACGTGATTTAATCTTTTAAATGCCGATAGTGTCCATTTATATCATTCTGACCTAGAAAGGAAAGTATACAAACATATTTCTACCTTTTCTTTTTAATTGATGTGGCTATACTTTTAGGGTCTTGATTCTTGAACTTTTTGGTACTCTTCCCTCTACTTGTGTATTCCAAAGGAGGAAAGGGAGTCTGCTTATGCCCTCCAACTGCATGTTGTCTTCAAATGGGTTTAGATCTGTTGATACTGTTTTAAATAAAGTTCAATGTTACACCAAAGAATAACATCTTATTTGATATATTTCAGAAAATCTAATGTTGGACTACAAGTAGAGGTCATGTGCATTCTAAGCAGTGATAAATGATTTGTTGATTCTGAATATTTTGCTTTCTTGTGAATATTATCTATCTCATCCTAATTAATTTCTTATTTAGAACTGGAATTCAGCTCATTGTTTTAGTTGTCTTTTAGGTCTTGAAATATGTGGAAGGGCTTTGTTGGATTTGCCAGTATTATTACCAGGGTGTCAGCTCATGGAAGTGGTTAGTGATAATTTATTTATTTATTTATAGGTTTTAAGTTATTTTTGTTTATCATTTTTCTCCGTGATTCACTTGGCAAGCTGGTGTGTTTTACATGTATGAAAGAGACAAAAATAGATGGAAGAGGCGTTGAAACTGTGCGTGTATGGACTACACAAGAGTGTCCATTTTATATAAGTTGATGACATGATGACATAAATACAGAATAAGACATGCTTATAAATCACATTTTAATAAACGTAATTCTAATTAGATATTCCTGTAATTATAAAGATCCTAATTAAATAAGGAAATAAATCAAAATATGATAGAACAAATCTTTATAAGTATTTATAGGTAACATATTTAGATATTTCTTTTATTCTAACACTCCCCTCAAGCAAACTAAAGCTTATTAAACTATAGGTTGTTATGAGAAAATAATTCACTTTGCCATAAATTAAAAATAATTATGTATTATATTAGCAAACCAAATCAGGACAGTGGAAATTTGACATTCATGTCAAAATAAGAGATACAACGGAAGAAGAAGTGACTAATTAAAGTTCTATTTTTTACTTTTGGTAACTCAGTAGAGGAATAGCGACAAAACATGTCATGGAGGATGGTACTGCTCTAATATAGCTTTCAATTAGTTTTGCCGAAAAATGGTCATGTTGAGAGAGAGAAAACAGATGAAAGAGAAGAGATGATGAAAACTATGTGTGCGTGGACTACACAACAAAGTCATTTTATATAAACGGATGACAAATACATGATTTGATATGTCTAGAAATCATATTATAATAGATCTGATTCTAATAAGGTATTCCTATAATTGTAAAGATCTTAATTAAATAAGGAACTAAATTAGGACACGGTGGAAAAGTGACATTCAGGTTAGAAATAAGAGATATAATGAAAGAATGACTAATTAGAGTTCCATTTTGTTTTGTTTTGGGGAACTGAGTAGCATAATAGTCACAAAACAGGTCATGGAGAATGGTACTGCTTTGATATAGCTTTCAGTTAGTTTTGCAAGCACAAGCCATGTTGAAAGAGATAAAACAGATGAAAGAGATATGAAAACTATGTGTGTATGGACTATGCAACAAAATCATTTTATATAAACTGATGACAATAAATACATGATATGATGTGTCTATAATTCATATTCTAATAGATCTGATTCTAATACGGTATTCATGTAATTAGAAAGATCTTAATTAAATAAAGAAACAAGTAAAAATATAAAAGAAGAATAAATCCTAAGAGAGTATCTAAGATACTTTAAAATATTCTAAGATAATAATTTTAGATATTTCTTATATTTCTAACAGTTACTAACAATTAAGAAGTTTTTGGTCTAAAACACCACTGTTGGTTTCTCAGAAAATCAAATTCAACTACTTGGACCTGTTGTAAAGCTAGAAAGCTGTTTGGCTAGATGTTTTATCATATTGTTATTATTATTTGCTTAAAGAAATCCTAGAGTAATGAATGGGCTTGCATTAAGAAGATCTGAATATTATAAATTTTAAGTATGCACTTCAAATATGATAACACAGTGTTAAATAATGTGTCTTTAATCTTTTTCTTAATTTATTGAATTAGTTGAGCGTAACTTGATGAACGTATCCGTTCATGCTCCACATCTGTTCTTCTTTGAGCAAACAAAAATTCAAGGTTGCACATCTTTCCCTTCTGTGTTAACTTCAATGCTACAGTTCTTGACTTCAAGTTTCATTAAATTATGTTATACTCTCAATGTTGTTTGCTAGCAGGAATTTATTATTGTCGTTTGAGAAACAACTTAACATAATATAGAGTAGATGCCTTGATGAGGCTGAGTTGCTTTAAGATAATTGACTTGAATTGCTAGAAGTTGATAAGATTCCAAATAGAATTGACACAATTTGGAATTTATGGGTTAAGGATTGGAATCAATTTAAAAATTAGGAATTGAAAACAAAACTAAGAAACCTGATAAAAGAATCCCACAAACAAGGTTTGATAAGTCTAAAGAATTGATGAATTCTTGATAAGATCGCAAGATGCAGGAGACTCACTTATAAGTAAATAAAAAAAAATCAAATCCCTATATTTCAAGCAAATTCTAAACTTGTAGAGATACAAATTCTGACTACAAGCAATATATTAATAATTCATTTTAACTCTCCAAGCATGTTGTACATGTAATCAACCTAGTCTCCTCAAAGTGTGGGACCTTCAACAATCGGGCCTCCAACAGATGAGTCACCTTGTGCTGCAATGCCTCCTGGACCTTTCTAGGCCTTCCTCTAGTTGTGGATCCACCTAAAGTCTTGAATAGGGTCTTGTTGTGATCCTTTTCGTCATGACCTTGGGCTTTTATGTCCACATCAGAAGTGTTCCTCCATTTTAGTTGAATTATCGTTCATGACTGTTCAATCTTCTTACTGTTAACTTTTATTATTTCTTCAGGTACTACCCATATCATTATGCTCCCTTTGCTTCTGATTTTAAAGATCTAGCTGATCAAGAAATAACTTTCTTCCCAGGAGAGCCATTTAAACCATTTGATCAGCTCATGGGCACCCTACCTGTTTCAAGGTTTCTTCCTTCTCTTATGGTTAAATTAAATCTATTATATCATTCTTTCTGTTTCACTTATTTATTTTCTATTGCAGTTCAAGTGCACTGCCTAAGAAATACAGGGATTTGATGACTGATCCTTCATCTCCTATTTTTCACTTTTACCCTACTGGTAGTATAATTTGTCTATTAATTGCTTATTATTTATTCTGTTCATTTTTACATATTTTCTTGTTCTGACATGACATGATTACCTATTTGACAGATTTTGAGATTGATATGAATGGCAAACGATTTGCATGGCAGGTATTATAGCGTGTTCACCAATTAGGAATGCCTTAGAATGAAGTGGGAGTTAAGGTTTATTTAATTACTTCTGGGTTGCTTTTCAGGGTGTTGCCAAGCTGCCATTTATTGATGAGAAGAAATTGCTTGCGGCCACAAGAAAGATTGAAGATACATTAACGGTTTGGAATTTTTATGTGAATGTGTGTGTGGAAGGGGAGGAAGATTGTTTTGTATATTTGTTATTATAATTGACTAAGAATACTTTTTTCATGTAAATTGTTGGTTGTTGAATTGCATGAAAGAGTAAACTGTAAAATTAAACCTTGTGGTTCATCTTGAATCCTCTAGGAATTTTATGTTTAAAATAAGATCAGAGTTGCATGTTGAAATGCAGCTGCAACTCTTTAAGTGGGAATTGTCGAATGTTGATTGACTGTAGCCATTTTTAGCTAGATAAATTTGTTAAGTCTTAATATTCCTCATCTGTTCTATTTTTGCCGCTCAATTGCTGGAAGATGTTGTTTTACAGCAAAAAGAATTCAGGAAAACTTCTAATTCTCGTGTCTTTAGTGCTTAATTTCAATTTTCTAAATGCAGGAGGAAGAACAATCTCGGAACAGTGTGATGCTTGATTTGCTATATGTCAATCGCGCACATGATTTGGCTTCACATATCTTATCTTATTACCATGTTTGTAGTCAATTAGCCCCACATGAAAGATTTGTCCGGCCAATTGACACAAAAGCTAGGTTGGTGAATATGCTAGTGATCATCATTCATCATTTTGAATTCTGGTATCTATTTTATAGGCTCTTATACTTGTTTTGTTATTCTTGTTTGTAGCGGTGGGATGAATGGATATCTTTGGTTATGTGAAAGAAATGTTTTTAGCTCTGTTGTATCTTCTCCCATTAGAGGATTGCAAGATGTTGAATGTAACCAAGTCTTGTAAGTTTTGTCCCGTGTGACTACACCTATGGAATAATTTAATCTTCTGTAGAGAACTCATGTTTAGTGTTTTTGTATTTCAGAAAAATTACATTTCTTAACCCTAGTAGACACAATCATATCCCGAGACTTCCAGATGGTGTAGTAATACCCAACAAGGTTTGTGTTCTGACTGACTATTAGCATCATCTGACTTGTAAAGTTAATCAGTTCTGATGATGGATGGAGCTACGCTACTGTTGCTTATTTATTTACTCATGAACCACTTGTGTCAATAACTATTAACTAGGTTTGGGGAGTTAGCTCAGACAGACTTATCAATTATTTTGGCCTCTTATTTGTTTTTGGTTTTTATTTATTTACATGGTGATACATGTTTGAAATAATAATTGTAAATGTGCTCAGGAAATGTCATCTTCATTTATCGTGTGTTTAAATGTATTTTGTGTTCCTTGGTGTTGGTGTCTATAAATTTCCCTCAAGATTATCCTAGCGAATAGTCTCCACAATAAAGCTATATACATATCTTACACAACCTGTCTACTACATTTAACTAAACAATAAAGCATTCTCATTCTCTAAATTCAGTTAAATATCCTGTTCCGTCTCTCTTCCCGTCTAAATTCAATAATACCTGCCGTTTCCTTCTCTGTTCAATAAGATAGACCTCACTTCCACGTTGTTTTTGTTTGCAGGTATTAAAAGCCACTGATATTAAACCTTTTCCTGTGCTGTGGCACGAGGACAACATTGGTCAGCGACTGCAAGCAAGAGAAAGGTGAGAATCTGTTTCCATGAGGACGTCAGGTTTCTGCAATATATTTCATGTTCTTGCTGGCTGGGTTTCAAACATACAATATTGCAGCGCTGCCCAAACTGATTGCAAAGTTTAATATTCCAAAGGTTATCAAATCTTGAATTCCAAACTAATTTTTGAATCATAAACTGAAGATCATATTGAATTGTAACATTCAGAGACAACTAAAAATAGCATGAAAAGCATCATAATAAAGGATGCAATAGTGCTGAATGTAATACTTTTAAACAAATAATTTACAAAACAAGTTAACCACAAGTCAAACAACACAATTGAGTCTCACTATCAACCTATGTAGAAGCCAATACATAAAAACCAGTAACATAATTCTTTGCATGTTTCTTCTAAATGGTATTTCGTCCAAAGATCAGCATCCCATAATGTGGTGTGGACATTGGATAAGAATTACATTTTATTTGTAGTCTTTTGTTGAGAACAGAAGATTGTCCTAAGACCTAAGAAAATACCCTTTTCTGTGAGCTATATATACTGATTGCATGAAGCTTATGCTTTAGCATAATTAGAACTGAGACCTTATATAGCAAAATAAGGTTCGTATACAGTGCCCGTCAATGGAATAGCTGCCAAATAGGGTGAGTGTGTGAATGTGAAGTCCATATTTTAAAAGAATGAAAACATAGCAATGGATAAATAAACAGTGTGCATTCAGTAGTGCTCCTCCAGGTTGTTTTCATTTTAACATTTAAGCGTATAGAATATTTTGACTTTTATGAGAATCAATGAAAGATAGGATAACAAAAGTTAACAAATCAGTGAATCATAATGGGTGATGTATCGGTGACTTTCAATCCAAGCATGTAATTTTGTTGACTTTCCTGACCATTCTGTATATGATGCATCCCACAGGCCACAAGTACCTGGAGCCATAGCTAGATCTCAACTGGGAGAAGCAGCTCATCGACTTGTTAATAACACCCTCAACATTAAATCAAATAACACATCCCATGGAATGCTAGAGCAACCTCCAGTCCATCATACAATGAACAGGCTTCAATCAGCTGGATATGGAAAACATTATGGTGGGAACGCAAGTGGTTATAATGGAAAACACAATCACCATGGGGTAATGACTCCAAAATATGCTGGACACAATGACAGACAGAATTTTAAGATACGAGATAGGTTACAGCGTGAAGAACAGTTCCACAATATGAAAACTGAGTTTTATGCTTTAACGATGGAGGAAAGGGAGAGACCTAGGTCGTTGAGGCTTCCAAGTTCCAGACCAATAACCAATTTACAAACCCGGTCTGTGCAGAACACGGATCCTTCAGTACCACCTCCAAAGTGGATGACTAAAGCACAACCTACAAATGGCATGCCTACTAGGCTTCAAGAAGCTGCATTGGGGCCATCAAATCATGATAAGCAGACCAAGAAGGTTTACCAAGTTAAAATACGTCAGCTAGATACAACAGCAGAATCTGGGAATCAGTAGTGGTTGTTGTGGAACTGGTTGCGAGTTGTTAAACACAATTTGCGGCTAGGAATCAGCACACAAGTGTTGCTTTGTTCCATAGTACGGAACTATGTTATTGTGGTGCGGTGTATGTAAAATTATGTAGGGCTTACTAGCTTTGCGTAGCAATTAACCTTAATGTACATACCTGACGTGAATAGAATTTGATTCGTTTACTAGGAAATAAAGGATATTTATCTGGGATTGTCATGCCAAGCATCTGTATGTTGTACGAGATATAGAAACTGTTACATGGAGGAAGCTGCTCTATGACTTTCTGACTATTCTGGTCGGCTTTATTTGATGAAAGGTCCAAGGGACTGAAAGAGGGGCTGCTCATTTCTCCTACGCATATTTTCCACCAAACTAAAGGAGTATGCTGACTACTAACGTGCTCCGTATGTAAGCATCTATTCTTCTTTTATTTTGGGGCATAAAACAATAATTTAAATCCTAATATTCAGGGGTGATGTTCCTGGTTTGGTGACTATTTTGATTTTCGGCCACATTATGACCTCTTAGTTTTTAAATTTCTATTAATTGGATATTATATATTGTTAACAAAAGCTGTAAAGTTATTATCACATGATAAAGTCTATATTTCAATGTCGTACGACAATAATTGTTTATTCAATAGTAAATTTTAAGTTAACAATAGAAGTAAAAAGTGAATAGATGCGTGAATTCCAGTCTTAATATAATTGTGTTAAATATTTGTAGCCTCTAAAATACGTATTTTCTTACCAAAAACATCCAGTTAAAAATTAAACTACGGTTTAGTTAACGAATGTATGTGACTGATTTAAAGTTTGAAGTAGCTCTAGTAGTTATAAACTTCTGATCGGTAAAGTGCATTCCAACACAATCTTCAAAATGAGTACATGTAAAAAAAATGTAAAATTATAACAGTTAATTGAAGGTTTAATGATTATAAATATGATAAAATACATATGGAATAAGTCACAGTATGGTTTTCCTAAATTCTCATTTACAAGTAGGTCTTTAAAAAGTTATATAGTAAGTAATCTTTCAAATATTGAACGTTTGTCTAGGTTCATATATTTTACCTACCGTTTAAGGACAAATTCTAGAAGTTATTCAATATTTTAAAGATGGTAATACTTCAAAAACTAAATTAATGGTTTACCCTCTCTCTCACACACACAAATACACAGGCATACAGTTGTGCTGAACTTCCATGAAAGTATGAAGTTCCTTTTTCAAGCTCATCATTTCAATATTTTTTAAAAAACAGCAGTTTTTTATTGCCTCTTCTTTACACACTTTAAGTGTATTGAATTTGCATTATGATAGTTTGTTTCCCTCGCTTCTTTTTTCCATTTGGTCAGCAATTTGGTCCTGCAATTATTTCGAATTTGAGCATTGAGGTTCTTATAACTAACTGAACACGATATGTGCCGGAATCATATGGGTGGAATATGCCAGAGCTCAGAAATCGCAGAACCCCACAAGACACTTCATGTAATGCAGCATAAATAGTAATTTCTTTCGTGAAAAAACACACCCACAATTGCACACTTACAGCACATCAAACTACAAGGAAGTATTCTTGCGCCAATTCCCTTACTCTATCTGTACAAGTAAATTATTAATAAGCTTAGAAGAAAGTTTTACAGAAGACAGAAGACAGAAGAAAAATAAGAGCACTTTATTAAACAACTGCTGTGTGCAATAATCAAAACCTAAACTAATCAAAGAAGAAAAAATAAATTACTAGCTGGCTAACTACTCTCTATAAACCATTGGTGGATCAATAATTAGCGTGGAAACCCTTATCCTTGTGAAGTGAACAGCTAAAAGCTTCGATTTATTTGGAGTAATCATCCACCAGCTGATCGCAACTCCTCGAGAGCAACCTTGATCTCATTCTGTACCAATTCCAAACGCTTGGAATATACTTCCAGCTCCAAAATCTGTTGCTTCCTCCACTTCTCATCCATCACCATTTCCCCAATGCCCAAATTCAATGAACTCAATGTCATTGGCATTTGCAAGGGATTCAATGAAAACCCTCCTCCAACTCCAAACCCTCTTCCCCCAAAACCAAGACCACTTCCTAATCCCATGCCACCACTCACCAACTCCTTCAACACCGGCGCCACGCAACTCCTAACCGTCTCTTCAATCAAACCCTGTAAGCTATGCCTATTGTTACAATTTTCATTATCTTTATTACTATTATAGTTACTATTTCCAATACAATTAGTATCCTTGTTCAACGCTGAACCGTCGTTGAACTCACGCTTCTCCGATCGAGGCCGCGACCGCTTCCGCGACAGCGGCGTCTTCGCCGAATGGCCGAAATTAGGGTTGGGATTAGGATTAGGGTTAGGGTTGATTTCGTCGTCGTCTTCGACGGGACCGGTGATTGGAGCGGTGTTGCTCCAGATCCTCCGCGAGATTTCGAAGGTGGCTCTGTCGTGAGGGCTCTTGAAGGAGAATTCCTTGCCATCGCTGATTTTGTTGACGACGTTGCGGTACTTCTTCTTCAGCCTTCGAAGCTTCTCGACGAGCTGATTCTTGTTGAAACCGAGTTGAAGCTTCGACTTGATCTGGTCGTAGAACAAAGCCGTGTCGTTGTGGTGAGAGGATCCTCGCTGCGCCGTGTAGTCCAGAAACCCCTGCAAGAGTCCAATTTCGTCCTCGTCCGTCCACAGACGTTGGAACAGTCGCCGCGAATCGTCCAGCGCCTTTTTCTCCTCGATTTGCTCCGTGCGCGGCCTCTTCGGCGAGTTATCGGCGATGGTGATCGAAGTTGACGCGGTGCCGAGCGTTTGGGAGACGGCGGAACCGGGGGCGGCGACGGTTACGGCAGCGAGGACAGAGTGAGGGGGTTCAGTTTCGTCATCGTCCAAAACGTCGTCGTCTTCGTCATCCTCTTCTTCGTCCTCTTGAGTTTCATCGTCGTCATCGAGATCTTCGGGGAAAACGGCGTCGTTTAGATCGGATGCCATGGGCATTGGAATTGGGTTGGTTAGGTGGAAGGCGTAGTGGGTGCTTTCTTTCTTGCTTGCTTTCACGGGATTTGGTCGTTTTTGTTTTGAGGATGTCACTGTTTTTTCACTCACTCGGTTCCCATAAGAATTAGGATGAGAATCTGGGAGCTGGTTTATTAGGTACTGGACCAACCACGTCGTTCTCTTTATTGCTTAATTTAATACTATCTTTTCTCAACTTTTTATCTATTTCGATTTCATCTTTTAAATATACACATTTCAATTTTATTATCCTATATTCATCTACCAAACATTTCTAATATTTTGAAATAGCAAACATTAGCATTTAATTACTAATTTAATATATATTATGGAATTATTGATTGGTATATAAGTTAGAATTGTTATTTTTATATTAAATATCAAATGAAAAAATATTTTTATTTTTTTATCTTCTATAAATATTTTTGTTTTTTTTATTGTTGTAAATCTTCTTAAAGTATTTTTTCTCCCCACTTAAGAATAAAGTTTGATGTTTGTAACTTACTATATTACATATCTGAACATTGTTTGGATGGGTTGAGAAGTAATCGAAGATGGGTAGCTAGGAATTGCTAGAATTTTAAATAGTTGCATTGCTTGTGTATCTCTATCTAAATCCAGCTGGCTGGTGGATGAAAGTTGAAACTTCTAACCTTCAAACTTTGCCCTGCTTTTAGCTTTCCTCACAACCCATTCACATGTTCCGTTCACGTAATCAACTACCCAATGCCCTCCCTCTCATTCTTTTTTCTATTCTAAACCATATTCCAACATGTGCCTTGTTTCGGTTCAGTTAGAAACACTACACCAATTCTTAAATTAATATAAAAAGAAACATTATTAGATATATAGATATTTCTTCTAGAATATGATTATTGAGATAGCTGAATTATCAAACATATTACATATAGTTTACAAATTCAATGTCCCCAATCTCTTCAACCACCACACTGATTAATTAGTAGTCAGAGACCCATTATGTATGGTTGAACATCCTTCATGAATTGTATCAATGGCCAATGTGGTTAGGCCAGACCATCATCAACATAAAACTCATTACAATTTAACTCACTGGTGTGAATGTCTTCCTAAGAAGGATCAACAATAATAGAACCAACACAATTATCTTTTGTGACAAGTCATGGAGTTGATGGAGCTTCAACACCCACAATTAGAAAACTATATTGTAAAGTGCCTACAAAACCTAAGCCTGAGTTATATATACGCATAAACTCCTTATAAACTCACAACAACTGAGCTAAAAGTCTTCATTGTTCAATGGTGTTATGGTGTGGGATATAATGTGATAAACAACGTGAACATGGCCATGGTACTTTGGTCGCCTCATGGTGGTTGTATAATGACTGAAACAAATAATCATAATTGTGTGTACTATTTTTCCAAGGAATCCTACAATTTTGTTTTTGCTCAGCAAGGAATCCCACTATGCAATTGAAACATTATGTTGGAGAATAAGGAAGCCTTATGTGTGAATATAGCACTTGAACACACATTTTTAGTTTAATATGTAATTAAACTTGCAATCTTTTCAACAATAATACATGTATTTCTCAAAACTCATCTCTCATGTTAGTTTTGTATAAATCCCTCCCTTTTTCTGCGTTTCCTAACGTTCTGGTGATGATAAAAAAAAGTCATTTTGGTTTACTGCAAAAGTGGTTGTCTATACTTACAACTTAATCTCCTTTTCATAATTTTCTAAGTAAAAAGCTATTATGAATTTCCATTTAGTAGTCTCATTATATTTATTCTTTAACCACTTACATTAGTTACCAAATGTTAACATCTCATTGTGGGGACCACCATTACACCACTGCATTACATATAATAAATTTATAAAATACCTTTTACAATTCTATTTGTTCGGCTATTTCTTCCATTAATAAACTATATATTAATCTTCCATCACACTATTCTTATCAAGCATTTATTGAGCACGGATAAGAATACATCCCATTTTAGGGTTATGTAGATAGAAAGATAAAATATAAGTGGAGTAATTTGAAAAAGAAATAACAAATTATCTGAAAAGGAAGAGAAAAATATAAAAAATTAGGGAGGATATTTTTTAAATAAAAATATGCAGAAATTCTAAAAGAAACTAACTAAAACCAACTAAGTTTATAGAAATACATAATCTAGTTAACACAAATTTTGTTAGAAAAGGCAATAAATAACATAAGTTTTATTTTAGGTAATTTGATTGCTTTAGTTAACAACTAACATGTTTTTTTTTTGCTTAAAAAAACAAGCATGTCAAACTCATCATGTATTTTTCAGCTGAATTCGGATTATACGGATGAGAATGTGCAAGAAGATATTTTTCCTCTTATTTGTGGAGGTTATAGACATGCATTCCATAGATAGTAAATGCACAGGTGCCATGAACGAACCAACGGCTACATTGATACTCTAATATGCGGCAAAAGGAAGTGTTGTGTCTCCTCAAAAATGCTTTCTCCGTTGGTTTCTTGGTTCTTGTCCCCCTCCTCTTCCTCCTCCTCTTCCGAAGAAGAAGAAGAAAACCTTGACATTAACACTGATGATCACCCTAAGCATGAAAACCACCAAAACTTCAATCTTCAAGATGACGAGAACGATCAATACCTTAGCTCATGGGATGTGGATGATAACATTCCAATTGCTCTTGCCGTTCCCAGTGCCTCCCCTGCCGTGACGGTGGCCTTCCCGGCCGACGATGAAAGAAGCACCATCCCCGGCACCACCACAACCACATTAGTAACACGCTCCAAAGGGCAGTGCTCCACCAAGTATTCGGGCATGGTGAGACAATATCAGAGGCTGTGGACGAAGCAGGACGAGAAGGAGCTGCTGAAGGGATACCTTGATTACATCAAGCAGCATGGGAAGACAACCACCACCCTCCAAAACGACGTAGCCTCGTTGTATGATCACGTGAGGCCCAAACTGAACGTCGATTTCAACAGGAATCAGCTTGTTGAGAAGTTGCGTAGGCTAAAGAGGAAACACAAGTTGACTTTGGACAAAGGGAAGGACAAGGAGGTTCCTTTTAGGAACCCACAGGAACAGGCCATTTTCGAAATTTCACACAAGATTTGGGGCAATGACACGGATAACCTATTAGACCAAGATTCGTGGGATGGTGACGCTTCAGGACGCACTCCTGAAAGTCGTTACCTTGTTGGCAACGTTAAGGTGAAGATTGATCAACTTGACAACAGTGATGAAATAGACGAGAGAGTGCCAAAGCGGATGCGGTTAGATGATGCAGAAGATGTGAACAGAACAACTGAGCAGAACAATGGTGGTAGCATACAGGGCTTCATTGAGGAGACCATGAGGTCCTGTTTCTCCCCATTGCTGAAGGAAGTGTTGGATGAAGCACAGGAAGAGCCACCTCCTGGGTCGGTGCCAATCCCATTGCCGCTATGTCCTGAGGAAGTGGACCATGAGCAATGGAGAAAACGGGGGATTTTAGAGCTGGAGGTGTATTTGAAGCGGTTGGAGTTGTTGCAGGATCAGATCAAGGCTAGATTGGAGGAGTTGCGATCTAGATGAAGATGACATGTATCCTAAAATTTCTCCCAGATGTGTACAAACAGTTAGTGCTTTATCCAACACCAACAACTTCAATGAATAGTAATAGTCTAATAGATCTAGCAATTCTGTAATGCTTTGTGGTAAACAACAAATTTTATTATGTATATGTGGATGACAAGTTGGATTCTTGTGCATGATAGGGTTGTCATTTGTTTATCAGTGCATTATAAGCCCAATTGCCTTGTCATCTGGTTTGAACAACCTTTCCCTCCTCCTACTCAACTCTCCAACAATTAAACTGATCATTCATAAAGCTAATATATCTATAATCATTTACAATACCTTAAGCAAACAATATGACTAATGAATGCCAGCATAAAGTATGTAAACTTTGTATTTCTTGAATTTATGAATGTAGTTATAGTAAGAAATTGAAATTTTCCTGAACAATTGTATCTTGTGTTCACTTTTAATTAGAAGACTAAAGTAAATCAGTACAGAGTAAACTTCTCTTTTGTCTTCTCAAATACTTGTTCTGCAATAACAGCACCGCTACCATCAGCCTTTTTTATCTCTAACTGGGCCTTCTGATAAAAACCAGTGCCCCTCAGTGCATCGGCAATGAAATCATCAAATCCAATTGCTATTGCAGCTTCTGCTTCAGCTCCGTAAACCAATCTCTGTTCGATGCGAACAGAATGAACAATGCGATCATTTTAATCAAAACTACGGAAACATGCGGTGAGAGGTAAATATGAATGATGTTGCAGGCTCACCTTAATTCTTGAAAGATGAATCGCACCAAAGCACATTGGACAAGGCTCACAAGAAGCATAGATTTCACAGTCAGCAAGTTCAATTTGATTCAGCTTTTGACACGCCTACAGATGATATCCAGTTATAACACGAGGTCCTAAATGATGTATATTAAGAAAATAAGTAGAAAAGTGATATGGTATTTATTTAGAGGAAACTTCTTCGTGAACATTTTTATGAGAGAAAAATAAGAAGAAAAAATGGAATTAATTTACCATAAGCTAAAATTAGCTTACGTATAATTTAAAAATCAGATTTTGGAGAAGTTCTAACAGAAAATAACTTACAGAAATTAGCTCATGCATAAACTATTTTTCACTTATGGAGAGAAGCTGATATCATTTTCTTTCATATTTTTTTCTCTTTTATAAGTGTTTATAAAAAAATGTTTCCAAACAGAATCTTGGTCAAGGAGTTATAAAAGTGGTACTGGATATAAAAGTAACCAGATCCCTCTTACATATATCATAAACTATCATATTATATATATATATATATATATATATATATGTATTTATGTATTTATTTATATATATGTATTTATGTATTTATTTATATATATGTATTTATGTATGAACCAGGATGAAGGGAGTCAAATGACATGCGTTTAATGTTACAGCAAACAATGTAAACTCTCAGAAGCTTGAACTCACACACAACCTCTTCAAGGTATCAAATGGTGTTTTCCAAAAACTCCCAGAGTTTGAGATCCAAGTATGTCTAAGACAGCTAGAGCCAATGATAGATTATTGCAATATAAGATTAAAGAATGCTCAAACTACAAGTTATTTGTTTTTGATACTTTTATTGGGAAAGAAAAGGAAACACTTATATTTTTATCTGTTTAACACGCCAGATTATACTGATCCAGATCACATGATGCCTATCTGAACATTTTTTTTGCCACACTTGATGAATGTAAGGGAAAGGAAAAAAGTCAATCTAACTAACTTCAAGAACAGTACAATCAATCCTTCACTTAATCCGTCCCCATATTGGAAGTCAAATGGTAGAATATCAAGGTTACAATGCCCAGATCTTTTTTCATCCAGCACTCTTGATTCATGTGATAGACCTCAGATTTCAAAAATCAAGAAGAAAATTCTAAATGGAAAGAGTAAGAAACCTCTCTTATAGCAGTAACCTCAGCATGAGCAGTTGGATCAGTGTTTCTTAAAACCATGTTATGACAGCTTACAACTATTTCATCATTTCGAACAACAACGGCACCGAATGGGCCTCCATCGCCACATTCAACCCCCTTATATGCTTCTTCAACTGCCTTTGTTAGGAACTTGTGGTCTCTGTCCTGTACAGCTGGTATACCAAGAGAAAATAATGTTTGGAAAAAAAAAATGCAGAAGGGGGCTGGGGAGTAGCATCTGGTACAGAAAAGATAATACCTTCTTGATGACCAGGAAATGCCGAGGCAACAGAAATAGTTTCATCTTTGACTTCCAACACTGAATATAACAAAAGCCACTATCAAAAGTCAGATCCTTCCAGCTATAGAAGAAAAATCAACAAAGAGCATTATTAAACTAAAATCTGTAATGTTCAATAAGAAAAATGGACTTTACAATGGACAGCTGCTGAAGAAAAAGGCGAGGAAGAAAACTGGTTTGAAAAACAAATACTCATTTAAGTTCAGATATTATTTTATAAAGCACACATACAAGTGACAAGCCTGTGACTCCTCCTGAATAGCTAAATCTGAGTATACTCAAAAAATTCAAATTCAATAGCTAAACCCGAGTATACTTTAAAAATCACAAATTAACAACGAGACTTGAGGTCAATTTTATGTAAGAAAATTTCAGCTTATATATGCACGCTATCTCTTGTATTAACTGAATTGAACACGTTTGGAATTTGGATTAGAAAAATTGGATTGTGTTTCGCCTTTGAAATTGGTTAAGTCCTGTTCTGGCTTTTAGATTATAGAAAGCATATTCCTTTCGCTTCCTTCATTAATATAAACACTCAATCTGGTTTTATCCCGAATCAAAAGGAGGATCTGTTGGGTCTATGTTTAACTATTAAGCATGACGAGGGAAACGGAAGTCGAAGGAAAAGGTGATAATCATGAAGAATCTTACCATTAGCAGCAGTAGCAGTAGCAGCGGAATTAGCGTCGTCCATGATGGTGTTGGGATCTGAGTAAAGAGAGAAAAGGAGGGAATATAGAAAATTGGAAGAGGTGAAGTGGGAGGCACTGGTAAAAAGGATAGAGAAAGAAGAGAAGAGAAGAGAGAGAGAAAGGAAAGGTCTCAAGAGTTAGTTTTATTATCCCATTCCATGTGGGACTCACCCAACAAAAACCTTACACGCAATCCAAATTTGTTTTTATGTTTTTACAGATTTCTTTTTCTATCACAAAACGGTCAATTTTTTTAATTTATTGAGGTTTTTAAATCTTTATACAATAAACAGACAAAATAAATAAAAGAAATTAGATTTGGTGTTTTTAATGCAATTATTTAAAAATAGGAAAAAAATTAAAAATAAGGTGATATATTTATAATTAAAATTTAAAATAACAAATAAGGACACTCGAATGAACAACATAGTAAATGGACTCTCTTAATTTCAGTATTTTTGCTATTATTATCTTATAATAAAAAATGGACGTTTCTTTTTTTTTTCTGTGTAAAGTGAATTATTATTGAATAGATAGCATTAACTCTTGGCAAACAGAAGATTGGACGTGATAGAAGTAAAAAAAAAACAATGCAAAGTATACTGAAAGCAAAACATGAGGAACACTAAGCAACAAGTTTCCGTGAAGAAGGGAGTAAACAAAAAAAAGGTACTAACGTGTTTTTTTCACTTCAAAAAGTTTAAGCACATCACAAAAGAAATCAGAATTCCGAAGAATTAATATTTGGTTCAATTTTTCATAAAAAATTAAAAATTTCTAATTTAATATTTAATTCATCCGTTAAAGAAACTTGTAAGAAACTACACCATAAATTCATCATATTTTTCTAAATACGATCAAATTACTAGTTTGCTGGTGGAAAATTTGTAGGAAGTAATTTATTTTTACAAAGAATTTAAAATATTTTATGATAAAAAATATTATTTGGGTATTTTTTAAAAATAAATTAAAATTTTAGAAAATTATCATAATAATTTGATTATTTAAAATAAAATATTTTTAAATTAAATTAAAAAAAAATAAAAATTTAATTTTTTTTATATTTTCTTACTTTTAAAATCTGTTTTTTTTAAATTTTTTCACCGATTCAATATGGTTTAGAATGTCGTGAGTTAACTTGGAATTAAAACATTATTGGCTCGTAAGAGTTATTTTTTTATTAATATAAATTAATATTAATTCTCAATTGACATTAGTAAAAGAATTATTCCCTTCATTTCAAAGGTATATTACAGACCAAAATGAATTTATATCTTTATTAATTATTATTAAATAAATTAATTAAAATTGAATCAGAAATTTTTATAAATGAATAATTTTTTAATAAAACTATACATTAATTGATATTAGAATTTCAATAATTTTGAACTTCAAATGTGCACTTCTGTATGTAACATAGTTAACATAATCAGGCTCAATCAGTTTTCAATACTCCTTAAAGTGAAGGAAATTCTCTATGGTCATAGTAACCATCAAAATGTGGGATGGTTAGCTTTGCAACGCTTCCTTTCGAAGTTATTTTTATTTTGTTAAAAAAAAAACTCAGACTGTTTCCGTGACGTATAAGTCCCAATGAAAACTTTGATACTAGATTGTTGAAAACTACTTATCCAGATACGCAACTACTAGAATTGCAGGTAAAAATTACTTGATTTTATACTTTTATTGATAAATGATCTTAGTTTAAACAGACATTATAACAAGAAACACAACTCACCTAGTCGAAACATAAACTAGTGGTAAGAGAAAAAAAGAAAACAACTTAAAGAATCCCCGACTTCTTGGTAACCACCAAGATATTATTTAAAATAGAAAATGCGACAGTACTCTTTCAGCCCGAACTTCAAAATATTTATTGTAAGAAATTGAAGTTTTCTTCAACAACTGTAACCCGCGTTCACATCTAATAAGATGATTAAGCAAATGAGGGCATAACAAACTTGTCTTTTGTCTTCTCAAATACTTGTTCTGCAGCTACAGCAACACTACCTTCAGCCTTTTTGATCTCCAAGTTGAGTTGCTCATAAAAACCAGCGTCCTTCAGCGCATCAGCAATGTTACTATCAAATCCAATAGCCACAGCAGCTTCTGCTTTAGCTCCATAAACCAGTCTCTATACCAATGTGGGAAGAATGGGCAATGTGATCAATTTAATACAAACCAGAGAACGTGTGATGAGGGGAAAATATGAGTAGTGTGGCGAGGTCACCTTAAATTTGGAAAAAAGAATTGCAGCAAGGCACATTGGACAAGGCTCACAAGAAGCATAAATTTCACAGTCACGAAGTTGAAATTGACTCAGCTTTCGACCGGCCTACACATGTTATCCAGTTATAAAATATGGTCCAAAATGTTATATATCGAAGAACGTAAGTAGACAAATGTTAGCTTTTTGTTAACGGAAAATTCAAGCTTACAACTGATCTCTCCCTCCCTTCCACTTTTTATCTGCAAGTAAACCTTATATTTCCAAGTAGAAAAGCTAATACGGTTTGAGAATTTTAAACATGGTTTCCAATGTAGAAATAATCACAGCCCTTACACAATATATCAGGATGAAGGGAGACCAATGAATGTTTTCATGTTAGAGAAAAAATTGTTTACTTTAATACATCATCGCAATCCCTGTTAGTTTATATACTTTCATGTGATAGAGATATGAAGCACCAATATACATATCCAGATGCATGATGCCTCTTTAACAATAAAATTGAAGACGGAAAAAACAGCAATTGTTAATTTAACATCTCTTATAGCAGTAATCTCAGCATGGCCACTGGGATCGGTGTTTTTCACAATCATGTTGCGACAGCTTGCAAGTATTTCACCATTTCGAACAATAACTGCACCGAATGGGTGACCATCGCCACTTTCAACCGCTTTATATGCTTCTTCAACAGCTAATGCTAGGAACATGTTTTCTCTATCCTCTGCAGCTGATATAACAAGGGAATATAACGCCAATTAGATAATCAAGTGATATAAAAACACACATTAAGACACAAATTTAATGCATAATCAAAGCACTATCTGTTTTGCCTCCGTATTGTGTAAGTGACAATTCAACATTACATGATTGAATACACTAACTATAATTGAAGAGGGACAATTTTTACTACATCCTTAAGCACAAGGGAACTACGAGCAAAAGTTATCATTATGAATGATTATACCATTAGAATAAGCACTGGCAGCGTCTTTCATCATGGTATTAGGATGAAATGAAAAAGAGTACAAGGAAAATTGGAAATGATGGTAAAAAGGATATAGAAGAAGCGAAGCGAAGCTCAGAGAAACTGATCAAGATTTTCCCTGGAAATAAAGTTACCAATGATCTGTTTTTATAGTGAAACATGCATATTCATTTCACATACAATTATTTAACATCTATTTTCTTTTATATCTCTTTTTTTATCACAATACGTATTGTGATGTATGCGTGGTAAGTTGTTTGCATATGCAGTGAGCTATGAAGACTAGCTGCAAACATTTATGCTTTGTCCGGAAGACTAGCTGCAAACATTAATGCTTTAATGAGACGGAGGTGGAAGGGAAAAGGAGAAGAAAAGAATTGAAAATTGAAGTTTTTTTTATTAAAATAAAGTAAGTGAATTTAAATAGAAAATTATAATAAATTTAATTGATATAATTAAAAAAGTGAAAAATAATTATATTATATAATAAATTACTAATATGTTTTTATTATATTTAATTAAAAATGAGTATAAAATAATGAATAATTTTTAAATGATTTTTTTATATAATAAAAAATTATTAGGATTAAATTATTTAATTTTTAATTAATAAAAAATATATATAATTATATAAATAATAAATTAAAAATAAAGCTCAATTTTTTTGTCATAAAAAATAAAATATAAAGATAAACTAAACAAATTATCAAGTTGTATTTTACATTATTTCAAATGATGTTAAAAAGTATTTAAAATTTAAGATATTTAAATAGTTAACTGATAATGATTTAGAAAATATTCTACAAAATTGATTATAACTATTCTTTAATAATATATAATTGTAAAAATTATAACTGAAATAACTTTTATTGTCTTGAACTCGTTCTTTATCATTATTATTTTATTTTGATTTTTTACAATTTTAATTATATATTTTATCATGTATTTTTTTATAAAAATAAGTTAATGTTATATTCATAATAAGATATAATATGTATATAAAATTATATAACTTTAATGTATCTTTTATAAGAGTAGGTTCAAAATATTCTATGCAAAAATTGGGCCAAAAGAAGAAACCTAAAGGTTGGCAAAGAGACATGCAGGAGGAGTAACTGCCCATGATGAGTTCATGTCATGCCCCACAACTCTTTATTCAAATGGAAAGGAAAATTTTTTACTGAGGGAAAATTATCTATTCCTTTACAACTTTATTTTAGTTATTTATAACCCTTTTCTTTTAATATTCATATGTATATTCTTTTATTTACACTCTCCTATCATTTATCACTCTTCTTTCAATGTTTTTTCCATTTCGAAAATTATATAATTTTCCTTTTCTATCATATTTTCTATAAATCCGTCATTTTTCCTTTTCACTGGTGGCATAACTTCAAACAACCATGACCATTAGAATTTTCTTGAATGTAGTTATACTAAGAAATTGAAGGTTTCTTGAACTTTAACTCGTCCTTGTAACTTGAACTTCAAAATATTTATTGTAAGAAATTGGAGTTTTCTTGAAAGAGTGTAACTCGCTTTCACATTTAATAAGATGATAAAGCAAATCAGGGCATAACAAACTTGTCTTTTGTCTTCTCAAATACTTGTTCTGCAATTACAGCGACACTACCTTCAGCCTTTTCGATCTCCAAGTTGAGCTTCTCATAAAAACCAGTGTCCTTCAGTGCTTCAGCGATGCTATTATCAAATCCAATAGCCACAGCAGCTTCTGCTTTAGCTCCATAAACCAGTCTCTGAATCAATGTGAGCAGAATGGGCACTGTGATTAATTTAATACAAACCAGACAAACATGTGATGAGGGGAAAATATTAGTGTGGCGAGGTCACCTTAATTTTGGAAAAAAGAATTGCAGCAAGGCACATTGGACAAGGCTCACAAGAAGCATAAATTTCACAGTCAGCAAGTTGAACTCGATTCAGCTTTCGACAGGCCTACACATGTTATCCAGTTACAACATGGTCCAAAATGGTTTATATCGAAAAACGTAAGTAGACAAATGTTAGTTTTTTGTTAACGGCAAATTCAAGATTACAACTGATCTCTCCCTCCCTTCCACTTTTTGTCTGCAAGCAAACCTTATATTTCCAAGTAGAAAAGCTAATACGGTTTGAGAATTTTAAACATGGTTTCCAATGTAGAAATAATCATAGCCCTTGTGCATATAGACTGATGTCTGATATATATCATATATCAGAATGAAGGGAGACCAATGAATGTTTTCATGTTAGAGCAAACAATATAAACTTTAATAGATCATTGCAATAAAGATTAAATAATTCTGCTAGACACAATCCCTGTTAGTTTATATACTTCCACTGTGATAGAGAAATTGAAGCACCAGTATACAATAAAATTCAAGATGGAAAAAATATCAATTGTTAATTAAACCTCTCTTATAGCAGTAATCTCAGCATGAGCACTGGGATCAATGTTTCTTACAACCATGTTATGACAGCTTGCAACTATTTCACCATTTCGAACAATAACTGCGCCGAATGGGCGACCATCGCCACTTTCAACCGCTTTATATGCTTCTTCAACAGCTAGTGTTAGGAACATGTTTTCTCTATCCTCTGCAGCTGATATAACAAGAGAGTATAACGCCAATCATTTAATCAAGTGATATAAAAACACACATTAAGGGACAAATTTAATGCATAATTAAAGCACGATCTGTTTTGCCTCCGTATTACACTAACAATAATTGCAGAGGGACAATTTTTGACTGCATCCTTAAGCAGAAGAGAAACAGAACTAGAAGCAAAAGTTATAATCATGACTGATTTTACCATTAGCAGAAGCAGTGGCAGCATCCTTCATCATGTTATTAGGATGAGATGAAAAAGAGGACAAGGAAAATTGGGAGTGATGGTAAAAAGGAGATAAAAGAAGAGTACAGAGTTATCGATGATCTGTTTCTATTGTTTTTATATATTTATGGTCCACTAATACGACAAATTAAAATATTAAAAATGGTGTATTTAAATATTTGAAGCGTGTAATGCATTATTTAGTTGTTATTTAAACGTTGAGTGATTCTGAGTTTTAGTTACTCAGGAAAAAGGAGCTCATGAGATATGTTTGTTTCTTTGTGATAGCACAACTAGTGGCATAATTCTTACACAATAGTGGAATTGGTAACTGGCAATGAGGCCTTCCCCGGAAGGAATGCGAGCAAACCAATAGACAGAGAGAGACATAGTTACAGTTCAGAATCTAAGTATTCTTTTCAAATGTCTTAGCATTTGTTTTCAATCTGTAAAGAGAGATATAGTTCGATTCAGATTAAATACTACTTAATTGAAGATTATTTACTGTTTTGTTAGTTCATCATTACTTGCGTAACGCCATCAAATGACTTATTATAGTTTAACGATTATTCTTCCCTTGTATTACTTACATTTTAAAAGACAACACTTCTAGTAAACACTGTATTTCGGGATTGATATTTATATTTAGTTAAGTTTTTGGAAATCTCACAGTCTAACATTTTTTTTTTAAGTTGGAATGAAAAGTTGAAATGATAAAATTTAATACTACTATTAAAACATTTAATATAACAACAAATTAAAGATTTTAATAACAATAATACATCACTTCATTTAAAAAAAAACTTACTCTTAGAACATTATTCATTAATGAAACAGAAATTATCATTTAGGAACTGTAATTGTAAGGATTCATGATTACTATAAATTATTATTCATGAAAAGACAATTCTTCTACATGTTATCCAAGATGTTTTTACTCAAATACTTAATTTATTTTAATTTTTATAAATATTCAAATATAAATCCTATAAAAATATTAATAGAATTCTTAATTTGGATATGTTTTCCTGTAACATGTAATTCATGTCAAACTTATTCTTATATCTCATGTATACAAAAATTTATATTTCCTTTAAGAATTTTCTGAATAATATAATCAAAAAGTCAGTTTTGATTTTCCAATTATACTATTTAAAATTCATTTTTAAATTACACAATTAAATTATTTTTTAACTTTCAGATTATAAAATTAAATTTTTTTTATAGATTACACTATTTAAAAGTAAAATATGAAAAGATTTTATAGATTACAATGTTGAAAAGTAAAATTTCGAACTGTACAATTCATAACACCTCGTACTTTCATACGGTAGCAAGCAGTGGCAGCTGGATTAATAGCAAGGTGGAGATAAGAATAAAGAAGATGCAAAAAGAGAATCTCTAAGCAAAAGTAGATCTCTTGAATCAAAATCAAAATCTGATCCATGACCCATTTCTTCTTTCATGATAATTTTATTTTTTTCTTACTTTAATTAGACACGTTATGGACTTAAAAAATGTTAAAATTAATAAAATTACTTAAAAATACTTGACTAAGATGTTGTATAATACATATATTAAATGTTAATGATATATTATAATTTTTCCAATATAATCTTATTTTATTTAGACTAAAATGTCCTATAGAGGTACCATCAAATCAAACCAGAACAAAACATTATAACTCATTAAAATATAAACTAAATTAAATTATATTGTGATATTTCTTCAACTTAGTTCACAGGAGAGACCAAAATGAACCAGACCACCAACCCGATTTCGACAGCACGTACCTCAATTATTTCAATATTTGAAATTTAAAGGGGATATGCATCTATTTAACTTCAACGGATTGTATCCCTAGTTAATTCAGAACCAGTTAGGAAATTGGCACAAACTAAATTATGCTCACAAATTACATTTACCTCAAAATATAAATTAACAAGTTAAATTCTTCACTTTTCATTACTTCCCTCACCAAGCCAGATCACCTATTCACCCGAATCTAAACCGAAAATTCAAAAAGATTTGGATTATCTAATTTTACTAATCGACTGTAGTGGAACAAAATTGTTCCAAAATGTAGTCATATTTAGGAGCCAGTCGTCGACCATACGATTATAACCAGAACATCTCACCCATGTACAATATCTATAGAACGTACTGATTTTGCGAGTGCAATAGCGTACGTCGTCATATTCGATACCAATTACCAGTACATGCATAGAAGATCTTCAACAGTTCAACATAGTTTACACCAGAAAACCAGTTTAATTTCAAATATTTCTGTAGATTGACAACTATCAGTCATACCAACTAATGATTTCATTGAGGCATTTAAAACACCCTTTTGTGACAATTCCCAAATCAACCAACATCAAATTCGCTATCACAAAACTAAATATTTGAAAACGTGTTCAACTGAATTCTCAAAATTGATCATGCCAGTGATCTCAAGTTGTAACTGAACATCAATTAATGTAGGATCAGCACTTACAAGCAAAATATCTCATTCTAGGAAACTATTTGAAAATAAAATAACCATTAGAAAATACCAATAGCAATAGAACCTTAAAATCAGAACAGAATGTTTGAAAACTCATTTCTTCTTTCCAGCCTTTGCAGCATCGGAAGCCTTCGTCTGCAAAAAACACATGAAAGGTTATTCTTTTATAAAACAAAAATGATAAAACAGATAAACAGTAGTCAACAACACACAATTGAATTACCTTCTTTACACCACGAATCTTCTTAGCTCTATTCTTTCTCTCCTTCATTTGCTTCCTTGATTTCTCTACCTTACTATCAAGTCCATTCTGAAAAAACAAAAGAGATTTTAGTTTTTGTTCAAAGAAAAAGAACAAGACATAAATGATGACAGAACAAAATGAAAAATAAATGCTAATATCAGAAAAAACAAAAGCATACGAACAATAGATTTTGCAAATTCAGAACAGAAAAAAATACCTTTAGTTGCAAAATATATAGAAAGGAACTATTAATATCCACAATACAATTTGATCAAACCACGACATCATTTCAGGTTACAGTCGTCTTTCCCAACTAAAGAGCATTTTATGATTTCTTCAGAGACTAACCATTTTTTCAATATTATAGCCTATAATAAAATATGAAATATATTTGGTCCACAGCAATTACAAGATTAAACTGACTCCCACCCACCTCCAAACAAAAAATGAAACTCATAAATTAAAATAGAAGCAAAGATAATGAAACAGATAAACTAATACAATGACCATTTCAGAAAGAGAAAAAAATTACAATCACAATCAAGGCAGAAAGGTTCAGTTAACTGACCCTAATAAGCCTGTACTTAGGCTCATACTTCTTCGCATTGTCAACCGAATCATAGATCAAACCAAATCCAGTGGACTTGCCACCACCAAAGTGGGTTCGGAACTTGAACACAAATACAGTGTTAGGGTCCTTCACCTCATACATTCTTGCCAATTTCTCCTTCAGCTCAGCCTTCACGCCAAGCACAACAAATTAAACAAATAAAAACGCGAGTTAACGCAAATTTAAACAAACAACAGTTTAAAAATGTTACATCCGTCGACTTCTAAAAAAAACAGCTCAAAGGACATACCTTGGAAACATTGGCCCTTCCTGGGTGAAGGACATCAACAACCTGCATCACATAGCAAAAATATTACTATTTGATTCCATAGGATTCTCTTCCATTTGGGATCATGGTGTTCAACCCGTATCACAATTAGAAGATTTCTCACTCGCACAACTCATCTACCTATTTGATTAAACTAAATTTATATTACTTTGATGAAAACAGCAACGTAATAGGTCATAATTGAAAACTATGGTTTTCAGAACGCATATTTGTTATAAATAAATGTAAAATTGAACTGAAGAAGAAAAGAAAAGAAAAGAAAAACCTACGAATTGCTTTCTGGAGAGAAGCCTGTTTGTCATGAACTTTCTGGTTCGGATGGTCACTGCCTTGTCCGCCATTTTTGTTGAGCGCCGTCTATTTTAGCAACTGGTCTTGTCACCTCAACGATACCGCAACGGAGGGGAAGGAGATCAGAATTTAACCCTACCTTTTAAAAACCCTAGTTCTGTTATCCTTTCGGTTTGGGCTTGTCCAATTTGAGCCCCTCTTTTCCCACGTTTAATTTTGGGGAATTCTTTTTACACCTCCATGGTTCCACGTGCACCCCTATATTATTAAAAAGACTAAAATACCCTAACTTAATTTTAAATTATCTTATTATCCCTTCAGTTATCGTGTTCATTCGTTGCACCTTTTATTTACTATGCAATGGGGAAGCAATTGTTAATCCGGAACACTTCTTAGTGTTATTAGAGTAAATTTTAAATTATGTAATTTAAAAACTATTTTTAGAAAAAAAATTAGATTATAAATTTTGAAGGTCATCTTTAAAAACAATTTCTGAATTTGACTATTATCCAAAAATTACTTTTAAAAATAATTTTAAGATTATTCAATCTACAAATTATTTATAAAAATAAAATAAATTATAAATTATAAATCTAGAATGCAAATAAAATTTAAGGAATACATAAATACAAATTCACAATGATTTAAAAATTGAATTAAGAATATTTTTATCTTTTTTAATATTCTATGTACGTACATAAGGTGGAATTTTCCTTAATTTTGGGAACGATTCCGGCCATCGCAGGCCCATGAATATATAACCAAAACAAAATGTTTAACCCCCTTAAACTTTATTTACTTTTTTCATGCAAATAAACATTCTAAAATTCAATTTTATCTTATTTAAATAAATACATATTGATTTTTAATTTTATTTTAATTGATACTTAAACTTTACTATTTTTATAATAAATACTTAAAAAATTTAAATGTTATCCTAATTAATATGCACAACTTTATCAATTTTTTTATAAACAGTATTTTCTAACATTCGAATTAAATTATTTTGCGTCAAATGGCAATACTTTGTTCTTCTTTTCATTTATTTTGAAAAAAAAATCATAAAAATTCACAAATTTTACGGATTAATTTGAATAAAATTCAGGTGTGTTTACAAAAACAAAAATTTAAGGAGCAAAACAACTTCTCCTTTATCTCTACTCCAACTTCTCCTTTCTCCACTAAAAACAATTGAACCCCTATTTCAATAACAAAAAAAATCAAAACATTAGGAAAAAGGTCCCCAAATCTCTGTTATTTTCTTTTCATGTTATAATAATATATAATTGATGATGTGATCATTTTTGGAAGGAAAAACTTCAATAACATACATAGATGAGATCAGCTACTGACTTAACAAAATATGAGTGAGATGTTATTAAATATTTGTAAACAATAAAACGACTTAAATTATTTTATACAGTAAATATAAAAATTAAAGTGAAGAAATTAATTTAATATATTTTCAAAAGTTTTTTCAATAGTTTTAACATAATATAAATGCTAAATGAAATCTTAAAAACATAAAATTCTGAGATTATGGAGTTTGATATATTATATTATGTATTGATTGGTTTATATACTCGTGTTTGATATATTAGACAGATTATCTTATAAGGATTAAACTTAAGTCTAAAAATGTCACTATTAAGTTCTGAAAATTATAATCACAATTGTAATACTTTAATATTTTAGAATATAAAGATATTAGAATATAAAAATATTGTATTATAAAGATATTTTACAAATATTAGATTATAAAGATATTTAGTTATAAAAATATTAGATTATAAAAATATTTAGTTATAAAAATATTAAATCATAAAAATATTATATTATAAAGATATTTAGTTATAAAAATATTATATTATAAACATATTTAGTTATAAAGATATTAGACCATAAAGATATTATGTTATAAAAATATTCAGTTATAAAAATATTAGATTATAAAGATATTAGATTATAGAGATATTTGATTATACAGATATGAGATTATAAAGATATTATATATTATATTATAAAGATATCAAATTATAAAGATAATACAATATAAAAAAGGTTAGTTGGGTAATTTGTTTTCGCATACCTCTATTCTCTATTCTTTTTATTCTCTCTATTTTCTCTACACTCTCCCTAAGGTTTAGATACTGAAACCTTAATGGTTTCTAGATCCAGAAGAAACAATAGGAGGTTAACGGTGTAAGAAAGAGTTCTACCCGATTAGTTTTGTGAACAGGTACGTCTAAGATGTTTAAGTTGATATTTGGAGTGGAATGGAAAATTTGTTTCAGGAGTATAAATGAAAGTTTCTTTCCCTAGAGGGTTTTGGTCACGATCCTATTCTTGTTTATAAATTTAGATTATTATCTCTAAATAAAATTGAGAAAAAATGATTGGTTATGTATGACCTATGATGTTTTTGTGTGAGGCTGAATAGAGCCAAGGGTTGGTGTCCATAATCTACTGATATGTGTTGATGAGATGTTTGGTATCCGGGGAGGTACAACTTTATGTGAGGCCGAGTAGAATCTGGGGTTGGTGCCCATAATCTACTGATGTGTGTTGATGAGATGTTTGGTACTCGAAGAGGTACAACTTTATGTGAGGCCGAGTAGAGCCTGGGGTCGGTGCCCATAATCTACTTATGTGTGTTGATGAGATGTTTGGTACCCGTGAAGGTATAACTTGCATTTTAGGTGGTGAGCTATGCTAGAGTGGATTCAATGAGATCCCAGGTTTCACTGGTAGTCCCAGTCACGTAGACTAAGATGCCAGGTGGTGAGGAGTCGATGGGGGGATGCTGAAGACTTGCTCTGAGGCTACATTGAGGTAGGTCAGAGCCAGAGTAGGGTTGACAGTAGTCCTACCATGTGGGTAGGGTGGTCAGAGTGTTATTGTGCTGGTACAGTAGCCAACCACAATGTGACCCACAGGTATTAGTCTCTGAGTTCGGGCATAGTAGCCGTGTCTTTCGGAAGATGTTTTCTTTTTAGGACATTTTGAATGTGCATGAGAATGTTGTGGCTATATGTATTACATGATAATATTATTTGTGTTGTTACTTTTCAATTATTAAAGATGCATTAGATTTCAAAGCATTTAAGTATGTTTTATGATAAATGTACATGAGAATGATGTGACGATGGATATTACATGAATACTATTATTTTGTGTTGTTATATTTTTGAATTATTAGTTTACTCTACAATTGCCGATTGTTTGACCTGCGATGATCATGTTTCACTACACGGGAGCAGATATGTTAATAGGTGAGAAGGATGTTTCTGAGTCCCAAAACTAGATTGAAAGAAGAAGTAGCAGTTATATGCATATTTTTGTATATATTTTTATATCTCATAATAGAATTTTGTTCTAATAGAGATTTTCTTTTGTATTGAAAACAAATTATATATATATAATATATTTTTATCATCAGTTAATACAAGTTATATTTACATAATTATTGAGTAATGATTTTTTGGGTCGTTACCATTATTGAGTTTAAGTGACTTATTTTTTCAAATTGACTTTATGGATTCAAATCACAAACAATTTCTGAATCCGATTTAGCTACTCCCACTCTATAATATTTATGTTTTTTTAACAAGAGAACAACAAATATAAAAAAAAATAGCAACTAAGAGCAGAAATTAAAACTAATTAAAGGAATCTTAACTGATAATATATGAATTATATATATTGTGTATATTATAGTTATTCTTCTCCTCCAATGAAAAATGTATATCAGAGATGATTGTGAAGTTTAGAAAATAGTGAAGAGTGTGTTTGAAAATCCTAGTCCAAATCATAATCAAAATGGATCCGTTCTTGAAGGTTCTTGTTGGGTCAGTGGTAGGTGTCAAAACCAAGAGGTCATATGAAAACCTAAATTTTACGTGGAAGAGATTTGTTGGACTGCTATGTATCATTATTGGAGAATCATTTTCTTTAATACATGCACACGATTGCTGTAATTAATGAAATGAATCTGCAGTGAAGCATAACATCCAAGAGAAGTAGCAGAGCGGGTTCCACCAAATTATAGGTTCTGAAACATAATCTTTTATCATTTCCCTTCATCTTCAACGGATATATTCAGTCGATATTCTGAAAAATTTTAATGAATTCATTGAACTATGAATAAATTTATATAGCAGACATATCTTTGATCTAAAACTTTAAGATAATATATTTTATTTCTTTTTTTATATTTAACTCATCTTACTCGTTTTCATTCCATATAAATTTTCTATACTCCACATTTAAATTCAGTATAAAACTTGTTATATTTCACACTTAAATTCCTGAGAATGTGATAGGCTTTGTACACTGCAGCTTCCACACTATTATTTGAGTAAATTGAGTGGCATATCAGCAAACACGATGCGGATTCTTCTTCTGTGAAAAATGGGACACTGATAGCAACTAATTTTTAAGTTGGTTTGATATATCCTTTTCCATCTACACATGTCAGTCTCTTCTCTGCAACCTAGTTGGTTAACTTATTAAGTAAAAAGTAGTCCAGAGTCAAGACTTTGCTTAAAATTACTATATAACAATACATATCAGAAATAAATAAATGGAAACACAGAGACAACATTTTACTTTTTGTTCTGGTGATAGTTTAATGTGTGATTTAGATTTCAGACTTAGAGAATGGCTTAATAATGTTATGCATTAAACATGTTTTTCTTTGATAATTTACTAAACCTAATTTCATTATTTTAGACAATTGTTGATCTTATTAAAAAAATATTTTTGACACATTTAATTTAATACGATGTAACAATGATAATATATATATATATATATATACACATAGATAGAGATGTTATATCAGCAACCAAGGTTATACATGTTCAGATGTATGTCGCCCTATTACTCTATTGATAAGAGATTATTTTAAAAACAATTATAAATATTACAATTGATCAATAAAATTGAAAGACTAAACTTAATTTTATTGAATTTATAGAGAATAATGTCAATTCAATGAAGATTATTAATTGTTATTATTATTTTAAATAGATCTTTAATTGTAAACTATCTAATTTTATATCTATTTAAAGAAAAAAATTTCATTTATTCAAATTCTTGAATTCAATAAGAATTAAATTTAAATTAAAAAATTTAGTTATTTTTTTAATATAAATAATAATATTGTCTAGAAGAAATTTATCTTCCATCTCACACTTTTATTTTAATAATTTTTATTACACGAATATTTATTTTTATTCATTGTCAATAAGATAAAAACTAAAAATAAACTATAATAATTAAATATTAAGAGAATTTTTATATAAAAATATTTTTAAATATAAAATAATTTAGTTAAATTGTAAAAAACTTGAAATGCAATAAGATATTTCAAATATTATTCACAGATACTATACTAATAGGATAAAAGAGAATTACTTTCTTTTTAAAAAAATAAAACAGAATAAATGTTCAATGAATAAAAACAAAACTTATGTTTTAAAAAATATATTAATTCATATATACCCTTGAAAAGTTCTGCCTAATGGTAAATAATTTCAGTCTACATCCCTCAGAATGATAATACTAAAAAGTCATTAAAAATCGAAATATACACGATTTACTATTTAAACATGTACATAAAAATACAGCTTAATCTAATAAGTAATCCAACAAAATGAGAGAATTCTATATACCAAAATTTTGTTCAAATTACACTTAAACATAGCAAGAATATTAACATATTAGTCCTTAATACATATATAAAAACAACTTATTGTAATTAGTCCACCAGAATGGGAAAATAAATAATATTACTTGATATATGAAAATATGATATTAGAAGAGGTTCATGTTGCACTTGTACGCAAGAGTAAGTAACTTATGTTGTGTTTTTATGTTTATTTTCGTTTTAAATACTTTGATTATGTAAGTTCTTTACTAGATAAATTATATAACTAAACTTTGTAAATGTATATATAAAATTATATTTTGATGTAGTGATATTATATAAATTATAATTTCTAACAAAAATATAATTATTTGTAATAAAAATACAATATTAAAAATAACCTATTGAATGAGAAAAATAAATAACATATAAAATTACTTTTTTATATTATTTAAATAAATTGTGTGTCTAAAACAATCTAATTTTCTTAATTAAAAATATTCTATGCTATTTTAATTATATTAATTATAAAAATTTACTTTTAGTTTTAAACTAACTATAATTAGAGAAAATAACTAAAAGGTGGTAATTAGAAAATGTTAGGATTTAAAAAATACAAAACATATGGAGTTATATTACATGAAGTAAAAACATAGTTAATTCATTAATTTGTCTTTTTAATAAATTTATATGCTTAAACTTAACTCTTTACGTAAGTTGATATCCTTCAAACTTAAAAAGATAAATGTATATAAGATTTTAATCGATTTAATAACATTATAGTAATACCAATAAAAAATATTTATTTGTATTTATTTAAATAAGTTTATAATATGACTAATTTTTTTAAAAAGAGTTATAATATGTTTAGATTAAAGAATTTTTAAGAGGATAATTTATTTTTATAGAGAATTTAGAATATTTTGTAATTTTTAAATTATATAATTTTAAATTTTATTTAAAAATAAAATTTTAAAATGTTTCATATTATCAAATTTATCTATATTTTTTTCGTATACTTTCACAAATTCGATTTTAATTTGAGTGTGGTCAGTTTTACTAAGATTGAGAAATTTTAACTAAGACTTTTTTTACAAATATCATTTGGAGACAAATATTTATTTGTATTTATTTATTTAAATATTTAATTTCATTTAATATTATAATAATACTAGTAGCAAATATTTATTTTGTATTTATTTAAATAAGTTTATATCATGTCTGTAATTTTCTTAAAAGATTTATATTATATTCAGATTAAAGAATGTTCAGTGGATAATTTATTTTTTGAAAAATTTGAAATATTTTATTACAAAATATATTATTAATTTGATTACTTTAAATTAGAGAATTTTAAATATTCTTAAAAATAAAAAGTTAAAAGTCTTTATATTATCAAATTTATGTATACTTCCTTCTGTATTATCTCACAAGTACAATTTTGGTTCAAGCATCATCGGTTTTACTAAAATCGAAATATTTCTATTAAGGTTTTGTTACAATATTGACGGGCCATTTTCAACGATTAAAAACATACAACACTCTAAAAGTATTTCGATTATTTCGATTGATGTTTATCTAAATAATTATAATCCACATCAATTGAATACTATCTCAATCCATAATAGTCAAGAGAGAAAAATTTAATGTTAGCTAAAAAAATATTGATGAACTTTATCGAATAAATAAAATAAATCATTAATGTTGATATTTTTAAATTATTTATTTGAATAAATTTTAATATTTGATAATAATTAAAATATTTTATTCAAACAAAAAAATTAAAATTAAATAAATTTAATTTTTCTTATCAAAATAAAATATATCATATCAAATTAAATATGTTTAAATATCTTGAAAATTGGGAAGTTTTCTATAGAAGTATAATGATAGTGTTTAGTATTTTTAATTGAACATCCTGATTTCTTTTATCAAAAGGTATAATATTATTAATTATTAATTAATTAAAAATTATGCTAATATACAATTTTAAGTTAATTATAATATAAGATAAAAAAATTATTATTTATGCCAAATTCTAATTTTTTTTAAAAATATGCACAATATTTTAGACATGACATTTATTTGAATAATAATTATAAAATCTTAGACGTTAATCGGTCTAATTGTTAAAGAAAAGGCAAAAGTTGAGATTTTGACAATTTTTTATTTCAAAAGAAAAGATGTATTTAATTTTACATCTTATAACTATTACAGTATGAAAACAAATTTGTCAATTAATCTGTAGTATCATTAATGAGATTTTTTTTTTTAAGTTTTCTTTTATTTGTTGAATTCAACACGGATCTTATTCTTTTATTATACATCTTTTCCTTCGTAATATTATCCAAGAAAAATAACCAAGTTACATTTATTATCAATTAGTATGTTTGTTAGTTTGGAGATACATAGATATCATAATAATAAATTGAGTATATGACTTTTGATGAGGAAGAAAAATTCTAAAATAAACAAAAATGAAAAATTACAAAATTTCCAGAGAAGTCAGCTGGAATGAGGTCTATCTTTAGTAATTATATTAATAATATTAATCAGCAATTATTCATCTTACTTAGCATTCATAAACATGGAATTTGATTCTTGTGGTGGGCCTTCTTCCCTCTTATTTTTGATATCTTCTTCTATCCAATGAATTGATTGCTTTTAGAAAACAAGCTCATCATCTATGATTGAGTAAAAAGCAAAGGGCATGGTGAAAGGTTCAGAAAAGCACCCCTTTCAACAAGGCCCAGTCAGAACTGTCATGCTAAATAGTTTATGCTCTAAAAGAAATAATAATTGATTCTCTTGTCAACTTACTTTCAGCCCCATCATCCCTTATCAACTCAATTATCATGCTCATGCATATAAATATACTTAATTCAGTTTCTCCTCATTGGCACCAACTTTAACACCATACATAATATCCATAATCATGATGTAACCTATTTAGTTGCTTTGTCCATTAAGAGCTGAACTGGACGAGTATGAGGGCATAATAGAGCCCTGCCAAGTGGATGAATATCCCACACGCTTTGTTTGGGTCCCGCTAACACATGGTTTAAGTGTAAATTTGACCTAATTGTTACACTCAATTATTGCATATCTATTCAGGAAAGAAAAAAAAAAATAAACCACACAACTTAACACGCTAAGTCTATCAATACTTGCTCCATTACCTGGGAGATACAATAAACTTTGACAAATTTACAGACTCTTACAGACTCTACAATTTTCATATTTTACATGCCTCAGATGTCAAATTCAGGATCACTAACCTTTGTAACCAAAATCTGATTTTCTTTTTCCTAGATAAATAAACACTCGAGTGTATGTTGATGCCTTTTGTGGGGGAAAAGGATTTTAGCTTGTACTTACTGATTTCCATGTGGACAAACTGAAATTCCTATAAAAAAAGTGGGAATGTAGAAATCGGATAGCCTCTATATGGGGGATTTATAATATATATAATCTACAAAAGAATCCAATGAGTGCCTCACAAAATTATATATGAACAGCATCAACTGGGAGGGAAACTGTCCTGTGCAGAGAGTGTGGAAGCAATGAACCAGTATAAAAACTCTTTGCAGTAACCATACCTTCGCCAGGGGATTCCGTCGCCTCACAATTTTGGACCCTTTGGGTGTCCGAATTGGGGCTGCTTTCATGGACATGAGGGTGGTTACTGGAATCACAATGCCACTTATTAGTAATGGATTTCAACTGAGTCCCACTGTTACCTTCTTTTATTGTTTCTGTCAGTAGAGGTGACAACAAGAAGCCCTTTTCTGTTTTGTGCTCTTTGCTAGTACCGTGTGAAGATTGCTCAAACTGTCGGTCCTTATGATCCCTTAATTCCATTTGGTACTTGGCTCTTAGCCATCTGAGTTCCTTTTGGATCTCTTTCTCATAGTCATCTTCAAGGTCACAATAGGCAGATCGCATGGTAGAGAAGTCATGACTTCCTGATAAAGTTCTTAGAGAATTTGCAGCATTGAGTGAAACCTTGTTTTCCCAACCATCATGTTCTTTATCCTTAGTTGGAATTGATTTATCTAATTGTTCGTATAGTTCATCAGAATGGCTTTGATCAGACTCTACTGGACTCAGTTCACGACTTTCGTGCTGATTCCATAACTCCTGATACTGCAAGCAGTCTAATTGGCTTGATATGTTCAGATCCCCTCTAGCATGGTTGTCATACTCTTCAGATTGGAAGGTAATCTCCTCAAACCGCCCATGCATTGAAGCACATCCATGGCTACAACACTCAAGTTTCAAGTTCTTGTCTCCTGGATTGTGTGAAAGAAAATCTATAAAAGAGCCGCTAGAAGTATGATTAGACACACAATTGTGACAGAAACCTTGATTTGCAAAACGGGGAGTTTCGTCAATTCCTGGTCCCGGTCTCCATTCAGGTACCAAGGAAGCAATTTCCCCATCAATCATATCAGCTATTCTGGTAACATCCTGATTAGTAATGTCGAGCTCTGCAACCATTTCAGTTGCCACACTTATTGCTGTGTCCATCTCTATGTCAAATGGGAAATAAATATTTCGGATGCGACCTGTGACAATCAAATCATACTATTAGGCTTAAATTCCATGATGAAATACACAAATCACATGTTTAAAAAGACAGAGTAAAAGGAGGCTAGCTCACCTTCTTTATCAGCAATTCTTAGTCTCAAAAAGATGCCACCATCATCTTTCCTCTTGCCCTTGATGCTTATGTCAACATCTTCAGAAGCTTCATCATCATGGTACTCAAAAAGTTCAATTTCGCTTGGTTCAATCTCAGCCGGATGAGGACACCAGTCTCCTTCATACCCAAAGCCATTTGAGTATTCGTTACTGAAGTTACTGTAGCTTCGATGAAGATCAAAGAATGGCTGTCTGATGAGAGAACCAAATTCATTCAATTCCCCATTTTCTACAGTTCTCATATCATATTCATAATCATCAATTCGAAGAAATGGATCATCTAGAAGCTCTCTTGCAGATAGCCTAAGAGACACCGTGGCCAAGCATTTCTCAACAAATTGTCGCACCTCCGGATCCTTCACTCTATACAAAGCATCTGGCTTTTTCCCCTGAAAGGAAGAAAATGCCAATGACATTTCACCACCAATGAAAATTCCCTTACGAAAAAGGCATAGAGAAAGGGCACAAACTTACAGAAACAACTTTCTTATAGATTTGAGCCGGATGAGTACATTCACTATAAGGATATTCGAATGTGACCATCTCTAGTATGCACATCCCAAAGGAATAAATGTCAACTAGTTCATTATATGCCTCTTCATATACTTCAGGGGCCATGAACTCGGGCGTCCCTACGAAAACAGAAGAGACACAGATGAAGGCCCAACTAGAATCACTGATCCTTGTTATTACAAAATCATTTCCAAAAGACATAAACTAAGGTGAACAAATTGTCATTGGATTTTGAGCTGACCTCCTCTTTTCTCGACAACTGCCAACATGATATTGTTGAAATTAAATAAACCTACCTACACAGTGAGCTGCATGAGATTTTCGGAGAATTGCTGCCAAACCAAGATCCCCAATCTTCACTTCCCCTTGGTTTCCATTGACAAAAATGTTATCACATTTTAGATCTCTATGGATCACAGGCGGATCGTGACTATGAAGATAGAGAAGTCCACTCAAGATCTGTCTACACCAATGCTTCACCGCTCTGATGTTAACTCTCTTGTGCTTTAGCCTATACCTATTTGACAATTAAAACAAGCGAAAGTCAGAAAGAAGAAGAAACGACCCCACTCTACAAGATCTAGAATGCACAAAGATGAATGATGAACAGAAATAATGCAGTTTCCGAAAAAGTAGTGGCAACTAAGGAACTTACTGTCGAAGTGTACCGGAGGTAAACATTTCAGTCACGAAGTTGATATTCCTATTCGCAGTATCAACCCAAGAAGTATAGAATTTCATAATGTTTCTGTGCTTCAATGTTTTCAGGAGATGAATTTCACAGTAAAGCCTCTCAAGATCTTCAGGACTTTGCAGAAAATCATACAGCTTGACCTGGTTCCAAGCAACTTCAATCCCTTGATACTCATCAAATGCTCTATATCTACATCAATTAAGAAGCAAAACCACAAACAAAGAAAAAAGTAGATTTATTAGATGCCCTTCTCTACAGACTAAACGAAAAACATAGAGAAGTTCATTTTCTAAGGAAACCCGAACAAGGCCAGAAATATAATAAACTAGAAAGAAAGAAAAAAAAATCCAAATTTGAGAAGAATGATGGTAAATGAAATAGGATGAGCTTGTAAGCATACACTGTCTTTGAAGCTCCTTTCCCAAGGATTTCATTGTACTGCAAGAAACACGAAAAATCATCATGAAAATGAGGCATAGGAGGGAGAAGAGGAAATGGAGAGAAAGAGAGTATACTCTGCCATATCTGCCAGTTGGATCAACTTCAACAAACTCAGAGTCATCTGGTTCAAGGTGTGTGACCCCATTCATCCTCTGAATTTGCTGCACTTGATGCCTCCTTTCCTATGCTATGATTAGATTTCTCTCCTATGCCCTTCCTCTTTTGTTATGACACCAACACAACCCAAAAGGGAGGAAGAGGGACGAATAATATTTATTTATTTTAAATAATACTTTTTTCGCAACCTCTCCAGGAGATTTTTTTTAACAAAAAACCATGAATAATTCACGAGAAAGAGAATAAAAACAGGGGGGGAGAGAGAGAGAGAGAGTTAAACAGAGAGAGAAGGGAAAACTGTGTGTGTGCCACAAATTCTGAGGGGAATTGGAAACAATACAAACAAACAGAGTCACCCAACCCATGAGGGAACGTGACATATAGACAAAAGGAGAGAGAGACGTGCACAGTCATCACCTAAGTTTTTAATCTTAACCATAATCCTTCCATTTTTTTAAAACATTTTAAATTATAATAACTATGAGTTTGACCAATTGAATCTTTCGATCCATTTTAGCTTTACAGGTTCAAACTCTGTTTTTATTCTTAAAAAACAACATTAATTAATCACGGCAACACGACAAACCCAGCACGGACAGAGCTGGCCTGTAAAGTAAAAATGTTAAGTGAAAAACAACGCCGCGCTCCGTACCACCTACCAGACTCATGCTCAAAACCTAACTGCCACAAATTATATTGATTAGTCACCTTTTCTCTTTTCTTTATACTAAAAAAATTGAAGCGCCAACGTTTGCTTTGTTGC
Organism: Lablab purpureus; assembly: GCA_030347555.1. Classification (NCBI taxonomy): domain Eukaryota; kingdom Viridiplantae; phylum Streptophyta; class Magnoliopsida; order Fabales; family Fabaceae; genus Lablab; species Lablab purpureus. The sequence goes on from CM059260.1 coordinate 29,336,004, forward strand.
CCGTGTAGAGGAAACTTTTAGGATTTACGTTTCAAACGCATGACTCACTGGTGTGTGAAAAGAAAATCGAATCATAACAAAAAAAAATGTGATCACTCATCCTTGTAATTGTGCAATTTTAATTAATTAGATTCTAATTATACTAAGACTTAATTACTTTTGTAGTTATTATTTACTTTTTTATTTACTTTACACTAAACTCATCCTTGCTGCAAATGAGTCCGCGAAAGCCTGCAGGACCTGGGTTACCAAAAGAGCTAACGTTCACATTTACGACATAAAGGACTAAAAATTTTGCCTCCATGCAACTTCCCTAGAACAAGGTTATATGATGTAGTAGGAAGCACATTTATGCATTTTTCGTAAAAAACCTCACTTGGTTTTGTCACTTTCTCACTCTACATCTCATTCTCTTGGAAAATAAACAAGATTGTGAGTCTTCCATGGACACTAAAACATACATAAAAAGAAGATTCCACTACTTTTTATCCATTCTCTTATTAAAAAATTATATTACATTTCTTTTTTTAAAATTAGTAACCCTTTTTTACTTTCTTTTTGCTGCACTATTTTTTTATATTTTTTTAACTATTTTGCTTATTCAAATTTTATACAATTCAATTGTATTTTTGGTTAGATTATTTATTTTTTATTTAAAGAAACACAAATCTTGATCTTTTTAATATTTTTATTTATTATTTACTTTTATATTTATATAATTTTTCATTCTTTTTCATGAGTTTGACTTATTTAATATCTAAAAAGTATATCAATATATTTTCTTTCTTGTTATAATTTTGATTGCACATTTTTTTATTTATCAATATTTTTCTTTCTTATTATAATTTTGATTACACCATTTTTTTTCAATTTTTAAAAGAGTAGATTGTCTTTTAAGAAATGTATAGCTTACTCTAATTGAATAAAATCATTTTTAGAACACAAATTTAATTATTTTTATTTTTTAATTATTTAAATTTTATTCAATTATTATTTCGTATATTTATTTAATATTAATTTTATACTTCTTGAATATAAAAATAAAGATAAAAATAAATTTTTACTTAAAAAATAAGTAAATGATATCAAAAAGTCACATTTATCTTCTTGAATCTCCACGAAGACCAAATAAATCATGAAAAAATGAAGGAATGTAGGCATTGTATGAGTTTTTAACTCAATCTAATTTGTTAAATAGAAAATGTTAATTTTATAGATAACTCACAATAATAATAACAAGGAAGGTTTTCACATCCTAATTTTTACAGTAATACCCTAGGTCAAACCTTAATTGTTGAAAACAACTTAATGTATTTAACATTCAAAAATCTCAACTAAATTATGTATATATTTATGAACCCTACTTCTAGAAAAGAAATTATCGAAATTTTTGTATCTATATTTCGCACTTTCTTTCATTATCAAATGAGTTATCTGTATCAATTATTGGAATCATTATGACAATATCAGTATGCATCATTGTTTATTGTTTTTTATACTATCCCCCAAGTTGAACCATATGTTCATACATTCGCTAAAGAACCTTGCTCTCAAAATCCTCTAAGGTTTATATCTTCATCTCCTCTTTCTCATGTGTTTTTCTTTCTTTGTTCTAAAACTCATTCACCTGTCGAAATTGTGTTTTTCTCTTTTTTTCCTTATCTTTGAATCTTTGATTCACTTATTGTTTTACCAAAAAGAAAGACAAAGCCCAAATCATCCTTCAAAGTCATACTTCTGTTTTAAATGAGTTTGCCTGAAAACATTATTTCATATTTGCATTAAATTATTTTGTAAATTTCATTTAAGGATTTTGGCTATCTGAACCATTCTTTTACAAATACTTATTTTGGAGAACTCACTCAATAGCGGAAATTGACTAATAACAAAGATAACTTACATGTTGTCAACTACGACATGAACTTAAAAAACCCACTAATGACTGAAGGCCGACAAAAGTTGAGAAAGTTCTATAAACTTTATGGTAAAACATGCATAAAAGAGGATCTCACTACTTTTTATCCATTCTCTGGCCACATACTTGTAAGAAAATACTTCATCAAACTCCTGCTTCCAAAATGAACATTTGAAGAGAATTGTCTAAAGTGATGTTCATTGTGAGGAGTAATCCTTACTTTCACGGACTAGATGTATGAGTATGAATACTCATATAAGTACATATTTGCTATTCTCATTTTTATTAAAAAATTTATATTACATTTTTTTCTTAATTTAGTAACCCTTTTTCACTTTCTTTTGCTACACTATTCTTTTTATATCTTTTCAAACTATTTTACTTATTAAAAATCTAAAAATTCAATCATACTATTTTATCAGATTATTGATTTTTTACCTTTTATTTAAAAAAACACAAACCTTAATATTTTTATTTATTATTTATTCTTATGTTGACAAAATTTTATCACACCTCATACTCAACCATTGAATTACCGAGTCACTAAGTAAAACACCATATGCAGTAGTTCTCGAGATAAATGTGTCCTTAATTTGTAAAGAAAAAATATAGGTTTACTCTCACATCGTTTGCTAAATTCGAAGAAATATCAACAATAAGCCTATGCAAGTTCCACCTACCATCCTCATATCTAGAGTTGTCAAAACAGGTCTGGCTCGACGAGTCGGCCTGTGTGACCTGTGATTCAGGTCAAGCTAAGCTTAAAAAATAGTGACCTAAATAACAAGAGGCTTTTTTTAGCCTAACTCATTTGACTCAATGCCTATATGGGTCAAGGCCAATCTAACTCGTAGACTGATGGACTCACCTGTTTATTTTTTATATTAAAATTTTAGCTTTAATTTTTATGTTATCATACCAAAGAAAGAAATCCTAGTGTCTTATAGTCTCTCTTCTCTCATTCATTTATTTCCTTCCTCTCTTACAAGTTTCTCCTTTTCCTCTACTGCACTTCATACCTTGTATTAGATTCACCATTGCAGTCTTACGTATCCATTACAGCTTCTCTGATTTACATTAGTTTTGGTTCTTTTTTACTTTCTATTAATTTATATTCTCATTTTTTATATTTTTAATCAAAACTCTTTATTTACTTCTGTTTTTTTCATGTCATTAAGGGAGTTTGTCTTATTTTATTAATATTTAGTGAATTGTATAAAGTAAAGTTGTTGTAAAATATATATTAAATAGATTTTTATGCTTTTTTATCTTTTGTACCGAAGAGTTTTTATTTACTATGACAGCACCATGAATTACTCCTACAATTAGTGATCGATCTATAATAAAAAGAGAAATAATTTTGAATAAAAATACGAAGAGACTAAGAAAACAAAGGTGGTTGTGAAGTACTAGAAATGTTTGACTATCTTTAAAGTATTTAATAGACGTTCTAAATTTATTTTATAAGTTGTTGAAATATAAACAATTTTACATAAACTTTTGTATAAATTTATTATATATTTATATATTATTTAATACTGATAAAAAATATTATATTAATAATATGTTGTAATATATTTTAACTTTAATTAGACAAAAAATAGTCCGTTGACTCGTTAATCTAACATAAGACTAGATCAGACCAAATTTTTTTATCTAGATCAGACCGAACTATTATATTTTTTTTTACTAGGTACTAACCTAATTAGGTTAGAGGATCCGATAGTTGTACTCATGTCATCACATTAATACCATACCAACATCAATATTTATAGGGTAATGATTGAGGGACACCCGCATCCCCTCTACCGTCTTCCAACACCACTTTTATAACTTCAACTCTTTTTTTTAAATATTAAAAAAATTTAAAACTGTAATTTTGGTGTTGCTTGGATGCTGTTTCACGGTTCTCATATCTTTTTCCATATTTTTAATATCCAGCTATAACAAACAGTCTAGAATCGTGTTCACTCCACCAATTTTTTTTTCTTACCAAGTGGTAAACTTTTGAACCTAATTTCATAGGTCATTTTGAAAAAAAATTCATAGAAATAGGCAACTGGTGCTGGCAAAACACATCTTTAAAATATAGAAGTTTTACTTTTTGCCAAAGTTATACTCTAAGATATGACTTCCATTTATTATTTGAATTTGTACGCACGGTTTTTTTAAGTCATGATTAACTCTCTTTTTTTTTTTTACTTTTTGAAAAAAAATTATGTGTTGTAGATTTTTTTTATTTGATAAGCATATTTTTTATTTTCAAATATCATTACTTTCAAAATGATTGTGTTCTAGAAGAGTTTAATTTGATCACGCTATGCAAAATACATTTAATTAATATGGCATAACTATTAATAGAATTCAATGGTTAATTTCTATAAATATTTTAGTATTTCTTAGTAAGGTATGATGCAGTTGATGATATGAGTATAATCTCTCTTCCTCAATACGATTTAGTTTCTTATTGGCAAATGTGACTGCTTCGCTTATGCTTACTTCGTTTCTCTGTATATGTTTTTTTTCATTCTTCCTAATGAATAAAATTGAGTATGTAATTTTCTCATTCTTCATAAACTATCTTATATGTTTTCATTTCTTTTATAATTTTTTTAATACCTCCAATGAGATCAAAAGTTTAACATGAAGAAAATAATGGTTTGATTACATCTTGTAAATGATCTTAATACAACGAGCATTTTAAACATAAATTTATTATTAAAATCAACTTAAACAGCACATTAAGGTAATATTGTTTTTTTAATGTTGGACAATTATAAATTACTTATATACGTAGATTTTCTAATTTATCAAAATCTTTTTTAAGTATTAGATTTTATTTTCAATTGTTATTATTTTTTACAAATACATTATTTAAGTCTTGAAATTATATTGGACAAGTCGAGAATCTTAACATGACATTACATAATTTTTAATTTTAAAAAACTTATAAAATAAGTTAGATTAAAAATTATCACTATACAATTTCTAATCTTAAAACAAGTGTTTCATTAAAAAAATTCATAAAATAAATTAAATAAAATCTTATAAATATACTCAATCAAGAAAACTTTTAGAGATAAAATTCTATTAGTACAGTTAGTCTTGTATGTGCTTTAGATAAACTTAAATGTTTCATAACCTAATTATGAAAAATGTCATATGATTTAAAAGGAAAGAACTAACTACCAATATTATTTTAATTTTTAAAAAATGAATAAAATGAAGCAAATTGATATTATGTCGGTGAGTGTGTGGGGTGCAATCTCTATATAGGGAATGGATTTATTTTTCCTAAAAACAATTTTTAAGACTTTAATAATTATAGATTGTTAATATGAAATTTGTTTACAGTGTGTCCACTAAGAAAATCACCATTGAAATGTTTTTTTAAATAGTATAAAAATAAATAAATTTATCATAGATGTATAACTAAAAAAATACCTTATTTTATATATTTTAAAACTAAAAAAGTAACTATATTTAAAATATATAAAATAATAAAAATAATGTCACTAGCCAGAAACAAATCACTCTTTCCCAATTTTAAATTTTGAACTGCCACGTTCATATTTTCAGCATTAAACAGTTTGTGCATGGATTGTTGTTATATGTTCAACATTAAATAGTTTGTGGTTTGATTGTTGTTAATTATATTATTATATTATACCCCATTATGATAGGTTTAATTAGTGATTATAAGTTCAAAGCAATGTTAGAAAAGAAATAATAATAAACCTTGGATGGAAATAATAAAAGAATATTAAAGATGTTGGGTTTGAATGTGTAGGAATGATCTGAAGTGTGAAATGAAGACGTGTGGTGTATGGAGGTTAGGGTGCAGTGACTATAAACAGCAGCACATGCAGAGGCTAGTGGGATCCTATGCACCTCTTCCTATGAAATCAATATAGTATGAAATTATTATATCAATTCGTTTAATTATCGATACAGTACCTTAATGAAACTAATATAGATTCTATTGATATATATATTTTTTCTTTTGTTCTCGATTGTGATATTTTTTTCTATTTTCTTCTTTGCAGGTTATCTCGTGTTCTCGTGCCCCTTTGTTTGCTAAGAATAGTTCATCCAAGATCTTTCTTGCTTTAACTTTTTTGTTTTGTTTTGTTTTGTTTACAAGATAAATTTTGAATTAAACCTGGTGGAGAAATCCATTGATTGAAAAAGATTTAAGTGAGGAGGAAATACAGGTGTCAAGAGATTGAAAAGGCGGATAAATAATGCGTTTTTGTTTTTATTCTTAAATTTCTGTCCACGAAAAAAAGGAGAAGAAATATGAAGAAAAAGAAAAGTAAAGGGCGGCAAAACATGTTTGGTGAAGCTGTGTTTTGAAAAGTGATGTATTGAAATCTGAATGATTGAAGGAACACCATAGAAGCATTATCCAAACAAACTCATCTTGTTAATGTTGAGTAACGATCAAGTGAAGAGAGTAGAACAAATTGAACAGAATACTAGAGACGTAAGAAAATGACGCAGGGTCGCATAATGAAGGTTCAATCGCTTTGAAATACAGTTTCTGTTCATTTCCATGTTGTTCCAATTTTGTTGAATTCAATTCAATTCAATTCAATTCAATTGGTTATGGTTCATATAGAGTATTGGAACTAGAAGCCAAGCTTGGCCAATTCACCACTTGTGCTGCCACACCCATTGTTTTTGGGTTCTGATTTTAAAATTCTACAGTTCTAGCTAGGAGTATACTGTTTTTTAATATACATGGCTTGTTTCTGCAAACAGATAAATTCGAAGTTCATGGCCCAAAAAAAATGATGAAAAATCAAAGAACAGGAAACATGCGCACATGAGATGCTTTACAAGTCAGCGAATGCGTCCCAGTACAGAGATCAGTATCTCCAAAAGTTAAGATTAGCTTAGCACACACTTTCATGTCCAACTCACTCATAAAATTTGTACATGTTTTTTTTTATTATATTACCTTTATCTTTTTTTAGTTACATCACTTCTCTTATTACAGTTTTTCATTTGACTCTTTCTTTTGTTTAGAATAAAAATCAAGCACAAGTAAGAAGTTTGAAATCCTGCATTTATTATTTATCCTGTTGTGTACGTTATATATATATATGTACGTTTGGTTTTCTCTAATCCAAAAGAAGAAGCTCTTTTGAGTTTTGATGAACCTGTACTTAACCGTGCTATTAATTGGGTCCCAAGAGAGCTTTGGTTGGCAGCAACTAGTGGCCAACAATGACACTTATGTTAACTCACCCAGCTAAGGTTGTCTTTAATGTCATGGAACATGAACACGTAAGATTTCCCATGAACTTTTCTCCAGATAAGGATGAGGAGTTTCTTCTCTAAATTGGTTGTATTTTTTCTTCCCATGAAGTGGCCTAATTAGTTGGATGTAGAAAGCTTCTAATTAGGATTAGTGAGTGTGTTAACCTATGTAAAAAGATGATAAGAAGAGGATATAGTGCACACGAAGGAGAAGCAAATGAAAGAGACAAGGGGAAATAATGTAACTAGAGAGTGATGGTGGTGTTGTCGATCTCCAAGGATTCTCCCACAATGTACTGTATACAGAATAAAGAATAATAGTAATCAAGATTCAAATTTCAAAAGTTGAAAAACTTAATCGAAACATTTAATAAACGTGCAACGAATCAGAAGGGAGAAGTTAGACTTAGGAAAAAGTTTCAAATAATCAGACTAAAATATTACTTACAGCATGATGAACTTCTTTCTAACCACTTCTCATGGCTAGTGAGATTTTATTCTAAAAAGATTTAGCTTAGGAGTTAAATATGTTTTTTTTTAAATATTTTCAGAAAAATTGTTTTACTTTTAAATTAAATTTACGTGTATTTCATCATTTTATTTTACTTAACTCACGTAAAATTATATTTTATTTCTAAAGTAAAGTATAATGTTTATTATCGATATTTTATATGACTTAAAAAAATATAAACATAAAATAAGTATATGATTTAGTTTAAAAAATTCTTATTTAAAGATTGATATGAGCTTTGAAAAAGTGTATGTGTATCTTATTTAAAGGTTTCACACCTTATATATTAACTAAAAACATTTTCTATCTCATAGGCTTTCTTGTAAGAATTTATTAGACATAATACACGTTTTTCTTGAATTTGGGACATTCACTTAACCCATCAAATAAAGCAAAATACTAACTAAACATTTTTTATCTTTTCTAAAGTATACAGCATGTTGCGTGCCTTTTCATTCAAACTTATTTTAATTTAAAATTCAATGTTCCATTTTCAAATACTAAGAAATGGAACCCAAACATTCACACTTAGATGAGCATCTGATCCTTTGTAATATGCTTATAATTTGTCCCTTCACTTAAACAAATACTACTTACTATATTCTTTATCTTTCGAACTCGAGATTCACCTAATTAAATTCATTAATATTATTTTAATGTTTATAATTATTCTTGCTTTAGTGACGTGGATCAATTAACATTCGGCCCTCAAGGCTCAGCTGGACAGTGATCAATTTGGGCCTTTAAATAGTCTATATATTCTTCGAAGGATATAGAAAAGGCTTTTAGTTCATGCACCCCTTAATTGCTATCCGTACCCCGTAACTTTTATTTATCCTTTCTGTTTATTTGAATGTTGGATCCTCCTTAATTGCTCTGCGGTTGTTGTTTTACTCTGTGTAGTTGTTCCAACAGAGCTTTGGTGGTGGCGTTGGCGGTGGTTTGAAGTTGGGTAAGTTCTCCACTGCCGTTTCCAAAATGTGAATTTTGATTTTCAAATAAAACATTCACATTCTGAAACAATAAAAGTAGTATCCAAGAATGAGTATTTTAGAAATTTTCTGGAACAAGTGTAGTGTAAAATACTTCAGAATGCCTAATCTGAAACATTTAAAATATGTTCTGGATTAGTGAATTTCAGAAAGGTGTTCTAAAATGGCTAGTATGAAACATTGCACCTCACTACACCTCTTCCTTTCTAGAATGATCAATTTAGAATGTTTCAGAATAATAAATTTAGAAAGTTAAAATAAAAAAAAGTTTTATAAATATTTTGATTTTAATATTTTATGAGAATTTGTAATATTTGTTTATATTTATTTTTTTCAATTCAGTTCCAAATTTTATTAAATTGTCAAAATAATTCATTCTGTTAAATTAATGTGAACTAAATGAGGCATGTAACATTCAAGTTAACTCGTAACACATGAATAATGACAAAAAGGTACAAATACAAATACTACAATATGTGAATTTTTGACAAAAAAAATCAGATTGATAGATTTTAATAAAATTTGGAACTCAATTGAGAAAAACAATAAATGTAAACAAACATTGCAAATTCTCATAAAATATTGAGACCAAAATACTTATTAAATCAATAGAAAATGACACTCACATGCAGTAGCTATGAGACATTTACAGTGAAGAGTACTATGGATGTTTGTTGGACCAAGTTACTAGTAGTCCAGTATAATCCAATCTAACCCACTTTTGTATGGATTAGGTCATGAGTTTATAATAAGTGACCTAAGACCCAACTCGATTTACTTGTCTCATATGTAGTATAATCATAAAAAAACTTAAAATTCTTATAGTGACTATGTATCTTTCTGCATTTCATTTTCATTTTGGTCTTTATTGTTCACTTTCATTACATCTCAATTATTAGAGAAACAAATCTAAATATTGTTGTTATGCGTTTTCTTCTTTCCATTAATTCTAATATTTTTATCTTTTTTATTTTCTTTCATCATTTACTTCTGTTATTTGCTTTCACCTTTCACTTTTTTGTCTTTTATTTGTTTCAGACACTTGTTTCCATTGTTCATCTCTATCTCCTCTTATTTAATATAAAATCTTTTTAGATATTTCTTTCAAGTGATACTTAAAAATTATAACTTAAAAAAATTAAATTCTTAATCTAATTACTACATATAGATTAAATTTAATATAAAAACTCAATTCAATCTAATTTAATATTTTTTTAATAAATTGGAGGAAAAATTAAGAAAAGAGGTAAAAGATGACATAAGGTCACTTTTTACTTTTTCCTTTTACTATAATGGTGCAGGTTGGAATTAAGAAGGTGCAGGAAAGATTTATGAAAAACACCTCTCTCAATGATTTTTAGTGACATGAAATATAATACCACTAATAGCATTTGCTCATCACATAAACATTAAATAAAAGGCAATATTTGATTTAAAAATAATAAGTAAGCATATATTATGTAATAACACTAATAAACTAGTAGGACAGCATATGAAAGAAAAAAAACTGTCATTTACAATTAACTTTATTAGTGAACTATGTGATAAAAGAGTTGGATCATAAACTTTATATTTCCTTAAAAAGTGATATCGTAATTTTAAAAATTAATTATTATGAAATGTAATTGCCAGAATAAGAACATATACTAACAAATGAAAGAATTTCTATGATATATTATTCTACATATTTTGTGATTCTTTAAACAAATGGTTAGGATTAAATATGGTTTTCTTTTTGAATTATTTTTTAAAACTGTATTTTATGTATGAATCAAATTATATATTTGTTTTGCCTGTATATTTTATAAAGTCATGTTAAATATTTTTCTCAACAAAGATCTTAAAGTGTGTTTAATGTAAAACAATTGATTGTTTGTTGGTTATATGTTTTAAAGAATTCTGGTAATATATATATATATATATTTTTTTTTTCTCTTTTTAAATGGATAAGATAGTCAAATAATTGTTTTACATACAAAGCATTTTAACTTTATTTAATGTTTTATATAATTTTATAAAGAATAGAGATTAAATAAATATATACAAAATATGTTTGTAGTGTGTTACTTAACAATGTATTCAAATATGCAAATTGTAACTAAACAGTTAAAAAATTAAATAATATTAAAGAAAATGGAAAAAAGTAACCTCATAAGCTTTATTTTTTACAAATAGACACGTCAAACTTAATTTTGTATTACTTAATCTTCACATACCTTATTCATAAATAGACACCTAAAATTTAATTTTATTATAATTATTTATTGAAAAGGAAAAATATTTAACTAGTTTCCTAAAACTTTACTCCTTTTACAAATACATACATCAAACTTTATTTATTTCATTTTAATTAATCTCAAATTTTATCTATTTACAAATAAACACTTTAAACTTCAATTTTGTTTTAATTTATCCCTATTTTTTCTAAATAGACCTCTAAAAATTAAAAAAATTATATTATAACTACCTCTTGAAACATTATTTTTTATAAATAGTTGTTCTTTTTTCTTCTTCTTCTTCTTATCATTAGTTAACACTGTTAAAATACTTATTTATAGAAAATTAATAAGATTTAAAAGATAAGTACACTAAAATTAAAATTTTAGATGCCTGATATAAAAAGAAAATAAAGTTTAAAATCAATTGGAACAAATTAAATCTTAAAGTGTCTATTAGTGCATATGGTAAGGTTTCAGGAAAGATAAGATTGAAGTTTGAAATATATAAAAGAAAAATTAGGGGTTAAATGTTTTTTTCCCTAAAGAAAATTATAAATAGCTATAACAACAAATTACTGTTCTAGCTTCGGTTAAAGAAAAGTTGTGTGTAAATAATGGTAATCTTTAATACGCAAAATAAAACATCTATTAGTTGTAATTAGTTTAAATCTTGAAAGAATTTGGGAATAAATTAAAATTAACGGATTAGAATTAGAGGTAAGCTTTTTTTTCCCTTGAAAAATGTGAGAACTTAGTGCTATTTTGCAGTATGGGAAAAATGTGAGAACTTTGTACTATTTAGCACCATGAGGTTAGATTTACACGTGGATCTTCAATATGGTATTTAAAGATGAATCAAGGTTACTAGAAGTCTCTAATGAAACATTTTGGTTCTTGAAACATGTTTTTTAAAAGTAAATTAAGACATTTATAACTCTTTCTCGTTAATTTGAGTGTTTTGAAAGTAAGTATTATTATGTAAAATAATTAATTAATTTTTAGTAATTATCGTTGAAATAACTTACAAATTTGAATCAGATATTTATGGATAAAGTGATCTAAAATTGATTATATTTTTTATGATATTTAATTTGTTTGGATAAAAAATATACTCACACCTTTCAATGATATTAAAAAGTTGAATTTGAAATATTGAACTTATCAGTATAAGTAATTTTATCGAAAAATAGAATAGGATTTGAATGTTTAGTTGTTTGTTATAAATGATTGATGAGTGTGTAAATTTAGTATATTGTTAATAAATAAATTGAATAAGTGATTCTATTTGAGTTGAGATATGTGTTTTGTGGAAGAAAGATTTAAAAAATAAAAGAAAACTTATTTTAGATCAACTAACATTTAAACTAAGTTTTAAATTTTACTTATGTTGCTTAAATAATAAAGATAATATCTAAATATACTTTAATAAGTGATATTTAAGGTTATGTTAGAGTTTTATTTCAAGTATTTACATGATAAGTGATATTTAAGGTTATGTTAGAGTTTTAGTTCAAGTGTTTATATGATTGTTCATGGAGTAAAATTCTTCACTCAAACATGATCAATAGTTTGAGGAAGAAAGAAATTAATTTGATTCTCTTTCCTTAAGTTTGGGTATTCAAACATTTTTTTAGATGTTTAAGCAAGAAATAAGTCAAATCAATATTTTTTTTCTCACATAGTTTGATTGTTCAAATCATTTGAACATTTAGGTAAGAAAAATGTTGAAACAAATTTTTCTTCTAAAGAAATATATTCCTCGAACGTTGGTACAATACTGGATCAAAATAACATTAATCAAAATATTATGCGATGAGAAAATGAAGAGTGTTAATGCATTGGACTTTGTTGAGCATATGTAATATGCAATAAACTACACTTATCACGTTGAGCTACTAAGAATGTGATGATAAACTTGATATGCGTGAATACACAGTGTCTTTTATTAATAAAAAATAATATGATGTAGTCCCTTGATTTTTTTTATGAGGAAAGAGATACATATATAAATTATGGTGTTGATGATGTGGTTATGTGATGAGAAAAATGTTATGATTTAAGAGAAATTCAAGTGTTGTTGAGTTTGAAAGTTTGATATTAAATAAAAATAAGTAAGATGAACATTATATAAGAAGATAGGTCCACAGATATATTACTTTAAATTTTTTATTAAAGATGGAGTTTATTCATGATTAATTGAATTTACTATAATTTTTTAAAGTACAAATTATTTTGAGTACGCACCCAACATATTTAATCTAAAAATAAATAAGAATGTAGATTAAAAAACATTTAATAATAATATAATGTAGGTTAAATTTTGTTAATAATAGTATAAATGATGTTTTACTTTAAAAAAACATTATAACTTATGGGTTGTAAATTTATTAAATATTATATTTTGTTATATATATATATATAGAGAGAGGAGAGAGAGAATTTTATATATTTATTAAAATTGTGTTTTGTTTGTGAAACAAATATATTTTAAAACATCTATAAAAAGAAGGAAATAAAAAAAAAAGTAAAAAAAACTTAAGAAACGAATAATAATAAAGTAAAGAATTATGTAGAAGAAAAATAAAAAGATAAGAAAAAATTCTGAAACATTATTAAAATTATTTACATAAATTTATAAAAAATAAAAATAAAATAAATCTAAAATTTGTTTCAAAAATAAAATATAATTTTAACAAATAATTAAATTTTAACTCTAATTTTTTTTTATGTGTAGATAATTGTACCTTCAGTGCACACTGACGAGATGACGAGTACTACGTTGTGCATTCAGTTACGTATTCATACAACCTAGCATAACACAAAGCACTACATTTGACCCATCATTTCATGCGACGAAGTTATTGTCTTATTGTGGAGAGAACATAACATGATGCTTGTTTCATTTTTAAAAACCTATTGCTTGGTTTGAAAATCAAAACCATTAAAGGGTGCCATTTGTCCTAACAATGATCATAATAAACATAATTATATATTTCACCAATAAAATATAACTTTCTCAATGATATGTTACAAAGAAAATTAGAATAAATGTAGGCAGTTACCTTAATTCTGTATATTTTGTAATTACATTAATTACTTTAAGTATACATTAATAAAAAATTCCTAGAACGTTTAATAATTTTATTGCATTTAATAATTAAAAATATATACTAATTACAGGTGCTTACCTTAATTACATAAATTTAATAATCATTAATTACTTTAAGGGTGTTTTTAAAAAAAAAAAATGGTGAATGGAAACTCAGAAAAAAGAAGGGGGGAGGAAGAACATGGACCGTGACTGGTGGAGAGGGAAGAGCTTATGCGATTTGGGTACATAGTGGATAAAAGAAGTTAAGGCCACCAATAAGTGACACATAAGCGAAAATAAGGAGGGAAAAGATAAATAAACAAAAAAAAAGTGAAGTTCGAAAAGAGTGAAAAAGCAAAGAGTGTGTACAGAGGAAGGAGATGCATTGGTCCGTCATCTATCGCTAGTGGAAAGTGGCAGTGGCACTTTCCATTTTCCAGTAGAATAGGCAAAGGCAACAACACATTCATTCAATTGCAATTAATATTATTATTATTATTATTATTATTATCGTCATCGTCATCGTTATTTGTATTAATAATAATTCTTACATCGTCTAATTTGTGTGTGATCACCACTCACAATCTTCAATCTTCTCTACTACAAGACAAATCTCCCATTCCGGCATCTCCTTCAACCTACGTCCCCAGATACCCCCAATTCGCTTCACACACACAACACAACAAAACACATCCTTTGCGGCAAAGTCGGTTGTTGTGTTTTCTTTACGTCTATGGCTATGGCGTCTCTGATTCATTGTTCGGCTACTTCCTTCTGCGCTGCTCGAGGAGGAGACTCTGCTGGCTTCTTTCCCCCCTTCACTGCCCGTTTCTCGAAGACCCGCAAGTGTCGGGTTCGCTGCTCCTTAGATGATAATGTTTCCGACATGAGCGTTAACGGTATGTATTTCCCCCTACATTTTGTGGAATCCAAATTCAATTTTCGATCTTACACTTATCTCAGCGGTGTTTTTTTTATCGAATAATTTTCATTTTGGGGAGTGTTGGAGGGAAGGGAAATTAAAGGTTGGGATGTGCATGTGTCACGGTCTAGATATTTTTTGTTAAACTGTAATTTTGACTTTGCAGCACCAAAAGGGTTGTTTCCGCCGGAACCTGAACATTATCGAGGACCGAAGCTGAAAGTGGCTATTGTTGGAGCTGGGCTTGCAGGCATGTCAACTGCGGTGGAACTCTTGGATCAAGGCCACGAGGTTTTAACTCCTTCTACCTCTGGTTCTCTCTTAATCGTAATATTTTGAAATTGGACGTTGTGGTATATTATGTCGTAAAGTTACTTTTGAAGCAAAAGGAAATGATTCCTTCATCGTTGGTTAGTTTGTTTGATTTTGTAATTCAGGTGTTGAGTTCATGAGGTTATTACAGCTGATATATTTTATATTTTGCATGTTTTATTCTCAATTCGATTATTCAGGTGGATATATATGAGTCAAGGTCTTTTATAGGTGGCAAAGTTGGTTCCTTTGTTGACAAACGTGGGAATCACATTGAAATGGGATTGCATGTTTTCTTTGGTTGCTACAACAATCTTTTCCGATTATTGAAGAAAGTAAGCTGTTTTCACTTGCAGTCATAGTGCATATTTTTCTTCATCTCTTAAACCTGGATTCTTCCTCCCTCTTTTTTTTGCCGTGAAACATGCACTGTTCACTTTATTTTTTGTGTACATTTTCGTGGTATCTGTTTGTTTGTAACTTCTTCAATGCTTGGATGACTAGGTGGGTGCACATAACAATCTGCTTGTAAAAGATCACACTCACACTTTCGTTAACAAAGGAGGTCAAATTGGAGGTATGTTTTGTGCTACAATACCCTGCTTTATTTTTGTTCATTATTTTGTCTCTCCCACAATTTCCACAAGAGCATTGCATTGTTCTAAACATTAGTTTTGGTGTGCAGAACTAGATTTTCGCTTCCCAGTTGGAGCACCAATACACGGGATAAGGGCATTTTTGACCACTAATCAGCTTAATGTAATCACATTGTATATTCTATTATCATGTTTATTTAAATTACATGGTCTGGTCATCACTCATCAGTGTTATGCAGAACTAGAAAATAATATATTTTATTGCCCAGAAAAGTATATTTGTTCATTTGATTTTCCTTAGCGGACTATCATTGTACCTAACTTTACACATTGTTTATGAACAGACGTATGATAAGGCTAGAAATGCCGTGGCTCTTGCACTCAGTCCAGTTGTCAGAGCTCTTGTTGATCCAGATGGTGCACTGAGGGACATAAGGAATTTGGATAGTGTAAGAGGATTCATGATTTTTTGGTCTATTTCCGAATAATGCTTCCTGATTATCTGTGCCCCCAGTTTCTGTGTGTTCTTAAACATGCTCATACCCATCCACTCAGCATATACATACATGCACACACATACAATAGGAGTGATTGTGTAGATTCTGTGTATACCAAAAAAGTAAAAATACCAATACTCACTTTCCTGGCATCTAAGTTTACTGTTTCTCTTCGTATTGATTTTGTTTGTCAATCATCTTTCTCAATGTCCAAACTTGTTCTTTTAACCAATTTATGCTTTTGTTACAGATTAGTTTTTCAGATTGGTTTTTATCCAAAGGTGGCACACGCATGAGTATTCAAAAAATGTGGGATCCTGTTGCCTATGCCCTTGGGTTTATTGACTGCGATAATATCAGTGCCCGCTGCATGCTTACCATATTTGCATTGTTTGCCACGAAGACTGAGGCTTCCCTTTTGCGAATGCTGAAGGGTTCACCAGACGTTTATCTGAGTGGTCCTATCAGGAAGTACATCATGGATAGAGGGGGCAGGTATAATTCTAGATACAAGAATATTTCCACCCTGACTATCCAAATTTCTTCCTATTTATATCCTCATATGTTGCTGGAACAGGTTCCATCTTAGGTGGGGCTGCAGAGAACTACTTTATGACAAATCTGCCGATGGGAGTATTTATGTTACAGGACTTTCCATGTCAAAGGTGATATCTGCTTGTATGAAATCTTTACATGCTTGGTTAGAATCAAAGCAACATTCTCAAAATCTTTGTAACTGATTGTTACTTTTTTTTTCCACAGGCTACTGCCAAGAAAATTGTGAAAGCTGATGCTTACGTTGCTGGTTAGTAGACTACTTTTCCTTGGTTTTTGTATTTATTCCTTATTGTGCCAACAGTCTTCAACAATGCCTTACTCTCATTTACATGATGCCAGCTTGTGATGTCCCCGGAATTAAGCGATTAATTCCTTCAGAGTGGAGGGAACAGGAATTTTTCAATAACATCTATGAACTAGTTGGAGTTCCTGTAGTCACAGTGCAACTCAGATACAATGGTTGGGTTACAGAGTTGCAGGATCTAGAAAAGTCAAGGTAATTCTCTGAATTTTAGGGTCCATATATGAACTATAGAGTGAGGTACTTTTGTTTGACAATAAAGATTGACCATTTTAATTTTGATCATTATTGTTCAACTTCTTCATGCATCCTTAAAATCTGGATGACAGGCAACTGAAGAAAGCTGTTGGGTTGGATAACCTTCTTTATACACCCGATGCAGATTTTTCGTGCTTTGCAGACCTGGCACTTTCATCACCAGAAGATTATTACATTGAGGGACAAGGATCATTGCTCCAGTAAGTGTTTGTAATTTCTCAGTTATAAATTTTCACTTTCATTCATGAGTTCATTAACTAACTGGAATATAAATTTTAAGAAGGATTTTAAGCGACTTGCTTGAATATTCTGCAGTCGGCATAATCATAATCATAATTATATACATGGAACAATAAAAACAACTTATATTTGCAAGAATATTGAAAATTGGACTATATTTTAAGATCTTAATGTTCCCATTGCTTCATAAATTGCTTTTGTTTCCATGGCTATAAATACATCATCAGCTTTTTTTTAATCAAAAGAAAGAATGGTATTGCATCAGTACATTAAACCAGGTTACACTACAACTTGTACCAATCATATGCAACATTCTTAATATAATTAAAAGAAAAAAGATATACGAAAGTGTGGGACCAAACCAAAACCCACTAATGAAGACTAATGAGTAAATTCTTATGGTACTAAAATTTGGTCATCATCATGCATATAGTATTTGATTTAGTATTGACCTTCTAAGTATATAACGTTAATTATCTTTCTCAGATGTGTTCTGACGCCAGGAGATCCATACATGCCCTTACCAAATGATGAAATTATTGCAAGGGTGGCAAAACAGGTTGGTTAAAAGGAAATTCCATTTCTCTTATTTTAGTTTTGATATTTTCACCGTTGATTTATTACTGACATGAAAAGTGTGTATCAAAAGCTAGAAGCTTAGTCACATACTTATTGTAGCTGGAGTGTGTTTACTGTGTGTTGATTTATTTTGATAATTAAGCATTCAACTTCATATGATATTATTAAAGATATGATTTGATTACAGTCAACTTTCAATTGCTCAATACATAATTACAAATAATCCTTTCAATATGGTATCGGAGTGGCATCATCTTCGGTGACATGTTTTGTCAGTAATCTGTTGTTAGACCATAACTTTTTCCATAAGCACTAGTTCCATCTTTGTCTCTCTGACTTTCTCTCTCAAGTTAAACACTACCATTGCAGCTTCTTTTGCTCTCTGGTATCCAATGCACCCTCTTCTGGAGAATTTTCTTGCTCTCTGACAGCTGCTGCACCCTCCGAGCACTTTTGCTCCTCGAAAATTGCCCCATTCTCCAGACCTTTTTGCTCTCCACCAGCTGCCGTGCTTTCAGAATTTTTGCTCTTCAGCAGTTACCGCGCTCTTCTAGCATTTTTGTTCTCCAGCACCTTTGTACCCTGTGAACATTATTTTTCTCTAGCAACCGCTGCATCCTCTAAGCATTTTGCTCTCCTACAACTACCGTGCTCTTCGGTAGCTGCAATGCCCTTGAGCATTTCTTCACTAAAGTGACGACCTTTGACATTTTTTGCTCACGTTCTTCAAGCAGTTTACTTTCCATTAGTTGTCACATCCGCTCATCTCTGAAATGACCCCACGGTTGGAGCTACCCCTCTCTGACTACTATTACACTGCCTGACTCTCTCGGCCAACCGCTGTCATGTGTTGCCAGTTCCTTGGCACATCACCTTCACAAATCTGCACTAAATTAAGTCAAAAGGTCTTACATTGATGACATTTGTATTAAGCTTGACTCATATGATACATATGCTCCGTCTTTACGGGTAGTGTTAAAAATATGATGGGGTAGTGTTAAAAATATGATTCATTACAATAAATAGGGAAGTATATGATTTAATTACGTAGAATAGGAAAATACTTTAGCAAATTAAATTAATTAGGGAAATATGATTTGATTACATCAGATTGGAAAATGTTTTAGCAAATATTTCTCATTATTAATTATTGATTTCGTTCGTTCATCAATGCATCTCTTCTTCATTATAACTAAGAATATTTGTGTGTACACAACACACAAGCACAGACAATCCTTTCAATATATCACAAAAGAGGTTACTGGTTGAATTGGCACTTGTTCATTTGGTGCATATTTGTTCTTGCTGCTAATTTGATGTCTGATTGGATTGTTCTGATATCATCAACATAGCATTTTATATTATTTCTATCACATCACAGGTCTCATTTTGTAGTCTATTTTAGGTGTTTCCAAGTCAATGTTAGATATTCAGTGCTCTTGTCATTTTATTGATTTTGAAAATTTTTACTAGGTTTTGGCGCTGTTTCCATCATCTCAAGGTTTGGAAGTGACTTGGTCTTCTGTTGTTAAAATTGGTCAATCTCTGTACCGCGAAGGACCTGGCAAAGATCCATTCAGACCAGATCAAAAGACACCAGTGAAAAATTTATTTCTTGCTGGTTCTTATACTAAACAGGTACACTTTCCTGACTAGCATTATAATTTGTATTTCTTCTACGCATATAAACGTATAACCCTTGAAATTTTATGTTATCAAGATGCTTTTTTCCTTTTCACATTATCCTACAGCAGTCAATTACCTATAAATACTTATATAGGCCCCTCTGGGCTTCTGGTATAACCTATGAAAAATTATAGAAAGTGAAGTGCCTTTTATGACACTGACAATAAATTTCTGCTGCTATATTTGTTTGAATGGGATTACTTGTGTTGTGGTACCAACATTTACTGTCATTCTGATGAATTTATTGGCATTCTTGTCAATTAAATTCTATATATTTTTTTGTCAAAATTAACCGTTTGATAAACAAAGAAAAAGGATATTTTAGATGAAAATCATTTGAATTGGAGTGACAATTGACATGTGGAAAGTGGTAACGGCAATAGACATTCCCTACTTTCTCTTGTACATAGTTTTGGTTGTATACTGGGTGGAGTGTAGATTGGTTTGTGGAAAACTGTTCGAGGATACACCAATAAATATTTATTCAGTGTACATGCTTTTTCAATAGAGATCAGTATATGCTTTTACTATGCATGCCCACACCACATCTATGAGATATAACTTGGTCAAATTTACCGAACTAATTTAACATTTCCTTCGGAATTTGTGTTCAACCTTTTTTATCCATTAACTATATTTTGCTTTGATTCCATACCAAAATTTAAGTGAGCTCTTACAATTTTGCAATGTTAGTCCAGCAATTGCAGTGTGTTTGTTTGTTCCAGTTTCACTGCAGTAGTGAAATGTAACTTGCATTAACATTACTCACTTTTACTATTTACTGTCTGAGAGATTCTTTTTTTTTGTCCAGGACTACATAGACAGCATGGAAGGTGCAACTTTGTCTGGCAGGCAAGCTGCGGCCTATATCTGTGATGCCGGGGAAGGGTTAGTGGCATTGCGAAAGGAGCTTGATGCAGAGTTCAAAGATGACCTAAAATTTACAAATACTAAAGATGAATTGAGCCTGGTATGAGAAATTTCCGTACGGGGTAGTCAAAGTTGACGTGCAGCAAGTTTGTTCTTTTCGCATGCAACATTTTATAATGTACATTCATCGAAAAGTAATTACAGAAATAATTGTTTCGAAGGTGTAGTTCATAGTTAGTATACCAGAAATAATTGTTTCGAAGTGTAGTTCATAGTTAGTATCCGGTGTCTATTAATTGCGTTGCATGCAGTCATTGGTAAATGAATAATACCTATATGAATAATGTTATAGGTACTACTAGTTAGTTGCCTTCGATCGAAAAATCGATTACCCTTTCTTCAAGCCAATTAATATATTTCTTTTATTAAATACTAGATCTTAAGTACAAGTGATGCTCAAGACTAGCGCCAGAACATGAGTACATGTGCATGCGAATATATATTATTACCCCATAACACCTCCAAAACCATAAGATCTCTATCTTACAGAATTTCCTGAACATCCTGACATTTATTTCAGAAAATAGCAGGTTTCTTGCTCTTCACATATACACCATAAGTACACTTAAACAAAGACCACCCAAACATTTGTTTCTATGGACCTCATAACTCAATGAAAAGACAACAAATTATATATTAGGGTATTTCCTTCATCACCTGTATAGATATGGAAAAGGAGTTGGAAATATTTAGGATTGAATAATTTAGAAATTTATTATGGATTATACATTCTTCCATTTGAGATACATTTTCATTAAAAAATTAATATAAATTACATAATATAAAAATGTGTAATCGAAAAGTACTCTGGATTATATAATCTCAATTACATTTTTAAAAGTAATATAAAAATATATTATGGAATTCAGATTACATTTTCAACTTTAAATAAAAATTTATTTTGAATTATATTGGAATATTTGTTTGGATTGTTTAAATTTTTATACAATCCAAATTACATTTTAAAATCTAAAAATATATTTCAAATTATACTAGTCAAAATAATTCTAAATTCTACAATTTAATATATGAGAAAATAGAACATATAACTAAGGAGGTTTAAAATTGAACTAATCCAAGAAATTAAAAAAAAATAAAAAACTTTTGAATGGTTTGAGATATTTTTTTTCTTTCAAAATTTATCTAAATAAAATTGAATCTCAATATACCTTTAATATGTATATAGACATATATATTATTAATATAATAATAATAATAATAACAACAATAAATAATAGTAAACTATATATTTTAATTTAATTATTTTTGCAATTGGTATTTTATCAATCAAAAAAATATCAGAGTGTTAAAATTAAGATAAAAAAGTAATATTTTAACACATAATAAACAAAAAATTAAATAAAGTTTGATTGCAATATTAAAAAAAATATATAAAAATTGATTAATTAGTTAAAATAAAATAGAAGTTAACTATAAAACAAAATGAGAACATCAAATGTTTGAAATATTTTAATTTTTTTAATAATAAAATCGATATGTATTTTTTCTTTATTTAATTATGAACGAAATTATATATAAAATTATATATACTTTTATGACTATTATATATTATTTAATATATTTATTAAATTTTAAATAATATTTTATATTATTTTATTTTAATTTAAATAATTAAAAGAAAGAAAAAATAATTAATAAAAATTAAAAACGATCCAAACCAAATTACATAAATTGGTTTGCTTTGTTAAGATTTTTCTTTGAAAGTAAACCAAATCAAACCACATGTATTATGTTTAGCTCGAATGCCCTAAACCAAAAATGTATCAAACCACACCCTTCATGTAATAAACAATGTATGCATACATAAGTTAATTAATTTAAAAATTATACCTATCTTAATTTTTAATTGGTTCAGGATAATTTTTTCTTTACATTTAATTCATGTAGTCCAATGCTAGAAAATATGTTTACACAAAATATTGAATTAAAGAAAGTTTGTAATAGATTTACACATTAAAGTAAAAAAAATAAACATAAGGAGCAGTGGCGTAGATTGGTGCGGCTAAAATTTGGGTGCCTTTGGTTTGATGCAGTGAGCGATTGGGAACCCAAATCCCGTAGAGAGTGAGAGAAGCCTTGGGCCACACAAATAATTTACCTTATGTTATGTTGGTGTTCCAACAGAGAAAAAGAAGGAACTTTAATCTAAATGAACAAGTGATGGTTTGATATGAATCATAATGGTGTACTTGTCTTTGGAAATGGCAAAAACATGGTGCTTCAGTGGAACACCTCTACTACCTTCACGCAACCAGGTACTACTATTACTGCATAATAACAACTCTAATCTTATTATATTAAAGCTTTTCAAATTCGTTGTGGCTTATCTGATTTATGTTGTGAGGTTGCAATTGCAGTTTAGAATGAATAGCGGTGTCCAAAGGTGCTCAAACACTAACATGCCCAAAAGCATGAAGACACGTGCTAGTATGAACAAGGAAAGTGAGAGTGAAAGTGAAACCCCTCAGATATTGAAAATAGTGGTGAGCGGAGTTACAGAGCTCTTGAGGCTTTTCTCTCCTTCTTTCGATCAATCAAGGTGTCTATGCCTACTCAATCTCCAATCTCCAACCTTCTTTACTTACCATCACCTACATATGTACTAATTACTCACTCCCACTTATTTATATGCAGCTTTGACAAACAGAGAGATGAACTCCCAATTTCAACCATCGATGATGTTCTAAGTATCATCAAATCTGATTACGACAACGCTTATTTCGTAACAGGTAACATTCTTTCATTTTCCTCTCAGCAAACATTTTGTTACAAGTTTCTTTTGTAATAGTTCGTGCATTCTCAATATAAAGTAGTATTAGGTAATATTGCCGTGTATGATAAATCTGTTTACTTTCACAGTGACTTCTGACTGTACTTTGAATAGTTTATAAACTCTTAACATTATCTTTCCCGGTTTAGTATCCTTTGGCTAATTTTTTTTACTTCCATTTATTTTATTGTTGCGATAATGGCATCAGTTTTTTTTCCTGGTATGGTATCTGTCTCTAAATTTTTGCATGCATGATGAAGTGGGATCGTGCTTGCAGAAATGATTATAGGGCTAAGCTTAATGGACGCATTTCTCACTTTTGTTTGACAACTAGGGAACTTCACTTCTTCAATTTATGCTGAGAACTGTATCTTTGAAGACCCAACTATTAAATTTCGTGGTAAGAATTCTTACCTTTTACCTTAACAACTTGTATGCTACTCTTCCCCTTGTGCTTGGCTTGGCCTGTCTCTTCTTCTGCTTACTTTTTATCAGTTACTCATTGTTGTTACTGAAAAAAAGAAAACATCACTTTGAATGTTCAATCCACTGAAGCTATAATGCATGGTCATACAGGTAGGGAGTTATACGCACGAAACCTGAAATTGCTTGTTCCATTCTTTGACTGTGCATCAATTATACTACAAAAGATTGAGAAGGTATATATTCTCTGTTAATTAACATTTTATACTTGCGTACGACTAGTAAATGTATATACAAGAGATTGTCTCTGTTGGAACTTTTGTCCAAAGGCACTCTTTTATGGAAAATAAGAGGGCAGTATTTTAGATCTTCCTCATTTAACCATTTACACTTGTTTTGGTTACACATTAAGAAGATTCACATTAACTGGGAGTGAATAAGAATGATCTGTTCATGATCAGAAAACTTTATTTTCTTTTGGTGCTGAGCCAGAGAATATTCAAGCATCGCCTGGAAGAATGTACAAATGGGGAGTGGGTGGGCAACATGAAACTTGGCATCAGACTATTGCCGTAGGATGGTTCTTTTGCGTTTGGATGTTGGATATTCCATAGTTATAAATGGTCAAGTTTTAGAGATGTAAATAGAATTGTCTTTTAAACCAAATCTGAATTTCCATATTTTTGAGAAAATCAATTTAAATTTCTGAACATTAACTAAAGTGGGAGATTTCTTTCCAATGCATTATGAAGTATTATGTTATTTGAATCCAATATTTGACTTATGAGAAGTCTACATTTATCTTTAGATGAAGGAGATTGCACTTTTAACTGGATATTGGGAAGCTGGGCACTTAATATTTACCACTTCATACTCATGAATGGAGCCTCCCCACCCCACCAATATTTGTGTTATGCACCCAAGCAGAAGGAACACTCGATTCCAAGGGATGTGACATGGTCTCTTACGAGAGATAAAGCGATTATCATTACTTGTAATGTTTGAGTAAGAGATGTAGGCTTGTAGAATGATGCACTACTTGGAGATGGTTTTCAAGTTTATCTAAAAAACTTGTAATCCTTTTTAGAGATATATAGTAAATTATGTGTCTTTCACTGTTTTCAATCTCTGGTGTGTTTTTATGTGTTCCCATCATCTGCTCTCGTTGCATGTGGGTTTTCCCAACACAGAATTATCTGTTTAAGTAGGCTCGGTATTGGCAATTATTGGACCTGAAATTTTGAATGACAGAGAACCTTGACCATTGAAATTTTGATTTAAGTTCCACTAGTTGAAGTAGTTCAATTCCAGATGCGTTAATTTTGAATCTTTTATCTAGATACTTTGAACCATTTCTTACCCATTTGTGCTGTGGTTTAGACCCTTAAAAGATCTGTTTCTCTCTTTTGATTATATGTGCTCATCTTTCACTTTGTTTAGTTCCTATCTTCTCTTTCTTGGCAAATTGAAAGCCCTGTTATTTAAATACTAATCACCTTATCGCTGGATGTTTCTTTCAATCAGTCTCTGAATCTAACTATAACTCAAAAGGACATTATCCTCTCG
This sequence comes from Lablab purpureus, assembly GCA_030347555.1. Lineage (NCBI taxonomy): Eukaryota > Viridiplantae > Streptophyta > Magnoliopsida > Fabales > Fabaceae > Lablab > Lablab purpureus. The sequence continues at coordinate 29,361,656 of CM059260.1, forward strand.
TGCTACGCTGTTTACTCAAAGGATACATCTTCAAGTTTTGCTCATGATATAATTCATAATGCAGGATGTTGATTCAGACAAAAATTTTGTGCTGGCATCTTGGAAACTAAGGTGCTTGTCCCACTGCTTGTGTGCATTAATGAACCATCTATATTTCTTTTTTCAAACACTTTGTATTCCCTCAATAAAGGAGTTACCAAAAATACAGAAACTGAAGATAGGGCCCAATAGCTATATGAGTTGTTCAAAAAGATAGAATAAGCCTTTTCTTAATTTTGAATCGTGTGGTGTATAATGCTAGCTCAGCTGTACAACCTGATCATATGTTGTATATATGTACCTGTATTGATCAATGAAGACTATCTTGGTTCCCTCTATATGTTGTCAATTTTATAGTCTTAGTTGATTCCTTAGGTTTGTCTGGTGTGCTACGATGGCCATTGGTTTTAAAGTATACATGTATCTATTAATTAGAAAGCATCACCTAAGAAGATATCTGAAGTTACGTGCCTGGTCTCCATTCCATGATTTCATCTCTTAAAATTCTGAACTTTGTTAATTTATTTGGGTGGTCTAATATGCAGGACCAACTTAAAGCTTCCTTGGAGGCCTCTGATTTCTATTGATGGAAGCACAATTTATGAATTAAATGAAGATTACATAGTCACTCAAAATTCCTATTCTTTCTGTTGTATTCCTTTGCACCAATTGATGTGATTTGAGATTCATGTTAACTAGTGTCTACTTCTTTTGTTTAACAGATTGTTAGACATGTTGAGAGCTGGAACGTTTCTGCAGTTGAAGCAGTTTTTCAGATTTTCTCCTTAAACTCAGGTGGTTGAGATATTGAGTGTCATGCAATTTTCGCCTTCATTCATCACTTGGCACTTTTGGCCGGAGTCACTTGGTAAATTTAAGTGACTTATGATCCGTAATTATTCTTAATTTATCTAGTTGTTAAAGATGCAATATACGCCTATCAGTTTGTTTCATGTTTTCAGAATATTTATGTTCTAGAAAAAAAGGTTTATAATTGGTGTATTGGTTGATTGAGAGCCTCTTGAAGTGAATGTCAGTATATATACAAAACATGAAAAATCAAAAAGAATTTTGTGAATTGTAGAATTTGAAATTCCAGTTCTTATATTTTTTTTTTCTTGAAAGGAAAACTGCATCCCAAAATCGGGCTGTCATCCAAGAAGTGCATAGCTGCCACGGAAGAAAGGAAAACAGACTTATTGTTGACAGTACACTAAATTAAGTTGAGCAGGCAAAAGATTTCCTTTTCCATTAAGTGTATGTTTGAAAAAACTTCTTCATAATTATAAAAGAAGAAAATAAAAGTAAACAATAAAATAAGTTTTTCTATAAACTAGAATTAGTATATATTTAAGCTAAAATTCAAATTTTAGAAAAGTTTGAGAGAAATTTTATAAATTAATTTATCAAATAAGTTATTTTTATGAGGAAGTTTGTTTCTTTTTTCCTTTTGTTTTTCTTTTAAAGGTCCTTGTGAAGAAGTTTTTTCTGAACAAACTCTAAATTTGTTGCATTGGCCATACTTGCCCGTACCTGTAAGAGGTATGGAGTGATTCAAATCATCAGTTAATGGATCAGCTTTATCATCTGCACCATAAGACGTGCGTCTATTGTTATAATTGTGGGCTGAGATTAGTGCTAGGTTTAGAGCATCTCTAGACCATAAGTTCAGCGTCATAGTGCTGTTATCAGAGCAAATTTTTCTATGACACTCCATTATCTTGTCCCTCCACTCTGACTACTGCAGCACAACCATGAAGTTCAAAATTACCTTTTACTGCCTCTGAAGTTTGAATGAAATTTCTCTTTACCTACAGTTTGACCCTAATCCATTATAGGCTAATAGCCCATCCCCAACCTTTAGTAGATTTGGTTTGAGTAGTTGCTATATTTTAGTTGCATTTGAGAATTATGAAGGCTTTGTACTTACTTTTTTACCAAAAAATACTCTATATGCAGAAATGTGGATTTCGAGGAGTTAAGGCCAGGATGTAAGTGATGTGAAAGTTGGTTAGTTTGAATTCGTTTAGTATAGAAGATTGTAGGATGAAACATACGAATTTGGTGTTTCAATCTCTAACAATGTGGCTTACGATTTCAATGGTTAGCCAACTCAAGGTTTTCCAATCTTCTGGGCCTCGCTCACATGCCAAATTCATTGGACACTAGTTCTTAAGCGCGGGGGTAGATTTTATGTTAGAAAGTGGTATAAAATAAATCAGTCCTGTTGCAGAGAATCTCCAACATGCCGATATTTTAAGGAAAGATATAGTTACCTTTCTATCTATATTTTGCGGAATATATGTTGTCTAATGGGGTCTATGAGACTGCTATGGTATTATTGAATCCGAGAATCAAGGTGCAACGATAGTGGTGCAGGGGGCACCTAGTTGCAACTTTGCTATGCCTTAATCTTTATATATATATATATATATATATATCACCAGTAAACTTTTATAAAAAATATTTTTTCATTATAACTTACGTGTTACCATGAACCTCAGGTAGTTCACTTGTTTTATAGGAGTAGAAACGGATAACCACTTAACTATTTTGTTCATACTGCTTGAAGACAAACTTAAGAGAAAGAAAAGAACTGTGCAAGATATACAGAAAGTTGAGGATACAGGACTGCTCTACAATCTAGGGCAATATTCAAAGTTGAAATCCTCATGAAAACAGTAGTTTCATTAATTGAAACACAAGTTAAAAATAAATTTTCATACTTGAAATCGTGAATATGCAAAAGAACAATGAACCGACCCTGTTACAAAATTTCAGACTTTAGTCTCTCCGCCAAGCATAGAGCAACAAAGAGAAGCCACCGCTACTACTCCCACACGACCTGGTTGATGAAGAGCACGAGCTCCTCCCTCCATCACTGCTCTCCTCCGTCCACTGCAACACACCAGAGCTCGATGGCGACAGTGTCGCAATTGACGACGCTATAGTGGGACCCACCAACCTCTTCTTCATCAACTTCTTTTCTGGCCCCACCATTTCAGGCCACACGGCGCCGCCATCTCCTACTTGAAACACGAAAACGCCGTAGCCGTTGTCATTTTCACTATCAACCACCCAACTCAACACGTCCCAGTAGAACTCTACTTCAACACCATCAATGAAGATTTTCTCATTGCCTCTGAATTTCCATGCCAGCCTTTTCACCACCAAGCAAACCTGACCATCCACTTTCACCCTCAGCACTTCTCCACTGCATAATTCAATCTCTATTTCACGTTTGGAACCCATGAACTCACCCCTCGACACATAACTCGTGCTTCCAAACACGTGCTCTCTTCTAGACACAAGAGTTTGGTCGCTTGTTTGGTGAGTTGAAAGCTGCAAGGGAAGAATAAGAAAAAGGTCACCCAGAAAGAATTCAACCCTTCCATTGCAGCAGATTGCAAGGTAGAAGCATGACTCTGGCTCAGCCGAGTTTCGAGTACTGAACACTGCTCCGGAGAAGTCCCAGTGAAGTTTGATTTTCTGAGAACGTTTGTGGGGGCGTGTGAGGTAGATGGATTTGGATCCTGGTCGAGTTCGGAAGAAGGAGAAGGTTGAAGGGTTGAGAGTGATGGTGACGGAGAAGGTGTGAGGGGCGTAAATGGTTAGGGAGTGAGAGAGAAGTGTTCTGAACCAGGTGAGGGTGAAGTACGTGGGGGAGTTGCAAAGTTGAGTTTGGTATATGCAGGTTACTAGGTTTTGGGGCACTTGAGTGGTGCTTGAGCTGGAAGGTGTGTTGGGTTGGCTGAAACAAGCTGGGATCATATTGTGTTGTTTCTTCCTTCTTGGACGCTTGTGTGTTTCTCAAACCATCTAGTTAATGTTTGGTTAGCTTGGTTTACTATCGGTATAGGAGGAGTGTGCGTGTGTGTTGGCTTTATGTGTTGGGGAGTAAATTTTGTTGGACTTGTGTTCAATGTTTAAGGTTGTGTTCTTTTGAGATGTTGGCAAAAGTATAGAACTAATAATGAAAATGCAAGGCTTGGTTGATATTGAAAAGAAAAAGAGGGAGAACACGAGGCTTTATGAGTTAGCCTTTTTCATACAGTTTGTTGGTTTCCTTGATTTGCGCCTTTGACAAACCATCAAAAGCCTTCTGTCCCTCGTATGTGTGCTGCTGAGCTGGGTTGCATTTGGGGTCTTCAACTTTCCAAGTCATTCAAATTAACCAATGAAAGGAATAGAATTAACAATTACTTTATGCCTTGACCGTTTTCTTTTTAATTATACCCTTCTCAGTTCCCTTGAAATGAAATGAGATGTCATAAATCCCATTTATGGTGTTTGAACTTTGAATATCAGAAGCATTGGACATAAAATGATTGTGTCCTATGTTTTCGCACGTAGTTAAAGGGGTGACAAGGAAAACTGACTTTTCACATTATCCAGTTTTTTTATCTATTTAAACAGCTGACACAGTGTAACATTTATATTTTCTTTCCAGCCACATAAATTTACTGAGTTTTGGATATTTATTCATTCTACATCAGATATTTAGAAGAAAAGTTTTGGTGGGTATAATAGTTTGATCAGATTTCATGTTTCTGGGGAAAAAATATACATGGTTCAGTAGTTTAGCGTCTTATATACTAAGTTTGGAGGACGAATAGAAGCATTGTAATTTTTTTTTGGCAAATATTAATTGTTAATGCGATAGTTTTTGTTAGTAGGGAGATTTAAATTCGGTTTCTGTCCCACGTTTCCTTCGTTTTATACATTTCATTGATCATGAAACCAACTTTATAAGTTCAGTTGAAGTGTAAACGTAAATGTGTTCTGTTGATGTAATTCTTTGACTTCTAAATTATCCATGAAAACATTTTTTTATCCGTTTTATGAAATTTTGATTGAAACGAATGGAATATTAAACATGGTCAGCGTATAAAAAATTTACTACAATAAAAATATAAATAATACTAAAAACTGATTCAACCAGAAAAAAAATGCAAGTGAATAAAATTTAAAGAAAAATATACTTGATTGGAATATTGACATTTTTTTAAATTATGTGTAAAAAAATTAGTGATAGAAGAGAAGGGAAGACAAAAATTAAACAAATGAATTTTATTATAAAAAAATACACTAAGTGACATTGTAGCACGTGGACTGATGTATAATGAAGAGTGTGTATAATATTTATGTAAATTCGTCATTGATTATAAGTAAATTACTGCAAAACAATAATTGTATAACGAGTTTGATTGCAAGACCTCATAAATTATTCAAATATTCTATCAATTGACTGATGTTGGTATGTTTTATATTAATTTTTTAGGCTCCTGTAACACGTTATGTACTTACAAGTTATGTACTTACAAGTTATATACATACAACATTTTAAATTTGAGACTTTGTATTTCTTAAAATACTTCTATACAAAAATTTAATAAAATATCTTTTTTACGTCTAATCATAGATTAATTATCTTATTTTATATTCCTCTTTCTTTTTTTATTATACAGAAAAATTCAATTTATCCTCTTGTAAATATATTTGCACAACAGATGAATTTGCAATTCTTCAAATTTTGAAATTATAGCACATTAGCGCCTAAAAGTACTCACCACCTATGATTAAAGAGTTTTTATAAAACCAATTGACCCTTTTCAAAGTTCAAATCAAACATGATCGATCAAACGGCCAAAATCAAAAGGCGTAGTTTTCTTCAACAGTTAGGCAAATCTATGATAGGAATATTTGAACAAAATCACCAAATCTGCGTAATTGTTAATAATAATTTCAGATCAACAAAGAAAAAGAACTTGGTAAAAACCAAATCAAGTAAACTCCCCGAACAAAAGGAGCAAACAATTGAATCGTTTACAAGTATATGGAGATAAGAAGTAAAGAAAGGACGATGTAAATTCAGGAAGAAGAAAAAGAAGAGAAGGTGGCCAATTCATGCTGAACAGCCTTCATGAGTAAGCTATCTTGTCCAAGAACAACGATGATGGGAGAGCCACCAATGCCACGAGCCACAGCATACATAATCTCTGTCATCAAGGACTTGAACTCCTTCCGATCGAGTGCGCCATTCCCATCTTCATCAAACCTCTTGAATATTTCGTTCTCTTGCCCTGCCGGAGATTCAGAACCAAAGGGTAAAAGCATCCCAAACCTTCTACAGACATCGTCGCACGAAAGCTTGCCATTGCCATTCTCGTCCACCATTGCAAACCACTCGTTCACGAAACTATCAAACTTGGCCTTCTCATTTACGAACTCCGTTATGGTGAAGCTGTTCACCACCGCTATGCTCATTCTAGTGACGTATTTTGGAACACCAACAATTGGGTTTACGTTGGTTTGAGGTACGAGGAAGACAGTGCGCGGCTATAGTGTTGTGTTCTTCTTGTCTTACGGAACATTTTTTTTGTATATAAAGTAATGGTTGCCCTAAGTTCACGTTTCCAATGGTTGATTAGCCTTTATTTTAGAGCACTACACCACGCCAATGTGGGATTTATTGTTTTTTTTTTCTTTTTTCCTTCGAGAAAAGAAAATGTGTTTTTATCCGTAAAAGATAGATAAGTGCATTTTGTTCTATATAAATTTTGCAGACTAATTTTACTGGTATATTCCATCCTGTCATTAATTTGTGGACTAATATGTATAATTAATGAAAATTTTTTATATTATATAATATTGTTGTATTTTTTTCTATTCAAATTCATAATGTATTCAATCTTATGTTTAACATTACTCGTATGTTAAAAAATTCAAATCCACTAATAAATAATAAATTACTAGTATGAAATGTCATTAGGTAAAAATATTTTAAATTTGGTAGAAAATATCTTAAACATAAAATTTAAATATAAGAATATGTACTCATCAATCTACTTTATTTAAATGAACTTTTATTTAACAAGTAAACATTCATATATTAAAACATAGGAAAATTGATTTAAGTAAGAACGCATTTCAAATACAAATTAAAATAATTAAATAAATAATTTTTTTTTATGAGTTATGTGGGTTAACCAATCTTGTAATTGGTCCACATGGACCGCAAGTTATGTGGAGAGGCTTAAACGGGACTAAACTCAAATGGTTATAGTTTTCTTTAATTTTTAAATTATATGTAATTAAATATTATATATTTTTTCATGTGAATTATAAAATTTAAATTTAAGAACAATTTCTCCTTTTTATTATTAGCATTTTTATTTTTTCACACTCATTTTCCAGCAATTAATTTCTTTCTTCTGTTTCACTAACATTTCCTTCATCTTTGCAATTATTCATTTTATTGAAAAAAAAGGTATAATTCAGAGTAATTAATATTACTTTAAAAATTTATGATGCATACAAATGATTTTTTTTAACTAAAACCGGTACGAAAAAGGAAAGAGTATAGGTCTCGTTATTTTTAGAAAATATGAAATAAAATTAAAACAAATTGATAACTTTTATTAATTGTGAAAATATAGACGGACTTTCTTCTCATTAAAATTTTGGTGTAAAAAGTTGAGTTCACTAAAATATCATTTATCATAATTTCGAAACTCACATACACAAGTTTAACTCAATGGATTAATTTAAATACCTGTCAATATAACCTATGCTTTTAAGGGGTTGTATAAAGTGCATTAATTGTCTATGCATAAAATATTGTAAAATAATTAATGATTTTTAATTTTCTATTATTTTTTTTCTGACTAAAATTTTATGTTATGTTTTGTATTTTTATATTCTTTCTTATTTATTATTTTTTTGTTTATCTTTATTTAACAACAAAAAAATATAAGTAAACAACAAATTTATTAACTTAATACTTGTTACTAATGTAATATTTTAAATCATATATTTTTATTAAAATTTTAAATTATTAGTAGTATATTATTTTATTTTGAAACTGATATTTTATTAATAATGTATAGTTTTATTAAAATGTAATATGTAATGATAAACTTAAAAGAGAGAGAAATTAAAATGAAAAAATAAAATAATAATTAAAATAGAAAACTTAAGTAAATAATTAATAATATAATAATAAAATAAAAAATAATTGTGCACGTTAACATAGGTTAAGAATATCGTTTAAATAATATATACATAAGATTAAGTTAAAGTATTAAAAATTTAGTCTAAATTAAACTAGATTAGTTTAGTTGGACCCTTTAAATAAAGCCATTAGACCATCAATTTTAAATTGACTTTGTATTTTGAAAAAAAAAAATTTAAAATTTAAGTTATAGAAAGTGTTTATCCTTATGTGAAGATGATTAAGTTATAGAAAGTGTTCACTGTTCTTGCTTATTCGAGGCTTTTGCATACATTATAGGCTTATATCTATGGCGTTTTAGATATAATCTTCAATATATCTATGTAACTTTGCCTTGATGTTTCACTGATCTAGACCCCTACACTATTTCCCTCAACACCCTAGATCAATTGTTCTCGGTACAAGAAATGATTATTGCTCTGAACACAAGTAGAACTCAACCTGATAATATCACAGCTAAACTTATATCTATCTGTCAATACTCAATATAAAACATATAGAATGATTATGGCAGACTCATCACTAACGTCCACTACAGTATTATTTTATCACAGTAAAACTATAAAACACTAATTAATTAATTGCAAAACTTCATAGCACTCGCACTTTGCTCTTTGTTCAGCCTCACTCTTTGACTCGTGTAATCAACACATATTCCTTATTTAGCAGATTCACAGAGATTTTAGAGATTTTTTTTTCTCTTCAAGAAAGTGGCAAATTCCTTCGACAATGTGTGTCAGTGTGTCTGCACTGCATACGTAAAACAACTCGAGTATTTATGTTGGGTGGTCCATTTTTGTCACTTCTCACCAGTACCCACCAGCCCACAGCTGACAACAACTAAATCCTCAGTTGAATTTAGAGGATTCTCCGTTGCTAAGGGCAGCATGTTTTGAATTTAGTTGAATCAGATAAATAACTTGTGCGAAAAGAAAATGCGTGAATTATAATGTATTGCATCTATTTAAAATGATAACGTGACATATGTTAATTGAAATAATCTTTAGAAATTGTGTAGATGAATGAGTAAAGCAAGGGTGTTAGAAATGATAAATGATGGAAGATAATTTTGGGGCCACTTGGTGTGTTGGCAACCAATAGGGTATAAGGTGTAGCATTTAGGTAAGTGGATGTTGATTATTTAATGGAATGAGAGTGATGATGTGTAATGAAATGGTGTATTTTATGATGAAAGGTGTGTTATGTTAGGAATAGCGTAAGTGGTAGTAGTCCCTTGATTGAAAAGAAGAAAGACAGAATGGAAAAGGAAGAAACCCAATGGGTGTTGTTGTTGTAGATTATGGTACTCATCAATGTGCCTTCGTTATCAAGAATATATAAATCAATTGGTATGGGGACAAATCCAGTTGTCACGTACTAATTTATTCTCCCTTTTAACTTTATTTTCCTTTCTCACTGAGCTACCCATCACAGATTATGCAGATAAGTTTATGAGATCGCAACTTTTGTGGCGATGCCATGCCATGCCATTATAAAAAAGGAAAGCCAAGGCAGACAACTGTAAGCTAAGACCAAGAATAAAATAAGAGAAATAAGTTCAAAATAAAGTACAAAGAAACAAGAAATTATCATTTTTAGTTAACTATATTTTCATTTATTGATAATTTTTTCAATTTTTTTTTAGTGAAATGAGACAACTAACTTTCTATGACGTGCAGTGAGGTGAAGCACGTTGAGGAAACTACTGATGGTTCCTAAAAAAACTGTCTGGTGGGAATGAAATAAGTATGAAAAAAAGTAATGAGAAGGCAAAGGGAGTCATAGTTAAGCTCCACAATAGTAGCATCTAATTCATACGCTTAGCCCCTCAAGAGGGTACAGTTTCAAACTTAAGTTGTGACACTTTCAATTAATGAAAATACCATTCATCCAATAACAATAAACTATTTTAAAGTATCCATTAACACTTTTTACACTTCTTTCGTAAACTATTTTAAAGTTTAATGTTTTAGAAATTGAAAGGCGACAGGTGTGAGATACTGAAAATGGGAATCTTGGGATGAGAATTATAGGATATTGTATTGTTGTTGTAGTTTGAGCTGCAACTTTTCACAAATGGGTGAAGGACATTATTTAAAAAAATCAAAAGATAAACCATATAATTAGATAACAGCAAGTAAGCAAATTATTTGTGGAATATATATGTACCTATGGGCGCCCATAACGAAGAGTCACTCGCACGTAACGCATTTTGGATGTATACTTTACACCCTCACAATCACAATAACTTGGTTTAAATTCTGTTTAACTTTTTAGCACTCTTTTGTGAACCAATGATTTTTGTGGATAATCCTTTTACCACTGTTTTGTGAAGCAATAATTTCTGTGGATACTCCTTTTTTGTTATATAGAGAGGAACAACATCTCCTTGTGACCATCGAGAATATTTTTTAAATGGAAAATGATAGTTTAAGATCTGTTACACATTTCACAACTCCTTGTGACCTTCCAACTATAGTTATATTAATTTCATCTGCTTATAATATATATAATAAATTAATAATATACGAAAAGACAGTATCATTCTTTTTACAGTTTTAATACAATTTTTTTACTTTGTACATGGTAATTCATCATTCAATTCTACAACAATATGTAAAACTAATAATATTTTTGTATATGTTTTTAAAATTATTTTACCCTTATTTGTTTTGTAACTATAGAAGTCCGCCAATAAAAAAATAATTATAATACCTTTTTGTTTTTATTTTAATAATTATCTTTTAATTACATATCACTCTCTCTCTTCGTTGAAACATATTCTTTTCCTTCCCAAAAGAATGTGGAGAACTGGAGATGGTTAAACATTCTATGATGAAGACAGTTTAACTTCTAAATCCATTCAGCGACTCATCTTTCACATGACAAATTCTTGGAAGAGACTTCTCTTTCAGACTGAATTATTCATTTGAGTGAATCTAGTCTTCTGCTTCTTTTAATTGTTAAAAATGTTCCATTTTACTTCTTTTCTTCAATTTTTATGTATGAGCATAGGTTAAGTGAACACAATCAAATGAAACCTATCAAAATCATCAGTTCTTCTTTTTTTCATGGGTGAGTACCAAAATGGCTACTTAATCCTGAATTATAATTTCCTACTAGTTTATTCTCTATCTTTAACTAATTAATCATTATTAGATATCTAAACAGGTCTAAGAATAACTAGATGTCTTAACAGAAGATGTTGAATGTACACACATAACTAATGAATCACAGTTTTACTCTTTCCTGTATTTATATTTATTATGACAGAACATTTACCAATCAATAGTAAAAGTTATGTTAATATAACTTTTAAAGTTAAATCATTGTAAAAATTGTCAAACCTACATTACATGGTTGTGTAAAAAAATATTAAAAAAAAGACATTTAAAAGTGAAACTTGATTTCCCCCTATTTAACTCCAGCAACGGAATACCCAATAACTCAATTTATATTTAGATGAAAATGGGCGATGGTTGGAAAAATGTTTGAAATTATTTGAATATCCATGTTTACATATGTGAGAGGAGAAGAGAAGGTGCTTGCATTTTTACAGGAGACTGTGGGGTCCACTTCCGAGGAAGTCCTGAACCTCAACGTTTCACTCACTCTTCCCTTTGAATGCATACATGCCAAATAAAGGGAATTTACATTCATTGACTATTCAATTTTAACGTAATAATAGTATTTCATTTTTGTTATTCGGATTGAGAAATCTCTTGTTCGTTCATGTGTGCTTGTCAGGTAAAAGCAACTTCACACACCATAGGAGAAAAAAAAAAAGAACCTTTCTTTTCACCTCTTAACTTTAATCAGTGTAGAGTAACTCTCACAAATCAGCCTTCCAAGTTCCACCCAGTTACCATTTTCTTCCACATTGTCCCCTCTTTTCTTTGGTTTGTCACCGTCTATTCTTTTCTCTATGCTAATTCTCGAACCATAATAGTAGACATGGAATAGAGTCATAGACACTTTACTATTATTGTTGTTTTTGTTTTTGAAAAAATTTCAATTCTAGGAGATTGATTTGTGGCATTGACAGTGAAACAAGTCTGCTTTTTGTCTTCTTCTCTGTGACCCCCTTTCACTCTCTACATTCCTCCAAATTTGTCTTCTACTTGCACGCGCCTCTTCCGCTCTTCCTCTCTCAACAACAGATAGATAGAGTCATGGGTTCCAATCTAAGACCCCATCTCTTCATCACTCTCTGATATGCCTTGTACTGCATCTCTGATCCATCAAGGTAACACTCTCTCTTAGCTCTCTGCACCTTCTGCGGTATTCTCAGATATATATAGAGAGAGTGTGCTTGTGCGCGTGTGTGTGAGAGAGAGAGAACATTTGTTGTCTACTTTTGTTCTGTTTGCCAAAAAGGCCCGGAATTGAATTCAGTTGTGGTTGGTTGCTGTTTGAGAAAAGAAAAATGAAGGACTTCCCTTCATGCTTTGGTGAAAATGCAGTTCAGGTTGCAGATTCTTCATCTTCAAGCGCCAGCAAAACTGCACAGAATCTGGTTATCTGCGTTTACCAATGCCGGATAAGAGGTAAGTGCTGCTTGATAACCATCACGTGGAGTAAGAGCTTGATGGGGCAAGGTCTTAGCGTTGGGATCGATGATTCTTCAAACCAGTGTCTGTGTAAGGTGGATATCAAACCTTGGGTGTTTTCCAAGAGGAGGGGTAGTAAGAGCTTAGAAGCTTCTTCTTGTAAGATTGATGTGTATTGGGACCTTTCTTCTGCTAGATTTGGGATTGGTCCTGAACCCTTGGAGGGGTTTTATGTAGGAGTAGTTGTAGATCGGCAAATGGTTCTCCTTCTTGGAGATTTGAGGAAAGAGGCTTTCAAGAAGTCCAGTGCTATCCCATTACCCTCTAATGCAGTGTTTGTTGCCAAAAAAGAACATGTTTTTGGCAAGAAGATGTTTGGTAACAAGGCTGTGTTCTGTGACAATGGTCAGATTCATGATCTTGTCATAGAATGTGACACTTCAGGGGTGTCTGATCCGTGCCTTATCATTCGCATAGATAGCAAAACGGTGATGCAGGTGAAGAGGCTCAAGTGGAAGTTTAGGGGAAACCATACCATCTTGGTGGATGGCCTTGCAGTTGAAGTTTTCTGGGATGTTTATAATTGGCTCTTTGGCACATCTCTTGGAAATGCTGTCTTTATGTTCAGAACATGCATTTCCGAGGAAAAATTGTGGGCTGGTCAACCCCTTTCTGATGCAAATGTGGTGCAGTGGTCGTTCTCTCAGAGGTTTTCTGAGACCAAGTCACAAGGTCTTGGCTTCTCACATATTTTATACGCGTGGAAGAACGACTAGATTGTGGAATTCCGCCATACTAACAGACCATTTTGTGAGTTGTGGGTTATCAAGGATGTGATTGTTTTACACTTGATTAAAGATGAGTACTTTTGTTGTATCGTTTCTACCCTTAAATTCATACCTCAATATATCTGTGCATTTGAACAGATCATGGACATTTTTTTTCTCCAATTGGCTGTATATTTATCTTCAAGTGTTAATTTTATGATATCTTTATTACAAAAAAACTTTGTCCATAGTTTGTTCTGTGTTGTTCTGGTACGTATTCTCTTAATTTCTTATATCAGATATATACCTGCAAACTATTAATGCTCATTATTTGCTAAGAAGATACAGTAGCAATCCAGGGGTAGTTGAGGCTGAAGAGAAAGGTAGCATGTGAGAGAAAGAGATCAATGAATTAGAATGAATAATGATTTACTTTTCTTCTTCTATTATAATAATCCACAGAGCTTTTACTGTATTTCAGGAAACTAAGATAGTCTGACTATTATTGGGCTATGGAATTAATCCTTCTCTTGGTGGAATTTCCCACTCTGATGTTTGATAATTAGCAAACTGGGCTTGAGATTCTGGCTAGTTATCTTGGTACATATTGATTTATTTATTATTCATTTTCGTGCTGAGAAACCAGGTATCTTTCTATTTGCCATATGAAGATGAATCATGGCTTGTGATTGATGTCTTTACTCAAACTATATGTTAATTAACCTGAGGACATATTAACCTCTGATTCATGTATATTATGCTCTTATGTTCTATGTTTACCTGCATACCTATTATTCTCTTTCACAGCTAAATCCAGGATTTTTTTTTAGCTTGCAGCCTGTCTGCTGTATTATTCTGTCATACAGATTGTACAACAGGAATAAATTTAATAGTTACAAGCACTTTTAATTTCTTGTAAGACACTTGGCTGCTATTTCAGATGCCAATTTCATATGTGAGAAATATTCCAGGATCTAAACGGAATAGAAAACTATACTACTGTTATTTATTTATATCCTATGATTTTATCTGTAGTTTTTGTTTTACTTACAGATCATATGTTTTTCTGTGTATTCCATAAAATAACTTTTCAGCAGTCTTGATCTTCCAACATGACTGTAGATGCCGATATGGGATGAACATTTTTTATGAACGCTCGGTTGAGCTTTTCTTTCTTGTGTAAAGGTAAGGAGGAGATACATGTATAGAAGATCTGTAAGCGAAGCTGATCACTTGTTCCAAATTCATGTTGCCTACGATGGCTTTGTTCCTTTGTTTTCCTTTTTAAAGAAGCCTCACTGTGAGTTTGATAGAAAATGGTGTTGTCACTTTGGAGATTGTATATAGTGTTGTCCTTAATGGAAGAAGTAAATCTCTGTCTATGTGATATATCATATATGACAATGCATCCTTTTTTATCCTTTTTTATTTTTGCATCTTTGTTCTATATTCGGTTAGCCATAAATTGTGGCATGAAATAATTTAAAGAAGGGATGTGATAGAGGATTGTATATTTCAAACGGACCATTTGAAATCTTTAAAAAGTCACTGACTCCATGTAGATTTGAAGTATTCAGAATATGGTGTAAAGTAAATGATATTTGACGTTGCTCTGCTTTGACTGTTCTCATATGGCCCTGTGGTAATACTTAAACTCTGCATATATCTGTATTATTTGTGCTCTGCAGTAAGTAGTGCACGGAGCACTCTTACTCTGTTAATCTTCTATCATACCCTTGTGCCTTGATCCCTCTTAAATGAACTCATACACATGGCTCATGCTTCTACCTTGTAAGTTGTATGTTCGATTCCATATTTATCACTGTACGATTATCTTGTGTCATTACCAATTTTGGCCATGGTCCTACTGCTTTAAATTCTTGCTCCTATCAGAGGATGCGCTTTTTTTGTGCATGTTATCTCAGAGTTTAATTTTGATGTATTTAATGTTCTTCGTGTACTACCATTGATCTCTCAGCTATGGATCCGGCTGCAAGGTAATATGGCAGAGTCTACCTTACATTAGTCGGAGGAAAAAATTGGTGACTGTGGTATACTGCTTTAGAAAATTTGCCTCGTATGTTCTGAAATTTGAAATAGTTTTGATGCTTAATATTTAATACCATATATACCTTGAACCAGTGCACGTATCTAGTATTTTATGTAGTATAAAATTTGCAATGATCACCAATAGAAAATTAGTGAGATGTTAACAATGCTAAGTTGAGTGTTTCTTCAGATGTGACAAGTAAGAAAATGGCTAAATGGCATGAATGATTTGGTGGAATTTGTTTGTCAATTAGTGAAGTTATTATACAAAAAGAAGACCTTGAGTGATTTATGTGGATAAATCACATCAATTCAATATGTTAGTGGTTGTTGAGTCCTTAAATATGTGAGAGTCAAATTTGACCTAAGAAATTATACCAGATCAAATCCCTCTCTTGCTCACCATACCTTAGTGTTATGAAAACATTCATGCATATTGTTGATAATACAGGAAATAATATATTACTTTTTTCAATTTTTTTCCCCGTAAACTTGGCCTGCAACCAAGGACTACAATTCTTTATATAAGAAAAAATCATGTATTTTTTTAATTATAAGAAACATTAATTTATTTTTAGATGTATTAATGTTATTTTTATGTTCTTAAATTTATGAAATATATTCATTCTTTATGCATTCATTTGTTTACTAGCAATACAAACTGATTGTTGAAAAAAAGGGAACAGTTTTAATCTTTTCAAGATTCTTGTAAACTGTCTTGTAAGTTTGGACGAAGAGCTATATTATTGATTGCAGGTATTACGAAAATTAGTGACATATTAAATCAGATAATCCTTCTCGCATTTGATGCTTGCAGGAGAGGCTCATATGCTAGTTCAAAGATGATAACTATCCCGAGGTGGCCAGAGTGTGGATAATACCTAACTTGTCTTGTATCTCATTCTATTATTATTTATTGGATATTTACAAAAAAGATAAATTTAAGAAATGTGGATATATTTTATTTTTAAATAAAAAATCATTCACACAGGTATGTTTGCAATACAGTTTAGTTCGGTTTTTTATTTAAAATACATTCGAACTGAATATAAATATACGTAGTTCGGTTTGGATTGATTTGAAAAATTAAAAAAATTCAAACCAATTTATGCGGTTTGATTTGGATAAGTTTATGTCGTTTTTAATTTTTAATTTTTTATTAAATATTTTTTCATTTCTTTTATTTTTTAAATTAAAATATAATAATATAATATGAAATATACCATTTAAAATCTAATAAATATGTTAAATAATAACAATTATAAAGGTATGTACAAATTCATTCATAATCAAATAAAGAAAAAATACAAATATATCTTAGTGTAGATTCATCTAAATCTATAAATCAATTAAAACCTATTAAATTTGGTTGTTCTCATTTTGTCTAACAGCTAGATTTTATTTCTATTTTGTCTAGTCAATCAACTTTTTTATGTATATGATCTTTGCTGCAATAAAACTTTATCTAATTTTTGTTCACTCTCTTCCAAAATATTTTTCTTTTGTCTTGATTGTAAGCACTCTTATTTTAAGAGTTTGTCGTGTGCTAAAATCAAGAACATTGACGGAGAGTGGACACAATGACAAAGTCAAGTGAAAAAGTGGAGTTGATAACACCATTATCTGAAAGAATTGACAACATTGTTGACAGTGAAGAGAAATAAAAAAAGTCACAAATTAAATTTATGAAACATATCAAATAACTATATAAGCAAATTTAAGTTAAAATGTATAATTGTTGGAATTTTTAGAGCTTTTCAAAATATGTTTTAGAGAGATATGAGATATAAAATATGTACTGTATGAAGAAGTTGTACTTTATTTTATTCGTAAACTTTATATATAAAGAAAAAATATAACAAAATATAAAATCTTAACAAATATTTCAATCTTAACTCTCTAAATCTAAATAATAATTAAATATATTATTATTTTTATGAAAATATATTCTAAAATAAAAACTTAAATTTTTTCTAGAAAATAATTTAAATAAAAAAATATTAAACAAATATTCTTAACAATAACTTATTTTTTATTATTATTATTATTATTATATTAATAATAAAAAATATATGTTCAATGTAAGTTGCAGTTTGGTTTGAATTAGTTTTCAAAATTTAAACTGCAAATCGAATTGAACCTGCGCGGTTCATAGAAAAAAAAATTCAGATCAATTTAAAAGCTTACAATTTTTTTGCAGTTTAGTTTGGTTTGAATCGATTTTTTCTTTGGATTGATTCAGTTTTAAACACTCTTTACATTAAAAAATAATTATTTAAAATATAAATTTAAATTTAAAAAATTAATTTTAAAATATAATTTTTCTGATAAAATATTTATACAAATAAATTTAGTTTTTTAAACAACAGTAATTAATATTTTTTTAACTTTTTAGTATTTTTTCTTTTCTAACTAAACTTTATGATATTTTCTTGCATTTCTATACTTTTTTATTTATTTATCTTTCTCTACCCAACAAATAGTAATAACAATTTTATTGACTTAAATATACCTGTGGTACAAATATACTTGTGATAACAACAATAACAAAAAAATAATTAATGCACTTTAACATTTTGGTGATAGTATAAATTAACTAAATTATTATATATTTTATCTCCTACGGGTACGAATATTTTATTGTTTCTAATCCAGAAGATATCACTAATAGAGATAAGAAGAAGATTATGAATTCTTGAGGTCTAATTATTTACCTTAGACCCAAATTTTAAGGACTAATTTGATTTTTAATGTCTTGTTTTTGGATTATGAATAAATACCCAAAAGACTTATAATTCCTATGATGCCTTTAAATACACACATTGTTTCATTTGCTTAATCTTGTTTATCTGATTTTGAGATTTTATTGAAAAAAAAATGTTTAACTCTAGATTTATCGCAACATCAACAGCCAAGATGAATTATAATAATTTGTGACTATGGTTCTTTATGTTTCATTTTATATACTTAACTAATTTTTATTTAATATAGAATTTAAAGTTATAGTTGGATTCCTAATAATATGAGTTAATTTCAGACCATTAGACTCTTCCACCCTATCTTCTTCTTGACAACATTTTAACATCTGTCTTTCTGGTTCTCTATGCAGACATTACAATAACCAATTTTTTTTCATTCAAAGAGTTATCTTCTCTGGTTTGAATACTCATTCTCATATATCCCTACCCACCTTATTTACCCCTAAATTAAAACATTAATTTTCTCCAAAAGTGATTAATGTTTTGATGGACTTAGTTAAATATTAAGAGATAAACTTGACTCATCAATCTCATCTCAAATGCTTATTAAACATTAGATTAATATTTTCAAAAAACATAGTTAGTTAAAGTAATTATTTATTTAATTAGTTATATTAATTTTTTTTTAAAATGTAGTTAATTAAAATTTTCATATTTTAAGTCATTTAAGTTTGCAAATATGCCTATTTAGATAAACATAAGACATATAATATTGTGGTTAATATTATTATCATTATAATATTTTAAGATTTATATATTGATAATTAGTTTATTCAAAATTTACACTTACTTATATATATATACACGTACATACTCATTAAGTTATTTAAAAATATGTTGCATTAAAGTAAATTTTTAAATAAATTTATTAGACATGTCAAACTTTTAAAAAATAAAATCATGTCATGTAAAAATCATATATATATATTAAATACATGAAGTTGAAACCTTCAATTTAAGAAGACTACGAAATGAATTATGAGTCAACTCACATAAAAAAAATTGATAGTACCTTCAATCCAAAATAAAAAAATTGATAATACCTTCAATCCAAAACTTTAAGGTATTGAGTTTTAGGTTTTTCTCACTTATATGGTGTTCAACATTTCTATTCCTACCCAATGTATAACTTGAATTCATACTTGATTTTTAACAATCTCCTTCTCAAGTGTGAGTCTTTCCACTTGAATGATGAAACTTCTATAAGGAAAACTTTTAATACAAGGACAACTTCACTCACTCTATTAGTACCTCGTCTTATCATGTTAACCATCGATTATGATACTGTTAGGAATTTAAGTATAAGAGTGAGCATAAAGTTTCATATTGAGTAGAAATGATAAAGTTAAGGTGTATAAAAGAAAAGCAAAGACTCATAGACATTGAACCTTAATGTTTTATGTTGGAAGTGATGTCATCTTTTCTTATATATCTTCTACCTTAAATTTTTTTTTCAACAGATACTACTATTAAGTTTTTTTTTCATTTAAATTATGTTCAACATTCTCATTTTTATTTAATATGAGACTTAAACTTATATTTAAATTTTCAACAAAAATGAAATGTTGACACAAAATCATTAGTAATTTGGAGTTAGAAAACATTAACCTTGTATAGTTTATAGATAAAAAAAATGATTGAACGATATTTTTAAAGGTAAAAAAAAAAAGACCCTGCCTGCACTGCACCCAACAAACACAAACAGCGTTTGGTCCTGGTCTGTGCCCTGGTCTGTGCCGCCACGAAAGCTGCATCCTGCTATTTGTACGTCAACACTCTGGACATCATCAACAACTGCTACTAACATAAACTTACATTTGAAGGCCACATTTTTCACATAATTTTACTTAACTAAAAGTTACATAACGAGGTAGATGTGTTGGTTAATGCTCCATCAATTTTGACTTGCGAATGGAGGTAGTTCGTGGTGGAAAATTGCCAAAGAGAAGGCATCTGAATGATATAAAAAAAGAATATTTTATGATGTGAATAGGAGAGTGAAGATGCTTACATAAGATGGCAATAAGGTTATGTGTATTTGATTTGATTAATAATATAAGAAAAGTGTGTGTATTTGAGTTTGGTGGTTCCATAAGGTTGTGCTTGAATATTTATGGGAAGTTGTTAGTCACGAGGCCGTGATCAGCGGGATAAAGAAAAAGCCGCGTTCAGTTCCTTTCAATTTCACGGACCAATCAATCACCATGCATGGCCCTAACCCTAACTAGTTACTTCAATTTCCCAGTGAACTTCACCACACCCTAAACCCAATCCATCATTCCTTCTTATTATATCCTTTAACCACACCCTCTCCTTCCAATCAGGAGTGATTCTTGGAACACAAAATATTTTGCTTCACCCTTTCAAAGAATTATAAATTCAGGTCCTTTTGCAATTATATTCAACTTCCACTTTTTTTTATTAGAATATTCCGTTCACTATTCGTATTTTTTAAACATCTTGTGCAAAAGTGTACCCAAATATTATTTAAAATTGTATGAAAATTATTAAAAAGGTTTATATGCATTGCGGTCGCGGGACTTTAGTAAATTAAAAAACGGAATATTTTGTTATTCTGAACTACCAACAGGGTTATTAGAATCTTAGAGAGAAAGTCACACAAAATAAAAATATAGATTAAACTAATAAAGATAGCTTATTCCATATTTCGTTTTCAGAATATTTCTGTTTCAAATTATTTGACTCTGGAGCATAAAAAATATATTAATTTGTATTTTTGTATTAAATGTTTGGAGAATGTTGATTAGATTTAAATTGTGGAGTAATATAGATGTACCAAAAACACAAATGAGCTGGCGTCTGATCATATGTTAGTGGAGAGGTTTGTCTCAGAACAAAATTCCAGGTGACCTACAGCTGTATAATTATGCCCCTGCCAAATTACCAAACACCCCACCATTTTCCATTTCATTTCTTTTTTATTTTATTTTTTTATTTATGCCTATCAGTTACCCTCACATGTGCGCCGCTAATCTTCTCTTCTCTTGTTCAAAGGCATGCCAATGCCAGCTCAAACACAAACTCTGCAAAATAACATATTTTGACAAAAAAACCATAAAAAGTGAAGTAAGACATTACTTTTATAATATAGGTGGCAAACAATTAAAATGTTTGAAATGGAGAAACAATTTCTCTTCTTGAGCTATAATTTGACTCAACTAATTTCTGAATAGCAAAGCCAAGGTAATAAAAATGAATAAATAAAGAAATAAGTTTAAAGATAATTGTCTTTTAACCCACTCCAACGGTCACTGACTCAGTGACTCACCACACAGTACAAAGACCGTAAATTCTCGTACCCTCGTGAGTTGTCATTATTTACTAAGGTCACTTGTGTGGTTCCTTCAAATAAGGAGGTTGTGCTAGTAATTTGACACCAGGAATAAGAAGAGAAGAGAGGTTCTTGGTGAATATCAGTATTATTAAGGTGTGTGAACATTTCATGTATAGAGCGGCGTCATGGGCGAGTCCAGCGACTCTGTGTCCATTGACATTGATTTGATACCTTTGGGAGGAAAGGTAATGACACTTTAACACGTGATAAGTCTGAAGAAAACCACGATTCCATTAGCTCTTCTCCAAGTTTAGCTTCTGTTTTTCTCATAGTGTAATGGAATTTGTATAATGACCATGTACTTAACATGGATTATACTTTTGCAGGAATGCACGGTGAAAACAAGTAAAGGTTCCTTGTCTGTGCTTGTTTGTGGAGATCAAGAAAAACCCGCTCTAATAACCTACCCGGACGTGGCGCTCAATTGTAAACTCTTTTTTATATTTCCTTTTTTTTTGTATATATCCAGTATGAATATGAATGTGAATATGAATATGAATGAATTTTCTCATAAAATGTTTCGAGACTTGTCTATGTAATGTTGGACTCGAGTATTATTTCCACAACTTGACTTTGGCCTTTTGCAGATGTGTCTTGTTTCCAGGGTCTGTTGTTCTGCCCAGATGCAGCTTCTTTGTTGCTTCATAACTTCTGCATTTATCACATTGATGCTCCTGGGCATGAGGTCGGTATTAGCATTCTCCCCCTTCCTTCCAAGTTCCAAATTATGTATGCTTACATAGGCTTTTCTTATGTGACTCTGTCCCTTTTGCATTTTGAAGTCTGTAGCACTATTGAATGTTGTGGAAGTCTAACTTGCATAAATATTTTCTGTCAAAGACATATTTGGATAAACTGAATGTTCCTAAGCTAAACTTATAGTCCTAGAAATACCGAGGCAAAAAAATTATCAAAACATATTAAAGTTACCAAGTAGCTTAGAGTTGACTTTGGTTGTAGAAACTCTTGGTGCTCTCCTCTCCTAGTGTGTAATTTGACTTTTCTCTCATTTGTTTAAGAGTTATTGCAGTTGGGAGCTGATGTCATTTCTTCTGATGAACCATTGCTTTGCGTGGATGACCTTGCTGACCAAATTGCAGAAGTGCTTGATTTCTTTGGGTATGTTGAACATCAAATATTCAAAATATCCCCTATTGTTTTAATAGGAAGTATGTGATATTTTTTGTGCATTGATGAGTAATTTAAACTAAGGGAAGTGGGTACATACGTAGTAGGTCTATGTAAAGGAACTGAAGTATTTGTTATTGAATATATTTTTAGATTACTGAAACAAGCCTCTTTGATATTCTTACTTGGTTTAGGATTTTAACCCTTATCCAAAACCCTCTTAAATCAGGCTAAGGGAGGTTCTGTGCTTGGGTGTAACAGCTGGTGCTTACGTTCTCACTCTATTTGCTGTAAGTTGGCATTTGTGAATTACAACTTCATCCACCATAACAATCTAGCATAGTAAACCTTCGTGTTTCTTTCTAATTTGGCAGACGAAATACAAAGAACGAGTGCTTGGATTGATTCTTGTTTCACCTGTTTGTAAAGCTCCTTCATGGACTGAATGGCTATACAACAAGGTTTAATATAGCTCTTAGCTTTGGCTTTTATCATATGCTATCTACTGAAGCATCTGTATCTGGATTAAGGCGTTTGGTAAACCATTAACTGACAAGCATGCGCACCTTTTTTGTATACTACAAAACATTACGAAAACTTAAAGTCTACCATGGGTGTCTGACATAGCAATGAGTCCATGTCAGCCTAATCGGTTATCATGTCTCAATCAATTCCTTAAAAGCTTGTAAAGCAATAAAAAGTAAAAAAACTCATACCCTAGAAAATGCCTAAGATTTTTTACACCATTCATGCAGGTGCTGATGAATTTATTATACTTTTATGGTATGTGCGGTTTACTGAAGGAATGCCTTCTACAGCGCTACTTCAGTAAGGTATTTTTCCCATTCTCTCCCTTCACCCATCATTGTGAAATGGAAACATTGCTGTATATTACATTACTTCTCTGCATTTGTTATAGGAACTTAGGGGCAATGCTCAGGGAGCAGAATCGGAGATAATACTAACTTGCCGAAGGGTATGAACATATGAATTTTAGAAACACAGTACGCGTAATTTTTTTTTACTACATGAATAATTTTTTTAGAAACTCTTACTTGCTACCGTCTCTTCTGATCTATATTACAGCTTCTAGATGAAAGACAAAGTTTGAATGTTATGCGATTTCTCGAGGCAATTAATGCGTAAGTTATAATGTCGACTATAAACATGATTTTTTTTTTCCTTTTACTTTCTGGCTGCTCCTGTATTTTCTGTATTTTTTCCTTTTAGTATTTAATCCATGTTAGCCATTGTATTCAACTATGTGACCGCTGATTCCTTTTATAATTGGTGATGCTTTAAACATTCTTCAGATGATTCAATACTATATTTTGTTGGTCTGTTTAAAGTTCACGCAAGTTAGAAAAATCTTTTCTACAACAAGAATTTGAATCAGCATAATAGCAAAATTATTGTTTCCGTGATTTTTGACCGTGGTTAACTGCTTGCAGAAGGCATGATCTCACTGAGGGTCTGAAGGACGTGCAATGTAAGACACTTATATTCGCAGGAGAGAGCAGTCCATTCCATGCTGAATCTGTGTACATGAGCACAAAAATGGACAACAGAAACTGTGCGCTTGTTGAGGTAGGTGGTCCATTCATATATAATCTAGTTCAGAAAGACAAACAGAAATAACATGGTCAATTTTAAATTCTTGCTCAGGTTCAGGCTTGTGGTTCATTAGTAACAGAAGAGCATCCAAATTCCATGATAACACCACTGGAGTGTTTCTTAATGGGTTTTGGCTACCACAGACAAATACATGCTGCTTCCTCTTCAAGCAATGGGTCAAATCCAGCAAGCCCTTCTAGTCATTCATGCATAGCACCAGAACTCCTCTCTCCAGAGAGTTTAGGAATTAAGCTCAAGCCCATCAGAACCCGGGTTGATGTTGAAGCCTAACTTTGTCCAGCTCAAAAGTTGACAAACCCCAATACTGCAGTGGAATGAGCTAAATCATTGCACATAATATAATATATGGCTAGTGTAGGATATTCTTTGATTATGTTGGAGGACTAATGATCTTGTTTGCAAAATGCCTGTTTTTCCTACAAATGTAAAAAAGTAGGAGGTATCTTTATTTATTTATAGTTTACAATAGGACTATTCTTTTACTAATATGTTGTTTTTTGAGATAGATCTGTCACCTTACTGCTTTTCAGGTTTATTCCAACCCCAAGCAATAAGGTCTGCTTGATGTTACTAATGTTGATTTTTTGAAGTGAATATATATATATATGGATTAACTCTGTCCTTTCTTGTTTCGGTTAGTAATGTTTGTCATTCTTTCACTATTACAGTTTACGGACTCGTAATATCACCCATAACTTTTGCCTTTAACCTTTTTTTAAGGTTAATCATGAACGCCTTCTAAGATTGTCACTTTTCTTTGGACTATTGATGAAACCTAATTTTTTCAAGGTAAAGTTCTACTGTTAATAAGTTTGTATTAGGAAATTTGGACCCAAGAAAAGTAAATTGATCACAAAGTTTGGAAGGCCCTTCTTTTGGCCCACAAGATTTCGAACGCATACCCTTGTCATATATAGCCATGAAAAGTAGACGTTTGGATAAAATTTCTCCCTAAGTACCATTAGGAGAAATAAGTAAGAAAAACGAAATTAATTTCTTAAATTAAAATTATTTTGTACAGAATTTTAATAGAATTATTTGCTTAAATATAAATTCAATCCGATCTGTTAAATATATGTAAGTAGTTAATATAATTAGCTTATAGTAATATTATGAGTAGTAAAATAATGTAATTAAAATGCATTTTATAATAGATTTTTAAGATAAATAATATCAATATTAATATAATACTGTTATATAAGTATATTATTAACAAATTATTATTAGTAAAAATATAATATAAAAAATAAAAAACGTTAACTTAAGATGAGACAATTCAGAACAGTGAGTCATGATGCATGATAAAGTTAATTTCAATAACTAAATAGAGTTATCAAAATGCAAACTACAATGCGAAATTAATGGCAACAATCATTGTAATAAAAAGACAAACAATTCCAAAGTATTAATGTAATTTGTACAACCATCCCCATTCTACTAATCTCCCCATCTAATCCTTCGCTAAATCGGCACGTATCTCTTCAAAGCCTGCTTCCCGCCAACCGCCGCGGCGGCGGCGATCCCTCCGATGGCGGCGGCGATGGCGGCGGATCGGGGCCCGGCAGCGGCTCTGTAGAGAGCTCCGGTTCCGAGTCCGGCGACGGCGCTGTTGACGAAGTCATCGGTGCCCCTGGCGTGGATCATCCCACTCTCGAGGCCGGCGAAGATGAGGCCAAGAATGCCGAGCGAGTTGCCGAGTTTGCGACCCGCGTGGCCGCCCGAGTTGAGGACTCGGTTGAGTCGGATTTTGAGGGAGTCGCCGGACTCGGCCTCGCGGAGGCCCTGGAAGGTGCCTCTAGCAGCGCCGATTATTGCACCGGAGAGGTAGGCGGTGCCGGTATAGTACTGGAGGTTGTCGCCCCAGGAGCGGTGGGTTCTGGCTGCTTCTTCCGGGAAGAGGTGCTCCGGCGCGGTGGGGAGGTTGTAGAGCTTTTGGATTGGAACGTTGAGATCCTGGTAGGGATGGTAGACGCGCGTGTTGTTCTTATCTTTTGAGTTGCTTGAAGAATCCGCCATCGCCGTCTGTGAACGAAAGAAAATAGGAGCCAAGTCTACACTGCTGCATAGGGTTTAAGGAAGATCAAGGGTTTTGTGAATATAACTTGTTTTTAAGACACCACTTGGTATTTATTTAATATTATATATATATAAATTATGAAAAATCCTCACTCCTATTCTTTTTCAAAAGCAGCACCAAACTGCTATATTTCTTTTTTGACTAAACTAGGAAACTACTTTCTCTGTTATTTTATAATACTTATTTTAAAAAGTTATCGGAGGAAATCATTTAACTTTTTTATTTTTAATGTAATTTTAAGTATGATATTTACTATATTTCTTTTAGTTTATTATTTCATGTATACTTCTTTTTGTTTCTATTAATATAAATATTTTTTCTTTCTCCATTTTAATTAAATTAAGTGTATAACTAGAAAAAGATTGTGTTATCTATAGAGTTCCTCTTTTTAAGCTTACTATTTTTTAATTTTTCTTAATTTATTATTTGATATATTTTAATTTTGTTTTTGTCACCTCCAATTAGTTTGATTTGTTCACGATGACATATTTATAAACAACTGTATTAATATCATACAATTGATTGTTTATTATTTTTTTATGTAAGTATTTTCAATATTTTTAATTATTATAATTTTGAAAATAAAAAATATTAGAAATGTAACACTTTTGATTTCAGTTTTGAACCAAAAGTTAGTTCTTTTATACACTGAAAAGATAATAATGTTATTGTGAAGATAACGACAACGTTAATAATATATGTTACTGTAAAAGTAAGGTGTTTATATGGTTGGATAGTAAAATGTAAGATTACTTTTTTGTTAGAGAAGATGTGATTCTTAATTTTAAATGTGATTAATTTTAAATAAGATTTAAAATTTTGAAGCTTTATTGGATGATCTACAAAAATTATGATTAATATTTGAATTATGATTAATATTATAATGAAATAGCTTATTTACAAGGGTGTAGATACAAATATTTATCGAGTTCTTTCTTTTAGGGTTTATATTTGCAGTTTTATAAACAAGGAGTTTGATATTTTGGTTTTATTTTGTTTAGATGGAATTTTTTTATATTTTAATTTTTATCGTGATTATATTATAGAAAAAAATTACATAAACTTTCTCCTTTACCCCTTAGTCATACTTACATTTATTTTTTTATCTTTTTTATATTTTTTAAAGAACAATTTTTCCTTTATTATACGAGTGTTATTCAGCTGTACCTTTCATGAAAGATCCGTATATCAATTTCCTATACTTTATGTATATATATAAATATCATGTTGTTTGTTAAAATGTTTTTCAGTAAGAATTTGTCTTCTGAAACATTTGTTGATATATATTGTATTTATTTTAAACACTAACAGTTCTAATATTACAATTATTTAAGATGAAGATACATGGAGACACTAACAATAAAAAAATTATCTTTTATATCCAAAAATTAATTTGGATGTGGAATATCGAATCATATCAATTGATTTCTAAAATCAACATTGTATGTCACAGACTCAACCCAAATAAA
This sequence comes from Lablab purpureus, assembly GCA_030347555.1. Taxonomy (NCBI): domain Eukaryota; kingdom Viridiplantae; phylum Streptophyta; class Magnoliopsida; order Fabales; family Fabaceae; genus Lablab; species Lablab purpureus. The sequence continues at coordinate 29,389,498 of CM059260.1, forward strand.
ATATAAAGATATATTTTCTACATTAGTTTCTTTATCAGAATTGATGTTGAAAGTAACAATATCATATTAGTTTTGTCCGTAATTAATATGATATAGCTTAGTTTCTACATTAATACTAATTAATAATTAATATAAAAAGTATTTTTAATAATAATTTAATATATCTTATATCTCATATATATATATATAATTGCAAAACTTTATATATAATCAGATACGGATACCAAATATATATATTTTAAGTTAAATCAACTTGAAATTTCTTAAAATCAAGTAACAAGTATACTATCAAGCCACACAAAAAAAAGTATAAAAATGATTTTTTTTAAGTTTTAATTTCCCACGTCATTTTTCGTATTATAAAAATATGACAAAGTGATTTTTATTTAAAAAAATTGTTATATTTTTAAACTTTAAGTTAGTAACAATCTTTTTCATTGTGTTTTTAGGTAGATAAAGTAACTCTAAAACCTAGTCTGTCTTATTAAAAACAATATTTTTTAAATGATTTGTGTAATACATATTATTATTTCTAATATATTTCTATCCATATTTTTTATCTAATAAGTATACCAAAACATAGATATTGAATCATATTTAAATTAAGGAAAGGTTTTTGATACGATAGTGAAATTTAATAATATCAAAATCAAGGATGATTGATCTCTACTCATTTATTTTTTCTAAGATAGAGATATTGACTTGACTCATTCAATAGTCTTTAATATCAAAATTACATGATTAAAAATATTTGTTATATTTAATTTTAAAGATAGGTGTATTGTAATTAAACTACTTTTTTACTTCTTCTTAAACTGTATTTTTCTTTTAACATTATTATTAAATTTTTGTGGTAAACAGAATGGTTGGTCCACTGAAAAAGGTTTAAGTGAATGAAGATAGATTGGTGCCTGTAATAAATCAAAGATTCTCACTTTCACTTATCTATTGATACTTTGATATAAAATAAATGTATAAGTGTCGGTTGCATCTAAATAATTTTCCCAACTTTCATGTAAGGACAACAAATTATTCTCTTCCTCTTAAATTGTATATTATTTAAAGTTTTTTACATAAATTATATGTATATATATTATGACTAACTAAAATTATTTACTTTTTCAATAAATGTATTCTGGTGGTTGAACTATTAATAAAAACACAATAGAAAAAATTCACTAGGTAATTTATCTTTGGACAAGAAACATAAATTATTTTTATAGTAGATACTAAAAAACTCTTCTGAAAATCAGGTTGGACGGTGGTTCAATCAGTAATCAGACTGGAAAATAATTTGAAATAGTAAAAAAATTAAATTGAAAAAAATTTGTTTAAAAGTTTATGTAACTCCTAAACTTGGTGTTTTAATATATTTGATTTTTTTTAAATTTACTTATTTTATTTTCACATACCATCACAAATCCTAAATTCATTTATTTCAAAAATAGACATGTCTTTATTTTTATATTTGTTTTAAATTCTTTCTTATATATATATATATATATATATAGTTATATAGTTAGATTATTCAATTCTTTTTTATATTATTTATTAATTATGGTATACGTTGTTTAAAATTGAAAATTTTAAAATTTTTAATATACAGAAAGTACTTTCAATGAAAAAATTTGAAATTTAAAATATTATTTTATTAATCTTGATTTAATGTTAATTTAATTTGGATTGAATCTCAGTTACTTAATAGGTTCAATGACTGACTAGTTTTAAAAATCTAGACAAAAATTATAAATTATTTGAAGTAGGATAATCTTTTAAGTAATTATTTACTAGAAAAGGAAAAAAATACTAATGTTATAGTATAATTTTTTTAAAATTTTATAATCATATTTTTTGAGAAATGATATAAAATAAAGAATATGCACATGGATAAATATTTTAAAAATCAGATTAATATTTCTGATCGACTGTTAAGATAAAAATGTTTTGTTTATGCCTCGAAATAAATTGTTTAACAAATTAAAAGAGGTTGAATGATTTATTAATTCATAAACCTATAAACCTTATTATGCAAATATTAGTAAAATGAAATAAAAATGCATTATAATATTAAATTCTCTATCATTCTAGGTCAGCTCGAATTAAGACTTTTTTTTTTTATATAAAGTTGCTACTTACACTTAACAAATTGGTAATTAATAATTTGAAGAAATGAAAATAAAAGGGGGAAACGTGTCCATTTGAGTGCCCTTGTGATTCACGAAAGGAGAGAAGAGTCGAATAGGAACAGATGGTTCCAAAACTCATGTGAAAACCGATTATAAGATGACCACACCAATAGTAATAGTCCACAAATAATTCTCACTTTTCAATAACATTTATGTTTCAGTAACGTTATAGAATTTTATTATATAAATAATATACCTATTTTTTAAATTTATTTTATTAATCTATTATCTAAATAAGTATTTTTGAATATTAAATGATTAAATTATTAAAATACTAAATATTATAGTTTATCTTTTGAAAAAATATTCTCAAATTTCTATAATAAAAAGTTTAAAACAGGTAACATAATTAACTAATCTAATCAAACCCAAAGATGCATTGAATTGGATTGAATCTAACGAGAAACTGTAAAAGTCCGACCCAATCAATTCAGTTTTTTTATTTAGTTGGATGATGAGTTTATCTAAATTTGACCTTTTACTCATAAGAAAGTTCCAATTAAAGTTGAATGGATTTATTTGAAAAAATTAAAAAGAATCAGAATAATATGGCAAATTATAATACTTATTTATGAAAAAATAAATCAATGGACTAATTAAGATAAAAATAACATTTAAAGTGTCTTTTTTAATAGAGAAAGTTAAAGTAATGATAAAATATCTAAAATAAGATGAGAAAAAACAGTGTGTGAAAATGGTTGTTGTTGTTGTTGTTTGTTGTTTTGGGAGTGGGGTTAGTAGATATGAAAAGAAGTTGGGAGTATAGAATTGACATTGTATTTACTCGGGTCACCAACAAGTTAAAGGTGTGATTTATGGCCTAGGCTAGGTCTATGACCGATCCAAAACCCATGACAATGTACCTACCACTTAGTTAATTATGCAGCAGTACTTGCAAAAATAAAAGAAGCCCACCAAGACGACCCATTTATTTTAGCTTTGGGTATGGTGAGGTAAGTTCGGCCTATAACTGCCCCTGCCCTTAAATAATTGAGATAAAATAAAAAGTTTGAAAGAGAAGACAAAGGCACACTCACATGGAACCAAAACTCTATTCCAAGCCAAGACTTAAGACTAAGACTAAGAATAAGAGTAGGTGCATAATGCAAGGAGTGAGAAAAGTTTTCTGAAATACAAATAAATGCAGCTCAAAGGAAGGCATGCCCCCCCTCATTGCTGGTACAACTTGCGGCCATTTTCAGTCAAATAAGTCAAAACTCAAAAAGTAGGGGAAAAAAGTGGCAGGTAGATAGGTACGAAGGGTGGAGATTGAAGCAATCTAATGAGAAGAAGTTGCTACGTACTCATGACATATCTCTTTCCACAACTCACTCCAACCTGGTTTAGCACTTACCCCTCTCAATCCCCTTCCCACCTTAATTCTAACACCGGGGTGCAACATTAGAAGGAGGTTGCAGAATGATTTAGGCTTGATTTATGTGTGGGTGGAAAGATGAAGGTTAATTGTATGTATGTATGCATATTGTTTATGTGGAGTGTAGGAGGAAAAGTGACAGATGCAAAGTGGGAGAAAGGGGAAAGTAAATGGTTGAAGGTGGGGGAAATATTCTTATTGTTGGTGTTCTTAGATCCAAACCATAGATGTAATAGTAGGCCCAACAACATATATCCATGAATAAATTGAAATATTTTTGGAGTGTGTATGAGCGAGAGCATAGAGAGGAGAGGAGAGGAGAGGAGAGGAGAGGAGAGGAGAAGAAGAGAGGAAGGGGTGAAGCTGTACTATAGCACTGTATCCTCTGTACCATGTGAAGATTCCCATCCTTAAATAATTGGTCCCATTCTCTGCATGTTTTCACGTGTCCTGCCATTCGGATGCCGTTAATTACACCATCATGAGCATCAGCTACTGCATAGGATTCGAGTGGCCCAGTGACAACCAAACCAAAACTATTTTTTTTTTCTTTTTTCCCAGCTTTCATCTCCACCTCACTCCCCACTCTCCCTCCTCGCGCGTCCTCTTCAGTCCCCAATCATGCATCATATCATACCTATCATTTCACATCCTCACACATTTCCCTCTTCCTCAAGCAATTCCTTTCCCCATTAAATACAAACCGCTAACCCCATCACGCACACAATCATCTTCCTAATTAGATTCAATCATCCCTTTCTCATCTATATACTGGCGCCAATTATTCTCCCTCAGATCGCATCTCATTTCTCAGGGTCACACTCATATCCTTCTCCCTGTCTCTACTTTTTTCACTGCAAGGAATTCCAACCCATGATAAAGATCACTTTGGATTTTATTTGCAAATAGGAAAGAGCCTCAAAAGCATTGAATATGCTTTTTTCATTCCTACATCCCACTACTCTGTTACTCAAAATTATCCTCTTTTTAACCTACACTTCTTTCGTATATTTTAATGAATTTTGACCACTGGTAAAAGATGTATCACAAATATTAAATTATTTAATCAAACGCATATATATAATCACCTCTAATTCTTTCTTTTGAATTAACAGATTGATTGATGTCACAATCACTTGATAATCCAAGAAGAGTGTTTAATAATTTTCTGCTAACACTCCTCTGCTTATTATTATATAGAATATTGTCTGCTAGCTAGGGGTGTGAGTTCACTTTCTTCTAAAAGGGTGTGGTGGTGGGCTATCTTTTCCCTTCCATGCAAGGACAAATTCTTTGATAAATGTGTGAGAGAGAGAAAGACAGAAAGCAGGGAGAGAGAGAGAGAGAGAGAGGTTGGTGCGTGGTTTGTAAGTTGCTAGTAGCATTTTGCTGATTTTAATTTACAGTGAGCACAGGAAAGGAGAGGTAAAGAAGAGAGAAGTGTCAACACAAAACACAAACACCAAACATGTTCGATGGAGTACCAGACCAGTTCCACCAATTCATAACTCCACGGACCTCACTACCTCTTCACTTACCTTTCCCTCTCCATGCTTCTGGCACCCCCAATACCACCTTCCCTTCCAATTTTGATCCCTATAACCCTTCCCATCATTTGCCACTCCAACCCAACAACAATCTCTTGCACCCGTTACACCACCAACCATCTACCCACAAACATGAAGACAAGCAAGAAAACACCGCTATCCCAATGAACTTCGAAATCCAAAGAGATCAAAGGCAACAACTACCCCAGCTGATTGATCCCTGGACTAACGACGAAGTGCTCGCGCTGTTGAGGATCAGATCTAGCATGGAGAGTTGGTTCCCAGAACTCACTTGGGAACATGTCTCAAGGTACCAATTAATTAACTTAACACTATTCTTGCAATTAAGTACCTTCTTTTTTACTGTTATTGGCTGTCCTTAACCCTTTATTTTCATCAACAATTCTCCAAAAACCAACGCAATAAATTCTTTAGTAGAAAAATAATTATGAGCTGCACTTTGTGTTTGATCAGTGTAGTTGCATCGTGTGCTACCTAAAACCTTCATGTGGTAGACAAAGGCACACGTGCACCTACACTTTAGCTCACACACTGACACCTTGACACACATACACACACAACCCAAGAGGAAGGAAGGGACGAAAACTGAAGGAAGAAAGAAAATTTGTCTATTATTATACGTGTTGAAGACAAAGATGCTGTTAGATGCTTCATTCCGTGGTTGGTTTTTTGGATTTATATAATTTATGGTGTGGGCGCAGGAAGCTGGCAGAGCTTGGATATAAGAGGAGTGCAGAGAAGTGCAAGGAGAAGTTTGAAGAAGAAAGTAGATATTTCAACAATAACATTAATTACGGCAAGAATAATAACAATTATCGGTTTCTTAGTGAGCTTGAGCAGCTTTACCATCAAGGGAGTGGTGATCATCTTGGGACCGAAGAAAAAACTCAGCAACTACAGAAACAAGACAAGATGGACCACCAACCATTGGAAGAAGGGGACTCTAGAAAAGTTGAGGCTTCCGAGAGAAAACAAAACCAGGATGCAGTAGTGGAAAAGACTCAAGGGCGCAAGAGAAGGAGGCCCGGTAGGTTTGAAATGTTCAAGGGTTTTTGTGAGAGCATTGTGCACAAGATGATGGCCCAGCAAGAAGAGATGCACAACAAGCTCCTCCAGGACATGATGAAGAGAGATGAAGAGAAGTTCACTCGAGAGGAAGCTTGGAAGAAGCAAGAGATGGAGAAAATGAACAAGGAGCTTGAGATTATGGCTCGTGAGCAAGCCATTGCAGGTGATAGACAAACGAACATTATTCAAATACTGAACAAGTTCTCAGTGACTTCTGCTTCAAACAAGAGCCACAAGGTTGCAACTAATGGTTCAAACCTAAAAACTCACATTACGCAAAACCCTAATCCTTCGCAAGACATCGCAGCTATGCCCACAACAGAAAACCCTACCTCAAGTCTTTCACAAGACACATTACAAGTGATTATAAATCCTTCAACTTCTTCCACTTCAGCTCAAGTTCCTCAACCCAACCCTAGTTGTTGCTCTCTAAATAGCCAGAATAATATAAATCCAGTAGAAAGAAATTCGGTTTTGAATAAAAGTTTGTCAACAAACATTGTTGAGAAAGACGATGTTGGGAGAAGGTGGCCAAAGGACGAAGTGTTAGCACTGATAAACCTGAGGTGCACTAGTGTGAGCAACAACAACACCAATGAGGAGAAGGAAGGGAACAAGGTGCCTCTGTGGGAGAAAATCTCACAGGGGATGTCGGAGTTGGGATACAGGAGGAGTTCAAAGAGGTGCAAAGAGAAGTGGGAAAACATAAACAAGTACTTCAGGAAAACCAAGGATGTTAATAAGAAGAGGTCCCTTGACTCAAGGACCTGTCCCTACTTTCATCAATTGAGCAGTCTATATAATGAAGGAAAACTTGTTCTACAATCCGAAAGGCCAGAAAGCCGCACGAATAATCCACCTGATAATCCCGAGCAAGTGCAACCAGATCAAACACACCTCGAGTCTTCTTCTCAAGTGGGGTCTGGTGGTTTCAGTGTGAAGCAGCAGGTTGATCATGGAGGTGAGAAAACCTTGATGGAAGTACCTTCTTTGGATTTTGATCAGTTTTAATTCATTAATTTGTCCGGGCACAAAATAATAATGAGTACCAACTCTTTGTAACTTCTGTATTTTGTTTTTTGGTTGATGCTGGCTTTCTTTAATATATATAAATAGCATATAAATTGATTATTGTATATTCGAAAAACTTAGAATTTGGCGAGAGCACCGACACCTATAGCTAGTTTGAGGAATGAGAACAATTAATATTTCTATTCCGGTGAAAGTGTGATGTTTATGTTGTATTTTATTTTATATTAGTGAGGGGAATCAATTGATGTTTCATATTTGTTTTAATAGGGAAGACATTGACCCTGTTAAAAAATAAGGAGGAGGAAGCAAAACATTCTTTAGGACATTCTTCACTTTTCTAGCTAGTGACTGGAACTAAGAAAAGGTTAAAGGAATCACAAGTCTTTTTCATCCAAGTATACAGGGAAAACCAGTTTAGGTACTGGCCCTAAAGTCCCGCCAACATAAGTTTTATCTCTAATGTCAAACATTCAAAATTTTACTATTATGGATCACTTTGTCACCCACCAAGTCATAATGAATCTTGTACTCAAGTGCTAGGGGCCACATCCTTAGAATTTTCATCAAATCAGGAAAATTATCCATTTCTTACTATCAATTTTTTAATATCACATTAGATTGCCTATGCATATACCAAATTATGGAAATTTCATCTGCATCAATTTTTTAGTCATTTGTATGTTTATCTTATAGACTAACTTACCATAAGTTTACTTGTGATATATTTGTACAAAATTTGTATATACGACAGGGATATACACGTTTTAGAAAATAAAATAAATAAATGAGAATAAGATACAAAATATTCATAGAGATAAAGAAAAATGTGTGTATGTTTTACTTTAAAAAAAAACTATTTTTACCAATTATATTATTAATCTATAAAATAATAAAAATTGGTCATTAATTTAATTAAAAATTAATTTAAAATTTAATTTAATAAATAGTTAATGTAAAAAACTAATTTAAATTATAATTTAAAAGATTAATTTAGTTAAACTAATTTCATAATTTTTTAAGATTAATAATCATAAAAAATATAATATTTATTATAATAAAAATTATTTTAGATATCGATAATTTTTAATTTAATTTCTTTAATAGTTAATTGTTTGTTATCTTTAAATTAATTTATATTTAATAATTTTTTTTATTACTACTTAATATATTAAAACTGCTAAATTTAGATTTAAACAAATAGAGGACTAAGTTATCCAAAACTAGATCTTAGTAAAATTATTTTATTCAATAACTTTTTGTATAAATTAAACAATCTTAAGTCTAATATTAATATTTCATCTAATTAATAACAATATTGTCCACCTATTTTTAATGATATTAAATTCATTATCAATGGTTATTAATATCTTACCCGAATGAATAATTAACCATTAACCATATGACCAATCCTCGAAATGGTTTAATGTTAAAAAACTGCAACAAAGGTATGTAATTGAATTTTCATGGAATCAACATTGTAATTTGATAAAACTAAGGAACCAAAACAAAATTTAAGCCGATTTTAAAAGTATCTATATTTCATTAAATAAATTAAATTTAATATATAGTATACTTTTTAAAATAATATGAATGTTGAATGTAAAATACATATATAAATATAAATTTGAACATATTTAAAATTTAATTTACATGATTATCTACTCAAGTATTTCTCTTTCAGAAAATTAAATTTATATAAATAGTTATTAAATTCAATAACTTTCCGTAAATAACTTTGGTAACTTTCTTTGAACAATTGAATTGTGTATATATACGATACGATACTCCAGGGTAAAATATTGGGTACTGAAAGGAGTTAATTAGGTGAATCTAGAAAGAGTGTTTACACTCTACAGTAGTCCTAGTTATGACATGGCATCATAGTTCTTAATGAATGTTACCATTCATTTCGATAGGTAGTTGTCAGTGGCTCACAGTGCAGTGCATATATTTTCGTGCCAAAATCATCTTCCTTATTCTTTGTTGATTGATTGATTACTTTTGCTTGATTCACAATCTTCCAAATCTTTGTTGTTTTATTCTCCAGAAGAAACACATTCTTCAACAGGAGCAGCGAAATTTGAATTCGGATAACTATTCTCATTCAAAACTTTATATAACAACAATTACTGCATATAATTTGGAAGAATGATAAGAGGTAAAAAGGAAGAGAAAACTATATATAAGATAAACATAATGGAGAGTCAAAGAAACAGTGCAAATATATCATTAGAGACCCACCACAGTGGTTTTCTTTTCTTTCCTTTTGTTTTTGCTGAGTCTATATCAGTTTTCTTTTCTTCATTCATACTAAACATAATAATCTTTTTTCTTCTGATTTTCTGATCATAGTTTTGTAAACATTATTTAGCTGCTCAAGTGGTTCACACTTTAAAATATCTCAACCAGAGACATCCAATATTGATACATGTCACATTCAACTCATCAGAATTTTAATTTATATATATATGCTAAAGACAACTCCATGCTTTTAAATAAACTCTTTATTTGTTAGTACTATTAGTTTAACCAAATAAACGTTAGCATTTTTCATCAATGGAATTTTTAATAATCAATAGCTATATAAAAAAGAAATATAAGAAATCGATGTAATGAAAAGAAAAGGTATTATAGTATTATGAATCCATGCTTATGTTTTTCTTTTAATGTTCTGAGTAAAAATTGTGTAGTTAGAGTGAGATTCTGAGGTAAAAGAAGAGAATGAAAACTGCAACGAAAAATATTATGAAATCATTGAATTGTTTTCAATTTTAGTTGAGTTTAATGTTTTTAATTATTTACTAATTTTTTATTAGTATACTACTATAAAAAATTATTTAATATTGATCATTAGAATATTTTAATATTAGTTAGAATGGATGTTAAACAAAACGTATTTAAAAATTACTTTTAATATCAGTTTTCACCCCAGTTAATGTTGGAAGTTGTTTTTGAAAGTGATAAAAAAAACTTTTCAACATAACTTAATGTAACAAGCATATTGAGAATTTTTTTTTTCTAAATGTACGAGTTGTTTTGGATAGTTCATTTCTGGAAAATTAATACATTTTACAAACATATTTCTTTATTATGCCAACATAGATGCACATATTATATATTAGTTATACTAATAAATGTTGTAATAAAATCATTAATTAAATAAAGTACTATTAACATTTATGATTATCTTTGCATAAATTTTTGTGCTATAATCAATATCTATATATAATTTCATAACCATATAATAATATTCTCTTACTTTGCATATACATCATTAATCTTATATTATAAAAAAAGAAGATTAACTAAGATTGAAGCCTCTTTTTATCCCAAAAATTTGTTTTCAATTCTTAATCAACTCCTCCAAAATCAAATATACCTAAAAGATACAACATCTCCTCTTAATTCATTACTCCATGAAAGAAGAAGAAAAGAACCTGAAACATCAATAAAAATAAAGTTATTTATTAAAACTAATTTTTTATCAATTCAATTTATTTTTGAATCCAATAAAAAAATTTAACCATTTAAACTTGTTTAAAATTAAAAAAATACATTAGAAGTTTTAGAAATTAAAATTTTTTAAATAAACATTCACATTATACTTATATTTATAAATGTCATGTCATAATGATACTGATTATTATATGTTAGATAATATTAAAAATAGTATTAAAAAACAATAAATTTTAATTTTGAGTAGAAAAAACTTTAAAAATGAAAAATCATTATTTTACATGATTAATAACAACTTCATTTTTTACTTCTTTATATTTTAATAATAAAATATTAGAAAAGTATATTTCACGTACATCTACGAATATTCACTTTTTTTATTAAAATAACTTTTCAGAAGTAGCTAATTCTAAACACAAGTTTTTAAGTTATTTATAAAGATCTAAGTAAATTTTATGAAAAAAATAACGAAAATAGATTTTTTCCAAAATTACAAATGGAATTAGTCACTTAGGAGATTATTTCTAATAACAAAAGTCGTATTTTAAACTTTGTTTACTTTTAAATAATAAAGATCATATTTTTAAAAGACAGTTTCTTTAAAAAAAGAGAGTAAAGTATTATCTTAAGTGAGACTTGTAATTAAAAGTAAAAGAACAAAAGCGAACGTTAAATATAACTTGAAAGGTGAAGTGTGTTTGGATACACAAATTCAGTGTGTTGTTCTAAAAAAATAACAAATATTTTTTTATGAGCAAAGTGTTTGAAAACACAACTTCATAATAATTAAAAATGAAATTAATTTTTGAAGAAGTTGCTTGATTTTGTTGTTTTAATTAATGGGTAATTAAAAATGAGCAAAGGTTTTGGAAGAGTGAGAAGGGTGAAAATGAAGAGGTTGGGTTGGAGTAGAAGAACACGTGCTAGAGTGAAAGGTTGGTAATGATGTTTAAAGTTAGAAGAAGTTCTGGAACGTAAGCCTTTTTCTATGCTTCAGCATGAGTCTGAATGAAAGTACCAAAGACAAAGCTAAACAACAGAAGGAAAAAAAGTTGTGAAATTGCAAAGAGAAAGATATGTACATAAAAGGAGGGTGGAATCAATGTAATAATTTCTATGCTTTTTTAACAAATCCCCCATATTTGGACCACCAGCCTTGTGGATATCATCACACAAAATCCCCTTCCTTTTTAGATTATAAATCCACAAATTCTTCAACTTCCCAATTATTGGCCCAATCTCATTGCTTTCACTTCTCACTAACACAAATAATTATGCTCATTGCAAGACCATTCTGCTATACAAATGCACTTCCTAAAACTCTCTCTCTATTTCTTGTTTATAAGAGAGTAAAAGAGGAAAAATGTTAAACAACAACAGCAACATCAGAGATAGAAAAAATATGATAATAAGACAAAAATTTAAAAATATAGAATAATCTCTAATATAAGGATTATACTATTATAAGTTTTATTTTATTTTATTTTACTTTTATCCTATTGTGTGACATAATTTGTAATGCTTTCTTACGAATTTTATTTCAAGAATAAAACCTGCACCTTTTATAATTTTTTTTATTTACACTATGTTATAATTATATTAGGATCTTTATTTTATTTTTGTAGATTTTACTATTTCACATAATTGGCAAGATTTTATTAAAAATTTTATTTTTACATGAAAATTAAGTAAAAGCTATATTTTTACAATTTTTATTTATATTTTAATGTAATTACAACTTTTTGTAATATATCAAATTCAAAGTAATGTGTGTGTTTATATTATTTGTATTAAATAATAAATATATTACTTGACTTAATTATGTACCTAAAATAATCTACTTATCTCTATATAATTATTTTACCATTTTATCTTAATTTATATTTTTTTAATAATTAAAATAACTCTAGTGAGTAACTAAAATCAAAACAGAAAGATATTTATAGGAAATAAAACATATGCAAACCTAAAATAGATAGATTGGCGAAGATGATAAAGCTTTACATTATATAAAGTATGTATATTGGTTTTGAAGTGACTTTTTTGTTTTATATTTTTAATAGAATGAATTATAAAGTATTAAATATAATTAAGATTAAGATATGTATATAAATGATTTTTGAATGTGAAATTTAATTTGGCACTAACTGATAAAGATGTTTGAGATAAGGAAGGCATGATTAGAGAAGAAGAATACAATATTGATAATCTTAAAAATGAGATAACATTGGTTGATTAGAAAAAGAAGTGTAATTAAAAAATGAAGTGAGTTGAAGATGGGAATTAAATCAGGTGGATGAAGGGAAGGGAAAAGAAAGTAAATGCAATTGATGATACGAAGGGAACAGAGAAGAGAAGTGAGAAGAAGCAAGAACAGCGACAAGACAGGGGATGCATATGGTGTAACGTTGCTGTTGGGGAGAGGGTCCCACACCCATCTCTGCAATCACACATCTCATGCACATCACCTCACCTCACCTCACATGTGCTTCTGCTCTCTCTTGTCTTATTCTCTCCGCTAACGTCCACGCTACCACCCTTGCACCTCCACTCTCACTCACCACCACCTCATACCTTTCATCCAATGTCAACGCCCTTTCAACCAAGCCCACTCCACTCCACTCCACTCCAATAAATCTTTCGGCCCAAATCCAAATCAAATCTTCTTTTCTCAACTTTTCCCGATCCAAATCAGATCAACTTCTGTCAAAAATTTCATACAATCAAAACGATCAACTTATGTATAATTTTTCATTTTTTAACCTAATATTATTCATTAAACCTTCTTGCTTCTCAATCCTCACAGCTTTTTAAGATTCATTCCTTCGTTAACAAAAAAAAAACAACAGTTCAACTAACTAAGAGACCAAAGCAGCTTTTTCTATTGGCAACCTACGAAGTTCAAACATTAACCATAGACTGGTTTATTATTAGCAGACTAGCAGTGCAATGCATTCATACTATAACCTCGTAGAAATTACTTATATTAAGTTATGAAGAGAAAGTGCAGTCTAATGTGAAAGTTTTTTTCTTAAAATTTAACCACCAGATCATTACTAGATTATATTAAATAGAAGGAGAAAAGGTAGAGAAGCATAACAAATTTTGAATGCTGTATTTAAGGTCAATTAATTATATATAACTCAGACAATTAACTTCTTTACAACCTACTTGATCATTGTTATATGAAGGGGAAAAGGTAGACAGACAATTATAACAAATATTTTAATGTTCTCACTAAAGTTTGTGTACTCTTCAACGTGTTCAACCGATTTTTCTATATCAAAAAGAAGAGATGGGTCAGTCACCATTGACCCGATTCACATTTAAGAAATTATCCATTAATGATGTATTAATTATGAGATTTGAGTGCGAAAGTTTCATAGTTAACAGTTATAATTTTAGATCAAATATTTAAAAATTATTATGCCTGCCTATCACCAATATTATTCTAATCTTAAAACATTGATCTTGAAGCATGATGGTTGTATAAGAATGTGTAGATAGAACAAGTAACGAGGACTTTGATTTTACATGAATTACTTTTTTGAAAAATATTTCAAAAACAATCAATTACTTAAATATTCACTTGTATGCTTTTAAGTCTGATTCCCCTTTATCCTGTACCTAAAAGCTATGTAAAAATCAGAAACATGTCACCATGACATTTAACCAGTGATTATGTCTTCTTAAAAAAATCACTTTAAAAAATCTTAGATATAAAAAAGCAATTTTTTTTAAAGGTTATTCTAATACCTATTAACTATCTTTTTAATTAACAAATTTTACTCATTATAAAACTCCATTCATATGAGAATTACGATTATCAAGAAGGCAAAAACTCAAGTTATATCATGATTTGAAACTTATTTATAACAATATATAAATATATAAAAGAGATTTTTCATTTTGGTTTCAACATTTTATAATCTTATTTCATCTTTAATATATTTTAAAATAAATATTTATGAAAATATGTAAAATGGATTCTTATTTTTTATACATTTTTATATTTTTATTTTATTCTCAATATATTTTAAGATAAAAATAAATTATTTAAAATTTAGAGGTAATTACAAATACTTCATGATATAATTATCTATTTTTTTATGTAATTATTATATCATTAAATTATTTAAAGTAAAAATAATAGAAATTATTTAAATATTAAAAATAATTATAAATACTTAAAGAAAATATAACCATTTAGTTTTTATATAACTATTATTATTAAAAATAACCTTAAAACATATAAATGCATGAAAATTAATTTACATTCCCGCTTGTGTATATAATCCCAATAGAAAATATTGTATCAATATATACAAACGACCTTTTTCATCATTACAATATTTTAATTAAACAAAATTAACATTAAATTATTTAAAATGAAAACTGTATCAAAATGTTATATTAATTTAACTTTTAAAAACTGAATTCTTAAATAAAATCTTTATAATTAAAACTGAGAAATATACTTTGAGATAAAATATTTATCAATGATAATTTAAATAATTCATATAGTTAAAGTAATTTAAAATAATTTGATTTGATTAAATTGATTTAAATTATATAGTTGAATTCAATTAATTTAAATTATTATCTTATTTATTTTATTAGATGCGTTTTTATTGAAATGTTATATTTCATTTGTAATTATATTATGAAATTAATAAATAGGGATTATAATATAAAATGAGACGCTCCCATAAATTTTATAACATCAAGTAATGCTATGTGTTTCACCTTTACTTTAACATTGAGTTCATACGTCATTATCCCATAAACATATTATAAATCTATAACTGTGCTATTATGCTGAAACTAAACTTATCCTACCACTGTCTTGCATGCATATATATCATAACTTATAATAAAATTGTCATGTATAAATATGCTTTATTGACATTTGAATTCGAATCCAACATAAATAGAATCACTCAATGATGAGGAACCAGAGAAAGTGGTAGATACTTGGATGACCTCGTGGAATATAAACATACAAAAAAAAATTAAATAAATAATTTCCATATTATCATTGCTACGAAGAAAAAGAAAGAAAAATGATTCAAGTACTATTATACAGTAGAGTGTAAAAAAATTTAAAAAATAGAAAAAAGTCACAAAAGAATGAGTCGCTCTTAATATTTAATAACATACAAAATGATAATTCAACTCGTTTCCTAAAATGACAAAAAATTTATTTTATATTCTATTTTATAATTTTGTTTTGATAATTTTTATTGTATAAAATAACTTTTTTATTGTAGTGGTAGAAATTGGAAGAGTTAAGAGCTTATTATGTTTTTAAAAGAAAGTATATAAAAAATATTTTAAAAAAAATAAGAATACTTAACTGAATTAAATTGTAAGAACTTAAAAGAAAGATAAGATATTTCAAAAAAAATTTACAAATGCAAAAAATTATTTACTTTTGCATGAGATATATTAAAAGCTCATATACTGAAAATATTATAGTGTAAAGTTATATTTCAATGTCAAGTGTGATAAAAGAGAGAATTTTTTCTCTTCAACAAATGACAAGTTTTCATAAATATATATGGTTTGTGTTTTAGTGGGATAAAAAAAAAGTTTGTATTTTAACATTCTTGAAGAGAGAAACTCCACAATTGAGATGTTGGTGATACAATTTGGTTTGATTTTTGACTAAAAATACATTCAAATAAAATATAAAAGATATATATAGTTCGATTTGAAAGAATAAAAAAATTCAAATAAATTTGTGCGATTTGGTTTGAATCTGTTTATGCAGTTTTTAATATATATTTTTATTAAATATTTTCTCATTTTTTTATCTTTTAAATTAAAATATAATAACATGATATAAAATATGTTAGTAAAAATCTAATAAATATATTGAATAATAAGAATTACAAAGATATACATAAATCCATTCATAATCGAACAAGAAAAAATATACAAATATATCTTATATTTTATTGTAGATTTTTTTAAGTATTTCACCCATACAACATCTATTTAGATTTGTAAACCAATCAAGAAATTTGGTTGCTCTCATTTTGCCTAATAATTAGTTTTGGCTAATTAATCCACTTTTTTATATATAAGATCCTGTTAGAATAAAGTTTTATCTACTTTTCGTTCAACTGTTGTCAAAATATTCCCATTTTGACTTAATTGTAAGCACTCTTATTCTAAAGATGTCTGGTGTGCTAAAACCAATAATATTGATAGAGTAAATCGAGAGAAAACACAAAGACAAAATCAAGTGAGAAAGTGTAGTTGGTAACACGGTTCTCAAGAATAATTGATAATGTTGTTGACTCTTAAGAGGAATCAAGAAACTCACAAATCAAATTTGTGAAACACAACTTTATAAGGAGATTTAGGTTAAAATGTATAACTATTGAAATTTTTGCAATAGTTGAAGATATATTTTGGAAATATAAAGAGATGTATGGTAGGAAGTTGTACTTTAGCTAAACATACTTTATTTTATTTCTATACTATAAAAAAAAATATAATAAAAATATAAAATATTAATAATATCTTAATCTTGATTCTCTAAATCTAAATAGTAATTGAATATATTATTATCTTTATGAAAAAATATTTTAAAATAAAAAATTAATTTTTTTTAAAACTATTTTAAATAAAAAGCTTACGGTTCTAAAATATAAAACTAAAGGATTTTATAGAAACTAAAAAGTTTTTTAAGAAAATAAAATCGCAAATTAAACCGAACGACGCAGTTGTTAGAAAAAAAAGTTAAACTAATCCAAAAGTCTGTGGTTTTTTTTGGTTTAGATTGGTTCTTACATTCAATCTTGAACATCTATACTCAATAGATAAGTGAGATAAGGATAACTGGCATAAAAAATATGTTAATTTAAACATTGTTTTATTCTTTCCCATTGTTATATCTTAATATTTCTTAAAATTAAATGGCTTAAATTATAAAAAAAACGTTGAAAGTTCTCATATTTAATTTCCATCATTTACATCCAATGAATTTTGGAGGTCCCCTGTTACTCTTGAAAAACTCCGCTAGTGGGTACGAGAGGAAGAAGGAATGAGGCATGAGCTGTGTGCAATGTAGTAGAAAAGAGAGATAAACACCACGATTGTCTTTCTCATGCTTTCGCCTTATTTTAGCGGAGACTGTTTTATCTTGTCCACGTTTTTTCCCTCTACGCAAATTATCGACAATTATCAGATACTCTCCATCAATTCTTCTGTTACAATGATTTTCGTTTTATTTTTTCATACCTAAGTTTTCTATCACCTCCTCTTTATAGTTTTTTTTTTTACCAAATTGAAAACTCAAATCCCTTTGAACAACCTTCCATCTTCGTCTTAACTTTCTCCTCCCCTAGAATGAAAGTAGGAGGTTGGTTGAGTTTGAGAACTAAAGAAGTTTAATACAAAAACTTTCCACTAAAATGATGCAAAAGCACGAGACACGTAAAAAGATGAAGCAAATAAGTGTCAAATACAACTTATATGTGATTTTCCCTTATTCCTATTATATTGCAATGATTCACATTCTTCATTCTTTTTTCCTCTAATACCCATTCTTTCTTTTTCTACTCTAAACCCACTATCTTTATCGAAAATAACTTCAAAGATAAAACACAGCTTATAATATTAAGAAATAAATTTACTTTTCAGTTAATATTTTGATTTGTTATATTATATAGCATAGTTGATGAGTATGTTATGTAGTAATAAATAAATGATAATAAAAGAATGTTAAAAAAAATAAAAGTAGTGAAAAATAATATTATTAATAATAAAATAAAAAATAATAAAAATAAATAAAGTGTAATAAAATAATAATACTTACAAAAAAAAAGGTAGTTAAAAATAATAATCATAAATAAAAATAACAAGAATGAAACAAAAAGGATATATAAATAAAGTACTAATAAAAACAATAAAAAATATTTAAAAAACAACAATAATAAATAATAATAATAATAACATTGTAATTTATTAATTATTTAAAATAAATAATAATAATAAAAATAATTAATTATTTTATAATTATATAACTTTTTAATTTTTAATATTTCTGCCATTCACAAATTTTTATAATTTCTTTATTTTTCTTAATTTTCCACTTCTTTTTAATTCAAACAATTTAATCCTTCATTTTTTTTCACTCAATCATTATCATAATATATTATTTTATATCAACTTTCCGTATGTGTAATGTTAAAATTTGTAAGAAAATAAAATTTAAATTTTTGTGTGAATCATTCAAGCTCATTTTCAAGCGTAAAATGGTAAGTTATGTCTTTAAAGATAAAAGATAAAAGATAAAAAATGGAATTTAATAAAAAAGTTAAAATTAAAAAAATCATTTAACCTATGAAAGTTAGAAGGTAATAAAAAGAATCTAAGAACAGCGAAAAATGATTCTGTGGGAAGAATCCGAAGAGAAGAAGTGAGAAAAGTGGTGATCTGACACGGTCTTATACACCTGAATACGCTATATGAAAAGTATGATCGCTGCCACATTAACTCGTCTTGTTAGCATATCAAATTCCATTGGGTAATATTCTGAAAACCACCAAACTAACTTGGAGTGAAATAATACTACGATGGTAAGAGAAATTGAAAAAAGTAAGAAGAAAAATGAATGGTATCACGTGTTAGTGTGACACCACTCCTTCTTTCCTGTCTCCTTTCATTGAATATCTTAATCTTAATCTCAGATAAAAATATAGTTTCTTAGTTTGTTAATTATGGTTATAATAATTTATATTTCTCTCTAACGTGCATTTTCCTGTTTTTTAAGAACGTGCATCAGTGTTGGTAGGAGCCAAATCCTCTTAAGAGACAACTATATAATTTTATTACACTTTGTATATGTCTTATATTTTAGAAATTAGTTAGGTAGTATATGGGGAAGCAGCGGTGAAGAGATTAGTGTTGAGAGAACAGACAACCCACCTTCCACTCCTTCACTTTTGCCTCTGTCTCTGCTTCTTTTCACAAAACAGGAAACAAGAGCGTTCTAATAATCACACTCATTTCGTTTATCACCAAAATAATAATAATAATAATACCACGAGTGAGTTTTAGCTTCACCCATCCATCACTTCCCTCCTTCACTCACTCCCGCATCTGTCAAAGTAAAAATCTCACCCTCACGGGACACTGCTTTTAGCCTCATGTCTCTCTATCTCTCTCTCTCTCTCTCTCTACCAAGTTGTTTAATAAATAATAACACTGCAATGCAATCTCTCTCTGGATTTGTCCTTTTCTCTCTCTGAACCACAATGGCCAAAGAGCTTCTTCTGCAACTTCGTCTACTGCTTCTTCTTCCCGAACAACGGTGTCGTTTTGCACCTCCCCTGCCAATGCTCAACTTCGCATTCTGACTCCTCTTCCTTCTGCATTTTCGATCCCTTCGATCCGTTTAGCTTCACCTTGCTTCTCTAACCACCCACCGACTCCCTCAACTCAGGTGCATTTTGCCTCTTCCTCTCCTCTCTCCTCCTGATTCATCTTTTCTCCCTCCTCTCTCTTCACTCACCTTCTTATTTTCCCTTCCTGCTTCCACTTTAGATTTCTCTCTGTTTTCTTCGTTTCCACTCTTCACATTCACTTCGATGCTATTTTTTCCTTCTGCATTTTACTTCCTTCGCTCTGATTCGTGCTCTTTTCGGCTTTATGTTTCTGTTACTCCTTAATTGCTCTACAGACTCCTGCTTTCAAGAAATGTACTTGAACAGGCAAATCATTAATCATGCCTAGTGATCTCAGTAGTTGTTGCTGCTTAGAGTAGCTAAGTATGGATTGCGCCCCCTGGTGGTTGAATGAAGAAAACATTTTCGACACACCTTATGTACAGTTTCTATTTCTCTAGGTTTCTCGCCACTAAATAGAAACACACTAACTCTTCACGTCAATAATTTTTTGTGGTTAAACCTATTTGTCAGGTAATTAGCTCCCTCATTATTCTAATTTTGTACTTAATTTAGTGTGATCCAGGGTTATTTGTTTCTCTTTGACCGAGTGATTTTATTGTGCTGTATTCTGTATTTAACGAGCATTGCTGGACCCAGTTTTTGACTACTTTATTTCCTTTTTTTTTTCTTTTGGTTATCGATTATATTTGTTGGTTTCTTTTTGAGGAATAATCACCGTTGTATTGCGTTGTGCTTTTCCTATTATACCTTGAGAAGGGATAAAGGGGAAAGGTTAACTTGTAAGCATATGGAATTCTTGAGTAACTTCGCTGCTAGTGTAGTTTCCCTTCTCAGTCACTCAGTGCAGTACAATAATTGTCTCTGTAATTTTCAAATATGGTTTAATTATTTACCTGCCCTCCATTATTTTGTCATCTAACCTTTCTGTAAGGATTCAATGTGTTTGACTTGGAATGTACCCAGGGGTGGGAATTCTCTTAATTGATGTCATGGAGCAGTATGAAGTACTTGAGCAAATTGGAAAAGGTGCTTTTGGTTCTGCGCTTCTTGTGAGACATAAGCATGAAAAGAAAAAGTGAGAAACGAACCTACCTGACCTCTTTATTTATTTATTTATTTTTTTCTCGTCTGTTTCTTTTCAATTGTGTACTTAAATGTTTAAACAACAATGTTTGCATTCCATAAATCGTTATTGGTAATGCTTTTGCACTTATGTCTTTTGATTATATAGATATGTGTTGAAGAAGATTCGCCTTGCTCGTCAAACCGAGCGCTCTCGCAGATCTGCACACTTGGAGGTTGGTGCTTCAAATAGCAGTTTAAACAGAACACAGAATTCTTATCTTGTGACTTTTTCTAAAATATTTCCCTTTGCATGTTGCACTGTTTGTTTTCTAGTTCTAGAGAAGTGTCATTTGCTAATGGGCCTTAAGACTAGTTTCAGGCCTCAATATTAATATTAGGCAGTCAAAGTAGCAGCAACTCTCAAATGTTGACGTGAAATTATGTGTGGATATGCATTGTTCTCATCATATAACTAACATTTATGTCTTTTGGTCTGTATAGATGGAGCTCATCTCTAAACTAAGAAACCCATTCATTGTGGAGTACAAAGATTCATGGGTAGAAAAGGTATTTTGCTTTTTAATTTTTTCCTCTCCTTAGATAATTAGAAGAATGACTTCTACTAGCTGCTTGCCTAAAATAAGCTTCTATTGTAGGATTGCTAGGAAATCTCTTGATGTATGCATCATAAAACTCCTAATTTGTTTTAAGTTTTGATCTGTTTTGGCTCCTTCCTTCTCAGGGTTGCTATGTCTGCATTATCATAGGTTATTGTGAGGGAGGAGATATGTAAGTCTCGTTTCTCTAACTTCTAGCATACAATTCATAGTTCTATTTCCTCTCAACTTTTGTAAATTGGAGCATGAATGTTTTTCAAAATACGCCATTGATGTAATGCAGGGCGGAAGCTATAAAGAAAGCTAATGGTGTACTGTTTCCTGAGGAGGTTATTTTTTTTTTCTTCTGTCAGAAATTTATATTCCTTTCATTTGGACTCGGATAAGGGTGACATTTAAATTTTTGCATCTAAAATATAAAAAATACAATTTGTTTGCAGAAACTTTGTAAGTGGCTCGTTCAACTTCTTATGGCTCTTGAATACTTGCACATGAACCACATTCTTCACCGTGATGTCAAGGTTAGTGACAGATTTCTCTTTGTATATAATAGTACAATATCATAATAGTAAACTAGTAATATTTTTATTCCGTCTAATTTATACTGAGCTATATACTAATGAGAAAACCGTGATTCCATCAGTGTTCAAATATCTTCTTGACTAAAGATCATGACATACGTCTTGGTAAGTTATCCTACAGCTCCTTTAAGTAACGCTAGATGATTGAAATTTTGTTCAGAAGTTATCAATAATGATGCAGGTGATTTTGGGCTTGCCAAAATGTTGACTTCTGATGACCTCGCTTCCTCTGTAAGACACGTGCAACCTTTGAATAGAATTTGGTTATTGTAAATTTAACACGAGTGGTAATAATCTACCAGCGGTTGTCGTGTAATGTAGGTTGTGGGAACTCCTAGTTACATGTGCCCTGAGCTCCTTGCTGATATACCTTATGGTTCTAAATCAGATATTTGGTCCTTGGGTAAGTACTAGTGTTATGATTTTATTCTTTGTACTTTTTCTGTTATGGGCTTATTGTGTGTGATCTCTGAAATCGATAATCCAGGATGCTGTATATATGAAATGACAGCGCACAAGCCTGCATTCAAAGCATTTGTAAGTTTCTTTCTTGAATTTTTTTTTCTGTATTTTTTTCTTTATGCATTATATTAAATACATTCATCTCTGCTGTTGAATGATCAGATATCAGTACAGCGTCCATTAGACAAATATTTGTCAATAATTTGAGTATCATCGAACTAACATATTTGGATAATAGACTAAAATGTTGTTAATTTCCATTATCGTCGTATCCCAATTTATTATGTTTTGTACTGCTTGTTATTATATTATTTTTTATAACTTCGATTTTACAATATATCATCACCAGCACTTATTTAGCTGCATAATACCTATATATAGAATCAGATTCACTATATATTTACTGTTTTCACATATTTTCTGTGAACTTTTTTTTTAAATTACCTAATTATCTTTCAATTTCTTTGAGCAGGATATACAGGCATTGATTAACAAGATTAATAAATCGATAGTGTCTCCACTGCCTACAAAATATTCTAGTTCATTGTAAGCCTATATAGTCTTCCATCATAAAGTTAATTAATCTTTCCATTTTGCAAGTAGCCTTGTCATGTTTTACGCTGTAAAATTTAACACTTGACAAACCTAGTGCCTAAAGTTTTACAAACATAAGGTGTGGTTTAGCCTAAGATAATTCATAGTAAGTTTTTTTTTTGTTAATTTGTGATCAATTATTAATGTTATGTATGGACTATATGATTGATGATTGACCTAGTCATATTTGTCATTGCTTTTGGCAGTCGAGGTCTTGTTAAAAGTATGCTGCGGAAAAATCCAGAGCTTAGGCCCAGTGTATGTAATATTATCCTGACCTAGAATAATTCAATGAAATTTATTGCTGCAACATCTAGCACCATATTTTATTTCCATTGTTATTGAATAGATATTGCAAATTATGCTGTCATCTGAAGAAAAGGCATGCAATTCAATGAATATTCCCGAAATTTGTTGGATTTGAGATGTCATTGCCCATGACATTTATTCTAGTTGCTTCATTTAAACTGTGTTTTCTCCACCCTAAATGGGTTGTCAGGATTGGATTAGCTAAAGAAATCACTTTTGGCTTGCCTGGTTGGAGATGAGTTGGGTTGATGATAGATTTTCTTTCAGATTTTGTTGTGATTTTCACTTCGGTCTTTCATTCTTTTTATATGAACGAACCCTGTTTGGTACAGGAGAAATATTCTTATTACTACATTGCATCAATAAAAGGCACAAGAACATAATAGGCAAAGTATTATGAGTTGAGAATGGCAATATTTTTGAAACTGAAAAAATTGTACTAAAAATTTGCATACATGTATTTCTACACTGTTATACTCAATATGATTTTTTGGGGCATGTTAATGATGTCTGCTCTACTGAAGATATGAATTGAAAATTGACTTGTAAGTTAAGTCTGTATTGTATAATATAATTTGACCATATCTCTAATCAATGTGAGATTTTCAACATACCTTTCTCAAGAATTGAACATTGAGTGTGGAACTAAATATTTGTGAGTGATATGATAGCAATCCAATAATGAGTGACATCATAAATCTTGTTAGAACAAATTTCATACTAACTTGAACTTAGAGATGGCCAAAAATCAGTCAGTTTCATCTTAGCTGATGTATAAGTGTGTGTGTATTAAATAATGAGTACAAGTATACCTCAAAGAGGAAGGCTACAACCGATGTTACTTAACCTAAAGCTAAGTACACCCTAAAACAGCTTTTATAAAAGCCGTACAACAAAATAATAATACGTATTTCAAGAATTTTGTAAACAGGTGAAGAAAATTTTAAATTAAAAGCTAAAAATTCAAATTTCTGATTTTAGAAACCTTATCTTATAACTGGTGTCATGCTGCCTAAATGGCAGCAACGATACTAGTTAGTGGTGGGGAATGTTATTCATTTTGCATAACGTCTTGTCTAGCTCATCCTTTGTTTCCATATATGTCCTTGTCTGGTATCGGCTTCTATTCATCATGATATTACGTGTGGTTGTGGCCTTGTGGGCAGCTTTCCTTCTCTATACCTATCTGAAATTCGAATCTGATCTGTCACATGGACCTAGTTCTTTATTTGAGGTGTACTTGTGGTGGTAGGCAACAGAGCTGCTTGGACATCCACATCTTCAACCTTACGTTCTTAAGGTCCATCTCAAAATAAATAGCCCCAGGCGAAGCACATTGCCAGTTCATTGGCCAGAATCCAACTACTTAAAGAAAACTAGATTTTTGGTGCCAGAAGATGACCCTGTTTCCATGTATAGGGATAAGCGACATTCTTTCAGTAATGATCGGACTCTAAATCCTAGTGTATCTGGAGCTGATCAAGATTCTGTATGCTCTACTCTTGAAATAGATTGTACTCCTGATCATTTGAATCAAAGATTAACAGAACTACGTATTGGAGATAGCCATGAAGTGAAATCAATCCGGAAACCTGCTGTTTCCAGAACTTCTAGCATTGCTAAGACTCCCAGATTCACTTCGTCAAAAGTCTCTGCCACCAACAAGAAATCAATGGAATCCTCAAAGAATCATAAGGCGGTAAGGAAAGTTCTAAATCCATTATGTTTTCACATGACTTTGGCTTCTTTTTCTTTGGGTTGGGGGGTATAGGAATGTTTGTCACCTGGTTTAGTAGCAAAAAGAGTCAAGCATGTCACCTTTGCGCTTTTGTTAAATATTTAGTTTCACAGTTAATGACAGTGACCTTTCTCCTATTTTGAAATATTACAATAAACTCTTATTTACTCAGTATAGAAACCCCCCTTCTTGTCATTAGCTTTTATTTATAAAATCTTTAGCTTATATAGCTAAGGTGCAATTTCAGTCTAGGTACTATATTTATATTAGAGTGGATTGTAATATTCAAGAGTAGGAGAGAGCTTCTTTATATTTGGTCAAGCCTCAAGGAAGTCACCAAAATAATAAATTACATGGCTGACTTGCTAAAGTTTGATTGCAGATGCCTTTTTCACACAGTACCACAAAATCTGCTAATACAAATCGTAGAGCATCATTTCCATTGCCAAAAAGAGGTGGTGTTCGGCAGCCTTCTTTCGGGCCCAATGCCTCTATGATTAGTCACGTGTCTTCACCTGATATATCAGTCAATTCTCCACGAATTGATAAGATGGCTGAATTCCCATTAACTTCATATGTGGATTCGTTGTTCCCCATCAATAGAACATCATCCTTTGCTCAAGTTTCCTCAGGCCTCCCATCCAGTGGCAACCATTCGACTGTGATAGACAAATGCACGGTAGAGGTACATGATAGAGCCTCAAACAGGCCTGACTGTACTGATTCCTGGCAGGGAATCAAGCAGAGCGTGTTAAAGGAAATTGATGAGGATAAAAGTGGTTCCTCTGATCAAAATGCAACAGCAGGTGCTTCAAGCCACACATCTTCTGACTTGCGCTGTCGACAATTTGACCCGTCATCATTTCAACAAAGGGCAGAAGCTTTAGAAGGGTTGCTTGAATTTAGTGCAAGATTGCTGCAGCAGGCAAGGTATGATGAACTTGGGGTTCTATTGAAACCATTTGGGCCTGGAAAGGTTTCCCCAAGGGAAACAGCTATCTGGTTGAGTAAGAGCTTCAAAGAGAATACTTTCAACCCAGAAGAATCCATGTAAAATGCTATAATATTTACCGTAGTCGTTTCTAGAGTTCAGTGTTTTTTCTCACACGAGAGAATTTAGCCAGATGATTTTTTAGCTTATCACATTTTTTCATTTACCCTTTTCTGTTTCACTTCACTGAATAATGATAACTCAAATTTTCAAACTGATCCCTGAAGCAGATGATAGATATTTTCATGATCCTTATCCTTGTTCTTTGCCAGGAAAGGTAGCGAAGGTTGGTAAACCCTTTCATTCCTGTATTTGTTCGCTCATTTTTCTTTACTAGAATAACTATGTGTCAGTTTGACTGGTGCGAAGCAGTTCCAGGTTTTGGCGCTTGAGTAGAGGCCCTAGTTATGTAATCAAGGAAGTAGTATACTTTGAAATTTAACTTTGGTCCTAATGGCAAAGAAATTTCGTTTTTTTTTGTGTGGTGGGGGTAATTTGTTAACAACACCAAAATCATTTTACTGGTTTAACTAGTTTCCTTGTGGCACTGTGTGTTCTGTATTTGTACTTCCTGTTAAGTGTAAATGCAAAGAAGCATTTAGTAGAAAATCGATGAATCATACTCCCTTTTATGAAAACAGACTGATGATAGATAGGGCTACTTTTTCTTTTCACTTTCAGCATCTGAGATTGAGACCGACATACCTTGAATGCATACATGCAATGGCCATATTATGGACTAGAGATGTTACATTGCTTCTATCTAGTGCAGGTACTAGAAGACGGGAAGCAATTTCTTGGATATAATATTTTATTTTTTTAGCATACTAGTGTTCAACATCCACATTTTACGTTGATAGTGTCTTATTTTCTTGTTTTACTTCTAGTCTGGACAGACTTAAGTTGAAATGACTGTTTTCAGACGATATTTGCTGCTTCTGCCATTTGGTCTGAATTTTTTAGTTTCGGATTCTCAAATGTGGGTATTGATATCAATTCATATTCATGTGTCTTGTTATTCATTATTTATCTGAGAAGTTGACTTCTCACCGATGTCTGTAACTTGCTCCCTTGCGCGTATTCACTGCTCAAACCGTGTCCTAGTATGGGACTAGTATACGATAAAGGTTATAAAAGCGTAACAATGTGGCCCTTAATCACTTTGTTCAACATTCAAGTTAAGAAACCAACTGAAAGAACCAGTTTGTGATTCATGGCCAACTTCACCATCCCATGGAGTCGTCTTGATTCCAATAATTCTAATAGTGCTTACGCTCAAGACTTTTCTTCCTTAGCCTCGACGAAATCCTTTGTCCAGGCTGCTTGTGACGTTCCTATCAGTCAACTTCCAACTCTCTTGTGTCAAGGGCAAGGAGATGCAAAAGATAGCAGAAGATGGATACAGACTTGGGCTTGGCCTTTGCAAAAGTACTTACATTCTTTTCTCTAGGTGTGATAAACCTTTTTCTCATCAAAGATCTTTGTTCTTGTCCTGGAAAACTTTCGAAGCGTTTCTTTTGTCAGTGGAGTGCATTTTCTTTAGGGAAAGGTTGTTTTGAATTTTCTTTTTCGACAATAGAAGACTTACGTCGTGTGCTAGCTGGTAGTTATTGGGAGCTTAATCCATGATCCTTGGGGGTTGTTAGTTGGACTGCGTATTTTCACCCGTAATATGTAGGACAATCTTATGAACAGTGTTGGGTAAGACTTTCTGGCCTTTCTTGAAAATATAGGAGACACAAGTTTTTGTCACGTGGCGTAGGAGTACCTTGAGAATATTGTCGTTCTTGCGGAATGTATGCAAGGGTTCTTGTAGATCTTGATAATGAAGCATGATTTACCAGATAAAATACTGGTTGAAGGGGCACTTGTGTACGAGAGACTTTTTGAATTTTGTTAAATGCCAAATTATTGGACACATTGTTTCTTCTTGTCGTCGAGTTTTGCTGTTAAGAAGACCCGTGAACCATGTTGCCAAGTTCGAGAAGGATAACAAGGTATATTTGTACAAATTTATTCCAGATCCGACTAATACACAAATTAATAGAACAAAATATTGTAGTACAAATTTAAGCACGTAGAATGTAAATATTATAAGGATAAAGAAAGAAATAAAATAAGATAACCGGATTCAATTGAAGTGTTAATATATTTTAATCTTTATCAACAATAATTTACTATAACAATAACAATGAAATTGTAATTTGAAGTTTCTACAATTTGTTTTACAATTTAAGATTATATGTTTAAAATTACAATAAATACTAAATTCCAGGTTATTATAATTAACATTCATGAAATACACTTATATTAAAGGAGATAACACATGAATAATGTCTCTCTTACATAATTCTAAATATTACTGTAAGTTCTCACAAAATAATATTTAAAACTAGACGGTTTACTAATTTTAGAGAATCTACTAAAACTTTCAATTATATATAAAAGTTTCACTTTCTATTATATATAATATAATAAAGTTTAGATAATTAGAGAAGCTTTAATAAGATTTTACTTAACCAATTTTTCATAGAATTGATTGATAACCTTGTTATTCACATGGAGAATGAAAATTTGCCAGCTATACTAAAATTTACAACTCCTACTATGTTTCTCACTTATAACAGCAAATTAGACATACCTGTGGTTTCTAAAGATTTCAAAAAAGCAGTATTTCTTTCTCAAGAAATTTCTGAGAGCCAGCAGAATTCTTACTTAACATTTTAGAAACTTCTCCAGATTTTAAAGTTTGTTATGATAGGTATTTAAGCGTGAGAATGAGCATAAAGTTTCACATTGAATAAAAATGATAAAGTTGAGGTGTATAAAAGAAAAGCAAAGATCTATAGACATTGAGCTTTTAGGTTTTATGTTGAAAACGGTGTCATCTTTTCTCTTATACACCTTTTTTCTAAGAAAATTTTCGAACATGTTAAACTATGGTTGATTATAGATACTCTGGTTTGTAAGTTTAAAGCAGAAGTTTTCTAGGACCCGGAACGGAAATAATTCTGTAGTATACTCGTGATGTCACTAATATAACAGAAAATTCTCACGTGCAAGCATATTAAATGGTATGAAGGATGTTTCGAGGTTTTGGGGTGACTTGGTTGAGGAAGAAGGTGGTAACTTGCAGTTTAATTCTCCAAAAAAGGGTTGATAAAAGTAAACCTGAGAACTCATCCTTTCAGCAGGCTTTGTCCAAATCCCACAACACAAGAAAAAATTGAAGCAGAGAAAAGTAAAGCCAGTTCAGGCTAGCAGCATGATCCTTCGAGGGGTACACGAAATAACTCCTTCGATGAAGTTTCAGTAACTATTTTGGAATGCTAGCGGTCTGACAAATTCCAACACTAGAAATGTACTTCGTTTGTTAAGTACCGAGCATAAACTGGGTGCAATGCTTATTGCAGAACATTGGATGAATCATGCTATATTTCTTCCTAGGTTTTGGTCTTAGGATATAAAAACTTTGCGGTTAATGACATTGCAGTGTTGAATTGATTCCTTTTATTATATTTCAATATTAGCAAATGTCATCTTCCCCTTGAATGTAGCGAATAAAGTTTTACATGTAGCAGCCGTTTAGGGGTTAACATATATTAAATGACGAAAACTGTGGAAGGACCTATATGATCATTATGATGGTTTGGGTGGATCCTGGATTGTCATTGGTGATTTTAATGCAGTTTTGGAAGCGCAAGAAAATGCGGGTGGGGTCATCTGTACTTTTGTAATAGTAATGCCCTCTGTATTGCTGATTGGAATACTATTGTACCGTACGAGGTGCAATTCTAATCACCAATATTTTTGTAGGTCGTCCTTTTTGTTCCATCCTATGTGGAATGGTCATGAAGGATGAGCAAATGTTATCAAAACTATCAAAACTCTGGAGAGCTTATATCATACTGATAACTATTTATTTGCCCCTTGAGAAGATTATGAGAAGACAGGAGGGGAAAACCTCAGATCAACAAAAGGGATCTGAATTAGTACATTTTATAACATACATTTGCAATTTATAATTCTATCTAGCTTTTGATTTATTTCTGGTTGCTTTGTATTTCAAAGTGAATGACCACAATATATATTAATTCTATCATTGTTTGTGGGATACTAAAGTTTAACATTTAGTGTGTGTTTTTTTGCTATAATTTTTCAAAAATTTTAATTTAATGAACCGATTAATCAGCTATTTGTTATACATATTTTAATACAAGGTATTTGTTATAAATAGTTTACTTAAGTTTGATAAGTATTAACAGATTTGGCTACATGGGATAGGGTAATACCCTGCTATGACCGTAACTTAGTTGAATTGTTTAGTCGATGCGCAAATCTCAGGTGGCTTCTGCAAATATATTATTTCATTTCATGTACTATTCTAGAAGAAAAATTAGGAATAGATGGTCAATTGGTATTTAACTTCAAGTCAGCATCTAGAAGTTAATGTTGAACATGGACGAATCAAAACTAATTACTAATTATGTTATTTGAATTTCTTCCCATCACCCTTTATTCTTTTCACTTTTATATAGTCCATGGTTTTAAGCTTTACCATTACTCTCTTCTATATCATATATTAATTAGTAATATGAAAAAAAAGTGACTGTAAAAGTGAACATTCTCTTACTTCTTCAACTATTTTTTTTATAATTAAATTAATCTTAAATGATATTAAATTTTATTTTAATAATTTTTTCTTAACGTACTCGTACAATAGTAGCTAATCATAAAAAGATATATTAGTTGTACTAAAAACTCAAAAACAGTTATATTTTTGTTCCATATAATTCAACTAGTTTTCCATTAAAGATTTGTAATAATATATATTATATAGTATAAGTATATCAAAATTACACACAATATAATATAAAATTTAAAAATATTTACAATAATTTAAATAAAAAATATAAAAGGAAAATTTGTATTGACCCAGTAGTTCTTAAATTTATATACCAAAAAAATTAAATATGAAAAATAGTTAAATACATTACATTGAATTTAATAAAACAGAACTTTGAAATATAATTGATAAAATAATTCGCTTATTTTAAAATAATACTCCAAACAAAAATATTATTTCCCATGTACATATTTATATAAGAAAAGTGATATAAAAGGAAAAATTGTAAAAAAGAGTGGTATAAAAGGAAACACACTGTATATTTTGAATGTGAAAACTTTCTAAAATTCCTATGTGTATAAGAACAATTCTTTGGTATGAATTTGACACTTGTCCAAACTTGCCATTAAATATTTCTTAAATATATAAACTATAGACTATAGATATATTTTTTAGTAGAAAAAAAAGCTTCCTTTGCTTACTTTCCACTCTTCTAGAGGAAAAACACACTTAAAATTTCTTCGAATACGGGCAGTGGGAGAAGAATTTTGGCGAAGAAAATGATTACTATATTGTTTTGTGTCGTCAATGGAACGTAAAATAGGTATCTGCAACAATTTTCTAACCCAAAAGTCTGGGCTATGTGAAGCATGCAAATGACAACAAGTATATAATATTTATGAATGTAACAAACATGGCTTCTTAGTTCTTACTTTATATATATATATATATATATAAGGACTAAACCCAAATCCTCCTTTCATCATACACCTTCTAACTTGTAATTATTCTTCTCTCTGTTATTGCTCATATTATATACCAAACCAATGGGTTCCTCCAGGTTATTGGGCATTATGGCCATGCTTCTCATTCTCATGGCTGCCAAAGCGGATAATAATACTACTCATTCTTTCCTTGGTGCCTAACTCATCTCTTTCTTCTACAATTTTTTTTTTTCAAAAGTCATCTTAATGCATGCATGAAAATGCAAGGATTATGACTTTATATATGGATATGAAATATTGCAGATAAGGTTTGTGAAGAAGTGGAATGTGGGAAAGGAAGCTGCGTAGTAAACACAAGTTACCCGTTAAACTTCATTTGTGAATGCGATTCTGGGTGGAAGAGAACCCAAGATGAGGATGATGAATATGCCACTAGCTTTCTTCCCTGTGTCATTCCCGAATGTAATTTTTTTTTCTCTTACTTCCCCTTTAAGTAATTTTAAGCCTCCATCCTCACTATTCATGAATTCATATACTAACGTGTTTAAAATCTATAACTTAATGAAAATCGATTGTATCATCTGCAGGTAGCTTGAACTATGGTTGCCAACCAGCACCACCACCAGTTCCAGAGAAGAGTTTTCCACACAACTTATCAGCTTTTAATCGTGAGAAACACTACTCCTTCATCAATTATGATTTATATAAATGCTAAATTTTAATTATCAGCTCAGAAAAAATCATGTGGTTAGTGACTTATAAGATGATACTTTCTTTTTTTATGGCATAAGAATGAAATCTGCGTAGATATTCCGTTAAATTTCAGCTCCATCTACCAATAGCTTTGGCTATGGATTTTCTCTTTCTCTAATAATTTCCTTTGCAAATTAAAAATATATGATAGCTTGCTATTGGGCGTACTGTGGGGAAGGAACATGCACGAAGAACAGGACACATACATACACATGTGAATGCAGCCCCAATTACTTTAATCTTCTCAACATCTCCGTTTTTCCTTGTTACAGCGAATGTAAGGATTCAAAACCATTTTTTTTACCATGGTCACAGAATGTTAGCAGAAAAAAAGCATTGATTAAAGAGAAAAATTCTTGTTCTGTTTCTATTTTCAAGGCACTCTTGGATCTGATTGTTCAAAGCTTGGAATAAAAGTTGCAGATTCAACCACTGGTAGTGGAAATCAAGGTGAGATTGGACTGATCAGTCCTATTTCTTCTATTTTTCTTACAAATTTGTTGTTATTAGTGTTGAATTTGCAAGTGGTGTCACAAATCACCAATGACTTGGGTGCCATAAAGAAGAACATTAAGAACATGAGTTGATTTGCTGACACAAAATTAATATTTAAAATGGAAAAGAAAAAACAGAAGTTTCTTTGAAGATATGTGAATTCTGAAGTTATGTTTGTTGTGGTATTTTTGTCTCAGATAGCTCAGCCTCAGTCTTGAGAGGAAGGGTCCATTGGATGATTATGTTGTTGATGTCCACGGGTATGGTTATGTGGAGATAAGACTGAAAGGGATGACCAATAATTGATTTCATTGTTGTTTATCAGTCACTGGTGTGTGATGACTATTGTATGCTGTACTGTATGCACATACATACACAGTATATACATTTGTTTTTTGTACAATAAAGGGAGTGAAAAGATTTGAACTTTAGAGCTTGTATCAGCTACCTAAATTCCACTGTTAGTGGATTATATATAGATAATACTGTTACTGTAGTGTGATTATAATCTTGTTCCTTAAAATATTACCTAAGTCTCAATTTAATCCTTAAACACATGTTGATATTTCAATTTATATTAGATAACTATTTTCAGTTTCATTAAACTAAACAAATTAAAATGAGTTTTAAAATATAAAATATAAAATAAGTCACAAATCTTAATAACTTATTATATGAAAACATTTAGTTTGTTCCTAAAAGAAGTTGAAGATAACAAATAGGTATTTGAATAAAGTTTTCTTCATGTAAATTCTTAAGATTTTCTTGAGGTGCTTCTATTATGTTTAGACGAGATAATCGAAGATATTAATTCATTTAATTAATGGATTTGAAAGAAAAAATTAGAAGAAAAAAGAATTTAAAAATTAAAAAAAAAAATAATAATTAAAATAATAAAATTTTAAATTTATTTTGAAAATGAAAGAAAATAAAATTTTACTATCATATTGATTTTGAATTTAGTATTTTTTTTTCCGGCAATTGGCACTTATATAGAATAGAAAGAAGGAGTTGTCACCCCTGGTCAAAGTACGCCCAAAGACTTTTCTGAAATTCACTGCTAGTAGGATAACATACATCTATTAGTCCCTTCTCTTCCTTCTCCTTTTGAGAAGTCAACTTATTATATCACTCTAGATAAAATTAAGTCCAGTTAAATTATGTTGAAATTAGGTTGAACTCAGGTTAAGTAAAGTTGATTGAGTTGAGTTAATTCAGGTTAAACTTAGATGAATTTATATAAAATCGAGTTAAAATAAGTCTATCTTAAATTGAGTTAAATTGTTTATTTTATATTAAGTCATTTGTTAGATTTATCTTAAATCTAAATCTAATTTAAATTAAATTGAGAGCAAAATATATATACAAGTATAAACAATACTAACTAATTAACTTGTCATTTATATAATATACTAGGTAATTAAAAGAAAAACAGAATTTCTAACTCTATTAATATTAAAAAAACTAAATATATAAAGAAGAAAATGTTAGTGACTATACTTTAATAATTAATATAAATAAATATATATATATTAAAAAAAATTAAATTATTAAATATTACTTTAATATTTAAATTTAATTAATATTTATTTTGTCTTTACATTTTAAAAGATTAACATTAAATTTTTTCTTAAAAGAAAATTTTAATTATTTTATCTAAATAAAAAATTATTATATAAAATATTTTAATTATACTATTCAATCAAAATATTTAAAAAAATAAAAAAATTATTATAAATAATTAAAAAAATCTTAATTTCAATTTCTTAAATTATTGAAATGTGCATCCAAACAAAAGTTAGCATTTGCTACTAACTTTATTGCTAAGGGCTAGGTATACATTTTTAGGTTTTATATGGTCCTTCAATATCTACCTATATATGAACCGGTCTATAGATCCAAATAGTAATTAAAAAGTATCAATTCAAAATAATTTTATTTATTTTTCTTTTTATTTCTTAAGATAAAATAGCCTAAACTAATATATATACTGAATTAAAAATAATAAAACTAAATTTTATCTAATTAAAATTTACCAAATTAAATAATTACTTTTTTTAATTGGTTACTTTACAGTTCAAAAATTTATTCGACTAACCGTGATAAAATCTGTAGGAGTTAGATAACCAAATGAGCAAATTATCTATACACTTAATAATATGAATAGTGAAATACTAAGTGTATATGTGAGAGTGATTCTCTATTTATGTGTTTATTGTACATTTTATTTAGTTTAGATAGAACAAATTGCTGGAATTTGGGTACACAATTTGCTATTAGTGTATTCGTGCAATTTTTATTTTCCTTTTATAATCTTATTAAGCTTCTAATTTAATTCAATTGAAAAACTTAAAATTTGTGTTTATATTTAATTTTTGTTACTTAATGACAAAATTATAGTATCGTAACAGGATTTTATATCTTTATTAATTAAAATATATTTAATTTAGAGAAGAAAATTTTAAAACTAGCATGATTCAACTTTTTATTTAAAGACGGTGAAGTCTGATATTTTTTGGGAAGAAAATATGTTTTTACTTTTTATTCAGAGGAAGATTTTTTAAAATTTCTTTCGTTTTTTCCTTTTCTTTTAAGTGCTTAAATGATGATTAATTTTAATTTTAATTTATTGTTAAAAACTGGGAGGTTCCAGCGTAACCTTATTCGGAGCTGGGTTTGTTTGTTGGCCATTGATATTTGATTCCTCTCTCACTCTCTCTCTCTTCCTCTCTCTTTCTCATTCTCTTTCTTTCTCTCGCAAAAACCGTATCAGCAATGTCTGGGGAATCAGCCAGCGCTATTCCAAAGGGTCAAGTAAGATTCAAACTCTATCACCATCCTTTTCGATTCGTTCGGAGGGAACCACGTTCTGATCTTTTCATTTGGTTTTTCTTCTTCTTGATTAGGTTGATCTCTTAGACTTCATAGACTGGTCTGGGGTTGAATGCCTCAATCAGAGCTCCACCCACTCTCTTTCCAATGCTATCAAACAGGTTCGTTAGGTTTCCTTTCTCTACTTTCTCCCCTATTCTTCTTCCCCCATTCTTTATTTTTTTCAATTTATCTCTTTTCCTATCTTTCGTATGCAAGTTTTGTGCTTTTTCAAAAGGGTCCTTGTTAGTGAAAAGAAGGGTTATCGGGTTGGCTGTGTTATCTTACTGTCTTTGTTGATAAACAGGGTTATAGAGAAGATGAGGGTTTGCATCTGGAGAGTGATGCAGATGAACAGCTTTTGCTCTATATTCCTTTCACACAAGTTATTAAACTCTACTCCGTTGTCATCAAAGGTCCTGAAGATGAAGGTAACATGTTCATAAACTTAAAACTACGTCATTAATTGAATTGAAAACATGGACCCTAAAACTTTTTCTCAAATACGAGGACCCTGAAATAAGCTTTCCTCCCTCTCATAGCAGTTGTTCCCTAATAAAGTAAAAATATCATATCGGCCGGTGCTTGATAAATTAGATTTAGTTAATTCATGTAGGCTGAGATGTTAAATATTGCACAATAAGATGTCCTGGTATATCTGTCCTTCTGTTAGGGAACTTGTAGTGTATTCTCTGAATTGAGAGATGCCAGGATGATTATTTAGCTTATATATATATAGTCTTCATTGATTTGCTGCTGCACTCATTTTTATAATGTTGTCGTGGTTATAATTGGAATGCGCTGTTGTCTTCTAGGCCCCAAGACAGTGAAGTTCTTTTCTAACAAGGAGCATATGGGATTTAGGTATAGTTTTGGTAAATCTCCGTGTCATAGCACTTTTATCATGTGATTCAATTAGTTGCTGATTGTTTGTTACGACAGTAATGTCAATGATTTTCCACCAAGTGATGTGGCAAATTTGTCGGAAGAAAACCGTAAGGTAGTTATTCTATAACTCTTTCCAAGTTCACGATGTTTGCCCTGAAGCAATTTGAACGTCACTTTTCCCACACGAGTATGGATAACTAACAAAGATTATTCCATTTTTCTCTGGCAGGGGAAACCAGTACTTTTAAAGTATGTCAAATTCCAAAATGTTCGTAGGTATGCTATTTTCCCAATTCCTTCATTTTGGGAGGTGCCTCTTGTTTAATGTAATCTAATTGACGGAAAGGACCTGCTAATTTATATTAATTACTTGATCAGCTTGACAATTTTTATTGAGGACAACCAAACAGGTTCAGAGATCACAATAGTTCAGAAGATTGTGCTGCATGGTTCAACGTAAGTTATAAACCATCTATCAAGTTCAATTACCCATCCTTTGTCATCTAGAACTTTTAGCTATTAGTACAGAACTATCAAATTCCTTGCTAGTTTTATTTGCTTGTTCCCCTTTTTGGATTTTGATTTCTCTTTTTATTCATTTTACATCCAACTATTACATTTAGCATCATTATTGTTAATTGGTCTCTACCAAAAGAAACAATAAGAACTCCAGTGGATCCAGATATTCATTTACTTTTAGTTGCAAGTTTTTTATCTAACAAATTATTTCGTGTCGTGCTGTGTTAGAAGCATTTGTGATTTTGGAATCGACACTTAATTGACTTGGATGTGGATTATACCTTTTTTCCTCGGGGAAAGGATAAAGAAAAATGGGGTTGGAAGAGGGGTGGTGGTGGAAAAACTACAAATGAAACAGGCTCATTTGTGTTAATTTTCTAGTTTGCTATCTTATCTACGTCTCAACGGCTTGTATTCTGGCTATTTATAAAGTATTGGTGCATTAATTTTCTGATATTTTACTTTCAATGCAGCGTTGAAACAACGGACATGAAGGGTTTGAAGAAGATAGAGGATCATTAACCCCTTGGAAGAGGAGATTCAAGTTCTCTCCCAATCCTCCCTTAGAAATTTTGATTGGAAATGCTGTGTTAACTTCGTAAATGATGGTTTATGACTTTTAATTTCAAATAAAACTGATGCACACTACATCTACATGATTGTGACAATTTGTGATTGGAAGCAAACATTTCAAGCTGCATGGTTACTTGTTGTGTCTTTGAAACATGTAAACTTCATTGAGGTTAGAATTGCCTTGAACGACTGAATCTGGAAGGAGCTAAACTGCGTTGAAGGTGTGTCATCCTAATCAGTCATTTAAATCATCACCCCTACCAGCACCAAATAGGATCTTGCCCGTGTTTTCTGTTCACCCTTGTACCATTATTCTATATCAAAATCACTTCAAATAACGGAAGAGTTCTGAACAGTAGCTTGGTCGCCAAATTTGTGTTTGTCACTATTCTTGGCAAAATCAAAATGGCTTAGAAACTGCCCTTAAGCTGGTTTTACAGGTGCCAGGTTATCTATCTCAATACCATGTATTGAATGTGTGTCGCTTGTATCTATGTTTTTCTAACCTTAATTTAATATTTAAAGAGTCAGATTGTTAATCTGAAACATCAAAAGTTTTTTGTTAATTGTTGGCAAAGATGTATGTCCATAACTTGCATTCTTCGAACAATTCACATAATGTGTAAGCTTACCTAAGTTATGAGGTAATTTCCTACTGAACTATTTGGTGAAATTTCATCCACTTAAATGGCAAAGTAATGTATTTTTATACTATAAATTTGTAGTTTGGTCTCATTTAAAGTGTAAGACTCATTTTTGTGTAATTTCATTGAAGAGTGTATTTAGAAGAAGCGAGAAAAAGTTAATGAGTATTTCTCAAAATTTTGAACTTTTTAAAAGTTAATTAAAATTCTTTGAATTTGATATAAAACAAATAATTTTGATGTATGCTAATCTAGAATCACTTATAAATTGAATTCCCCAACTCGAAATTCTCCATCCAAGCGTAATTGGTTCAAAGATAATATAATTTTAAAAAGAATAAATAATGTATATTTATTTATT
The DNA here is from genome assembly GCA_030347555.1 of Lablab purpureus. Classification (NCBI taxonomy): domain Eukaryota; kingdom Viridiplantae; phylum Streptophyta; class Magnoliopsida; order Fabales; family Fabaceae; genus Lablab; species Lablab purpureus. Next base: position 29,428,637 of record CM059260.1, read on the forward strand.
GATAACATATCCACCCACTCATATAATTATGTAATTTTTTTGTAAGCTTGTATCTATTTATAAGTTTTAAAATTATATCAACAATAACCTTTTATCAATTGATATAATTTCTTTTACTACATAAAAGTTAATTTTTTTTTAAATTTTTTTCAAGTAACCTCATGGAGTAGTTCTTAACAAAACGTAAGGCACAATCCTACACTAGTAGAATCTGATAGAAAACGATGATCAAGTTACTAATCGTCTACTAATGTTTAAGAGTAAAAAATATGATTACTAGAAGTGACAGATGATTGCATTTTTGGAGTACAATCATGTAAATCTTCTATATATGATTCAAAATTGGATGACTTTCCCATTTGATGCAAGTGGAAAGTCAGTACCTCGTGGGAGGAAGGAGGATGAAAAGTATAAATACAAGCTAAAAGTTAAAACTAGACATATTCTATTATGAGTCTTATCTAAGGAAAAACTCTTTAAAGTAATTATATGCAATGTGCTAAGGAGATGTGAGATACCTTAGTTATAGCATATGAAGGCATTAAACTTGAAGACTTGATTTGGTGTAAGCTGTATTAGATTTGATTTTTTCAACTACCTCTTAGTGATTTTAAATGAAAATGTTGAAGCTTGAAGAATTCTAGTGCTAGAGTGTCTTAGACTGTGTAAGTAAGATGCATTTTACTTTATCTTAAACTTAATCTAATATTTTACAAAATTTTAAAAGAAGTTACGTATTTTCAACTAATTGAAAATATATATTTTCAGTCAGTTAAAATATTTAAAATGTTTATAGCTTGATGATTAATTTTTTGTGTTTGATATCTCCTTCCCTATTCTTTTAATTCTTGTAATATAATTCTATGAATTTTAGTTGAGCTGAACATAAAGAACATTGATTTAAGCATCTCAAGAAGCTTTCAAGAGATTGATTTTGGTTGCATTAGTTTACTAAAATTTGAATTGGGTTTTTGAAATTAAATAATTTTGAGTTTAATTCACCCATTCTTAAACTCAACCCTTATTTCTAACAGAAAATAAAGTAAAAAAAAGAAACAAGTTGACTTTGCTGAAAGGATAATATTGGATGCTCACCGTGCAGGACACACCATCCAATCTATACCAACTTTGATATTTTAAACTTGAAGCAAGGAATTCTTAGTATAGATATTTAAAATTTTAATCTATCTTCTTTGAATCATCCTAGTTCCTTTCTTCATCTTCAACAAAGTGAATATACAAACTAATAATAATTTTTTGTAAAATTATGGCTTATAGGATTTGTTGACTACAGTACAACCTATAAAAACTTCTAGTGATTTTCTTAAGTCCAACTAATATCACTTGTTATATAAAGGATTAGAAAAACATAAACAACCAAATATGTTAAGAAATTTTTAAAAAAAATTATAATTATATCATGTTTGAGTCATTAATTTCTTTATGGAAAGTTTATTTTGAAGAAATGTCATTGTACTTGTTTCTTATGTGTGTAATTTCTTTGATAAATTCTTCTCATACAATGTGTATATTATCATTTTCAAGATATATCAATATCCTTTCATTAACCTTGTTTTTAAGGATATTTGGATTATTAAGTTGATATTCAATGTCATAGTCCTCTAAAAATTGATTGAATATTTAAAATGTTTATTATTTCATTTTCTGATCTCAAAATTTGAATTTTGAGACTACTTTTATTTTGAGTCTTAGACTTTGAACTTCTAGAAAACTTCAAAAACCTCTTATTTGCATAGAAAAAGATTTAATACATTTTGCTAAAGTCATCAACAAATATAATATAATAAATATTAATTTTCAATAAAGGTACTCTTTGAGGATCTATAACATTGGTACAAATCAATTGCAACTTTGTTGATGTTCTTCAAATAGTAATTTGGAAAAAGCTTTTGTTTTCTTACCAAATTAATAGGTTTTTCTATTGAAAATTTGATCCTCAGGAACATCAAGTGTTAATCCTTTTCATGAAATATATCCTCTCTTGATGATGATAATGTTTGAATCTTTCATACCAAATTTGTAATATTTTTTTTGAGTGAAAAAACAAATTGTTTCTCCTATAGTAGATTTAGAGCAAAAAAATCTCTTTCATTTTCACCTTGAAGATATATTTATTAGTTGCGTATATAATTGAGGAACAATTTTCTTTTAAGGCAATTTTAATTTCTCCTCTAATAAGTTGATAAATGGACACTTAATAAATTTTGTTTAATTTAAGGAACAAAAGAATGTGGAAAGTAAACTTTCCGTTGCACAACGTGTGATTGCATTTTTCCCCTTTGTTGTGATTGAGATATAAATACTATTTTCACTTTTGACTTTGGTAACATTGATTGGCTTTGAGTCTCTCATGAGTGTCTTGTCAAAGATCGTGGTTTTAACCACTATCAACTAACTAACTTTCACTTAATTCATTTTTCATCTTCTTTTTTGTTAACAATATAAGTCCACTCTTACGATTTTTTATGTGGTAAATTATAAATTCATATCTCATATGGTATCTTACAACATCTCAAATGTTAATGAACATTTTACCACAACTTTAACGAGATTAATAATTATTTTTTCATTCCTTGTCTTTAATTTGGTTGTTTAATACTTGATTTTGCTTGAAAATTTTCATTTTATTCTTTTCAAAATCATCATGTTTGACTATCCCAAAACATTTAACAATGTGGTCTTGTTTTAGCAACTTTTCCTACTCTTGGCCCTATAAAGCATATACAATTTTCCTAAATTAATCTTAAACAAATGTGATGAATTCTTGGGGAGGCTATAGATGTTTCATGGCTCCCTCACGTTGTTACCATAATTTTCTCAACAAATATCGCATTAGTAAAATCTTTATTCAATAACTTTATATTCTTAGCAATACTCAATAATTTATTTGAGTATTCTTTGATTGTTCCAAAATTTTTCATCACTTGCAACTCAAATTTCCTCATTTAACCACATAGACACTTCATATTCTTTCATCTCTAGCATACTCCTCCTTCATATAGTCTTAACTTTCTTTTATTGATTTGAAAATCATGATTCTAGTAAAAATGAAATGAAACACAAAATGACACAACTTTGTTTTTGTCTCCCTAACTTTTCTATCCTCCTCATTTTTTATTGGAGTCATAGTAGGATTATATATACAATATTAAAAAGTATTTTATAATTTTCTTTCACAACTTTCCAAAACTCAATTATCTTTAAATAAGATTTCATTTTAGTATCCAAATATCATAGTTTTCTTCCTATATGACCAAAGTAGTTTAAGAAAAAAGTTTCGTTCTATAAGTTGAATAAGGAGAAGACTCTAAATATAATTATTGAAATTATAACAAGGAGAAATAATAAAAAAAATAAAAGAAGCATAAAATATATTTTCAATATTTGTGTAGAAAAATGGAAAATCTAATATTTTATTTATCAATAACCTTTACAATGGTAAATATTGAAAAAAATAGAGAAATTAAGAATTATAGTTATCAATAACTGGGATACTTATTCTTGAAGGAAAGATAGTAACTAATTGAGATGCTCTTTCAATGTCAACCTAAATCAGAATTGATTTGTTCATCAAACTAAAAACAGAAATATAAAGTAGAGTAGAGTACATAAAGGTGTGCGATTTGAGTAAATTTGGGAGTTAGGAGGAATGAAAAGAAAATACATAGCAAACTAAAAGTTGGTACGCTTTGGTGGAGTATTAGCAAACTTCCAGGAGCACCGCATAAAAGTATCAACAGTCCGATCCCCTACCACCTCAGACATCGGTATCGCCTCTGTAATTTCTCTCAATTCATCGTTGCTCAGCTTCACTTTTAATGAACCAATATTGTTCTCAAGGTTTCTTATTTTTGTTGTTCCTGCAAAACATGGTGTTCGATAAAAATGTCATGCATTGGTTAAAAGTTCAGTTGACATACCAAGTGTTAGCCCATTAAATTAAGGTATAATTTGGTACTAAACAATGCACTGTTTCTACCTTTCACATACAGAACAGTCTTTCCTACGAGCATGTTTCAGAAGACAGATATAATTCATATGATTTCGGAGAACATTTATTATATTATATATATACTTGAAGGTGGCGAAGAAATGAAAAAATGCTCACCAGGGATGGGAACCACATTGTTCCCTTGATGAAGAAGCCATGCAAGAGCAAGTTGTGGGGTTGTGCAACCATGCTTCTCTGCCAACTTTTCTATCCTAAAATAAAAGGTCTTGTTCTTGTCGAAATTCTGCCCCTGAAACCTTGGCTGGACTGTCTGATGAAAAAGGGAGTTAGTGAACCATATATTGTTATCAGAAGCAAGAAAAATAACACAGCATTTTCAGATGTATGACCCATATTATATCATGGTATGAGTATTGGCTTCATACCAAATAACTGTGTGCAGGTATGCTTTCTTTGACTGCTTTACCACCAAAGAATCCACGGCCAAGGGGACTGAATGGTACTATTCCAATTCCAAGTTCCCTGTAAATGTTGTCACATTCACCAGAGTCATTGAGTGGAGATTCTTTAAGGATATGGAGAGGAATTATAAGAAGCTTATATATATATATATATATATATATATGGTATACCTTTAATTTATCTAATTTTTTATATTCATTATTATCCAGAGATATTAAACAATTCAATAGTTATATTTATTTAGAAAATAAAGATATATCTACTCTAAACAAAAGTATCTCTAATATAAAATAATAAACTTGTAGTTTCCTTTAAAAAAAGAATTAAAGTTGCATCCTTAACTTAATGTGTGTAATTGAAGCTTCATGCTTCGATTCATAAGGTTGACCTTTTAATTTGTCACAAGTTCTTAAACATCCCAATTATAAGGAAAGTATGAAGAATATGAGATATACCTGCAAAGTGGAAGGAGTTGATCTTCAATTTCTCGAGACCAAAGGGACCACTCCATTTGCAGAGCAGTAATAGGATGAACAGCATGGGCCCTCCTGATAGTGTCTGGACTAGCTTCCGACAGTCCTATGTATTTAACTTTTCCCTCTTCAACCAGCTTTCTGAGCTCTCCCATCTATTCATTCACTCACAAACCAAACCAATAGCAACCTCGTTCAACACCAAATAAAACCATAAAATGATGTATAGAGTCACCAATGTTTGACTGGTTGTACCACTTACAGTTTCCTCAATGGGCACTGATGTATCAATACGGTGCGGATAATAGAGATCAATATAATCCACACCAAGACGGCGCAGGCTACCCTCACAACATGACCTAACATATTCAGGATCACCTCTCACTATGGCATTGTTTGACTCAACTTTCACAAGTCCAAATTTTGTTGCAAGCTGAACTTCTTCTCGTGGCAACTCCTTCAGTGCCTGAGAATCAACCAATACTTTATTCACTTTCCCATCAATCAATACTTATCACTCACAAATTCAGTTAACACTAAATGTAATGTAAATGGGGTATCATATAAATACCTTTCCCACCAAAACTTCATTAGTGTGGGGACCGTAAAAATCAGATGTATCAAAGAATGTGATTCCCTTGCTGAATGCATCCTTGATTAGAGAGATGACAACCTCGTCTGGAACAGGGCCGTCAAACACTCCACTAAGCCCCGCACAACCAAATCCTAACTTAGAAACCTATAAAACATTCAAATAAAAAGAAAAAACATGGTCATCAACAATTGGAGATGATAAAACTAGATTTACTTCACAACATAGTTTCATATGCCAACATACCTGGAGACCTTGGCTTCCAAGTTTGACGCGCGGGATATCCATTTTTGGTCTTCTACGCCTTTTCCACTTCAGAGTTCAATCCCACTGATCTACCACGGGGGATCTCCAACTCTACGTTTATGGTTTTTTTTTATTACTTCCATGGCATCACCAAAAGCGTGCTCATTAAGTTGAATTTAAAATTAATATGAAAAAGTGAATTACCAATAGATTTCACTTAAAAAATTCCTCAAATTGATAATTGAAATAATGATAAATTATCTCTTCAATTATAAATTATTAAGCAATTTAGTCCTCTTACTGTCTTACAGGTGTATGGTCATAGAGTAAAATTGATTAAAACTGCAGTGAAATTATAAATGTTTTTTTTTCTTCTCTTTATCTTTCTTCATCCTTGACCTGTTGTTTTGGACTGGTCTTCTACTTATTCGCTGAGGAAATGTTATCACTCTAACCCTTAAAATCAAGTTATGTGAAACATACAAAACTAAACAGAGGGACTGTTTGCTACATCAAAAAGATTAATAACAGGTAAAGAAAAAACAAATGCAATCAAGAAAAAAGTTTATTATTATTCCACTAATCTTATTATTGTTTTCATCTTCTTAAAATGTATCAAATATCAAATAAAAAGCAAGTGTTTCGTAGTATAATTTTTTCTGATTATCAAATAGTGGGTAAATATTATTCTGGTCAATCTTCCAAGAGACATGCCTGGTACAGATGGAATGATGAGTTGAGTGAGAGTCATTCATTATTTTCTTATAGTTCTATACCTTTTTGGGGACTGCTCTACTATGTTGCTGGTTGAGAATGAAGGAGAAGAAGACATTAACGAGTCTCAATGACCTTTATGCCATGAACCCTTGTTTGTATGTTATGTTCTTTGACCAAGTTCTTTGCATTCAGGTGACAATTTCAGTTTTGATATGTATGGTAAACAATGAAACTCTAGATTAATTTTTGAAACCATGATAATTGATATGGATATCACTATTATTATTTTCACTGATATCATTGATCCGAATAACAATTGATAAGGCATCGTGCAAGAATGTCATGTTTATTATGTGGGCATGACTAAGTTCTTTGTCTTATCCTTCTGTTTTGTTTTAACTATGGTTGTTGTTTTATATATCATTAATCTGGATTAAAATTGACCTTTTTGTGTGGCTAAGGAAAACTTTAGTCAAGTTTAGCTTCCTTTCTTGGAATCCCATCTCTATAATCATGATTGGGAGGTATGACCCTGACAGAAGGTACTTAACTTCTATTACTGTAGTTTATCTTTCAATTGTGTTTCTATTGCTAGTTTTTCTAGATCAGCAAGAACCTATAAAAAAAATTCTTAGTGGCATATGAACTGCTTTAACTTGGTATGCTTCTGAACTTACAAGGATTATTGTCACAAAAAAAAGAGTATGATTTTATTGTCAGTTTTGAATTCTATGTATCTAAGTTAATAAATACCTATTCATTTTTATTGATTTCAAACAACAACCAAGAATGTTAGAAGTAGAAAAATGTGATTGAGGAAACACTATCCTGTCAGGAGATGTTGGGCAATTTAAGGTCCCCTTTGATTAAATACCCAATATGGTTTCCTATAATTTCAGGTCAAAAGTTTTCCCAATGCATAAGAGTGGACATTTATCATTTATTGTGACCAACTAATTTGTATAAATCTCTTCCCATTGTTTTAATGTTCTTTCAAACCATAATAATTATTCAGAAACATTATATAAAAAAAATCTTAGAAAAGAGAATGTTTTTTAAACTAGATTTGGATTTCACAGTCTAATTAAAAAAGATTTCTTACCTAACTTGCATGATTAATGGAACTTTCAAAATATTTATTTTATTCTTTAGAAAACAATAAAATATAAGAAGAATAGTAATTTAAAAATCTTTTAAATTTGAAAAGGTATCTTATAAATAAGATAGCATAAGATACTATATAATGAAAAAAAAAATATAGACTATATATCCGCATTATATATAAGTCACTATGTGAATTTTATAAAAAAATATGATTAATTATTTTGTAGCTAAACCTTTATATATATATATATATATATATATATATATATTATGTTAAATGGTTGGTGATTTTTTGTTAATATTATTTTATTAATTATTAAAGTATATACTAAATGGTTGTTTAAGTATTTTTCTAATTATTTATAGAAGTTGTTGTGGTGGAAAGATAATAAATAAGAAGCCTAAAACAAAAACCATTTTAAAAAAAAATATTTAAGTTTCATGTAATTTATCTTCAAATAGATACAAATTATTAATCCTATATTTTAAACAAAATAAAAAATGTTTTCTAAAAAATGTGTTAAACATATTTTTATATTGAAAAAATGCTAACCAAAATATTAATGAAAAATATTTTTTTATCAAATAATGAATTAAATTAAATTAAATACAGAACAATGTTCAAATCCATATAAAAAAAAGAGACCTAAAAAAAAATTACAAAGTCACAAAAATGCACATATTTGATATTTTTCCAACCCAGAATAAAGCTGAGTCAGGATAAGTAAAGCTAACACACTGTTTAGGTTTGTTTTTATAATCACATATAATTTATCCTTACAAAATATACCTTTCTCATAAGAAACTTGAAGTATTAGACACAAACCTAAACTGATATTCCTTCCATGACAGCACTTGTGACCATGTACTACTACCACAAGAGATACTATTTACAGCAGAGATATGCAAGGGTTCTAATCACATCCCTAAAAACAACATAAAAAATAAGTACATTAGAGCTAAACAAATTAATGCAAATCAGGTTTGAAATCATTATTCTTCTATTAAGTTACTTGAGGTAATCCTTAATGCCTACAGACTACAAAAGAAGTCCTGGAGAATAACCCTAAACTGAGTTACTTCTTTCATACTTTCAAGCTTCAATAGGGATGCTACGCAAAGATGTTAAATATGATAAAATATTTAAAAGATGCTAAGAAAAGGTAAGGTTAGGAAAAATCTAACAAACCACCTTATATAAGACCAAATTAATAATTTTCGTAAGTGTCATATTTTTATTCACTTTATTTATATATATATATATATATATATATATATATATATATATATATATATATATATATATATATATATATTATTTAAATCATAACTAAAACAATTGATATTGGGTTTAAATATCTGGATTGTGTAGAAAGAGAAGAAAAAGATATTTTTTAATTATAAAAATTTATTAATTAAGATTACCAACCAAGTTGTATTAATTTTCTGTCACATCTACATAAATTGTCCATTAACAAAAAAAAAATATTAAAGTAACAGGTAAGGAAATGCCAAAAAAAAGTATGAAGTGGAGGTTTGAAGTATGACTAAAAATTATTAAAAAATGTACATGATAATTTTGATTAGATATATCTATAACATAAAGATCCTTTACTTAGTTGGGGTATTGAAAATTTAACTAAAAACCCAAGAATAACGTTTTAAAATATGAAAAAGTAAAAATATGCAACGGAATGCAACTACCATAGGCCTTAGTGTGGTCGCACTTGACTGGGTAGCACATTTCAATGTTTCTTTGTCTCAGTTCAAAATGTTTTATCTTCCATGGCGGGACAATTTGGTGTTGGGATGAATACTGGTTTGGGGGAATAGTTTAATCACAATCAAACTTCACACTTCTCTCTTCATTATGCCACAGTTTCAAACCTCCTCTGCCAAAATAATCGAAACATCAACTTTTAATTAGGGACATTATCATATTTAATCATCCAAACCAACCTCTTTTTTATTATTCTAACACCATGTGCACAACATTGGGTTCAGTAACATTCCAACAATTCTGATAATATTATCACTTTATGGAGACCGATTCATCATATATTTGGGACAAGTAAAAACGGGATTCTACTCTGCAAACTCCTTTTCTTGGGTTAACAAAATTAATAACCACTGTTTTGGTATCCTAAGGCTGCCTCAACTCACCACACCATCAGAAATAATCCAATCAATTAATCATATCAAACTGCTAAACTTTATTAACCCACTAAAACACTTTGGCAAGAAATTAACCCCAATCTTTCTCTTTTTGTGGCATAGTAAATTTCTTTTCTTGTCTCAACCTGTTATATATAGTTGGTTGTTAGAAAAAAAAAAAGAAAAAGTGTGTGCTCGGTGTGTATCGAATCAGCTTGCTTTCATCTCAAGAGAATTCTCTGTCCACATGAATCTAAGAAGAAAGAATCAAAAGAAAAAGAAAGAAGAACCTCCCAAGTCAAAACCGGCCCAAATGTTTAGCTCACCTAATTTATTATCATTTGTGAAAGTCATACATGTATACGATGTTTAATCCAGAGATTAAGTAGAGAATTATAATATGGTTGAGTGGAAGTTTAGGTAGAAAGTTTAAGGCAAAAGTTATCTCGTCCCTTTTTCGTAAAGAAGAGAAAGGCACCAATACAAATGCAAGGAAGTTGCAATTATGTACATGTGTGTTGCAAAACATCAATTAAAGAATTACTTTGGTACATTGTTTACTTCTCTCTCTCTCTTTTTTGTTTTTCCTAAACAAAAGAAGAGGAATTATCCTATGGTGTAGGGAGCTAAAGGCTATTAATCACCAACATCCAGTTTAATGATGTATAGCACTTTAAATCCCACAGAAAGAGAAAAGCTTTGAAAATGTTGGGTTTGTTGGTTTTCTCATTCTGTGATTGTGTGAAGCTTAGGTTAGAGGAATGAATGGCGACCCTGCAAATTGCAAGATGGTCCCCTATATACTCATTGTTCCCATACTCTATTTGGTTCATTCTAACTGATGCCTACCTTACATACAACACAGACAATATGAGAAAAAGAGAGGCAAAGAAAAAGCACGAAAGGGTCATCCAACAAAAGTTTTAAAAGCCCGTTGAGACTTATGGAAACTCTCACTAGAGTGTCTGCATGTGGTGGCGTGAGCGTGATATTATTAAATTCGTTTCAACCATAGGACCACATGCACACTCTTTCTTCTTGTTTTACTTTTCATAGTCTTCTAATGCTTTCTGCTTTCGCTTCCCTTCCCTTAATTCAACTGTCAAGTTACCAAAATGACCAGTTCACAATCACCACACCCCGTGATTAATGGACACTTCTCTTCAATTTTCCTCTACCAGCATGTATGTATATCCCTTTCATGCCAAATTTTCCACAAAATACTTTCTCCCTCCCCAAAAACACATGAATTTTTAAGAATTCCATATTACTTTCAAAAGGGATTTATTCAGTATTATGACAGTGTAAAAAATTGGAAAATATACTGTTTTAAGCATGTATAGTGTAATACATTAAATAAATCCCCAGGCCCCACAAATACAAGAGAAAGGAAAAGGAGAAAATGTATAGACTAACACAAAACTACAAATTAAGAAAAAAGAAAGAAAGACAGTGATCTATCTTGGTCATATGAGACAAAAAAGATGACACTGGAAACAGCAAAACTAGCTACTTAGAACCAGAGATGGTCCAAAATGTAGCCTAATAAAAAACGTACAAAAGAGGGAGACAAAAAATTAAAAAGGGAACCACATACTTTTATTATGCTTTTGCTAGCTATACGTTTGCCATCTTCCCGTCGCTCTTATCTGTACGCAATCCTCAACCTAGGAGAGACGAGGAAGAACGACACAAGATGTGTGTATATATACATGCACAGCCGGAGAATTAAACAAGTATATAGATGAAGATTATAAGCTCCTACGGTCTATGGAAGCCGGGAAGGGTTATATATTTCTACATATACTCTCTAATCGTGCACCTGCAGCAGTTGAAGCTGCCAGCATGATCTGAGTTTACCTTCTATAATGGTAAGAACAGATCATGTGGCTGCTTCACCTGTTGAATGGAAGCATATTCAAACCCTAATTCGTTTTCTCTGATCCTCCTCATCGTCTTCATCCGGTATCGTAGAACCCTAGAAAAAGGTTTCTTTATTCATCCTTCCTTTGCATCTTGTATTTATGTATACAATTATACTAATATGCATGTAACATCTATATATATATATATATATATATACACTTCATTGTTGCTTTTTCCATCTCCCACTTTTCCACACAAATATATGTATATATGTGCATGTTTTCTGGATGGCTAAATTGCCGTATTCTCGTGTTGGATAAATCTGAAGATTGAATTTGAATAGGCATTCATCTTGCTTGATTCTTGTAAAAAGAAAGAGAGGATGGAGGCATGTGTTCAGAATTCAAGTGACAGTAACGCGTTCGGTGCATCCTCCTAGCTTTGGGGTTGGGGAAAGTTTTGATTTTAATTGTTTAAACCTGTTTTTTGTTCATTTTTCTCTTGCATATGCAATTATGCATTGGTTTTTATTTGTCTATTAATCCTATATATATTCATAAGTACTTTTAAATTGTATCTATTTTGTTCTATATTCGCCTGATATAATTAGGAGTTCGAAACTTCCAGATCTACAAAACTGAATATATATATGTGCACAATTAGACATTGGATTAATCGTTCCTCTCTTCCCCCAAGCTCCTCTCAAATATAAATCGAATCTTATACCTTGGTCACTTTCAGTCCTTCAATAAATTCAGATCCATGTTTAGATGCTCTTGCTTACACAGTCAAGGTGCTAATTCAATTCATTGCTTTGCTTTTCTCTCAAAAGTTGATTATATAGTGAAAACCATTATGCTGCAGGATGGGATGAAAACTGCATTTATCTATTAACACAGATCAAGCAAAGCCAATCTTGTAATTTACTCCTTACCGATATATAAATGGAATGAACTTGGCCAACTAAGACTTGATTGAGAGGGTTAGTATCTTATGTATAGTTTCACTTCATATTTTTATTTACATATTTTCTCTGTAAAATATTTTATGAAAATTGTCTAAAACCTTCTGGGTGAAGAATTGTTTGGGAAACTAAATAAATGTATGAATCATGTCATTTCATTAATTCTCTACTTTCTCTCACCACAGTGTTATTTTCTTTCTCAAAAGAAGGCTAACAACCACAGTTACTGAAAATTTAGAAAAATTTAAAGTGAAAGACAATTGACAGAAACACAGTAAGTAATTGAGAGTGTCAAATAAAAAGGGACAACGAACATCTCTAAGATGATCAGTATATATCTGTTTATGACATAACACATAACACTTTTAAATTTATGCATGGTATCTATATGGACGTTTTAAATGAGCATACATGATATATAAGTTGATTTTAATTGCTAAATTCTCATTGCTGAAAACAAAGAGCATATGAACTTTCAGCTTTTGGGGAGAAGTTGCATGGTGCATTTTAGATTAATTTATATAGGAAGTTTCCTCTGCTATTTAAACTTCTTAAGTTAAAATGTAAACTTTATTAAATTTGTTTATGGAAAAAATAGTTGAAAGCATTTCTGAAAATTTCAGAACTGAATTAATTTAAACTTAAATGGGAAGTTTAATTTATTATTTCTTTCTTTACTTTAATTTTTTATATGCTATTGAGAAATTTGTTCAAATTTCACTGATGATCAACCCTTTTCTGATGTAATTATACTTATATGTCTTTTTGTTGATAAAAAATATATATTAATCTTATGAGTAATTCATATGTGGACCAAAATGTGGGAATATATGATGATTTTACAAAGAAAAAAAATAATAAAGTAAAAGAAAATACTTTGTTTGGTCGTATTGGCTGACTTGAATTTCTTCCACGTGAAGGAAAAATCTTGCTTTCATTATTTCTCCATCTCTCACCGCTGAAGTGGGCCAAGACTTTATATATCGATTAGAGAAAATTTGATTTTTACCTATAAATCAATAAAAATTAGCGATAATGTTAAATTACAAGAGAAAAAAATAAAAGTAATTATAGTCATTAATTATATAAGATTCACTACTTTAGTTATATTTTTTATAACATCACATTCTCGCATATTTTATTAACAAAATAAAATCCTTAGTAAAACATAGTAATTTGATTTTTTTTAATTGCCTTACATTTTATTTTCTAAATTTTAAATTTTATTCTATTTTTCTAACTTATTGTTTCAATTTTATCAATTGCTTCACTTTTTTCAACTGTAACATTTTTACTGTTACACTTGATAAAATAGACCGTACTGAAATAAAACATAAAAAGTTTGGAATAATGTAAAAAAATAGAGAATAAAACTGAAGAAACAGATAAGGTTAAAGGAGGAAGTTACTGATTTTAAAATCCTTGTTGTATATATAAATTAAAATAACTATATATTTTCAAATGAGAATGATTTTAAGAGTTACTTTTTATCAGAGTTTTCAGAAAAAAAAAATTCTTTAATAAGGACCTTTTTAAAAATAAATAACAAACTCCTATTTTTTTCTTTTTTCTAAATAAATTTGAATATTTGTAAATTATTAATAGTTAAAAATAATTTTATTGTATTACAAAATAATTCTTATATCGTACATCTAAAATAGTTTATATCTTAAAATATTTAGATTTTATTTTTTTATTTAGATGTTGAAATTAAATTAAATTTTTTTTCCACTTAAAATATGTTAAATAATTATACTTTATTATAATTTTTGAGTTGGTTTTGATATTGCTTTCTCTCTTTCTAGGTTGATGTAAAGAAAATTACAAAGTTAGTGAAAGGTTTGAAATAATTGGTGAAATGCATGAGAGTTGGAAAGATATAATCAAGAGCTGTGATGTTACCATCATACATACTACTATAAATATTTTACTATTACTATATATCTATTCATTATTTTATACAGCGTGATCGTAAAAACAATCTTGAAATTAAAGGAAAGAATAAAAACTATCTCATTTCAAATGTAGAATGCAATTAGGTTTCAAGCAAATTGATTGAATGCTGAATGCAATAACCCTATGTTATAGCTCTCTAAAGGTAGATAGACAACCCTAAAAATAAAGCCAATTAAGTAAATAAAATAAAATAATCACTTGTTTAAGAAGTAGGTACAATTAATTTCCTTACTAAAATATACAAAATAACTACTTTAAAATAAAAACATATAAAAAAATTGTTTATTTTATTTTATTAAATAAGCATTTTAAAAAAAACGCAAACTCATCCAATGTACCTCATAAAATTACAAACTAAAGTCTGTGAGTTGTTTGTTTATCCATTTTATTAGACATGTCAATACATTAAATAATAACCAAATTAGGTGCTCAATAATTTTGCAAGTGATGGTAATATTTATAAATAAGATTCTCAAACTTTGGTGTTAACTTTCTAGTAAGCATATCATTATCTTGAGTAGTTTTAAAATAAATAAAAAATGCCAAATCTAATTAATGCTAAGAATTATACTAATTTTATGCAAATAGATTTAAATGAAAGAAAATTCAATTTCATAATGAGAATTTAAGAAAATTTAAAACTAGAAAACACAATTTTTTTCAAATGATGGGAAAAATTTTGGGCCCTACTAGGATTTTCTTTTCCAATATTAGTTGGAAAACTTTCAGCATCGATTGAAAAGATGACAGAAAATTCAACCAGCAACATTGTACAAATAAAACATTGATTAATTTTAATTTAAATAATTATGATTAATATCAATAGAAAATAATTTCAACCAAATTCAATTGAGATAAAATTTATTATTGAAACCTTTTTTATATTTTTTACTGAAAAATAACACCATAATTGAAAAAAAATTATTAATATTAATATTTTTGAATTATTAATAATTGTTTAATGTTTAAAAAAATTAAATTTAATAGTAATTGAAATACTTTATCCGAAAAAATAAAATAAAATAAAATAAATTAATATATCCAAATAAAACATTTAAGAAATAAAATGTTTTAAAATAAAATAAACTCAAATTCAAATTTAATACATTTTAATGTCTTGGAAATTGTGAGATTCCCAGTCCAAATACAAAGCTAACAAAATTCCTCCCACTGTCACTTCACTTCCAAATAGGTCTGAACAAATAAACATGATTCACTGAACTTGAGCAAGTGATATTTGATAAATAAAGTTGAATAAAATAGATAATAATAGTCGGTTGTGGAAAAAGAATTACAATTTTAATGATATCCAAAAATAATATTTTAATATTTATAAATTCAAAAATATACTTTAAATTTTGAATTTTATTTTAGTGTGATAATTTTTTTTGTTAAAATTTAGTAAATTATCTAAATCATAGCCTATCATAAAAATAATTATTAAACTCATACATATGATTATTCTTTTTACTAAAGATCCTGTATATTTATTTATTTCATTTAATTCAAAACTAAAAAAAGAAAAATAAAAATCATCCACCATGAACTAAGTTTAACCCGTCCAAATTGACTCACAATTTAAATAACTCATATTTGACTAGTCAATTAATTCAATATATATAATGTTCTTCAAATATGATTCCCTTAAGGAAAACATCAATATATATAAGTTGAAATAATGGTACCAATGTTTTTATTATAAAATCTAACCTATTTTCTTATTTTATTCACAAACTAATAACTTAGTGCATCCGAAAGCAAACTTTAAGAAAAAATTATTTCCTTTAAATGTGTGAGCTATACATAATTGAACCCTTTTACTATCATATGTAATTTTATTTTTTTGTAAAGCTAAAATAAGTAATCTTTTATTAGTGAACTTAAAGTTTGAGTTGTACCCTAGCATATACGTTATATATAGTACATATTGCTAATAGAGTTTATCAAATATCATCATTTCATAAACATTTCTTTTTCAAAATGATTTCATAATGTACATTGTTCATTTTAAAGGAAAATATATTACAAAAAATACAAACAGTACTCTAAATCCTACTATTAAACTCTCGTACACAACAAAACATAAATAACTGCCTATCTTAGTTGAATTATCATCCTCTCACATTAATACGCTGATAAAAAAATGTAACTAAGAATCATTTTCAAGATGTAACTTTAATACTATCTCTAACACGACAAAATGATTTCCAAGCAAATAACTTACAACTTTGTTGAACATCGTTAACATTTGTAAGCATAAGAGATTGCTTTGATACATAATAAAGATGAAGACAAATATAAGATAAGGAACCACAGGAAAATTTTACAAAAAATGTATCATAACATCTGACTTTTATTATCCATTTTCATTTCACGTATTTCCCTCTAAGCTTCCTTTGAAATCGCAAATAACAAACCAGAATGTCATTCGCATCTGTTTGGTGAAAAAAATTAGAAATGTTTCATTTATTGATCATGTGTTCTATGTAGTATAACAACGAATTAAACAGCCATCATCCTCAGGAATTCTTCATAATTAACTCGACCATCACCATCCAAATCAGCCACTCTGATCATCTCTTCCAGCTCTTTTTCTGTAATCTTCTCTCCGATATTTCTCATCACAGATAACAACTGTACGTAAATATCAATTATTAATTACATCAAGGTATATGGTCAAACAAATTAATTGAGATGAATGCTTCTTTAAGGGGTTAAGTGAACCTCTGTGGGTGATATGTAACCATCTTGATCCTTGTCAAACAGTCTGAAAGCTTCTTTCAATTCCTCTTCTGCTTCACTTTGCTTCTCGATTCATCCATCCAACACATGCATGCATAATACATTATTAGCGTCCTTTTCCAGCATTACTCCATCATTTATGAACATATTAAATTTCTTGATCTACACGCACCTTCATTTTTCTGGCCATGAGATTCAAGAACTGCCCAAATTCTATTATTCCGTTTCCATCCATATCCACTTCATTCATCATGATTTGCAGCTCTTCCTTCCTAGGATTATTTTGATTCAGTGTTCTAATTGCACTAGCTAATTCTTCCATGGTTAGGCATCCTTTTTTTCCAATTTACATTATGTAGCATATATTATAAGCCAAATACACATTACATTAGAAATCAGTAAAAAAGACTCAAAAAGAGAACAAATTCAAGGACAAAGCATGCAAACACCAAAGAAGAAGAGAAACAATGACAGAAAATTATAATCCGATTATATATGAAATTAATACCAGATTAACTGAGTTCAAAGAGAGGTTCAGAAAGGATACACACCATCTCCATCTCTGTCAAAAAGACAGAAGGCTTCTAGAAAATCGCCAGTCAGATTTTCACTCAGCACTTCTTTCATGTTAATGAACTGGTTGCTGATCCACACCTGAGCACAAAATCTAGAGAGGGAAAGGAAAAGAAGGAAAGAAAGATAGAGCAATGGAATAACAAAATCAGAATGAAGTCCCCATTGATATTTATCAACCGTCCAAGCATATAAGCCTAAGTACAAAATTTAAGAGGGAACTTTAGATATGCATGCACCAACCGCCCAGGGAAAAGGCCCACCAACTAAGTTTTGAAAAAAAAAGAATTATTGTACGGAAGAAGGAAATGAGGTTAACAAAAGTGGCCCCTTGAAGGACTTACGTATACAGCAGAAACTATGACTTCAATCCAGTAATAATCTTTTAGCACAGTGTGGGAATTCTCTTTGTCCCAAATCTCCAAAAGTCTTTCTATATGACTTTTTTTAGAAGGGGTGGTGTTGATGAAAAATTCTATGGTTTTCTTAGTTCTCACTTCCCATTCCCACTGTCTAGCGTGTAGGTGCCGGTGCCCAATCACTCTGTCTGTTCTTATCAGGCACAGAAACTGCACATAAGAGGAAACAGTATGGCAAAGAAATTATTTTTTCTCAGCAGTTTTATTAGAATTACGTGAAATATAGAGCAGAGCATATGAGCTAGTCTTGTTTCTTTAAAGTGAAAAGAAAAGAGATATAAAGTAGGGCAACTAATTCTATGAAATAATGAATGAGAAGTACATCTTATGGAGTTTTTCTTTTTCAGCATTTTTCTGATCCATGGAATGAGAGATGTGGGATGGGATTTTGGGGTGACAAGGTTTGAAAAATATATTGCTTTTGCCAACTGCATTGTCACAAGCTAAATCTTCTCTTAGCTGTTAATTTTCAAACCTTAATTTGTGTCCTCTTCAATTAGTTTACTAGGATCCAAATTCACTTTCTCCAACTTTTACACTACTTTCTGCTTTGGTGAATCTAAATTCCTCAAGGCCCAAAGATTGACAATGTAGGCTGAAAAAAAAAACCCAAAACCAAAGCAAAGCAAGTTGCAACACGCAAATGGACTGCAACAAGTTTCAAATTAAACCATCAAGCTCTTCTATATTTAACAGTAAGATAAATTATGTTTTAATGGAAAAATTAAGATGCATAATTTGAAATAAAATAAATCAAACCAATTAATTATAATACGTAAAATAAAATTTAAATATGATTTCTTAAAAAGATTGACAAATTTATTCAAAATAATTTCATTTAGTAAATATTAATCAGCCGAACAATTTGATATCATTAATTTATTATTTTTGTTTAAAACATCTACATTGTAGGAATAATATGGGATTTTAATTATTTTTATTGGTTTTATCATCTCACACTATTTTTAAAATCTCATATTTTTTATATGAAAAATTTATAACACCTTATTTAATAATATATTACTTACAATTCAACTCATTAATTAATTTTCTCATATTATAATTGTGTTTAAAATAAAAGAAATAATTATTTTATTAATTTTATTTAGAAAATTTAATCTTACTTTTTTATTGTCATGTAAAAAAATTAAATACCAATTAGTTTACGATATTTTATAACGGTATTACCATGTTGGAAACGCATGGTTTGTCTACTGATAATTGGGACAATATATATATCAAGAATCCGACATAAGTCAGGTTCTCTTAAATAAGACCATTTAACTTATAACTTTTTAATTTTCTTGTATTTACTTTAAAAGTAGTTTGTGTTTTAATTATTTTTTACTTTTTCAAAAGCATTATTTTACTAAACAACATAATTGAGTAGAAAAATACCATTAAAAGTAACTTAATAAAAGGCATGCGTCATTTTTAATCAGGACTATTTTTAAAAGTAACTTTTAAATGTATGGTTAAGGAAATCTCGAGTAGTTGAACAATATATATGCTCAATATATACAACAAAGAATATGGTGAAATACCCAACACCCCTAAACAAACCCAAGAAGTAAAAATTAATATATAGGAAAAATACTATAAAATTAAAAATCCCATATATAATAAAATATTGGACTTCACCGTATTCCTTCTCCTTTTTCTTCGCAATGGCCGAAATAAGTGAAAAGTTAAAATTTAATCTTAACCTCTTCAAATTTATAATAATTTTTCCGACAATCTTAACCTCTTCAAATTTAATCCTATGCTTTTAGACTTTTGTGTGGCTCATATTTTCAGAGTCTCGAATCCATCTTTAGTGTCACAAATTAGCCACGTCAGATACTATCCATATTCACAATTTGTTTGGACCACTTCAATTCAATCTTCACAACGGAAGAGAAAAGATAGTCGCACAATTTGTTGTAGAATTTGGTATTGAGTGGGGTACAAAGAGAAAATATAACTTTACACAGCCAAGCCCATTCCCCTTTCCCTACGAGGATCTACACGAAAAAGTTAGAAACAGACCCTTTACCCTTCTTGGACAACATCTGTTCGAAATACACACGTGAAATTGCATAGCATGTTAAAAGCGGAAACACGCTGTCATTTGTCTACGAGGATACGACCAGAAACAGAACCTTGTCCCATCGTTCTGTCCAAATGACGAAAAAAGTGATAAAAAGAGACCAACATAGCCCCAGATCGTAAATAAACCCTCAAAGGAAACGAAACGATTGTTATGGGCTCCATTCAGATCCTCTTTTGTTTTTTCATGAATGGGCCCCGCCCACATCTTATGTCACTTCACATCATGGCTATGTATAATTCACAAGAAAAAGAAAGGGTGAAAGTAACTTCATACTTTCATAGCATATACTATATAGTCAGAGCATATACCACAGGCTGATTTTTCCTGCTCCGTTTCTTCTTCTTTTAACTCGAGATAATCCGAATACTACAGTAATGCACATGTGGCTCAATTTTCCCACATCTCTCACGTATTTCCCTTTAAACTGTTGTAAAGTCAAATGCATGCTCAGAGTACCTTAACTCCATAGCAAAATCCCTACCTAATTCAGATATACCATATATACACAAGGAAGACAAATTTATTTGCTTATTAATCAATTATTTAGACATCAAACAAATCATTTAGAGCTTCTAGTGTAGTAAACCACCTTAAGCACCAGGAAGTGCCATAAAAGAACTAAATAAAATACACCACAACAACCTGCAGAAACATAACAAATCCTTAGCCGCTAATTAAACATAACCAGATACCGCTATTTAGTGCCTATATATATAATCCAGCTCTTCACTTGAAACATTTAGGCGATTACTACAGCCATGTGCTGTCCACTTCATTCTTTCCCATCTGCTGCCCGAAGTGAGCCTAGTTGAACTGGAGCCTGAGTCTGCACCACTTTGGAAGACCCATACACTGATATATCAGTACCTTGAGCCTTCTCCTTCTCAATCTGCTCCTTAATCCAGAAGTATGTGATCCTCAGTCCATCCTACAATATCAGAATTGAGATACTGTAAGTGTACACAAAATCATGTGGTTGTTTACAACTATCAAAAAGTAGAAAAGGATAATAATGTACATAAGACTTTCATCGACAAAAAGCTAAAGATTCCGTTATTCTTTCTTGAACAAGATACAGAGCTCAAATGGGATAGTAACGTTTGAGACAAAGAACTTAATATCAACAAGGAACAAACTAAGTATGGTGCAATTGACTTATAAAGCTCCGACTGTTGCACATAACTTAATATGAACATGCAATAAATTATAGCATGGAAATAAGAAGATAATTTTCGCTGAATTAATGATATTAATACCTTCAACTTCATAGTTGGAGCCCAGCCAAGTTTTTCTTTTATAAGTGTATTGTCTGAATTGCGACCTCGAACACCCTCGGGACCAGGAATGTGATGAATAGGAATATTCTTGCTCTCAAAGCCAAGAATAATCTCAGCCATCTCATTCATGCTAACCATCTCATCACTTCCAATATTTACAGGCTCACGGAAGTCAGATTTTGTCAATCTAAACACAAAAATAAACCCCAATGTGAAGTTTTATCAAAGATTATGAACTGACTGAAGAAAAGGGTGAAACATCTCCATAAATTCTTGATATACTCATAAACACCATATTGTATTTCCCCTGTTCAACCAAATAAGGCAAGTCCTAAATTATGTAAAGGCAGAATTCCATATTGTGGCCATTTAATCCAATAGTTTTGTATGAGCTAATGACTATTTTTCTTTCATAAAGCCCCAATTTTAAATAAATGGGTTATGCAAAAAAAATCTGCTAATTGTGTGTTTGGATCCATGTCTGTGATCCATGTTGCCTTTACATTCATGTCAAAACATGAAAAATTAAGCACTAGCAAGCTCGAATAGTTTTAAGTGGAGACACATCACGGAGCACAAAACATGCAACAACAAAATAACTTAACAAAAAGTTACTGTACTGACTCTGTTTTCATCAATCACGTAAACAAAGAATTCAGAATTTTAATATTAAACATACAATTACAAACAACAAAAAGAACACAACAATTTAGCTATGAGCCAAAAAAATTGGCCGAGACATACCTTAGCACACCTTCAACACACTCATCAATGAACGTAAATGATCGTGTTTGCAATCCATCTCCCCACATCTCAAATCTATCAGTGGAAGTAATTACCTTCCGACAAAAAGCAGCAGGAGCCTTCTCCCTTCCACCTGTTATATGACAAAAGATCAAAACACAAACTTAGTAAATCCAAAAGGATACCAAAATAAATTGTCTACCAATTTACCCATCGGGTAAAGACAAAACTATAAAAGCTTTCAATTCAGTGAAAAAGCATGCCTTTCCAAGTTCCAAAAGGGCCATAGATGTTATGGAACCTCCCAATACGGCACTCAATTCCAAAATCCTTGTTATAGTGCTTGCATAACTCCTCAGTTGCAAGCTTCTCTAGCCCATATGCATCTTGTGGCTAAAAACAACCATAAAATTAAACACATTACTCCCAGTTCCAATGTGAACATC
Organism: Lablab purpureus; assembly: GCA_030347555.1. Lineage (NCBI taxonomy): Eukaryota > Viridiplantae > Streptophyta > Magnoliopsida > Fabales > Fabaceae > Lablab > Lablab purpureus. The sequence continues at coordinate 29,451,437 of CM059260.1, forward strand.
AAGAACCAACATAAATTGAACAATTGTAAAATCACCAACAAACCTCAGCTGGCCATGCATCAGACTCCTTCAAGCTCACATTGGTTTCTAACTGTTTAAACTCAGGGTAGATACAAGCACTAGAGGCATAAAAAAACCTGGAAAATATTTTTTAGAACGAGTAAAGCACATCATCATATAATTAAAACAAACACCGCATCATAAATGTTTGACCAAAAAACATATAACTGAAATGATAAGCATGATGACTAACCTCTTAATGCCGTTAATCCTGGCAGCCTCAATCATGTTGAAGCTAATCATCGTGTTGTTGTACATAATGACAGAGTGATTAGACTGAATAAAGCCCATCCCACCCATGTCTGCTGCAAGATTGAAAACATGATCAACTCCCTCAGTAACCTTCAGGCAGTTATCCATGACCCTGAGATCAACCAGATGGAATTCATCACAGAACATGTCCTCAGTCATGTGCTCATTTTTTTTCCAGTCAGAAGCAATAATGTAATGTCCCTCCGTCTTGAGGCGCCGAGCTATGTGTGATGCAATAAAACCCCCAGCCCCGGTGATGGAAATCTTAAGCTTCTCTGATGGCCAGTAAGGCTCTCTCTCAAGATTCGCGTAAGTGTACTCACCATAGTCGGTTCTTCCAGCACTTCCCATTCTGCACACAACATGGATTTGGAGGGCAAAATGAAAATGGTTAAGAAAATCAAGTCCAAAACATCAGCAAACACCCTATAAAGAAAAACAGTTTATGTGAGGCAAGGGTAATGTGAGACCAAGGAAGAAGAAAACTGCAACTAACGAAAATTCCTCTTTTTCAAGGAATAACAAACCAGGCAGAAAAACACGGCGAGAGTGGGGGAGAAAGAACGACATACAACACAAGCTGGCACATGAGGGGTACTAGAATGCATTTAATTAATAGAGGCATAATGAAAACACTTAACTCATTATAGTTGGCACTTATAAAAAATAAAACTTTAAGAAATAGGAGTGTTTAGGTTTAAAAAAAAAATCTGCTACCCAGCTTTCCCAAAAGAAAGGGGGGAAATAAAATTAGAATATATATTTCGTCTTTTGGTGAAGAGTATCAAATGGAGGCAAAGCATAATATAGGTATACATACCAACACGCATGATGGGTGACAGTAAAACAAAAAGGAATGATACGCAGAGAATGACAGAATTTGTCCATAGAGAGGACACGGCAAAGAGGTTAGATGGGAAACCCATTAGTATATTTAAAGTTTAAACCCTAAGCATGGAAGGTAATTTTTTGAAAAGATAAGAAAAAATGATGAGAGAATTGAGGAACAAACCTGTGTAGAGGGAAAAGAGAGAGGTTGAAGAGGAAGTTATGGAGAGAAGGGGATAGGAAGTGATATGAGAGTGGTGGAATGCTATATATAGGATGAGAAGGGAAAGTCACTCACTCATTAGTTATTTGTTATTTGTTTTCCTCACAATAATTGGCTAAGTACCAGCCAGGGAACCACCCACCCACCACACCACACACACAAACATACAGACACAAACAATGTTTCAATTTTCCTTCCTCCACCCACAAACAATTGTCCTGTGCTTTTATTGTTTTTTCTGCTTTAACAAAACCTTGCAAATTAGACCGCCGCCCTGTTCTTCTAAATTATTTAGTGTTGGGAACCCCAAAGGAACATTGTACACTAAAACGCATTTAACACGATGCATATCCGAAATGAGAAAAATGTTTTAAGATGAACAAGTTCAGGTAGATGCGTCAAAATGCACCGCTTTAACATATTCCTTCAACCTTAAGGGCCACAAAGTAACATAAAGGATGTTCCTTCTTATGCTCGTTCATTTGCTGCACCAGATTATCACATTTGGTCTCTTTGTGTCCAATTAAATTGACTATTTTTTATTACTTTGTATATTTTGCATGCATAAATATATATATATATATATAGTACTTAATATTTAATAAATAAATTTATGAGACTTTTTTTACATTTTTCATTTTAACATTTTTAAACAAATTGTTGACTCAACTCAATCCACCATGAGATATGGCAGGTTGGGTTAGGTTGGAATCAAATTTTAACCCAAACTATTGCACTTTTTTTAACAAGTTATATTGCATCACATTGACCCATTTTAGGTTTACGTATAAAATTCTTCGTGTATGTATACATAAAGATACTCAAACTGAATTACACTATTATTTTAGTTTGGACATTACACATAAAAAATAATTATATTTTTGCATAATTAAAATTTATAATGCATGAGTATTTCCAAATATATTTTAAATTAATAATCAACAATTTGAATTGTAACATTATATTACTTTTAACCATTTTAAAAATATTACAGTTTAGTTTATAGAAAAATAGAAAACGTTTAATTTGAGATTATTGAGAGAAAATTATTTGAGAAGTGACGTAGACACTTTGTAAACCGTACATTAAAAAATTAAAACAGTGGAAGAAATAGAATATTAAAAATGTCTAATTGATAGAAATTGAGAGCTTCGGATTTTAACTTTGTGTATTGTGACTTAGAAGAACAAATTATGCTTTGTTTGGTTCATTATTTTATTGCGTTTATAATTGTTTGAGAACTTAAATGATTTTAACCATTTTACATAAATATAATTAACTATATATATCAATAATAAGCATACTTTTAATCATTTTATAAGTAGTTATTAAAAAAGCACTATTATTTTGAAATTGTATTTAAATGAAAAATGTATTTAGCTTGTAAAAGGTATTAATATTGTGAATGTATTTAATTTGTTATTTAAAAATTAAAAAGTATAAGTTTAATAGTCATGCACTTTCAAACAATATACTTTTCTCGACCTATATTTTGTCTTAATTATAATTTATTAAAAATACAAAATCTACGAGTAAGATTATTTGAATAGTGGGTGAGTCACAGAGATCTATATTTTTCAATAAATCATTCTCAAAAATAGAGAGTAAGTTTCTAGCGGATTTTATTTTATCCATAAAACAATTTTTTACACTGTCAACAACTTAAAAATTATTGACAAAATTCCTTTTAAAAAAGTATTGTAAAAATTAGTTGATGTTTATAATATTTTGCGTTGTTATATTATATTTTATTATATTATATATATATATATATATATATATATATATATATATTTTGCAAAGAATTCATTTTTAGAATCTCTAGATTGATTTTTATTTAAAAGCGTCATCTTTTAGTTTTATTAAAATACGATAAAATAAAATTTTTATTGTTAACAATTACCAATTTATGGTGTTTTGCACCAGTAAATTTACATTTAAATACAAATTTACAAATAAAAGATGAATAAATAATAATTTTTTTGACGGTTTTAAAATTGAAAATAATAAATTAAATTGACGGTTTTAAAATTGAATAAATAATTATTAAAATTAAAATTGACATACATCATCTTTATGATTATGGCAAATCAATTTTTTTCAAAACAAATGCAAAGTATAAAATGTTAAAATTGCAAGTCAGAATTCGTAATACTAATAGGGGATATGGGTTTAAAGAAAGAGTTTAGTCTCACGTCAAAGTTTGAATTCTCATTAAGAGATGTATTTCACTGTGTCTCAGGTCTCAAGTATAGTTGTTTTTAAAACAAAGTATAGTTGTTTTCAAAGAAAATGTTATGAAAATTAGAACAAAAGGTTAAAATCTACTTTTTTTCCAAAATAAAGACAACTTCATTTTTTCCTACATAAAGACATCTTTAATTTGATGTAATATACAAAGATTGTAGAGTAACGTTATGGCAGTGATCATTGATTCAGTGACCTGCCCAGAAAATTAAAGCTTGTAAAGTATCGCCAAATTTTATAACAAAGCCAAAAATTCTAATTAGGGTGGTTATAAAAATAAGTTAAAAAAATAAGAAGTTAAATACTCAATGCAAAAAAATACCATGTAATTTAATGATAATGGAAATATTTCTTAAAAGGTACTACAACAAATATTAGTATTTAAATGTACGTAGAAAATAAATAAAAAGCTTTGGGGAGAGAGATATAGTATTTTCATAAGTAATATATAAGCTTGATTATTAAACATAACTCAACAAAGTAATTTTAAAACTCTGTGGATAATGTAATTGGATGATTATGTATAGTTCAATGTGTGTCATAATTTAATATTACGATTGACATAGTTTATTCAATTACTTATGTTTAATATAGATAGACACTATAATGTATTGCATAAAGTAGTTAAATATTTTTTTTTTATAACTTGGTATTATACCTATCCAGTAGTTGAATGTTTTTGTTTGGTATAATTTATGTTATGAGTCAATGTAGTTGGAGATTTACTTTTGGAATAGTTTGATATATGATTTGATGCATCTACAATAGTGAAATTTATATGTAAAACTATAATGATTATTTTTTGAGTTAATATAGTATAATTAATTATTATGACTTTTTGTGTTTTTTTTAGTGAAATTTGACGCTTACACTTGATTAAACATCTTATTTTCATTTTAAATTAATATAATATATTATGTGTTTATATTATGTACAATTTAATGTTTTGATTTTACGTTTTGATCATAACAAATATCAATGTGTACACATGACAAAATACAATATTTACCTTTTGAATTTATACAGTAACGTGTGAAGTTTATATTAGGTATAGTTTATTGTTGTTGTTCAATCCTTTCTTATAACAATATCCATGTTTGGATTAGTAAAATGTGATTTTTATCTTTTGAATCTATATGATATAACATGGTACTTATACTAATTATAATTTAATATCATAACTCAATATCTCAATTATAAAGAAGTTTAACACTTAGACTTTTTTACATTGTAAATATTTTTTGAAGATATAGTTTGACTAAATATATGTTTAAGACGTGAGGTAAGTATAAATGCCCTTAATAAACACATTCAATCTAGAGATGCTTGTGACATGAACTCAAGTTAAATATGTTCATAATGTGAAGTCAAGCTAGATATACTCAAGGTATGAATTTAAGCTTAAAAAATATACAAACTTGAAGTTGAACTAACAATTTTTAATATGTAAGATGAAACTAAAGATGCTCAAGATGCAATGTTAAGTTAAAAATACTTAAAGTGCAAAGTTGAATTAGAGATGCTCAAGGTATGAAATTGAGTTAAAGATATTCTAGGTATGATGTGAAACTAAAGACATCGAATGTGTGAGGTCAAAGTAGAGAGATGCTCAAGACGTGAGATTAATCTAAAGAAGCTCAGGATGTAAAGGTTAGTTAGAGTTGTTATAGACTTGAAACTAAACTAAACATGTTTAATGAGTGGAGTCAAGTTGAAGATACTGTGAAATCGAGATAAATATGATTTAAGGTCAATAAATAAAGGTCATACTTTCAATGATATGTAAGTTCATAAATTGTTAAATACAAGTCAACCTTAACGAAATAGTATACTAGGTGTGACTAAGACTAGATAAGTGTGGGAAAAACACTAAAAGAAAAAACATAAAAAGTTTGTTCACATATATATGATTACATTTGCATAGGCTATAAAAGAAACTTGCATAAGGGAGTTTCAACTATAAAAGTATAGTTTCTCTATACAAGTGTGAGAGATACATTAATATAAAAAGTTACATGAAAATTTTAATTTGATCTACGGAATAGTAAAAAATTATTGTTAAAAAAAATAATGATCAAATTTTGATGATAAAAAATAATTTAAATTTTTTCCATTAGAAAATAAAAAGTACAAGACAATACTATAAATAATATAAAAAATATCATAAATATGTTTGAGAATATGAGAGATAATAAATCATAATTATATTAATAACGTCTTAATAATATAAATTAATAACATTTTAATAATATATTGTATAGTAATTTTTTGTTTGCTTATAAATATGTCATTACACTTTATCATGACGTTTTACATTTACTAAAGATTAAGTTGTGGTGACATAAAACAGTGTAAATGATTTATTGGATTTTGTGTGTATTTTTACAAGCATATAAAGTTATATATATATATAAAGTTCTATATAAATTAATAAAAGGATGTGAAGTGTTATTCCATAATTAATAAAAATGATTGAATATTTATTTATCAAGTTTATGAAATTACTATAAAATCTTAAGAATTGATGCGGTGGAATAAATTTGCATTTTTATGTTACATCATTAAATAAATATTTTTTTAAAAGTATTGTAAATAAATAAAAGGAAAATTCAGAATCCTGAGAAACAATTTAAAGGATGTGGAATTTTTTTATTTGTGTGGATTATACATTAGACGTGAAATGATTGTTCAAATAAATTTAACAAAGTAAATAACAACTTCAATATAATTATGAATTGTAAATGATATTATTTAAAGATGAAAATAAAGTTTATAATCACTTTTCTCCTTTAAGACAGAGTGATGGAGTTGTTGAAATATATGAAGAAGTCTGATATAATTTTTTAATCAAAAAAAGACTTAATAAAAGTTGAGAAGAATGGTATGATTAGGAGACAAGTAAATACAAATGCTAACAAATGGGGAAGAGTGACGTCTTATCTAACTACTACTACTAATAATAATAATAATATTATTATTATTATTATTATTACAAATATTATAATATTAGGGGGTACGAAAGGTGAAGCGAGAGGGTTAAGGGGCTGAGTGTATTAAGGCCATGTTTGGTAGGGCAGTGTGTGGGATCCAATGAGGAGTAAGAGTGAAGTTGAAGCCATTGTTTTGCCATATATCTTACAAAGAGTGTGGGAGTGAGACAGAGATGGAAGCTACTTGGAAGATGCATACTACTTCCTCCCACTTCACAAGTGGATCCAATTCCACCTATCATGCACTTTTCTTCTTATTATATTTTTTTTCTTACATCCAAATACTTTCAAATTCACCATTATATAAAAAATTACGATATTATTATTCAAAAAATTTAAAGTTTTATATTAAACAATATTATACCGCAGCTAAATGTATTTATATAACAATCTAATATTATCTTTTTTTAACAGTATTATATATATATATATATAATAAAAAAAATCTGTAAAATTTTTCATAATTAAAAAAAGAAAATTAAATTAATAAAAAAAATAAACATTGTAATATATATATCATATTCAAAAGAAAGAAAACGGAAAGAATATAATTATGTCATCTAATTTGACTTTTATAACTACTTGTATATTAATTCCTTATAATTATACTAAACAAATGCTAGAATTAAAGTATCAATACAATTGATTTTGTCATCGCCACTCTCATGAACATAAATATATTAAATAATTTTCTCATCATACTTCTTTTTTGCTTTTATGACACATTATTATCTTACACCAAATAACTTCTACTTATAATATATTCTTTTATTTAATATTACTTCAAACAATTTTATTAAGATTTCCTAATAAGATAATATGTGTAATTAAAATAAAATAGAAATTATGATAAAAAATAATATAATCAAATGCGTCATTTTGGTCAATTTAATTTTAGTTAAACTAAAAAATTTATTTTTATTTAGATTACTACTTTTAAAATCTAATCTAACCTAAATAATAAGTTACACAAATTTATCAATTATGTCAAACCTATTTTAACTATCCTAAATAATTGAGATAATTTTTTAATATACTATTATTTATAAAAAGATTACAATGTGCTAAAAAAGCGTGTTGGATATAAAATTAGAAAATATATACTTGTATCAATACCAAAATGAAATTTGAATAGTGATTAATTTCTACTAAAATCTATAGACAAAGCATTATATATGTGTATGACTATAAAACAATTTTAACTAATTAAAAATTATGTACACCTTACTTAGATTAAATTATACTTTATACTTTGTATTAAATAATCATCACAATTGTAATCTATTATTGGATGTGAAAAAATAAATTTGTTGAAAAAGATAAATTTGAATATGAGTATGTTGACTTTTATTTGTGTCACGGCAAATAAAATAAGTATTGGAAGTCATCTAGATTAAAAAAATGGTAATGGTGAAGGTTCAAATTTAAAAGTAATTATCTTGTGTAGTGAAATTGATAATAATTTATGATTATCAAACAAGTGAATCAATGCACAGTTATTTCAATTTAATTTATAATTTCATTTTAAATCTGAACTGGAATGAACTTTGTCTTAGTTTATATTCTTTCTTGATTTATATTAGTAAGGTTTTAAAAAATGTACAAAGTTTTTTTTTAAAACACATCAATTTTTTTATATTAATTTTTTTAAAAAATATAGATATACAAAATTACTCTTTGTTGCTATTATAAAAGAATTAGATCAATTAAGCAATTTAAATTTGTTTGATCAGCTGAAGCTTACGTCTTGCGCTGGCTTCTGTTTCCTTTTGGGTAGTTGGGCCGAATAACCGTATTTCCTATTTGGGCCCAGCTATTCGCACCCCAACTTACAATTAAAAAACCTTCCCTTTTCACTTTGTTTTTGTTCGAAAATATTTCTGATAAATCTTGTTTTGATTGTGTTAATTATTTTTTAAAAAAACTTAACCCAATAAAAACAGGTTACGCAAAGGACAAACTTATTTTGATTGTGTGTCAGTGGAAAGTATGAATTAAAAAATTAGAAGGAAATCTTATTTTTGGCAACAAGTAATTTGAATTTTTACACCGAACAAAGTATATTTAAAACATATGCTCCAAAATGAATTGGGAGTTGAGATATTGGTGGTCCACTTGTGGTCAGATAACTTTAGGAGGTAATCAAATCCAAAGATTATTTATCATTTGACAAGGCATCACCAACCTCTCTTTGGCTGCCATTGATGTTCTGGAGATATGGCGTCCTTCTAGAGACATTGATGGGGCTACTTAATTTGCTTTCATGGTCATCATCAATATTAGCTTTCTGTATTACAATTATCATTATAATCACAGTAATAGCATTGGAAAATGATGTCCCATTGGTAACACTAATAAAGTGCAATTTAAGATTCACTCAATCATTCAAAACCCTCTTTTTGTGAGCAATTTCAGTTAATTGTTATTATAATTTGTGAATAAAAATAGTGACATCAAAGTCTAAATCCATTTTATCATGTATGTAGTTCATTCAATTATATTGAGGAGAAGAAGTCCAAATAGTGAGTTATGAAGTCTAATATTATTTTTGTATTTTTGTAAAATTGGACTTGAAGAATAATTGAAGTTACAAAATGAAGTTATAAAATAAAATTTAAGTTGCAGATATATATTATAATTTTGATGATAGGATTTAATGATAGGTGATGAACAAAAATGAGTGCATGTAAAACAAAAAGAGATGAGAAGGAGGGTTTGATTTTAAGAAAGGTGAAGTTGATGGGAGTGTGGAGCCCTCTCTCCACTTGGATTTGGAAGGAACAATCAAAGTCCTCTCTTGGTTCTATTTGAGTTTATTAGAGTGTAACACAGCACTTCACAATGATCAAGTCCAAATACCACTCTATCTATCAACTACTCATTGAAATGTATTTGTCACTGTAAGTGGGTGTGAGCACTCCACTTCTTAATCCCCATATGCTTATTCATGTTTCCATCTTCTTCTTCTTTCATGGATAAAATAATATACTAAACAATAAATGTTATTCTAGTGAGGATTTTGTTTTTAAAATTTTTTTTATTAGTTAAGAGAAGAAAAAATATATAAATTATTCTTATTTTGAACTCTTAAATAACGTAAAACTATTAAATGTATTAAAATAATCATCTAATTCAAAGTAAAGATATTTATATAGCATTAATATTAAATATTTTTCAGTCACATACATTCTAAAATATGGTAGGTAATACAGATAATTCTTAAAAAAAATTCAACTAAATTAAAAAAAAAAATATAAATTATTTTTTATCTCAAACTCTTAAAAAATATAAAACTATTAAGTATATTAAAACACTTAATATTAAACATTTTTCAATCACAAACATTCTAAAATATAATTTGTAAATAATTTTCAAATTTTTATCTATATATTCAACTTTAATATTATTATGTCACAATAAAATTTGTATAATTATCATTAATAGAAAATAAAGTTTAAAAATTTATATAATTACTATTTTATCGACAATATTCACTTCAACTAATTATTTATAGTATTTTTAATTGTTTTTATTTATTATTTTCTTGTTAACTATAATTTTCGTATTATTGATATATTTATTCTTTGCTATTAATAAATTTATTTTTCAATAATCTATTCACAAGTTACTCATACAGATTAAAAATATCATTCACTAATAACTCACATCTAATTTTTTGGTAAAAATAATTTTAAATTTAAACAAGTGAGAATATAAACTAAGATTTGGAAGAAACTAGAATGGATGGATACGAAAAAAGTTATTAGTCCACTTGGATTAAGATCCTCTCTCGGACATATTTTTTCGGTGTGATCTTAATTATGTAAATTATTTAACTTATTTTATTAAAATTATTAATAACGTATGTTTTAAAATTACGAATGATAAATTATACATTTTATGGACATTTTCATATTCTGGTATTATTTGTCCTAAAACATGAAAAGGTTTTGTTATTTTTCCGAAAATGAAAAATATTTTCTTGATTCCATAAAAGAAGAAGAGAAGATTCGGTCGTCGCATTCACAAAATCCTCCCTTGGGATTAAAAAATCGATATCCTTTTAATATGATAAAATGAAAAAAATATTAAGCTTACGTTTTGAATTTGAAAATATTAAACATAATTTTTTTATTTTCTACTTAAACAATTGAAAAAAAAAAGATGACCTATTACCTTTTATAACTATTAATGATAAGAATAAGAATTAAATATGACAATTATATCAATCTCATCTTAATCCATTAATGTGGTAGCAATAAAGGTCATATCTATGTTATTACACTTTTGAAAATTGGGTTCAACGAATTATTGATGGTTTGATTGATCCAATATAAACATAAATTATGAACATTTTTTGTTAAAATATAATTCAAAAATAAAAATGTTAGTATTTATTAATTGTTAACAATAATTATAAAAATAAAAATTAAATAAATAGAATTATTTCAAAAAATTAAAAATAGGATATAAAATAATTTAATAATTTATTAAACAATATCCACAAGTCCACTTCTTTCAACTCCTCTCACACATTTATATTTATAATTATCCCGACATATTTTAAATTATATTATTTATTAACATATTAAATACATTACTAATTATTTAAATATTTTAAGATTCTAATTAAAATTTTAGAATTCTATATAATTTTTTATAATATAGAAATAGTTTCAAATAAAATATTTTTTATAATTTAGTTAAAATTTGTTTTTTTAATAATTTTCATAATTTCTAACCGGATCAAAATAAAAAATAAATTTTAGAAAATTATATACTTTTTAAAAAAATATTATTTAAACATAATTTCTATTATGATTTATTATTATTATTTATTTATCTGTGATTGTGTATTTTCCTTTGTCCTGTTATGCTTTTATCTTGACATATTCTCTTATTTTACCTTATTCACCAAACCATTCTTTATAAAATAAAATAACTTAAGTTCCTATCTTTTTGAAAACTTTCACAAGTTCATATGATCATACAAATTATAGTTCACAAATTTTCAGAAATTCATATGATCACACACACAAGTGGTTAGAGTAAGTATTTGAGTAAAAGTCTATATACTACTATACTATTTGCAATTTATGCGGTTGTAAGTTTTTATATTTTAGTAAATTTTTAGTATAATGTATTTATATCCGTCTCACACAAGTTGTCAGTTAAGTGATTTTTATCTGCGGATTATCCACGACCTGCAACATTAAGTTATATTTTGATAAAAAAAAATTTAATACTTATTGTGTCTATAGGTTTTAATTAGGTTTAATTTAATCTAAAATCTAATATTTTTTATTTATAATGATTATCACAAAATCCAATTCAGCAAAAAAAATTATTTATTTTACTTTTATTGGTTGTGCATTATTTAATTGATTGAATAAATTATTGTTAACAAATAAATTCTAAAAAATATCAATGTATTCTTGCGGGTGCGGACTTATCCATTTAACCCGTGATTTTTGTGGGACATATGTAGTTTATGAAAATTAAAGACAATTTAAAATGTAGGCTAAATAGACAAATTTTTTATAGTACGGATTTATGCAGATGCAAGTTTAAAGGGACGAATTCATCTGTATATCCAACTCTATACACAAGTTATCATTTGCCTTTTTATATTATTTCAACAATTACAAAAATTTAATTATTGTGTAACCCATGTAGACTGTAGTATTAGTTTGTTTAAAGTGGGAGTAAATAAATATATTTTTTTGAATCACTTATTTAAAAAATAAATAAAATTTGAGTTGATTTTTTTAAAATAAACATAAAAGATAAAAATATAAAGCCTCATTTACCCATAATACATGCACATAAGTCTCACTTAATTATCTTAATAAATTACTGTAACAAACTCGAATGTTTTTATATATATATATATATATATTAATCAAATCATATTTTCATTAACAAATTATACATAAAAATATTTCTATATAAAAAATAGAGTAATTATCAATTGTTTTTTAATATTTAAAGTAATTTGTTATGTTCAATATATTTTGATATACTATAATTAAGCGTATTCTATAGAAAATAATATTTGACTTATTTTAACTTTTGGTTCGCAAACATATAAGAATAATTATTTGCATAAACATTATCACCATAATAGTGCAAAACTCCCCATTCTATCATCATATGAAATTTTAATTCACATGATTTAAATGATTTGTGAAGTAAAAAAATATTCTTTCCTTAATAAGTTATTACGCTGAATATTAGGAATATGATACTATTTTAATTATTCCTCACTACACATTTATAAAAGAATAACAACACATATCTTATCCATAAAGGACTATAATAATATAGAAGGGTCAACATATGAATTACATACAATATACAACATCAAGTATATCATAGAATAGCATACGAACTCACACATGCATCTTATCATCATCATCAATCTCATATAAATACACAAAACACACCTATAAAAATCAACACAATAACATTTCACCACTAGAAGCACATTGGTAAAGCAAGTTCATCTCGTTTAAATGACACTAAATTTAGAGAAGAAATAATTAATATGATGTCTTTCTCAAAAAAACCTTTTGTTTCCTCCATCTCCTTAGGATATAGAGTTGGTTCAACATTTCTTTCATTGAAATACTCACTCATTGCTTGAACGACAATGACTTGAGTGTCATTTCAACACTGAAACAATGATATTTATTTACAATCCAGCAAGTTTAAAAAGGACCAAGCATGTGACCCCATCAATGCTTGAGCAATCACGTTGATGCTTGAGTGTCACCATTTAGTTGCATGATCTTATATTCCAAAACCTCATGCACCATTGCATACCTTAACGCTTGAGCAATTTCTTGTCACTTGAGCGTCACTTCAGAAAAACAAAAATAATCTTGAATTCTCAAGCATCAGCCATAACTTGAGTAATATGTTTTGTCGCTTGATCATCCATGTTGATTCTTGAACGACATTGACTGATACATGAATAATGACTCACTACTTAAAGAGTGCTTCACCTCTTAATTAGTACTCCACCATTTGAGCAATATCAATCTATAAACAAGATTTCACAATTAGAAAGTACATTCCAATTTTAACATATATACTACACTTATAATTACTTTAACACGTTCTAAGCATTTCAATTTTGACAGACAGATACTACATTTTGGTCTTAACACATATAGTATACTTGTATTTTTTCGTATTAGTTTAAAACTATATTTTTAACTTCCAACAATTATACACGTACATATAACCATACTTCCACATGCACATCCATGCAACAACAATACATTTTTCACATATCTGATTCAATATTTAAGTTAAAGTGAATATTAAAATTAACTTTTCTTGGAAATATCATGACTACAACAAAAACTTTCTTTTATACTTCTAAACTCAATTGTGCTTTCTCCAACTTAAATCCCTACATCGACAACATCTTCCTTTACTCATACCAATATAAACTTTCATTTCTAAGTCTTAAGAAAAGAAAAAAAAATGAATTAAACCAATAATAAAAAAATAAATTTAAACAAATTAATATTATGATCATATTGATCCACCAATTACTACTCTTTCGATCATGCAATCTATTTATAAAACACATTACTTCAAACTTTAAAATTTTGAAAAATTTATATATAATAAAGTTTTAGAAAAATAGAATTTTCAATGAAACAAAGAATAAATATTTATAATTTATTCATAATTTTTTTATTTTTATTGATTTAAAAATTATATTTTTAGCGAAATTTGAGATCTTAAAGCACATCAAAATCATAAATCTATTTATTTTATTAAAGTAACCCTTAAAAAAATTACAAATAAACTCCCTTTATCATGTTTAATAATAATTAAAACTAAACTTCTTTAGATAATAGCAATTCAAAGTCTTTGATTGGTCCGAATAAAGTAAAGGAGGAAGCAAAATTGGTAGATTAAATAAAAAATAGAATAAAAAAATTGATTATTTGGTTTAAGAAAAATGAAATAAAAAATTATAAGATTAATAAACAATAAAATGGTTTTTATCTTTTTAATAGTAGATTTAAACAATAATATATATATATATATATATATATATTTAATTATGTAAGCTATAGTTAAATATTTTTCACTCATACTATGTTTTGTAACATTGTTTACCGGTGTCTCCAATGTAGGAAATGGAAATCATCACAGGATTCATTATCACAAATGAAAAATGAAAAAAACAACATTGTCAAGAAACATATAAAATCAATCACGATTTTTATGAATACCTTTACATTGTTTTTTAATACACAATGAATTTTATAAATGTCTTTACATTGTTTTTTAATAAACAATGAAAAGTAAAGAAGTAAAAAGTAAAAAATAAAAGAAAATAATAAAAGATGATTAAATGTAACTCTGGTTTGAGTGAAAAAAAAATTGAAAATGAGTAAAAAAAGTGAAAGATTATAAAAATATATGATTGATTTTAAATAATATAAAAGTAAAGATACAGTTTTTATGGAGTTACTATAATATCCATGTTACACTAAATTATTCTAAACATGCAAATTATAACGAGTGCATAATAGATCATGTAGAAAATCTCATGTTACCATATGTTCAAAATCATTCAGATAAACAATTATAATAAAGACATCATCAATTATATAAAATGCATATAATTCATGTTTAATACCTTCACAATGTATTAAAAGTATAGCTAGGCTTCCTAGAAGAATAATATAAATCATCAATTACTCATAAATAATAAATAATCAAACATATTTATAAAAAATATCTAAATCAAATTATTTAATATATGTGACAAATATGATATTAGTAAATAAAAATAATTTAAACTATTCACACACACTTTAATTTTAAATATTTAGATAAAATAAATTTTTTTTATATAAATTTACAATATTTTTTTAATAAAAATATCTTCCTTTGGATTGATGTTATTGACATCTAAAAAATAATATAACACATATAATAACATATAATAAGAGACATAATATGACAGATACAATAACATATAACATATATAATAAGAGACAAGATAAGATAATAGAAAAAGAGAAAAAATGCACAGATATATATTGCATGCCAAATGAAGTTTTACATAGACAAATGTAAGTGCTTTTAAAAATTTTATTAATTGTCTATACATGAATAAATGAGAGAAGTTCTTTCACCTTTCCTCTTTGCATATTTCTCAACCACCAAAGAAACTATAAAATTTGTTTTTCAGATTATTACATTGATTTAGAACTTACTAAAATAATATTTATAATGATATTGGATGCATATAATATAACATCATTATAAAAATAATTTTAGTAAAAAAAGCTGAGCTTCGGTATCTGTTTGCATGATGGATGACTTATATAATATGAGTAGTTGATGATAACAGAGAAAAATCGAAAAAGAAAAAGAAAAAGATTGAATGTCATCTCCCAGTGCTGTCCGATTTTGACCTATATGCCCCGGGGCTCTCGTTGTGTAGCCGCGAGCCTCCTCCCCATCGCATCACACCACACACAATCAAACCAAACGAATCCTACGATACGATATGGATAGGGTGTTCTCAGTCGACGAAATCTCCGATCACTTCTGGCCATCCCCGCCGATCCCCGTCTCCGCCGCAGATGAGGCCTCCAAGATGAGCCGCAGCCCTTCCGAGTGGGCCTTCCAACGCTTCCTCCAGGAAGCTTCCACACCCTCTCCCCTCTCTCCTTCCTCCGCCACCGCCGCAGCCGCCGCTCCTGCCGCCGCGTCCGACGCCGTCTTTGTCGAGATCGATGATCATCCCAAACCTGCTCCTGCACCTTCCCAGAACGCCGCCGTTTTGTCCAATGCCCCTGTTCCCGTACCCCTTGACTCCGATGAGTACCAGGCCTTCCTCAAGAGCAAGCTCAACCTTGCATGCGCAGCTGTGGCCATGACTAGGGTAATTCTTTTCTTCTTCACCTTTCTCCCTTTTCTTCCTCGTCCAATGTCGGCTGCCCCCTTAGCCTGTGCGAATCAAACGATTCCATTGGTTCTGATTTGGATCTGTTTTGCGTTTTAACTGTTCTTCGGCTTTGGTAAATTATTTTGCATGCATTTTTTTGTTTATTTATTTGCACTCAGGGGTCTTGTTATTTATTTAGGAGCAAACGGGGATCATATCATATCACTCTGCAGGGTTGTTCTTAAAGTCCATTCGCCATTTCAATTCTGAATGCAAAAATTAGAAGGCGATAACATATTCATGTGCTACTATTATGTTACAAGTGAACCACCAATTTGACTCATTCATGATGTATTACCTTCTCCGATGTATTACCTTCTCCGAAATGGTCCTTTAAGTTGAACAAATTGCTTAATAATCTCTAAAATATTAAAAAACCATAAAGTTCGACTTTAGATATTAAACTGGTGATTCGATATTTAAGTATTACTTAAATGAATTTGATAATGTAAACCCAGTTGTCTTTTAGACGGAGTGCGTTGCCAAATTATAACTATTATTAATCTTGAAATACATCTTGGTGTAGCTTCCTAACATCCTCCTTCTAATCAAACATACTTCTAATAAACCAAGTGGGCGGATACTAGCAATTGTTCATAGGATTTGCTAACATAGAGCCACTTATTATTTAGGAGTATGTTAGCAAATTATAACTACGAAATATCTTAAAAGAACATCTGAGTGAGTGCATCTTGTTAACGTACTCTTTCAAGACAAGTGGGTATATGTAAGTAAATCTCTTAAATAGTTTTAATTATAGTTATCTGAGTCCTACTATTTACCATTTGAAAATTTCTGTAATTTCTTATCATTTGAGACAAATCAGCAATTCATATATATACATACGTATGTATGTATATATGCATATTTATATATGTATGTATGCATATTTATATATGTATGTATGCATATGTATATATGTATGTATACTTTTTACCTTTTCAAAATTCTCGTAAAAAAAAGCTCATTTGACCTTAAATTTTTAAATGAGAAGGGATTGAAAGAATACTTGTGAACTTTTCCTATATGATTATTCCACTACTTTATTAATCAATTATTCATTCAATGCTCGTACTCTATTTTGTCATGTAATTGCTTCATTTCCATTCTTCAAAAATAAGGGTTTCACAAACTCTTATATAACTAATAGTTTTGTTTTATATGACTTTTACTTAAAGCTGTTTTATCTATTTATAGGTTAAATTATTTACATTAAACACTATGTATTGTCTATATGAGATTTGTTCCACTTACTGCTATTGTACTCATCTTGAGAGGCTTCATATTCATCTGGCTTTAGTTGCTTTCTGGAAGCAGTTTTGAAGTGGTTTGTCTTTAAATCTTACTATTCATACAAATTATGAGTTACAATTCAAATAATCAATAAGTGATTCATAATTCAAATCTTGATTGGATATCCTTGGCTTATTTCTTTAAGAACTATTCAGGAGACAAATAATAGTTTAAGTACGAAATTGGTGGTTTATTCATTATGTAATTCAGATTGATACTGATATATTACCTATTTTAGTACTTCCTGGGGGTAAAACCATTATTAATTAACCTTCTGAAATTCAGTTTAAAAGCATGTGTTTTCAACAAATACCTATAAGAAATTAGGATGAAGCATCTGAATAAGAAGTCTTCAATGGCTTCCATGAAGAGCTTTATATTTGTACTTATTCTCATCTTGCCCACTGAGCATTGAACCAGTATCTAATATTTTTTCTTTTCTAATAGGCGTCTTTGGGTAAATCTCAAGAGCCACCCCATTTTTCTGATGGTGGATCACAGCCTATTGATCCTTCTCAAGTTGGATCACAGACTACTTCTAAAGGTTTGAATTGGTAAATATTTATGCATACATGTATTATAAGGGTTAAATGCCAATACAGGGTCAGTAAAGTAGAGTTGCCGGAATGCTGAATATATAATAAATTAGTAACTAGTAGCAGTTGCATTAGTGGGTTAAATGCATGATCTATATGTACCATTTTATTTTGATCAGAACACTATTGCCTTCTTTCATCCATCTGTTTAGTCATTTTTTGAGCAGCTTTACGGGTTGATTTTTATCTCTCTTTATATGGATAACACCTATTGAATTATGTCATACATATATGTCTATGTAGGATCTATTCCTTCTGGAAATGATCCGTCTAAGTTACAAGATAAAGATACAAAAGTACCGGTTGGGATGCCTTCCATACCTTCCATGCAAAAGAAACCTGTTGTTGCAGTTAGGCCATCAACAAGTGGATCATCAAGAGAACAGTCAGATGATGAGGATGCTGAGGGAGAGACATCTATGAATGACATGGACCCTGCTGATGCAAAAAGAGTAAGGAGGTAACAATATTCTCAAAATTGCCTGACTTTGTTGTAGAAAATGCTGGCACTTCTTTCATATGCAGGAGTTAAATGTAATATAGGGTAATTGTACTCATAGCACGGTCATTAGTATTGCGCTATTTGCAATCCGATACGTGTGATTCCATATGATTCAAGCATCTGGTGATAAAAATCAGTGAACGAATCATTTCATGCTTGAATCACTCCATGATTCATACCTGAATAGCTGTAATTGCGATCTGGAGAAGCATAACATTATTCTTGCCTAAGTTCTGTTAGGCCTCAAAAGGAGTTGTTGCACTCCACCAGTCCTCTAAGGCTATCAATCCTGGCTTGAGCAGCGTCTTTTGCTCTGCTAAAGTAAAGAAAACAGCGGTGAGGGTGGACAAATCTTGTTGTGCTGTAATTCTAACTTCTGTTTCGCTCATGGCTGCACCTGCGTCTAGGGGGTCGAAGTAAAGAAATGACTTGGTTTCCAACCTTATAACCCTAAATATTAGTGCATTGAATTTTTTTAGTTAAGCATTTAGTTGCTAGGCAAACGGTGTTTTAACTGACTTTGGACCATCAATTTTATCTTTAAACTGTTGTCATGACATTAAAGTATTTTCTAATATCAAACTAAAAAATTAACTAATATGATAATTTTGTTTGTCAATTACTCCCTCTGTTTCTAAATAAGTGTGTTCTAGGAGAAGAAATTTGTTTCATATTATCTGTCTTTTGCAAATTTCAATGATGCATTAATTGATTTTTACCAACTATACCCTTATTTTAAAAAATATAAAAATAATTAAATAATTCTTTTTATGAGACTTTAATGGACCAGCTGTTTGTATTAACCAATTATTTTCTATCTTTTCATCTACTTTTTCGTCAATCAATAAATCACATTTAATTCTTTAAGGATATTATTGAAAAAAAATTTAAAAATTTAGTATAAGTTATAGGAGTTACTACTTTTATTGGTCTGTGTGAAAAAACCTTAAACGACTCTTGTTTAGAAAGAGAGGGAGTACTAGTTAATATCTTTTTATCATAACATCTAGGCTTAATGACTTAGTCCCATAATATTTTTTTTCAAATTCGTCCCACAATTATTGGAAGTCTCAATTTGGTTTCACTTTTATTTAAAAATAGGTCAACGTTATCCCTTCTGATAAATTTATGGAAACGGTGTGTAAGGGATGCAAATGTGGCATTATAATTGTTGATGTGTCAGTTAAAAATTAATTGAGCTCTCAAAAAAACTGTTGTCATTTATGGGATTTGGTGGAGTTGTTCTTCATTTTAAAGGCTTAGGGTTGCAGAATATTTGGGTTATGAGTGCAGCTCTATTGCAAGGGTCATACCTGGGATTATAAGTTTAAAATCTGATTCTTATAAGAACTTCTCATTGGAGTATGCTGACATGTTACAGAATTTAAGATGGAGTCACAAGAATAAAAAAATATTTTTCTGTCTTAAAAACATATCTTTCTTCCAACAACCAAATAAAAAATTATTAAAGTGTAAGTCTTATAAGACCCTTGTATTAGAGTAAAAGTTACAAAGAGATTTTAAAAATGATATGGCATGGTGGACCATAAAAAATAAATTAAGACTTCATGTGATGACTTTGGCAATGGAGATAACATGAGAAGAATATTCCATTTCCTTTCTTGTGTAATCGGTTGTCTATCTATGTTTTCTCAATCTCTTCCTCTCTTTTTTTCTCCATTTTCTTTTTCTTAAATCACAAAACCCTTCTTCTGCTCTCTATGACATTCCCACATGTTTGATTCGTTGTTTCCCAATACAACGATTGTGTTTCCATTGATATTTTGGGATTTCCTTCCTTTTTTGGGTGAATTATGGGTGTTGAGAATTTTATGGGATTTTGAATGTGTTTGAGTTCTTTGGAGGAGGGATTGATTTTGGTGTTTTGGATAGATCTTGTGGTTTTTAGTGATGGGTTGTTTGTTGATTTTACTTGAATTGAGTTCATTTATGTGTTGTTTGGAGCATGTGGCACTATCAGAATGTAATGGGAACTATGTCGTTTTCTTCCCAATTGTTGATTGTCAACTTTAACCCATCTCCTAGGAGCATGTGCATTGCAAGGATCATATATGAGGTCTTAATTTACTTTTGGAGGATCTCATTATGTCACATTATGTCACATCACTTTTAAGACCTCATGATACTTTTTGCTTCGATGTAAGGGTACATAACACTTTAATAATATTTTTCTATAATGATTTTTTATTCTTATGATTCAAGATCTTAAATACCTAGGGTCTTGAATTTTATGTTATGTTAATATATTCCAATGAAGAGGTTTTATAATATTCATGTGTTAAACTTATGATCCTGAATATAACTATTGCAATGGAGATGTTCTAAGTCTGAAGTTCTAATGGCTCTTCCTATACAGGAAGACCATGGGCTTTTGATCATTTCCAATTTCAGTATTTAAAGATTATAATAAATTATTAATTAATTCATTATTTTAACTTAGGAATATCCACTCAACAAGAATGGTCACATTGTATTCCTTAGTCAAGCAATCATATGGTGTTATCAAAGGAAAAAACATTGAGTCAATTTCAATTAAGGGGACCAAATTGAAACGTTTAATAATTGTAGGATGAAATTTAAAAAAATAAATAAATTGTTGGGTGTAACAAGTCATTAAACATAAAATTTGTTATAAAACATAGAGTTGGGTATTTGAGCAAAAGTTCATGGACTACCCATATTACACGCAACCCGTGTGGGTGCGAACTTGTATTCTTTGATAAATTTTTAGTGAGTTTTTCATACCTAGCCCACACAACCCGTGGGTTTTTACTCATAGCTTCCGCAAGCTACTTACAATACAAAATGAAATTCAACCTAAAATCTAATACTTATTATTTATATAGGTTATCACTAAGTCTAATTTAATATAAAATCTAATATTTTTTGTTTCTATTGGTTATTACCATGTCCAATTCAATTCAAAATTTATTTATTTTGTTTTTATTAGTTGTGCATTGTTTAATGGATTGAGTAAATTATTGTTATACAAATAAATGTTAAGATATTTCAATGTATCTTTGTGGGTGTGACTTATGTGTTTAACCTGCAAATTTTGCGAGAAGGATGCAGTTGATAAAAATTGAAGATAGTTTAAAATGCAAGTTAAACTGATAGATTTTTTATAGTGCGGGTTTATGCATGTCCGAACTTAAATGAGCGGACCTGTTCATATACCCAACTCTATACTCACCTCATTATAATTTATAAGTGAAAAAACACATTTTTTGTTATTCAATATAAACAAATCTTAATTACTTTTACTTCATCTAATGATATTTCTCCTAAAATATTCTTTAATTAATGTCTAACTTTTGGTTGCACTATTATTGTTCTAACAAAGATATACGAATACCCTTTAGTTAGAGCACTCAACATTGTCTCCCTTTTTCTTGACCTTAAAGGTCCTATTTATAATTGATTATTCTGTTGGAGATCTCATATCGACTAGAGATGAAGTCAATTTAGTGTATATAAGTGGATGTAAACCTCACCTTACAAGCCGGTTTTGTGGGGTTGAGCTAGGCTTAAAGTCCACTTCTCAATATGGTATGAGGGAAAATGTATCATTACCGTGATACTTCTTTTTTTTTTCCTTTGTTCTGTCTCACCCTTTTTTGGCATCATTTTCCACAATGAAATATAGCGTAAGTCCACTGAGAAACCCTGAATGTTGCACTAGGGTTACCATAGCAAAAGAATCAATTACATGTAAGTGTAACAGTTTCATTTAGCTGTATTTGGCGGTGAGAGCAATATTTTCTTGTCACTGCTAGTTGGCAGTCTCAACTTGCAAATGTTTCTCAACTCTCATGTTCATGACAAATTGGTCCACTTTTCATGGATTGGAATGAATCTCTAGTATTTACCCTTTTAAAAAAAAATGTTGGAGATCCCACATCGACTAGAGATGAAGTCAATTTAGTGTATATAAGCGGGGGCAAACCTCACCTTACAAACCGGTTTTGTGGGGTTGAGTTAGGCTTAAAGTCCACTTCTTAATATATTCCTCTTGCGCTTATAATTACATTTCTTGAATTAAGGATCCATAATACCTGGTAGTTCTGTATTATTTTAATGATTTTATTAATTGTTACCTTAATTTGATGATATTTAACAAAGGTTATTTGAATTAGAATTTATTTCTTTTCTCCTCATATCTGTTTCCACATTATGCCTTTATCTTTGCTTGATTGTGATAAAATTTATTCTGATTTATTCTCTTATTATTGTATCCTATCTTTCCTAATTAGCCTTGAGCGTTAGGATTGTGATTGGTTGAAACCGGTGTTATCGAATATCCGATATGGCGGCGCCATGTCAAAAATCTATGGCAGATTTGTAGCTTGCTACTACAACATGGTGGTGGCGATTTTCATGGTGGCCGCTTTGGGTGTTATGGTGTGGCATTATGATACGGACATGGCGAGAATTTCGAAGAAATGATGCAGCTTCCATGTGAAAATGAAGGAGGTTGTGGCGCCCAATGAGAGAAGACAACCTTAATTTATTTCTTTCCTTCTTATTCTCCTCCCAAGCCAAACATTTATGAGCCCAATTTTTTTTTTTCCTTTTAACAAAAGGAGTTGGGCCATACAACTCGACCCAATTCAACCATCATAACATTAACCTAACCTAGAATACAACTTACAACAGCCTCCTGTCCTGTGTCTTCAGTGGTTCACCGCTGCCGCCACGACTGCCACCACCACCAATTCCAATTGTTTTTAGTTCCACCTATATGTTGGGATTGAAGAAGAGTTAGATAATTAAAAGTTTAGAAATTTATCCTATCATTATTTTATGCTTTGAACTTAAAATTTGTGATATTTTGATTTGATGTTGCTCTTATTTGAATTTTTAGTCATAATATTATTATTAGTTATAGTTGTTTCTTTTATTATTTTTGTATTACAATTATATTTTTGCGCTTTTTTAAATTGTATATAATGTATTTCTTTTGTTCATGATGTTTTCGTCATAACCCGTTATGACTTCCGATATATATAACTTTATAAAGGATTTTTGGGTCTTAGATATGTTCTCTTATCTGATATCCATGCCATTAGTTGAAATTCTATCTATCACTACACAACTCCAGTCTTGTAACAAGACTCTTCTAAGGTAGAACAAAATTTTACCTATAACTGCATAGTCTCTCGGTCTTGAGTGATAAGTCACTTGGATTGAAATTCTACCTATCACTACAATTATCATCCATATTTTTTTGTTTCACGATAAAGACATTTTAGGAAGAATATCAGAAGGTTAGTAAAATTTGACGCGCTTAACTGAGAATGGATGGAATATGTTATGACATTTCAAATAAAAATACTTAATATATAATATATTTGATAGCAGAATATTTATTATAAATTTCTATATTATTCTAATATAATAAATATGATTGAACTCATAATTGTGCAGTTGTGTTTTTTAGCTATTGATCATGAATATGTTTTTTGATGTCTTTGTTTGCATATGCTATCTTTTATTGTTAATCATGAATCTTACTATTCATGATATGGTTCATGTTTCGGAAAATGGGACTTTCAAATCATAATTTGATTTCTGATTCGACTACCTTGGTTCATAGTGATTTAGATGTTTTGTTTACTCAGTGGGATTTGGCAGCTCCTGCCATGTAAACTAAGTCACTGGCATGCCAGAAAATTTTCATCCAGTATTACATTAGAACTTTGAAGCAAGAGTGATGCTGTTTACTCCATTTTCCCCCACAAATTGTGTATAATCTGTTGACTTGGTTGCATCAATTTGAAAAAAAAATGCCACAACATTTTGTCTATCAAACTTAAGATATAAAGATTTGAGAACCCTTTTGATGTTGTTGCATTGTTCTTAAAGGGATTATGTACTTCCTAGTTTATACAGTAAGATTAAACAAATTTCATATTGGATTTGTACTTCCTAGTTTATACAGTAAGATGTATATCTGCCTTTTTTTCAAGATAGGATTTCATTTTTACCCTCTTTTAGTCTAAGATATTGATTTGTTCCAGTGGGGACAATTTCTATTTCGTCAATGTCTAATAGCAGCATTTATATCTCAGGATGCTATCCAATAGGGAGTCTGCCCGGCGCTCTAGAAGAAGAAAGCAGGCTCATTTAACTGACCTAGAAACACAGGTATGTGTATTTTATTTTATAGAATTGAATTGTTTCTCCGCCCCCTCTTGTGTGTTAGACGATTAGTCCTCGCATGGAAACATTGATGCTTAATGACATTTTATTCTATTATCATAGGTTTCTCAATTAAGAGGTGAAAATTCTACCTTATTGAAGCGCCTTACTGATGTAAGTCAGAAATACAGTGACTCTGCTGTTGACAACAGAGTTTTAAAAGCTGATGTTGAAACATTAAGAGCAAAGGTAATGGTCCTACTTTATACTTGGCTTAACCTAAATCTATTATACGCAAACCTACCTGCTCTTTCTAACAAATTCCGTAGATTGGTTGAAGAATGGTGTCCAATCATATTTTTCACAGTGAAGAGGAACTATATTAAAAGTTGCATTGCCAATTGCTTCATTTGTATTGACAAAAAGCTGACATGTTTATCATTGCCTGCCATGTTATTTTCATTTTTAGGTGAAGATGGCTGAAGAGACTGTCAAAAGAATTACTGGGTTGAACCCAATGGTTCATGCCATGTCTGACATGTCATCATTGGGCATGCCATTATTTGATGGAAGAAGCCCTTCAGACACTTCAGCTGATGCAGCTGTTCCTGTGCACGATGATCATCATCACTTCTATCAACCCACATCTAATAATCCTATTCCCAGTCATGATCCGATAGTCAACGATGGGTTGGGGGGCATACCGTCAATTGAAAATGTGCAGCAGAACTCTGCAGCAGTGGTAGGTGGGAACAAAATGGGTCAAACTGCTTCCCTGCAGCGGGTAGCTAGCTTGGAACATCTTCAGAAGCGGATTCGTGGTGGTGTGGATTCCTGTGGACCTCCCTCTAATGGGGAGCAGTAAGTAAGTAGCCAAATCTCATGGAGGCTTAGCCAAAATATTATTCTAAACAGTTATTTCTGGTAGCTATTTATAACTAAAGGCATATTCATCTAGAATACATTGTACATCAATTTGATGGATCACCTGAGGCTGGATTCAATTAGTGCACCCCTCATCCTTTTTCTTTCCAGAAAAAAAAGATAAAATAAATTTTACAGCCGCTAAGTTTTAACAATCCTTAGTGCCTGCGGTTTGCCCCCGAGTAAATCCCATCATGATTTAAGAGTGTTCCTTTTCTTTAGACCCTTGAGAACCTTGATGTCATCTATGCTAATACCATATTCTCTATATACAATTAATAACTACCATATAATTCTATTTTGTTTATATATATATATATATATATACATATTATTAGTATGACATTTAAGCCATAAAATCTCACTTAAAAGAGAAACAAAATATGTTAAGAAGGTTAAAATCTCACTAAAAAGCGAGAAACAAAATACATAAAAAAGTTAATGTCTTGTAGAAATTTTTGCAAGTTAAAATCTATTATTTAGAATATTTCTATGCGAGTTTTAATTATAATTTTGTACGTATTATTTCTAAGATTTTATATATATATATATATATATAAATAAAAGTTTCATACTATCTTATTTAATAATATATTATTTATATTTTAATTTATTAACTTTCTCAAATTATAATTGTATTATTTGTTGTAAATAATTTTTTTTATTTTATGATTTAAATAAGATCCTGAATGCTATTTTTATTGTTATATTAGGATATTTTAATGTATAAGTTTTATAAAATTTAAATATTATGTTTTTATTTTAAGCATCAACCATGATGTTAAAACTAAAAGTTTTAATATAAAGAAAAAGAATTTACATGTTAAGATTTTTTTTGATAAAAAAAAATAAAACAGAAAAATTTGTCTCATTCTTTTTTTAAATTTAAAGAAAAAAAGAATGAAAAATGAGATTATTTATTTTAAAGAAAAAGTAATAAAAAGTGAAAATAAAGTTTATGAAAGTTTGTAAGTTATTTGATTGATATAATAAATTAAATATAATTATAAATGTATTTGAAATAATTTATAAAAATAATTTTTCAAAATATAAATTAAAGTTAAAAAAATTAAATAAAAATAAAAATTAATATAAATATTTAATTTATGAAAAATATTTTTAATTAAATATCAAATTATATTAAACATTTTATTTAATAATAATATTATTAAAATGACTATATAAATTTATTTATATTATTATTATTTATTTGATATTTATTATTATTATATAAAATTATTTATATGATTAAAAGTTTTATTTAAAATAATTTTATTATTTTATTATATAATATAATTAATTACAAAATTTTAATATATTTATTTTAATTATATATTAAAATAAAAGTTTATAGTTAATAATAATATTTTAAAAAATTAATTAAATTGATTTATAATAAAATTGTAGATTAAATTTGAAAATTCTCTATTCGTAAGCCTTCTTTACAAATCTTGCGTTTCTTGAAAGTTTTTGAAAAAAAAATTATTTATTTTGTGTTTTCAATTTTTATTCTTTTTTATTTTTCAACTTTCTCTACTTTTAATTATTTTTTCCTACACCAGAAAGAAACACAACGTTAGCATCATAAAACATATTCCTAATCAGTTGATATTATAAAATATACACCTAATTGTGTATAAATATTTATATCAAGTCTATAACGTTTATAAAACTACAAATAATTCATTTGTCATTGCAAAACATATTCCTAACCAATTCTAATTATAAAACATACTCCTAATGGTATATAAATATTTATATAAAATCTATAAAGTTTATAAAACCACTAATAATTCATTTGTCATTAATACAATATAATTAATTATCTCAATTTCTCTATCTTTCATCCAATTTCTATTCAAATCAATTTTTTCTCCTTAACAATTCAACAACAATATATCCAATTCATACTAATCACAATTTAAGAGATAGTACTCAATGTAATAAATTAACATGGCCTTAATTTTGACCACTGTAAACACTTTTGGAGCATTAATCTATTAGAAATTATTATATATAAGTTGTCTAAACTAATTACCACAAAAGCCAATGATTTATCATATATATAACTTGTGATTGGATGATAATTGTATACAAGTCTTTACTCTATCCATGTATTCTAATTAAATTCTTGAAATAAAAAATTTAATTAAAATAAATTTTTATACTATTCTATGATATAATTACATATTGTTATCTATAATAATTTTATTGCCTGTCTGTCTTTTCATAATAGTTTCTCAAAAAGCCTTACTTATAATAGATTTTTATCATTTGACTATAAGGCATGAAAATTAAGATATAAATAAAAGACTTATATATATATATAATACAAAAATTGATAGAAAACATAAAAATAAAAGGAAAACATTTAATATTCCAAAATTGAAGATAAAAATTTCGAAATTATTCATCAAGAGGATATAAATATTAATTATGCATTATCGTCAAACACTGTTAATTATAGTCATAATTGAGTTGCATTTAAAAAAAATAAATGTAAAATTAGATTTATCATAAGCTTTATTTTTGTTATCTTATATTGTTGTGTTTATTTATTTATGTATTTCTGTTACATGGTTGTTGAACTATCCTGATTCGTTATTTTCATTATACTTGCCTTGACCAACACATAAGCTTCATTAATGTTGAAGAAGGTCATACTTTAAAGCTTCATTATGGGTTTAAACTATATTTATTGTTGTTATTATTATTTAATTTAGTATTACTATTAATCTTTTTACACAAGTCCAAATTTTATTTTTAACTATAATATATAACGACAACAGTAAAAAGATGCACTACTCACATTTATAACGAAATAAATAAACGAGTTCATAAGTAAAACAAAGTTCTTTCACTACGATTATTTTAAGTTAACCAAAATTTACTTTAATTTAAAAAAAAAACTTCAAATTTAACTAAAAGAAAAATCAAATTTGTGTTTATAACCATAACTTTAGTTTAAATTACAAATTATTAAAATCGTTTTTCTTAAAATTTGATGAAAACGTTCCTTTGCCTGCAACTTCAAATTTCATTAATAACCTATCCTTAAATGGCAGGAGGTTAAAAAGAATGAGGAATTGGGCCTAGTTTCTTTTAAAAGTGTGATGCGTTGTAAACCACTTTCATCTATCACCCTTTATCAACAACCATTCTATCTACATAATTATACTTCAATTACAGCTCATTAAACTCATGTAAACAAAATTTTTATCCTTCTACAGATAGTAAAGTAAATTTCAATATTTTCATTTTCTCATTGATTCTGAGTGAAACCTCAGAGTTTTAATCATCAAATGCTAATTCCCAACCCCAGATTAGCCTCTACCAAAAACTCACCAAGTTATTAGTTTGGTTCAAAATCTCTATCCAGTGAAGGGAAACAAAAAAAACAAAATAGCCTGCGTGCGCGTGCACGTAACAAACAAACAAAAATCTCTTAAGTTTATAATTATAAATGTATTTTTTTGTTCTCACACACACACATATATATATAAAAAATGATTTAGAATGAGATTTGATTAGTTAATGTATTGGTTAGTGTTAATAAAGGCAGAGCGCACTAGGATTGTCTTCTCTACTCCGTGCGTGGTCAGAAGCACTGAGAAGACGCAAAAGCTGAAAAGCTTAAACTCTGAAATTTAAAGACCCATCCAAAGCAAACCACTACCAAATCCAATCCTCCCACTCTCTTTCTCTTGTTTTTCCCCCCTCTTCTCAAATTCCACGGGAGAAGACACAAACACAAAACATTCTCGGGAACCGTGACCCAACTTCCATTCCCGGTCTTCGGGTTTCGGACCATCCGCCATTTTCTCAGACCGCAACAAGACAACGCAACCACCTTCCTTGTTTTCCGCTCTTGCTGTTTCTCAAACCCCAAATGCCTCAATAAGAAAAGGGTGGCTTAATAATTTCAGACACTCGCTCGGTGCTTGTTAGAGATGGCCGGTAATAGTAGCTCGGAGGGGTTGGGAGATGATTTCTTCGAACAGATCTTAGCAGTGCCTGAAGCTCCAGTGGGCTATGGCAGAACCGTAGCCACCGACGTTGGAATGTTGCAATTAGGGTCCACAACTCCATCTGCTGCTGCTCTCAGAGGTGGTGGAATCATGCCTCTGGGCCTGAATTTGGAGCAATCTGCCTTTCTAGGCCACCATGATTCCAGAAACCTAGTTGACGACGTTGTTAATGTTGATCCCACCGCTCACAATAATCATCACCACCACCACCACCACCACCATCATCAGCATCTCACTCTCCACAATAACAACTCACCACCCTCTTCTACCGCACCAATCACCGTATGCACCAATCACCTTTACATCTTCTCATAACAATACTCATCACTGTTATTCCTGGATCACGCTCTAGTGCGCATGCAGATTACAGACTGGTTTTAATTTGTCTTTTGCTTACAATTTTAGTTTATTTTTGCGTGTCGTGCAGGATCGCGATTCGATGCATGTGAGAGGTTTGTTTTCAGCGTTTGGACAGTTGCATAGTCCTACTCTTGTTCCCTCTGTCCGCCCCACTCTGTCATCGCCTCCTCCACCTCCTCAGCCCCACCTCCATCTCCACCACCATAACCAACAGGTAACTACATCTTATTATTAATTAATCTAAACTTTTTATCCTCCATCTCTCATTCACCATATTGTCCTTGCTTTTTCACTCTTTCATCTCTAATTATTATTAAGCTATAATAATAATTAAAATTATTCGCTAGTTAATTTACCTCCAACCTATATAAAGACAAACTATTAAAATATATTAACCTTAAAGTTGGATCACTTTACAATGCATAAAGAAGAGATGCCTCTGGAAGTTTAGTAAGTGCTTCATCCATCACCATTCATTCATTCCTTATCACAAATAAAATACTTATTTAACAAATCTCCTAATATTTTATTGTCAAATGATTGTATGTTATATATAAACTAAACCCAAGTTTCATGGGTTTAGAGGCATACTTTACCATTTTACCCAATCCTGTGGATGCGCTTCTGCTAACTTCACTCCCTCAACCACAGTATTCGCATTCCAAGAATCATTGCCTTTATTGCATTCGTGTTTAAAAAATTCCCAGATTTTGTTTTATGCTCAATTTTTTATTATGTTGTTTATATATATTGTTTTCAGTACGAAGTTTGTTTGATGTGTTTTGCGATTTTAGGAGCATATATCCTGGCATTTTCCCCCCTACTCTCTTCTTTATTCCATCTTCTGTTTTGAGGTTTTGCTTTCAGTAATGGACGAGTACTTATTGGTACTGCTTTCCGCCAACGCGTTTTCTGTGCTTATTTTCATTAGCAGATTGTATACTTTTCCACCACGCGTTTTTCTTCTTGACTTTAACACGCATGTCAAATTTTACCTATTGGTAATAAATTTTAAACTACTAAATAATTTTTTGAAGTGTTGATTATACAAGTTAACAATTTTACCATAAATAACATTATGTATTTGGTTAAATAACAGTATAAAAATAATTTTGATTGAATCCCTGTTTCCAACAAATCGCACCACTTATCTCTTATTTTTCTTTTTTTAGAATGTCTTTATTATCAAACAAAAATCATACACATGTATAAGTACTGGTACAAATGGTGAATACGACTTCTCAATCGCTCTCGCTCCAAAGCTGAACCAATAGGCACGCAACAAGTGACTTTGTTTCAATTTCAACACCCTCGTACTGGGTGGGACCCGTATTGACATATATTTCTATTTTGTTAGGGGATGAGATTTTGACATTTTAGAAGGGTAGCAAATGTGCACATTAATAATATTCATGCAGTGGATCCTCTGTCTTCACTTTAAAACCTAAATTCAACATTTTAACGAATATATCTTTGTTGAGAAAAATATGTATTTTTTAATGTTGATGGGTCCTATTCTTGTGGATTCGCACGCATTTCGTAATATACTTGTAGTTATATGTCCATGTAAAGTATAATATACGTGTATACCTGCATGCATAAGAAAAACCTGTTCGGTTTTAGTTTAAGATTGTAGATGTAATAGTAACCTACGACCATTGTTAAGGAACTCCTATTTAAGTTTTTAGTATAGTCTTGATTGGATGAATGCACTATGCCACAAGTTAACAGAAGTTTTTGAAATAACAATATATTTACTAAATAACTATCAATATTTCCGCATATGATAATGGTTATATACTTTGGTTATGTACAATGTTATTTGTGATGTTATTTAGGTAATTATCCCATGCATATTGCAGGCTTTTCAGGGCCAGGGAGGTGGAGGTCCAGCGTCAATGAGTGGCACCCCACAAGCGCCTGGCATTCGCCCTCGTGTGAGAGCAAGAAGAGGGCAAGCCACAGATCCACACAGTATTGCAGAGCGGGTAATCAATTAAGGACACACTTATTCTAAGAACTCACATGCTTCAATATAAATAACAACCAAAAGGGACCAATTCACTGCAGACTAGATCATTTTATTAGGAATATATATGCTTACTGGATTCTTTTGTCCAACAATTGATGTTTTCATTCACTTGTATTGGATGTAGTTGCGTCGTGAAAGAATTGCTGAAAGAATGAAGGCATTGCAGGAGTTAGTTCCCAGCATTAATAAGGTTTGTGCTTTTAATTTGCTATGCAATAATTACATCATTATTCACACTTTTGGCTCATGAATTCTATGCTTATGTTTTCAGAAAAACATACTATTTATACGTATGCTTATGTTTTCAGAAAAATATACTATTTATATGTATGCTTATGTTTCCTAAGAAACTTCCAATTTATTAGTAACCTTTTCTACTAGTGTACGCCTGGATGAATGCTTATGTTTTGTATATCCATTTGTGGTTGCAGACAGACAGAGCAGCGATGCTTGATGAAATTGTGGATTATGTGAAGTTCCTAAGGCTACAGGTTAAGGTATGGAAGCTGTTAAAGAATGTGTATTCCAATAAAACTTTCTTCATTTTCCTGAACGGCTTAATCTATTTTCAAAATTCCTTCCAACAGAAAACTTACATTGAACTTTCATTGATGTCTTTTTGAAATCAGTCCCAGGCACATCATAGAGCTTTACTGAATCTATGTATTGTTTTTATTTTTGAGAAACTTGTTTCAAACTGCCGGGCCTGTGTACATGTTAAGGCTTAATAGTTACTGTGAAGTAGACACATTTTGTTGTGTGTGATCTTTACGAGGAATCAATTGAATAAGAGATGTCTACCAGATTTTTTTAAGCTGCATAATTTCTTTGTACCAATTAACTAAACAAAATAGATTAATAAACTTTCTGTCCTTTTTATCTCATTTAATTTTATTGATATTTTCAAACAGGTCCTGAGCATGAGTAGACTGGGGGGAGCTGGTGCAGTTGCTCAACTTGTGGCTGATGTTCCCCTTTCTGCAGTGGAGGTGATAAATACTCGAAAGATGTTTTGAAATGCTACTTTTCTTCTTTTTTAGTTTCATTCCCTTTTTATCATTTCAATCTACTTTTACTTTATTTTCTTCAAGCACTACTCCCAAATTTTGTACCACGGTACGTATCTAAACCGGGATATGAGATAACATCATAGCACTGCACTACACATGTAAATTTATGTTAGTTTTTTTTATTGTGTCTACTTTGTTTTTTATTGTGTTATTCCCACAACTTTGTATAAATTTTTCTATTTTGATGCTTACAATAGTTTTATTGATTCTATCAGCAAGGGGAGGACATAGAAGGTGGAACCAATGAGCAAGCCTGGGACAAGTGGTCCAATGACGGTACAGAACAGCAAGTTGCTAAACTTATGGAAGAAGATGTGGGAGCAGCTATGCAATTTCTTCAGTCCAAGGCACTTTGTATCATGCCCATATCTCTAGCCTCAGCCATTTTTCGTATGCCTCAATCAGAATCATCAACAGTCATCAAGCCAGAATCAAACAGTCACTGATAGAAGCGAACAAAAGTGTGGTGACAGACTTTACATAATTTTGTTTAGCCAAATTTGCTCCCATTCTTCCACCTTTATGACAAGGGTATTCTACTTTCTTATATAATTTTGTGATGGGATGGAGAAGGATATGTAGTCGGGTGCAGCTGTTCAGTGTTCTCAAGTTTTGTCAAAGAAGAAATAATTGTTAATGAGTAAACCGGAAGAGCCCCGCATGTCCTTGTCACAGTGAAGATCAACATTTTCAATGGCCTTATTGATGTTTTTCTTCCAAATATGTGTGGTGGGGTTGGTGGTGGTGGATGACCAAATATCTGTAGTGGAAGCTCTTTTCTTAGTTTTTTTAATTTTAGTGAGTGGGGAGTGGGGCCATTTAAAAGCAAAGGATGGGTAGGCATGATTTATGTGGACAAAACTTTAATACAAGTTGAATTAAAATATGGTTAGTTATCTTGTAAAGGTGTTTGGAAGCATCTCACAATTGCAAAAGCTAAAGGTATTTTAAAATAATAAAGACATGTTGAGTTTTGTTTGCTTCTAAAACAAGTGAATTCCACCAAAAAATTAGGTGGGAGAAAGTGGAAAAATGACAACTTTGCTAATTTACTCAACAAAACCTTATCTTCTTACTAATACAATATTCATAATCAAAATCGTCAATGCTATAATAGAATTGCTATTTAATATCACGGTTTCATCTCACCCTAAAAATGTTAGAGTTCTGTCAAATATCAATTAACATGACTTTATAGGAAAGATTATGTCGTCAGTTTCATACTAAGAAATTAATTGTGTTTAGAATTACTTTTGAGTTAAAATGATTTTGTGTTGGATTCAAGATGTAACATTGTTAACTTGCTTTAATAATAAAAATATCTAAGTAAAAAAATAATATTATTTTAAAAAAATAACTCAAAATTAATTTTAAAGACAATGAATTGCACTCCTAATTAAGGTTTGAATTTCATATGTTATACTGGATAGAAAGAAAACAAAAGACAAAAAGTACTTTCAAATATAAAAGAAACTAAACATATTTAAAAAGACTCATAATATATAAATGTCAATTACTAATTTCACTTTGTTCACTTGTCATAAAAAATCTTTATATAAAAAGTGTACACACTGTAATAATAAAATTTTAAAAAAACTGCATATATGTAATAAAATTTTAAGAAAATTATGAATTATGTTCTATAAAAATTTTATATTAGTTGCAAAAGGAATTAGGAAGAAAAATTTTATTTCACCTCTATTCTAGTTTTAAATTTTGTTTTTAATAACATAACATTTATATTAATTATAATTTTTAAATAAATATTCACTTTTCATATATTTTTAATAAATTATACTCCATTCCGTTATGTTTTTAATAAAAGAATACTCACTTTCCATGTCTAATTTATAAAAAAATAATTTGTTTACAAAAATTATTTAATTTTTATATTTCAGAATTTTTATTTTTATTTTTCAAAATTTTTATATAAGTTTTAGCTTATATAATACTTTCAAATAAATAAAAAGTGAGTACTAATTATTAAAAATATAAGAGTGTTATTTCGTATTACCTCGAGAAACCAAATGCAATTTCTCCATTTTGAAAATTGAAACTATCAATGTTTTACTTAATTTTAAATATATCCCATTCCTACATGTTAAAAATCACTCTTCAATCCTCAAATGCAGAGATGAAGTAAAAATAAATAAATAAACAAAAAGAAAGACTCATCTTTAATTTAGTAAGAAATCATACACATTTAAGAAAAAAAATACTAAATAAAATTTTTTTGGAAAACTATTTAAAACAAGGATAACTGGATAATGAAAATGTCCGGCACCTTTTAAGAAAAATTGAAAGAAAAGCAGATCCATTTAGAATAAATCACTATTCATAAATCAAAGAAAAAAAAGTAAATTAAATTAGTTCACTTTATACTACTTTGAAACCATTAGAAAATTACAAAAATAAAGTCATTCATTCTAAACAACAAAGAATCAAGGCTATAACAAAGTTATTAGATAAAGTTCAAGGAATTCTAAATAATTTTACTTGAACAACAACAACAAAAAAATTCATTGTAAAAATGAAATTAATTTAATTTCTTAATAGCTTTTAAAAATTATATTTGATCCAATTTCCTCTATTAATAAGGAAATAGAAAAATTGAAAGAAATTACTTACCTTAACTTTTATCCTACTGTTAAATAAATAATTTGTTTTTTGCAACTGCTTAGCCACACCACTATATGGCTTATAATTTGGATTCTCAACATCCAATTCTTATGGGTTGGGTTTGATTTCAGCCCATACCAAAATTTATAATTGTTTTAGTC
Source organism: Lablab purpureus (assembly GCA_030347555.1). Taxonomy (NCBI): domain Eukaryota; kingdom Viridiplantae; phylum Streptophyta; class Magnoliopsida; order Fabales; family Fabaceae; genus Lablab; species Lablab purpureus. The sequence goes on from CM059260.1 coordinate 29,487,772, forward strand.
GCATCTGACTCAGACTCTTTGAACCACTTTGAGAACTCTGGAAAAAAATATCAGCAGCTTTTGAGATTCAAACATTGTTTGAGAATTTTAGTATATTTATTAGTGCAGATAAATTTTGTAATAATAAATCAGAAAAAAAATAAGCAATTTTTATTAATCTGAAAATTATAATTTATGATTTTCTTACCACAAACACTAATTTTAATTATATTCTATCATAACATGTAATCAATTACTAAAATAGTTTAGTTTTCACATCTATTTTAAACTCCTAATTCAGCAATATGAAATTAAGTGAATGTGAACAAATGAGGGGACTGATATGATTCTTTCCAACTCCATCACTTCAAATTGCATTTATAGGGAGAATAAAAAGATAAAAAAACTCTTAATATTCATGTACCTCTAATTTACTTTCTATTTTTTATTTTTACAAATCTAAAAACTATTGTCTTCATTTATAATTCTGAAGACCATCCTTTCCTTAATCAATTAGAGTATAATGTTGGGTTTTGAATTGTGTAATTAAAAAGTTATTTTTTAATTTTTAAATTATATAATTTGAAAATCATTTTTTAAAATTAAATACACATATTATTTTACTAATGAATTTTTTTGGATCATAAAATTTAAAAGTTAACATTTTAAATGTATTTTGATTTTTAGATTACACAATTCAATATTTTTTTTTTGAATTCTGTAATTTGAAAGTTAAAAATAACTTTTAAATTATACCATCTGAAAAGCAAAATTTTAAATATATTTTTACTTTGAAAGTGTGTAATTGGAAACATAATGGAATTATACAATCTGAAATAAAGTTATACCATTTAGAAATACTGAAAATATCAAGATATTTTTAGGCCTTTTTAAAATTATGAGACTCTATGTTGAAAGCAAGGAGGTGAAAAAAATCACCCTTAATTTTGTTACTATATTTTTTGTTGTTAGGCCCAACTATCCATTTAGTCCACCGCAAGCAAATTTCAGGAGTTTATCAAAATCAAGTCTCTTTCGTATATTTTGGCCCAATTAAGTATAAACTTATGATTGTGGTAATATTTAAACTTCTACAAAACAACCACAACTTGGATTATAATCTAATTGACCTAATTTAACATTATACTATACATTTATTGGTGTCAACTTTTTCATATCAAATTGTATATCTCATTCCATAAGATCATGAACAATCTTTAAAAAAACATAAAATGATTATTTTTTTTAAGTATTGCTAAAATTTTTTATTAACAATTCAAGTGAGACAAATATGTTACTTTTATTCTTTCTGTTTCAAATTATAAGACATACTTTTGAAGGAAATCTTGTTTTATAATATAAGGCGTTTTAAAATTTTAATAATTTTATTTTATTTTTCTTATATATCCTTATTAATCACGTTATAGAAAAAGAAATTAAATATCAGGAATTAAGAATTAATTTCTTTTTATTAGTCTAAATCTTTTACTATCATCTATTAATATTATATTTTAATTTTTTATTAAAGTGGTAATAGCAAGTAAGTTTAATTCAGAATTTCTATTTGCAATTTGGTGGGAATTGAAAATTTTGATTGAAATTTTAAAATAAAATTTAAGTATAGTTATTTGCAATTCAGTGAGAAATAAAAATTTTGATTGAAATTTTAAAATAAAATTTGAGTATAGTCATTTGAAATTTGGTGGAAATTAAAAATTTTGATTAAAATATTTATTTAAAATAATTAGTAGTTTTGATTTTAAATTATTTAGAAATAATTCTGAAATGATTTCTTAAAATTCTAATTTTAATTAATTTATAATTTTATAAAAAAATTAATTCATTTATAAATACTTCTCGTTAAATTTTAATTAATTTATTTAATAGTAATTAATAAAAATAAAAATTTATAAAATACTAAATAAATTAATTATTTTTATTAACACGTGAAAATTTGTCAAATAATTGAGAACGAAAGAAATAGTCAATATAAAAAAGTCAACCAAGTTGGTGCTTTATCTCCTTCACATTATCACATACAAAAGCAGAGAAAAAAAACCATTTTAGTTTGCACTTACTAATCAGATAAAATATAACTTTACGCTTCATTCGTATCAAACCAGATAAAGATATCAAATCATGTTTTTAAGTATAAATCAATCTTTTTTTGTAATTCTTACATGTTACGTTGATATAAATATTCAATACAAAAATTCACCCAAATACTAAGATTTCTAATGAGTGTTTGCTTTAATTTTATAATAATCATATAATTAACAACGTATTAATCGTTTAAACATTTTCTTTTAACGTCTCTCTTTCACAACATAAAAAATGGTCTGCTTATATAAAAAGGGAAATTAATTAATTAAGATTTATGTAATTTACAATATCACATTATTTTATAAATTCTATATTTAAAAGGTATTTTAAAAAGTAATGTTAAATATAAAGTTTCTTTCACATGTATTATATATATAATTTGTATATTAATGAAAGGTATTTGACATTCTATATATATAAATCAAAATTATGTAGTATGTATATTTTAAAATAATTAGAATATAAATTATTTGATAATTTTTTTATTTTTAGTTAATTTTCATAAAATACAAAACACGTTCAATCTAATATATATTCGTAAATTGACAATTATATTAATTATTATTACATTGTTTATAGAACTATTAAATGATGAAATAGATACTAATATATAAGCGAAGGAAACGTGTTTTGATATCTCTTCCATATTAAAGTTGTATTTAAGGTTTTGCCTTATCACATATGGAAAGGTGAAAAAACTTGACAAGTTAGCCATTTTTATTAATGTTATAATTACAGAAAAAAGTCGTTACCACGTTTTAACGAATGAAGCAATTAAAATTCACCTATTTTTAAGTAAAAACCTTTTAAAAATATTATTTAAATTTGTACTTCCATAAACTCACCTTATATAAAAAAATATATCCATTTAGTATGTATTTTAAAAGGTCTTTAATTTTTATAAACTTCATTCCTTTTGCAAAATCGCGGGTTAAATGAGTAAAATCGTACATATAAAAGTATATTATGATTTTTTATCATTAATTTGTATAACAATAATTTACTCAATCAATTTAACAATGTATAATCAATAAAAATAAAATAAATAATTTTTTGATTGAATTGAACTCAGTAATAATCAATAGAAATAAAAAATATTAAATTTTAGATTGAAATAAATTTAGTGATAACTTATAAAAGAAATAAATATTAGATTTTAGATTGAATTTGACCTAATATTAAAGATTTTGTATAGTCTGCAGTAGGTAAAAACCACTTAATCCGCGGGTTATACTGATCGAATATAAAAAAATTCGTACTAAAAATATATCAAAAAATATATATTTTTGAATAATATGGGTAGGGACGGACTTTTAAATAAATACACAACCATAATTAGGAGACTAATCACATTTATGTGAAACGTGTGGTTCAATAGTTGGTAGGTACCTATGAAATAGTAAGAGTGATGGTAACTAAGACATATAGTCATTGAAGGAGAAATTAGGGGCAGAAGAGACACGAACGTAGGACCACTGTCTTACAAATTAATACAATGGATGGGGTCAATTCCACACCACACGAGGGTGTGAATAGTGAATTGGTGGGATTGGTTGCTATCATACAATGAGCCCAATGGGTCCAACGGGCCCTCTCTGTCTTTTCTTTCTTTATTGAAGTCACTGTGGATGACAACATTTATGTTGAAAATTAAAGTGACTTACTTTTCACATATTATTTGATTTTATTGATTTTATCCATGTTTTTGGTCAAACGCTTCATAAAAAGCTTATTCAATGCGCTCTACTAAAAACTTTACATCCTTACATTTGAATATATTTTAAGTTTTAATTATTTTACCAATGAAACAATTGAATTAAAAATTAAGAGATTTATTCGCATTATTAATTATTGAAAAAAATAAAACCCTAAAAATAACAGGCAAATTTTTCGGATGAAATTTGAAGTTGAAATGATGAAAAATAGCTAAAGTTACATAATTAAAACAGCGGTGGATTCAATTGTGTGTATAATTCAGCACCCATATAACAATTCCTTGAGCAAGAACTACCAAGATTCCTCTGTTTCATTAAAATCACCATCACAACTCCCAAGAATATTGTTCAATAGATTCGAATCACGTCAAGGCAAATTCCTTTCACTCCACCATCAAGTTAATCAGGTTACGTTATGTGGAGGAAAATCATTGAATCTGCACTCCTATCCTTTGTTAATTGCTTCTAAATTTGCAGCTCCCACAAATTTTGCATACTTGCTTTTCTGCTAGTGGTTGGTGAGTCGGTGGACAGGGTTAGTTCAATGTCTCAATAAAAGAAGCTCTTATCCTAATCTCATCAAAATGTCCCTTCACTTCTGCCTTTCCCAATCTTTCATCATTTCTGCAAACTTTATCTTTACACTTTTCAATAAACCAATTACCCATTTCATCACACTATTCTGGCTAAGGATCACCACAAAAATTAGACAAGTAACGTTACCTTTTCCCCTTTCCTTTTCTTTCACCCTATTTCTTTGGGTGTCTCATGAATGGTGTTTTGTGTTAGAATGGCAAAATTCCACACTTTGCTGAATGCAACAACGGTTAATTAATTTTGTTACAATTACCTTGTTCAGCATGCAGGAATATTCTGTGCACGATAGAGAGACATACAAAATTATTTAACTCTTGTTTTTTTCGTACAAATTATTTAAGCCATGTTTATGAAACCGAAGACAAGGAAACATTTAATGTTGTTGGACCCCTCACTCGAGGGTGGCTTTACATGGGCACCGCGGAAAGTGGACAAAAGATGAGAGCTGCTCACAGAATACATATCATATGAACCCTAATTCTAAACTCTATCATTTCTTTATACTAATTGTAATTTTTGTGAGAATAATTCTAAAACCTCGAAACAAAATAGACAAGCTCAAAAGAGTACCACCATACCTACCCATAAACAAAGGGAGTACTACAATAATGAAAAAAAAAAAAGATTCCTTCATTGATTGTGTTCCTCTAGAAATTAAATTCAGATTACTTTACGCAATGATTAACAAGGTCATCAATTAAAAAAGTTAAAGTATTTTCTTAATCTGTATTCGCTCTAATATAATTTGAATAGTAGAACCTTTGTATAACATCTTACTAATTTCTTACTTGTTTTGCAGGATGAGTAAATTTATTTCACCATCAATTTTATTTTAGCTTGATCGTGATTTCGAATAGGTTAGGAACTGCAATTAGCGATTTAATATTTGTTTAAAGTTATAAGTTAAAATATAACGATTACATAAATGAAATGAAATTGTGTTAATTTGAAATTAAAAGAAATTTTGAATAGTAGAAAGAAATAAAGTAGAAGGTGGAAAGAAAAGGGCAAGCGCACCACAATCATTCTCATCACACATCACTCATGACGTCAGCCACCCGACAACCCACGGATGATCCGACAGCGGCTAACCCCACACGTGTCACTATCTGAACCCTCCCCTTCCCTCACCCCATATATGACCAAAACCATCCTGCACCCGACACTTCTTCTTTCCACTTCCCAAACCCTCTCTTTCCGTTTCGCTTTCAACGAAGACTTCACTTTCCCAATCACCTGAGAGAAAAGGATACCTACCCTTCACACGCACCTCTTCTGTTCCTCTCTTTCTGTTCTCTTCTCCTTCTGCTCTCCACTGTCTTCTGTCCAACAAGACCACAACATGATTAACTTCGAAGAAACCGAGTTGCGACTCGGCCTCCCTGGTGCCTCTGCCAGTGATCATGGCGAGTTAACGTTGAAGCCCACTGCTGGCAAGAGAGGTTTCTCTGAAACTGCTTCTGTTGATTTGAAGCTCAATCTTTCTTCCAATAACGACTCTGCCTCGGCTTCACCGGCTACAGAGAACCCCAAAGACAGCACTACTACACTTGAACCTCCTCCTCGGGCTAATGACCCAGCAAGACCACCTGCAAAGTGAGTTCTTTTTCTTCTTGGTATTTACTTGGACTTTTATTACATATTTTCTTTCCATACCGAACTTGCTTTATTTTATTGGTTTGAAGTTTTAGTTTAAGAAAAGAGTGGAGGAATCTATTTCTTCTTTGCTGTGGCTTTTTATTTCTCTTGTTTGATTTGTTCTTTGATCTATAGGCCATTAGGTATGTAATATGGATCTTTTCTGAGACATGGAAAGGGTAATATAGCAGATTAAAAAAACCATCTTGTACTTGTTTGTAAAAGGAAATTAGATTAGCAGATTTCGTTCAATCTGGGAAACTGTGATACACGGAATATAACTTAGCAGAATAGGGACCTTATCTTTGCTCGTTTGGAGAGTGTAGATCCGAGGAGGAAGAAAACAACAACTGATCGGTTAAACTTTGACTTGAAAAGATAATAGAAAGGTGCAGCTACAAGTTACTTAGAAGATTGGTACTGGTGGAAGGTCGTAGCTGAGTAATTAACTATTATATTTCTTAGTTCTGATCTCTGGCTAACTTTACTAGCCCAACTTGACAATTTAATGGAATATTTTACAGATGCTGGTTGAATTTGATTGTAAAAGAATTTGAATTTAAACAATTCAACTGTAATTTTTTTTTTGCAAGTTGTGAAGTTTTTTTCATAAACAAAAGATATAGTTAATAATGAAATTGATAAAGTTGAGCAAAAGATGAGTGTTTAAATTTGCAACAATTTTGTACTAGTTTGATTCAACTGGAGTGAAAATGAAATGAGAAGACCATTAAACCAAACTTTAACTTTGATTGGAGAAGATTTTTGTGCATGGCCATTAAAATGATTTCTACCATAAAACCAATGTTAAAGAGTAGAGTGAATTGAGGTGACAGGTATAGTTTTGTATGAATTGAAATCGGTTAGGGGTAGGTTAAGTAATTATTAGAAGGTAAAACTTAGGGTGGGTGTGTAATTGAGTATTGAAGTATGAAAAGAAAAGTGTAGGAGAGGGATGGGAAGCAAGGGTGATTTAATTTATGCGGATGACATGGTTGGTTGTCGGGTAGACAGAGGAAAAGGACAAGACAGAGGGAATCTTACTTTTTCCGTCGATTCAACTCTTTGAAAGGGTGAATTCCAGCCAAAACATAAAAGGGATAAAAGTCCACGCCCCTGTCCTGTCACCTAACACATTTCACATTGTCATTCCTCACCATCTTCCCCCTTTACTAATTCAAACCCTCCATCTCCATCCAATCCTACCAATAAAAAAGTAGAATTCAGAATGTTAAAGAATTGGTTGAATTGATTTGCAGGGCACAAGTAGTGGGTTGGCCACCGGTTAGATCTTTTAGAAAGAACATAGTGAATGTTCAAAGGAGCAACAATGAAGAGGGTGAGAAGAGTGGAGGAGCAGCATTTGTGAAGGTGAGCATGGATGGTGCGCCTTACCTACGGAAGGTGGACATAAGGTTGTACAAGAGCTACCAAGAGCTGTCGGATGCGCTGGCCAAGATGTTCAGTTCCTTCACAATTCAGAAGTGTGGGTCCCAAGGGATGAAGGACTTTATGAATGAGACCAAATTGATAGACCTTTTGAATGGCTCTGATTATGTGCCCACATATGAAGACAAGGACGGAGACTGGATGCTGGTCGGCGATGTTCCCTGGGAGTCAGTCTCATTCATTCATTCATCCATTTTTTCTTTTCCTTTCTCTTACATTGTTCATCCAATCTTACTTGCTATTTATCACAAATTTCACAGAATGTTTGTTCAATCATGCAAGCGCCTCCGCATTATGAAAGGTTCTGAGGCAATTGGTCTTGGTTAGTCATGAATTTATATCCTAAGAAATTTATATACAAATAAAAAAACATTAAAATTATTATCTTACATTGTTTATTCAAATTCACAGCGCCAAGAGCCGTGGAGAAGTGCAAGAACAGAAGCTGAAGTGGTGTCAGGAATCAGCAACAACAATCGGCTAGGTTGTTCATCGGAGTCAGTCACAACGCACAAGGACCTCATTGACTCGAGCAAGATTGAGTCTGATATAGGAATAATAAGAGTTTTATTGTTGCTATTGTTATTATTTTATTATTAGTATTATGTGTCTCTGTCTTCTTTTTAAAAAATTTGTTAAATGTGTATTATATGGATGAGAAAATAGTTGGAAATTGGATAGGGAGAAGAATAATGTAGATGTTTATATGCTCCCGTTTTTGTTAAAAATATGTGACTTTGTTTATTGCCAGCTTGCCTAATGATAATGTAAATGTTTTTCAGTTTATGTTTTGGTTTTGTCCCCTCGGATTCTCAATTATGCACACTGTGTAAGATTCCTTCACGTTCTGCACAAAACAAAACTCTCTTCTCTGTCAAATTACAAGGACTTGGTTGGCCAAGGATCTTGGGTAGCCTATGATCTATGAACAAAAAGATAAGGTGGACCCTGCTCACGTGATTCCTGTACTGCCCTTTTATTGCCGGATCCACTGATTTATTTCTCATGTTCCCTCCTTTTCTTTAATATTATCATTTTTAGTTCTCGATGAGCCTGTTAACCCAAAACTTTCATTTTTTTTAAATTTGTTTACATAGTTGTGCAGTTCCTTTTTTTTATAATTTTATTTTGTATATTAGTTATTTTATTATATTTTAAAATTTTGAATTTATACTGTATTAATTTTAGTTATATATTTTTTTAAATTCCGTTCAAGTTGTGAAATTATATTAGATATATTTTTTTAATGTATACCGGATTAATTCTGTGGCTCCACCAGGAAAATTTTCACAGATCATATGCTTATGTTTACTTGCTTTAACCTGTTGGGTCTTTATGTTGGGCTGGCGTTGGCCCTTCTTCCTTTGCAATACACCTGATCTTAAGAAAAAAATATTAGTAATTAGACCCAACTAGATTTGGGCATATGTATGGACCCAGAAAATGGCCTCGGTTAAGAAAACTTGATCACCCTTTCTGCCTTTCTTTATTGTATAAATAACTTTGTATAATGGTATAGACCAAACAGATTTGTATAAATTGCTTTTTGGGAGAATTCATGGAAGAACTGGCTAATTGATAAAGTATTAAATAAAGAAAAATTAATTTTCTTTTACCACCGAAGTTTGGTCAAAGAGCGTCACTGCAACTCTAATTGCGTGTTGAAAAGACTTGAGATAAGATCTCTCTCTCCTTGGTTCCTTATGATAAGATCTCTCTCCTTGGTTCCTTATAACCCGGTTTCATGTTCATGATAATCGGCAATCCACCCGTTTTGAAATTTTATTAGAAGATGCGTCATACACACACAACATAGAGTGAAATTAAGCACAGGCAGCCATATTTTTTACTGATATGACTATTGCATAAAAACTGTGAACTTAAAAAAATCTTTTTATTGATGTACACATACTACTACTACAAAATCTGGTTCAACCAGGGTCCTATCCTAATCGTACTCAAGAATCACAGCACAAATGACCTTTTATCATATGCAGACATATGACATACAATTCAGATTATCTAGGGACAAATCAATGAATGACTGAAACAAATAATTGAGTTAGCTTTCGTGTGTAAAGCAAAAAACAAATAATTGAAAAAACAAATAATTGAGTTAGCTTTCGTGTGTAAACCAAATATATATATATATATAGACAGATAGATATAGATAGATGTTTATGGAGCTTCCATATCCAACTGTCAGACACTCCCAATGACAATTGTTGAACCTACAATAATAACACTTAAACAAGGCTTACCAGAACCCCCTTCAATGAAGTTCAGAAGAGTTCAGTTACATATCTAACTCAACAACACCTCTAAATCAAACTTCTAGATCATCTATTAGTCGACAAAGCTATAACCCGTAGCATAATATGGCTGTTCAGCATGACATTTAAGAAAATAATGTTCAACATATTAACTTTACAATGAAAATTACACAAAAAAGAAAAATTAGACATTACTTGCCCAATGCATCTTTATCAGGACTTCTAACAGTGTAGGACTTGTAACATGGTCACCCCTTAAATGACTGCTTTCACTCTATCTCTCACACTGGACCCAACAATAGTCTTTTCACATTGAAAAAAACTGGTCATTAGAAGAAGTTACTAGAATAACAAAAGTAGGAACATCGAAAGCTAACAATTGAAGACTAAATATCCAATAAAATACTACAAATCATACCTACATCAAACTAAAGTCACACTGTTAAATAAAGTACCAAGCACAGTGAAAATTCCAAGCAGGAAAGACAGTTTATATCCAAAGCAGAAACTGCCTATAAATTCCAAAAAACCTGATGGGCCTTCCGTTTAACTGAGATGCCAGGAGGAATTCCAACAGCTCCTTCACCACAGCCAGAACTTGAAACTATTGTAGCAGCACAGATCCGATAGTTCTTCCTAGTTGCCCTAGTTGCAAAACAGTCTTCGCAAGTAATTTGGATGATAACAACAATGATGCCAGATCGTGGCCTGATATCCAGCCACCAATTCTACACCGAGATTCTTCTGTAAACATTTGGTGCAGAATAACTCTAGGAATAATCCGGCTTATTTTTCTTGTTCCATAAACTACAAAGTGAACTGTTACAATCTGATCTGTGCTCAAATTTTATGCTTGCCTTTCCAGTTTCCAATGCTGTAAACTCGGCAATAAACCTTCAACAGAAGCATTGGATATTGGCTTATTATGAATTGGACAAAGAATGAAAAGCCACAGCTAACTAAAACAAAATTAAACTGACAACATTTTATAATTCAATTGAGCCTTTCTGTGAATCTAGGACTTTCTAAAGTTCAGTAGTCAACATTATTGTTACAATCATTTCTCATTTAAATTGTACTATTTTCAGTTATCAATATCAATAATTGATTATGAACCCGTCATATTGATTCAGCTGGGTGCTCCTACAAAGGAAGCCTTTCCATACAAGAATTTATCTCAGAATAGGCAACACTAACCAGGAGACAAAGAAAACGATGATTAAACAGGGAAATCTATTCCAAAAAACCTTTGAAGTACACAAAATATGATCATTAACGACCCATCACACGATTGGGCTTCTTCACAAAGCTCAACCGAATCTGTTTCAGGCGGCTTCTCTTCCTAGCCATTTTCTCAGGCAAGGTTTCCCTCTTCTTCACACCCTTGACAACCTTCTTCTTCAGGTACCTTGGGTCAACAGCATAATCTTTAAGAATCACAGGCAGTCCTCTACTCTTTGCTTCATTGAACAGAACATTAGCCCTATCAACACGATTGTGGGCGCCCAATTTCCCCATTAATAAGTCATAAGTTTTAACCCCAGGCTCACACCCATCAGCCTTCATCATAGCAAACACACTCAAAGCATGATCAATCCTCTCAATGCCACACAAAATCCTGAGGAACTGATAGTAGGCCTTCTTGTCAAGAAACTCACCATACCCAGCAGACCGCATCCTATCGATCATTTCATCCCCCTCCTCCAACCTAGCAGCTTGGTACAAACTCCTAATCAGCACAAGAAAAGTAGAATCGTTAGGATGACACCCCCACTCCCCCATACTATGAAATAACCTCAACGAATCCTCGGTCTTCCTAATCTTACACAAATTATTTATCAACACATTGAAAGTCTCCACATTCCTGGGAACACCACGGTACTCCATCTCTACCAGCACCTTCTCCGCCTCCGAATCAAGCCGAAACGGATCCTTCTCGCGACAAAGTTTACACACGCAATCAAGCATGGCATTGTAAGCCCCTACACCAAGCTCAAATCCTCCACGATACATCTCACCGGCGAGCCTCTGAGCTTCCTCGAGCTTCCCATCAATGCACCAGCCTCTGATCAACAAATCACACGTTGCTTCGTCGGGGAAAAACTCCCTAGCCAAATCCTTCACCATCCGCTCCGCGTAACTCGCGAAGCCCTTCGAACACAGCTTCTCCACGACTACCTTCAGCGAACAGCGATCACGCTTCAACCCGTAGTCTCTCTCCATTCGCTCGAAAAACTGAACCGCCTGGCTGGGGCGGCCCGCGCGGACGAGGCGGTCGATCGCCGATTCCAGGGTCTTGGGTCCGGCGCCGGCGCCGGCGGCGGAGAGGAGGTCATGGGTGGCTTTGAAGTCCTTGCGACGGCCGAAGTAATCGATGAAATAGGAGAGTGTGTCATCAGTGTGTGTGAACTGGGGATTGGAAGAGAGCCACTGTTGGAAGCCTAATACAGTGCGGCCAGCTTGGGGGGAGAGGTTTAAGGTTTGGAGAATCAAATCGGGGGTTGGAGTGATGTGGGAGAAGCTGAGGTGGAGGCGCTGCGAGACTGAGAGAGGGTCGGAATCTGGTTCTTTGAGAAGCTCCGAGGAGAGAGAATGCGCAGTTGGATCTGTTTGGGTTTCCGACGAGAAATGTCTGGTTATGAAGAGGGAAGGAGAGAATTGAGTCCTGGAATGGAAATGGGTAGAGGAATTTCGATGAAAGAGAGGAGGAGGAGGAGAAGGTGGATGAATCGGAGAGGGAGAGGGAGAGGGAGATGTCAATGAAAAGGGACGAGAACGGAGTAAGAGCCTCCGAAGTTGCAGAGACATGTTTAGGGTTTAGAACGTGTGAGAAGAGAAGAACATGATGAGGAAGGAGGAGCAACTACAAGATACAAGGTAAACTTGGCAACACCAAGTTAGCCCAATTCAACTTGGGCTTTTGGCATAAGATTTTCAGCCCAAAAAAAATAAGCGGTCTAAAACTTATGGGTTTGTAATAGATTTATTTAAAAAATATGTCTGTGAAACGTGCTATGCAAAGGTAAAAATTTATAGATTATTACATTTATATAATTCCGTAACTAGGCTTAATTTTTTTTTAAATTAACTTCCATCATTCTTAATATGATTCTTCATTGGTTTAGATCAATGCAATAACTTAAATTAAACCAATTAAATTCGTTTAGATTTTTAGTTTAATTATATTCAATGGAAACTAAATTAGTTTAATGCTAATTGGTTTAAGTATGAATTTATGATTTACAAATATAAATGAATTCAAACCAATTTTTCTGTTCGTTATTTTTTTTCCATCGGTTTCGTATTTCAGATATTTCTTGCTCCATCTATTTTTTCTACTAGTGTTTTGTTGTTGCGTTATGTCTTATCTTTAATTTGTTGTTGATCTTTATTACAGCTACTTGTTTTTAAGGTGGAGTTACATATTTCCTGTATCTATAACTTTTTGTAGCATTTTTATTTTATATAAAATTTATTTTCAACAATTACTTTATATTAACGTTTATTGAAAAAAATCAAACATTTTTATTAAAAGTAAGTATAAAAATATTTTTAATATTTTTGCATAAAGAAAAATGTTATAATAATATTTTTAATATTTTTGTATAAAAAAATGTTATAATTGTTGTGCATATTAATAAAAGAATTAAATATATTTTTAGTTTTTGAATTATTTGTCAAAATTGTGTTTTATCATGAGAAAAATTTTAGACTTATTTCGTCTTTATGTTTTATAAACTTGTATAAATGATCTTTGATAATGTCTCATAATTCATTTTTATCTTTTTATTTTACTTTTTCATAGTTTTCTATTTCACTATCATCTCTTTTTTTACATTCTTTCACTCTTTTACCTTCTAATTTCTCTCATTTTTTTTATATATTTTTTTATTTATCTTTAATAATCATTTATATATGTTTATAAAATATAAGGATGAAATAAATTTAAAATTTGTCAAAAATAAAACACAATTTTAACATATAATTCAAAGACTAAAAATATATTTAACCTTTAATAAAATTATGAAAACTTCTCCTTATAACATTTTGGTATATCAACAAAACAAAAATACAATTACAATTATTTTGATATTGTTTAACTTTTTAACAACATTGAATCAACACAAATTTTAAAATTATCATTATAAACTTATTTAACCATTAGGGTAATTAATTATCATAATTGACATTGTATTTTTTTACATGACATATATATAAAAAATTAAAATTCAAATAAAATATTACATATTTTTAAATATAACGAAAATACTTATTATTGAAATTCAATAACACATAACATGTGGGGCATATATATAACATTAATTAAAATTTATCGACAATTTTTTTTATCTTGTCCCTCAATTATAAATTATCGTATGATAAAATTGTTGACTTTTTCAATAATATAATTAAAAGATCTATGTAAGGATTTCGTTTATTTCTAATCATTTAAAGCATAAAAAGATTATGAGATGAAACAAAATTAAACTCATTAAAAAAATTAACCATACACAAGAATCGAATAAAATTATATTATTGTTAGAATTAAAATAATTAATAAAGAGTCAAAATTATTACGAGATTATTAAATTTCACTACATCGTCATAAAACAAAATAATATCCTTATGTACTTAATATATTTTTATACATATATAAAAAAACCAACTTATGCATATATAGTATAATAAAAGAGAAGTGATATGTTGACACTTTTATTGGAAAACACATTCACTTCACACTTCAAAAAATTAATATTTTAATTATATTTTTTTCAAAATTTTAATATAAAAGATTAATATATATTATTATATTACTAAAATGGATTGTAAAATAGGATTATTTTGTCTTATATGATGTCAAGATATCACAATAGGCAAGAAAATAGTAAGGTTAATAACATCACTCTTTTCAGTTCCCACTGCCTATGGTTTTACCATAGATGGTACTGATATATATAGGTGGCACAGGCACAGGCACTCCTCTTGCAGGCACAAAAAAGTTATCAGAAGAGAGTGTGAGTTTTGCAGAGTTGAGTTGAGAATGCAGAGAGGGTTAAGATTATTGGGTGCAGTGTGGTGTGCGTGGTGTGTGATGGCAGTAATGTTAGCGAGTGGTCAGAGTGCGAACAACGTGAGGTCTACATATCATTTGTATAACCCTCAGAACATTGGTTGGAACTTGAACAGTGCCAGTGCCTACTGTGCTACCTGGGATGCTAACAAGCCTCTGCAATGGCGTCAAAAGTATGGCTGGACTGCCTTCTGTGGACCTGTTGGCCCTCGCGGCAGAGATTCTTGTGGCAAGTGCTTGAGGGTACCCACCTATTTTTATCTCTCTCCATAACAACCAAATCATAAAAAGTAGACTATGTTTTATGCATGTATTTATGGATCTTTGCAGATATGACATCCATCTTTTAACGTTGGCATATATATTGTATACTGTTACTGGGTCAGGTGAAGAATACAGGAACTGGGGCTGAAGCTACGGTGAGGATTGTGGATCAGTGTGCCAATGGAGGTTTGGACTTGGACGTCAACGTGTTCCGACAATTGGACACCAATGGAGTCGGAAACCAACAGGGTCACCTTACGGTCAGCTACCGCTTCATCAATTGCGCTGACTGAACTCACTTTATGTCATCATCTATATCTGTAACCCCTAATAATATATAATATATAACACCGCTACACCTCACAAATAAAATAAATAAGCGGTGTTGGAATCAAATTTAAATAAATCAGACGGTGCTATTCCCAACCACTTCTTCCATTCTCTCTTATGCTAGCTAGCTGCTTCATTAAAGGGCTTTTTGATAAACATGCCATACCTATTTGGTGTACCGTAATTTGCAGAATTTGTTTCTTAATTGTTTTCAATTTTCTATCTGGTTACAACTAATCAAACTTTTTACTGATTTAATAATCTTTATAAATCGGATTAATTAAGTTATTTTGCTAAAGAAAGACGAGCTTTTGTCATTTTTATGTGATTTCCTCTTGGCTAATCACTACCATTGATTCATTTTGGCCTTATTAAGCTTGTCCAAGATCATCTATTCTTCTGATATAATACATAGGTATTTCGGCACCAACGATACATATAACTATACTTTGTATTAATTTAATTATCTTTTCTAATTAGATTAACTAAGTGGTTTAACTAAAGAATAGATTAACTAAGTGGTGAGCTTTGTGATTTTCATGTGATTTGCTCATATGTTGAATTTTAATCGAATTTCAATAACTGTAGTGTAGTTGAGTTCTCTTATATTTGTATTATGATTATTCATAATCATCCACTATTTCCTATAAATGTATACATCATTTCAATACCAATGAAACAAATAACAAAAATTTATACTTAATTTAACCATATTTTTAAATTGAATTAATTAAGTTATCGTTTTGATAAAAATGTAAGTGAATTCTATCATTTCCATGTAACTTCTTCCTGATCAATCATCATCATTGACTTATCTTAACCTTGCACTAAGTCTGTTCATGATAGTTTACTCTTTCCATATCATACATACAATATTTCAACATAAGATACAATTAACCAAATTTTTTATTAATTTAACTAATTTTTTTGAAAATGGATTAACCAATTCATTTTGCTAAAGATACAACTGAGTTTTATCGTTCTCATATGACTCCCTCTTTTCCAATCACAACTAGTGACTTCTCATGACCTTGAACCATGAAAAAAAAAGGTTGGGGAAGGAAGAGAAGGCAAAGAGATTAGAACAAGAATGCAAAGTGAAAGGGGGTCAAAAGGAAAACAAGAAGAAGAAAGGAGTAGGTGGTGCAAGAAACACAAAACACTATAAAAGAGATGAATAGAACAATGAAAGAAAGTCTAAAAAACAATTACAAAGAAATGAATGACATTGAATTCCAACATTACACATAACGAAAATAAATAAATAATAGTCCAGGCGAAGGTGTTATTTTGTGGTATACCAAACATTATTTTTCATTAAAACCAAACCAATACTTACAAATAAAATATAATTTATTGTAGTATTAAATGGTTCCTAAGAATTTTGTCTTTACTAAAAATGTTGAGGAGATATTTATAATCCAAACTAAAAAGTAAAAAATGGCTTATACTCTCGTCTTAACACCAAGACTTATAAATGATTTATTGTAACTACACCATAAGTTTGATTGCATTTGAATTGTTCAACAACTCAACCACAATTTTGTGTTTATTAAAATTCATATTGCTAGATTAAAGAAGATAAAGTTGTATTTATAAAGAAAAAGGTTCTATTTATAAAGGAAAAAGTTATACCTATATTAATATATCTTTGTAATGTCAGGAGAATTTTGGTAAGGTGTTGTATAATGTCGTGATTCATAAAATAAAAAATAATATATTAATATCTTCACACTTTTATTTTAAAAAAATATTATTTAACATTATAAATATTAATACATTGAAAAAATTCATTAAATAGAGATAAAAGATAATTAATTACTGTAATAATTAAATTAAAAATTATTGTATAAATTAAAAAAATTTATGTTTAAAATAATTTTTATAATAATAAAAAACTATAATTTTTTAAATTGATTTTTAAATTAGAATCTAAATTTATTTTTAAGATTAATTATTAAAATTTTAACTATTTATTAAATTAGATTTTAAATTTAATGAGTGAATATAATTGATAAAATCAAGTTTTTTTAGTTGTAATTTATTATATTTTTATAAGTATTACATGATGTAAAAATAATGGAATATTTATAGTTAAAGGCCAAAATGAAGACCGCTTTAGATCCCATAATCCACTGAACTTTATTTAGATGAGACAAACAAAATCCAAACTCTTTGATACGGTTAAGAGTCCCATGAACGTATCTGGATAAGACAACATTGGCTTCAAGAACTACTCTGTTTGTGTCAATTCCTTTTGTTCATTCTAAGGACAAGAAACACGCAATTTGCGGCTAGCTCAGATTTTTGTCTCTCAACCTTTTGTCCTATCTAAATCTAGTGGTAATTGCATTATACTCATTGACAGTAATAGGCACATAGCTCTACGCTCATAGACACTTAGCTCTACAAGCTGAATTTAATGAAAAATAATTGATGAAACTTAAAATTTTCATCCTAAATAAATTATAATTTTATAGAATATATAATATAATAGAAAAATGAAAAAAAAGTGTTAAATATATATATATATATATATATATATATATATATCATTGTCCAAATTTAATTAATAAAAAAATTTGAAACTATTTTTATATATAAACTTATGACAATTTATTGATAATAAAATATTATATACTATTATTAAAAAAAATAATTTGAGAAGAAATAAACCATTATTAAAAACAGTTGTATACTGATTTTACTAGACAGTACAATGTGTGAGTACAGTGACTCGAAAATTTATTATACACAAGAATTAGATATATAGTTCCAATATTTTATAGCATAATTTAGTCGTCTTAAATAGTAGTGTTATAGTAAAGTCAGACTTTAATATATATATATATATATATATATATATATATATATGTATGTATATATAAATTGAAGGGCAATCCAAATAGACAAATTTATGTTCACAAAGTATCATCAATTTGGAGTAGCCTTTTTACTCTAGTTTCTTTTTTTCTTCCTTCTATCTTTTATCTAGAATGATCAACTACCGCTTTCATTTTCTATTCGAAGATTGAATATTCCTTGTAAAAGTAAGAATATGTGAGTGAGGAACTATGTTAAAGACCATGTAAAGCATTGTAATGTAACTCCAACGTAATACGAGGAAACAAAATGAGTTTGTAAAAGCTTTGATTTTCACCATATATCATAGATGTGCCGGCCCAAAGAAGCTATAAATGCAGCACTCTAATTCATGCAACTGCAACGCAAACTAGCTAGCCAGCAAAGTAATCAAGCTTAACATTATAATAATAATGTCAAAGCTTACCCTATTCGTGTTGTCCATGGTTTGTGTACTGACTCTGGCCTCTGCTCAAAGTGCCACTGTGAAGTCTACGTATCATTTATACCAACCTGAACAGCATAACTGGGATTTGCTCGCAGTGAGTGCATATTGCGCCACTTGGGATGCAAACGAACCCTTTTCATGGCGAAGCAAATATGGTTGGACAGCATTCTGTGGATCTGTAGGGCCTCAAGGCCAAGCTTCTTGTGGCAAGTGCTTGAGGGTACGTATGCTTATGTGCTTATGTTATGTTTGCACCACCTCAATATTCTTGCTAAACAAATTAATTATGAAATCTCCTTAACTTGCACATGTATGCATACATTCCCCCACAAAAAGGTTATGCTTACCCCTGCAGGATTTAACTTTAAATTACATTTGTCACGTACATATCCTACGTTTTCTCTTTTACTTGTTTAATTTTTCTTCTGATTGATGAAGAAAGGAAGTAATAGTGTATTGTTGATGGGGTTGTATAATATTGTAGGTGACAAACACTCGAACAGGAGATCAGCAAATAGCTAGAATTGTGGATCAATGCCAAAACGGGGGTCTCGACTTGGACATTAGTGTGTTCCAAAGACTTGACTCGGACGGAAATGGGAATGCTCAAGGCCATCTTATTGTCCACTATGAATTTGTGGACTGTGGTGACTAAACATGCCTTTCTAATTTAGCAGAAGGACTAACAGATCCAAGAGATTGATTAATCATAAAGTTACCAATTGCATTGCAAGTAATTGGAAGCAAAAATGTTTTGTTTGTTGTTGTTTTATACCGTTTCAGTTTTCACAATAAAAAGTCTTGGTAGATTCTGCTAAAGTGTTTCCTTTTATTTTCTTTTCGGAGTTTGATATCAAAGCTGCAGTACAGCGGATGCATAACATTGGTGCGCGAGTTCATTGATTTGGTTTGATATCGTTAATTAAAAGTAATGAATATTTGTAAAACTAAAACATTTTTGTTTTAGAATACGTATTTACAATCGTGAAGTAAATAACTGCAGGTACATAGGTTTTAATTTCTACCGATTTTTCTGTGACTAAAATAATATGTAGTTTACCCGTTAAACAAAAAATCAGTAACACTTTGCAAAAGTTGAGATGTGAGTGATGTTGAAGATTTAATGCAAGGTCAAAATTGGAGACAAAGAGATAGACATTAAATCAACCTCTTATAGGTGAAAATTTATTGCAGTGGAATGAATTTATCAGTGACGCAATATTCGTAAATAATCTTATTTAAACAGCATTTAAATATTAAATTTAAAATAATACATTAAAAGATACCATGTCTTCAATTTTATCATTGCGTTCTGAGCAGTTTTTTTTAAAAAGAAATTGAAACCGGACTGAAATTTATTTTTATTTTGAGTAAAATTAAAATATTAATATTTTGAGTAGTCAAGTGATTGTATTTTTTAATAGGAATATTAAAATATTATCACTAGGAAAAAATTATTTCAATTCATTTTTAATATTATTTAACAACTTTAAATAATAATAAAATATTAAATTATACTTCTCTAAAAAAAATATAAATTAATTAATTAAATAAAATATTAATATATGGAAGTAAAAAAGGTTTGAGGTGAAGATATCACTCCTCTTTCACATTTCATATGTGATGCTTTATACATGTCATTTAATTCTGATTATTGTTTATAATATTATCCAACCATTGATATTTTACCAAATGAAAAATTTACTCATAAAATTAATAAAGTAGTGTCCAATAATATCACATAATGAATTATGCATAATATATTATTCACCCAAAATTACCATGCATCTTCTAAATTTTCAAATTCAAGACCAATTGTGAGAGTTAGGTTTGTATCCATCAATTAATCCCTATAAATAACAAACATTATTATTATTATTATAAAAATTAATATGTATAACTAAAAATTCAATATAAATGAATAGAAAGGCTTAATATAAAATCAATAACTTAAAAAGATAATATAAATTAATCACCAATCACAGCATATGCATATATAAAAGGTTTAAAAAAATTCATTATCAAAACTAAATATGAATGAAATCACCCTTGAAAACAAAAGGTTAAAAAGGTGATTATCAGAAATAAAAATAGAAATGTTTGAAAGATTAGATAAAAAAAGTAATAAAAGATAATGTTACCTTATGTTAGCTTCATACATGTTGTAAATTTCTTCAAAGTTGTCCTTGTATATTTTGGTATTGGAATAGAATTCTTCTTATTAATTCTGTGACGCTTTTGTATGCTGCTTAATTAGCTTTTTCGATGAAATAATTGGATAATGTTATAAACAATTCTCAGAATTTAATTTTAAAAGTTAATATTAAACGACATTGTATAAAGCTTGACGCAGAACATATAAAACGCTGGAGAGAAGCCGATGACCAACAAAATCGAAGCTTCTAGATATCGTTAATTAACCCATACAATAACTGGACAACTCTGTTTGTGTCAATTCCTTTATTCTTTTTACAGACAAAAAGGCATGCAATATCAATCCATTCAGAATTGTATCATGCTGAGTGGCATGCAGAGCTTTCGAACGTAATAATTATAAACAGCAAAGTGGAAGTCAATGTTTAAATGAAGTCGCAGATAGCATTTCAGAAGCATTGTCCAAGGCTGCATGTGCGTGATTGCGAAATTTAATTGGCAAATTAATACACCGGTGTTCACAGCCAAACCTTGTGCGCAATCAGATTAATTGAATTGATACAGTTGTGTCCATATTCGCCGCGTACAAGGAAAAGCAAGACAAAGATGAGCTTCATATAAATCATATTTTTTTAGCCCAGACTGCAAATTTCCACGTTAATAAACTTCTTCATTCATTTAAGAAAAGATTTGATTCAGAAAAGATTACACAAGCTACGCATTCATTTTCGATCTGAAGATTGAATATTCCTTGTAAAAAGTAAGCTGTGCGTGAGTAACGAATTGCGTTAAAGACTATGTAAAGCATCGCAATGTAACAAAATGAGTTTGCAAAAGCTTTGATTTTCACTCTATATCATAGATATGTGCCGGCCCCAGTGAAGCCTATAAATACAACATCTAGTTAGTTCAACTGCAACGCAAGGTAGCAAATTAATCAAGCTTTTTAATATTAACTGTAAGAGGCAAAGCTTACACTATTCGAGTTGTCCATGTAGTGTGAAAATGGAGGGTTAGACTTGGACATTAGTGTGTTTAAAGAGTCGACTAAAACGGAAAGGGAAATGGAAATGGAAATGGTGAAGGTCATCTAATCGTTCATGTGACTTTGCTGAGTGCTGATTGAACATATATATATATATATATATATATAGCTGTTAATTGTTAATTAATCTAACACTGCATGGCCTTTTCCCATCACGGGGTCATTCATTAGCAATATACGAGTACAATAAGTCATTCTATAAGTAGTTAGCGATGCATGAAATTGTAAGTTGCGGTTTGTTGCCTTATTTGGCTTCCCTTTTCATGATAAATAAAAGTCTTACATTGATTTCTTCAAGTCTTAAAAAAATAATGGAAATATTAACAATCAGAACCAAAATATATATATTAAAATTTATGTGAGGCGGCCAGAACTTAAAAAGTGGGGTTGTTCATTGGATGTCCCAAGTATTTTATTTTGTCTTGACATATATGTAGATATAGACAGACCAATGATGCATGATGAGTCTGACCTAATCAATTTCTGCTGTTGCCCACAAACGATTTATGGTAAAAGAAAATATGATATCATTTCAGAAACAGACAAGACCAAATTGGCCTGTTTTTGCTGTTTGTTTTTTATATTTTATCAGTCCCATTCAGCTCCTAATTAAACAACGTAGTTGGATAAAACAAGAGTAAATCTATGAGTTGAGGAGTGAAATAAGGGTTCTGTCACGGATAATTGTTTTCTAGTTGCTAGCTGGCAAGGAGCAAAGTATCATTGTTGCACATATGGTCACATAAGATCACTTTATTGTTTTCTGCATTAATTTTCAACCAAATATTCATAATTCTTTTAGTTCATAAATAATGAATGCTGTGATTCTGTTAAGATTAACAATATTCAAGAGTTTGCTTTTAATTAGAACTTTGTTATTTTTACTCTAAAAGTAGTTTTGGGAAATATTATACCTACACATAAATTTAATGCTCCGGATTAATTAGTTTTAATTTATTTTTAATAAATATGAATTAGTTATTCATGGAAGAAGTATATTTACATGTCATTGAGCATAAAAAAACATTGACACAAATATATCTAAATAGCTAGTAAAAACACTAAAAAATGAATGTGATTTATAATATAGTATTATTTTACTATTTAATATTTAATAAAAATTGATAAAGAAATATTTTTTTACAAGTGTTTGTGTTTTAAATAATTTTTTTGTTTTTTCCTAAAACAATAAACGTCTTTGGTTGGATTAGCTGCACCTTCTATTGCCCTGCACTAATTGGTTGAGAATTACTTAACAACTACATCTTGCATATTGAGTATGTATCTTCTAATAAAAATGTTAATAAATGTTCAAAGAATTAAAACCACGAGTTTTTTTTTATCATATATACAAAAAATAATAATATCCGTAATTATTTACAATTTTTAATGCACTCTTCTACATATTTTAGAGAGAGAAATAAGTTTAATTTCCTCTAACGCTTACTATTAAAACTCATATATTTTTATACCAAGCCATCTTCTTACAAAAATAAACGTTAAAATATAAGCCATCTCATAAATTTTAATGATTAAAGTAAAACAAGATTATTTCAAATCAAACAAACAACCCTTCAAAGTTCAAAGAGTAAACTGAACGTAAAGCTGATTGTATAATGTGACATATCTAAATGTTATCGATGTAAAGTCAACATTTACTAACTTTATCTAAAATATGAAATTAATTGATTCTGTAATTAAATTACTTATTATCCTTTGGTATACATATTAATTCTGTAATTAAATTACTTATTATCCTTTGGATTATGTATACTAATTCTTCTTAATTCAGACATTTGCTAATGTATGGTGTCTAATAATAGACACGAATTTACATTTTGGATAACATCGATTAAAATAAAACAATGGTATTAATAAGATTTTTTATTTGTCAAAATAAGTGTAGATCCGGAGATTTATGATATAGGTCAACCTTTCGAACTGCTGCTGAATCCACGGACATGCAAGAGACAATATGGTGAACTGAAACATCTTAGTAGCAAGAGGAAGAGAAAACAAAAGCGATTTCCGTAATAACGGCGAGCGAAATGGGAATAGCCTAAACCATAAAAACGGAGTTGTAGGAGAGTTATATAAGTGTCGTGCTGTTAGGCGAAATAGCTAAAAATTCCAAATTAATTTTATTTTATAAAAAAAGTTAATAGTTAGATTGATTTCATATTATATAAAAATTTATTAAGTAATGTAATTGCAAAAGCTTAAGATTTGACGCAACTAATTTTGTTCCATACCTAATTATATATTTCTCATGAAATAAAGGGTATTAAAAAGATTTGTTTTTTCTCTCTTATAAATGAAGTTGGTCTAATAACGGAAACATTTCACTCTTTTATTAAAGAATTTAGCTGAATCAATTGAATAATGTGTAATGTAAATCTCCTAATTCCAAGTTGAACCCTTTTTTAATTAAAAAATATTACACCTTTTTTTATAGTAAACTTCTGCCATACCTAGCGAAATAAATATTACCACATAAGGAAAATTTCTTAGCAGTTATTAATTAATTTTTTTAAATAAATAAATAAGTTTTTACGATACTTTGATCTCCTCAATACCAGTTCAGTTTATTTTTTTATTGATTTTTTTTAATGGAAAATAAGACGGATAAAATTATTTTTATTTGAAGCAACAAACTAAGACATTAAATTTTACCCAAAAAATATTTTTTTCTTTCTTGAAATTGTCCTTGGTTACCAGATAATGAGTGACTATTATTTTTTATGTTAAAATATTTCTATACAGATTCTACGCTCACGTAAAAATACTTCCGAATCCATCAAATTTTCTGATTTCATAAATTTAAAATTAATTCATATTCCAAATTCATTGTAAACCTTAAAATATTTGGATGAAAATAATAATTTAAGTATTTTAAGTCAAATACAATAAATTTAATACTCACTTGATCTTTAAAGTTTTAAGAGAATATTTCTTACACATAATCTTTAGTCATTTTAGTTATTATACATATGATTTTTGTCTTTTTTTTTCAATCAATATAACGAAGACAAAAAGAAAAAAAAAATGACATATGAAAAGTAGAATAGCATGTGAAGTATATAAACTAAAAGATATTTTTAAACCACAAGAAACAATTGAATATAAGCCAATAAATTAAATGATAGAATCAGACTTATTTAATTTTCAATTTATATATATATATATATGGGTTAATAATATTTTGAAAAGAGAAAACTCAATAATTTAAATAAAGTAAACTAAAATATAATTAAGTGAATAAATTCGTTAACTTTGTGGATTGAAATAAGCTAGGTTTTCCGACAACCGCCTAACATGCATCAAGCCAAACTATGTCAGACTTTTTCTGAAAATAAATTAAGCCAAAGATTTAATAAAAGGATCGTTTAAAAACACTTTGAAGCTTGATAAGTCAACGAATTTTTGGATGTTAGAATTTTTCTTACAACTGTTAATATTATGTAAAATATTTTGAAAATATTAAAATAAAATATCTATTTACTTTTAAATATTAAACATATTTTCAGATTTATGCTAATAAACTCATTAAACGATAAATTGGTGTCTTAATTAAGAGACTTACAGTAAAGTTACCGAACTTTTAAATAAGTGAACACGACCATTACGTTAGATTTAAAAACATGTTTATATATAAAATAAGTTAGATTTAACTCTTATAAATAACTATACGACCACATTATAAATAACTATACGCTGCGTGATTTATTAGTTAGATGCTGCATAGATAGGATCTATCCCTCATAAGTCACCTTCCCTGTTAGAGATTCTTACGCATTATTTCTGTCAATGTTAATTTGTACCAAATTTGCAGCTTCGCAACCTATATTTTCTTTTTATCAAATCACAACCTGTACATTTAATGCTGGTGCTTGCGTGCATTAAGTAGCGTTACACACTATTAGTCACACCCATCGCAACAACACCTTAGCTACACACGTCCTTTGATACGAACTACATATGATTAATGCATGAATAAAAGACAAAATTAGTGCCAATGGTAATCAATTAGTATTCGGCCATAAAAATTTAATTTTGTTAAGGTAATTTAATAGGGGGCGGAAAGTCACAGGCGGTGTCAGAACTTGGGAAAACATGATAAGTTTTATACGTGTGTTTGGGTGATGTTAGTAACAGAATATTTTGCTATTTTGGGGGAAATGGTAACTAGAAAGAGAGGAGAGAATGAAAAAAAGAGGAGGTTGGGATAAACAGTTAAGGAACAGTGATACATAGTATTACCAAAGTAAACAGTAATAATATGGGAGAGTTGAAGTCAAATTTGTGAATGACACACAAACACACGCACGGCACAAGAAGCATTGGTTTGTCAGTAGTGTATGTATGGCGTGTGTATTGCTTCGCTTCTCCTTCTCTTTCTCTTCATGCTCTCTTTTCTTTGTCTCGGTCTAACACCATCAACACCCAAACCCAACAACGACAACAACATTGGACGGTGCCCGCTTCATCTTTACGTAGTTTTTCTGCCAACTATCGAACCCCATCTGGGGATTTGGCCCCCAAAAGCCGCCACTTGATTTCCTTGCCCAGATCCATATCGGTTCCACGTCGAATCCAACAGGGAGGGAACCAGCGTGGTGTGGTGTGTTTCACTTGGTGGGATTGGAATGCAAAGTTAATTAATTTATTCGTTATCGTAGCGATGGTGTCGAGCCAGGTGGTGAAAGTGAAGAGAGATACGCTACGACCATGCATGACATGCCCTCTCTGCCGTAACTTCTACAAAGATGCCACCACCATCTCTCTCTGCCTTCACACCTGTTCGTCTCTCTTACCCTTCCATTTCTTTGCTCTTTTGATTTCTATGCTGCTCCTGATTTTTTTTTCCGGATTTTGACGTTGCTCTAGTTTACCTACCCCGCAATCTGCAATGCATTGCTCTTTGTTTAATCTCTCTGGGTTTTTGTTCACCCTTGTCCTTGTTCTCTGATTTATTTCCAATTGCCTGGATTTTCATGATTTGGGTTTTCAATGCGCTTGCTTGATACTTTGTGGTTGGTGATTGGGATGATCTGGTTTCCTACGAAACGTTCGTCTTAGATTACTGCTATTGCGTGAAGAGAACGTTAAATAATTGTTTTGTAGCTGTGGTAGAGCAATAAGATTGACATCATAGCTGGGGGGGCTTACATGGTTCACTTTTTTGTATGTGGTTTAATGGTTGTTTGGATTTCTGTGATTTCACGGGTGAGGAATGGAATCGTCCTAATTGTGTTTTGAGGTGGCGCAACGTTGTGAAGTTTTTTGAGGATGCAATGGACTTTCATGATATGTTTGTTTGGTAATTTGAGCAGCGTGTGAAGTTTATAACATTCCTCAATCACAGAATTACATCTTTTTGCTTGCACATGTTTTAAGTTCATTTGTTGACACTTGCAAGGATCTTCTGTGCAATTCACTGAAGTATCATTCAAACACCAGTTTGCAGGAAGTGCATATATGAGAAACTAGCGGATGAGGAGATGGATTGTTGTCCTGTGTGCAACATTGATCTAGGCTGCCTTCCGGTGGAAAAGCTCAGGTCATTTGCGGGCTTTGATTGCCAACTCAATATTGCTTTTTTGTGTGATTTATGATTTCTTTTGAACTGGACTGAACTAACTTGCGACAGGAATTTCTGGTCGGGGATGTATTAATATCTGTTAACTTTGTTTATTCTGTTTCGTCTTCTGCTCAATTTTTTTGTTAGTATTTGTTGTCTGCTTCTACCAGAGAACTTGCCGTAGAATATTTACTAATGCTCATGATCAGCCTCTACCTTTTTCTTTCTTTTTATAAAACCTATTTATCTGGTGTGAGCTAATGAAAGTCGTGGTCTTAAATATCTTTCACTGTGTATTGCAAAGTTTCATCGCTAAACTTATTCTCTTTCTTTAAGTAGGATTTATACGTTTCTTTTCCCTACTTTCAGAAATGATAATCATATAAATATAAGTTGCATCTGTCTTGAATTTTGTCGCATATAATTGTTTAACTGTTGACCTGAAGAATTCAGATAGAATTCTGTATAATAAAAATAGTATCTATTATATTGTAGACGGAACTCTTCTTCCTAAAGTCTAAAGACTGCCAATAGCTTGACATTTTCAACCGAGATTGAATCTTATATATGAATTCCATTTGCAGCTTTGATTTTTGATGAAGACTGATATTTTGATATAATGGATCTTGTATATGAAACTCAGAGTGACTTCTTCCCCATCTTCAAGCATATTAGATTTGAATGAGTTATTCTTAGAGGCTGCATGCATAAATTGTTTTGTAGATTTATAAAAGAATGCAGTTTAGTATAATCGAAGGTTCCTATTGACTATATACAGGCCAGACCATAATGTGCAAGATTTAAGGTCAAAAATATTCCCGTTTAAAAGAAAAAAAATCAAGGCCCAAGAAGTTGTGTCTTCAATATCATTGCCTGCTAAAAGGAAGGAAAGATCACTTTCATCATTGGTAGTCAGTGCTCCCAAAGTTTCAATGCAACCTGGCTTTACAGGAAAGAGAACTAAAACCAGTACAAGAAAGGCTGCTGCTTTACGTGGATGCAGTTTTCTTCTTGAAGAATCCATAAAGAAGGAAGAAACAAATGGTGAAGATAATACGGTAAGCTCAATTTTACTGGATTCGTCAAATATGAGTTGAAAATGTAAGTCAGATGTGGGATGTTGGGGCAGCAGGACTAGGTGTTAGTTTTTCTATTTGTGTTTGGACTTTTTCTGGTTTTTATGTGACATTGATTAAGCATCAGTTTTAAGTGATGGTGGTTATGTTAGTCATGTATAACGTGATAATGGTCAAGTGCAATGATTGGTTCTCTACATGGTTGTAGGATTCTTCCATGGCTGAGCCTTCTAAAAAGCATAAGCCAAATGAAGATAAAGAGAACAGTGTGGATCATGCAGAAGGGAAGGTTGATCTCTGGACACCGCTGAACTGTCTTGTCGAAGCTGCCAACAGAACAAAGTCCTCTAGGTCAAATTCACAAGCAACTCCTCTTGCCAAATTAGAGTCCCCAATTACTCCTCATGGTGGACAAAATATACCTGAAATTAAAACCAAAACAGATCTACCTGCTTCTGTCCATAGTGAATTAAACATTCCAAAATCCAAAAATAAGGATACTGGACATAAAACAATATTTGGGGATGACAAGGATGCAAACAGCTTGCCTTCAGGACCAGTGAAGCGAAGAAGGTTGCGTCCGGCTGGTCAGAAAAGAGTTGCGGCATCTGAGATGTCTGCCTCATCCCCTGCTCCACTAAATGCAACAGGGGGCAAGTGCAACAGAAAAAACAGTCCTATTTGGTTTTCATTAGTTGCTTCAGAGGACCAGTAAGTCTTTTTATATACAACAATCATACCACTTACACAATGTTGAGTTGAGCTTCCGTGATCATTAAAGAAAATGATGTTATTATTCAGGAAAGGAGATGTTCCCTTGCCACAGATCTCGGCATGTTATTTAAGAATAAAGTAATTCTTCTGATCTCATTGCCATTCTGTTTGTCTAATCATTTTATTTATTTATTTTGAATTTAAAGTTTTTCTTTGGCTATGACTATGACTTTGGCCTGTGAATTGAATAGAATATAACTTCTTCTCATTTTATTGTCAAAATTAAGCTAACAAACAATAAGATATAAAAAAAAAATTGCGATTGTTTATATACACTCTATCATGAGTTCACAAACTCTAAGGATTATATTGGAACCCAAGAGAAAAGTATGTTACTGCATTTAAAGATATGACTGACAGATGTTCAGGCAAACACTTCCATCTTGTATTCTAAGAAAGTATGTTCAGGATGAAAATAGTGAAAATTTAATCTTCCAAATTTATAACTTAGTTTTAGAGTTACTCATTTCCTTAGAACAATCATACATTCAAAAATAAGCAAATTAAGGATCGATGTCTTACAGCTTGTTTGGTTTCACTCCCCACAGGCTAGCGTAGGAAATCCAAAGCTAATATGTATAGCTTCTCCCTTTTTGTGAAAATTAAGCGTGAGTCTTTTGTGACGCTAAGCCAAACAAGCTATAAGTCATGTCGATTTCATTTTACTGTGCTAATTTAGGCAGGAGATGCACAGATTGGTGATTATTGTCTGAATCACAGTTTTAACAAAGGGAAACTTGACTTCCATTTTTAATCATTTGAAATGCGTTGATTTTTCTGGCTTTCATTGTATTGTTGCTTTACTTCTTTCTTTTTTCTCTTCTAATGTTCTTAAATATATTCCCTTTCTAATGATAAGGATTTATACATGATGATTGTGTAATTTGTTTCTGACCTCATCACAGGGATGGTACTGTGCCCATCTCATTTATTCAGAAGTACCTTGTGAAGAAACTTAATCTTTCCAGTGAAGCAGAGGTGAGTAAATTATAATCACTATCTTCTAAGAACAAGGAATTGTTGGCACGTTCTCTCTCTCCTTTCTGTTTTTTTTTTTGTTTTCTCTGATTACTTTTGTTTTAAGGATGTAATCATTCTAAGAATCTGTGGTCTTGAACCATTTGCTGTTTATTGTTGTTTGAGAAATTATAGGAAGCTAAGAACTTAATGCTGGCATTGTGGACATTGTATTAGGCTATCACAAGAAAATAGTAAAACTTTGAAAACTATAATTTATGGGTTGTGAGATAATTTTACTAAACTTTGTATGCTTCTAGATAATAGAAAACAGTAAATATTACAAATGCAGAATTGCTGACACGAGGCCATGCACCCACACAATTTGCAATTTAGAGAGAGTGAAAATATTGGAAACAGATTTCTTGTGTTGAAGTTTTAACACCAAGTCACCAAGAAGGTACTAAGAACTGAATTAACATTGAAGGTATTGAAAATAGGACAACACCTGAATTTAGCATATATTGGTCTCAAATTTTGTTGTCTCCGAGGCATCCCTGTTCCTAAGTTGCCATGGATAGTTAATAGTTGCATCAGATAGCTGTTGATAGACCACATTATTATTGGCAGATGTACGTGAATTTGAATGGTCTTATGATTTGCATGTCATGAACCTTCAGTTGCCATCAAATTTGAAGTTATTTGGACGTAAATTAGGATTTAACAAATTTTGTTTTCAGAGCAAAAGAAATAATTGAAGTTGTACGTAAGCAAAATGTGGGCGGTGCTATATATTGATAGTGTTTTGTAATTTGCACAGGTGGAAATATTGTGCCGGGGTCAGCCAGTGCTCCCATCATTACAACTGCATAATTTAGTAGATCTATGGTTCCGGACAGCATCAACCTCGAAAAGGCTACCAGCATCAGTGGGGTCCTCGGCCAAAGATTTTGTGATGGTCTTATCGTATTGTCGAAAGGCCTTGCCCCCTTGACCAAGTTCCCTCTTCTATCTATATATATCATTTTCCCTCCGATACTTTACATACACTGTCAACTGTTTTGATACCATTCTCACCGATATTACTGTCAAGAGATTTGTTCATTTATGCCAGGAATCTGTATGATTTTGTTTTGCTCGTGACTGAGTATGTGCAGCCACCAATTTTAACACTTCTGCTTAATTTTCTGTTATTCTTTGGATCACCCAACATTTAATATTTCCGTTTTGTCAAATCCTTAGTAAGAATCAAATGAGAGTCGTCATAAGTAAGAAAGAATATGTTATGCCAACTTCAACTGTGCTAGTTGCATTTTTGTACTTTTGAATGGAAACTTTCTTCACACTGTTTCACTCAGAAAGTTAGTTCAATTATGACTATGGTTAGCTCAACTCCTTAGATTTCCCTCCGTCTCTCTCGAAAATACTATCCCTTTTGAGTTGTAAAGCTTTGTACACGATTTGTCCTTTTAAATTTGCACTCTATTTACTTCTTCATAACAACTCGTGGGTGAATTAAAAAGTAAATTTGCACTCTATTTGCTTCGCAAAACTGGTGAGTGGATTAAAGAAATTAACTTGTTGTAAAGATTTCTTAAGATTTTTTAGTATTTTTTTATAACAATAATTTATTAAATAATATATAATTAATAAAAATAAAATAAATATATTTTTAACTGAATTGGACTTAATTAATAAAAAAATATTAATTTTTAAATTGAATAACATTAATGATAAACTATTGAAGTATAAGTATTAGATTTAATGTTACATGTTTCAAGAGATAACATGTAAAAACTGATTAAATTGTGCAATATAAAAAAATTCACTACAAATCTATATTTACACAAGTTATAAATAATATAGGTGATTTATATTTTTTTTGTTTCCAAATTTCTTGTGGACGTTGATGTTTCCCATGTTCATCACCTACCTAATTATCTTCCAAAAAATTTTATGTTCAATCATTCTAAATATAAAACGGTTAATATAATTTGTGTTAATTTTATTCAAATAAAACTTATGAGATTGTTTTGAAATGAGAATTCTCATGTCTCGGATCAAAATCTACATTTTGATGAAAAAAAAAAGGTTGAATTTCCATATTCTGTACTCAAATAATGTTAATATTGTGCATTTAAGTTCTGTAGTTATCTAGGAATGCCAAAGCAACTCAAAGGATTTATAGTTAAGGAAAATGAGAGAATGAAAAAAAAAACTCACAGAAAAAAATAGAAATGAATAGAAAGAAAAATAATTTTATTTATTATTTATAAGCTTATTTATTATTGTTCTTATTTATTTATTATTATTATAACAAAATATAAATGAGAAAAAATGTTGCAATTGATTATTTCAATATAATTAATTATGACTTTAAAAATCAACCTAAATATTTATAACACAATTGATTGTTTATTTAAAATAAAATATTAATATTGATATAATATTTACAAACATAATTAATTATGTAAAATCATATAAGATTATTTCACATTTGATCATATAAGAAATTTAACATCTCTTCTTTTCATTTTTTTTTTCATTTTCCAGAGTGGTCATTCTGTTCAAATAGTCTCCCATTCTCATTTTCCTTGCCCATTCAGTATATCTGAAACAAGAAAATGCTAAAAGTGAGTTTTATTAAAAAGATAAATAATTAAAAATAATTTTTTTCTACACAAAACTACATTGGATTATCACATCAAATGTATAGTCTATACGTAGTTAACTTAAGTGTTATTTATAAATATAAAAATTTAAATTATTAACAAATAAAAGTTTAGAAGTTAAAATCAATAAAATATTTATTTAAATAAATTATTAAATATTATGCTCAATCACATTGGAAAGACATTATTAAAGGATCATCTAAATAAATTATTTTTCATTTAAAACTACTAGTTCTCAATTGCATAAGAATTTTGGAAATGACAATTAGAACCCAACAAATTAATTAAATTAAGAGGTAGAACCTAACGGATTCATTAAATTAAGATATAGAAAGTGAGATGAAGATACATAATAAAAAAAAATAGGTTTACTTTTGTAATTTTCTGAATTATGAAAGAGTGGTATTTTAATAGCTCAATGTCATTTAAAATAAAATTTTAAAAGTTCATGTTTCAAACCAAACAAAGTAATCTCTTCATCCTGGCTATTATAAATCAAGTTTAAAATATGTAAACTGAAATTTCAAAATGTATCTGTGATTAATTTAATTTAAAAAATCTTAATTTAATCACTTCACACGGGTAATAAATATAATTTGATTATTATTTTAGTTTTAAACTGTTTTCTGATTTTTTTACTGTATTTTATTCTTAAAGTTTATAAGAAAAATAACTATTATTTTATGGAGTTTCAATTATAAATATTTTAAAACAAAATAAAAATGTAAAAAATGTAAAAAGTATTGTTTTGGCATGCCTCTTCGTTTTAAATAGAGGAAATCCTATTAAAAAGAGAGTCATTGTGGACCTGGTGTCGTGGTCGGATCGGAAACCCTAAATTGGATCCGAATAGCAACATGCAGCAGGTAATGGAAAACCCTGATAATTGTTGAGATTGCACTTTGTTATTTGGTCGGATTCATGTGAAAGCTGATTACTTTTTCTTTTTATCGGAAAAGGGGGGAGGATCTGAGACGGAAGTGACATGGGAGGACCAACAGAACATCAACAAATTTGGAAGGTTGAATAATCGTTTTCACGAGCTTGAGGATGAGATCAAAATTGCTAAGGTATTCTATGCAACTCCTTAATTCATGTTCAATTTCTGCACTATCATCCCTTCTGTTTAGTGTATGTGCAGAACATTTTATTTACTACTTGTTTGGTTATATTAGTCGAAATTCCTCTGTGCTTAAGATTAAGAACTTAGGACGAGCTCCAAGAGTTAATGTAATGAACTTCATTTTGCAAACAGAGTTAGCTAGACCAACCTTGGTATTGCCATCAATTGAAACTTGATTTCAAGCCAAATTTTGGTGTGTAAACCTACTTTTGAGGGAAATCAAACATCACCCGATTGAGTTTACTGGGAGACATGTAAATTGATGGAGGCAAAAAGGGTAAAGGTTGCCTTGAATTGAACTACTGTCACGTAAATCCTGACACTTTTTTTTTTTTGCTTTTCATTGGTCAACAATAATATCAATATATCTATCCTTGGGTGGATGCCTTTGGTAGAGACAGAACATAAGTGAATAATTTCTTTGTATCAATATAAAAAATTTCCCTGAATCTGTGTGAATTTTGTCAGGACACTCATGTAAAAAAATCATGCCTACACTCTTCAGCATTGGACTAAAAAGAACATACATACTGTGTGAAGTTAAGAAAATT
Organism: Lablab purpureus; assembly: GCA_030347555.1. Classification (NCBI taxonomy): domain Eukaryota; kingdom Viridiplantae; phylum Streptophyta; class Magnoliopsida; order Fabales; family Fabaceae; genus Lablab; species Lablab purpureus. Next base: position 29,522,434 of record CM059260.1, read on the forward strand.
GAGTCCCAGTTCTAAACTAAAGTAGAGGAAAATAGAAGAGAATTACGTGATTATATCCTCCAAAAGTAAGTATGTGGACCAGCTAATTCTAATTTGCTTGAGTAACCTACTCAAGCAATATCTTTAAACACAGGCACAAAAGGTTTAGATTTCGGTTTTATTAATTCATCTGTTCTACTCTCTGTTTCAATATCTTTAAAAATACGCGCACAAGGTCATAATGAAATTTAGTTGCTGTCTTGTTGGTTAAGTGTCTGTTCTGCTAGTCCTGTTGTGGTTTTAATTTCACTGCCATCCAAGCATTTTGCCATGGTAAATTTATTATTGCTTCTTTTTTCATAGTATGATGCAATACGGCAAGGTATTTTTTTGTAGGAATCAAATGAAAATTTGGAGGATGCAAGCAATGAGTTGATTCTCACAGACGAAGAGGTGGTTCGGTTTCAAATTGGGGAGGTTTTTGCTCATGTGCCAAAGGATGAAGTTGAGAACAGGATTGAACAGATGAAAGAGGTGACAAGTCAAAAATTAGAAAAACTTGAAGAGGAGAAAGAATCTGTACTTGCTCAGATGGCTGAACTGAAGAAAATTCTGTATGCAAAGTTCAATGACTCGATCAATCTTGAGGAGGATTAGTGACTTTCTTCTTGTGGATAGATATCTACTTGGTTACTTTTTTGTTAATGTGACCTGTTGGACCTCTAGAATTTGAGTCATTTTGTCTCTTTCAATTTCAGAATGATTGTTGTTTTCCTTGAATCTCTTCCAATCTTTAACCTTGGTTTTTGCTTTCTTTGGCTTGTTTCTTGAATTCCATGTTCCCTTAATTTATCCTGAAGGGGAGGGGAGGGGGGTTACCATTCTGGTCTGAGAATATCAAGATGACTGACATGTATCAAAGTGCGGAATGAATGAAAGCAGATATTTGGATGACCCGGTGATAACTAACTGATAACTATTAACAGAAAGCAGCATAGCATAATAGAGCGTAGTTTTGTGTATTTTTTTTTTTGTTTTTTAAACTACTAGCTTTATGTATTTTTGGACTGTTTGCTCTTATGGCAATTTTCTGTCAGAAAATCTGTACAATCACTTTAGAAACATAGTCAGAGAAGAATGATTTACCTGGTGGATAAAATCTACTCTTATTGAGGTCGTCGAGCACGTGAATAAACTAGCGCATGGTTGTCCTAGTTTAACTAGTAGTTTTAAGATTAAGTTATAAGTATAAAGTATACAGTTGTTTTTTTGAGTCAAACTCGACTAATGAATAATGCATTATTTGAAATACTTTTAATTCTTTTGTGAAACATTATCTAAAATGTTGTGAACTAGAAGTCCTGCATTTTAAAACTAGAAAGATATAAAATATTTAGATAGACCAAGACTTGTCTTTAAAATTTGTAAGATATGGAAAAGATTTGACTAAAAAATTTCCCTCTAGGGAGTATTAATATCAACTCAAAAGGTTATTTCAAACTACATCGTTTACTAGTTACCATTTTGAGTACACTCTTAGATTGGTCTTTGGAGTTACAGCGTTATAACTTGAGAACTTTTTAAATAATTTTTGTCAAATTTTTTACTTTGCATTAAATTCTGTCATTTTATTTTATTTTTATGTAATTTTGCATAAAAAATATTAAGGCAAATTACACTTAGACAAAGTCAATCATAAATAGAAGATTTTGTTTTAAAAAATACTAATAGTTAAGATATTCAACTCATACAATTTTAAATATTTGTTATCATTCCATTTAAGTTGCATAATTAAATACTTGGTCGAAGTAATACAGAATTGTTCCAGTTTAATAAGTAATTTTAAAGTTCAAATCTTGAACATTTAAAGACTTAGAGTTGGAATATCCAACTTGATTCCTGTATTCTTTGCCAAAATAATTCGTTGAAATTGTAGAATGTGCACGAAAATTACGCAATATCCTTAACATTAAGGATATATTCATAGAATAAAACTATTCATCAATTTATGTTTAGACTGACGAATCAGATCAATCAAATAAATTTATTTTGGATTGGATCGGATTAAAAATCTATTAATATATTAAACATTTATTTAAAAACTCGATTCATTCAATAAAAATTCAATTTAATCCATTAATTAACAACTTTTTCTATTGATTCCATCCAGAAAAATGTTTTTTTGAATCATAAATTTTAAAAATTCTACTTTTAAAAATGTTTTCAAAAATAGATTTTGTAAAATCAAATTTAAAACATATTTTTGAATTTTTAAAAGTAAATTTAAGAAAGATTTAAATATCAAAAGTTGGTTGGATTAATTCTGATTAGTTCCATACTGATAAAAGGATCCATTTGATTTTAAGAAATAATATAAAATTAAATTGATAGTTTAGATGTGATCTATTTTTGCTTACATTTTTATAACGGATAAATTTGCTGAATTTACCAAGAAATAAATAATATGATGACAGATAAATGAATTATTTTACATCCTTTTCTGTTATGGGCATCGTCATTTTCCAAGGATCCGACAGTAATCAATCCAGAGACACTACATCAAAAGATGAAAGATCCCAGAGACAGCTAAGTGTATTAGGTCTTGAAGAGAAAAATACAAACAAAGGAAATAGAGGGAATAAAAATATAAAAAAATTAATAAGGAAAAATAAGTAAAAGATAAAACCGCATATTAGTTGTTTGACATATTAGAAATAAAAAAAATGGTGTAATTCGATTAATTTGATAAAAGATAAATAATTTAAATAATATATTACTCATTATACTACTCAATTCTTATAAAACAAACACAATATATAGAGTACAAATTGACCATTGATACGACAGCATGAAATGTATGCTCCAACGGAGAAATATCTGAGAAATTGGAAGGGGAAGAGGAGATCTAGCAGCCAACCAACTTCAAAAGAGAGAAGAATAAGTCAAGAATTTTTTTTCAAACACATTTCTATCGTATCCATACCTCAAGTCAATGGCCTCCTAGTTCCTGCCTTATTACGTTAATCACCATCTACAAAGACATAAATATGCCAAAAGTCTAATATAATTTCTCTTTACCAACGCCAACCAAGAACACAGTCAGGGGTCAAATAGAGGTACACAAAGTATTCATCAAAAGTGGGGAATTTAGAGTTAAGGTGATAAGTTATATATACAGTGGGGGGAGACATCGTGCATGTCATCCAAGAGAGTAAGCATAAACTTCAGAGCCACGTCATGATAGGTTAGCAGCACCCTCCAAAACAACTAAACATCAAGAAAAAATCAGTCTCATTCTAATAATCACACTAGCATACAAATCAAAAATCATAACTGGAACTCACCAAAAATTAAAAAAGTGAAGACAAATGATACTCTCACGCCACCATTCATGATTGCATTGATCTTCTCTCCTCACATAAACATGATTAAAACCAGAGGGAGCAAAAGCTGATTTCCAATTCAAGGCAGACATGCGCTGCTCATCATTGCATCGACACACACTAATCCGCATATAATATTCACCCACCCATCTTTCGGGTACCCTTTTAATACGCTTCATTATAATATTACAACAGCATTCTTCCCAAAATCCCCCCTATACCTCATTCCCAGCAACATTCAACAATGATGAGCAAGACTTCTACTTTCTTTTAGCTTAATGAATCATGAGAATCCCCCAGAACAATTGTTACAGAAAATTGACAAATAAATGGCTATGCAATCAACAAAGAGCAAACCAACATAAAATATGCTAAGGCCCTCTGTAACAGCAGACATGAGAAAATGAACAATTCCAAGATTACAAGCAAGATACAATCAATATTTCGCAATGAGTTAAGTTTAAGGTTGAACAAATAACAGAAAGAGAATCATTATCAGTAAGACACTTTACTAGACTACAGATTTGCCATGGAAAAAAATGAGGTTATTCAGAAAGAGACCCAAACTTGTCAAATAGAATCTAAACAAGGAACTGATAAATAAGCAAAATAGCTCCACAATGAACGAATCTTGTTCATCGGAAATTCCTCGTGTCTCTCTGACAGAAATCGATAAAAGAACACCTAATTCCAATGTTGATCAATGCCTCCCCACAAACACAGTAACAAACCCATCCCCACTCTGAAAATAAGCATACTTGCAATTCGTGACAAGTCTTCAAAGCCAAGGACCTAGCTTCGAAATTTGAACCCTGCCTTCTCAATTGCACATTTATACTTCTCAAACTGAAAAATAAAAACTCAAAATCCCGATGGTGTTGGCGGAATTGAATGCAATCAAATGGGGGTATAATTAGTTCTGAAAGGCTGAGTTCCCACAACGGAAAGCAATCCACTTTCCTCATCAAGAAACAAATCTTCAGTAACCCTAAACGCGGCGTGCAGGCCAACGAACAACACGGCAACGATCAACGACAGCAAGACGTTGAGACCAACGTGAGTGGAGACGAGCGCGACGACAGTGATAACGGCCAAAACACAGAGCACGGTTCTGTCGTCGAGGGTTTGGTTGAACACCACGAGGGGACCGTGGCGAGAGAAGTAAAAGTAGAACCAGGCAACAAGGACGAGGAGGAAGACGATCATGGAGATGGGATGCCAGAGGAGGCTGAGGAACACGATGATAAGTGTTACGGCGGCGTAGTTGTAGCGGAAGTAGCTGAGGTTTCTTCGGAGTCGGATCATGGCATCGTCGTAGGAGAAGGGGCGGGAGAGGGCTGAGAAGTCCAGGAACTCGCGCCATGGCCGGGGTGTGACGGAGGAGGAGGTGGTGGTGGTGGTGGTCGGTAGAGTGGTAGCGGTGGCGGTGGCGCCGGCGAGGGTGCCGTAGCCGGCGGTGGGAATGTTGGACATTTGGGAGTGTAGGTTAGATCTGGAAGTGGAAGTTTGGCATTTCTGTATATGCGATTTGATTGAGAATTGATTTGAGTTTCTTTTTATTTCCCTTTCCCTCTCTCTTCAGGGCTCTTTAATTTCCTTTCTTTGCTTTCTCCCCCATCTCACTTTCCAGGAAAATAATATCTTATTTTCCACTTTTAATAAAGAAACGAGAAGAGATCGATACAAAATTAAAATTAAAATTAACATGCACCAGAGAGCACATATTTTAATTTTTTAAGTTAGGACAAAGAAAATAAAATAAATTGATTGGTAGAAAGTGAAAAAACAAAATGTAAGATAGTATTCTAAAATTTGTTTCAAACTAATAACAGTTAAGGAATCTAAAAGTAGGCAAAATTTTACATTGATTTTTTGTTTATAATTTATCATATGGTGATGCATTACTTATTTTCAATTCTGAATCCGAATTTTTAAAATAGAAAAGATTTGAACTAAAATTCCAACCTAATCAATTCAGTTTTCCTTGTTAAAGCTTAAAATGGATATAGTTGGGTGTCAAACTTGGAATGTCCAGAAATGGGAGTTTAATTGTGATTCCTTGCAGGATGGTGTTACTTCAAAGGTCAAATCATTTCTGATTTGAGGGTTCTGGACAAAATCCTCTGAAGAATACTATTGCAAACACATTAGCATCACATTTCCACCATCCACAGAAGTACTTTGTGTTTTCATATTTTTTTAAGAAACAAAATATAATTTAATAATGATAATTATATAAAAATAAGTGGTTACATAAAAATAAACAATTATATTTTTTTAAATGTCCACTATTATTTAGGATATAAATCATTTATTTTTATTTTTATTTCAAAATATAAATAAGGATAACATAATATATATATATATAAGATCAATTTATATATTATTATAAAATTTGAAAATATAAATAAAATAAAATAAAAATGTAAAATATATCATTTAAAAAAGTCAACTCTTTTATATATTGTTATTGATATATTAAATTAAAAATAATATTAAAACTAAAATTTAAAAAAACGTTTAAAAATTAAATTGACATTGGGTAATAAAAGTTAATTTAATATTAGAATATATTAAATAAAGACATCGTTTAAAAATTATATGTTATTTATATAAGAGTCATAAATACTGAACTTGCTAAAGAACAAGTAATCTCACTCACTAATAATAAAATTTATATATCCATAGTAAATCATGTTATTTTTAAAATGTCAATTATTAATTTTATTATCAATAATTAAAATTACGTATCTTACTTCATTCATTCCATATAAAAATTAAGTTCTAATAATTGATTGGAAAATGACAATGGATAGAAAGATTTAGGTAGAATGCATTTTAAAAAACATTTTATGTAATAAAAAATTTCATTATTAAGAAAATTTTCTCACAAATTTTGATTAGGATAGTCAAAATTTATTAATTATGAATAACCCTTTTGACATATTATTTTTTATTTAAATGAATTAATTAATATTATTATATGCATATTTTGATAAATTAAATAATTTTTAATAAATTAAAATTGCTTCTTAATAATTGAATCAATTATCTAAATCATGATTAATGATTATTTAGAAAATCATAATGATAGTGTTAATTTTTACTGTTATTTTAGTCTTTTTATATTAACAAAATCAATTCTCTCTTGAACTTTTGATTTATTTAATCTTTTTTATATATATTTTTAAGTAATTTGAAATTAGTTACTTTTATCTAATTATACTATTAATCTCCATATTTTTTGTCTAATACTAGTATAAGAAGCATTCAAGGTTGAAAGAAATAAGTTTGGAATCCTTAGGATGAAGTAGCAAGACCTTAATGGAAGCTTCAAGAAATTTTCTAGCGCTAGACGCCTTCTGAAGCAGGATCGATACTACATGGGTATAGAACAAATCTTGTCACCAGCGCTAATTCCCACAAATGGATGAGGTCGGGTGCCATGGTGATGAGGTCAGGCGCTGAATGGATTGTGTTGGGCGTCAACTTGCTGACATGACACCCTTGTGTTTATTTCTTCATATTCTTCGAGAAAGAGAGTGCATTCTCTTGGTAAAGCTCGAGTTGGAACACATTTTGAGCAGTTAGGGCTTCCTTGAAGACCATCATCCTTCCCTTGGGTTACTCTTCTTCTTCCATTGCTCATCTTTTATTTTTTGTGTTCTTCATGATAACGAAAAGCTAAAAGTTGGGGTTAAATGTAACCAACTAAACTCTCATGCAATCTCTTTGTGTGTATATATATGTGTGTATATATATATATATATGTCTTTCCATTCAATATTAGTACTTTTGTTTATATTCTTAATGCTTGTTATGATTTGATAATCCATAGCTTGATATTTGATTCATTAAGTTTTGAAAAATATTTTTTGTAGTCTTGAATTGAAGTAAAATACCTAATGAAGCTTGTATCTAGGAATAGAGTTTGATTCATTAGTTGTCTTAAAGCCTTGTTGTGATTGCAAGTTTTCTTATTAGGAATCAATGATTTGACTTTTAATAAGAAAACTTAGGTTCATTTAACTAAGGGATTAAGATTTGAGTAAACTACTGAGTTGACATTTACGTTAAGTTCGAGAGAAGTTGAGTGATTATATGCATAAGAGTGAAGTTTTGTGAAGTCTAACACTAACATTAATATTCCATATCACTTCATACCGTCTTCTAAGTGTTTGTGAAAATATCAAAAAGAGTTTTTGTTGTTGTTTACATAATTTTATTTTTTTAAAACACTAAAACAAATTATGAAAATATTTATTTTGAAAAATGGATCAAGTGAAGTATAGTAAAGAGGATTGTTATATCCTTAAATATTAACAAATATTTATATAATTAATTAATTTTTTTATGAAAACTAAAAATAGATTTATATAAAGAGGATTCATGTACAAAATGAATTTATAAGAAAGCTTACCGAAATCACGTTCGCATTATTCATCACATAATCAATTATTATAACTTAGAATTGATTATGTAAGCCTCATGGAATAATGAATCAGTCTCCAGTGCTTCACAACTTCTTTTCTTAATCATATTTATGGTCACCCAAGCCAACTTTCCCATGGGAAGGCATACCCATTTTGCTAATCTTTGAGTTTCATAAGAGTTTACAACTTTTTATTAATTACTTTGCATAATTATTTGTTTTCTTGGTTGCTATACGATAAAAGTGTATCAATTTACAAAAATTAAAGCATACATAATTGGCAGTAACTTTTACTGAAATCTCTTCCACTCCAATAAATAAAGATTAAATATAATAAATATCAATGATAAATATTAATATTATACAAGCTCACTCCTATAGTTATAAAAAATATATTAATTAATAAAATATAAATAAGAATATGTATTTTTTAAATCAGAAAATAATATATTATGTCCATATATTTATTTTTATTTTAAATTATTAGAATTTTTTTGATTTATTTGGTATTTAATTTTAAAATTTATATGACTATGTAGAAATGCTTTATTTTATTTTTTAATAAAAAAGATATTTAGTAAATATTTGAATGAATTACAATATAATAAATAGATAGAAATCACTTATTTTATTAAACAATTTTTGACACATACTTAAAATATATATGTCAGCATATAGTTTATATATAATTTTTTTTCTTTTATTCAGTAAAATTTAATATTATTTATTTAATATTTAATTTTTTTTATCTTATTCTATTTTAAACATAACAATATTAATATTACTGTTTTAAATATTTTCTCTCACTTATTTATTTTTTCTTTTAATAAAATACTTCTTACTTTATTATTTTTTTAACATTATTTATATCTTAATTCTTCTGACTAATTGCAAATAGTTAAATCTCTTCAACACTATAAATATAAATATGACTTTAATATCAAACTAAATAAAAATGAAATAAAATTATTTGATAGTATACATTGTTATGTAACTTTTAAAATATTAACAATAAATTAGAAAAATAATTTTTTAAAAATAAATAATTCTAAAATATTTTATCTACCAACAAAAATATAATTAGTTTCAAAATAAAATTATAAAAATTTAATATTTTATCCAAATGATAAAATATTATTTAAATATAACTATTTTTATATATAACATATAAATTATTAATTTATGTATATATATATAAAGTTATAAACAAATTACTTTATATGAAATGAGAAAATAAAAACAAATTATATGTGAGTGAAATGCTTACATGTATATTTTAATTGTGTGTCAAAAATTGGTGAAACAATTCAATTATATATATATATATATATATATATATGATATATATATATTTTGATATAAAATAATTTATATATAATATATAAAATTAGTTATATTTAAATATTATTTTACAATCTTGTTAAAATATTAAATTTTTGTAATTTAATTTTAAAATTAATTATATTTTTGTAGTAAATAAAATATTTTAGAATTATTTATATTTTAACAAATTTTCTTTTCTAATTTATTGTTATTATTTTAAAAATTACATACAAATATTTTTATTAAAATTTTATATTAAAGTCAGATTTATATTTTTAGTGTTTGAAAAATTTATCTATTTGTAATTAATCAAAATATTGTTAAAGAAATAATAAAACAAGATGTCTTTTATTAAAAAAAAGAAGAAACAAGTTAGAAGAAATATTTAAAACAGTAACACTAATATTGTTATATTTAAAATATAATAAAACAAAGAAAATTAAATATTAAATAAATAACATTAAACGTGAGTGAGCAAAGTGGAAAAAATTATATATGAATGAACTATTAATATATATATTTTGAATGTATTGGTGAGACAAATTAGAAAGAAAGGAAGATGAGATATGTAAGAACCTACAAAATAATTGACTGAGAAAGGGATAGAGTATTAAAATATTAAGGAACAAAAGAGTGGGACCCACGTCCTTAAGTATTTAATTCCATTTGTTCTTCATTATTCAAATAAGATTATCTCTCCTCTTTCACTCATTCTCTAGAGCTCTTTTCTCTTCTTCCTTTCTCCCTACGATTTCTTGACGGTTTGTTGTCTGATTGAAGAGTGGAGACCGCTTATGCGACGAGCGTCACGAGAGTAACGTTTTGCACCGATCAGAATCTTCGATTAGGTGAGTTTTCAAATTCGCACCTTTTTAGGGTTCCAATTTGGGGATTTTCGTTCTTCGCGCAATTTCATGTCGCAGGCGCTGTTTTTGGGCTTGCTCTTCCTCTGTGAAGTGTTGGGATAATGCTAATGCTCGTCGTTTTGCGTTTAGGTACCCCTAGAGTACTAAGTGAGCACTTAGAGGAAAAAGGAGCACTTTTGGTGATAGAGGAACTGCAGGAGCAACTGGTAAGGGGAAGTCTTAAATTTAGTCTCTTTAAAAGCTTCAATGAAAAGTGGGAAATTCCCAGTTGATTGAGGGATTGAATCTGCTTAGGTGCCTTTTTTTTTTAGCTAAGGTGAAGCGAAAGGCATTTTGTGCGTTAAATTGAGTTTCTCTTTTGTGAGCTTGATGCATTATGTTGAAATACCATTTAGTTCATAAATTGTTGAATTAAACTTGATTTGAGTAGAAGTGAATTGGAATATAATGTTATGTGTATGATGGATTTCATTTGGATATGAATTTGATTGAATCTCAACTTGTTGTGATGAATGTGAGTAGTTAATGAGTAGAAATTGGCGGGAATTGTTCTATGTGATGAATGAATGTTGAATGGGATGACCAATGCCCCAAACCGAGTATGATTGTATTGCTTTAGCCGGTGATGAACCTGTCGCTATAAATTGTGTAAATTGAGCGGGTCAAAGTTGGAAAATGACCAAGTTTTAGGGAGATGTCGTCCAATTTTAGTCGCCCTCGCCCAAGCGAGCCCTGTTCTCGCTTAGGCGAGATTCTTCCAGTGGCAAGAGTTGGTCTCTGTCCAACTCTCGCCCTCTGTCCAACTCTCGCTTAAGCGAGACCCTTCCAGTGGCAAAGAATTGGTTACGGCCTGGTCTCGCCTGAGCGAGAACCCCTGCACCCGATTGTGTTTCTTTTATGAAATTGAAGAATGTATGACTTAGTGTTATATGAGATTGATATATGTTGAGCTATATGATGTGAAATTGAGGAATGATATGTTGTGATGAAGATATTTGAGGGGTTACTTGGCGGTAAGGCCGGAGGGATAATTTCATGAGGTACCTGGCAGTAAGACCAATGGGTTATATTGAGGTGGAACAAGTTTGAATGATTGTGGTGTGTTGTGCTTGTATGTGATAATAGTAGTGTGTATGGACTAGGGATTTCCTGATGGAATATCCGGACTTCACTGATGATCAGAGTCATGTAGACACTGTCATCAGTTGTGAGAAGTCGACGGAGATTGGATTAGGATGACCTACGAGAAAAGGCCTAATTCTTTCACCCTGACTCACATGGTGGTAGAGGTTGAGATATAATATTTAATCCCCATGTCGTGTATCAGGTGTTAGTTCCAGCTGTCTGAGTCCATACAGTCTTCCGGAAGTCGTCAGTCTTATGTGTGTGATTGTGATTGCCATAGCCTTCGGTAGGCTGATTGATTGAATAGTGTGGATGATTAAATTAATGTTCGTGTATAGACTTAATTATGAAAATATTGATTTTTGGCTTACCCTTTTTCTTTCATGGTTTGAATTTGTACCTGCTATGATCGTGTTTTGACACGGGAGCAGATGACAGGAGAGACGTGGCTTCAGGCAGTGGGGCCAAGCTAGAGAAAAGCTAGACCCCCTTAGCTGCTTTATTTCTTTTGTAATCTGAGACTGCCTGCTTGTCGGGGCATGTGTTTAACTTTGTACAACTTTTTGAGGATGACTGTATATGCATATATTCATCTTTTGCTTGTATGATCTTTATCTGAGTAGATGTTATTATGATAATGATGATGCATGATTTAGTGAATTACTTTGTTTATTTGTATTTTTGGGGTGTTACAATATATGTGATTTTTATTTCTAATAAATATATTATTTTTTATTTTAGTTGTGAAAAGGTTAATCAATTATAAATATTTTTCTATTTCAGTTAAAAATTTATTTTTCTGATCAACAGGAGAAATTTGTTTTTAGCACAGAAAGAAACCAGAAAAGAAAAGAAAAGGATAGCGAGATGGGTTGGGGAAAGAAAATCACTTTGGCACAATCAACAATAACATGTTTGCAAGTTCATGTTTTACAATGAAGTGACGACAAGTCAAAGGATGTCCTAAGCTAAGAAGGGCATAACTGATCATCTATTTAATATATATGTATATATACTCATGATTGGTGTGACGGTCGCTTTAGTATCTTCACAATGCATATTAAGGAGAGTTCGTATCCTAACCCCACTTTGCTATTGTTATTGTATTTTTTACCATGTCACCCAAAAATAGCTATACCAATGCGAATACACCCTGCCAGACACAGTTTGGGATTAGAACAACACCAAGAGAAAACAAAATAAATTAAGTGAAGAAAATTGGGTTCATCATAATATCTTCGACCACTCTGCTCTAACCAACTCCAAATTGAATCCAACCAACTCAATTTGTTAGTCTCCAACAAAAAATCCCTTCTCAAGGTTCTTTTTTTTCTCCCAGTTTCTTCATTTTCTTTTTGTGTTTTGTCTTCCCCTCTCTGTACAAAACATCCCACAACTTTTTTTTTTCTCAAGAAGACTGCATCACAGAGCAGGCCACGGCTTGAGCCCAATGTCTTAACTTGGTCTTCACATGTTCAGGGTCATCTCCTGCAAAAAATACTTTTACTTTTAGCATTTTGCTTCCTATAAGAAACGAAATTTTAAATTTATAATGCAAACCAGTATCATACTTTTACTTTTCGCATTGCTTTCTGAAGAACTGAAATTTCAAATTAATAATCAATATTAACATTTAATGCAAACCATTATCATGACCATATAATTAAGTTTGGTTAAAAACAACTTTTTATAACCATTCTTTGGTGTTGTTCTACCAAAGTTGGAATTTATAGTAACTTGTTAATACAAACCCTTGTTAGGAAAAAGTTAGAAGTTTGATTTTAATTAAAAGAACAGAATGAAAAGTAACTGAGAAACTACATGCGGTACAAGAAAAAGTTTATAGAAGGATTGAACGAAGAAGATAAAGAGACCTGGGCTACAAATCTTCCAGGAGTCAGCGTCACTTCTGGGGCTCCCAAACGACGAAGAACGGCCTCCGAGGGAAGACGCACGACTCTGAGGGGTGGAGACAGGGCTTGGAGACAACCTGCGGTTGACAGCGAAATAAAGGTCAAGTGCGGGTAAGGTGTTACACAGTCTTTGACCATCTTCCTCGTTGAATCCGAACCCAAGTTCTATACACCCTTTAAGCTCATGAAGGTCCTCGTCCGTCAGATCATCACATACCGTCGAACTTCTCCTTCGCTCCTGTATTCGCCTTCTTTCCCATGCAATGTCTCTTGGCTTCTCGCACATCGATAACTGTTTTGACAACCTCTTCCTGTTATTCCACAACGGTGGCGCCAGCAACATGTGCTGCAACTCCTCCTCTGACTCGCTGGGCGATGAAGAAGAAGAAGAAAAAGAAGAGGAAGATGACATCATATCATGGCGATGATAATGCTCCTTCTGTTTTTCCTCATTCATAGCTGCAATGCAAAGGGTGGTTGTGGAGGAATTACAATTGGTGTGGCCGTTATGACGGCGGAGGCAGCAAGGGGGAAGCACACCTTGCGTGACCTCGCCGTGAAGGGTAGACAGATTATGGTTGATAAATCGATGAATTGTATGTTGAGTGCGATAGGGAAAAGAGAGAGGATAGAGTGTTCTAAATATTGGCGGGTTTTGTGTTGAGGCTTTGAGATTCCACCGTCCATTTGTAACTGTCAGCACCAACATTTTAGGAGCAATATTTAGTAGGGTATGTTGCAATGTTGTGCTTTATTCAAGGGCGTTACTACATTCTGGTGAAATCTTTGGGATCATACGTAACAATAACTAAACTAAGAATGTTTGTGCTTTGCTTGCAAAATGAACTGATTCAGTTGCCTGTGACGTGTCTACTTCAATGTTCTTTTCACTTCTGCATTTTAAAAACTGTCACTAGCTAAATCCATACAAAAAATTGCAGGTAAGGATCGAAAATAAAGGAACTAACCCCATTTGGCGCATGCAATCAAGTAGCCATGTTTGTAATTAATGTTTAGGCTTCAGAATTATAATTAGAAAATCAACCAAAAAAAATTAAAAACAAAGCTTGTCATTAACATTATAATAGTTCTATCCACTAGAGATTAACCAGAGTGTTTGATATAAAAAGGGATTTTAGTTTTCTATGAATGTGAATTTTCTAGAATAATGTTTGTTTTTTTGTATATTTTTTTTATTATTTTAAAACCTAGTTTTTTTTTATAAAAAAATTGAAAAAATTATGTGTTCATTAAGTAAAATAATTTTATATTATCATCTAATAAAAAAATTTAATACATAAAAATTGATTGTGTAAACCTCACGAGACTACATGCATGAATCTCCACTACTTCAAAATTCCTTTTCTCAATCATATTTATGTCACTCAACTATATATTAACGGAAGAATTACAATTTAAAAAATAAAATTTAATTTCTTTTCATATTCCAGCATTACTTGTAAGTTGTAAGCAGTGTAAATAAGTTGAGCAGAGTCTTGTAACAAGGAATTAACCTATAAATAATTAATTGTCAAGATGGACTTAAATTTAATTAAAAGATTGAATTTAGTTTGTTAAAAAAACAAGCTTAAACTTAACTTGGTTTGAATATATTTTATTAATTTTATAAATTTTATTACTTACTGATAAAAAGTATAAATAAATTTTTTTCTATTTTTTTTATATATGTGAGCAGTAAATAACAAATTTACTCTCCAAATTCTATGGAAATGAAATGCTAAAAATAAATGGCTCATACTCGCAGGTTTTGGATTCAAAGAATGTGGCAAATCCCATAAACTCAATTACGATTCTTACTCCCTATCGTCAGTTCCTAGGAGGGCAAAAGAAAAAAACTTCGGAATTCCAAAATGGAGAACAAACAAAACCATACTAACTACTTACAAAAAAAGGAAAAAAAGATTAAATAATAAAGTTCAAGGCTAGTGTTATGTTGTGTCCTGGTTTGGTTTGGTTCCACCAATCCAGGTTTAACTTTTACACCTGCATGAACGATCCATGCCCATGATGGAATAGAGTTGCAACCATTGTTTCAATCCAAAAACCGTTTGTTGTTAGTTTCTGGCGTACAGGAAAACGGAACGGAACAAAACAAAGCAAACCCTTTTATTCTCATTTTTGGCTCCCGACTCTTCACACCAATGCAAACTCTTTTCCTGTACGCCCCATCCTGTCATCTTCTACTTTTCATTCCATTGCCCGGTTCAACCATGCACACCCGTGCGAGTCTATTGTTGTTGTTTTGTTTCCCCGTTTTGTTAAGCGCCGCACCCTCCTCCGGCAATGGTGGCGGCGATTCCTTCATGTTGGGGTGTGGGTTAGGTGAAGGTGGTGGCAAAGACAATGACGGAAGACAATGGAGCCCCGACGAGAAGTACCTCTCAGGGGGCAATTCCCTGACTTTCAAAGCCTCTTTCCAAGACCCTTCGCTTTTGTCCGAGGTTCCATACATGACGTCACGAATTTTCACGTCCGAAGCAACCTACAAGTTCCCCGTACAAGCCGACAAACGCTACTGGCTCAGGCTCCATTTCTACCCCTCCGTTTACAACACCTTCGACCCCGTTGACTCTTATTTCTCCGTCACTGCAAACGGCCTCAAGCTTCTTTCCAACTTCAGCGCCTCCATCACGTGCCAAGCCCTCTCACAGGCCTACCTCGACCGAGAGTATTCCCTTGCGCCTTTGGATTCCGACACTCTCAGCGTCACCTTCACGCCCTCTGACAAACACAATGGAGCTTTTGCTTTCGTTAATGGGATTCAGCTCATCGCAATGCCCGAGTTGTTTGACGAGGCTCCCTTGGTGGGTTACGATGACCAAACCATGGATACCAAGACTTTGCATTTTCAGACCATGTTCAGGTTAAACGTTGGAGGACAATACATATCTCCAAATGAAGACTCTGGTCTAACCAGAATGTGGTACGATGATACACCTTATATTTATGGTTCTGGCACTGGTGTCACCAACCAAGCTACCAAGGAAGAAAAAATCGACTACAAAACCTTGCCACAGTCCATTGCTCCTCTCAATGTCTACTCCACTTCCCGATCCATGGGACCCGATAAGAATCTCAACATGGGCTACAATCTCACGTGGATATTCCAAGTTGATCCAGGTTCTATGTATCTTACCCGGTTGCATTTCTGCGAATATCACAATTCCAGATTGAATCAGATTGTTTTCAAAGTGTACATCAACAACCACACGGCGGAAACTTCTGCTGATGTGCTTGGGTGGTCTGGTGGTAAAGGAGTGCCAACTTACAAGGATTATGTAATATATGTTAAAGATCAGCCAGGTGATGATCAACTCTGGCTTGCTTTGCACCCTGCACCTGAAGCAAAGCCAGAATTTTATGATGCGTTACTCAATGGGGTGGAGGTGTTTAAGCTCAATGACACAGACTTGTCTGGCCCCAATCCTCAACCTTCTGACATGCTGGTTCAACATGAGCAGAAGGAAAATACTTTCCAAAGCAAACATGGGACTAGTAGGACTTTTGTTATTGGCAGTGCAGCTGGGGGTGCTGCAGGTTTTGCCTTGGTGGCGGCAATAATTGTTGTTGTTCATCACCACAAGAGAAACAGAGCTCCAGGGTCATACACCACCTCGTCTAGCTGGCTACCTCTTTATGGCAATTCGAACACAGGCACCAAATCCTCAGGATCAGGGAAGAGTGTAGGCAATTCCAACCTATCAGCAATGGCTCAAGGACTGTGCCGCTATTTCTCCTTACAAGATATGAAGCAAGCAACCAAGAATTTTGACGAGTCTAATGTGATAGGGGTGGGAGGGTTTGGAAAGGTTTATAAGGGTGTTATTGATAATGGGTTCAAAGTGGCAATCAAAAAATCGAACCCGCAATCAGAACAAGGAGTGAACGAGTTCCAGACAGAGATTGAGATGTTGTCCAAGTTGAGACACAAGCATTTGGTGTCCTTGATTGGTTTTTGCGAGGAGGATGGTGAGATGTGTCTGGTTTATGACTACATGGCTCGTGGCACCATGAGGGAACACCTTTACAAGGGAAGCAAGCCATTGGACATGCTAACATGGAAGCAAAGGTTGGAGATCTGCATAGGAGCCGCAAGAGGTCTTCACTACCTTCACACGGGAGCAAAATACACCATCATTCATAGAGATGTCAAAACAACCAACATTCTCCTTGATGAAAATTGGGTTGCCAAGGTTTCAGATTTTGGACTGTCCAAAACAGGTCCAAACATGAATCAAGGTCATGTTAGTACTGTGGTGAAGGGTAGCTTTGGATACTTGGATCCCGAATATTTCAGGAGGCAACAGTTGACTGAGAAGTCTGATGTGTACTCGTTTGGGGTTGTGCTGTTTGAGGCCCTTTGTGCAAGGCCTGCTCTCAATCCTAACCTTCCGAAGGAACAGGTAAGCCTTGCCGAATGGGCATTGTACAACAAAAGAAGAGGAACACTTGAGGACATCATTGACCCCAATCTCAAAGGAAAGGTCAACCCTGAAAGCTTGACCAAGTTTGCTGATGCAGCGGAGAAGTGTGTATCTGATCTTGGATTCGAACGACCCTCCATGAATGACCTCTTGTGGAATCTCGAATTCGCTCTCAACTTGGAACAGAACCCCGATGGTTCAACTGCTCCACGTCAGGACGAAAGTGAGTTCTCAGAAGTAAGCTTGGAACACAATAACATGGCAGCACATTACAAAAACCTTAGCCTTGAAAGTGAAAAAGGGCTTAGCCAAGACTCCAGTAATGATAACGCTGCTGTCATCTTCTCGCAAATTGGCAATCCAACAGGACGATGAACATAAGCCAGAAATCGAAGCCAGGGTCAACATTACAGAACCAGGATTTAGCATTGGTTTTAGAGTGCACAGTTTCATTACTTCTTCCATTCGTTTCTTCTACAGTCAACACGTTAAATTGCTCATTAAGTTTGATTGTCTATAGCCCAATAGCAACCCTTTGTATAAGAAGACAACAAAAGCAAGCTCACCCTGCTTGTTATGTGTAATATATAGCTGAATATATATAATGTTACTTATAGTTTATCTGAATCAGTATTGTGTCTGCAAAATCAGGATTGTCAGGATTTAGATTATGTATATGTATATCACTACATGCAGTGAATTGTTGTGGCAGGATCATAGGTAAAGTTACTTTTTCACCGGTTTGTATGCTTATATTCCCTCCCTGAATTTTGTTCTAGAAATCTTCTCTAATTTTGTTTCTGCTCATAGATATCAATAAAACAATGACTCGGTTTCCTTTTCCGTACTAGTATCATTACACTATCTTCCATTTTTTGTTGATTTAATCATCAAAATGGTCCTGAAATTACAATCACGTGTAATTTTAGTCCCTAAATTATAGTAATCCATCAATTTCATCCTTGACTGTGACAATTATCGGTCAGTTTAGTTTCTTGTCACTGATACACCACATTTGATGTAATTCTTGACTTTGTGGTGTATTAGTCAATTTATCTTTAAAACATTAGGAATCAATTCAACTTATGATTATCAATTTTAGTGACCTAATTGACAATAGTTTTTCAATTCAGGAACTAAATTGAATGACACTTAGTTGGCATTTTTATATTATCAGAGGCTAAATTGAAAGGTGTTTATAACGTGAAGACTAATTTGACATAATATTGTTTTTTATTACATACCATTTTTTCATTCAATGAAGTTGTCTCTCTTGTCCTTGACATTTCAAATGACATAAACTACGAAATTTCTTAAGACAGAAATCACCTATCTTCTATTTTGCCTCCTATAATTATTGTTGCCATTCATTCTTCCCATATAGGATTTGTTCTGATCATTTGCTTTATAGCGCTGGTTCAAACTAAGATTTTTTTTTTTACATTGGTCATTAATTCATGAATCGTGAGTCGTCTGAACATATGCAAGAACCCCTTGATCATGAGCTCACAATACTATAAAACTGTCACATTTTAAATATGAATTGTTTTTCCCCTATGAATATCGTTTCTGGAACCTCTCATGTATTGTATGAACAAAGCAAGATAAAAAAATTCATGGTAATATTGGTTCATTTGAAGTGAAGCTCGGCAAAAATGATTTAAAGGAGATAACAAATGTTGTGCCAATATACGAGGTGTTCATGGAAGTTTGCTAATACCCCACCAAAGCATAACTAGTTTCTGATCGCACCACTTATGCAAAACCTGTTGTGTTCTTAATTATGTTCATGTTAATAAATGATAAGACTGTGTGATCAAGCCAAGAAATCCATAATTGTTCAATCAATGTTTCATCATTCATTTTTATTTATCATGCACAATCACATTTAAGCACACCCATCACTCTCTCTGTAGTCTA
Organism: Lablab purpureus; assembly: GCA_030347555.1. Taxonomy (NCBI): domain Eukaryota; kingdom Viridiplantae; phylum Streptophyta; class Magnoliopsida; order Fabales; family Fabaceae; genus Lablab; species Lablab purpureus. The sequence continues at coordinate 29,541,820 of CM059260.1, forward strand.
TAGGATACACATTGGTGTTGGTAAATTAGACCATCTCAAGATAAATTACGCTGTCTAAATTATAACTATTATCACTGACATTCAGCCTTTTACAACGAGGAAAAAGAGACATATTCATATGGAACTAAGCTCTTTTGTCCTTTCTTCCTTCTTTCTTGCGTCATTCTTTTCTTCTTTCTTCATCTTTATTCTATCATATTTTTTGTTTTGTTTCTTAAATAACAACATCATGATCCTTTACAGAATCTATCGAGTCCCTTTTATGCGCATCCAGGGAAGAATTCATCCGCAATGAAATGGTGCCAATTATCATTCTTGGAGCATAAAGCATGAAGTGTGCTCTGTTATTTAAGAATAATGTCAAGTTTATTTATAGTAATATCATAGAGCTAGCAAGAGATGGTTTTTGGTTTTTTATTTTTTATGCATGGGAAAAAATGCGATGTATAAGTTATATCATGGATTACACTATCTCTCATACTGTAAATTAGATTAAGTACAACACACAAAAATAATGGGAGGATCTACAAGAGAAATTCTCTAAAGATGATCATTTTCGATATTTTATAATAAACTAATTTCATCAAATAAGGAGAAAGAAGTGTATTTGATTACTATACAAATTTAAAGATTTTTTATAAATAACTTAAATTCCTTAACAACTTATTTTCTTGCTTGCATTTGTGGCATCAAATGTAGATATAAAAATTTAGAATATGTGATGCACTTCCTAAAAGTTTTTGAAGAGTTGTATGAAAACATCAAAACTCATATCTTTCTCTTGAAATCCTTACCAAAAATTAATTATGTTTTCTTCCTTTTCTGCAACAAGAGAGATAATTAAATTAAAAAAATAACATTAATATCAAAGTTCTTGTTAATTACATCCGACAATTACAATAAAAATAGCAAAATCGTGATAAAAATTATTTTGTATACTTGGAAGACTCACTATAAAATAAAATAAACTTCCAAAAAATAGTATCGACTAAACGGTAACATTGTTAAAGTTAACTTAATTCATTCTAACATAACACAAAATGCTATTTTTTAAAAGTAAATTAAAAGTAAAAATATTTTTAAATAATGTAACTATCAAGTAGCAATATTTACTTATAGAATCAGTTTAACTAATTTTAAGTAGACATTAACTATTTTTTATTTTTAATAAATAAATTTTTATATTTGTATAGAATAGTATATATAATAAAAGAAAAAAAGAGTGAGTTACTGATGTTAAGGATCTGATATTGTTTTGGACATAGTAATTTATTTCATAATAAAATTCACCTCTAAATCATACACAATTGTTTCTATCTTTTATCCACATTGAGATAATAGTGAGATAACTTATGTTGTCTTAATTGTAGTTAGAAGCAGTGAACTGATTTATTCATAGAAAATGTTTTGATTTGCTTGAATCAAAAGTAAGAATGCAATACAATTTCAAGGTTTGAATGTTTAATTCACATATATCTTTAATTTAATTCAACATTAGGTGAAAGAGTAGCAAAGTACAAACAGCAACCATACAGGTCTCGTGAAAGCTAAGGTGATGTGGTGAAATCCAGAAGTTTGACAGGGATGCAGATCAGAAATAAAGAATGGATGATGAATATTAGGGGATAAAATTTACTGTGAAAATTAAATTGTTAACTTCAATAGATATCTATTAATAATAAAATATATATGAATATTTAGTTATTCACTTATTAAGGATGTGACATATATATTATATAAAATAGAATTAAGAAATATTAGCAGTTAGTTTTTTTATAAAATTAAAATTATTTTTTAAAAATATTTTAAAAGTTATATTTTCAGTACATCTTATTTAAATTTTATTATACCATTTTATTTAAAGTTTATTTTTTTTATAAAAAAATTAAAATTTGAAAAATAAAATATAAAAAATATCTACTGATGACAATATGTACTGGAAAATATAAAAAAAATCCCAAGTGTTTTTTATCCAAAACTTGTGGATATTATCTGTACTCCCTCTCACCCATTGTATTTCACTGAACCAATATATAGTTGAATCTTAGAAATGTGTTATGTGCATAATTAATTAATTTGGTTGCAAAATAAAGACATTGATTTCGATTAAGAAATTGAGTTAAGAATCACATATAGGTAATAGTTGCAAAGCTAAGATGAAGGGTAGCAGAAAACAAAAAATGTTACTCAAATCCATGCAAAAAAATCACATGTTATTTGGCAGTGAAAACCAGAGAAAAACACACCCACCCCCAGAAACTAAAAAGCAATTGGAAAAGAGGTGGAGAAAAGTTAAATGCTACAGATCCGTGTGCTTCCGCTGACTTAAAATAATAACCGTAGATAGTAATGAATCCAAAGGTGTAGATTTAAACATAGCAAAAACACAGTGATCCGTGTGAACCTCATATCCACCAATCAGAGTTCACGATTTTCCTCTCTCACCTCTCTATATAAATGTCTTTCCATCCCAATCTCTCATCCAAATTCTTCTCTGTGCTCATCTGTTATCTCTTTTCACAACCGTTACTCATTCCTTTAGCATCAATCCAGCCATGTCCACTGCAGCGCAACCCAAGGCTAAGAAAACAGCGGCTGCCAAGAAGCCCCTCTCCCACCCTCCCTTTGCCGTGGTACTTTCCAATCACATTTCGATTCAATTCATCTCTTGTTCTTGTTCCGTGTTTTGTTTATTTACTTATTTGGTTGTGTTTGTGTGCGTTGAAGATGATAGCGGAGGCGATTACCAGTCTGAAGGAGAGAACTGGTTCGAGCCAATATGCAATAACCAAGTTCATTGAAGGGAAGCATAAGGAGTTGCCTCCTACATACAAGAAACTTGTCCTTGTCCATCTCAAGAAGTCTGTTGCTTCTGGCAAGCTTGTGAAGGTTAAGAACTCCTTCAAACTTGCCCCCACTAAATCTGCCCCGGTCAAAGCTGCTGTTGCTGCTCCTAAGAAGCCCAAGCCTGTTGCCAAGCCCACCGCCAAGGCTGCTGCCAAGCCAAGGGCTGCTCCAAAGAAGAAGGCTGTGGCAAAGCCCAAGGCTAAGACTGCGGCGGCAACTGCCAAGCCCAAGGCCAAGCCTGCTAAGGCCGCAGCCAAGAAAGTTATTACCAAGGCCGCTAAGAAGACTCCTGTAAAAGCTGTGAAGAAGCCTAAGACCGTGGCGAAGAAACCCAAGAGCGTGAAATCCCCAGCCAAAAAGGCCAAGAAGTGAAGGTGGAGTGGGATGGGTTTTGATTTTATGTTATAGTGTTATGTATTTCGGGTTGAATCCTAGTATAGGTGGATATATTCTTAGGAGGAGAGTATTTGATGTAAATTCCTTTGTTAGAAAGAGTTCTTGTTTGCATTGAATACAGTTCTTTATTATTCACTTTTCTTTTCTTCTCTGATAAACTGGATTGAATCTGTCATATGAAATTGTTTGTAATGGGTACTTAGAGACTTCATTCTATGGACAGACATGAATTGAAGGAATAGTGTTTAAGATGAGTTAAAGTTTATAGTTATAGCAATTTGTTTTAGGGATTCTTCATTTTTTATTCTTAAAATGTAATCGAATTTCATTTAGATAATGCAGAAACTAATCTGTTGTTGGGAGTAGAAGGAGCATTAGACTCGATTTGACAAAGGTTGATTCATGTTATTTTATTTGTAACCTAACAAGAAAATCAAACGGAAAGTGTTAATAAAGAATAAAATGTTTAATGTGTGCTTTGTTTTTTAATAATAATCAGTATTTGAAATGTGTTTCATGTAGCTTGGAGTTAGTAAATAAAATGTTCTCTGTTTTAATCTATAATCTATTTCAACTATTTTTTACAATCTAGTACTTATTTGTACTTTTAATATTAATATGTATGTGTTCAAATACGTTTTCTATTTAAAAGCCATAATTCTGTAAAATAAGCTGTTATCCTAACTTAATTCAAGTATGACTAAAGCTTAGATTCGCATAGGCGGGTCCCAATCTCTAATGTATGGTCTTACGCCGTGTGGGAGATAAAGTGGCAGCAGTACATCTTGATTTTTTAAATGATATTCTCTCTTTCAAATAACTTGGAATAGTAGTAATAACTTGTCTAAATTCAAACACGTGTATTCTTAATTTTTCTTGGGAATTCTAATCTGTTGGAAAATACAGATCAACAGCGTACAACAAATTACAAGAAAACAAAATGTGAAGAGGCAAAACCGAATTTGGAAACAGCCATTTAGCACAATAGATGCAATCGTGTAACAATCACCCAATCACCCAGCCCTGATGCTAGTCCTTGAGAAAGCTAATTGTATTTAAAACGGATGGACTAGTCTCTAGGGAAACATCATACATTGGTACAAAACATATTACATCAATAATTCTCATCATTATATAGGAAGACATAATAAGGTGTAGCAATATAAGTTACAAAACATATACACCGCAAGTCACAAAGAGTCAGTCCCGGTGAAGAGAAAATGATGAAGCCTATTTTGGTCTCAGCGGTTATGATTGAACTGAAATGTCTGCATTTGCACGGTCGGCGATGTTGGGAGGACCCGTTTTTGTTTCCTTATCCACTTTGGATCGTTCTTTGGGTTTGCAAACGCCGTTGTTGTTGCTGTTGCTATTGCGTCGAATGTTGTTTTTGTGAGGGAAAGGGGCATTTGAACCACTCTTGATGTGACCTCCACCTCCTGTGCTGTGACGCGCTCGACTACAAGCTTCTGGAGATGAGTTCAAAGCATCGCCAAAGCTCCTTCTCCGACTTAGTTTTGGTGATTTCGGTCGAGTCAGTGGCAGCTGTCACTCACCAAACCAACCCAGTTCAAACATTTTTCCAACAAAAGCCCCCAAATTGAAACAACCATAAATACTTAATGGATAGAGGTTAAAGAGAACCTTCTTTAATTCAGTCTTCGGGGGAGGCCCTTCATAGTAGAAACTTGGTACTGGATTTGCTTTGATTACCAAGTTCTTTCTCAACTGCTTGATGGCTGCTTCTTGCTCCTCCTATCATTATTAATTATTAAATAAACAATGAATGAGTTATTTTATCAATTCATTGCGCTGAAGGTACCATGGGAGGATAAACATAAAACAAGTAACCCCGGCTTTGGTAAAAGGGATGAGGATAAGGGAGACAGAAAGATAAGAATTTTTAAAAACAGTCATCATGTCATCCAACTACAACATAAAGACAGTACCTTTATCCTTGCCTCATACTGGTTTTTCTCTTCTCGAAGAGCTCGATGTTTCTCCTCCAACTTCAGATAAAACTGGATACATAAAATAATAATATCAACATGGAATGATCATCTGTTTTAAATTATATACAAGAGTCAACTTGTCAGTAAATCAATACCTCCCTCCGTTTCTCTGCACGTTCGGAGCATCTAAATGTAGGGGCTGAACCGAGAGTCACCTTAGATCTGGCTGTGCGCATAGACATAGCACTAGTATTTGTGGTCAAGGAACATTTGATAAAGTAACAGCTGTATTGTTCGGATGGTTTCACAATAACAAAAAAATCCGACTAAAATTCATATGTTATAAATGTTTTAGAGTACAAGTATGAAGTGTCACAATGCCAAAAGTTTCTTCTATCGTAGGTAAAACCTGCTCTGTTAACAATAAAGCATCAAAATGTCCATTTTTAGAGGATACGAGGAAGCAACAGACCAATTATCTTCATCATCGTAGTTCTTCTTATCATGTTGCAAAGGCTTGCTTGATGAAAAAGGTGAGTTTGGCTGAAAAAATGGAATTTTTTTGTTAGTGATCTCATAAACAAAAAAAACAAACGAATACATACAGGCAACTGATAAGCATCCCGGCAAACGTCAAAACATATGAATAGGAAGTCTGTTAACATAAAACCTTAACAAATTAGCAATGCTTACAAAATAAACCATTCATATATTCGTTTGGCCTGGTATTTTGAGCTTCCCAAGATCAGATTTGAAATTTGATCCAATGATTTCGCATGTCTAAAATTTTTAACCCATAAATGATCATCATTTCATGCTTTAAGAAGATTCCTTTAGCAAGCTTTCTTGTTTAAATGACAGATGGTTGAGAAACTAAACCTCTGTCAAAGAAACATATCTCACTCAGACAACCTGCCTTAAAAACAAAATGAAAATCCAAGTTCTGTAATTCTATAACTACTTCACCTACTCATTCCACTAGTAAAACTGGAAACAACCTATAAATAACATATATGCATAACATTCACTAGGTTTATTATACATCCTTGGCTAAGTTATATGAGTACGTATGAATTGAAGTGGTTCATGCTTCAACATCAACATGTGATGGCATAACAACAAGCAGGACCATCAATTACCTGTGAATTCTTTGATGAGATAGGTGAGAGCATGTTGTTAGTGTTTGGTGACAAATTCAGACCAGTTGCACCAGCTTCAGCATCAACAATCTGTGTGTGAGATTCATGTTTTTCAGTAACAAGATCAGTTTGATGTGTAACAAAGTGACTAGTATGCTCTTTTCCAGCAGGCGAGCTAAACTTATTACTGTCACCCATTTCGAGTACTTCAGAATTCTCAATCTCCTCCCCAGTCAAGTCAGTATTACAGTTCGTTGTTGTGGCACTCAAAACATCCTTCTTCTCATGGCTTTTCTCCACAAAAGAATTACCTTTCATACATTCCTTTACCTCATGGTCCTTTGCCCGAGCCTTAGCTTCTGCCATTTTAGGAGAAATGCATACTTTATCATTAGAACTACCATGTGAAGGTGGTACACCATTTGGCTTCTTGTCCACAACTTGCATTCCTGTAACTTCTCTCCCCATGGTGCTGCAGGATATAATTTACAGCAGGATGAGTAACACAAGACTCAGACAAAGACTGATGTAGAAGTGTTCTACTTGTAAAGGAATAGGTGTCATCTATCAGCACTAAAAAATAAAGAAATACCACAATTAAATCAGAAACTACGCCACGCCCCAGAACCCAAACAAACCGTTACTTCATATGTTTAAGGTCAGTTTAGTACACTGTCATGTGAATGAAGGTAAAAGATTAAGGGAGTAGTTCAATATCCTTATACAGATTACAGAAAAGGTACACAGAAGCTACTTTTTCTGAATGGTTTATAAACAGATCCAGGAGAGCACCCAGTTCAACAAGAAAGTGTTGTTCATATGAATATTCATTATAATTAGTAATTTTGAAAATTTTATCAACCGCCCTGTAACCTCCAAACTCTTAGATAATTATTTACGATTTCAGAAAAGAAAAAAACTTCGCATCTTCAACGCGCTTTGACGTAAACGAGAGAAAACGGCAAGAGGAGACATTTCAAGGTTTGATTCTCCGGCATAACTCCGTAATTTCAAAGTACGCACGAAAATTTTACATAAGAAGCCAAAATGAAAATTAGAAAGCTACTCCAATATGATCTTTAAATGAAAGGTTAAAAAATATATTTACATTGTAGAGTAATAAAATGAATGAAAATTTAAAAACAAAGTTTCCCTTTGGTTGGAAGAACGAAAACAGAGACGCAAAAGGACTAATTCGAACAACTAAATTCACCACTAGCATGTTTGATGAGTCAAGAGAGAAACCTGAAAATTAAAGCTTTTGAAAAGAAAAGAAATTACATAAACCCAGAAAATGAAGGAATCAACCGAAGAAATAACAAGAGTTAAAATAAATAAATAAAAACAGAGAAAGGTAAAAAGGAAATCGAATTCCACTTTTGACCCAATATTCACATCCCCATTTTGAAAAGGAGAAGGCTCACAGTTGGCGGTGAAAGAAGATGAGGTTCTCAGAAGGTAGCTAGCACTGGCGAGTATCAAAATCAACGAATCAGAAGAAAGATCAAAGAAAGGACAAGCCCACATCACAAATCACAGAAACAAGCAGAGGAGAGTGGAAATGGCAGATAAATCTCTCCACAGTAGCGCGAAGCAGAGTTAGGTGCAACAGAGATCGACACCCACATTGTAAAGCAAAAGAAAACCAAACGGAGAATGGGAACAGAGTCAGCAAAGAATGAGAGAAATGTAGCTTACAGTGGTGGCCCGATCTCACAAGATCTCCTCCTTCTTCTTCCTTCTTTCCTCTCTCTTCTTCTCTCTCTCTCTGGTTGTGTGCTTGTTTTGTTTTATTTCATTGTGGGTGGGTGCCAAATGCAAAGAAAGTCCAAAATTTATGTTTCAATAATATTCTTTTGCTTTATCAAAAACCTCCTTTCTCTTTTTTATTCTCACTCTCCTCCTGTTTGTGTTTATGTTCTTTGGTTGGTTTAAGATTATTTATAGCTGGTTTTTAACGGCGATTTTTCACCGAGGAAGTTTTCTCCGTCGGTTGTGGGAAGCCAGGAATTGACGGCGTTAAATGAGAGTGAGGTTAAAGTCAAATGAAAATAAAAATGTGGAGTAAAAGGAAGACGAATGATATCAGTGATCCAACAGATAAGGCATATGCTTTGGTCTTATAGATATGCCTAAATATGGCTAAACAATTATAGACTAGTAGACCAATATCTCCACAAAAATAATACTCATTCCTTTACATAAAATAAATTTATTTATCCACACTTAATCATTCATCATTACCTTCATAATCCTTTTTTTAATTGGGAACAAACACTTAATTACTTCTATATAAACTCATTCTCCTCTGAAGCAATGAAATTTCATTTCACATTTTACTTGTACTTCAAAGATCTTTATATATTTATGAGTAAATAAACACTGAAATGCATTTCTACCCTCTAATTCAATCTTTGATATACCAAAACATGATCCAATAAATTTAATTTATTAACTCTTATATGCTATAAAATCTGTTTCCATTTATCCATCTTCATATTCTAAATCTAATTCTTTCGCATTTTCAAGCTTCAGGAGGGTTATTATTTATCCTTCTGTTCAATTCAAATATAACTTCAAAAAATATTATGGTTAAAGTCTAGTCCTAATTCAAGTGGAAACTTTTTTGGGATAAACATTAATAATGGAAAAAAATTATTATATTATCAATGATAGATTCATATATACATTAAATGCATTATTTTTTTCTGTTAGCAATCGTTTTGTTTTGATGATGGAAATTATGTCTTTTAATGTTTAAACTTTTAAATAGGATTTTGATCGATGAGGTTTTAATGTCATTCATGGTGCAGATTAAATATTAAAATTGTTAATAATAAAAAATAAATATTAAGATAATTAATGGTAGAAATTAAATAAACGTTATTAAAAAATTATTAAGAATTTATGGATAGTTAAAACTGATATTATATAAATATTATTAATTTTTTATTTTATAATAAATGTTGAAACTTACGATCCTCCATATAAATTCTAACTCAGAAGAAACTTTATATTGAGGTATCTTGTGATTTTTTTCTAGTTTTCTTCTCTTTATTATTTAATTTTTATATTTTTTTCTACTATTTTCTTATAAATATTCAAATATTTTCATTTGTAAATATTCTCATTTAATTTATAATAATTAATACATAGATTCGTGATAAAAGATTTATCATAAAGGATGAAATGTCTCCAAAAAAGATATTTATTTCATTCCTAAAATATTTATGGCATTATGTTTATTTTTATTGATCATAATTGATTAAAAACATTTTTCTAATACTTTTAAAAATGATTATCCCGTGTTTATAGTGAAAAAAATTCGCTTTTTTTCTAAAAGAAAAAAAGAAAGATATTATTAGAAATTGATTTTTGAAAATTTTGATTAAAAACACAAACAACTATTATGTGAACTAACATTACGTTATAATTTTACTATTCACCCAATATTAAAATTAATATTGTATCAACATCAGGAGGAATAAGACCGTGATTATAGGATATTAATTGTAAGCAAAGAAAAAAGTAGTCGAAAAGAAGGAATGCATTTTCTGTTATAAAGTTGTTGAATAACTAACCTAGAATAATTATTTTTAAAAAAAACAAGTATACGTACTACTACACTTTAATACATGAAAATTGTTTGTTTTCATTAGAATTAGCATTTCGTTCACATCAACTTCAATTAGTTTTAAATCGTGTATCATGCATTAAAGTGTGAAGTTACTTTACATAATTTTGATGATAATCTAACCTTGTTAAGAAACTTGAATAAACATCCTATTCGGGCATGTTAATTAATTATTGCCACTAATTTGCTTATTTCACTAAGTTTTACGTTGGCGCCAAAAGTAACATAAAACTATTTGGACGTGTAAAAATGTATCATGTAATAATAAACTATAACTAATTACAGAATGCGTGAATCAAATTTATAGTCTTTTTCACTCTCTTTTTTTTCCTTTTATGAATTTATGGTTTGGGTATTCTACCTGTTTCTTGAAAGTAAAGCGACAATTTGATAGTACAATCATAATGATTAAAAGTCATCATAATCATAACAGGTTTAAGCAACAATATCTGAGTCGAATTAGATGGGTGGGATTAGGAAGAGATAAAAAATGCTTCTTTTTACTTTTGTAGGGTTCTTTTGTTTGTTCTTCCACTTCCCTCTTCTCTCTTTCCAAATTTCTATTCTCCATCTTCAATTAATAACAGTGCCTGCCATTTGACCAGACATCATGGTTAGGTCTGTCACCCAATAACTACTGCTAGCTAGCAAGTGAGTAAGAATGATGCATACTCATCACCCCAACCGCTACAACCATTTTAACTCAATTCACTCCCAATGTTTCTCCTCGATGCTACCGTGGAACAACATTGTAAAATCACGTGACAGATCAAATGTAACTTTCATTTCTAACTCGTGAATATTATCATTATGGCATCAACTCTCTTCCTATGTTTCTCTGGGTGTGGACAAGGTTGGGCCTTCATAAATTTGTGTGACATGCTCTCATTCAACTCATATATCAGTTGAAAGATGCGTACGTACCACACTTAGAAGCTATGCATAGAATTGTGACACAAATTATGAAAGTTCTGTTTTCGATAGAAAAGTGCACGTTTAACCTTCATTCCATTATATGCAGGTATGCATATGGTTGATTAATTACGAGTACTATTGTTTGTTCTCCTCACAAATCCCAAGCTTCTTTCTTAAGATAAAAAGTAACATCTTGAAAGTGTATTTTCTATTGTTAGGTAGGTGTATAATCAATCAATTATAAATGCACACCATTTTGTTTTCTTCCCGGATGATTAAACGTTGAAAGATGTTTACCAAATTCATGTAAACAGAAGTTAGCAGCATTTTCTTCTGTATGATGATTGTTAACAAAGCATCATCGAGGCGAACGTTACTTGTCAAGAGTTTTTTATTTTAACACACTATACTCTACAATACTTTTACATTATTGCCAAGAATATATGGTAACAAAAACGCCAACCAAGAAGCTTATGTTGCAAGCTATGTTTATTTTTGAATATGGGCTAACTCGATAGGTAACTCACTAACTCTATCGTTTTTTTCATTATAACATGTTCCCTCACCTTCTTATATAGTCAAGGTACAGTAGCAGGGACACCTTTTCTCTTTTTTCTCGTTTTGCTCATCTTCTAAGGCGCCATTTCTCCTTTTGAATTTGAAGGTGCAAAGGAGGTAACTGTATCTATCTGAAACTCGTCCATTTCAAATTCCCCTATTAAAATTAGATAGTAGAAACTAGTAATAACTTCATCATCAATTTATTGATCATGTTAATTGGTAACTAAATAAAGTACTACCACACTTGTAGGTAGATAGAAAAGCATTAAAAAAGGAGGTTCTTTATTGGCAGTGGATTATGAGAGGAATCCCATATATTAATTGTTTGTTCAATAATAGCATATGTTGGTAGAAAATGTTATTAATCACATATAATATCTTCCACTGGCTTAAATTAATTGGCCAAATTATTCATTACCTATATTCTGAGAGCTTTTACTTATGCCTATATTTACATTGTTGCATACCTAAAAATTTGAAACCAATATCAACTAAGGGCTGATATATATAGAAGTTCCTTCTTTGTTATTTTATCTATTTACTTATGTGTATTGTCTTATAACAAGAGGGGTCAAAATTACTGTGAAGACCGAATAACTTTCTGTCAGAAATGGCTGTAGCAAGAGTCAATGAGACACTCTTGGCAGACACTTGTCTCTAGACATTCTTTATTGATCTATGATATGGTCTTGCATTAGTACGAGTTCTGTCATCTCTACACATTGTTGTGGTTTGTGAACACTATTTTATGGAGACTTGTGTTTTATTGTCTATCAGTTACGGGAATCTATTCTCTTCCTGGTTCCTTACTTGGAACAATGTAGAACCTTTGACCTTTGAACATAAAGTATGTAACTATTACTACACTATGATTTGCCAAGATTTTGCTTTATCGTGCTGCCTAATCTTTGGTTTTGCACCGACGGGAAAGAAAGACTTAAAAAAGATGCTTTGTCCTGTTACTTTTGTGTTTCCTCGCATATGTTTGATACTATTACATTTCAATAATTAAAATTCTTTCTCAACATATATTAATTTCATAAAGTAAACGGCATATTGTTGTATATTTTAAACAAGTTTACAAGAATTGACCATATATTTAATATCTATTTTCAATCGTGGGACTACTTTTTGGCCCTCACTTCTGAATATTCCAATTTTTTTCTCCTTTCAGATTTCCACAGACTGAACAAAGTTGAACCCTTGATCTGTAATTAATGGACCTTTCCACTTAATGACCCTCTTAATCTCTCAAAAAATGTGGAAAAGTTTAGACGGTGCTAAAAAATTGAAGAAAGTTGGGAAGTGTAATTAGTTGTTATGAGGAACTAATTAGAGGTTGTAGGATGGTTCCTTATACTTAATTTCCCATCCTATGGGACCTCCTCTGTCTCTACAACTACAAGCTAATTGATTCGTGTACGATCTCTTTGAACCACTTTATTCTTTCTGCACCAAAAACTCAGGATAAACACATTTTAAATTATTTGATTTATAAACTGAAGGCTTACGAACCCTGGCATGTTATGTTACTTGTTGTGTCCGAGGTACAATCATTAATTTTGATTCAACTGTGTAATCGTTTTAATTGAAGCATCAGTGATTGAGATCTGAAATCTACGTACCACAATTCTAATGTCTAATGCAGTTGAGATATCATGCCCAATACCTACAAAACATATATTTCAACGCCAAACCTAACAATTTTATCAACCACATATCTGATTTAAACAAAAACAAAGTGTTTAATATTTTTACTTTCAATTTAAATATCTTTGTATTATAAATAGTAGTTATGCTTTTTTTTTAATTTTTTTACGAAAAAATACTTTTTTGGATTTCCTTTTGTTTTTCATGTGTTTGTTACAACTTCCGAGAATAGTTTGAAATTGAAAAGATGATTATGACCAAAAGATGTTTAAAACAATTTCCCATAAAACCTGAGTTATTGTCTTTATTGAAGTTTTGTTTTTTTATATTTTTTTAATTTAATATTATATTAATTATTTTTGTCAATTATATCTTAAAATTTAAAAGTGATTAAATTATTTTTTTAATTTTAAATATTATAATATTTGTATTAATCAATTATCTTTTATCACTTTTTTTTAATCAAAAAAATTATTTAATTTTTTAAGAATATTATTAAAAAATTACTATAAATTATAAAAATTAATATTTCTATTAATTTGTATGACAAAACATTGACATTTTACGGTAAATAAACATAAATTAGCTTTCACGTTTTTAAAAAATTCTAAAATATAATCACTTATGAGCATTTTATTATATTTTTAAATAGCTGGAATAAAACATACACATGTTTTTCCATTATCTTAATTAACATTCTGTACACAAGTGCGTACCAACAACAACTAGCTTTCCAAATGAATTTAGTAAGCAATGGAGTTATTTTTTTCTATTTTGAGTATAATTAAGCGCATACTATAATGCATCATTATCTATTAATTACATATGGAACGCGTATGGGTTTTAATTGTATATACTTTAATAATTAATGACATATAAGTGTCACCCAACACATGTTATTTTCAATCAATTTCGTATGCCTTAAGAACTTGGGAGGGTAGTGCAGCATCTTAACCCTTCACCAAATGATACTTTCAGATTAGAGAGTGCTTTTGTTATAGATTAATCATTTCAAAATTAAACCATTATATATCTATATAGGTAAAGTCTCTTTTTACATATAAAAAGCATCAATGTATTTCATATTTTATGTGGATATTGCCTTTGTGCTGTGGTTGACCAGTATGATCCAAACAAACAAACAAACAAGATTATAATAATAATAATATGCATTATTTTGGAGATCATGAATGGTGGTCATAACACGTTTTTAAATGAAGAAATAATGTTTTGGTATTATACGTAGATACGTAGATATATTGATATCCTCCTCAAACATGCATATTTGTATATGAATTAGAAAATCATGAGGAGGAGACATGAAAGCTTAACCAATGAGTGAAAAAATGAGTATTAATTTGGTGTATGGATTGGATATGTATTTGGAAGCTACCCCATCTGAATATGAAGATGATATGGCAGAGAGAAATGGTGTGGTATAATTAATCAAATGAAAGAGCCATTTTCAGAGCTACATTTGGTAATCGTTCACACGCCAAAGTTTTCATTTGACTTTTGTGCTTCGTATGTTGTTTGTTGTGTTTAATCATGGGATGGTGAAAATAGTAGTTGGCATGGCAATGGTGGTGTAGTGCATTGCGAGAAAGAAAAAGACTAAAGGGCATGTGGGCTCATTTGATTTGCTTCCACGGAACTAAGCATTACAACATTCCAATTAATTGGTCCCATGTTCTACAACTTGTGCACGTGTGGAAATAGACCCACCCCTCTCTCCATCCCTACATCTTAATATGTACAAAATACCTTCTTTATTATCATTCTAATACTTAGACTTTATTATTTAGGTCAAGTTTGCGTACTACTCATGTAACCTTAGAGCGACTTTTCTTATTTTTAATTAGTTGTATATTATTTAATGAATTAAATAAAATATTATTATATAAAATTACTATTAAAAAATCTCAATACATATTTATATATGTATTAACTAACTCGTTTAATTTATTAATTTTGTGAAACAAATACCATTTATAAAAATTAAAAATAATTAAAAATATTTAAAATACAAATTATATGAATAAATATTTTATAGTATAAATTTAGTATTACATTATATGATGAATTTGTAATTTTTGTTATTTTAGTAGTAGAAAAGTAAAAGTATAAAGAGAAAAATGAGATAAGATTTTATTAATATTTTGTTTAAATGGGATAGTGGTTATAATATTCTTATTTCATCGCCTTTTTCTTTTAAATTTGTTTTGTTATTTTAATTCTTATCATATTTTATTGTCTTAACTTTACGGTGTACAGTCTTAAAATGAAGTGATGATATCGGATAGATAAAATATCACGTGATATTATTATCATATGTCATATTGACATGACATTTTGTACGTTATTTAATAATTTAATGACAACATCTTATAGTAAAAGTGAAAAGTAGTAAAAATTTGTATTATTACAAGTAGGAGAAAATCAATTTTGTTAAGAATCAAAATGAATAAATATATAAATATATTAAAAATGTTTAGAATTTAACAAATAATATTTTTTAAAATTTATTTTTATGGTACGTAATTTAAAAATTACGTTATATACACACAAAAGTATTCCTAAAAAATAATAATTTATAACAAATTACTTTAATTTATATAATTTCTCATCGTGTTATTTAAATTTATTCAATGTTCTTGATTTTATAAAAATAAATTATTATAAATTATTAAATTACCTTGAATCACAATTACCAAGAACGATGTCTAAATTCAAGAAAAAATATTTTTAAAA
This sequence comes from Lablab purpureus, assembly GCA_030347555.1. NCBI lineage: Eukaryota > Viridiplantae > Streptophyta > Magnoliopsida > Fabales > Fabaceae > Lablab > Lablab purpureus. Next base: position 29,557,665 of record CM059260.1, read on the forward strand.
TAATATAAAATAGTAAGATAAGTAATGTTTATGAGTAAATTTCAATTATTTCAATTTTATTTAATGTCATTATTTCAAAATACTCTTATGTTTTACATATGTTTCCATAATTATGATTTTAGGCAATTTAAACATTGTACTTTTTGTTATTTTATGAAATAAAAATTATTAAAAAAATTTAATTAATTAATATCAACAATTTTAACTAGTGTGAAATTAAAAATTAAAATAAGTTATAATTAATTTTTGTATTTAATTTTTTATTATTATGATTTAAAATCTTAGTTTTATATAATGACAAAATACTCTGGTGAGTATTTTTGTTATTTTACCTCTGCATTTTGTTGTAATTTCGGTAAACAATTTCATCGATAAAATATAAGAACTAAAATAATAAAAAAATGTCTACATATAAAAGTTAAATACTTTTTATAAAGACTAACCCAGAGAAAAAGAATTATGTGGATGAAAAATAATTTATAAGATTTCGAACTCCTTTGTCATGGAAATGCTACTATGGACCACCAAATCAATGTGGCAGCGCGACCTACATGCATGTATAGCCAGAGTTGTCACAAATATTAGAATAGGCTTTGAAAATTAAGAGTGAAATTAATGCATGTTTATCCTTAAAAAAAATGCACGTGTGCCTATGATTAAGAAAAAGATGGCACATTCACTCAAATGAATTTATTCTATTTTAATAAAAATATTCTAATGTCACAGTTTACTGTTTTTTAATTTAAGCATGATCGTTAAAAAAGTGACATAATTAATTTAAACTCTATTTATATTTTATTACTTTTAGTCTTTAGAAAATTTCAATTTCTAAAAAATTAAAATTATGATATTTTTATTGAATATAAATATAGAAAATAAAAGAATAGATATGTTTTTGGTGATATTTTTTTAATATTTTTTTGGTTAAATATATTTTTAGTTCTTGAATTCTTTTTCATAAATTATGTTTAATAAATTTTGAACTTATTTTATTCTTATGTTTTATAAACTCGTGTAAAATATCCTTGATAATGTGTCGAATTATTTTTTATTTTTTTTTATAATTTTTTACTTCATTATATCATATTTTTTAAGTTTTTTACTATTTTTTCTTCCATTTTCTCTTTTTAAAGATGTTTTTATTTGTTATCGAGATCATTTACACTTGTTTATATATAAGGACAAAATAGGTCCAAAATTTATTTAAAGGGACGAATCACAATTTTAACAAATAGTTTAGGAATTAAAAACATATTTAACTATCCATTTTGGGGGAACGTCAGGTGTCAAAGTCATTGAATGGGTAAGTTGTCAATCCCTAAAACGAACTATTTAATGTACTTTATCCGCCCGCTGAGCTACGAGTGGGTATTTTACCAGAGTTTTTATTGTATCAATCTACCTTGTTGAAGCATATACTCCTCGGAGAGGGTAGGGTGCATGGTGGACGATTTCAAAACAGATTACTCATTCATTAGATAAAGAAGATTACCAAGATTTCGTGATTCGCTGTTGAACTTATTCCAATTCAATAAGAGATCTCAATATTATGTCTTGAAGAAGACTCGAACTGCATTACAAGTGTAGACTTAAATATAACTAATGAATTTCTTTACATAAATATATATTAATGTTTACTTATTTGATTTAAAATAAAAATGCTTCACAAAGAATCTATCCTAATAACCTATTACATAAGTCATAATGTTCTAGTTAACTAATGTTTGCCAGAATGCGTAGCAAAATTAGTTTACAATTATAAGTTAAAGCTTATATATATATAGAATTAGTAAGGGTTGATAAAATTAATTAGTTGTTAAGGTATTTGAGAAAAATAAAATGACATGACATAATTAATATGTTCATACATTTTCCGTTTTAAATAAAATATTTTTAGACGATTATATATTTGTTTTTCATTATTATTGTAGACATTTTTAAAGATCCGTGATTATATTATAATTAGAAATAAAAGAATAAGTGCATTAATTAAAATAGTTAAAAAGGGTAAGGGGAAAAAATGATACAAAGAATATAAGGTAAGAGAAGGAAGATCGAATATTAACTAATCCATAAAATTATTTCTACATTTTTATTTATTTTTTCTAATCCATAAAATTATTTAAAAATTGTTTTTATGAGGTGGTGGAAGTGTGAGAGTGAAAGGGAGCAGAAGAATCGGTCAACAGGGAAGAGGTAAGAAAATAAGGACCATGCATAACAAACTAATTTTACACTTTACTCTTAGTGTGTCCACGTGTCCTCTGATGGAGGCCTATATAAGCCAGGCTCATGCTCATTCTGCTACTTTACCGTTTTACAGTTACACAGAATTACAATGGCGACCGTAGCTGCAGCTGCTGCCCTTGCAGACGAATCCCCCAAGAAGAACCGAATTCAGGTTTCCAACACCAAGAAACCTCTTTTCTTTTACGTCAATCTCGCCAAGGTATGTCTCGCTTCTTCTTTCTTCAACCCCTCTTCAACAATGCTCTGCATCTCTCCTCTCGCATTCTCCGTAACCTCTTACATAACTTTCTATTCATATTATATAATCATATCTAATCATGTACTTTTGTTTTATAGTATCAACTTTGTAATTAGTGTCTCAATTTTATCACACTTTTGTGTCTTTGTTGGTGCTTCATACATTTACATTACTAGCATCATTCATGGCCACCTCAAATGGTTTTTTCTTTGATGCAGAGGTACATACAACAGCACAATGAGGTCGAGCTTTCTGCTCTTGGAATGGGTACCTCCTTTTCCAAACTCACATTTCCCTTCTATTTGTACAAGACAAAACTTAAAGATCCTTCTTTTTTAACTCTTTTGCAAATTTCGCATCGTCAGCAATTAAAATTATGAGGGATTAAACAAATAAAGCTTAGCTGGGAACCTTATTTATCAGTTACAGTTACTATGCGATTTTTTCGCTTTCATATTGTGAAATTGAAGACAAATGTGATGTTACTTTAGTACGTTATTACGTTATTTAAGCATTTTAGTGCCGAAATGTCCATAAAATCTCTTGGTATGTTTTGCTCAGCTGTATTGTATATATATATGTAAGAAAAGGATCATCGAGTTGATTCAACTATCATGCCATTATTTCTAGGATTGTTTTGCACTTTTTTTTATGTAAATGTGTTTAGAATTATATTTAGACCTTCTCATCTCACTATAATTGTTTGTACGTAAGTCTCAAAATCATGGCACGTGGCTGGTGGTATAACGTCCAAGCATCCACGTGATTTTTTTGTTTAATGCGAAATCACTGAATATATGAGTTTGCACACACTCTGTCCAATTGAGCACATAAAATGTGCCCTGCTTCATCTACTCCCACTCGAAGTACAACTCATATGATATTCTGCAAAAATTTGACATGTATATGTGCAGCTATAGCCACCGTTGTGACAATTGCGGAGATTTTGAAGAACAATGGACTTGCCACTGAGAAGAGTAAGATTTCTTCCTTATTTCTAATACTCACATTTGTATGATAGCTTATTCAAATCAATGTGAATCTTGCGGTGAAACAGAAGTACTGACATCCACAGTTGGCATGAAAGATGAGAACAAAGGTCGTCTGGTACAGAAGGCAAAGGTGAGTTTCCCAATCAGTTTTACATTTTAGTTTCCTACAAGGTTTGTTCCCTCTGTTTGGGTGCTTTATCTCTTTTTCTTGATGTTTTAGATTGAAATTGTGCTGGGGAAATCTGAGAAGTTTGACAATCTGATGGCTCCTCCTCCTACCACAACTGAACCAGAAGCAGCAGCTGCTGATGACAAAAAGTGACAAATATAAGACAATCCGGTTAATGTGAAACTATTGTAGTTAACATTCTGAGTCTTTTGTACTGCTTGCATTCATAGACGTAAATAGGGGAGTTGAAAAGGGTCGTTAAATTACAATGATAAGGCAGCAATGTGTGGTCAAAGTTGTAGAGCACATATTTTCATTATCAATTTAGATTGTATTTCTTGACTGCACGTATACGATGGTGATGGTGAGTACTGGTGACTCTTCATCTCTGATTATCCTTTTCAGTTCATTCAACCTGCTTTCATTCTGAGGTGTTGTTGTCACGTGTCTTTACAGAGATTTCTAGTTCATCAGCGATTTTCCCTTTAATCATTTTAGATAACGTGAGCTTTGGTTAACAAAAATTAACGAAGCCATTCATTTAGTCATCTAGTAAACATTACCAATAAATAACCAACATAATTCATTTGGTTTAACACGGTTCTCAGTCCACACCAGAGCATAATTAACAATGACATATTCAAATCTATCCATGTCTGCAATAAATGTCAACTATAAGCTCCTTGTAATACACAAACACAAATTGTATTGCAATGCAGGTGAATTAATTAGTACAAACTTGAACTAATTAACACGCCCACCGGATTGTAGCTGTATGTAACAATCTTGAATTACTTAACTAGCACAAACTGAAAGCGAAATATTTTTTTTAAGACAAGAAATTTTATTGAAGAAAAAAGGAGAAAGCACGCCAATCGTATATACGAGCAAAACGTGACATAAATGAATTTTAAGACTGGTATATATCATCCAACTTGAATGATTGCATTGCGAATCCACTCAGATGATTACTTTCCTTCATATATCTTTTACAATATATGACATCAAATACACAAGAATGATGAGTTCTGTGAACTGCTAAACCATAGGTTCTGCCCCTCTTCGTAATTTTCTATATTTTCTTGTACTAAAAGGTCTGCTCTTCTTAATCACTGATCCATACGAACCAATATTTTCAAATCTAGTGTTAGTGGGATCAGAATATACGGGTATCTATTAAAAATGGAAGTAAAGAGATGCAAAATTATCGAATTATATCCACAGTCCCATTGATGATTAATTGATTTAGCAGTTTGGTTTTACTATGTTTATTGACAAACTTGTATTACTCGCTCTCTAACAATATTACAGATTCGCACCCACATGTGGATAGCATAACATAATAAACAAATTTGCCAAATGTGCTACTTACAAATCATTATCAATCAGACGTTGTAATTAATAGATTTTTTTTTTGCAACGACAACAAATTTCTTCTGTAGTGTACCTTGATGATACAACCATCAGCATTTTTTAGCTAATGAACTTGTGACAGGTAAAAGGCAATGAATCTAGAACAAGACAAGTTTCTATATACTACTTTAAATAACTGCTTAGTTTCATTGATTCTGTCTTTTATTAGTTATCTTGTCAGACTTGTAAGACTTGAATAAAAGGAACGGCCATTGCTCAATGAAAGGGACACCATGCTATTTCAGAGGTGAAAACTCCTCTTTCTTTTTGTAATTTGAAATAGAAAAATGATAAGCTGACTTCTGTATAACCTCCAAGCAACACCTTATTTTCGATTTTAATTTTTGTTTACATTATAGAGCGATACATCTATTAGAACCCTTTGAAATAATAACTCAATATGGTTCATAAAATAATCAGGAAAAAGGATTTCAAGATAGCATAATTAGAAAGCTTTTATTATGTGAATGCAATTTATTTGACATTCAAGCACAAGAATTTGGTAGTGCATTCATCTGAAAAGCTAATAAATACACTATTGTTTGAAATAATAGAACAACCTTGTTCACTAGTCCAGAATTTGTTTTTGCTTTTATTAATGAAAAAAAAATTATTAAAAAAACCAAACCCTTAAATATATTCCAGTATATTAAAAAACCATATTTTAACTTTAAATGTAAAGATATACGTTTCACTAAAAATAACAATATAGGGAATATAATACAAAATATGGCTACTGAAAAATTATATACACAAATACTTATTTTAGTAATTTTAGTAACTGCACAATCAAAACCAATTAATGATTGTAAAGTTCCTATTAACATCATTTTCCAAAAAAATGTTTTTCCAATATCTTTTATCCTATGAAATCATGTTGATTTATAGGAATTCCAAAAATACAAATAAAAAGACACCCTTAAGAAATGTAACAACAATTTGGTAATTATTACCAACTGGTTGTTATCAGTTGAGTATCATTGCTCATGTTTCTTTCTTTCTTTAACTCATGAAAACACTCTTGTGCATCAAGGTTACTTCAAAACGAAAAAAGAAATTATAAATAAATAATCCTTCCGAACAAGAGGGAAAGTAAAAGTTCCTTTTGATCCTTTAAAATGATATCGTGTTAATTCACCATTCGTGACATCAACTTATTCAGCTAATGCTATCAATTTGCCTTTTCAAAAACCAGCTGCATGCCATTTTAAAGGTTAATCTGGTGAAAAAATAAATATTTAGAGACCGATTTTATGCAGACAAATTTAGAGTAGTTATACTGAAAGAGCGAAAGGGACATTATTCACACATTGATTGAAGCAGCAGTGAAGACTAACTAATGACTATCTCCCCTATTGAGGTTCTACCTTTGAGCATCTCTACAAATTATTAAAATATTATATATATATATATATGAGAAACAAAAATCATGGTATTACTGGATGCGTTATTGAAGGATAGCAATTATTGGAGGATGGTATACACATAGAGTATCTGCTACGAATTAATTCACATTAATGTCAAGTAAATAACAGATCATTTACTCGCCAGTCTAAGCTATGGAGCCTAAATAAATAATAAAAAGGATTCCAGGCACATAACATAACTAAAGGTTGTCCAATTTGTTTATTCAGTAACTTAAATGGGAGCTGCACATGTGGTTCTAAAATGTCCTGTTTGATTGCAGCGACTACAATGCACCACTCGCTTAACACGTCCACGGTCTTCTGCACGAACTCTCTTCTTTCTTGGTCTCCCTGGTGGCCTCAGTGATTTAGGTGGATTGATAACAATTTCTGTAGCTTTGCTAGCATTGGCATCCCCCTCAGACAACTCCTTCCACAGAGATTTATCAGGAATTGGATGTATGGTTTGTGAGTATGTCTTGCGGTAAGTTGCTACAGTGAAACAGCTTTCTGTGAATCTATGCACATTCTGCCTGCAGGAGAGAAGGGCTGCCACAGCATGTGCACAGGGCAAACCATAGAGCTGCCAGCCACGGCAAAGACAGCAACGGTTCCTGATGTCGACTATGTTTGTTCCTTCATGAGATATTACTTCAAACTCAGCATCATTGGCACGAAGGACCTGATATGTGCGTGCACGATCAAGAGCTTCTGCTACACGTCTCTCGGCAGAAGGTACCAGTATCGACGTCCACTGCATACTGGTCTCCCGGCGCTCATTAAACCAAGTCATTAGCTGCCTTCTAATACATTCCATCATTTGAATTATTGGAAGTCCAGATGCCTCCAATATCCAAGTGTTTAAAGATTCAACTATGTTCGCTGTCAAATGACCAAACCTTTGGCCCTCAAAATAAGCAGTGGCCCAGAGGCGAGCTGGAATTCTTCGAATCCAATATGCGGCATCCTGTGATATCTCTTCAATCTCCAAAATTTTTGCTTCAAATTCAATTACGGTAAGAGCATTGGCTGCATCCCATAGAAGATTGACAAGCATGGTGTTATTAAATTCCTTACGGAAGCTATCACTCAAGTGGCGCATACAAAATCCATGGAATGCAGTGGGAAAATTTGCTTCCACTCCATCCACAATTCCTTTCTGTCTATCAGACAAGATAGTAAGCCTTGGCATGTTTTCAGTGTGAATCTCAAGCAGGTTATGAAGTTCAGACAGAAACCACATCCAATTATCATCATTCTCCTCATCAACGACTCCAAATGCCAGAGGAAAGAGAGCCCCATCACCATCAAATCCAGTAGCAAGAAGCAATGTTCCAAGATACTTACTCTTTAAATACGTTCTGTCAAGCCCTAAGAGTGGCCGACAAGCATTTAAAAATCCATATATGGATGCTTGAAAGGAAATAAAGAGACGTTGGAAGCAACAATCAGCTGGGTTTCCATAAACAGATGCAATGCTTCCTGGATTAGTGCGTTTCACCTGTTCACAGTATTGTGGAAGCAAGCGGTAGCCTTCTTCAAAAGATCCACGCATTGCAGCCATGATACGCTCTTTACCTCTCCATGCTTGCTTGTACGATAAGGTAATACCATGAACCCTGTGAATCTCTTCCAATATTTCCTTTGGCTTGTAATTAGGGTTCTCCTTCAGCCTCTGCTCTACAGAGTTAGCAACCCACTGAACTGATGCTTGCTGATGGCCAAGATGAGAAATTCCTCCACATGAATGATTCTCATGGATTGTCCTAATAGTAAAAGTTGGAACCCCTGGAAGCTTAGCTGCGTGAATGCGCCAGGGACATCCTTCACTAGCACACTTAGCAGTAAATCGGGTCTTGTCAGATTTTATAGTCTGCATCTCAAAGTGCAGAGCAATTGCTGTATCCCTCAATGCCCTTCGGCAACTCTTGACATCAGGGAACTCTTGCCCCACTGACAATTCATAACTAGGACTTGCAGTACGAACCTGTATTATTGGAGGTGTGGAAGCAAGCACAAGCTGTGATTGTTGAACATCCATATCATTTGCAGAATCAATTCCCATTTCTGAGTTCTGAACCACAGCTAGGGCCATGTTCTCATCAAGTTCTTGGTTATCTGAAACCGTCAAATCATTGTTCTCCGATAGGACTAACTCGTGATTTTGTCCAGGAAGAGCCAAGTCATGATCATCATGCTCGGGCTTTTGATCCATGGCTAGCTCATGCTCATGCTCGTAAGTGTGATCATCATCACCTTCATGGTTGTGGTTCTGTCCTAATCCCAATTCATGATCATGGGCATGTCCCAGGCCCAGTTCATGATCATGGGTTTGTCCCAGATCTAAATGGTGCTCATGAGCTGATCCCAGTTCTAATGCATGGTTCTGGCTGAGGGCCAAACTGTGGTTATGGCCCAGCACCAATTGTTGATCATGACCAAGTGCCAAATTGTGACTTTGACCGAGTATCAAATCGTGGTTAGCCATCAAGATGTCATTCACTACATATAGCAACAAGCCGACGACAAGAAGAACTGCTGATATACAAATTACGGCTTTACAGCTTTACGGCAGATACACTATTGCAATATCCTGCAGATAACAAAAGACCAGTAAGATAAACCACGTCAATCCTCTGTTTAACACTTTAAAGCTAAAAGTCCGGAATTGTATACATCACCACAAAAAAAAAAGAAAATTACAGAAGATCATGCCAGTATCCAACTAACAAAGCATACCGATCATTTGTTATTGTTTTTACTTTTCTATCTTTTCTTTGAATACCCCGCCTCAAATACATAACAAATGTACAGTTTGATGGTTACAATCAACTAAATCACACCAGGTCCCTAAGCCGAAATAGAGGCAAATATATAATTCAAAGAAGACACGAAACTGTGGTCCACCCTTAGCAAGTTCAAGTGCTATCACACACTATAAATCACAAATTACATAATTAAACATTAACAATGATTTAGTGTGTTTGGATTCACATTAAATCACCGAGAGTCACGTTGAAATACCAGCTAGCACAACTTTAGGTAAATACTCACATGTTTAGGAATTGATTTTTGAGTTGAAACAACTTTAGATAGCTTTTGTGTTGGACAGAAAAGTTATTGAGTTTTACTATTAACTTATTTTTTTTATTAAATAATCCAAACATAAATCATATCACTTCAAAATAAATTTTGCAGAACCAATTCTATTTAAAATCAATTTTGTAAGCACTCATCCAGAACACACTTACAATAAATAGAATGGATATCCAGCTATACCCACCGCAAACATTCCATTCACACTTCCATTAATTACAGAAACACATTCCAATTACACTAACTAAATTCCTAAGCCACAGAACGAAAAAACACCGCTTTTAATTGCAGAGAACGTGTAGAATTCCTGAAAAAACTAAAGTCACTAAATTATCCAAGAAAACAAACTACGCATTGAGCTTACAACTCCAATTAACTCAAGCTGAACTGCAGTAGCTCAAAAGGGGAGTAAAGGGAAAAAATGTGATGTGAAGCGGATTTACAGGCAACTGAACTAACACAAAGACAAACTTTCGTGAAAACACACAATCACATCCATTACCCACGATTGAATTGACTGAAAAACAAAGGAATTCCCTAGCATCCATGAGAATTGACAATAACAAAATTCTGAAAAATGATAAAATTACCTGAAAGCTTTCACCTTTCCCCAGAAGGGAGTGACACCATGGCCTGAGGAACTGAGAAAACATAAAAGGGAGGTGGGTAATGGTGGCAGAGGCAGTAGGGCGAGGGTCGAGACCGGATCGAAGGGGTTTTGATAATTGAAAGAGAAAGAAGAGAAATTTGAAAAGAGGTTGATGAAAATTGGCGGGGAAGTGGAGAAAATCGGAAATAGGAGAAGAAGGGTAAGGAGAGGAGGGGAAGATTGGGAATTAGAGGGGTAGCAGAGGCATCGCTTCTGAGGGCTGAGAAGGGAAATACAGGTTTGGGGCTATCCACAAAAAGAGGGTATTTAGGTCAAAGGAATTCAACCTCTTCTTTTTTCTGTTTATCGGAATTACTGTTTTGCCCCACTCCACCCTAGTATTATACTACACTCCCTAGTCATCCTTCTCATACAACTACCATACCATACCATGGAACCTTCACCTATTTTTTTCACTACCTATCTTCCTTTCCAAAAATACTTCCATCATTCTTATAAAACTTTTCAGTTAGGGTTGTCTTGTGCATAAGATTTTATTTGATTTTATGTCAAACAAAAGATTTTATTTGATTTACTCAATAAACTTAGTTTGATTGGTTGGTTTAATTGGCTTAAAATTCAAGCCAACCTTATCAGTATTTTTGTGATTAAGCTTTTAAATTTCAAGATATTATTATTTAGAATTACAACAAAAAATTATTCTGTTTTTACTCAAACTAAAATAATTAGAACCCACAAGTTTATTGTCTAAAATCGTTACTATTTTTTTGTTAATACCATTTTATTATGATTGTTAGTCACTGCTACTTATCAACATTATTATAATTATTGTTATCATAATTATGTAGCATATAAAACACAACATAAAAGTAATGTTTATTCACCTTTTATCTTATCATATTTATATTCTATAGTATAATATCTTATCATGTTTATATTTCTTTTATCTATTCATATCCTACTATCTGGTTATATTTTATCATATTGATTCTATCATATTTTGATTATCAAACAAGTCCTAAAAGTTACTAATATGGTTTTTATTTTTATGAAATTAAATTTGGACATCTTAAACTTTTATATTTAAGTTTTTTTTCTTTATATATATTATCATCGAAAACAATCATTAAAAATAAAAATAACGAAATAGATAAAAACCTAATTTTAATATTTGGTGAATCGAATTAGTATTTTGGTCGGTCAATTTTGACCCACTCTATTGACTATTTTTTTACTTAAAAATTAAAATAAAAAATATTTATTTTTATTATAATAATGAAAATATAGAATAATGATGTAACTTAAATTATTAATACAAATTAAATTTTAATAAAGTAATTTAATATTTAAAAATAATAACTATTCTAATTTATTTCATTAAAAATATTAATTAATCAATTAAAACTTTAGAAAATAAGTTAGTTTCAAAAAATATATATTAAAATAAAAAACAAAATTATAGAAAATAGTTCAGTTAAGCTTACCAGTATTGTCATTGGTAAGTGAGAATATATTATAAAACACTAAATAATATTTCAGATATCTAAGAAAATAATACTGGAAGTTTATTTGAAAGATGTAATAAAATAAGATTGAGTAACTATTCTATCATCTTGTGGTAAGTTTGGTGTCACAGTATGATATGATAATCATGTTTTGATTAGTTACGGTCTTTATTTTTTTTTCTCTTTTTTAAGATAATCGTATTCGATAATTTATTATTTTAATTAGATATGATAATCAATTAGTGAAAGTCTTTAACTAAAAATAATTAGAGAATTTTCAATCAGACAAAGATACATAATTTGATTTAGTAATGACTTACATTAAATTATCTTAAGCAAATAATTTCATTAAACCAAAACTTAAACTCTAATTTGGTTTTTCCTATTTGGTAATAAACATCTAAGTACAAATGTGGTTATTATACTCGCTCAAATGAGATTTCTTAAAGATTAATAATTATTTCATAATATCAATTAAGAATTGTTAAGAAGAAAATAAAAAAGTCTTTTTAATATGGAATTGTTATGTTAAGTATCAGTTTATATATAATAAATCTTGAAAAAAATTAATATTTGATTATTAAATTAAAAAAATGAACGTAATAAAAGAAATGACTAATTTTAAATAAAATTTTAATATTATTTATTAGGACATGGAATATAATTAATATACAAAAGTATTCTAATTATAAGATTTTTTTTATATTTTAACAATCGAAAATAACAAATGATGTTTAAAATTTTATTGTACTTTTTGATTAATTTGTTAACAAGTAAAAAATATTATTATTTAAAAACAAAATATATTATTTGTTAGCATAAGAAAATAATAAATATTGTTATATATTTTAAAGATAGAATATATCTATGATTTTCTAATTGATTTGCTATATAGAAACATATGACTAATGTTACTATGTTTATTATGATTTTTCTTATTAAGAAGAAAATTATTGTTTATGAAAATAACTTAAAAATTATATCTTAAATACATATTTATTACTCTCTCCTTTCTTTATATGATTTAGATATATAATATCATCTATTTTCTATTATGTTATAATTATCAGTAATGTATACAACATTTGAGTATTCAAAGTGGAACTGTTCAACATATTAAATAATTTAAAACGATAATGAGATTAAATTAAAACTTTTATGGAAAAAATTACGAAAGAATAAATATTTTCTCTTTTATTCGTTTTCCAGTGAATGATTGTTTTAAAACAGAAGATCAAATAGATAAACAACTGCTATGGTAAGCTTTTTTATTTATCATAAATTATGAATTTGAATAATATAATTTATATAACCATAATAATTATCCACCGTGATTGATGATCTGAAATATTAGTTTCATTAAATTTACAAAATTTGAAAAAGTATCAATTAGAAAAAAATATTAAAAATTAAAAATAAAGTACTAAAAGAAGACGTGAATAACAACGATGTGTGAATATTTTTAACAGAACAGGGACGTTAAATAATTAAACAAGAAGATTTAATGTTTTAAAAATACGATGAAACAAATGAACACAGCTAAGAGCTACCACAGCACTGATGTTGTTTAGCGAAAGCTGGGCGGGAAGAGACGGAATCCTTCATTTCGCCAAGCTCAACTTCAGCCACACACCAACTCTTATTCTTATTCTAAAAGTTTATTACTTTTCATTTCTTGGATTTGGGAATTTCTTTTAACAACCTCACTCACTCACAGGTATTGTTCTTTTCAATTTTTACAGAAGGAAAATTTTCAGCAAGTGGCAATAAATTAAACTCCCATTCTATTACAACACAACTTCCTGTGAATTAGGCTCTTGCTCACCAATACGGTGTCGTCTCACCCATCACGAACCACCCCTCCCACACTATCCGCGTGGCCCTAATCGCCGACCGGTGCCCTTGCAGGTAGGTCTACTTTAACTCGCCGGAGATTCTCTCCGGCTTCACCTTGTCTCCTAAAACTTTTTAAGTTTTTTAATTTTAAAAGCAGTTATCAAAATGTCTTTATCTTTTTTGAAGGAACCCCCGTTCAGTTTTTTCTCTAAGCCAAATGGGTTTTGGTTTGTGTTTATTTATATGCATATGAAAGAGTCACCCCAAGTCAAGATACAAGGACCTGTAAGGTGTTTGAGGTAAAAACTAAGGTTTGAATAAAAAGTTGTTTGATTAATAAATATTCTTCCTAGTCTTGCCGTCGCCATGTGAGTGGAACAACTCTAATTTTCTTGTGTTCCCTCTTTACTTCGTTTTCATCACAGGAGCAGCTCTATTCTAGAAAATTTCATTTTGAATTTGGCCTTGTGATAATTTTAGTATCAGGGGCATTCTGTGTCTGATCGATTACAGTGACATCATCGTAATTTTAGATATAGGCAGTTTACCTAGTGATCCTTTATCGACACAGTGTATGTTGGGGTGTGAGAAACTGGTTTTACCTTTGATTTGACTCATCTAAAGTCAGTTAAGTGGAGTGTACTATAGGGCATTAAATGTATTAATAATCACAACGTTTGAGATTGTAACTATCTTCTGAGTTTGTTGTGTGTGCGTCTGATTTTATCATAATTCTCAAAAGTTGGAACTTCACTTTTTCTTCTAAAGTACTTTCTCATCTTTAAAAGAACTAAATGCCAAATCACTGTCTTTGATTGGTACCTGTTTAATTTTTTTTCTCGGTGTACTGACAAAACTAGTGTCGTTTTCTAGATATTTTTATTGTATATAAAATATAAGGAACACATGAGAGCAGGAAATGGGATGATTGTTGCTAGTTCCCCACCTAAGCTCATCGATAGAAGGGATGATTTGACTTGGAGAATGAAATGTCTTAGTATTTATAGGGCTTATATGATTACTGCAACAAGCAGCTTGAATTCATTGCTCTCATTTGTAGTCATATAATATGGAAGTTTGCAAGGTCTTAGATTCCTTCTTTTTTGGGTACATATTTGCAGCTGTTGCTATTTTGTTTAATTATTTTTTTTATCGGCGCTATTTTGTTTAATTATAATGTTGCTATTTATTTGCAGGTCTTATTGACAGGGTTAAGAAGCCTTCCACTCTTGGTTGCAGATACACCCGATGCAGTTCGTGGGTTAACAATTGCAAGTAACGTTCTTCACTCCAATCAGTTATACTGTCCCCCTCCCCCGACCTCTTCTGCGTTTATATTCCTACAGCCATTGCTTAGCATCAGCCTTCTTATATAAGTCATAGAAGCAGATGCTGTTAGTAAATCTTAAATATACTTTAGTGTCAAAAAGGAAATTTATAATTATATGCATTTACTTCCCTGTAAGCTCTTTGTGATTGAAAATGGAATTTTGTCTTCTATACCTACCATCATTGTAGACAATAGCAAATATATCTGGTTTTATTGTTAGAAAGAGAATTTATTTGATTATTTCAGTATTATTTTGGAAAGAACCCCTTTTCAGCTTTGCCTCTAAAGCCAACTGGGTTTTTGGTTTGTGTTATATATATGAAAGGGACACTTCAAGACAAGGCACACACAGACAAGGAAAGTTTTTGTGGCAGAAAACCAAGGTTTGAATATGCTTCACAGTGCACGCATAGTGTTGTCAGGCCACACCACCATCTCAGCTTTTGCCTTCAGACCCTCTAGTCCCTCTATTAAGCCAACATCTTCACTTGGTTTCTACATGGAGCAATCTCCTCCTTTAAAGCTAAAGCAGTGTCACCAGCCCCATCTTGCCTGTCGAGCAACATCACGGGATGATGATGCTTCTCTAAGGTTAAAGTTTGCATTTTAGATAAATGGGGATTATTTTCTAATTGTACGGGCTTTGATATGTTTTTCAGCTTCTTCGACTGTGCCAGATAAATCTAAAATTCTTTAGAAGTTTATGAAACTGAAAATGACATAAGAGCCCAAAATTTGGTATTGATGTTTGTAGGAATGATGAATCACCTGTTCATGGACTATCTGAAGTGGTTGTCGGGGTTCTGGGAGGTGGGCAACTTGGTCGTATGATGTGTCAAGCTGCTTCTCAGATGGCCATTAAAGTCATGGTTTTGGACCCGCAAGAAAATTGCCCGGCTAGTTCTCTGTCTTATCATCATATGGTTGGAAGCTTTGATGAAAGCACTAAAGTGGAGGAATTTGCCAAGAGGTTCAATTTTTTTGTGTAATTGATGTTGTTTTGGATTTATCTTTTTCTATGTCACTTATTGGAAAGTATGATGTTCAGATGTGGAGTATTGACTGTTGAAATTGAACATGTTGATGTTGATACATTGGAAAAACTTGAGAAACAGGGAATTGACTGCCAGCCCAAAGCCTCTACAGTCAGAATTATTCAGGTGATTATTTTCTGGTTTTCGTGTGTAGTACTACTAATTGAGAAAATGAATAAGTAGATATTTCCATTATATGCACAAAGCCTGGTCATTGTAGTAGGATATTTTCACTTTATCACAAACTTGATAATTTCTATAATTTTAAAGGTAGGAGTAATGCTGTTATCTGAATGGTTTCCTTGACATGATTCTTCAACATGTTATAGGATAAGTATCAGCAGAAGGTTCACTTTTCCCAGCATGGCATTCCACTTCCTGAATTTATGAAGGTTTGTACCATTTGTCTCGGTTAAAATAATATTTGAAAATGCATCTTTAGGATACTAATTGAAGATAAATCAATAATATGTTTTGAACAGATAGACGATCTTGAAGGTGCTAAGAAAGTAGGGGAACTCTTTGGATATCCTCTTATGATTAAGAGTAGGAGACTAGCTTATGATGGGCGAGGAAATTTTGTTGCTAAAAGTGAAGAGGAGCTTTCTTCTGCTGTGGATGGTAAGTAGGTCTTTAACGAGTGTATTTTTTCTTTTCTTTTCTTGAGAAAGGGAAAACATGAAAAAACTCATTTGTCCTTCATTAGCCAAAAGAAGAAGAACATCTTTGAATTCATAACTTTTACTCTTCTTCTTTAACCTGCCTCCCCCACCCCCAACTTTGCAGCTCTTGGAGGATTTGATCGTGGTTTATATGCTGAAAAATGGGCACCTTTTGTCAAGGTCAGTGTCTATATTTTTTGCTGATCATAGTGATTTTTCAATCCATGATTCAATAATTGTATGGTGAAAGGTGACATTGCTGGTGCTAAACCATGAACTTGATTTTCTTTTATACAGTGGTCAATTTATTAAGTTCTCATCTGAAAGGATTGTTTCAATTGTGCATTATTATGGTTTTCAATCAAATAATAATTCCCTCTTTATCCCCCCTCCCCAATAATAATCTCTACATATTGGCCTTCGATAACAGTTTCCTTTCATGGATGTGAATTATTTTGTGATCTGACCCATTCCAATGCAATACAGTACTCACTTCACTTACAAAATTCTTTTACTCTTACATCTCCTTCCTCTGAAAGAATTATGTTATGATACATCATGGTGCTTTCATGCAATTAATTTACTTGTTTACTTATCTAAAGCTTGCCTTTTGATTCACGAAATAGTTTTTTATTTCTGAAAATATCCCAATTTTGTCGTGTTATTTATGAGTTTGTGGACCTTCTTACATATATTTTCTCCTAAAATAATGGCAGGAACTAGCTGTCATTGTGGCAAGAGGAAGAGACAATTCAGTTTCATGCTATCCTGTTGTTGAAACTATTCACAGGTAACTTGCAGAAAACATACATTTCTTATTATGAAAGATTTTAAATCAAGATTTCCCACAGATTAATTAAAAACCTCGGTTTTGGTAATGTCAATAACCTGATGTGCAGTGTACTCTTTCAGCTTCCTTATATATCTAATAAAATATTTATGTTTGGTTCTAGAGACAATATATGTCACATAGTTAAGGCTCCAGCTAATGTGAAATGGAAGACCAGGGAGCTTGCCACTGAAGTTGCTTTCAATGCTGTTAACTCTCTGGAAGGTGCCGGTGTGTTTGCGGTTGAATTGTTCTTGACTAAGGATGGAGAGGTTGATACTTTTTTCATCAACTTTGGACATGCCTCAATGTTTTCTTTCTTGACTGCTACATTGACTTCTTTTTACTAGTAATTTTTCTGCTGTTGCAGAAACCTTACATTTGTTTGTTAATCCCATGATAGTGACCATGCCTATGTTTCTTCACAGATTTTATTAAATGAAGTAGCACCTAGACCACACAATAGTGGGCATCACACCATAGAATCTTGTCATACCTCGCAATTTGAGCAACATTTGCGGGCTGTTGTTGGTCTTCCACTTGGTGATCCATCAATGAAGACTCCAGCTGCTATCATGTACAACATATTAGGTGAAGAAGAGGTACTATTAGCATTAAGTATTTATCCTTTTTGCCTTCTCTTTCATATATATGAAATAAGGTCTGTTTTTTCTCCTATCCCTGTTGAAGTGATGCTATTATATTTTTCTGGGATTCATTATAATAATAATAATTATTATTATTATTATTATTATTATTATCAGGTGCAAGGTTGGAAGAGAGTCGTGATATTACTAATGAATAATATTTTTTTTTTCATTATTATATACACAAAATGAAAATGTAAATATGAATAGTTTGAAATTAAACATTTGGAAGAATGTATGGAGTCAAATTTGAAGAAAAATCTTCCCTGCTGTCATGAAACTGAACCGAAGTGATTGACTTTTGTCATGTTATATATCTGGTTCATAGTTGGATGGTGGTTATGCATTTTAAGTCTATTGAATGCTCCCTTTAGTTCATTTAACTATTTTGAAAGTATGATTCCATTTAGTTACTGTGATTCTAGCCCATTAAGTTTACTAAATAATTTTAGGGGGAACTTGGTTTTCAATTAGCACATCAATTGATCAAAAGGGCACTGGCTGTCCCTGGTGCCTCTGTTCATTGGTATGATAAGCCAGGTAAACTTCTTCTGAAGCAGCAATTTTAGGTTTGACCACTCCCCTCTTGTTTCTTCACTTGTTCGATCACTAAGTAACACCATAATGACAATTTGTCAGAAATGAGAAAGCAACGGAAGATGGGCCACATAACTATTGTTGGGCCCTCCCTTAACAATGTTGAAAGCAATCTTGCAACACTGCTGGAAGGGAAAAGATTACATGAGAAGATTGCTGGTTAGTGTCAAAGACTTTCTTCAATATACTTTATTTTTGTGGCTATTGATCTTATGTTTCTAGACCTATGATGATGGTTTTCATAGTCAACTCATGGACTGATGCAAGAACTGCGCATGGTCAATGAGTAGTTCATAGCTACATTACTGATTTAGTTAGACCTAGGATATGAGTAATATTTGAAGCATGTATAGTTTCCAAAGCATGAACATGCTTCTAACACATCCTCCGACACCTATGTGGGAAGTCCTACTAAGATTTATCTTTTGTTGGACTTGGACATTTGAGAAAACACCTCCATACAGCCAAACGTTTCAAGATACTGGTATTGTAAAAAAAAAATTTTTTTTAGCATTAAGAGAAGTCAGCTTAAATTGTATAAAACATTAAAAAATAATATGTTCTTTTTGGTGAGGTTCATTATCTTAGGAAGTTGAACATGAATTATGAAATATTGATTATCGAATAAGATATTTGGCTACGCACACATGGTGTCCTATATTTTAGACATTCGTTGTATTAGAGTGTTGTTGAGGTTTGTGCTTCATATCACTTGTAGCTATGTCTATTCTTTCTCTACTCAATCAAATTAACTGCTGCCTGCGTGCCCAACCTATTAAAACATGTTTTATACCAGAATATAGGTTGGTTGCTTACTTTATTGAACTTTATTCTTATCTTCTGTCTTATTGAAAGCAAAATTAGTCTTTTTACATAATGTTTTGTTTCATTTGTTTGCTTAACATTTTTGGTCATTTAGTATTCTAACTTTTTTCTTTTTGGATTTTCTATCCTATTGGGAGAACTCTATTATTATGTGTCTTATTACCTTATATATGCCCTCTTGTTATGACTCTGGCAGGACAAATTACTTGTTTCTTCCTCATTTTTTACTCAAAACATTGTAAATATCTAATGTATGTGGAGAATAAAATAAGATTATTGAAATGATAAATTGTATCCCTTATATTGCTTTCAGTCACCCTTTCTGTGTTTTACCGTCTACTCTGACAAATATAAGAAAACTACCTCTAACCATTCTCTTATAATTAAGGAAACTGAAGAGGAGCACTGTATTTGAGATTTTGGAGTTAAAATTTTGTTGTTCTTATATTATTGCTTTTGTATGTTTGATAATTGTAGTTGCTCCACGTGTGGGGATCATAATGGGTTCTGATTCAGATCTGCCTGTTATGAAAAGTGCTGCTGAAATCTTGGACATGTTTGGTGTGCCTCATGAGGTATAATTGTTCTAATTTCCCTGAAGGGCTTTGTCGTTTTCTTTTCAGAATTATAAAATACCTTCAGATATTATCTTAAAATACTTTAAAGTTTCTTAGATGATCTCTTAGGATTTTATTCTTCTTTTATATTTTGATTTATTTCCTTATTTAATTAGGATATTTACAATTGTAGAAATGTCTTATTAGAATCAGATTTATTATGATTTATAGGCATATCATATCATGTAGTACACACAGTTTTTCAGTATTTCTTCCATCTACTTTTTTTTTTCTTTCAACATGATATTAGAGTGGTACCATCTTATGTGACATGTATACCACTATTTTGTCAGGTTCTCTAAAACAAAAAAAAAAGTGGAACTCTAATTATCACATATTCTGTTGTCTCCTTCTTTCAGCATGATTGTCACTTTTTTTTTTAATTTGGTTTGGCATCTTGATTCGTAATTGCTGTTCACAGTTGCCGACTTCTCCGTTTATATACACTCTATGTTAACCACCTTCCCAATGCACACATTGGCCTTCACTTTTTCTAGGCGCAATGACCCCGGTTTTTTCTAACTGATTTTTCCTAAATGCATGGGAAAAAATCAGTGTTATTGCGCATAGGAAATGTTGGAGTCATTGTGCTCGAGAAAAGCTGAGACCAATCAATCTGGTAAAAAGCCAGGGTTACTGCGTCTGGGAAAAGGCTGGGGCCATATCTGAAGATATTTTATATTTCTAATGTTTGTGTATGAAATTTTTTATTCTTAAATATAAATACATGTGTCAAATTTCAGGTAAGAATAGTTTCAGCGCACAGAACTCCAGAATTGATGTTTTCTTATGCCTCATCTGCTCATGCACGAGGCATACAAGTCATTATTGCTGGTGCTGGTGGTGCAGCTCACTTGCCTGGTAAATCATTCGAGTTTTGCTTTGTATAATTATCTTAAAGATGAGGTGTCTTATTATTAAGTAAGCTTCCAATCTCAGGTATGGTTGCTGCTCTTACTCCCTTGCCTGTTGTTGGCGTTCCTGTGCGTGCTTCTACCTTGGATGGACTTGATTCACTTTTGTCGATTGTCCAGGTAGTTTTTTCTTTGTGTAAATATCAATGCTTACCAATTTTCAATTCTGAACATAATTCTTTGCTGTTTTCTTGGGTTACCTTTTCCGGTGATGAGTTAATAATACGTAATATGGATTTGTTTTGGTATTATTGGTTCTTTTTCAGAAGCTTAAGATAAATATTGACTGAAATCTTTCTAAATGAAGGCTTTTCCCTGTTCATGACTTTGGTTTTATTGCTAAGGATTCTTGTATTATTATGAATGTTAATATTAAGTTAAGTATTGTTTTTGAATGAGGGATTTATTAAGATACTAATCTGAAGGCAAGATTTTCGATTGCTATGCTGATCAGAGTCCAGCCTTTCTTTCACCTATAATAATTTTCCGTTGCAACTCTTTCCTGTATTCTGTTTTTTTTTGGGGGGGTGGGAGTGGGGATTGTTGCGTGGGTTCTTACACATTTACATTTGTTGTCACATTCTCTTATCACTTCTTTGGTTCGGCATTGGAGCTGGACTTGGCTTCCTTTTGGCCATCTACCAAGTTTACCCTTGTTTTGCCTTGCCTTATCCCTGTCGAGTAACCTGCTATGAATTAACCAAACAAGTGGAATCATTTTCAATTATTGTATTAAGTCAGATTTATCCTATCTTCTAGTCTAGGTAGTCAATTCAGTGCCAGTGAATTGACTTTTTGCAACTATTAAAGCTAATCTGTAACATGTAGATGGTGTTTGGCTTTTTTTTAGTTTCTTTTCTTAAAAGGAGAACTTGAGCTAAATACAATTTTTAAGAATTTCTTAAAACGAAAAGCATTTCTTTTGAGAAAAAACAAAAGCTCAAAAGTGGAGCTTCTATAGAAGTTAAGAAGTCAAAAAGATTGAACCAAACACCACCATAGTCTTTTCTTGCTGACTCATTTGTTGGCTATGCAGATGCCGAGAGGTGTGCCAGTTGCCACTGTTGCAGTTAATAATGCAACTAATGCTGGATTGCTGGCAGTGAGGATGTTGGGTGTTGCCGACGATAATCTTCTGTCAAGGTTTCCCATTCTCCCTCTGCCTTTCTGTAAATCTGATATAAAATTTGTTTAGTGAGGTAAAATTCATAATGTTGTGCAGGATGAGTCAATATCAAGAGGACCAAAAAGAAAGCGTCTTGAGCAAAGGAGATAAATTAGAGAAACATGGTTGGGAATCCTACTTGAACAATAGATAATTATCCCCATTAATTTGGTCTTTCATTTAGGCTCGTTCTCATTTTTGGTCAACTGCAAATTTTGGTAGAAAAGATGTCATACGGAGGGTGTGGTGTATCAATAAGTAGGTTGAGAAACGTTGGAGCAATATGTTTTATTACCTAAATCAACAGATTTTCCATTTAACGTGCAGGAAGAAAGGAAAATTATGTAATATGTATATGGCTGAAAAGTCTTGTATTCACATTGATATTTACAGTGCCCTGAAATAGATTTGACCAGCTGGAAAGCAAATGACGAGCTAAAATGTATAACTTATATTTTATTTGGTTGGTAATGCACAATTGGCCACGCTGGTATAATTGAGAACAGATTCTGGTTTTGCTGTTTTTGGTCCATTATTTTGGTTATATAATTCACGACTTTCGATGTGTTTGGACATAATGAAAGTGTATAATCTGATGTTTTTAATTTAACTGGGTTTTATTTTTCCTAAACATTTTTAGGGGTCTTTGTTGGTAGGTTTGTTTAGCTTTTTAGTGCTTGGGTAGGTGTCCAGTGTAGTGCCTTGTCCACCGACACTGAGCAAGGCCATTCCTGCGAAAGAAATTGCCAAATACTTTAGAAAACACTGAGCAAGGCCATTCTAGCACGTGTTGTATTGGTTGTCCTACCCTCTCCTAAAACTAATATCTTTCCCTTTCTAAGCTAAACAAAGCAAAACTCTCCTAGTAACTTGAGGACTAGGGTGTCTAGTTTCATATTGGAAGCATGATATTAAACAAAATTCATTTGCATATTTAAAAATTATTATATTAAATGAGGTTTTGTAAGATCTTTATATTAATATATATATATATATATATCATGATGTTGTAATGGAAATATCCTAATAAAGTTTTAAGAAAAAGTTTTAATACCATAAGACAATTAAATAAAGGTAGATTAGGTAGATAATGATTCAATAATATTTTTCTTTTATATAATTGTGCATGTTGATGTAAGAAAAAAGGTTAAACATTCTTTTCACTAATTCATAGGGCAAGATTAAAATAGTGTATGGAGAAAATATAACTATAACACTTCAATATATTTATAAAACTTAATAGTTTTCTAACTACTTGGTATCTAAATATAGTCTCCATACTTTGACACCGTTTTAAATTTTTTCTCTCTTTTGACAGCTCTTTCTAATAACTTTTTTATTCAACAATTTAAATTATATTTTAATTTAATATTTTATTATCAATCACAATTGTCAAGTGAATATATTTATAAAAGCACGGTGTCAAAATACCTTTTTCCTACTCTATCTTTTATTAAAAAAAATTGAAGCTATTGCATAATTTGACGTCTAAGTCAAATTGGATTTATTTTACAAAACATCAAATAAAATAAATATTTTGTTTTTACCCTTTTGACGAGACCGAACTAACTTTTTTAATATTTAGGATTATGATTTAAAACAATCGTTCATTTGAATATTTCGTGAAAAAATATCTATTAATGAGTGTCTCGTGATATAAAAATAAATAAAAAAGCTACGAACTGAAGAACATAATATATGATATACTGAGTATTAACGCTGAGTAAAACAAAATAGGAACTAAGGAAAAATTAATATACGAAATACTGAGATGTTATAAAATTTATTATCTATTTTAAAATTATTAACAAATATTTTGTAAACATTCGTTAGCATTAAATGAGCCGGAACACGAAATCTTTGTGCTTTTAGAGCAGTGAATCCAGAAATTGTTTACGAGTTTATAAAATGACTTGTAATCTTTTAACACATTTCATTGCTAAATTAATTTTTGATGTAATATAAAGGATTATATAGAAGTGATTGAGCATGTCTAATATATTGTGTAAACTATGGATCCTTAAGCTAATCATAAAACTACATTTATGTACTTTAATTAAGAGGCAAAGGGCAGCAGGAACATAAAACATTGATGATTTGTCCTTAACCAAAGATGGATTAACATTCACTTAGACATAATCATTATGTCATCAGTTAATTTTGAAAAAAACAGAGTTGTTAAGAATTAAAAGAATATAACCCATTGATAAATGCAGTATGTAATATACTAACATTTCAATTTTTATTTGATAATCTTTAAATTCTTAATGTGTCCAAGTAATATATTCGTGTGCAAGCCATTGGATTTGTTCCTTTTGGTTAAATTAATCTATTAATCCATGATTATATTAAAAAATTTAAACAGATATTTATATTTTAAAGACATCACTGAAAAAAATTATTTTTAAAAACTATATTATTAATTTATAAAATAATAAAATTAATCATTATTTTATCTAAAAACTAATCTGAAATGTAATTTAGTAAAATCTGGATAATTAAAAATTAATTTAATTATTATATAAAAAAGTTATTTTAAAATTAATTTATATTTATAAATTTATTGTAGTGCGTGTAATCTAACTTCTAGACTTAAAAAATATTTACTTTGGCCTACGCCAATTAAGTTCCAATAAATTTGGCGAATACCCATTACAACAACTTATTTTAAAAAGTTTTAAATAGTTGAAAAGTTAAGATATTGTTAAACTATTAACCGATTCGATCTATATAAAAAAATATTTTTATCAATTATATTAATGATTTATAAAGTGATTAAATTGATTATTAATTTAATTAAAAATTAATTTAAGATTTAATTTAATATTAGTTAAAAATAAATTTAGATTCTAATTTAAAAGTCAATTTAATTATTGTTATATAAAAATTAATTTTATGATGTTTTAAAATCAATAATTATAAAAAAGTATAATTTTTATTATAAAAGTTATTTTAAATATTAATAATTTTTATTAACTAATTCATATCGTATTATATTGGATTTGCCCGATAATCAAGCAAAACAAAATAAAAAGAAATTGACCTTGAATTTTCCCATCCCAAGTCGTACATTTTATTTTTCATCAATAGTTCCTTTCTATAAGAAAATCTCTCACGCGGAATGATTTTCTTCTTTTCTAAAACATGCTGTTGACTTTTTTTTTCTAGACTTTAAACAAAGTATTTACTGTTACGATAGTTTCAAGAATTCTAATTAATTTGGATAGTCAGGTATTGAAATTGAGATAAGTCCAATTGATTTAGTTCTTTAGTTTACTAGTTTAGGGTTGATCTTGTACCATTTTTAATTAATTGACATTCGCATAACCACTCTGAAAGTAAACCAAAGCAGCTTCTAGGAAAAAGATTGAAACACAACTGACTAGAATTTCTTCCATTTTGCTTATCTTTCAAGGATTTTATTAAAAACTGCAACACTTAATGTTATCAAATGCTAATCTCGTCGATTTCTAATGAAAAAAAAAAACTATCCATGAGATTCTTTAACCATTATTTTTAGAACAATGGAAAGAAAAAACATCATTGGTGTAGTAAATATGACATTGTACAGCAGAGACAATAGCTTTATCTTGTTTCGTCTCGTGGAGGCAATCCCATAAAGGACGATATAATACAGTGTAAAAAACAACATCCGAACCTAACTTTCTACATATGCTTTATTAGGGAAACAAATGATCTGAGCTGGTTGACATAGTCATGGCGTAGAGTCAGTGGAAAAGACTTGAAGCGTGATAAAGTGGCATGACAAGAAACACAACGAAAAGTGTTTGTGAAAATAGAGATGTTGAACGTGAATAACCTTAATTATGGGTCAGGAGACTCATTCAAGTAGCCAACTAGGACTTGTCATTTGCATATTGCAAGGAAATTTCGGGGTTAGAAGTTGATTTAAAATATCTACAGATTTTGATCCTTCTAATTTACTCTCTTAATCTTCAAACCGCGGGGTTTTGTTTTGGTCAAAGCAAACATATTCAACAAATCCTAACCTAGCTACCTAGCCACTTTGTCGTGTCCTTTACACACACATATATAAGCATGTCTACAATCATCATATTCGTTCATTAAGCATAAGACCCTTCACCGTCTCAAATCTCCTCTTCTTTCAATTTGAGAAACCCTTTTAAGTTGTTTCGTTTTTGTTTCCATATCTCATCATACAATGGGACGCTACACGAAGATGTTGTTGTTCACAACAATTTTGGTATTGAGTTTACAACAGACATGGGGATTTAGGCCATTGAAAGAGAAACAGTTTTGGCAGAATAGGCTAATAATACAATCACTACAAAGAGGCCCGGTGCAAGGTTCCCAAAGAAACCCTTGTTCCACCGTTCCTGGCCGCAGCCATGGACGCTGCACTCTGCAAACCAACGTTGCTCATGCACCACCAACCTTGCCAGAAGTTGTGACTTAGTTTGGATCATCTCCATCTTCTGCTATATATATGTTGCTGTATCATGAGACTCTCAAAGATGTCTCGTGATCTTGACTTAGGCATCCATATATATATATATATATATGATCTTCTATCATATTCATGTTATTCAATCAAAGTTTATGTGTGTATGTATATAGATTACAGAATATATACGTAATATATGATCCATATTTTTTTGGTTCAACTGAAATAAAACAATTTCATTCTTTAATTTGATTATTTCTCTGGCTTTCCTACGTTGATTCTATCTGGTTGTTGTTTTTTTGTGCATTTCTTTTCTCTCTCTGGATTTTTGAACTTTTACTGGTGATATTATATTGTTTGTGCCGTGGTCTTCATTACTTCCATAGATCTCGCCGTCAAATTTGCTGGCTGCCATGCATGCTCATGTTTATTATAACATGCACAGTTTCGCTACTTTCATTAAATGCGTTGACTAGAACATAATAAACGTCGATCAATCATGATGTACGACTTGTATAGGTAAAAGATAAAATAGCTTTCAAAATTATGCACATCATTTGCCATCAAACTATTTCTGATCGAAATATATATGATGGGTCATTGTGTTATCAGTTGTTTTTAATTACCTAAGATTAGTTCTTGAAAGTTCTAAAATATTACCCTATTCACATTCGTATATAATTAGGATAAAGGTAGCCTGACGTAAAAAGGATTATGAGAAATTAATTTAGTGATGAATTAAATATTTTTGAGTGATTAATTTTGGTGACAGAGTTTATGGAAGAATAATATGTATAGTGATATTTTAGATGACTAACATACTTTGAACTCTTTTGAAAACGATGGTATATAGTCTTAAAGGTTATTTTAAGTGAATTATAAATTTCGGGGATAATTTGATGATGGATAGTGAAGATAGGGATAGTGTGATGAGGAGGATCTAAGGTAACATAGGGTTTCGAGATGTTGTGTGGCATTGTAATATATTGTGTTGAGCAAAGGGAACTCGTGATGATATATCAAACCCTTTTATCTATTATACAGGTTTCAAAAGCGAAAACATTATCTGACAAATTTGCAAACCATATAGTTCAATTTTTTCTTGTGGCCCATATGTTAGTTTTATAGACAGCGTAATTGACTCCTTTTTTCTAAAAAAAATGTCAGATATTATTTTTTAGGATTGGTTATCATAGTTACAGAGTGTTGTTAATGCTAAAGAGATGATCATGCTGCTCATATTTTAGTGGTATTTCAATACAGGTATAGGAGTTTAATATCATTCATTTATATATTCCTTATTTAAAAATGACAATTTTATATTATTTTACACTATTTATTTAAAAAATCAAGAGAAAACAATGCAATGGTAATCGTTTAATATTTTAAAGTTTAGCTATTATATTAGAATAGGATAAATTATCATTCAATATATAATAAATATAAAATGATACTTTCTCATTATTTTTTTCATATTAATTTTATATGATTCAGTTTTTATAGTGTTCTTTTTTTTGTTATGTCTTCGTCGTTCAAGTAATCATCATAATATATGTTATCGTAATCGAGATTTTTTATTTTTATTATTATATTTTACTTTGTTATTTTTATCTACTATTTAAAGTTATTTAATTTCTTGTGAAAATACTATCACTATGTTTTACATAAATAAAAATTAGAAAAAACTAATTAAAGATAGTGGAAAAGACCTTCAATGAATAAAAGCCAGAAACATAACAAAGAATTTTCAAAGAAGATTTACAAGAGAGAATTAAAAAGAATAAAAAGGTAGAAAAACAATTATTTTTGTAAATCTTTTAGATTATAAAATATACCTTAATTCTCTTGAAATATTAATTTAGGAAGCATTTTTAAAAAATACCTTTTAGTTGACCTTTCAAAATATGAAGAGTTTCTAATATATAGGTCACTTTAAGTCACATGAATAGTTATAATTTCTTCAGTGGACCCTTTGAACCATGACACTATTTCGTGTCATTTAGTAGCCTTCCATGTGTTTTTCTAAGAAGAACTCATATGTCTCTCCACAAATCAAGAAGTCACCTAAAGTAATTATGATTAAGAGTTAACTAAAGTGTAATCATAAGATTAAGTGTCATTAACTTAATTAGTCTTATGAGTGAACTTAGGATTTCTAAAACACTTGAAGTGTCTTTTCATATTTCTTATGGTTGACATCTCTTATAAATAGATAATTATCCTCTTGTAATCTCACTTTTAAAGATTGAATGAAATTCTCTTTATGAGTTCAACCTTAAGAGTTTTCTACTCTTATCTTTATTTTTATTTTGAGAAAATTTTTCAAGTGGTGAGTTTTCTTGCAATTATCATTTGGAATTCATCATAGAAATAGTGTTTTTTTTTTATTTCTAAGTCTTAATTTATTTTCTATTTCATTTTACAACTTGTTCGTGTTTTTCTTTTATGTTTTCTACATTGTCACAAGGCCAATCATGATCCTATGTGTTTTTGCATTTGAAATCTTATCTTATATAATTTCTTAAGTTTCTTATATTTTTTTAAATTGATCAAGATTTTTTTAATTTTCGAAGGTTTACATCAATATCATCGTACCAACAAAAAAATCATGTAAACCAATAAATAAAATATTTTGTTGCCACCAAAAAATTAAGTCATACCTCTCACACAATAATATTTAGAGTATTTTCTATAGTATCTCTTCAAATAAATGATATTTAATGTTAATACTTCTTTAGATTTATAGGTATTTGATTTTAAGTCATTATATTATACACTAAAATAATCAAATTTATGTGAAAGAAAATTATTAAGTAATCTTGATTAATTTGACAATAATCTATCAACTATATCTTTCAAATAAAATCCTTTTAAACTTATATTTTATGTTCAAATTAAGACTGATGTATGATCAATTATAAAAAGAAGAAGAATATATCAAACTTTTATATAAAATAATAATTTCTTTTGATTTAATTTATATATATAAATTGTAATTACGTTAGAGATTTGATAATATTATTGATGGAGTATGAATTACTTTATTGAATGTAGATTCGTCCAATTAAATATCTTAGTTAAATGTCTTCCTTTTTCATATTTTTAAATATGAATTTCAACATTAATTAGTGCAATTAACTTTCACACTTTTAATTACCTTTTTTCTTATTCAATTAAATATATTTAATATTTTCTTTTTTTTCTTCTTTTAAATCTGAATT
Source organism: Lablab purpureus (assembly GCA_030347555.1). NCBI lineage: Eukaryota > Viridiplantae > Streptophyta > Magnoliopsida > Fabales > Fabaceae > Lablab > Lablab purpureus. Next base: position 29,587,447 of record CM059260.1, read on the forward strand.
TTAAACACTAGGGCAACTAACTAAAAATACATTTTGGACATTTTTAGTTACTTTTTTTCTTATTTGCAGGTTTGATCTTCTTCATTATTTTCCTTTCAATAAAACTTAATTAATTTTTATCTAAATTGAAATTAACATTTTTAAAAGAAATAGTTAATGATTAAAAATAATATTATATTTTAAAATGTATTTCATTATAAATTTGAATCATAGTATGATAATGTTATTTTATACATATAAAATTTTTAATTATGCAAAAATAGCATCCAATATAATAAAATGTGATTGTATTTCTTCTAGTGCAGGTTTAGGCCGTTTGCATAGGATTGAAAAATTACTAACGAACATAAGAATCAATTGATACAGAATTACTTTATAGTTTAATCATTGACATTAAATTCGAATTTTGTATATATATAATTATGTAAGAAAGAAAAATTTGTCTATTAAAAAAAGTTATAACTTCTATAAAAAAAGGTACTTTTAAATATTACAGCCTTTAATCATAAACAAACATTTATCTTGTATCGTCGTTTAAACCAACGATCCAGTTTGGTTTGATCTAATTTTATAAGTTAAAAAATTCTAACGTTCAGAAGTTACTTTCTCCGTCTCCATGATATAAAGCTCTACTCCCATACATTCTTCGAAGTCAAAATACGTTACTTTCAAATTTTTTAATCCAAATCAATCATTTTTTGATTTTATAATTTGAAATGAACGTGTATCACTCACCAAATGTTAAAAACACTTAAAAGGAGTAATTTAGAAGTTTTTAATATTACGGAATGCAGCTCAAAAGTGTGAAATTGGAGAAAGAACCACTCGTGTAACATTCTAGTTTAGTCTGACTTATATTTTAAAATGGGTTGTAAATTTTGGTATAGTCTGATTTTATGTCAAACCAACATACTACAAAGACATTTTTTACCTAATTAAAAATTAAGATTATAATTATGTCTATACAAAAAGTCATCATAAATTATTGTCCAAAAATTTAAAGTTTAATATTCAATAACTAAATGCATTTTAGAATAATGTACATATCTTACCTAATATTATTTTGTCTCAGGAACATACTATATATATATATATATATATAAAAGTTTGTACAAAATTATTCATAACAAAATAACGTAAAATGAATTATGAAAAGAAAAAACTTAAGACATCATAGAAAGAAAATAGTATAAGATATACTCTATTTAAAATAAGAAAAAAAAATTTATCTAACAAATAAGAAAATTGTAAGTTAATATTGAGTTCAAATTTATTTTTCTCTACCACACCTTCAACCTAACTTATTCCTTTTAATTTTGTTAAATAAAAGCAAGATTAAAACACCATTCTTAAAAATTAGAATAATTAATTTTGTATTAATCTTATACAATTCTCATATATCAAATGAATAATTTTCTCTTTATAAATTTCTTTTCTCTTAATAATACATTTATTTTTTCTCCTCTACCCATAAATATATATTGTTTAATCTAATATTTGAAACAATTTTATTAATATTTTTTAATTTATAATATAATATATGTAATTAATATAAATTAAATATTAAAAATAAAAAAAATTAATATAAAAAAAACCAATCAATCTAACATGTATCAATATAAACCTTGAACCAAAACAGTGAGAAAAAAACACATTTCTATTTAGATTATATTTTTAAAATCTAATTTAACCTGGATGGATCATACCTCCTCCATAGGATGACTTATTTTTTACACCTAATTAAGTTTGAATGGTACGAAACACAGAATCATCTTTGCTGATAGGAAAAAATGAAACACAACATGAGACACACTTTGATTGGAACAAATTGGCTCATATGTTTGAATTCGTAGGGTACCTTTTGAGTTTGTCATTCTACTTCGTGTTCCCGTCTGTGGACTCATTCAGCAATGTCGATGTGGGACTCGGGTTTTTCCCAATACACCAGCCCAACAACGGCGTGGAACAACCAGCTCCGGCAGCTATCGAAGCAACGGCAATACAAAGAAGCCCTAACCCTATACCGCCACATGCTCCGTTCCTCATTCTTCCCCAACACCTTCACTTTTCCCTTCCTTTTCAAATCTTGCGCCTTTCTCTCCCTTCCTCTCACTGTTTCCCAGCTCCACGCACATGTCATCCGATCCGGGTCGCAACCCGACCCGTATATCCGCTCCTCCCTCATCAATACCTACTCTAAATGCTCCCTCCCTCACAGCGCGCGCAAAGTATTCGATGAAATGCCAAACCCCACCATTTGCTATAATGCAATGATCTCTGGCTATTCCTTCAACTCCAACCCTCTTGACGCTGTCAACTTGTTCCGTCAAATGCGGAGGGAGGAGGAGGTGGGTGGGTTGGACGATAATGGTAACGTTAGTGTTAACGCCGTTACACTCTTGAGTTTGGTTTCTGGGTGTTCCGTCGCTACCCATTTGAAAATTGGCTTGTGCCTTCATGGGTGTGTTGTTAAGTTTGGGTTTGTGACCGATTTGGCCGTGGCGAATAGTTTAGTCTCTATGTACTTTAAATGTGGGGAGGTTGAAGTTGCACGCCAAGTGTTCGACGAAATGTTTGTGAGGGATTTGATTGCTTGGAATGCTATGATTTCTGGGTACGCGCAAAACGGGCATGCTAGGAGTGTTTTGGAGGTTTATAATGAGATGAAGTTGTGTGGGGTGAGTGCTGATGCTGTTACCCTTCTGGGGGTTTTGTCGGCTTGTGCAAACCTTGGAGCACAAGGTATTGGTCGTGAGGTGGAGCGCGAGATTGAGCGGCGTGGTTTTGGTTCTAATCCGTTTTTGAGGAATGCGCTTGTGAATATGTATGCTAGGTGTGGGAACTTGACTCAGGCGCGCAGGGTTTTTGATTGCTCGGAGGAGAAGAGTGTGGTTTCGTGGACGGCAATCATTGGTGGGTATGGGATCCATGGCCACGGGGCGGTTGCGATAGAGCTTTTTGATGAGATGGTTGAGTCAGGTGTCAGGCCGGATCAGACGGTATTTGTGAGTGTTCTTTCGGCATGCAGCCATGCCGGGTTAACTGATAGGGGTTTGGAGTATTTTGAAGACATGAAGATGAAGTATGGTTTGCAGCCTGGTCCGGAGCACTACTCTTGTGTGGTGGATCTATTAGGCCGGGCAGGTAGGTTGGAGGAGGCTGTGGATCTCATAATGTCAATGAAGGTGAAACCTGATGGTGCTGTTTGGGGTGCCCTTCTGGGTGCTTGCAAGATTCATAAGAATGTGAAGGTAGCAGAGTTGGCCTTTCAGCATGTTGTTGAGCTTGAACCCATGAATATAGGTTACTATGTTTTGTTGTCGAATATATACACTGATGCTAACAACTTAGAGGGGGTTTTAAGAGTTAGAGTCATGATGAGAGAAAGAAAGCTTAGGAAGGATCCAGGACACAGCTATGTGGAATATAAGGGAAAAATGCACCTTTTTCACTCGGGGGATCTGAGTCATCCCCGATGTAAGGAAATATATAGGATGTTAAATGAATTGGAAAATCTTGTGAAGGAGATTCATCCACCAGATGAGAAATGTCAAGGAAGAACTGAAGAACTCTTAATTAGTACAGGGGTGCACAGTGAAAAATTGGCTATTGCATTTGCTCTGCTGAACACTAAGAGTGGAACAGAGATTACTGTCATGAAAAACTTGCGAGTGTGTGTGCATTGTCATATGTTTATTAAGTTAGTTAGCAAGATTGTCAATCGCCAATTTATTGTTAGAGATGCCTCTCGCTTTCACCATTTCAGAGATGGGATCTGCTCGTGCAAGGACTACTGGTGAAACCAATGCAGCACTATTTATGAAAATTTGCTTTCCATAGAGTACACAGTGATTTCTGACCTCACCTAGGTGATTGTTGCTGTTAGTGAGGGAGGAAGACTGAGGACAATGCATCTATGTTGAGAAATTCTATAAATATTCATGAACTAGACATTTAGGATAAAAGAAAAAAACAGTGAATCCCCTCAGCTTGGAAAAGGAAGATTGCATCTATGGCATAGGATGTTCAATGTTTTTTTATTCTATAGCATGATGAGGCTAACTTCCGGTGGAGGATTATTCTTTTTCATATACAAGAATCGACCTGAGACCCTTAAGAAAGTCAAAGCATGTGCTACTGAAATCAATCACCAGTTGGCAGTTGGCCAAGTGCAACTTTTGGTGGAAAGTGTATGGCATCCTTCAGTGGGGCTGACTCTTAAAAGGGGCTGACTCTTAAAAGGGGATGAAGAAAATATTAACATGGCACAAGTTGATTCTGATAATCTAGAAATTCAAGGTTCAGTTTTTTGAAATTTTCTGTGGCTACCTGTCGAAAGGAGGTGACTGACTTTCTTGCCCGACATAGGGAACAGTTTCCCTAACAATGACATCCCCTCCAATTTTGTTCGCCGTACTAAAAATTTGATTACAGCATTTGGTAACCAAAATAAAAAAACGAAAGATGATTTCATTCTGTTTACAGATGACACTGCCGTACAACTCAATAAGCTTGTCTTGGATGTCTGCTTTGATTTTTGTCAGTTTGTTGTTACTTAAGTGAAAATTGAGGTACTAATTGACAGAAAGTGTTGTCAATTTCTTACCCTTGTGGAAAAAAAAAATCTCATTCAGAAACTTGAGATAAACTATCAGTACACAGGAAAAAATTTGCTGTGAACAGTATATCAGCCTATGATGAGTAAAAAAATACGGAGGAAAATTCAAGATCAGTATTCACAATCCTAAAGATAGAGTTAACATACAGTGTATTAGGGATGACAATTCCTACTTCCGAATTTATAGAAAATAATTAAATTTAAACCACATTCTAAAAATAACGTATCAATTGTCTGAGTTATTATAAAATAATCTGTTAATGCTCAATTTTATAAAATTTATAATTATAATATATATAACTGTTTTTGAGGGTCTCATATTAATTAGTTCAGACAGGTTGGGACCAGTTCTAGTAACACTGTCTTTGACACCAAAAGCACACTACTAACCTTACTACTGTGTTGTTTTTTCAGTTGTTTCTCACTGAAACCGATCTTTATTTGACAAAATGGAATATGAAACTCTGGACATATTCTTTATGAACTTGTAAAAAATATTAAACTTTAAGACTATTTTAATCAGTATAGTTGTTATTCATTTGAAAATTAAACTATTATAGACGTACACTATCACTTGGTTGAAAGGATGGAGAGAATAAAAATAAAATAGTGAAATAATTATACTATTTTCCTTTCTTTATATTTATATACCTATTTTTTAATTTTTTATTTATTTCTCTTTTATTTGATATTTTTTAAATTTTTACTTTACTTTTATATATTTTTATTCTATCAATTTTTATGTTTATCTAACCTATGTTTCGGGTCTCAATTTGACCAAACGTAACTGGATATATTGCATCATATTAATTTTGATATGTTAGTAAACATATCAACATTCTAAACTAATAAGTTATTTATTGATATAATTTTTTGGCAGATATTTATAACACAGTGTTCTATATTAACAAATATAATTTATTCAACTGTTTTCATCCTTTTGTCTTGTTCTTGCATTTTTTTAAAACTGTATTGTTTTTCATTCAAACATTTTTCTTTCAGTCAAAGACATAAAATTATGTATAATAAAAAGATATCAGTAGTACCATAATATATAAGAATCATAAACAAAATAGGTACTAAAAAATAATATAATTGTTAATTTCAGTGTTGTCCACATATATTTTATTGACCTTGTTGACAAGTGTGCAGCCATGGTCCTCTTCTTTTCTCACGTGTAAACCACTTTTGCTTTATAAAGCCAAACTGTGTAAATGACTGCCCTAATACCACCTACTCAAACATAACCTACCACATCTATCCAACTCAACAAAAACTATCCAACCTATACTTCCAACTCCAACAAACCAAAATAGTTGTTTTTCTGGTTCCCTAATGCTCCACACAATACCAAACCACAACAACTCTCATTCTTGTCTTTTAAATAATTTCTTTACAAGTTTTTATTAACAATTCTCAATATTAGTTTAATAAAATCTTATTAAAATTATTTAATAGTAAACCATCTAATAGAACTCCAAGTTTCTAATATAAGTCTTAGTCTTGTGTAACTGTTGAATAATATTTTAGTTTTGTAAGTATCTTTCTTATTATTACAAATAAGTATCTGTATCTTTTTTATTATTACAAGTGTATTATTTCAGATGAGTTAGTTATAATAATTTATATCACACATTTCTAATGTCTTAATCACAATAAAATTTGTATGTTCATAAATTAAAATTTATTAACAGTTAAATTGAATCATATTATCTTTTATCTATTCTCTTTATATTTCTATTTGTATAATAAAAGGTCTAGAATGATTTTGTAGTTAAATTATTTTCTGTGACCTATTAGTTGACTAGTACTCACAAAATACCCTACAATAACATTTAGATCACTCCCACATTGTTAATTGGTATCTAGAAGTTATATATTTCATCTTTCCACACAAACCCCACAAAGAGAACACATTCCATAATTTTTTTTCTGGTAGGTAAACAATTTTTGAAAAGTCTTTAACTAAAAAAAGGCTAACATGCTAAGTATATTTTTCTACCACAAATATCTTTAGCATCCCTCTTCTATATTAACTCCAAATGTTTGAATCATTTTTCATGCAAAAGAAATGTGAAAAACCTTTCCACAAGTTTTGAATAATTTTAAAAATAATTTTCTTCCCACTTCTCTTTCCAAGCTAGTCCATATCTTACTGTTTAGAGGATTTCTGAGAGGTAAACAATGGAGAATTCTGGTCTCTCATTTATCTCTCAACTTTCCTTAAGCACCACTCTCTGCACCCATCACTACTAACAACGTTTCAGTATTTTCCATGTTAATCACACTCTCAACCACTTCTTTATGTCCTCTCCTCAACCTGTAATTTCTCACTCTCTTCAACCATCATCTCATCTTTCTACAATATAAAAGTTATAATAGTCACAGCACAAGCACTTGTCAAGATAAATAAACATCCACACAACGAATGAGAGATAGCCAGAAAGTTTGGTGAAACTTGAGACCTGATAAAGAAATCTAATTCTAACTATGAATAATAAACATGTTTATTTTAGTAAATGAAATGAATCTAAATTTAGTTGAGTAAATTATTTTAGAAATAATAATATTTAAAAAAATCATTTTTACTCTTTTTATAAAAAATTTATATTATCAAATATTTTATTTATTCTTAATTAAATAAAACATTAAAAAAATTCGTGAGAAATTAGGAGTGTTTATATGAGATGTTAAAGTTTCCCAGAATTATAATTTAATAAAGCTTTTTCTTAAAGGTTTATTTTAGAAAGAAAATATTTCATTAGTATACGATGTTTTCTTAACATTTATTTATTGTCTCCTTATAGACATAGCTGTGGAGCTAGTTCAACTAAATGTTCCGTAGTCTGATGAGTAGGACTGTGCTACTTCATTTTAATGATGTTCCGTAGTCTGGTAAATAAGGTAACATGTATCCATGGTAGAAAAAGGACCACTTATATATATATATTTACATCCCTTTTATTTTATTTCTACTCAATTTTTATTTTCTTTTTCGCCAAATCAATTATTATGTTCATAATTTGTTGTCTCTTTTCTGAAGAACTGGTAGCATCATTTTGAAGATTTGTATAGAAAAGTTTGAAATTCTAAGCAGAAAATAAAAGTAATAAAAAAATGTGAGTATTGTGAAAGTGGGATGAATAAAGATGGTTATGTATGGTGAGAAAAGAAGAGAAAAGTGTGTGGGGCATTTGCATGAAGAATTCACATGGTGAAGGACAGAGGTAACATTGATGGTACAACAGTGACATAATTGCAAAAGTGATTTAAGGGCAGTGATGTGAGGTTCATTGCGAGTAACTAATGCAAAAGCCTATGCTATGCTATGCTATGCTGCCATTGTAAGCAACACCACACGCCTTCACGCGTCTTCTCAACACGTCTTCTTGCAAACCTTTCTCTACCCCCTTCTCCCACCCTATTCCATTCTAAAGTTAATAAAATTAATTCATAAGATACTTTTAATGGACAAACTAATTTATTCAAATTTAGATTATGACCCTTTGATAAGATAAGTTAATAGAATTAAATTATAATTTTATTTTTTAAAATAATTAATTTTTAGAGATTACATATACTGTATTTGTGTATAAATTTCTCTGTTTAAATTTTTTATTAAAAGTAGTAGGGTGAAAAGTATCCTTGAGGAGGCGCGTGAGGAAAGAAAATGGAGTAGGGTGAAAAGTAGGAGAGTGTTGAAAAGACAGGATTGGAATTTATGCATATAAGGTTAATCAATTGAGACACCCTAACCACCCATCATGTTTGAAGACCTGCCAGCATCATATTTCTTGCTCTTTTTTTCATTTGACTCCATTCTTTGTACTTCTACTCAACAATATCAATTAAATACTATTTATTTCACTACTACCACATATCCATATATATATATATTCTACATTCATTCATTACATTTGCTATATTCACAAAAAAAACACCTTTCTACATTTGGTGCAATCTATTTTCCATGGCAGAAGTAGAATCTTTAGTTATTTACCTATGTAAATTGTACTGATAAAAATTATGCATGAGATTTTATGATGTGTTTGGTGTTTGTTTTCCTTGCATTATTACTATGATTTGGGAATCTTAAGAAGTGGACCCTGGTGTGGTTGAAGGAAAAGAGGTTGTGTTGTGGTTATTGTTTTGTTGTAATGAGATGAGAGAAGAGAAGAGAAGAGAAGAGAAGAGGCATTTATGTGACCCACATAGACAGCTTAGGAATGTGTGCGATGGTATAAGGATAAGTGTGAGGTGAGTTTGACCTTTGTGTTGGTAATGAGGTGTCTGTTCCAAGGACAGTTGGAAATGGACTGGACTGGACTGGACCACACTTTAAATAGGACATGTGAACCATTGGGTCCCATCCCACCCCTTCTTCATTTAATCCATCAAATCATCACATTAATGCACCCATTCTTTTTTAACTCCAAATCTCAATTTTATTTTATTTATTTATTTACTATGACATCATTGGAGAGTCATTTTACGCAAGTGACTTACTTCAATGTTTAAATAAATATCATCATTGGTTTCAGATTACAATTACTACTTTTAAAATCAATTTTCAGTTCTCCTAATTCAATCCAAGTTGAATCAATGAACAAATTACCTTGGAGCCAATGATTTTGATAAAAATAAATCAAACCATTAGAAATGAATAGTCTCTAAAATATACATAATTATACCACTATGAGTAATTGAATGTGAAACATTAAAATTTTCATGGAAAAACAAAAGAAATGGTAAAATTAAATGAGGAAAATCACTTTAATGCGACACTAAGAGAGAAAAAAGTAAAAAAAATTCCATTAGATCAAATCAATTGTTTACATATAAGAGAGGAGTATATATAATAGCAAAGTACGAACAAATTAAAAATATTTAAAGAGTAGAAGAAACAAAATAGTTGATTGCTGATCTTCAATTTATTAGGTCCAATACATACATACATACAAATATTTTTAATTAAAAAAAAAACCTCAGTTGTTTTTTATATCATTTCATTAGACAAATTCTAATCCCTTAACAAAATTAACAAATACATTGAACACTTTAAAATATATTAAGCAGATTATCATATTTCAAAACCAATTAAAATATATTAAACATGTTAAACCTCAAATTCAAGTACAAAAGTAATAAATATTCATAAGCACAAATCAATCAATCCTAGCGTTCATTATTTAAGATAACAAATACTATCTTTTCTAATGAAAGCATATTAAGCTTCATTGATTGATACTCTTGTTGTGAAAAATATTTTTTTTTCAATTAAACTGATTTAAAAAAGAGAATCAAACTCTTCATTAAATAATAAGTTATTATAAAGTAAGTAAACCAAACTTTGTCCATTTTAAAATTAAATTAATAAAAAAAATTCAAATAACGATGACATTAAAATATAAATATGATAAATAAATAAAAGCATCTTATCCCAAAATCAGAAAAAAAAAATCCTCATGAGATAGAAGATGAGAAGATGAAGTTGTTTAAATGTGAAAGAATTAAAAGTGATGTTGGAATTCAAATCAAGAGAGAAAGGGGGAGATCTTAAACAGTAAGTGAAAAAATATTTTTGGGCATGAAAGTTGATTTTGATTACGATTTTTAAAGTATTTGATAATATAAAAATTTACAACTAAATAACAATTTGAAAACTTTAACACTATCAACTTGCAATTGAACTTTCAAAATAATTATTATAAAAATCAGTAATTTGAAAGTGTGCAGTGATTAATAATTAAACAACAGTAGTAAGTAAAGTTGACTTAAACAGTTGAGTATGGTAGGTATGTGAATGATGAGATTATTTGTATATGATAGTACTTTATGGTAGTATTTAAAATACTTTCCTATACCTATAACAGATATTCCCCTATTAATGTGTATGGTTGGTGATATATTCTTCCTCCTTCAACAACAATAAATGAAAGAAATTGAAAAAGGTGTTGCAGATGACACCTGCATACACATGTTCAAAATTTAAATTCTCAGTACCTCTTTCACCAAATAATAACAAAAACTAGCAATGTTCTATGTTCTGTCAACTGGTATACACAGCTACTGCTACTACTCAATTCATTTTTTTACATACATACATACATACAATGGTTCCAATCCAACACATTAACAACAAGCACGAGGGGATTGTGGCAGCTAATTCATCGATTTGGTAAAACACAATTATTTTAAACAAACCATGTTCTTGTGATCATCAAATTAAAATAATTAAGATTGCCAAATTTAGTTTACTAATAACTCTCTGCATGTGTGTCTCTGATTGGTTTATTCTGTTCATATATTAAACTAATTTTCCCGAGAAAATCTGAGTAAGCATACATGCAGTGATGCAATGCTAGCCTCTTAATCACCGCTCAAATATGCTAAAGTGAATTTATTAAAGTAATGCAACTCTGGATTAAAAAGGAACATGGATACACTAATTACTATTTTAAAAAAACATTGAGATTAATTTATTACATGTAAAATTAACATCATAGTTTTCTCTTACACCAAAGAAGTGGGAATCTCTTACACAACTCCAACGTCATCATCTAACGTTAATATATGCGAGACCTATAACCCTAAAACCTTCCCTCTGCACATTGTCATGTTTATTGAAAACTGTACTTCTACGTTCAAATTCCTATGCTCTATCATGACATCACTTTTTATTTAAAAATACTGCTAAGAAAATTCTTAGTTTTCACATTTTCAATGTTAAGTTCAACAAATAAATACACTACTGAAGAGTATAGTTACTAATTTATGAATGAGAATGTTTTTTCTAAGGACTAAATACTATTTTTAGACTCAACTTTTTTTCATTCTATATAATAAGATTATTACAAACATTCATTTTATAAAAAATAAATTAATCGATGTTTTTAGTTTTCAATGAATATGAATCATTATTTTTTTCTGTTTTTCAAATACATCAATATTTATATTTATAGAATATAAAGAACAATGTATTAATTGAATCAGGAGAGTTATTTATATAATTCTCTACGAATAACAATAACATAATTGGGATGGAGAATAATTTTACACTCTTTAAATTTATTCTTGTTTTATAAAAAAAATACTATCTTTTAATAATTAAGTTAAAAAGGAATCCTCTTTTAAAACCAAAATTATAGAAAACAAAAGAATTCACTTTTTATTTGCTGTATGTCTTGTTCTTCTGATCTTCTTAAAACACTTTTGTTGTTCAATATTCTTAGTTCTCATACTTAACATATCTTCTTCTTTAGTACGTTAAATTTTCTTATCTACCTTCTAATCTCAGAATACTTTCTTCTTCTTCTTCTTCTCCTTCGTCACTGGTCACACTTTATCCATAGATATCTAATAAGAATTTCAACATCATTCAACAAGGCTTCCCAATAGCGACAAATATCCTCAAACCAACAGTTGATTTCAGAACAACTGACCAATTTTCTGACATGGTGAAATTGAAAATAATTTGTTACTCATCAACTCTGCTTTGAAAATATTCTCTTATAGATCACTTTTTCTTTTTCCTTTTTAAAGAAATATAAATGTTTTTAAATGGAAAGAAACCAAACAAGTTCCATTTTTCTTTGTTTGAAATTGTTTTGGAAAATGAGAATATATTTGTTACCACAAAACTTTAAAAAACTTTCCTCATCGTGATCACCTCTCCATCATTGACTTGACTCCACACCTACCATAACAAACACAAATATTATGTTGTTTTTACTTAATAAAAACTAGGTATATTTAAATCTCGTGAATAGATTTATTATATGTATACACATATAACATAAAGAGAACGACCTTAAAGACTCGAGAGTGGAAAAAAATCTAGGGACTCAATATTTTAAAAATTTTGATTTGAACGAAGTTTGAAGTTTATTGCGCCCTTTGTTTACAACTCATTAATAAATATTTTTTATTATTAAAATAATGCATTCATAACAAAAATAATCTATAAGTATTAAATTATACAATAAGATCTCTTGTTAAGATATACTGTATAAGGTAACTTTTATTTCGTTTAAGTGACAAACTTATTCATTAAACAAAACTCAAAACTAACATTCTTTTAATTTTTTTTTTGGCTTCAACATCTAACTTGTTGGTTAAAGAATTATAACTAACACTTTAGTAACATATATTTATTAGAAAAAATCTAACAATTTATAGAAACTGTTTAAACACTAGAGAAAAATTTTGTGTTTGACCAGTATTTAAGTATCATTAACACATGTTACATGTATCAATAGTGACATATGTATAATGTCTCTCCTCTTACACAAGAAACTTTGAGCCACTACTTATATTGTTTGAGCACTTTATCTAACATTTAAATGATGTATTTCTAGAAAAGAAAAAATTATTTTAACATTTATCTCGCTCACACTATAAACTCTTATTTTAGATATAACTTATATCACTTAATAATATAAAACTATTACTGCAATTAATAAACATCATTTGGGTATTCTTAGAGTGATAAGAGGTGACTTGAGTAATAGTTAGTCAAAGAGAAATCCAAATCCAAAAAACACAATATTTTCAATGTATTTTGGTATCTATTAAGAATTATACCTCTCTCAAAATATCAAACAATGCTATTCTTAAACATATAATTAACTAACATCAATACAAACTAATAATCTGGATCCTAACTTTCAAGAATTGTTATATTTTCATATTTTATATAATTTATATCTCAAAACATCTATAATTTATACTAAAAATATGAATATAATCATCGAAATTAACTTATTATCAGTTTAAACTAATTTTATTTCATTAACATTTTAGAATCTCGAATATAAAAAACAACATTAATTTACCAAGAAAGAATGTAGAAGAAAAAGGAAAAAGGAAACTATATATTTTGAAAAAAAATTAAAAACAACCTTTAACTTTTATGTATAAACATAATATTTAATTATTTAAAAAATTAATATTAGAATATTACTGTTTATTCCTGAAATCATATTTAACTAAAACGTTCTTATTACGATATACTTCCTGTCGCTGTTAACTTGTTTGTCTATCTATCTTACAAACTAAGTCCATACTTCACTAATGGTTAAACAAAGTTATGAAATAAAAGAAATACATTTGAATGGTTAACATGCTCACTACTAAGTAGGTATTAACGTCGCCAATCTACGTCGGTTTAAATCCAAACGATGTAGAATGTTTGATTTGACCCTTCTACGTCGGTTATACTGTATAACCGACGTAGAATGTTTTAAAACCAACATTCTATGTCGGTTATTTGCAGAACCGACGTAGAATGTAAAATCTTCTACATCGGTTCCACAACAACCGACGTAGAATGTTTGGCGTTGCACTTATGACACGTAGAAAGGCCTTTAAAAACCTATTTTCCCCTTTCCTTCCTCACTTTTGTTATTCGTTGCGCCGCTCCCTCTGCGTTCTCCGTTCTCCACCGCGAGTTCTGTGACACCAACGCCGTTCCTCCACCAACGCCGTTCCTCCCCCTCACCATCGTCTTCCCCGGTGCCGTGAAGCTCGTGACGCCGCAGCGCTGATCGTGAAGCCGCACGAAGATCGTGAAGCACGATTCGCCGTCGCCGCCGCTGGAAGTCTCCGTCGCTGTCGCTGTCGCTACTGCCGCTGGAACAGCTCCCCTTCCGTCAGTCGTTTGCGCCACCACCGTCGCCGCTGCCGGGAACGCTACTGGCCAGGTGAGTTTTTTATTATTTTATTGTTTTTCGTTTTGTATATAGTGTTTGTAGATGATTGTTCTGATGATGGTCTGGTTGTGTCCATGAGACTTTATTTGATGTTGTTTATGTATAAAAATTTGGATTTAGTCAAATAACAGAGGAATTAGAACAAAAACCGTATGCAAAATGATGCAATTAGGACAAAAGAAGCTGCAACTATGAAATTTCTAAGATGTAATGGCCTGATAATTCTCTGTTTGGTACGACACAACTCCACAATTTTTTTCAAATTTTTTTGACAAGTGCAAGTTAGTCACATAAATGCCCAAAATTTAGGAAAATAGGTAAAAAATTCTAAAATAATAAAAAAGTTATAGTAAATGGAGGATTTTTGAAATTTTTTTTGCCCAAATCCCCTTTCGGAATTTGCCAACAGGTTCGTTAGGTCTTTTCCAAAAACTTTCATTTTTTACGCATTTCCATCCGAGGTCCATAGCAAAAGTTATGATCGTTTGAAGTTTTTCTACACTTAAATTTTGTATTTTCAAAACTATGATTATTTTGGAGGATGTGAGGCCTCTTTATTCAAGTACACATCAAAAGAACATAACACAACAAAAATTAGCAGAAAATTCAATGTCTAACTATTTTTTATGATTTTTTCAAGATCGATTAGATCCATCCAATAATGTTGTTTTTACATCAATCTTTCTTTTTTTAAATTGTTCTTCTAAGACAAAGCATATAAAAATTAGACATCATCGTTTCGTTTCATTAGAGATCATATAGCTAAGGATTGCATTATAGAATACATAGATACAAAACATCAATTAGCTCATATCTTCACCAAACCTTTACCTAGAAGAGAGTCTATCTATCTTTGAAATTTATCTATTTGAAATGTATTATATATGAAATTGTGGCTGGTTTGCTAGTTTATTTGATATGCAGGTACTAAAATTTAGGGAAAATGAGAAAATTAGAAACTGCTTTGCAACTTACAACGTCGGTTATTACTAGAACCGACGTTGTAAGTTTGGGTGACACTTACAACGTCGGTTCTAGCCCTAACCGACGTTGTAAGTCTGTGATTTTCAACGTCGGTTCAAATTGAACCGACGTTGAAAATATTACTTTTAATGTCGTCTTGTTCAACGTCGGTTTTGGGGCCGTCGTAAAATGATCCCCATAACCGACGTGGAAAGTGGTTTCTGTAGCAGTGACTTACTCATAAAAAAATAAACGGCAGAGTATTCTGAGAGAAAATAAATACATCCACGTAGAGTTAATAATTTTGTTTTGGAGGGTTAAGTATACAAGCTAACTTGAACTATATAAGACAATTTTTGAAGCATAACATCATTTTATGTATGTGTGGATGGGAAAAATAAGAGGAAAGGAAAAACAAATAAATAAATAACATGCATGTTCTTTTGTTTGGTTCAAGAGAGAGAAAGGAAAGGTGATAAAAAAAATTGATTTTCAGGCATGCATTTTAACTACTTGTTTTATTTGTTTGCTCAATGGTTTTTATATAACATCTTATTTGGTTACATTTTGTGATTGAAAAAACTTACTAAACCTAGAAGTAAAGTAAAACTTTCAATAAATCTTGTACTTAGTTTATTAGTCATACTGTGTCCTTTTAATCTTTATTTTCTTTTAATTCAATAGGCTTGTGAGTAATTTATTTTACAGTTTGAATAAAAGAAAAGAAAACTACGAAATACAAAAGAAAATAATTTTGGAATAGTTTATTTATTAAACTTTTTAGAACCAGATAAAAGAATTTTCTTGTCTTTTCTTTTTGTGTTCTCAACAATCTACAAAGTTATTTTATTTTTCATTGATTTTTTTTTTCCTTCCACTCTTTTCAAAACCAAACATATGGAAAGAAAATGTAGGTAGCAGAAACACAAATTCTCTCTCGTTTAGTGGTGAAATGCTGAAAGGAAAAAAAAGTCATCTTACTATTTTTTAATTGGTTAACAAACGATATTTGTAGGTCTCCCACTAAAAATAACTATTTTTATTCGTAAAAAGTATCATAATATAGTATAAACAAAGTAATTGATTTCACAAAACAATAATATATTTGTTTCTACTATTATTCTTTTTCCTGTTTGTTTGAAACAAAATAAACAGCGAGTCATTAAATGACCTTAAAAAAAGAAAAATAGATATTATGCGATGTCTTGAGAAACTTTTGACGTATTTGAGTGTGTTTAGTTGCGAACAGCAGCATCTTTTCTTTTTCTCTCTGGTCCATCACGTGACTACTTTTTGGAGAGAGAGAAGAAAGACACGCAGTTCTAGAGAGGGACCCTGTCGCAGAGAAGAAAGAGCCAAATCAACCAGGTTCCCTCAACCTCAACTCTCTCTCTTGCAATAAATTATAATATCTTTCTCGGTGTGGTGGCAACAACATTGTAAATGTAATTGTAATTTTGCAAGTGAGAGAGAAGGCAAAAGCGGGAACACAGAAAAACACAGCCTTTTGTTTCTCTTTGCAGTTCCTTCCTCGCTTGCACTCTTTCTTGCAGGGGTTGTTTCCCCCTTCTGCTTGAGAGAAAAAGAGAGAGAAAAGATTTCAATTTCATCATCTGTATATAAATAGTGGACTTAGTTACTTAGCGTGCGAGAAATGCAGCAGCACCTGATGCAGATGCAGCCCATCATGGCAGCCTACTACCCCAACAACGTCACCACTGATCACATTCAACAGGTCCTTTCCTTTCCTTTCACTCTTCCATTTCCATTCTCCCTCTCTTTTCCTTCTTCTCCTTTTCTTTTATCTTTCTCAAGCTTCTTTCCACTTTCCCTTCACCTGTCTCTGCTCAGGGAACCTTTTCTTTTGTGTCTCTGCGCCTGTGGGTCTTACTGTGCCACTTTTAGTACTACCGCTTGCTTACTCTGTTTCTCATCATACCCTCTTCTCTTTATTCTTTGTCACTTTCTGCTAACGTCTCTGTGAGACTCTCTCAAAGTAATCCCCGTCTTTGTCACTTCACGTTCACCACTTTGCTTGATTCGCTCTCTTCTTATCATTTATTAAGCTTGACTCGACTCATTCTTGGGCCCCTTCAGTGCGCCTTTGGTTTTAATTACTTTTTCGAGAGAGCAATCGTTCTTTAATGTTTACACTGTTCTGATGGCACCCCACTTTGATACTTGGTGGGTTGTTTGCTCCGGTCATGGATTAAAGTATTGAACTTGAAGCTACTAGATGCTCTCATGTGTTGTCCTTGCAATTTTTGTAGATTGGTACAAGCATGAGTTTGGCTTCTCTGTTTTGGTCATCTTCGTGGTGATTTGTGGGGGACATTTTTTAATGATTCTATGTTGAATAAAGGGCTTGTTTACTGCCTTACACGCAATTATTGTTTATCGAAGAAAGTGTTTGATTCTAAAGAAATGATGACAGGATGGAAATTGCATGCTAGAAAATGCTAATATTGATAATTTCAGTTACCAAAAAAAATAAAATTCTCTGCATATTTTCTGAAGTTTATTATGATTAACATGCATCATAGTGTATGTATTGAGGAGGGTTTTTTTGTTTTTGTTGCCCCCATTTCCCCCTTTACCCCACACCACCTCACATGTACTAGGCAATTTTCCCTTCGTTTTTTTTATATTAGCATCTCTCAAATAACCTGTTTTTCTCTCTCCCTTTGCAAGCAGTATCTGGATGAGAACAAGTCCCTGATTCTGAAGATTGTTGAAAGCCAGAATTCTGGCAAGCTGAGCGAATGTGCCGAGTAAGAATTGGTCTAAATTGCATAATCATTTGAAAAGTTTGCACATCTTAATTTCTTAGCTAGCATGCGCCCTTCATATAATAACTGCAAGGAATAGAAACTTGAACAAGTTCTTATATCAATCCCTTTGGTGAATTTCTACATCCGTTTTCTGGTTACTTGTTCCACTTGCAATAGCCTAGTTCCTCATAGATTAGCTTTGAGTATTAACACGATTAAATAGTTCATGCTAATAATGATTTATTGTCAGACTAATTTTCAAGAACTTTAAACCTCCTAGTTTCTTATGTGATATGTTACACGCAGTTACAGTATTTGCTGTTATAAACTACTCAACCAGTCTGCAGTGACTATCTATCTTTTTGCAGCTTTTTGTAAGATACGGGGTACCCCACAATAAAAATTTGGACACCAATAGTTTTATACAGTTGTGAATTGAAGTTGCAAACATGGTGACTTGATGCAAAAAAGTTGTCACTTTATGTACATATGTTTTATATCCCGCAAGGTCAATCATTCGTAGAAAGGTTGTAACCCTTTTTGGCAACTGCATCATTCGTGGTTTTTTGTCAATGCAGTTGGAAGGAGACAGAGGATACTCTCAAGTAGACTAACTTTTTTCTTGGGGAAGGGTGGGGGTATAAAAAAGTTTCTTCAAGAAATCACGATTCTCCATGCTTGCCTTGAGATAGAAACCGAAACAATTATTAGATTTTGCCTTTAACATCCTAGCATGGGATTCTCGTTCCTTTCCTTTTCCTTTTGCTTGGTCCTAAATCATCATAATCCTCTTGCCTTTATTTCAGGAATCAATCCAGACTGCAGAGAAATCTCATGTACCTTGCTGCAATAGCTGATTCTCAGCCCCAACCACCTCCTATGCCTGGTCAGGTACAAAACTCTTTTTCAGAATTTTTTATCAGCATAAGAAATCACTTTGAAAGCCTTAACGTGAGAACACGCTGGATACATTTTATTTGCAAAATATTGTAATGATCCAATATCAAAGATAACCTTCAGTTAACTTAATATTCTTTTGGAAATAACTGCAGTATCCTCCTAGTGGAATTATGCAGCAGGGAGCACATTACATGCAGGCTCAACAAGCTCAGCAGATGTCACAACAACAGCTAATGGCTTCACGCTCATCCCTCTTGTACGCTCAACAACCCTTCCCAGGGCTTCAACAGCAGCAAGGCCTGCACAGCCAACTTGGCATGAGCTCCGGTGGAAGTCAAGGCTTTCACATGTTGCAAAGTGAAGCCACAACTGTAGGGGGAAATGCAGCCATAGGTTCTGGAGGGTTTCCTGATTTTGTACGCATTGGTAGTAGTGGCAAGCAGGATATTGGGAGCTCTGGTGAAGGCAGAGGAGGAAGCTCTAGTGGTCACTCTGGCGATGGTGGTGAGACCCTTTACCTGAAATCTGCTGCTGACGGAAACTAAACTAGCTAGGGAGAATGCTGAAGTTTCCTTGGCCTTTAGTGGTTTATTTAGTTAGGAGAATTAGGCAGTGGACATGAAGTAGGGGAAGAAGAAAAGGAAAAATTTGCTGCACTTGCTGCTTAGATATGTTATCTGTTTATCTTGTGCTAAAGGCAAACAATCTTATCACTGCCTTATCGTTTCTGGAGTAGTACTAGTAGTAACATGATGCATGCTTTATTTTCTTGTGTAAAGTTTTAGTCATAAATGTCAAGGTCACAACATGGCCACTTGTTATCCAGAGGGTTATTTGGTGAACCATGGCACGTGTAAACTCACGACTTTATGAAGTTTCATGGGTCAAAGTTAAGTCACGACCTAAACCCATCATATATGCAACCTGCTGATGTGGTCCGTGTTTTGTTACTGTCTAGAAAGTCTTTTTTTTATATAATTTAATAAAAAAATAACAATAAAAAAGTATTTAAAAACGTGCATATAAATTGTATATTATAAATTTTGAAGTATTAGGTAGAATATTGTTTGAATATCAATTTTAATATTTTCAATAGAGAATAAAAAAGTTATTATATGTAAAACATATTGGGTTACAAATAACCTTTTTCAAGTATTTTTTTTCATGTAAGTTATTAGAATATTCTCGCCTTTATGTATGACTATGTAAACAGAAAACTGTCTGCTCGACTAAGAAGTTTATTTTAGATACTTTTTTAAATTAGATTTATGTTCCACTAGTAGCTTTAACACCTATCTTTAACAAAAAGGAAAGAAAAGTAGCTTTAACAACTACAACTATGTTGGAAGTTTTTATCAAAACATTTCTGTGAGTTTTGCAAGGTTTTCTTCTGAGTTGTTATTTTATTTTAAGGGAGTTTTATTACTTAATATCATTAACAAGTTTTATAAGATTCTATAATAATTGTCTTTTATAATTTTTTATGTGTATTTTATTTTTTATGATTTAAAAAGTTAATTTAATTATGTACTTAGTTTTATATTCTTAAAATTTATAATCTTATACCAAACTTAAGTCATAAATTTAAAACCTTCATCACATTAAATCAATATATTTTATAAAACATGGACTCAAAGTGATGAGTGGGTTTTTCAATGGTTGGTTTCTGACGGATTAAAGTAAGCCAACTCAACATAGTAAAGTTAGTAAGTTATTAGAAATTACTAAGTTAACAACTGATTAAAAGCATAATTTTGTAAAGTTCGAAATCTAGTGTCATATAATCATAATTATTTTTATTGCGAAGATTATGGTGGTGTTAAGAAGTGACAAGTGGCAGTTATAGTGTTTGAGCATAGCTATAAACATTTGAAAGAGAAGGGAAGGGAGTGTCGTTAAAAAGGGAAGAGCGAGAGACACATAGTTGATTAGGAACCACGAGTTGGCGCGAAAGCAAAGGGAAGAAGAAGAAGGTGCCGAAGTTGAAGGGCGTGGCGAAGAATGTCCTCTCATGGATCCACACCCACACCCTCACCTACATTCACTTCCACTTCTCTCTCCTTTCATTTTCCTTTCTCTCTCACTTCCACCTTCACCTTCACCTTTTCCCACTTTCTTAACACATTTCATTCAAATCGCACCACCAGATCCCTAGCTTCTATCCTTCTCTTTATGAACCATCATCTACTCCTCCACGCCTCCCACACCTTCCAATCTACACCGCGATAATGGTATGCTTCTAATTCAAACACTTCACTCGCCATTTTCAATTTTCTTATTTTTCACGTAATGCGTTTTTCTTTCTGTCTAGTTAGTTACTTGCACAATCAATACACTCCTCCAGCTTTCACCTGTTTTATATTTATAAAATAATACTTAAGTACGTTGTAAGCGTTGGAATTGAAAATACTTACGTCAATGATGGAATGGAACTATGGACTGTATGCTTGAGGAGGTGTTTGTTATGGATCATCAAACTTCGAAGTCAAGTGATTCTATGCAATTTATACCTGTTTTATATCGTGATCCTCCTCCATGATCAATGCACATTGGGATTTTGGATGAGTATGGTGACAAGGATCGGAGAGTTCTCCGGTAAAATCCGTAGGACAAAACTTATATGCCGTTTCTTAGGTGTTTTTAGTCTTGTTTTCTTATAAGAATTGGGAGATGTCGTATTCAGATGGAGTTGGGCAACTTAGGCAGCATTGTCGGAGATATGATACTAACAGTGGATAAATTATGAAACAAAAAGTGATCAATCATAAAAATGCTTGCAGACAAATCTCACTTGGTTTGTTCTGTGTGAAGGGGATGGATTTGGCGTGTTATACAGAAGTGTCAGAGAAGGGGGTATTTTTTTACCCTTTTATTTTTCTTTTAGCAATGGGTGGAAGAAATATTGATTTAGTTGGGGTATCAAGTTTCAAATTAATATTGAGCTCAAGATCCTGAATTGTGGGTTGTGACTCGTGATTGTTTATGCTAAAACATGAACTTCCACTTCTGAAAAACATTGACTTAGACTTGTAGATTGTGATTTCTTGTGGTATTGTATGCACATTGTTGGAGATTAAAAAAAATCAAAATATCGCGCAGTCTATGTCTTGAAACGGGTGTATTAGGAAGAAATATGATATCTTGTCATCCGGTACTCTGTGATTAAACAGACTGACTTTTCTACAATGTGGTATCCACTAGGTTGTTAGGCTACTGTTCGTGGAAATTATGGTAAAACATTCTGATTTATTTTATTTGGCTGTTAGTATTACAGATCCTGTATTATAAGAAAGAAACTTGCGTCATTGGTAGA
Organism: Lablab purpureus; assembly: GCA_030347555.1. Taxonomy (NCBI): domain Eukaryota; kingdom Viridiplantae; phylum Streptophyta; class Magnoliopsida; order Fabales; family Fabaceae; genus Lablab; species Lablab purpureus. The sequence continues at coordinate 29,609,722 of CM059260.1, forward strand.
CGTATTTTTGTTTAGTTTGGAATTTATAGATCTTTCTAGGCACAGGTCAAGGGACAAATGCATATACAATTCTTGTTAGTTTTGTTAGTTTTTCTTGCGGACAAGATAATATAATAATGCATATTTAGAACCTTAACGAGATCTTGGATAATTGTAATAAAAGAAATATTCCATTCTCCATCTGCAGGGGACTCCCGTGAATATTATTGTGGGTTCTCATGTCTGGATTGAAGACCCAGAGGTATCTTGGATTGATGGACAGGTATTAAAAATCAATGGAAAGGATGCTGACATCGAAACTACCAATGGAAAAAAGGTTTGTAGACTGTCAGAGTGCCACACACTTGGTTTTTTATTTTATAGTATTAGATTTTTTGCCTTTTTATATCCAATCTATTTTGAGAAGAAGATTGTTAAGTTTATTGTCAATTTTGGTGATTGATAGGCGGCACCCTATCTTGATAAATGAGATTTTCATTCTAAAAATCAATCCATACTTAGTAGGATAGCGGAACATTTGACACTGGCTTATTGTATGACAACAGTTAAATGATTTACCTCTCCTTTAGAGGTGGTGAAATTTTGTTTAAGGGGAGGGTTTTACCTCATCCTTTCTTTTCCTTTAAAATTTGTTTTTTTTCTTGTGTGTTAATTTTCCCTAACAAAATTGATTTTCCGCCCCGCTTCAATTAAGTAATTTTCATATCAGGTCCCCATTTTATTTAGTCTTGTTAAGTCCCTGGCTTCCCTTGTTACATAGCAGCTGCTTACATGATTAGCAGCTTAAAAAAGAGAAAGGACTGCTAGTCAGCTGTATCTTAGCTTCAAGTAGATCACAAAATGAGTAAAAGAGGGCAAAGAAAGACTAAAAAAGTAACAAGAGACCATCCATAAACAAGTCTTCTTTCTTTCATTATTGAACTTCCCAGCTTGGAATTCAAGTCATCATTACAATCCATAGTTGTGTTAATTAATGTTTATCATGTTGAAAATCCACCGTCAAAGTTATTGTAGTCATGAATAAATTTATCACCGTCAGTGTCTTTAATTCCTGCTTTATTTTTACTGATTGGACTCTGTAGTAAGAAAATAATTATTATATGTTTACTTCTAAAGGCATTTTACTTCATTCATTAATGCAACACTCGCTCTTTCTCATGCTTCTATTGCTAACTGGATAATCTGGAAATTTTACCGTGACTTATTAGACCAAAGATTACATCTGAATTATTACTTGTACTTCTATTTTGGCTATTTCAAGGTTAATGCAAATTTATCAAAAATATATCCTAAGGATATGGAAGCCCCTCCTGGGGGAGTGGACGATATGACTAAACTGTCCTATTTGCATGAGCCAGGAGTCCTGCAGAACTTAAAGGCTAGATATGAATTGAATGAAATATACGTAAGGATTTCTTCCCTTTAATGTGATGAGATACAGTAAAGTTTATAAGTGAAAAAGTTGCTGCCTATTGTTTTGGCAGACTTATACTGGAAATATTCTGATTGCAATAAATCCATTCCAAAGACTACCTCATATTTATGGTGCGCACATGATGCAACAATACAAGGGAGCACCATTTGGAGAATTAAGCCCTCATGTATTTGCAGTTGCAGATGTTGCATATAGGTAATCTTAAACTTTTTTCTAAAGATTCAAATTTCATTTCTATAATTGAAGCAAATATTAAATTGACGCTTCATTAAATAACAGGGCGATGATTAATGAAGGAAAAAGCAATTCAATTCTAGTCAGTGGGGAAAGTGGAGCTGGTAAAACTGAAACTACAAAAATGCTTATGCAGTACCTTGCTTTCTTAGGTGGCAGGGCTGGTACTGAAGGACGAACAGTTGAACAACAAGTTCTTGAAGTATGATTCAATTAATAACACTCATGTTTTAAATCCAACAGAATTCCCATTTTCATGCTCCCTCCCCCTCCCGAATAACTTTCCTTTTTCTTATCTTCTAATATGAACTCATTCAAGACTTCCATATTGACTGATTTGAGTGCAGTCAAATCCAGTTCTGGAAGCATTTGGGAATGCTAAAACTGTAAGGAATAACAATTCTAGGTGAGTCTCTCTAAAATGTGGTAAATAAATAATTTTATGGGTTTTATTCTCTATGATTTCTGGTATATAAATTATCTTTTGTATCAGTCTTTTTGACACGCAGGCCATGAAGGATTCCTTGTGCTTCATTCTTACTGCTTGTCTGAAATTATAGATTAACTGTGCCTCCATTTTTTTTCCCATTTCATTACCTTTAGTATCTCGTCATATTGCCCAAAGTCATTATGATGTTAAGGAGGGAAGTCAGAATGATGCCTTAATCAAATTTTTGTTTTTGAAAAGGATTTTTTTTTTTTAATATTACCTGCTACATGATACTGAATGTGCATGCCATTACCAAAGAGTTGGTTTCAAATTCTCCTAGTGTTAATGGTGCAGTCGTTTTGGTAAATTTGTTGAGATCCAATTTGATAAAAGTGGAAGAATATCAGGAGCAGCCATCCGAACATATCTTCTAGAGAGATCTCGGGTTTGCCAAATTAATGATCCAGAAAGGAATTACCATTGCTTTTATCTTCTTTGCGCTGCTCCACAGGAGGTGGCTTTCTGTCTATCATCTACTTATTGCTGATTCTTTTAATTATGTAAAGTCATTGGAAATTCTGCTGACAGGAAATTGAGAAATACAAATTAGGAAATCCTAGATCGTTTCACTACCTTAACCAGTCAAAATGCTATGAACTGGCTGATATAAGTGATGCTCGTGAATACCTTGCCACTCGGAGAGCTATGGATATTGTTGGAATAAGTCAAAAAGATCAGGTATTTCTTTAAGAATAACCAACGTTGCTTCTTTCTTGCTAGCATATAGAATGATTGTTTTCCACCTATATGCTTTGTTCTGTTATCTTGTTCTCAGGAAGCCATTTTTAGAGTTGTTGCTTCAATTCTTCATATTGGCAATATTGAATTTACCAAAGGAAAGGAAGTTGATTCATCGGTTCCAAAAGATGACAAAGCCAAATTCCACCTGCAAACAACTGCCGACCTTCTCATGTACGGACACTGTTGTATAATTACTTGTGTTTGTATGGTTTATAGTTTCTTTAAGATGATTGCCAAAATTGGATCAGGTGTGATGTTGATGCCTTGGAAGACGCATTATGTAAGCGTGTCATGATCACCCCTGAAGAAGTTATAAAAAGGAGCCTTGACCCCCAAAGTGCTGCAGTAAGTAGAGATGGATTGGCAAAAACAATTTATTCTCGGCTATTTGACTGGTAAGATACTGAAAATGGAAATGCAGTCGTTTTCAAGACCTTGGTAAAGTCTAGTTTGTGAGACATACTGAATATAAGGATACAGGGTTCTGGTTTTGATTCCTGGGTCATTTATGTTTTTGCTAACAGGCTGGTGGACAAGATTAATAATTCAATCGGACAAGACCCCAAATCTAAATCTTTGATTGGGGTTCTTGATATCTATGGTTTTGAAAGCTTTAAAGCTAACAGGTAATTTATAGTTTTGAAGAATAAACATATCATAAGTATGTTCACAAGATTGCATTGCATAAGATATTGAAAGCAACTACACCTCTACTTTTTCTCAAGTTTCAATCTTTTGTAACTTATTTTCAGTTTATCATGCTCTGCAGTTTCGAGCAATTTTGCATTAATTTCACAAATGAGAAGTTGCAGCAACATTTCAATCAGGCAAAGTCTAAGAACAAATTATGCACTTCACTAGTTTGTTTGCTATTTCCGTATCTAATATGAATGTGATGATGACTTTCAGCACGTGTTTAAAATGGAACAAGAAGAATATACAAAGGAGCAGATCAATTGGAGCTACATTGAATTTGTTGACAACCAAGATGTTTTGGACCTTATTGAGAAGGTTTTCTTTCTATCCTTTTTTCCACTTTCTTCCAGACATCAAGTATAATTAACTCATTTTTAGTTAGAAGCCTTCTAGTTAATTGTTTGTACCGTTAATGAAACTGAAAGGTAATGTTTTTTATATTTTTAATGATGGTTTTTCCAATGCTGCCTTTTTTAATTATCTAATATAGGTTCTTCCCACAGTCTATTTAGTTTCCTATTAATAATGAAGACTAGATTGATCCAAGTTGGAAAAGGTGGACAAAAATTACAGAACAACTACATACATGTAGAAAGTAAGAGAAGCAGGGGAACAGGAACCTGTGGCGAAAATAAAATTGATCTTGGAGTTTCTTTCTTGCTTCTTTGGAACTGAACTGCAAGACCTTTAGTGTGTATTATCGGAGTATATTACACAATGTATTATTTTGATGAATGTAAATTTACAATTAAGGAATTTCTATTTCTGAGTGGTCTTCCACCAAGTTATTACTTTGGGCCCATTTTACAGCCTAATTTACTTGATAGTTAGGCTATTCCTGCATCTATTCTTTTACATTGATTTTTCTTTTGCAGAAACCTGGAGGAATCATTGCTCTCCTCGATGAAGCTTGGTAAAATATTGTTTTTCTTTCTTGTTAACTTCTTCCTTTTCATTGCTTGATGAATTTAATTTTTAACATTTAGTTTGTAAAAGTAGACATGATCAAGTTTTTGTCTGGTTTCTTAAAATCCATAGCTCTATGTTAAATAACATAATCTATCTCCATCATTCTTGCCGTTACCTTCTGCCTTTGTCTTTCAGCATGTTCCCGAAATCAACTCATGAAACATTTGCAAACAAGCTTTATCAAACATTTAAGAATCACAAGCGCTTTATTAAGCCAAAATTATCTCGAACGGATTTCACAATTGCTCATTATGCTGGGGAGGTATGACTAATCTCAGCATTCGCTGTTGCCAGAATGAGACATCTTTATCTTTGCTTATTTAAATTTACCCTCATAAATTTGCAGGTACTATACCAGTCTGACCAATTCTTGGACAAAAACAAGGATTATGTGGTTCCAGAACATCAAGATTTATTGAGTGCTTCCAAATGTTCTTTTGTATCTGGCCTTTTTCCACCACTACCAGAAGAGTCATCAAAATCTTCCAAATTTTCTTCAATCGGTTCACGTTTTAAGGTATCATTCTCATTATAAACTTTAGGACTTTGCCTCAAAATTCAAATAATGAATGTGAGCAAGCTCCCCTCACTAGCTACAAAAATTGAACTGCATTCTTATTATCAAGAAGCTAACAAAATTCTGAATGGTGCAGCTACAACTACAAAGCCTCATGGAGACATTAAATTCTACAGAACCCCATTACATTAGATGTGTGAAACCAAACAACCGCCTCAAGCCTGCAATTTTTGAGAATGTCAATATTATGCAACAACTTCGGTGTGGTGTGAGTATGCTTTTATGTTTTTCCTCTATTTCATTCTTTAGAAGATGTTTTGTGCAAAAGTATATCCATAATTCTTTAAAGTCTTTACCCCTGCTTCTGCTGTTCCTATCTCTTGCCTATAGGGTGTTTTGGAGGCAATCCGAATCAGTTGTGCTGGGTACCCTACTCGCCGTGCTTTCTTCGAATTTATAAACAGATTTGGCCTCCTTGCCCCAGAGGCCATGGAACCAAAGTAAGCATTCTTTTAGTTTATCTTCTATGCCTGGGAGGAAAAGTTTGGCTTTGAGTGTTAAAATATATTATACCAAACTTGGGCATGGTGCTAATGTCAAGTTTTTCACCTGTGGGTAGCATTGATGAAAAGACTGGTTGCCAAAAGATTCTGGAAAAGATGGGGCTTAAAGGATACCAGGTAACTTTTATATTGCACCAGAATAATTGTTGTTTGCGTTCTTGTCCAGTTGTTCATACCTCCGTTGTGAATCTCTTTAGGCCCTGGGAACAACTATAACCCATGCACATTTCAGCATTAATTTGTAACAGCCCTTTCAGACCTAACTATCTAATATCAACTGGGGGGTCCGTATGGTCTCATAACTTGCATATATGTATAATATTTATGCCCTGCTCACATGTTCACTGGTTGGCTCCAAATGTTATAGATTGGAAAAACAAAGGTATTCTTGAGAGCAGGTCAGATGGCTGAACTAGATGCTCAGAGAGCTCAAGTACTTAGTAATGCAGCAAAAGTTATCCAACGGCGTGTACGAACCCATCAAGCTCGCAGACATTATCTTGCATTGCGTAAGAAGACCATATACGTACAGTCTCGGTGGAGAGGTAAGTTGTTTCAATTGTGAAATAACCCGATTAATTTGTTAGGATAACAGCAGTCATGTTCATAGTATGACTTTCCTAACTAGCATACTGTATCTTAGATCTGTAGGAGACCTTATTACTTAATGTTATCCTTAAGATATATGATATATTATCAATAGGAAGGCTTGCATGCAAACTCTATGAGCATTTGAGAAGGGAAGCTGCTGCTAAGAAAATTCAAAAGAACATACGCAGATATGAAGCTAGGAAAGCCTATAAAGAACTTCATGTGTCAGTACTTACACTGCAACGAGCTATAAGGGCCACTGCTGCTCGCAAGCAATTCAGATTTAGGAAGCAGACTAAAGCTTCCATCATCATTCAGGTTTTGGTCAAGTACTAAATGATTTGGATCATCCTCTAGGGCAAAAGTGTTCAATAATTTTCTCGCAAAAAATTGTAGGCTAGGTGGCGGTGTCACAAAGCTGCCTTATATCATAAGAGGCTCAAGAAAGGTGCAATTGTTACACAGTGCAGATGGAGGGGGCGTGTAGCCAGGAGAGAACTTAGGAAACTGAAAATGGTACGTTTTTATGTTTACCATGATTCTTATAGATTAAGTAGATCCTTCAAATATACATGACTAAAGATGTAACATGTTGTTCATCCTACAGAACTCATGGCACAAAGGCAAAACGATACTATCTGTCATCTGGTCTATTTGTTTAATTGTAAAGTTGAGTTTTAAATCATAAAAGTAAATAGAAACAATATTTATATTTTTTGTTTCATCACCACACCATCATCATCATCATCACCATTATCTTCATGAAGAGAAAAACAACATAAGAACATAAAAGTCTCTTGTGATCTACCAAGATTGAAATTGGCTTTAACTTTTTACTTGTGATTACAGAAGACATAAAATTCTTCCCTTTTTATTTTAATTTCGTAGTCCACTATCACATATTTATTTTGAAAGAAATGAAGCAGATACAAAATAGACCTTGGAGAAAATTACAAAATAGAATATTGCATCCATAATGACTCTGAACCGAGAGTTGTGGGATGTTTCTGTTTCTTTCCTTTTTAGTGATATGAAGGATCGGATCTAAAACTAAACCCACCTTGATCCTACTGATTAAGCTGATTGTACTTGACTAATTCGTAATATAAGTAGCATGAACCTCATTTTTTCAATATTATTTTCTGGTTTCATTATATCTTTCTATTTTCTTCTCTCTAAGTTGACATTTGTTTCCATTTGCTATAGGCTGCAAAAGAAACTGGTGCCCTACAAGAAGCAAAGGATAAACTTGAAAAACGAGTGGAGGAACTCACTTGGCGTCTCCAACTTGAAAAAGGTTTAAAGGTAAGATACATGTTATGTGGATAGATATAATTTGGAAGGATTTTGTTTTGATTTCTTGTGCAAATAAGAAATAAAAAGACAGTTAAAAGGGAAAATTTCAAGTTACTAAGTACCCTCAGAACTGGCAAGGCATAAAGTAAGTCATGTGGAATCTTGTGCAGACCAATTTGGAAGAATCCAAAGCTCAGGAGATAGCAAAACTGCAGAATTCGTTGCAGGAGATGCAGAGCAAATTTGAAGAAACTAATGCTCTGCTCATCAAAGAACGAGAGACTGTAAAGAAAGTTGTTGAAGAAGCACCTCCTGTCATTAAAGAAACACAAGTTATTGTTGAAGATACACAGAAGATTGAGACACTGACAGCAGAAAATGAGACCCTAAAGGTAAGAAAGTTCAGACATAGGAGATCAAATCCCATTATTTCAAGGATTCATCACTTTCCATACAAAATGCTTCATTTGAAGTTGAAAGCTTTTATTTTTAACAATATTTCTTTCTGTGATATATGACTTATATCATTCTTAGGATGGTACATTAATTTTGTAGCCTCTTTCTCTTCATTGGTTAGTTGATAATGGAAAAGAACACATTGGATCTGAAATTTGGTATATCTGATTGAGGACCATAAAGAATCTCAACGTGAGGATGTTATTTAAATTATATATTTTTTTTCTGGACAACATGTATTCAATTATGTAACCGAGCCCGTAAATGGAACTATGGCTTATTTTTGGATATACTTCTTGGTAAGCATTTATAGGAAGTTAAATGAAAGAGTTTGTAAAAAAAAATGAGGTGCATAAGTTGATTTTATTTATGAGAGAAGTTTGATTCACTTTATCTTCTTATTTTCTTCTCTTAAATGCACTTGTTGAAAAGTTCATCTAAACTAGGACCAATTTGCAACTTATCGAATATGTTTTCAGAACTTGGTGAGACCTTTGCAGTACAATTCAGAGCACTTTGATGAGATGCTATAAATCACAAGAACCATATCAAAGGATTAGGAAATTGTGTTTCAAAAATTGAACTGCTCTCTTGGCTGCATTCTTAGTAAATACCATTCAGCATCTTTTCAAGATAGACATTCTAGGAGTTCTTGCAGATATTTAGTGCAGATTTATTAGAAAGGAAATATATTCCTAAGATTAAGTCTATACAGAATACAATTGAAAATAATAATTATGACAGCCCAGCCTAAAATTCATGTGATAAATTTGAGCCCTCTAACAGCCTGGATTGTCACATTAATTTCATTAACACCCCCTCTAATTGAGGCTGTTTGCCAACCAACAAGAAATTTTGGCAATAAGATTCTGTCTTCATAGCTTGGTAAAAATATCAGCTACTTGTAGTAGTAGATATGTGAGTAAGATGCATAACAAGACTGGCCAGGGCTTCTCTGATATGATGCCAATCCACCTGCCTTTTGTGTTATCATGAAACACCTCTAGTAGCCTGGATTATTACTTCATTTCATTAACAATCTGTAGATCCTTAATATAAAGAGATACAATAAAGCAAGTTTCTCTCTGGTTGATTTAGGGAACAGTAAGATAAATTTTCATTCTCTTCAAATTAACAATATTATCAAATGAAGTTATTCATTATTGAAGAAAAATATAGTTAATGCTAGTTGATAGAGTGATGTTCTTCCCTCACAAAATGTCCTTTGAAGTGTGCACATTGAACTAAAACTTATGTTAATTATGAATGATTGTGAAGAATGAGGGTGGCAAGGAGCTTCCATACCATGTTTAAATGTACTAAATGTCAAGCATGATTGTACTAAAACTTACAATACATTTCATGTTATGGAGCTTCCATACCATGTATAAATATTAAGAACAAATCATTTAAAAGATGAAGTGGTTAGGTAGAAGCTGTTAAAATAAAAGAGGTTAGGTGGAGGGCGCCTTGGCATTAGGTTATATCTCTACTCTAATAACTTGTATTAGGATTATCTATTTGATTGGACGGACTAATACGAGTGCAAAATTGATGTAACTGAAATGTTTATGTTTCTCAATGTGTCTTTGGATAAGTTTATTAAAAACTGATGATGGAGCATAATTTTTCTCTTAAGCTTATGGTGATATAACATTGTCTTTGTAGCAGCACATAGTGGTTATCTCATCTTAAGTGATTTGTCTTGGCTTTATCTTCACACAGACTTCACTTGAGTCAGAGAAACAGAAAGCTGATGACTTTGAAAGAAAATACAATGAAGCCCAAGCTTGTAGTGAAGAAAGAGGTAAAAAACTAGAAGACACGGAGAAGAAGGGTCGTCAGCTTCAAGAATCATTGACTAGGTAATATAAATAACGAATAACCTGATGTAATTATTTTCCAGAAATAATCAATGACGTCTGGCAAAGGAAAACCTTGGCTCACTGTTAAGGTTGTTAACTGTGACCAAGAGGTCATTAGTACAAATCTTGGATACAGTCTCTTCTTTTAGGGGGTAAGGCTGCGTACATTTACTATCCCAGACCCTACTAGGTGGTGGGAGCCTTGTCCACTGCCTCGCCCTTTAATCAATGATGATCTGCCTTCGAAAATATTGGACGACTTGTCTAAAATTGTGTGCCAAATTCTTTGTTGTAGAGACTTTCTTTCTGATGAAATGTTCCATAATATCATTGGCTAGCTGTTCAAAAACCTATCTTTCTTTTTCTTCTCTTTTCCCAGAAAAATTTATAGCTAACTTCAAAATTTTATCATATCATGCCTACTCTTGATTCACTGAGATGGTAAACTGAAATCTCATAATTCTGTGATTAGGCTAGAAGAGAAGATTACTAATTTAGAATCAGAGAATCAGGTACTACGTCAACAAGCTGTGTCCATGGCACCTAATAAGTTCCTTTCAGGACGTTCAAGATCAATCATCCAGGTAAACCTCCAATAATGAATATTATATGCATGGAAACAATAATAAGCTTGACATTGATTTAAAGGAATTTCTTGTCTGTCTATGTAGAGAACTGAAAGTGGTCATATTGTACCGGAAGCAAAGACACCTGTGGTAAATAAATCTATTTTAAATTCATTGTTATTGCTTTTAGGTAAGTCTATATGGATTTGACTTTTTCTTGGTCACCTAATAGTCTAATCAGGAAATGCATAGCGCATCAATGCACCGGAGGGAACCCTCTGACGGCTTGGATGATAAACCACAAAAGTCACTAAATGAGAAACAACAGGAGAATCAAGAGTTACTCATCAGATGTATTGCACAACATCTAGGCTTTGCTGGGAACAGACCAATTGCTGCATGTATCATATACAAATGCCTCTTGCACTGGCGATCGTTTGAAGTTGAGCGTACTAGTGTTTTTGATCGTATCATCCAAACTATTGGCCATGCAATTGAGGTGTGAAAAATGCAACTTCAACATGCTATTGCCCTCTTTTTCTTGTTCCTCTTAGCCTAAGACTTTCAAGTTGCTTATATATTCCATTTGAATTTCAGACCCAGGATAATAATGATGTCTTGGCTTATTGGTTATCCAATGCCTCTACACTTCTCTTGTTACTCCAACGCACACTCAAGGCTAGTGGTGCTGCTGGAATGGCTCCACAACGTCGTCGATCTTCATCAGCAACCTTGTTTGGGAGGATGACTCAAGTAAGCATAGCTTCTGATTTCGACAAACTATTTCCCAATGATAATCTTTTATTCTTCGGATAAGCATAGTTCCCTTTTCCAGAGTTTCCGTGGAACTCCAGCTGGAGTAAATCTTTCCCTGGTTAATGGTAGCACAAGCAGAGGAGTAGATACATTACGACAAGTTGAAGCCAAGTACCCTGCTCTGCTTTTCAAACAGCAGCTTACAGCATATGTGGAAAAGATATATGGAATGATTCGTGATAATTTGAAGAAAGAAATTTCGCCCTTGCTCGGATTATGCATCCAGGTATGACAATTTATTCTTTAATCTGTAGATTCTACAAACTGGTCTTTAATGCAGGCTTTAAAATGATAATTTTTTTTCCAATTTATACATTTCACATTTCCTTGGAATATCATTCATTTAAATCACATCGCTATTGGTATATGACGAGATAGGCACCAAGAACATCCAGAGCAAGCCTTGTTAAGGGATCATCACGTTCTGTTGCAAACACTGAAGCCCAGCGTGCTTTGATTGCTCACTGGCAGGGGATAGTGAAGAGCCTAGGAAACTTTCTAAATACTTTGAAAGCTAATCATGTAAGTATAATATCTTTTGGAAGCATTCTTTCTATGCTTTTGCCTCCTTATAGCAATATGTGCCGATAACACTTATTGCCCTTTACATATATTTTTAGGTCCCATTAAATATAGTGTAATAAAATCATGTATACCTCAATTGAATTTAATGAAATTAAGTGATCTCCCTTATTTTTTCTCAAGTTACATATACTTCCTTTATCTTTATTTTAAATAAAGGGAGATTTATATTAATAATTAAATATGGAAGGTTCGTTTAAATTTTTGAACAAGGTTGATCTTCATAATTTTGTCTGAGACGTCTGCATAATATATTCTTCTAGCATTATTTTATTTACCTTTCCTTGGCAAGTTATATTTTCATTTATTTAGTGTTGTAATTTCTACCACTTTGGCTTAATTTTGGCAGGTTCCTCCCTTTTTAGTTCGTAAGGTGTTCACGCAAATTTTTTCTTTCATCAATGTACAATTATTCAACAGGTTGGTTTGTACTGCACTGCTAGTATCCCGTTTTAAGGGATATCTTCTGTTCTTTAAATCGGGATGATCATTTGAATCATCTCATATATTTTTTGTTACAGTCTGCTTTTAAGACGGGAGTGCTGCTCATTTAGCAATGGAGAATATGTCAAGGCTGGTTTGGCTGAATTGGAGCATTGGTGTTATAAGGCCACGGATGAGGTGCATTAACTTTGCACTGCTGTTCTCGTCAGTTCTTTTAACTACATGTACTAACATCTCCCACCCTCCAAAAAAAATTTCAGTATGCAGGTTCTGCCTGGGATGAGCTCAAACATATTAGACAAGCTATTGGATTTCTGGTATTGGTCTATTTTTGGCTACATACCATCTGACACTTTTTTTTTCCAAATGGTCAGAGATAGGAAAAATATGATGAACTGATTTTTCCTTTGTTTTAGGTCATTCATCAGAAACCAAAGAAAACATTGGATGAAATAAGCCATGACCTGTGCCCAGTAAGTAGAAAAAATATTTGTCCTTGAAAGTTCACTTTATGGCATAGTTACCATTATCAGTCCCTGTGTACAGGTCCTTAGTATACAGCAGCTATATCGAATAAGCACTATGTACTGGGATGACAAATATGGAACGCATAGTGTGTCCTCTGATGTAAGTTTTTACAGACAAGTTTTACTTGAACTCTGTTAGAAAGCAGTACAATAATTTCAAATATAAGATGTGCAGAAAAACCATGCTGAGCTTTTCGGTATTAATGTTTTCATCTAGGTCATATCCAACATGAGAGTGTTGATGACTGAAGATTCAAATAATGCAGTTAGTAATTCTTTCCTGTTAGATGATGATTCAAGGTCAGTCAGATATCATTAGTTCATGTGATAATTGTTGAGGATTTCCTATCATTTTTAATATTCTTCCAACATAGTTAAGTTCACTCACTTTTTATTGGTGCTTCTACAAATTCTTACAATTTAGTTTAACATTGATACACGGCAACTAAATGCAGAAAAATATAAAACTGAGTTAAGCTTGTGGCAGTCCTGAAGTTCAGGACTGTTTTCAATTTGTGATCCCTGACTTTACCAGAATAACACATGCACACGCTTGTGCACGGAATATAGACAACTTTTTCATGTTACTATATGAGCTACCAAGCTTATAATCACATGCATCCGACTGAACCCTCACTTCAAGCTCACCTTGTTGTGTCCCGAGGCTTAAAGCATGCTTGGAAAAGCTATTTTCAGGACACATCGTAGAAAAAGAAAATAAATAAACCAAATTCCAAAATATACTAATCTGGATACGTAAGCGAAGACCAAGGCGTAGCTGGTATTAACTTGTGGGAGGTTTTTAATTATGAAAACCTAATATTATTTTTCTAAAGCAAGAATGTCAAGTTTTGGTGAATTTGCTGGTGCTTATGAATAATTAGGATGAGGAAGCTTCTGAAAAATTATAGTTGCGTAAGCTGATTTTATGTAAAAATTTTAAAATTTAATTTACATTTATTTTATATTTTACTTTTACATGTTTTTGTATCGTGACATTGTAACATTAACCATATGAAAGCATCACTGTTTTGTGCAGCATTCCGTTTTCTGTTGACGACATATCGAAATCAATGGAACAGATAGATATTGCAGATATAGAGCCCCCGCCACTAATTCGTGAAAACTCTGGCTTTAGCTTTTTGTTGCCGCGCCCAGATTGAGAGGTTTTGGTGTAGATTTGATCCACCGGTATTCTTACCCACCTCCATGGAGTTACCAAGTCACATCAGTTAGATGCTATGATGGCGGTGCTTGAATTGTTGACTTTGGTTGTCAGATCAAGTCATTGTATTAAACATACCAAAATTTACATCTCAGTGATGGATGACAAAAGATAGATCATCACGTCGTGCAAGTGGATTTTTGGGCCGAGTAAAAAGAATAATGTTGTAATAGCCTTTTTCGATAAAGTTTTCATCCTCATTTTTTTATGAACCTTTTTACTTCTGAGCATTTTGTTTTGCTTGGAATAAGATTTTGTATCTAGAAAAAAAGTATAGGAATTTTAACTAATTATGGTAGTGAATGAAGTCCATGACCATGGCTCAGAAAATGTGGCAACAAAAGTTCATTTTCATTTGGACATGTTCCCTTGTGCGTTTTCATTGCTTTCGATTTGCTATTTTATCCTATCACGACAAATTCTCGAATAAAGAATCCACCTCCCATGATATATTTACTAATTACTGGCTCATCTTTTCATGGAACGAGGCCTCTTATAATCGCCAAATATAAGCTAAATTTGTAAACAAAATATCAAATTGCACTGAATCGAGATTTGAGTCTTCAAAGTTGAAATGGGATTTTCAGCACCCGTATAATATTAAAAATTGCAGAATTATCCTTCTTAAACTTGCAGTCCCGAATTCTCCCAAGCAGAGATAAAAAAAATACAAAATGTACCAACTCAAAGTAAGAAAGAAACAGTTCAAGAAAATGAGTGAAGGGAACATTCAGACTCACCTCATCATTGTAAACTCACCCAAAGGCCATCGTCAGCCACCCTGTTCCGCCACCATGAAGCGTCGATTGCCGCAATCCTCCTTTTTCTCCGACGAGTCCTGCGTCAAGAAATTCTTCTACTACCTAGAGGACCTCTCCTCAGTTCCAACTCCCCCATTAACAAGCGCCACCTTTGTCTTTCTAAAACCAAAAGGGTGCAGAAATGCAAAGCTACGATAATTTAAAAATAGGATTAGGGATATTTTTGTTTATGGGATACAGGTTGAACATGTGGGGTGCAGAAAGATAAACCGTGTTGAAATGTGGTAAGGTTCCCTCCAGTTTGAAAGTTTACACTTTGCAATGGGTGCGTTCTGAGACTCCGAAGCACGTAGATGGACAGAGAAGATGAATGAAGAAGAAGGAACTGCGTCAAAAATAAACTTTTTTTAAACCAGTGAGTCTAACCCCTCTCAAGATTAGAGTTGTAAATCAGAGTGATCCTCTTTGAAAGGACAAATCAACCTAATAAATTTGTATTAGATTAGTTCGCTTTTATTTTAAATAATTTATATTTTTTTCTTTCCAACTTCACCCTCACAACAAGTATTCTGATCTCTTGAAAAAATATATTAAAAATAAAATATATATCTTTAAGATTTAATTTACTAATAAAATTAATTTTAATTTTAAATATTATGATTTGATATAATATTTTAATAAAATGAATTGTTTTGTTTTTTAAATAATTATAAAAATAATTTAAAGAGTCCGATGGTCATAAGCTAATATGTCTGATCAAAATAAATTTAAGTTACAAGTTTTTTTTCATCGAAACTTACTTTTTTTACAATTTTTCTTAATCAATTTATCAAAGTCTGCTTCTTCCTGTATCTTTATAGTTTTTCCCTGCACTTTCAAGCTAATGTAAAATTATAAAAATATTTTTTAATTTAATTAAAATATGTTATAAATTATATTTTTTAGAAATTTTTAGGATTGGGTATTTCATAATATTATTTTTTATTGAATTGCAGTGTTTTGAAAATATTTTCCTAAAACAAAATTATAAATTTTTTATTTTTGAAATGTCTTTTGCAAAATATATATTATGAAATAATATTTGAAAATATTTATTCTTAAAAAAATTAAAATAACTTTTTTAGAAGAAAATAAAATAATCATTTTAGGAAAAAATATGATAATATAGGAAAAAACAACCTTTGTCAAAACATGTCCATTTGGACATCTTTAATTAAGATTTAAATTTCTCTCTTTCAACATCAGACATTGTATTCAATAAATTCAGAAAGAAAAAGAAATTACCAAGTTTTACCTCTTTTATATTTCTATGCTATTGTTTTTAAAAAGGTACCTTTACCATGTTCAAAAATTTAATTTCAAAATTACAAGTTCATATATTTTGGATATTAAAATCTGGAATATATTGTGGAATTTTTTTTTAAAATTTTACTAGTAGATTTTTTGGAACCCAATATGGTAGGTGATCAATGTGAACCATAGATGGTGGTCTGGGTCATAATTGTCCGTCGATGTATCCAATACGGTAGGTAATCACAATGTGAACCATAGATAGTAGCTTCTGAGTTCGGGTACAGTAACATGCTTTATTTAGTAAATCACTTGTGAACATTATTGTTTTTAAATGAATGTTTATTCTAACACATCCTATAACCTGCAATGATCATGTCTATGCACAGAAGCAAAGATGTTGTCAGGTGATTTTAGAAAGGGTTTGAGGCAGTAGGAATAAATATCTAAATCATTATTATTATATGTATACATATTTGTATTTTAGGAAAATTCTTTACTCGTAAAAATTCTATTTTATAACAGATAATACAATTATAATACATATGTTTTATGTTCAATCAATATGAGATATTACTACGTGACTATAATAATAATAGTACCCATTTTGAGGATCATTAGGGGCTTGCTCCTATTTCCAGCTTTCTTTCTTACTACATATACTATGAAATTTGTTAACAAAAAATTATTGGCATAACTGCCACCTACAATAGGAATGAATCCAACAAGAAATTAGAATCCAAACAAGAAGTCACAGATAAAGACAAAAGAAGTGTAAGATAGCAAAACCTAAAGCCCACAATTCAATCCTAATGCTTGGGTGATAAACTCTGGCCCAATCAAATAATAGTAGCGGAATCACAATTCAATCCTAATGCTTGGATGATAAACTTTGACATAGTGAAATATAATAGTAGAGGAAACACGGAGAAGAACTCTTGAGCAGTTTCCCTTTCACGTACATTTAATTTCAAGCTATGGTAGTGCTCAAACAAATCTTATTCCAAAATAATTTATAAGAAAAAGGATATCCCACTAAAAAGTTATTAGAAAATGAACAAAAAAATACTTCCAAAACCAAATATACATATAAGGCTTTGATATATCTCCCACGTAAAATATTTTCAATCATCTTAACCATTTATTTCATGACAGTTATATAATTAATTATAATTAATTTGTGATCTTGACATTTTTCATTAAACTATAAACTTTTTCTGTAAAAGTTCTATAATTATAAATTTTACATCTTATATTTATTGGAATTTTTTTATGTCGCACCTCACATTAAAATCTTAAAAGTTACATTTTCACTCTCAATAATATCATCTCATTAATCTACCCATCACTAATTATTGAAATTAAATTATTTTGTTTTGGAAGAAAAAAAATTATCTACTATCTATTATGAATTTTAAAAATTAAAAACAAAATCTTAGAAACACATTCAAAATCTTTCATGCCAATTTCTTTTACACTTAAAAACTTTTTTCTTTTCATTTTCTTATCTTAAAATATTTGCAAATATTTTTCTTTTTAATTAATTAACTAATATATAAAAGAATTCATTTTTATCTCAACAAAAATAATCCATTTATTTACAAAATGAAGTAATTCTAGTAAAATTATTTAAATAATTAGTATATATTTATAGTTTAAAAAAAATCTTAAATTAAAATGATTTTTACTTATATTTTTATATATTAAAGATTTTGACATACATTAAAAATATAATTATATATTTATTGAAAGATAATTTTATGTGATATTTAAAATTTTAGTATAAAATATGTTTTAAAATAAGTTATTATAAATTTCAAATCAAACATTAAAATTGTAATACAATCAACTTAAATAAATTAAGTATTTTTTTATTAATTGAACTATTTAAAATCAGTTAACAATATAATTATATATCAACTAATGGATATATTTTATGTACACTATAATTAAATATAAAAGATTTTTTTAATTACATTTTTATACGATGATAGAAAATTTTAATTAATATATAAAAATTATTAAATGATATATATATATATATATATATATATATATTTACTTACTAAATATAATATAAATCATCTTTAATATTAAAAATAAGAATGTTTTGATTTTGATAAACTTATTTTAGTGATTAACTATTTAAAAATTATTTAATATATTTTAAATTAGTTTTTCAATATAATTAATATTTTGTGCGGTAGATATTTTTTTTGATTTTATAATTAATAAATTAAAATTTAGTTTTATTCTTTTTTATATACAAATATCTTTCAAATAAAAACAACATGAAATCAAATAAAACTCAAAGTAACAACATCGAATTGAATCTAATATTATAAAAATATGATTTGGATTTAACTTATTTCACTTCTACAATTTTTTTATATTTAACTTATCTATATAAAAAATTTAACAAAACCCAAAAGTTATTTAAGTAAAAAATTATTTAAAAAATTATTTTGTAATATAATTTATAACATTAAAATAGAATTAAAACACATTTTAAATTCTGATTTAAAATATGTAACAACTTATTTAAAAACACATTTTATATTAAAATTTTTAAATATCACATAAAATTATTTTTTAATAAACATATATTTGTTAGACTTTCAATATAAATAAAAATGTTTAACATATAAAAATATAAGTAAAACTTAGTTTAAGATTTTTTTTCAAACTATAAATATGTATTAATTATTTAAATAATTTTATTAGAATTTCTCTATTTCCTAAATAAATACATTATTTTTATTAGGATGAAAATAAATTATTTTAAAAACTAATTAATTAAAAAAATATTTGTACTGTTTTAAGAGTAAGATCAAGGAAATAAAAAGAAAAATATTTTAAGTGTGAAAAAAATTGATATGAGTGATTTTAGATTTATTTGTATATTTTTAATAAAGAATTTTATTTTTAATTGTTAAAATTTATAACAATAAGTAGAAAATTGTTTCTTTTAAAAAGAAATAATTTAATTTGGTCTGATAAGTAAACTAATGATTTAATGTTGGTGAGAATATAAAATATATAATTTTTAAATTTTAAATATATTAATATAAGACAAGACATAAGACAATTTAAAAAAACAAAAGAATAAAATAAAATTTATATTTACGTACTTTCGAGAAAATTTTTATAATTTAACCAAAAATATAATGATATAAACTAACTATAATTAATTATACAAATAAATAAACGATAATTGTCTATATGTAATTTGTTTCAGTAAGTTAGCCGTTCCTATATTTTAAACATTCAATCTGAAAGAGAAATCTAAAATGAAGAGTCCTTTTACTGCAAACAAATGAAAATAGCAAAGAAAGAAATGCAAATAGCTCAACACCTACATATATTTCCATAAAAGTGAAAAACATTTAAAAAATTTACAATCATTATTAAACAAATTTAATAACAATAACACTTCCAGGGACTTGCAGCTATGTAGGTATGAAATAAAAATGATAATCAAATGAACAGTGAAAGGGCCAACAACAAAAATGTCCATGCCGCTTAGCCCTTATGGTGCCTGTTACGAACACAGGAACTCCCACTCCACAGGATTATCCAGTTAATAATAACCACAAACGATAATAAAACCTAAAATTTCACAGGATTTCCATTCCTTGTTTCACCACACAACCATTGCCTCCCTGTAAAGCTCAAGAGAAAGAAAACCCAGAGGAAATTTGATAATACTGTCATGTCCATGCAGATTTAATGCTCCGTATAGAAAGGAATCATTCATTCAATTATCGACAAAACGACAAAAACTAAGTAGTCTCTAAACCAAGACTCAAATAATCAAATCATATACTCAAAGACCCAACCATAGTTCACGATAAGATGTATGAGACAACTCCTCCCCAGATGCATGCAGGTGCCTCTAATACGCTTACAAACCATGACTATCACAAACTCAAATATCCATTGTTACCATTCTGATATGGATTTAAAGATTCAGAACATGTCCATAATTATGTATTAGTAGTTCCAAAAATAAGATCTTTTTGGTGACTCATATAAAAAACATATTGGTTGTTTTCTTTCTTTCCTCAAAATCTGTCAGGACCATTTTTACTGAAGATGGAGAAATATTAACTTAACTTTTATTTTTAAGGGTATTTGAGTCATTTGGTACCATATGGGGGGTGCATGCAAAAATATGGCGGTGTAAAGAGAAAAGTCTAGCCCATGTGGGGCGGAGGCGAAGAGACCCAGGACCAGGAGTAGCACTCGTCTCTTTCTCCGTCTCACTCACTGTGTAGATTGTAAAACAAACACACAGGACAAGAGAGAGAAAGAGAGAGAGAGAGAGGCATCGGCGCGTGTGTGTAATTGATATTTGATGCGCATGCGGTGGTTCCTCCGAAGCCCAATCAAAAGCCCGCTGAATCTGAACCTGAGCCCGAGGCGTTCATTCTCGTTCAGAGCTTTGGTTCCTCACTGGCCGAGTTCCGCTTCTCCTCGCTCCCTTCCGAGATCGTCAATTCCAATGGCAGCCATCCACAACCACAGCAACAGCGAAGCTGGACTTGCCAGACGCTTCTGGATCAAGTTCACGCGCCAATCCATCTTCGCCATGTACACTCCCTTCGCCATCGCCTTGGCCTCCGGTAATTTGAACATCGATTCCTTCCACCATTACATCGCCCAAGACGTCCATTTCCTACGCGCCTTTGCTCAAGCGTGAGTTCACTCTCTTCAATTCGTACTATTCATATACAGATACATGCTTATCCACAAACAATGGTTTCCTTAGGTTCTTATTCACTCCAGTTTGGTTGCCGAGAAGCTTTACAATTATATTCAAATTATTATCTATCTATCTGTCTGTCTCAGATGCTAGAATGTGAAATTGTTCTCGTCACTCAACGTTATTTATTTCGTCTCACTCAATTTATGCTTTTCCAAGTTAGTGCCGCTCAATTCATATGTTCGGTTGAAATTTTTTTGTCTTTTTTCTTTTTATCAGTTTTCTTTGCAACCAAAACTGGAAGTTTAGATTATTTGGTGATATTGCATATACATTCATTGAA
This sequence comes from Lablab purpureus, assembly GCA_030347555.1. Lineage (NCBI taxonomy): Eukaryota > Viridiplantae > Streptophyta > Magnoliopsida > Fabales > Fabaceae > Lablab > Lablab purpureus. The sequence continues at coordinate 29,630,834 of CM059260.1, forward strand.
GTGAGTTTCGGTCTTTAAATCTAGAAAAAAACCGTGTGAGACCTCTCTACTCTCCCCTGGCTTTTCTTTTTTTCCTTATAATAGAAAAAGGTGTTCATGAAAGTGCAAAATAATTTGGTTGTTTGAAGTTTCTACTTTGGGTTTAATTGTTACTTAGGTATGAGTTGGCTGAAGAGTGTGCTGATGATGACGATGCGAAACTTGGAATCTGTCAGTTGAGGAAGGCAGTTCTAGAGGAGTTGAAGATGCACAACTCGTTGGTACAGGTAAGACAATTTCCACATTAACATGGTGGTGAACTGGATTAGGGTCTTCAGATCTTACTCAATATGGTTCTGTAACTTATATTTGTAAATCGTTACTCTAATTGTGAATAATTCCAGGTTAAGAACGTCATTTGCCATGATTTTCAACTTGTAAATAGGATAGCCCTCCCCCCCACCCCGCGCCCAGAAAAATTATTTTAGGGTTTGTGTGTTGATAGCGAATTCAATAAAACTCTATATGCTGATTGGATCCCTTTTCAATATTTAAAAAACTCAATAAATTTGCATTATTTTATTATGCTTGAGCTTGATCACACGGGACATCCATTCCAGTGGAACAAGCCAATGAGTGCTTGTAAATTATTTCTTGGAAGGAAAGAAATGTACAATTTTTTGCCTAACAGTGTGTATGAGATTAAGCAAATCTTTAAAACTTCAAATGTGTAAAACATATGAAACATATTGTGTTAACTTTATGAATTTTCAAACAGCCAATTTATACTTCACACTCGCAGATTTCTTTTCCTTTTGCCACCCATTTAGCCTATATTATTCTGGTTTTTTTGCTAATGGTGTGTAGGAATGGGGGTTGGACCTTACCAAAGAGCACAGTATTAATTCTGCAACTGTTAAGTACACAGATTTCCTGCTGGCTACAGCCTCTGGGAAGATTGAAGGACTAAAAGGTCCTGGTAAACTTGCTACACCATTTGAGAAAACAAAAATTTCTGCTTACACATTAGGTGCCATGACTCCTTGCATGAGGCTTTATGCCGTTTTGGGAAAGAAGTTTCAGGAACTTTTGGATTCCATTGAAGGTACCCACCCATATAACAAGTGGATCGACAACTATTCCTCTGATGGTTTCCAGGTTTGTCATATTGACAGTAGAGCCATACCATATTGCCCTTGTGGGTACTTGGATACTATTTTGAATCTTGGTCAAATATACATTTTAGTCATGGCATTCTTGCACCCCAACTACTTAGTTATTCTTATATTTGAATTTAGGCTACTACTCTGCAAACTGAAGATTTGCTCGACAAACTAAGTGTCTCTTTGACTGGTGAAGAACTTGATGTCATTGAAAAGCTTTATTCCCAAGCAATGAAGCTTGAAATAGAGTTCTTCTCCGCTCAGCCACTCTTTCAGCCGACCATAGTACCCTTGACTAAAGAACATAAGCCTGCGGAAGATCATCTCATAATTTTTTCTGATTTTGATTTAACATGCACCGTTGTTGATTCATCTGCTATCTTGGCTGAAATTGCTATAGTGACAGCACCAAGATCTGAGCAGAATCAACCTGAGGATCAAATTGTTCGGATGTCATCCTCTGACCTCAGGAATACATGGGGCTTTTTATCTAAACAGTATACAGAGGAGTATGAGCAATGTATAGAAAGCATTATGCCTTCCGATAGATGTACGGTGTTTTTCTACTATTCTTTCTCTATTAGTCTTAAATGGTTTAGGCAGTCATTGTTTTACTCAGACTTTGTTAATTGGCTTTGATCTTGTGTTTTTGCAGTGAACTATTTTGATTATAAAGAATTGTCTGTTGCCCTTGAGCAACTTTCCAAGTTTGAGAACATGGCAAATAATAGGGTTATTGAGTCTGGGGTACTCAAGGGTATCAGTCTAGAAGATATTAAGCGTGCCGGAGAGCGTCTGATCCTTCAAGAAGGTTGCACTAACTTCTTTCACAGTGTGGTTAAGAATGAAAATTTGAATGCCAACGTGCATGTCCTTTCATACTGCTGGTGTGATGACCTCATCAGGTCTGCTTTCTCGTCAGGTACATATCCATTGCCATGAGCTGTAATTTCTGTCTCTTGCTAATAGTCAATCCTATTATTGTGTTAATTTTGCATTCTCAGAGTCGTCCTTGTCAAGCCATGATGCATAGAGTAACTTGTTTCGGTTGTTGATAAACAATTGTGTCTTTTCAGTGCCTGAGCATTTTCTCGTGACGTTTTTAAAGTTGTCAGGAATAAGGCAGATAATGGTATTGTGAGGTTTATGCAACTTCGATGTGCTTGTTAGAGAGTGAACTATTGTTCCGTTTTTCTAAATCCTTACTTTTACTAGGGAATACAATTTTTCAGTGCTTCTCATTCCTGCTCTACATGGTTATGGTAAGGGACTTTTTGTTACTGTTATATGTAATAAAAGTGGAAAGCTCTGCTGGAATTTTGATCCCCATTAGCTAGCTTCTATTTTGCTACTTGATGTATTATTCTCTTTCAACTTTTAGTGATTTAACTACAGTAGACAGTCGGTAAAGAAAACCCTACAGGATATTCAACTTTTATCATGCAACCAGATATGTTATTATCTGTTAAAGTTGTACATTTCTATGTTACATTACATGGAAAGCATGAATTTTTTGTTGCTATGTTTTGTGAGAATGAATTGGGCATCATGGATTCGTCATTCTTGTTTGTCTTGATCTCTTTTTGTTATTTACTTTGAGCATATGTGTAATTTTCTATTGAAATACATGTTTTCTTGTTGTCTAGCACTGATTTCCGTGATCAAAACCTTCATTGCTTCTCTGCAATTTAAGTAATAGTTTATGTCCTGCTTGTTTACTCAAGTAGTTTATTCTTTATGTTTACATTTTGCTTAGACATTGCCAACTTGATTGAAATTTGGCAATTGCTTATGTTGTAGTTTTCTGTTGTCTTATGATTATATTTTTCCAATTATTGAGCAGCTGATTTAAATGAGTTGGATGTTCATGCTAATGAGTTCTCCTATGAGGGATCTGTTTCCACGGGTGAAATTGTTAAGAAGGTGGAATCTCCCATTGACAAGGTTGAAGCTTTTCGGAACATATTGAAGAAGTGCAATGATGAGAAGAAGAAACTGACTGTTTACATCGGAGATTCAGTGGGTGATTTACTTTGCCTACTTGAAGCAGATGTAGGAATTGTTATTGGTTCAAGTTCAAGCCTTAGGAGAGTAGGGACACAGTTTGGTATTTCGTTTGTCCCATTGTATTCTGGCTTGGTTAAGAAACAGAAAGAATACGTTGAAGGAAGCACTTCTAATTGGAAGGGTTTATCTGGCATTCTTTACACAGTCTCTAGTTGGGCTGAAGTGCATGCTTTTATTTTGGGCTGCTAGTCTTATTTTGTGTCTTTCGCACCCAAATTCATGCTAGGCTAAAAGAAAGAAACATATATATAGTGCAATACAAATACACAAGCAGGTGGCTAATTTTATAAGCGGCCACAGATTTCTGCTGTCTCTTATTTCTCTTACAGGATGTTGCAATTCAGAGATATGGTGTCACTCTGATTAGTGGATATGCTGTAACCAGGGTATCTGCGATTTCCTGGAATTTTCTCAAGTGTTTCTTTGACATTTCTGTTTGCTCATTGTTATTGATATCTTCTTTCCCCTTAAATCTTGTCAGGTTTGAGAAATTTCAGACAGCAATAATACAAATGCTTGTTAGATCAGGACATCAATTCAGGCTTTGAAGTGTTGTACTGGTATTTAGTAGGCTATTGCTGTTCCATAATTTTAAGAATTCAGCAGAGATCCTGTGTATTTTCAGTGGACTCCTTGATCAATTTATGAATGCAGATGCAGAAATGATGTTCATGTTTATATTGGGACACTTGTTTTATTTTATTGCTTTTCGAATAATTTTGTTAGTTTTATGCTATATTTATGGAATTTTTCTTATATATGTGGGAGAGGTTAAGAATGGAATGGCCTAGGGCCTTTTATAGGAAATGTATTCTAATTCAAATATTAATTTATCAAACTCGTGAGAATTAATTTGAATATGAATAACAGAAGGTTGGCTAAATCGATAAAGGAAAGAAGAATTGGAGATACCAAGTTTTAATGAATGTGGGCAGACAATCTGTTTTAATGATTGATGTGGGATACAATAGAAAATATGCTTTTCTTTTTTCCTTTATACGTATAGAGCTGATTTGCCAACTCTTTATTAGAGGACATAATTGAGTTAGTCACTTCAAACTAAAATGAAGGATTTCAACATTGAAAAAAGTTATATATGTTCGGAAACAAAATGAAATGGGAACAAAGATAGTTTACATAGAATATATCTCAACTAATATTGTTTTCCCTTTATTTAGTTGATTGTAAAATTAAGACTCCTTTGTTTCCCTTACTGGTTGAAAGGGCAGTATAGCAACATAGATTAAACGGTTGACTTCGTTCTTCTCTGAGAGTAAATGATCTATCTGGTATTTTAATGTGAGTTTCTGTGAAAATTTTGATTTAGTTCTTCAATATATAAAATTAGTATATTACAATTTATTGTCTTTGTTTTGAGATAATTTATTATTAAAATGTAGTTTTTTAAGGACCAATTGATGTTAAATTAGAAACAGTTTTGTAATTTAAGTCATAACATATAGGGATTCATTTTTTATTTTTTTTACACATAGAAAGATGAAATAAAATCTTTTATTCTTTTAAAGGAGTCTTTTTCCTTAAGTAAATAAAAGGACCCAAAAAATACATTGTTTTATGAGATTTTTTTTCTCCATATTTTTAAAGTGTTTTTTTTTTCTTTTTAGAATAATTGTCACCGTCTTAATTAATTGTCAAGAGAACTCTTATTGTCTCTCACACAAGAACAAGAACGCCATCACAATCGAATAAATAAGCTTAATGATTGAGCTTTAAGGTAGTCTCGTTTTATGAGGAGTATGATGAGATAAGATATTCTCCAACTCTAATTAATTATCAATTTACTGTATCATCTAGGGATAATATAATTCTTAAGTGAATTAGGAGTTACAAGATAATATTTGAATTTTTTATAATTTAGTTTAACTGATAAATTTTTTTAATAAGTATTTAGATAGTTTATTTTAAAATTTTTTACTTAAAAAATTATATATTATTTTAGCTAATTTTGAAAATTTGTAACTTATTACTTTTCTTCCATTATTATACTTTATATTTTAATAAATTTTTTATTTTTTTTAATTTTGTTTTATTATTTATTTCAATCTTTCAAACATGATTAATAATTATACTATTTTTAATATTTGTTGGATTACCTTTTATATTTTTAATTTTTTTATACAGTTCAAACTAAAAAAAAAGTTAAAATTGCAAATTAAAATAACAATACACGACACTGTGTGAAAATTACTTATAATAAAATTTGTAAAAAGAAAATTCAATATAAGAATAATTTAAAATAAGAAGCAAATAAATTTAAATTTCTAAAATAAAATAAAATAAAATAAAATTTAATTAGTACCAATTATATTAGTTCATTTAAATAAAATGATTTGTTTAAATAAAAAATATTTAAATATTTTAAAAAATAAATAGAAGTACTAAATTTTTTAATAAAAAATAATTATTTAAAAATTTAAAATTATTATTATTATTATTATTATTTAAAAGCACAAATTCTATTTGCATAATAAATTTTTATGTTATTTTACATTTATCAACTAATTTATCTAAATATTCTTACCCCAAGTAAATTAGTTTATCATCCGAAAAATGTTATAAATTAGAATCTTATTGTTACAGTCTACCTTATTACCTAAATGTTAACTTATCAATAACTGGCCAATAAAGAAATATTGTACAAATGAGTCATATAAATTCATAAAACTAATGCAAAAAAATATCTAACTTTCACAATTCATACATCTATCATTAGGCATGATAAAACGGGTTAGCCGTTTTTTTAAATTAAATATTAAAGTAGATAAATTGTTTAATATATTTTTATTATATTATATGAAGAATAAAAATATATAATAATAATGTAAATCTTTAATACTTATAAATTAATTATTAATTATTAATTATAATATAGTAATTTAATATGTAAGATAATAATAATTTTAATTTATTTAATTAAAATTTTAATTATTAAAAATTATTTTCTCTTAATTTCATTTCACTCAATTAGTTAATAACTGGATTTGTAAAAATAAATAAATAAATAAATGAGTGAAGAACTTAAAGGAAGTGTTGTAAAAACAACCAATATCAGTTCCTTTTTCTTAAATCTTATTGAAAAAACTAGAAGAGTAAGTTTGTAGTTTATATACCATTGAATTGAAGCAATGGTCTATGGTTGTAACTTTTTGGATTGAGTCAGTGATCTCCTAAACTAATTAAAACATAACATTTAAAAAAACTGAATTTGTTAACCTTGAAAGGGTGCAAGAATTTCTTTGAGTAAATTTGTCTGGTGCCTGGGCCTAACGTTGACCAAAAGTTGTTTAAGCAAATAATACAAAACACATAAAAGGTATCCCAAAAGGTTCTTGAAACTTCAACCGATTAAATAAAAATAACCGAATGGACTAAATAAAAACATGATAATAAATTTCTATTATGAGATTATCTAATTTATTTATAATTATAAGAGTGAGTTGAAAATATAAACATGAAAATAAATATAAAAAATAAAAATAATTTTTTTATTTGACAAATTTTTATTATAAAAGATTGAACAATTTCATAAAAATAAACATTCACAAAATTTAATTTAAAACAAACTGCAAAAATATTGGTTAAATATATATTTTATATTAAATTGAAACAAAACCGAGCTTCATCTCATTTTTTGTGATTAGTTGAAATGAGTATTTCATAAAACTCGACCCGAAGTAACACAGGTGGCAAGTGGTGCTCTTTCTTTTCCAGATAATAACAAATTTCTTGAATCAGTTTTAGGTTAAAATTTGGGCAGGATAATTGAGGAAATTATTTGTTTCTAAACTTCAATATATATGGTTGAGTACAATAGAAGAAACTGTAAAGCACCCACCAAAATCATGATCTTCACCAACTTTATCAAGCTTAACAACCGCAGTTCATACTTATCTAAAGCTTTACTTTTTCATTAAACAGAAAACCACCTACTCCAGAAGGAAGATTAATGCAAGGTTGCATAATTATACTCATTTACTTTTCAATTAATAGAAATTTGTCCTGATTCTATTCTGACAACTCAAATTATAAACGTTAATAACATATACATTAACTGACAAATGCTTCCATGAGACTTTGATAACCTGATAACTAATAGCAGCAGGAAATAAACTAGCAGGTTGTTCAAGTCTGTGATTGAAAATTTGATTGCCATATGCTTAGTGAGAGTTTCCTTATTTTATTGAAACTTTTCTTTTTAAATAATTTGAACCTAAAACTTCTCATAAACTATTAAAACCTTCCACTACTTATGAGACTTGATTGAAATAATGTGAAGTCAAATATTTACATTTTTCACCAATAGTATACGAAATTGGTGCTTCATATCAGCTTTGGATTGTTCATCAACCTGATATTGATAAAACAGCTGCTTAGGTCCACCATATAGATAAATAAACCCCTCAGTCCACTTGTCTGCATTCAATTCAACGCTCTATGCACACTACTACAATATTATTCTTCAGTATCAATAATTTATTTTCTGTTAAGTGACACCGGATTCCCATTGTAATTCGTATGATATTTACGTAATAGAATATTCCTTCTTTGTCAATATTCGTACAAGAAATAGTGAATAAATCGAAGACATGGGTGAACTAGATAGACCCTTGGCATTTATGTATTTATATAGAATATAGAATATAGAATATAGAATATAGTTTCATCCATTCTCCTGTTCTAGGAAATATATAACCGATTGTAAGAATAACTAGCAACTCTACCTTCTTTTCCCATCATCTCCTTACCCCCTCCTCCTTCCAATTAGTCCTCAGAAGAAGATCATGATGAGGCTATTAAGGTTGAGAACACCACCGCTTTTGTCCGAGTTCAAGTATATGCTTCTGGGGTTCCTGCTGTTGTTGGAGCCATGGCCAAATGATGTCACAAGAAAGGAACTAGAAACCTGATCAGGACATTTGACCTGAGGAAATCTGCCCTCTAGGCAAGTCTGATGCTTGGCTTTTCATCTCTCTCTGCTGTTGGGTTTGCTGAGAATCAAATAAGGCATAAGTCATGTCATAAATTTTCTGTTTAATTACTACCCTTCCCTTCCCATCTGGGACAATGATATGTTATGTATATCCTTCTCTGCTCTACAGCAGCTGCATTTATATTACTACTTGTATGAAAGTTTTATCATATCTCAGTTTTTTTTCTGTTTGTTCAATTTGGATTCTTAGTTTATTGTATTGATTATGTGTACAACTGGCAAGGCCGGTAAGAAAAAGAACAAAAAACCATACTGTTTTCTCTATATTAATTAATCAAAGATATTATTTGCTGGATTTATCAAAGTTCTTCCAATGAGAATATAATCACATGGCATGATCCCTTGTGTCTTTGTATTATTGAAATTAACAGAAACTCCCTCTGAGATATTTCAGTGTGTGTACACATGCAATGGCTAGGGAGTAGTGCATCAATTGTACAACCTAGAATGATTATTGACTTAAGCTAAGTACTAAAATGAGAGCATGCTTTGCAAAAGAAGAAAAGATTGAATAAATTACACAAGCATCCTCCACGACCTGTGTATGGATTTTGGTTGATAATAGCCCGGTTAAAAACCATCCAATTCCAATGGCAGATTCTTGAGCAAGCACAGATATAAAGCTTGTATCATCTACATCATGCTTCAGATCTAATGAAGTAATGTGATGATTCTAAGTTCAAAAGAAAGTATTGGATTTTTTTTTTCTTGTGGAAGGTAGAATCTCTTTAGATAAAATTTTCTACAAATGAAAAAATGAAGTAAGCTTTTTCATTAGTTCAAATTAATTTATATATCAAATAATTATTATTAACTAACTCATATTAGCTTTAAAAAAATGTTTTTAACTTTAATTTTAACTTACAGAAAAAAATATTTTATAATTTTTCTACAATTGTTTTTGTTTAAAACATTTCAAACCGGCCTGAAATGTATTAAACATCTGTTACAATTTGCAGCTGCAGAAAGGCTTGCAGCTGCAGAAAGGCTTGCAGCCTATGAACATAAAATTGATAGAGTTAGCTGCAACTAATAATATTGCTGTGATTAATTCTATTTGGTATTTTGGCTCAGGTTGTAAACATAAAAGTACGGGTAAGAGTGCAGTTGGTTTCACATTCACTTCTGATCAACAATCATGGCGTACACAAATGGTATTTTTGTATCTTTAACTCAAGTCATAAAAGTCTTCGTAATTATCATTGTTATTATTTTTATCATTCAAAATGTTAATTAAGAGAACAAATCAAACTGGTTCACCCCTGGTCAAACTTCTAACAATTATATCTTGAGTTCATAATAAGTGGCCCTAAACGATCTGAGGTAAATCTTCATCAAAGTCTGTAATCGGATTTAACATAAGAAGGTGTAGATTATGCCCAACTGCCGATTTACATGCACAGGTAGGAAATAATAAATTGATCAAGTTAATAGTAGTCTTTCAGAGTAAAGACAAATAAATGACACATATCTATAGTTTTCTCCAATAATTAGTTAGTAAATTTCATCTGCCACACTTTTACTTTAGGATAAGCATAATAATTCCCGTCAACTCACCTTCAATTTGTCCATTATATACGTTTTTTCTTTATTAAACGAGTTAGTTGCCATGTGTCCCACCTGGTGGAAAGTGATGCGCACCAACAAAACTATAACCTGCCTAAATAAAATAACTTTTTATTATTGGCTTGTGAGTCATGGAGGAAAAAATGACAAGCTAAATATGATTAACTTGGTTTCATACTTTGCTTAGATAAAGGGTAGTTCTTACTGGTCAAAATCCAGAGCCAATAAAGATTAACAGCAATACAAAATCCAGAACCAATGCAAACAAGGACTCTTTTTCTACCTTTTTTATATTTTCCAATCTCTTTTGACTTCAAGTGGCAAAAATTGATACCCATTATGATTTTTTTTTCAGTAATTAACCACTTGGGGTTGTCGTGCCTGTACCATTCTGAACTTGATAATTTCAAGAGTTGGGGGAAGTTGAAAAGATACAGATTTAATAATTTGTCTTTCTATAAGTGCTACTTACACTAAAACAGAATACAGATTTTGTATGCATAAAATCATAACTAGATTTTCTTGTGCGAGCTCCACTATCACTGGGAACAAGTATGGCAAGTCAAGGTTGCTATGAGTCTAGCATAGAAATTGGTCTTGAGTTAGGCTTTGCACTGTCGGAGTAACAGTGTATATATCACATAAAAGGAGGTTTATATGATGTTTCTACCTATCTTAGAATGCAAAATGTCATTTTCCCTAGAGTGCTACCTATTTTAACAAAGTTAACACAAAACACAGTAAAGAAAAGTTATTGCCACCTCGCATAGAAGTGGATCCCATTTAGAGGACAAGGACGAAAAGAAAAGTATACTGAAAGATACAAATCGGTTCTCTTTATTAAGAAAAGCATAGATGAGATATTAAAAGGAAGAAAATGACAAAACCTGAACTTTATATCTCTTCCTCTTTTATCGTATGAGATATGGATAATGTATAAAACAGGTTCTGGGTTGTAGCCAATGTGCACCACTCACTAGTACTTGTTAATGCAATCACAATTGTTCTTTTAGTAAATTATAAAGGTACTCTCACCGTGGTTTCACAAAATTGTTAACAACTTTTTTGTTATTTTAATATTTATAAAAGTCTTTCATATAAAGATACACAGATTGTCAAATAAATAAAAAAGTTTGTGTAATATATGAAAATATAATTTGCATTTTTTATTAAACTTTGTCAAGTGTATTCGAATTAAGGCTGAAGTAACTTCGAAAACTACTCTGAAGGTGAAAGATAAATAAAAAATCTTTCTATTACATGTTGACCAAAAGTACACTTCGAATGTTTATCCAAATATGTACTAACATTTGATTTCATTCATCATAGAACACGTTTTAATAATGTAAATGATCGGAATTAATTTACACAACAAACCAATATTTAATTGTTTAAACAAATTCTACTAGCCGTGTTTAAGGGTTCAGAATTTGTAAAAACATCTAGTGATAAAAGTAAATAAACGAGGACTAATAATCTTAAATAAAAATTAAATTAACTACATGAGCAAAAATGCAGCATTTGTAGACAACTATGCCGATTCTTTATGTCTCAAGGTTAAAAAGATTAAAAAATTATATATTCAAAAAAAAAATTTAACTCATGTTACACAATACGACTTTATTAAAAGAAATTAAACTAAAGTTGTGCTAAATTTTCGACCCCTTTTGTAAAATACCCAATTATGCAAGTATTTTAAGAAAAAAAAAATACAAGTTTAATAGATCACATATATGCCAACTTGTTTACTCACATTTTTTATAGTCACTTCACATCAAGCAACTACACAAGCAGGTTCTTTAAAAAAATATCATGTTTATCTTATTCGAGACTCAATTGTAATTTTGAAAGAACGACATCATCTTTTAGAAAAAGAGGAAGAAGAAGACTAATGAAACAATACAATTAAGGTAACTAGGAAAAATACATTATGCTAAGTTCACAAAATTAGTTTTACATTTGTCAATTAGGGGCGGCTCAAGACTTTAAAAGGCCTAAAACAAACTTAAAAAATGAGACTTTTTATTTACTAAAACAAATTTATATTAAAATGTATTGTAATTTTATTTAAAATTTATTTTTCAAGCCTTTTGAGATGCAAAATTATTTATTAAATTATCGTAATTAATTTCATTTAACATTTCTTTTTCAATAGATAATAAGACTAATCCGTTTAATCTTTGTTGAGACATTCTTGATCTTAAATAAGTTTTTATTTTCAGCTGAGGCAACTGATACTGGAATTGTTAACATTATTCTATAAACTATATATCCATTAGCTTCTTGATAGATCTTTTCATTATTATATCCATTAGCTTCTTGATAGATCTTTTCATTATTTCCACGGAAGGCTAAGTTTTTTTTGCCAAGAGTTTTAACAACTGCAATAATTCTTAACAACACTTTTCTATCTCTGTTTATTTGTTCTTGAACATGTTTGTCTATTGTTTTATTTTTTACTAATATCATTTCCAAATCAATCCATGCATTCATGTTATTAATATGTTCATTTGTTATTTCATGATTTTTTAACTTAGCACTAAGATTTCTCTAATCTATACTACCTTCGTTGGCTAGTTTAGTTGTACAAGAAACAACATTAAATAATTTGCAACAAAAACAAAAAACTTTATCCAAATCTCTAGAATAAATTAGCCATCTTCTTTCGTGTTCCTCTCCATTAGGCAATATTTGAATATAATTTAATGAAGAAAAGTACCTACAATATTTATCCTTTGGGAAATCTATATCAGTGATTTTAACAGGGTCTTTTTCTACTACTAAATCTCTCAAATTTGTATCAATATTCTTCCATTGGCTTGGATTAAATATATTTTTATCAAGAGTAGAATCATCATCTAGCCTCTTAATCTCCTCCTCGTTATCATGGGTTTGAAAATCAAAATTATTCTCATCACTAACTGCATCTCTTTCTTTATTGTTATTTTCATCTATATTTGTATTGTTATTATTTTGTTCATTCAAAGAGCACCCACCTGTATTTTTTAATTCATTTTTCTTATCTATTTTTATAAATTTATCCATAGCTCCTTTTTGTGATGCAATTAAAGCCTCAACTTTTCTCTTCTTCTGGAATTTTGAATAACCCAATTCATATTTTTTAGTTGACATGTCTATATATTTTTATATGAAACAAAAATTATAATATATAAAACACTACTAAAGATAAGTAAGTATATAAAAGAGAATGAGTTAAAATAATAAAACCTAGTTCTAGTTATCAAGAAAATAAGTTTGATCGTAGATTCGTAGTATCTTGAAGACTCAAGTCTCTTTCTCTTCTTTAGTAAGTGTTTAAATTTAATTTCCAAATTTTAACCTTTTCATAAACCTGCACAGTTTATTTTGAGATTAATTATTAGTAACACAATTAAAAAGATCAATCACTATAACATGATGATATAAAATTTCTACCATTTATAAATAATTTAATATAAAATAAATCACAGTTCTTGACACATTGCGCACACACACACACACATATATATATATTATCATCATATCAAATAATATTCTCATAAATAAATCCAATTCAAACATACAAGCTTAACCCACAAGAACAGAGAAATAGAAAAAGAGAGAACATGGAGAGAAACAAAACTTACCTGAAACTGAAGTTTATTGGGTAGAAATACTCTTTTCCCTCTCTAGATCACAGTTGTGGACTTTGATTTTGAAAAAGATGATTGAAGATTGCAAATTTGGAAGAGAGAAGTTAGAGGTTTTTTAGAATTAAAGTTGAAAATGAAAAGTCACAAGAGTAAAGAAGAAGATAGAAACTAGTTGGTAAGATAATAGAGATAAAAAGGTTCTCGATCTTTTTTAGCTATTAGTATTAACTAACAAATCTTTTTTTTAAAAAGAAAATTATAATTTATTGAGAAGGATGTTTAACTCATTAAATATTATTTTTAGTATCAGTAAAAATTAACAAACAATCATAATATTTTAATTAAATTTTATTCTTAAAAATAATTTTATAATTAATTCAATAGAGATATATTAGTACTTAAAAAAAAAATTTAAAACTTATTTTTTTGAAAGGTCTATAACGAATGCTTTACTTGCTTAGACCTTAAACTAACCCTGATAGAACAACAACGCTACCCGTTATTATTGTGTTCAACTATAGGACTACTGTAGGGTAGCCGTCAAAAAACGCTTTCTCGTTGGTTGAATACAATAATAACCACACTACCCGTTGATTCAAAAGTATTTTGGTTGTAACAATAACTAAATTTAGAGTTTCTCCAAAGAATTTCTTCGGCGTAATGCCGGGCTTTGTTGTCAATTTTTGGATTAGCAGTCCAAGCTCAGATAAAATGTGAGGGTTGGAGTATGACAACGTATCCCAATCCTGTATAGATCAATGATCCATATTTTAATGAAGTAGAGGTGAATGAAGAAACAATCTACCGCAGTTTGCATTACCTCAGAATTCAATCAACAGAAGCTTGCATTGCGTGCAAGATCCCTCTCTTCAAACCCTTTCAGAAATGATCTGATAGCAAGATGTTCCGAAGAGTATGTCATGAAAGAGACTAATATTACGCACCCAACAACCATCAAACCTAACCTGTTAGAAATTTAAATGAAAAAACTTAAGTGTAAATTCGAAGAGAAAAATGCTGTTTTTTCCTCTTTAAAAAATTACTTGGAATTTACAAGTCAGAAAATATTATTTCGGTGGCATTCTATATGCTGAAAATGAGCAACAAAAAGCACCAAAATTCATCAGAAGATAGAAAAAAGAAAGACCCTCCCCATTCAAGTACGTTGCTCTATGTCCAGAAACCCATACCATTTGTTAAGAATTTACTTCACTTCTTACTCCCTCTCTTAAAAAAGCAAGAAAATAACAGCAAATAAAGTTATCAACACACCTAATAGTTTCCAAACTGCCATTCTAGCTTGATGTTGTAGAAGAGGGAATTTATTAACATCCAGGCCAAAAAATAAGTAAAGAATGACCTATATAATGGTCAAATAATCTTACAGATCACGATCGACCCTCCATATCTTAGGGAGGATAAAATCACAAGTTGAAAGCAAATCAGATGCACTACGACTGTGATTACAAGTTACTATAGTGCTGTCAAAATAGGCCTGGTCCGATGGGTTGGCTCGTATAGTCTATGATTCAGGTCAGACTAGGCTTAAAAAATTGTGGCCTATATAACAATAGGCTTTTTTTAGCCTGACCCATTTGGCCCGATGCCCATATGGGCCAAGGCCAGGCTGGCCCGTAGGCTAATGGGCTGGCTCGTTTATTTTTTATATTAAAATTTTTGTTCTTAATTGGTATGTTGTCATACAAAAGAAAGAAACCCTAGTGTCTCAGAGTCTCTGTTTTCTTCTTCATTTCTTCTCTTTCTTTCTCATAAGCTCTTTCATCTCCTCTACTGCACTACTCCTCTAACATCTCACAAGTCGTCTCTGTTATGTTGTTTAGTAGGTGTTTGACTCTTTTGAAAGTACTTAGTATGTGATCTAAGTTTTTTTTACAAGTTGTTCAAATGTAAACAGTTTTACACACACATTCATGTAAATATATTATATATTTATATTTATATTGTTGATAAAAAATTATATTGTAGATATATTGTAATATTTTTTTCAATTTTTAATTAGGCTAAAAATGACCCGTTGGCCTAACATAGGGTCAGGTCAGGCTAAAAATTGTGGCCCGTTTTAAAATATAGTTCAGGCCAAACTATTTGATTTTCTGAACTTGATCCGTAGGACCAGGGCAGGCTGGGCCGGACCGCCGTTTTGACACCTCTACAAGTTAACACTCAAAAGAGGCCAGCCGCAAACAGTATGTCCTTTCAAAGTTTTAGATTTTGAAATTTAATATTCGACTATAGTTCAATTACCACAAAAACATACTGAGAACAAACTGCTATTTTTAAAAATTTAAACGATAAATAGGGACAACGGAATTATGCTTAAAATAAATAGAAAGTCTAACAAGATCAAGCACGATAGCAACAGTACATATTTAATGATATCTTCATTAATAAGGAAAATTACCGTAAAAACAATGCAGTGATCCCTAAAAGAAAAGGCAAACAGGGAGCAGCAATGGCCAAGAGGGCCATCCCTAAACCATAGAACCACGTAGCACCATCACATGATGACATCTGACGCTGATGACCTGTTCATATAAATGAGATAAAAGTAAGGCAACTAAAAAAATTATAAAAATTAAAAGTCTTGAGGACACAGATGACAAAACCCCCAAATATGCTCTACTCGGGCAGAACATACCTTTTCCAGAATCCTCATCAGAAGATTCGAGATGAGACAACGAGGAAGGCGTATGTGATGCCATAATCTTTCCCCAATGATAGATCATATTGAGATAACCCCCAAATACTATAAAGAAGATTGTGAATATCCATTCATACATCAAAACAAAACCAGTCCATGGAGGCACTTGCCGTGGTACTATCAAGAAAGCTAATCCAAGAGACACCAGGGCAGCCAAAAAACAGACACAGACAGAAATACTGCCCAAATATGCAGGCACCTTGTTCTGAGCACCATTTATGAGCTGTTTAACACCATAAATAATACTTAGTACTGCTTATAAAAATAATACTTGGTATTTTAAAATTCAAACACACAAGCAGCATGCATATCGAACCACAGTATTTTCGATCCTCTAATGTGAGGACATTACATTACCCAGTCATCTGATGAGGATGCAAGGACACCTCACATGAGAGGATTCAAATTCTTAGGTGAGGTAGAAATGATAGTTCAGGTATAGATGTAAAAAATGACCTGATGAGCGGAACTGATAGTTGAGGTAGAAATAGTAGTATATACAATTGCACCCCTTGATTTAATCCTGTAATAAAGTTGTCTCACGTGATCACATAGTGAGTTTCTACAACAGGAACCAAAGTACCCCTGATTCTGCAGAAAATACAATATTATGAGGCACATGGAATTCCTAATGCTTAAAAGGAATAAAATCAATCCACAATAGCTGACCTTTAGAAATGAACGATAGCAGCAGAACAGCACAGCACAAAATGGTAACAGAAAAAGAAAGTATACAAGAAAATAATCTTTAGGATTTTGGCCCCCTTTAGTTCCAGGAAGGGATTCCTCCAGCTGTTCCCTTACATTCTGCAGCACAACACAAGCTAAAAGCAAATTATTTAAAATACTTTTGTCACAAACTTCAACTTAGTCACATGACTACTTAAACAAGATGGCCTTTTCAAAAATTACTGGAAGACACATTTTTTAGATATTGATAAAATAGGATAATAAGTAGCACAAATACCTGCCAGGCATCAACAGGTTTCACAAGCCAAGATGTCCACCAGTCCCAAGGTTTAAGAGGACCAAGTGTATAATGAATTACGCAGAGTTCTTTTTCATCAACCATCCACTGGACAAATCAGCATGAATAGTTATATAATCGAAGTAAAAGATGAAATGTAAAGGAACACTGAGATATTTAAATGCATATATTTGGTGTCTGTGCGAGAATGTATGAAATATTCATAGCAGCTAATTCAAACTCAAAATAAGTACAGGTCTACAAAGAATCTGAGTTGCAACTACTGAAATGATCATTCACCTCCAACCATTTTTAAAATCATATTGAATTGATTGAAAGGAAAAGGTTTCCTACAGACCAAATGGTAGAACACCAAAGTATTGGAGAGGTGAAACATTAAATCACACAGAATACAAAAAACACAGAAGAATTTTCTGTCCTGGAATCATAAACTCCTACACAGAAGTTCTCTGTTCAAATTACTATAAAACGATACACAAGTATCCCCCTATTACATACATATTTAAAAATATGTAACTTCTACAAACCTTTTGCCCTAAACAATCAACATAACAGCTACTGTTCAATATATTGTAGTAATACATCTATAATCTATAACAATATAATATACCATAGAGATTCCCCCATTCAGTTTACAAAATTTTTTTTTTCAAAATTATTAACAATTGTAATTATTGCAGCTTTTCATAGTATAACCGCTAACTTTCCTGCAACCGCTCCATTCAACTTTTTTTTTTCATTAACTCTTACATCGAACAAATAGAGAAGACAAATTAAAATATATGTTAAAAAAACTTGTTTCTTGTAACTCCTAATTACAATATTTAATAATGACTCATAACTTTTTTACATTTCCAAAAAATGCAAACACACAGGCCATGAACGCTGTATTTTCGCTAGTAATGGCTATTGACACTTAGTATTACACCTATTTTAATATAGAACTGCTGCTACTTTCAGCCAATAACTGTCATAAGTTCATAACTGCCCCTAACTCAGTTCCCATCATTTACCTCCTACTGAAATAACTACAAACTAATACACAAGTGTCCCCCTGTTACGCAGATATTTAATAATATGCAACTTCTCCTAACTTTCTAACCTTAAACTATCAAAATTACAGTTACTATTCAACTTAATAATGCATTGATTGTAATAACAATGAATAACCTATCTTGAAATGTAACAGATCCTACTTTCTGCCAATAATCGTCATAGCTGCCCCTAACTCAATTCCCATCACCACACATGCCCTAAAAAAGTTTCTCACATGAAATAAAGAATTTGAAAATGTTAACATGATGGAAAAGTCCCAATCTTTCCTCCTACATTATCACTTTAACCCATCTATATATCAAAATTAACAAGTGCTGATTCTAACAGTAAAATTTGAATCCAACGGCAGTAGCACTAAATAATTCCTTAAGGCTTTAGCAGTATTAATATATTAATATTAGTCACACTGCAATGCCATAACTATTAAAGAGCGATATCAGCACTCACTCCAATTTCTGCCATAACAATGAGCACCTAAACCAGCAAAAAGGAATTCATCTCGACACAAGAGAAAATTTCCCTGCCATTATAGTGTTGGCAGTTTCATCTCCTCGTTCATTCCATCAATTTACATGCAATTGTTACGAAAGAATTATTCAATTCTTCCTTTAACCTATTCAGAAAGGCTTTAATTCTTTAGTACATTAATTAAAAATGAATTATTCCAACAATCACAGAATATATGTTATTGAGACAGTAGATGTTAAACTAATTGCATCATGTGAATTGGAACATTAACTAAACATTTACAAGAAGAAGTAAAACTTCTTTTACAAGATAAACATGAATCAGATGAGGCAACCGAATCTAACAGGTATCCATCTGAACTCAAAACTCAAATAAAGAGGTAAAGCATATTTAAGTTACAAAGGGAAGAAACAAAAAGGGAGATGTATCACTGATGTGTTGCCCCTAAGTACTGAAAAGGAAGAAACCATCCTCTTATTTACCTATATTCCAATACCTTGTTAGCCAGCATGTAAAGACCAACATCCGCATTATAAAGAGTGGAAAGTCGCTCCATTTCAGGAACCGGTCTATTTTCCAACATTTCTGGGGTCAAATTTGGCTCAAAAATATGTGCGTTGGGAAACCCGGAGTAATATGAATTGAGAAATCCCTGATCCCCTGTGAAAGCAGGAATATAAACGAAGCCGATTGTTCAATCCTATTAGGTTCAAATCCACGTCTAATACAAGTTTCTTCAAGAAAGGAAACCAAATCCAAATAAATAAAATAATTGCATATAATATTAGCTGAAAAAGAAAAATCATAATACCTCCAGTGTAAGATGGCAGAGTGTTTATTTTACTCATCATGTCATTGAAGACGGCAGCAGATGGCTGCACCACCATGACTCCTGAATTCAACCTCTCAGAATGCTTTAAATTAGCACAAAATTTTCCACATTTGAATAGGTCTTCAATATTCTTAACCACAATAGTGTCAGCATCAAGATAAACAACTGCACGTACACATTCAACGATAAATCATACTTCATAAACATAGAAAACTACATTCTATTGGAAATCCAAAATCCCAAATGAAAAGTTTAGAGTATCCTCCACAACTTCCATAACCAGACACAAGAAACAACACAAAAATCATAAATATTACACCTTTCTTGTAGTCAGTCATGTTAAATATTTTGAGCTTTGTATAGACACCCCAAAATCTCGTTGGACGTACTTGATTAGGATTTGCTAGTAAACTAATCTTCTCAATTATCCATCCATCAGCCTACACACACACAAAAATCATAACCATACCCACCATACATGAATGAAGAGTTTCAAAATCAACAAAACCATTCATAACTGCCAAAATTTAGGATTCACGTCAAATGAAACAGTAATATTAATTTAATGTAAAGTGGCAGTCTAAATAATACTGAGCAAAAAATTCCTTTCTCGTTCCGCATTAATACAACTCGCAAACAAAAACAGTACCTTGAGAACATTATTGGCATAATCAGAGACACCATCAGAGACCAAAACGACCATGTCTTTGTTGGATCCAGTGTCCCGTATAGATTTGCCGAGGACTCGAATGCCCAACAAGAATTCATCTCCGTACAACAGAGTCACGTATGCCACGTTACTCCTCTCAGATCCCAAAGATTGAACAGAAAACAACAAGACTGTGAGCCATAACCATATATTTGTACACGATTTCATTCTAACTCGATTCTTCACATCAAACATTTTCTCCGCAAAAATCCCTTCTCGCTGAGAATTCGAACCGTTGAAGGGATTTGAATTTTGTGTGCATGCTGTGGCCTACTGTGTATTGATACCGAGCTTGCATGACATCGTGGGCCAGACAAAAAAACTACTACCACATTACACACATTTTTAATTAAAACAAATCAATTAGTATACTTATTACTAGTGGAAACTGCACGACCACATTTCCTTATAATAATAATAAAATACAATAAACATAATTCACTTTTTTGTAATTATTATTACAGTAAAAAGTAATTACTAAAATATAAAGTAAAATTATAATAAAACTATTATTTATTTATTTTATTTGTTTATAAAAGTCATTTATTAAACTACAGGAAATTTATTTTTTTGTTATTTTTTAATTTTTTTAAACAAATATACAAACATAGGATTAAATAAAATAAGTGTTTAACAAAATGCTACTTTTCATATAAGTATGTTTTAGTTTATAGCTATTTCGAGGAATACATCCAAAATATACAACATTCATGGGTTAGAGTCAATTTTTATAAGGGATTGTAACACTAATTCCAAACAAAAAAATCTTAAAACAATTAGTTTATGAGTATTTTTTTTATATGTTACTCAACATGTTCATTTCTATTTAATGTAAGATAGACTCAAACTCACTTGAATTTTCAATACAATATCAATTGTTGTATTTTTTGAATAGACATATAAGGGAGAGTCGTTATGCAACCAGAGATATTTGGATCTAATAAGTCATCAATCAACCCATATAAAATACCTGACACTATCTTTAATCCAGAATCTTAAGATATTTGGTTTGTGAATTTTTCTCCTTATATATGTTCATTTACTCATCTCCGCCAAATAAAAGATTACCAACTCCACATTTGAATCCTCTCAAGTTTAATTAGAAAAAAAAAACTTAGTTTGGTTCTGAATTGGAAAGAATGAGATTATTTTTTTAGTAAAAAATGTTTGAGTTTTGTATGCAAAAATTTAATAATAAATTTAAATTTCACTTAGCATATTAGAGACAATGTTTACATGAGAGTTTCTAATCATATTCCATTAAACAAAAACCATTTTCACTTATTTGTTTTTGAAGAAAAAGTTTCTAACCAAATTTCACTTTGAAAAAAGAAATTTCACTTAGTCATTTTAAAAAGGAAAGTTTTTGCTTAAATTTGGTTGAGCGGAATAAAAAAACTTAAATTTTACTTATTACTTCCATGTTTTAAATAGATTTTTTATATATGGTTTTCATTTATTCTAAAATATATGTAAATATATGTGTATATTGTATATACAATGGAATAAGATTTTGAGTCAAATGAGATTGCTTGAATTGAATAATATGTCAATTAAAAGATTGATTTGAATTGAATAAGATTGTACTCAAAATGAAAATATTGATGTAAAATGTACAATGTTTATGTGTCTGTGTTATAAAATTTATGTAACAAGATAAGGTTGTATACCTATTAATATTTATATGATTGAATAATTGGTAAGAGCTATATAAGATATTCAAACTTTTAATAATAATCTCAGTTATATAAATAAATCTATCAATATGAAATTGATGAAAGTTTTTACAACTTATACATAGATGATAGAGTCACCAATTCTTGATGAGTGGTTACACAAGTGAGAGAGTCACCAATTTCACCAATTTTTCTTAGTTAGAAGTTGTAGTGTAAGTTGTCATTTATAATAAATTAATAATATCTTTAAAGAATTAAATATAATTTATTGATTGATGAAAAAGTATATGATAATATTAATTTATTAATAAAAATAGCAGGTCAATTAAAATATAGTAAAAATAATTATTTAATTGTTTTTATATTTTTAAAAGTAAAAATATAATTAGTAAAATATAATTAATGTATCATTCAACTTTTGAAATGATACATAAAATGAGACAATTTTTTTCTCCTACACTCATTCATAAACAAAAGAACAAAAGAAGTAAGTTGTTAGTATCAAATGTTTGAATTCAATGTAATTTTTTTTAAATTGTTTATAAGGATCTTCTTTATTAATAAAGTTTAATTGATGGAATGAATTTGATAAATGATACTAATTTAGTGTTAGGATTGATTAATTATTTTTGTACATGTAATTGATTTAAGATAATTTACCTTTTGAATTATTTGTGCCATTCTTTAATACATGAGAACCAGTAATGTTACAAAATTACGAACATAAGGAAAATTGTAAAAGAATTATCATATTTATATTTTTAAATATTTTGAAGAAAAAAATCCTTTGTCTTCTGAATTTGAATTTTATATATTTGCAAGATTATGCAAAAATCATGGATATAAATTCACAAGTTTAAGTAAAATAGTTTTTTTTTCAATTTTTTATGTGAATTTGTAATTTTTTTTATTTTTTTAATTAAATCTTAATTTTAGTTAAAAATAATTAATACAATTCATTTTTTTATATTAATAATTAATAATGATAAAGTTAAAAAAATGATAATGTGACATATATGATAAACACATGTTAAATAAGGGAAGAAAAAGAAAAAAAATACATGTTTTTTATTTTTTATTGTATTTTTCTCTAACCGTATCTATATCAATTTAATAAAAGTTTTTGAACCAAAAATAAAATTTGATTGAGAAAAATAATATTTTAAAATAACAAAAAAAATTAGAAAAAAAAACATTGCAAGTAACCAATTTTGCGGTAGGTTTATATCGTTTAAAAGTTAGAAATTTTGGGGACAATACACCTATGTTGAAAAATTGTAATAGAGTGATGTAACTTAAATAATTTAATGTAACAATTGAAAGAAATTTTCGCAATGTAGTTGCATATTCTAAAATTAAATTAAAAAAAGTATTTCTAACCATATATAATTTATAACTTTTAGATTTTATTTGATATTCTAAATAATATTTTTTTCTTTCGATAAGCTGAAAAAGTTACGTAATAAGTCAACCTTTGCTTCACTAGGTACTTATTTTACATTTTTTTACTCTTACAAATGACTTGAAACCAATTTTATTAGAAATTAGATTTAAAATATTAAATTTAGGTTTTTGAATCACCAAAATATATTTTGAAATGAATGAGATATAATTTTTACGAGTTGGTAGTTCAGTTCTAAAAAGTTCTGATAAAGTAATATTTTTTTTCTTAATTTTATGCTTTAATTAGTAAACAATTTTCAGATAAATCTGTAATCATTTATAATTTTTGGATTTTATTTGATATTTTAAATAATTTTTTATTTTAAAGTCGATAAGATGAAAAAGTATAGAGAAAGTCAACCTTTGCTTCACGTCTAGGTACTTATTTTACATTTTTCCCTCGTACAAATAACTTTTATCAGATGTAAAATATTAAATTTAGGTTTTTAAATCAAACAAGTCGTTTGAAATGAATGAGATATAATTTTTAGTAGTTGGTAAGTTCAAATAAAATAACTTGTTTTTTCTTAATTTTACGTTTTAATTAGTAAACAATTTTCAGATAAAATTATATATTAGGAAAATAGATTTCTTAAACTTTCAACAATATATAATTTATAACTTTTCGATGTCATTCATTATTTTAAATAAATTATTATTTTAGAATCAAAATCTAAATTTTTTAGATGAAAGAAAATGACTTTATTTAATGTTGCATGGTCAAATATGACTCACTGTTTACTGAATCTTACGAGGATTTGTCTTTAAAAAATATTTAAATTTAAATAAGTTATTTATTATATTTTTAATTTTCTTAAAAGGCTCTTAATTTTTCTTAATACGGTATTATATAGTTATTTTTACATTGTTGTAATTTTCTAATAGAATGGTGTTAATATATATATTTAAATATTAAGATGAATTATTTAATTTATGCTCAATGGTGTTGAGACTATAATTATCTCTATAATGATATATAAGAATTTATGAAAAGAGATACAGATATTAAAATAACTGTGGTTCATAAAGACATGAAAATAAGATCAGAAAAATACCTATTAAAAATAACTAATGAGAAATATGTCTACTTGTGAAAGAAGAAGTGAGATATGTGAAAATATATGTATTGATATATCATTTTTAAGAGTATCTTCATTGTAAAAATTATGTATAAGATTATAAATTTAAGATGTAAGTTTTAAAAGACTTTGGAAGATGCTGTAATAAAAATAAGATTTTTGAATTTAAATAAGATTTTTTATAAAAGTATTATTTATGTATATTAAATATAGTTTTTTTATTATATGAAATGGTTGTATAGTAGAAAAAATAAAAATAAAAATTTAAAAATGGTGTGATATAATAAAAATGTACAAAATAATTTAAAACCTTAT
Organism: Lablab purpureus; assembly: GCA_030347555.1. Taxonomy (NCBI): domain Eukaryota; kingdom Viridiplantae; phylum Streptophyta; class Magnoliopsida; order Fabales; family Fabaceae; genus Lablab; species Lablab purpureus. The sequence continues at coordinate 29,655,540 of CM059260.1, forward strand.
ATTATAATATCTGCTATAAAAATAGCGTAAAGTACAAAATGAAGAACATATACCCACTAACAACAGTTTAGGAGACAGGGTACTAAAATTTAATAAAACTTGATAATTGTCAAAGAATAATGCACTATTTTAAAGACATATTCTATACAAATATTAACATGATTGAGACTCATATAAGAATAAAATATTATGTTAAATTATAGATAAATTATGAATGTTTTCCTTGTTTTCTTATATATATATATAATAATAATTATAGTAATAATAAAATAAAAGTTTAGATATTCTCATTCCTTTTACTTTACTTCTTCGTTCTACGTACATACTTGTATACCAAATATATTTTAGATACTTACATATCAAATATATGAAGATATATAATAATTTAAAATAGTGATTTTATTTTCTCAATTCACAAATATCCTGGAAGATACAAATATTGACAAATACAAATGTTGAAGATTGTAATTTTATCATTATTATATGATTGAGATAACTTAAAATTTTTTATGGGTCTAATTAGGTTAGTCATATACCTCGTTTGTATATTTTATTTGTGTATAGAATGATAATATTATTAAAAAAAATTATTTCATAATATTTACTTATAAAATAATAAAATTGGTCTTGAATTAAAAATTAATTTATAATTTAAAATTAAAAATAAATTTTAATTTTAATTAAAAAATTAATTTAATTATTATTATATAAAAATTAATTTTATAATTTTTATGATTAATAATAAAAATATAGTTTTTATTATAATAAAAATATTTTAAATATAAAAAAATTTAGTTTATAAAATATTTTTTAATTTAATTTTTATAATAATTAATTTTTTTTTCTAAATTAATTTATATTTAATAAAAAAAATTATGTATCTTCACATAAATATGAAAACCTACCCTATTTTTAATAGAATTGTGATATAATAATAATAATAATAATAATATAATAATGTAATTGTTTCGTATGTAACTAGTGTTTTATGTCCTGAATTATAATTAAATATAAAATTTCTAATCATGTATACCAAAGGCTGCTTTATGATATATTAAATTAGAACTATTATGTAATTGGCCTTCCAAAATCAAGAATTAAATAGTTTTGAAAGGAACAAAACCATAATGAATTTTCAACTCATGGAAAATCTGCTGCTACTGAGTGACCTTTCTTCCCCATTGAAGAACTACAAACCTTATTATAAACCAAAAATCATTATATGTTAAAAATATAATAAAAGCATATAATGTGGCTTTTTGTAAGTACAGAAATTTTGAAGATCTATTATTCATTTAGCTGTTATAATTGTATAAAATTTACCTTTAAATTTATACGTACTTAAAAATAATTAAGTTTAGTTTCAATACATATTATTTTTAATCATTTTTATTCCCTACCGATATTATTTTTAATATTTTTTAGTTCCATCTGCTGTTTAAAATTTATAGAAATAAAAAATAAAAATAGTATGTATAAACTGTAAAGTGTATTTAGTTATAGAGATCAAATGAGTAATTTATCCAAATGATGATAATTATTCGAAAACCAAATTTTACTAAACCTGTCTATCGGTTTAGTTCAACAAGTAAAATCCGTCAAATATTTTGAAACTAAATACATTTTGATAATGTTTATATCCATCTTCATTTAACAATTTTGTAATATAATATATCAAAAAATTATTATTATTATTATTATTATTATTATTATTATTATTATTATAAGCATTACCAATTAAAGTCTTAATATCTATACCATCAATTCAATTTTATTTTAAATATTAATATATTTAAAACAAAATATAATATGCAAATCCTTAATCATTATTATGTATGTGTGTGGTTTTTATATATATTATAACAAAAAAAAACTTGTAACAACACCAAAAGAAATATGACTTCTTTACCTCCGTTTAAAGTTTAAAACATTCATCAATACTTATCTTAGTTCACAACTGAATATAAACCCTAAATCAACATATATAATGTAATTAATATTTATAAAGTTTTGAACTTGTTTAATAAAAGAGGGCATGCATAGATTTTCTTAACCTAGTGTCTGGTTCATTAAAACAGCTATATTGGGATATTCTCAAAGACACCAATTAAAAAACCAAAATCTCAATTCCTTGTGTATAAATAGACCTTATCTTTTTGTGAACTTCCACTCCTTCTTATTCTTTCTTTCGTTTTTTTCTCCTACTCTTAGTTACTCTGTTAGATTATAGTTTAAATATCAAAGTATGAACAGGAAGGAACGCATATGGCTCAAACCCCTTTCCCTGAAGCTTCCCATCACTGCTGAAAGTGCACAAGTAAGGTGAAATAGTTCCCAAACACACGGCAAGTCTGGTTCTTGGCTCCTTCTATTTACTCTTCATGCTTCAAATATGAATGAGTATATATATGACAAAGTGACAATATATATATATATATATATATATATATATATATATATATATATATATATATATATGTAGAACTATCGTTTGGAATTTGATACCAAAGTTTGTAAGAACTATTACATAAATATCTTAGTTTTTATGTACTTTTTGCCCTATCTGGTTCCATTTATATCTAATTAATTGCTTTCTGGCTATTATAACTTTTATTCGTCTACTGAATTTCATTATTGTTGCATACTCCATAGAAAAGGTCTGAACTTGGTGCATGTGAAGTAAGAGAATAAAGAAGGCAATAAAAGGAAAGAGGAAGAAAAACAGAAAGGCAAAGAGGAGATAACGAGGAAATCTGTAATCTGTAATATAGTGTCCCTATCCAAAGCTAGGATATTTAAAATCATATCAAACTCAGTTGTCACCTTGTTTACCAATATGGATAAGTTCGCCACGGTTTCCTCTATCTTTTTTAATTTTTATGCCATATATATTCTCTTCATAACAACTACTCATTGCTTTGCAAGTTTTATCTTCTTCCTATCACCCCAAGGCCCATATACAGTGAGAGAAATTGTATAGATTATATTGACGTAAAAAGGATTGTATTATAATTAGAAATCCCACATTAATATAAGGCCACTAGGGAATCTCCATATTATAAATCACATTTAAATCTTATTTGAATAATTTATTCATAGAAGTTATAAATTAAATTTAACTTAAACATGTTTATTTTGTTGGAATAGGGTAGACTTCTAGTAGAGTTTATGTTTAAACTTCTTTTGACCAAAATAAGTAACTCACGACGTCCCAGATTAATTAACTTTTAGTTATCTGCGGACATTAATGAATTAAATACATTACCGTCTTTTTACTTAGAACACATAGTTTCTGCGGACATTAATCTTAACAAAAACTTTCACTTAGCAGTATCTTTCGTCTGCTGTTCAATTCAAGGACAACGGTTTTTTCTATCTATTTATTTATTATAGAAATATTTTGAGTATAATTCTCATTTTTTAAATTATAAAAACCTGATCCAACGCATCGTCATGAGGATCAAAATTAAAAGTTATTTAATAAATGTTGACACTGCTTGTGTCTTCGACACATTAATGCTGATGTGGAGGCGTAGCTCACGTGGCAAGAGCGGGAGGATTTTAATCGGTAAGAGTAAATTTGTTTGAGCAACTCAAAATTTGATAATGAAAATGTTTTGAGGAAACTTGAAAGAAGAGGGTTTGAAGAAGGGTATCATTGAGCGTGACACTAGATAATAGGGTTTTGAAGAAAGAGAATTTTTGGAGGGGAGACAATTCTGAAGAAGGGGAAGGAAAACTGGGAGAGGCAAGGATATACCAAACATACAAGGATAGGAATACCACATTTTTCTGCTTTCAAGCAAATTTGAATACTAAACGCATAACTAGAATAACCACTTACATATATCTTCAAAATTTTATCACAAATGACTACAATAAAATATTATTACAACTCATAGTTTATTATAATTAAAATTCTTCAAACAACTCATAATCAATTTTAACTTCACATTACATAAGTGGACTATGTTTGTTTGAACTACCCATACATAAATTTTGTTTCTCATATCAAATCAAACAATATCATTCTCAATTTTAAAAGGAAAAAAATAAATACACCACTCTTTCACACCTTACCTACATCCTAAATTAGATTTTCATTTTCTCTTTTAAGTTTTAAAAAAAATTACACTACTTATAAAGATTTGGGATCATGGTTCACCCTTTATGGATGTCCGTGTATCATTGCTCATTTTCAAAACCCAAACAGAATCAACACATAAAGCAGCAGAAAAATACGAACATTAGGATTTAGGGATCCAAATTACACACCAATGAATACTACAAAATTTTTACTTTTTTTTGTATCGGATTAGGGTTTTAGATCACCGTAACCACTCTGTCCCAAAAATAATCTTTCAACCACAACGATCTCAAGAACTACCACAAAAATCACCACGGAACATCGATACACACCTAATTACCAAAGACGAGCATAATCATTCCACCAACCACCACACAAACACACATTGCCTTTGGAGAGAACCAAGCAATGGAGGAGAGAGTGCGTGCGACAAAGAAAATGAAAGAGAACATGAAGCATAAACCCTTTTATTCCTGTGGGGGCACATGATTTGTTGGTCAAGTGGTCTCAAATAACTTAAGAGGAGGGGTGAATTAAGTTATACAAATTTTTCTACCTCTTAATTTTCTTGTCTGATTTTGTTATAATTTTTTATGTTTCTTATTAAAATATTTAATGCATAAAAGATGATTATTATCAAGAAATTAAAATAAACATATAAGAGGATAAAGATAGAGAAATGCAAACTCAATTTATACTGGTTCGGTCAATCCCTTGCCTACGTCCAGTCCTCAAGTTACTTTATCTTTGTAAATCTTTTACAAAAGAGCTTGAACACTCAAATCACCCTAGGATCCTTTTCCCTTGTGTTTGAGTTTCACTTAAACTCAAAGAGAACCTCTCTTACAATAAAGTGTTTTTGCACAATGAGTTTTTCAAAAGATGTTTTACATGTTCTGAATTTTGTTAACTTTTTTCTTGAAATTAAGATACCTATTTATAGTGAAATTTTCGAAGTCTTTTGTCTTCTTAAAAGAGTTGTAACTTTTTAAAAAGAATTGTAACTTTTCAGAAAGAGTTGTGATGTTTCACAAAAAACTTGTCAATGGTAATCGATTACACACACTACTTGTAATCGATTACATTTGATCTGTTTTCGTAACATGTGGTAATTGATTATATCTACCTTATAATTGATTACTTTATTACATATTTTGGTAATCGATTACATATATTTAAAATATTTTTATTTGAATTTCGCTTTATAAGAAAATTCTTATATGAATTTATAATTTTTATGGCCAAATCAACTTTGCAAAATATAAAGATTCTTTTACAAATAAGACTTTATTTTATACCTATCTAATAAACCATTGCTTTCTTGATTTGATTTTCTTGTTGGTTCATGGTTGGCTAGCTTTCTCTCATGTACTTTGCTTTTCTTCTTTTTGTTTTTGGCATCATCAAAACCTTTGTATGTTGCATTTACACAATCGATTAAAAAAATTAATACTTTGACCACCTCACTACTATGTCACCGGTTGTCAAATGGAGTACTAACGTAATGATATCAACATATTGAGACTCTTATTTAATAAGAGAAATATGTAAAATAATTTTAGTAACATTAGTTTGAAATTATTGTGTTAGGATCATCGAACTCTAAATGAATCACTCACAAATATATAATACATTTAGATGTATTAGAAATTCTATACTAACTAAAAGTATAATCAAATAATAATATATAAGTGATATGCAAATCTTACCTTAGAAGTTAGTTTTTTAAATTTAGTAAAATTTAATGTCCACTTCTTAATCACTCAAAAAAAAGTATTTACATTTTTTATTTAATTATGTTTTTTACACTCATAAGTATCGAAATTATAAATTAAGTGATTTTAGGTTTGTCTAATATGTACCATTTTGATCTTATATTTTTTTATTAAATATTTGTGTATAAGGGTTAATTAGTTAACTAAATGTAAAATTTTCATCATCTTTGTTTACTAGTGTAGAACATAGTTTATATTCAACATAAGAATTGATTATAAGACAGGTAGAAGATAATCCAGGTTCTAACGGCTCCAAATCTACAACTCTAAATAGATAATGGGAAAGGAAAGGGTTGGAATTAAGTTCACCTTAACTTGAATTCGAAGTTAACCCTATCTACTACTGTGAAGAGGCAATATATGCCTTTATATATGAAAATGTTTAGTGGTTTGCAATGTATTGTGTATTGAAGTGTGTATGCGTATTTTTATCATATATGTAACTTATATTAATTTTTTTAATTTTTAAATATAATTAAAAATATACCAAGAATCACATTATATATTTTTACAGATTATAAATATATTTTTATGGATACAAACCAGTGAAAAAGACACAAGGATTAAAGTTATCTCGTAATGTCTTATGGCAAAACTTAAATGTACGTAATAACATAGTATGGTTTATAATTAAAATAAAAGTTTTACTTAAATAATATGTTATTTAATGCAATTAATGATGTAGATCACGGAAACAATATTTCAATGTAACGTATTTGAATTTTATCTTGACATGCTAATAAAAGAAAATAATAAAAAGTAGGATATTATAACTGATTATTGTTCACAGCTGAGATAAGTGATTTTATTCCTGCAAATATCTCTTTTTTTAGTTCTTGCAACTTTATTTTGGTTGTTGTCTAGGTAAAATATGTAATTTTATTTTTATTTTTAGTTCTTAATGATGTCACTACGATGTTAACACAACCTTATTACTATTAACATTTTTGTAACGAATTAACACTAGAATCTAAAATCAACAATTTTTCTTACAAAAATAAAATTAACAGGAATGTGAAAAAAATGTTAATATTTCGGAAATAAGAAAATTACTCCCCTTTTACTATTTTATTTTATTCTTTTCTTTTCTTTTCCTTTTCGACATATCACAAGAAAACACAAGTTTTGAGTGATAATAATAACTACTTAATGTTAGTCTATTCATCACTATCAGAACTGATACTCATCTTTGGCATTAGTTAAATGAGATAGACATTTACTAGTTACAATGTTTTAGACAACACTTTTGTATAAGAGAATAATAAGAAGAATAAAATAAAAATAATATATTAGTAATATATAAATCATGTATAGGACTCATAAAATTAAATTATACACACGTATTAGTAATGTTAATATTAGAGTGAAGAGTTTTTGGGATGCTTAAATTTATAACATTGCATTTTAAGATTTGGGTATGGGCTGAATACCTCTTTCTATTTCTTTTTTTTCTTTTCTTTCGCTCATGCTTATTCTCTGGGTGAATATTTGAGTAAAGCTTCACCAATATCTCCTATTCTCCATAGTCCGCATAGAAATGGGAAAGTTTCTCTTAAACCCTCATATTCTTTCTACATCCTCAACTACCAATGGCGGCAAGGACGCAAGGGTGACAATAAGGGTGGTGGTGATGGGGTGGTGGCAACCGGGTAGCAACATAGAGTAGTTTTAGGGTTTTACTCACCCATGGATATGTAAATAGAAATAATGGAATGCAGATAGAAACTCTTCCCATATAGACTTCTATTTTTTAAATATTTTTAATATAAATTTTTTATACTAACTTATAGATGTTGTATGTTAAGTCATTTTTACTTTAGAGTAAAGAATATGTATTATCAAATCTAATTTAACTTAAAATTTTATATTTTTTATTGTATAAATTATTATAAAGTTTAATTTATTTAAAATTTAATAATTTTTATTTTTATTTAATTTAATCTAAAATTTATTTTTTAATGTTTTTAATAATTTAATTAAGTTATTATACAAATAAATATTAAAAATCTCAATATATTTTTATAAATATAAGTTATACAATTTATAAAAATTAAATATCATTTAAAATGTAGATTATAAAAAGAATTTACAATATAATTTATGAAGTATAGATTAAGGGGCAGAACCATCCGTATAGTAAAAAATGCACGGTTCTATATTTACACTTTTAAATTTTGAGAAATTTAATTTAATCTTAAAAAAATTACATTGTTGTATTTTATAAAATGAGAGACTTTGTTGATCCTTTTATAACTAAGGAGACCAAATTAAATACAATAAACAACAACAAAAAAAGTAATTAAAGTTTAGAAATATTAAATATTTTGTTACGATTATGAAAATATATTGCTTGCACTCTCCTATAAAAGAGTAGCCAAACTTTGGAGTTGGATGGCCATAAATAAAAAATTCTTATTGTTGGGTAAGGGTGTGAATATGATTAATGGCGGTGTTGGTTGTGGAGGCATGTGGGGAACCTAATCTTTCACCCTTTAGGATTCCAAATTGGGGAGAGAAATAATGGTGAATGACGTAGTTGGAAGCATTAAGCAGCTTCTTTCTTCTTTTGGTGGAATCACTTCCAATAATGAGGAATCAAGCACTATTCCTCTTCCCCCCAGGAACTTCCCCAATTCACATGCCTTCCAGCCCTTCCCCCTCCATTGTTTATGGCTCCAATTATTAGTCTTTCATTGGGAAAAGAAAGAATGTATAATAACCCTTGCATGTTATACCTTCATAAATTTTATACACCATATCTCTCATAATCTATAATAATTAGCATAGTGCCAGATGTACCCATGTGGTGGCCATAGAATGGGACACAATTGCTTTATCAAAGGGAATGGGGTTTGGTAGGTGCAGACAATCATTGTCACATAACACATTCCCTATTAAAATACACTTCTCTCTACCTTCTTTCTTACACACTCCACAAGAGAAACTTCCAAACTGTCTTCTTTCCTCCCTGGATTTGCATACTCAATAGTAATCTATATTAGCTTCTTTTAGACAAATAACTAATGTCATTTGTAGCTTCTTAATCCTACAATTAGTCATGATAAAGCAAGATGATTCTTAATTACTTGCATTTCTATTATGTGTGATCACTTATGCTAAGTGGTTAAAAGATACTAAAACTCAACTCCTTTATCTTTAAGTCTATCATAAAATATTTCCTTAACTAAAAGTGGTGTTGTATCTTTAGCAATATTTTTCAATTCGCCTATCATATAACTTTAGTCAATCATAACCTGTGTTTTTGTTGTTGTAAGTAGATAAGGTAAAAAAAACATTATACCCATATACCCATGTTTTCTTACCTCAATTTTGGTATGAAAAACTCAAGTTGACTAAATAGGTGTTAGGTAAAGAGGTGAGGAGAGGCAAGTTTGAGATAAAGATGCTCTTCAGTCTCTTCCGTCATGATGATAATTAAATTATAAAATTTAACACATGTTTTTGTCTTAAATTCTTTCTTGCTCTTAAAGTTTATTTTTATGCATTATTTGGTAAAAAGGTACAAAAATATGAAATTGTACAAAACAAAAATAAGAAAAGAGTGGTTGAGGACGGATTCAAGAAAAGGGATGGGAAGGGCAAACGTACCCTGTGCTGCCACACCTGAAGAATACAGTATTCATTCATAATTTTATATTAAAAAGGTAAAACATACTTTATCTCATAGTAATAATACTAATATAGGGAGCTACATTTGACGAATTGTTAGAAGAATAAAGTAAGACAATGAACCAGTTAAAACTCAACCATCATGTCTTTAATCGACTCTCAATCAAAGATAGACGAGCATTCAGGATTTAAACTGATTAATCATTATTCCATTAGCGTGCTTACTATTGAACACTGTCTAGAAGTAGATTAAAAAAGTGAAGAGGAAAATAAACAGAATATGCGAAATAAAGAATACTTGGATCAGTTAAACTACTCGCTTGGGTTGACATTATAAGCAATTCTGGAACACATTCTATGCATGTTATGATGTCTAGGGGATTTCAAATGAGTCCAAAGATTGACAGTGATCAGTTGCACATGATTAGGTGGTTCAGATCCCAAGTACCCACGTATATCCAATAAAGTAATTGCCTTTTGGCTTATCATTTATCTGTCACTCATAGATTAACTATAAACTAATTTGTCTCTCAGTACTTCCTATAACCTTCCCTTCCTTGACCTTCCCTTCACTCCTTGTTCCCTGCTATCAAAAATGCAACAAGATTAAGAGGATCCAACACCAAGAGAGCAATCACCAAAATGCAAACCCACCTGCTGTTCTTCTTCTATTGTTACATTGGCCTCACACTTGCTTTTACTGAAGCTGCAGCAGCAGATGATGAATTGTCAACTCTTCTCTCAATCAAATCCACTCTCATTGACCCGATGAGGCATCTGAAGGATTGGCAACTTCCAAGCAACATGACACCAGTAGGATCTCCCCATTGTAACTGGACTGGAGTTGGTTGCAACTTTAAAGGCTTTGTAGAGAGTCTTGACCTCTCCAACATGAACCTCAGCGGTCGTGTTTCGGACCACATTCAATCTCTTTCAAGTCTGTTTTCTTTCAATATAAGCTGTAACAACTTTGCTTCATCACTGCCCAAATCACTGTCCAACCTCACCTCTCTCAAGAACTTTGATGTGAGCCAGAACTACTTCACTGGCAGCTTCCCCACTGGTCTTGGAAGGGCTGCAGGCTTGAGATTAATCAATGCATCGAGCAATGATTTTTCAGGTTTTCTTCCAGAGGATATTGGAAATGCAACCTTGCTTGAGAGCCTTGATTTTCGAGGGAGCTACTTTGTGAGTTCAATCCCCAGGAGTTTTAGGAATTTGCAGAAACTCAAGTTTCTGGGCCTTTCAGGCAATAACTTCACAGGGAGGATTCCAGAATACCTTGGGGAACTAACTTCTCTGGAGACATTGATTATCGGATACAATTTATTTGAAGGTGAGATCCCTGTAGAGTTTGGCAACCTGACCAATCTTCAATACCTTGACTTGGCTGTAGGCAGTCTCAGTGGACAAATTCCAGCTGAATTGGGTAAGCTGACAAAACTCAACACAATTTACTTGTACCATAACAACTTCACAGGAAAGATTCCTCCTCAGCTTGGAGACATCACTTCACTGGCATATTTGGACCTCTCAGACAATCAGATCTCCGGAGAGATTCCAGAAGAACTTGCTAAATTGGAAAACCTGAAGCTCTTAAATCTGATGACGAACAGACTAACTGGTCTAGTGCCAGACAAGCTTGGTGAATTGAAAAATTTACAGGTGCTTGAGCTCTGGAAAAACTCCTTACATGGTCCTTTGCCACCAAAACTTGGACAGAACTCTCCTTTGCAGTGGTTGGATGTATCCTCTAACGAACTATCTGGTGATATCCCTCCAGGTTTGTGTACTGCAGGAAATCTCACTAAACTAATCCTCTTCAATAATTCATTCACTGGTTCTATTCCAAGTGGACTTGCAAACTGTTTGTCTTTGGTACGTGTTCGAATTCAAAACAATCTTATTTCTGGAGCTATTCCAGTTGGCTTCGGAAACCTCCTTGGCCTTCAACGGCTAGAATTCGCTAAGAACAACCTGACTGGGAAAATTCCCACTGATATTACCTCATCCACATCACTCTCTTTCATTGATGTCTCATGGAACCACTTTGAGTCATTTCTACCGTCAGATATTCTTTCTATTCCAACCCTTCAAACCTTCATTGCCTCTCATAACAATTTTGGAGGAAATATCCCTGATGAGTTCCAGGACTGTCCATCTCTCTCTGTATTGGACCTTTCAAACACCCATATATCTGGCACAATCCCTGAAAGTATTGCTTCTTGTCAAAGATTAGTGAACCTTAACCTTCGAAATAACCACTTGACAGGAGAAATCCCAAAATCAATCACAAGCATGCCCACTTTATCTGTTCTTGATCTGTCCAACAATTCATTGACCGGTAGGATTCCCGAAAACATAGGCAATTGCCCTGCTCTGGAAATGCTGAACCTGTCTTATAACAAACTTGAGGGTCCAGTACCCTCAAATGGGATGTTGGTGACCATAAATCCTAATGATCTTGTCGGCAATGAAGGTCTTTGTGGAGGCATTCTCCCTCCATGTTCTCCGAGGATGGATGTGAGAATTCATCAAAGGAGCTCACATGTCAGACACATCATTATCGGTTTGGTGACTGGCATTTCAGTGATTTTAGCGCTTGGTGCAGCATATTTTGGTGCTAGATGTTTATACAATAGATGGCACTTATATAACAACTTCATCTATGATTGGTTCAAACAGAACAATGAAGACTGGCCCTGGAGACTGGTAGCATTCCAGAGGATCAGCTTCACTAGTAGTGACATCCTGACTTGCATGAAGGAATCAAATGTCATAGGAATGGGGGGCACTGGTATCGTTTACAAAGCTGAAATCCATAGACCTCACGTAACCGTAGCAGTGAAGAAACTGTGGAGGTCACGGACAGACATAGAAGATGGCAATGATGTGTTGAGAGAAGTGGAACTCCTAGGGAGACTTAGGCACAGGAATATTGTAAGGCTTTTGGGGTATGTACACAACGAAAGGAATGTGATGATGGTTTACGAGTACATGCCTAACGGGAATCTTGGAACAGCACTGCATGGTGAACAATCTGCAAGGTTGCTTGTTGACTGGGTCTCAAGGTACAACATAGCTCTAGGAGTTGCACAAGGGCTTAACTACCTCCATCATGATTGCCACCCACCAGTTATTCACAGGGATATCAAGTCTAACAACATACTCCTTGACGCAAATTTAGAGGCGAGAATAGCAGACTTCGGGTTGGCGAGGATGATGATTCAAAAGAATGAGACAGTTTCCATGGTGGCTGGATCATATGGATACATCGCACCAGGTTAGTACTTAGCTCTCGTTATTTGGTTAGTAGTTTATTTACGCATTATGCAGTGCAAGTGGAGACACGCTTATATTAATAACACCGAAAGTAAGAAATCTGATCTAGCGTGGCAGGTAGAAGCCTGTTACTATGCAGTTTATGCCCCAATTTCTGTTTTCGAAACTTCTATCTCAAACAAGTGAAAGTGAGAGGCAAAAGATGATTAGCTTAATTATTATATGTCTTCTGGTTTTAGAATATGGATACACTCTGAAGGTCGACGAGAAGATTGACATATACAGCTATGGGGTGGTGCTTTTGGAGCTCCTAACTGGCAAAATGCCTTTAGACTCCTCGTTTGAAGAATCAACTGACATAGTAGAATGGATACGGAAGAAGAAAAGCAACAAATCCTTGTTAGAAGCACTGGATCCTGCCATAGCTAGTCAGTGTAAACATGTCCAAGAAGAAATGTTGCTTGTACTCCGGATTGCACTTCTATGTACCGCAAAGCTTCCCAAGGAAAGACCACCCATGAGAGACATCATCACAATGCTTGGTGAGGCAAAGCCAAGAAGGAAAAGTGTTTGCCATAATGGGGGTCAAGAAAGCAGTAGCATAGAAAAGTCCACAGTCTTTATCCCCTCCCCAGTTGTAAGTCTTTTGTAACAAGAAGTTTAGTAATTAATTACTAATATATTTTGAATTTTGTAGCCTCTGAATTTTGATGTATGCTTTGCCTGCGTCGACCAAATTTATATCATACAGTAAATACATGTATTTTCGATAAAATATTGTTTCTTTCGTACCTTTTCAATTGAGCAAGAAACCGTGATTTCAGAATCATAATCAAATTATCAACAATAAACATAGTTAGAACGTGCCAAGAGACTGTATACTGAGTCGTTGACTGTAACACCATTTTAATTACAGTTCACCATCTCATCACAGACATGTATAATTATCTTAATGCGCGCCGATCGTTTTTCAGCTCAAAATTCTCGGTAGTTCTTTCCGGTTATGCCTTCATTTAAACTAGTTCAGCTGTCGCATAGTAAATTAAGGATGAGCTTCGATGCCTCCAATGTCAATGTCGCATGTGACAAGTTAGAAGAAAACTATTCCGTAAATATATGCTGCACTCAATTTGTAAGAAAAATATAAAGAAAATGAGAAGTTATCTACTATGTTTTTCCCCAATTATGAATGTGTCATCAGAGTTAATCCAAGCAATTTGAAAGAAAATGTCATCACGACCAGGACATAAAGTTTGGCTGATACGTTCAAGTCTTCAAAGTACTAAAGAAATGTCAATCAAGCAGAAGGGTATTGGGTAAGAAGTCCAATAACATTAAAATAAACAATTCACGTTACAATGGTAAGGAAAAAGTATTGGGATTTGGTTAACATCAAGAAACAAAGGCCGAGAAGGAAAACTGTTATCTCTTCTCATCCCAATGAACACAGGCATCATATTAGTGCATTTTGTATCCTAAACTATGTACATTTATCCAAATACAAATGAACAGATTGCCCTCCAAAAAAATCAATCATAACAAGAACAGGAGCCTGACCTCAAACTGTCCCGTATCCTACACTACATTAATCTAGGATGCTAGCAGAGCACTTCCTGGTGCATTTCCTCTTTCAAGGAAGCTGACAGATGTTTGCTGGAAAACATTGATGGAAACAGTGGTGAGATTAGTTCATAGCTAGATATACACGACAATTCAGATATTTACAAAATTATGCACGTAATACCACTCTTTTGGATCAAAGAGCATTCGGAATAAAGTTCTCCAAAGTTTTATAATTTTATTCGTATTCACTGTAAAAATAAATTCTCTAAACTTATTAAGAGATAATAATAATATACCTCAATAGCTTGGATTTCACCAAGCGTAAATGGTTCTTTCTCCCTGATTACACCATTATCTTTAGTAATTCTTTCTAAATCCTGCTCGAGGGATGATTAACCGTGTTATGGACAATTCAGAAATAACTTCCATCAAGTCCAACATGAAATAAAATATTGGAAAAGGAAAATTTCGGGGGGTGGGGGGGGGAGGTCTAGTTACACAAACCCAAGTGAAACTTGTTGCACACAAATTAAGAATTTCAAGCAAAAACAAGGAATTTTTAAAATCAAGAAATGCACACAAATTTTGATAATAACCATAAAAAAGGAAATATCTTCTTCACTTGATGAAAATAAGGTTTCTAATACACACGTTGTGGTAATACTCCCACCAAATATAAAAAATTGGATTTAGCAAAAATAAATAAATAAAAGAAGGCTTAAACCACATTAATAGATTTTAAAGGGGTCAAGAGAATGCAGAAAATCACATACGATAACATCAGGCTTTCAGATGGGTATTTTTCCTAAATTCGTAAAAATTGACCTTCATAGGAATCAGAATGAATCATAATTTGTGGTAAATGATTCAGCCACTGTATTCTCTGTATTTGGAATGCATACTGAATTTAGAACAAAACAACTGCACTTTAATCAAAATTTAGAAAATATGTACTCAGGTTAGTTTAGGTATTAACAGACACTGTATGACAGGCAAGTAGACAAAATACTAAATACAGCATCTCAAACACTGACAATCATTACCTTCCCGGTCAAAATTTCAAACTCAAGTAATTCCTCCGCTATCTTTTCTAGTACTGGGCGATTTTTCAGCAGCATTTCTCTTGCTTTGAGATATGCCAAATCGAACACCTAGGAATATCACAAAAAGATTATATTAGATATTTTTTATACAAGTTAAACTTCTACAAATACATGGCTACCTTTTCAACTTTAGCTGCCATCACATATTCATGGTCATCCCCCATGCTTAATGCTGTGACCTGTCAGTAAAAAAAAGCAGAAGAAAAAATCTATATTATACTAATATCTAAAAAGTCAAAAACATGTTTTCCATTGTCATGCCGTTGCTACAGAAATGTTTCATTTGTTCATTTGATTCCTCAAGCAATAGTTTGTATTGTTTATCATATTCAAAGAGCAGTGCTATCTATTCTTGAGAGGGACAGATTAACTAATCACAACCTCCACCAGGATTCTTAGAATAGGACAGCTTAGTACTCGCCGAAACCAGCAGAAAGCAATTCACAGATAATGGTTAAATATATGTTTGAGGGGATTGGTTGACACTAGAGTAAATTATGAAAAATTATGGAAAATGTTAGATGTAACAAGCTTAGACCCATTTCTTTGTATTTTTCCTGTTTATAAATGCATGACCCATTTCCTAAACCCTAAACACATTAGGGATTCAGTCTATGTCTCTTTCTCATTTATCTAAACATGTTATCTAGAACTAAATTTAATCTTTGCCTAGGAACCCACTATTCATCAGTACTATTTTTTTTTTCTGGAATTTGTTTCTTTTTTAATTTCCGAAACTATTCTTAATCAGATTTTCTCTCTTAGGTCTCTTCCACCTATCGACGCCACTGTCGTTTCGACCAACCAACGACACCACGTTTGTGATCGCCCTATCCAAGCAACCACCATGCCACCAAAATAACGTCCATCGGAGCAAGGACACACCACTAATCATCAGATTATGGTTTCTATCGCCGCTGTTTGGACAGGCGACACCATGGCTGTGATCGTTCAGTCCAAGCGACCAGCATGCCACAACAACTGTGGCAATCACTGGCGTCAAACTCCTCTCTTCATCCTCTTTTTTGGATCTGTAACTTTCGTCTTTATAGGAATTTATTGGATTTTTTTCATCTTTTTACGATTGTTTTCTCTCTCCTAATTATCTATGGTCTCTTCTGCTGCTATTAGGTCTAATCTATCCATCTATACCAATTATGTCAATATGCATCTCTCTATTAACAAATTAGATGGAATTAACTACGATATTTGGGCATTAGGCAGTAAACTTTAGCTTAAGGGACAAAATTATGTTGATCATCTTACCAAGACAGTGGCCACTATTGGTGAAAATGATCGTTCTCGTTGGTCTAAAATTAATGCTCAATTATACATTGTAATCTTCCATTACTGAACCAAATATTCCATGCTCATGAGATATGCTTTGAAGTTTAGGAACAAGCCAAATTGTCGTATACCAATGATACTTAACGTCTTTATGGTGTTTGCCAAAATCTCCTAAATGTTGTTGCTCATAGGCGTCTTGATGGTACAATGACTGAGTATTTTGATAAAGTTCATGATCTTCTCCATGACTTCAACAAGTTATTGCCTCCTGCCTCCACTCCTTCTCAAGAAATAGAGCAACGATCTAAGATCTTCATGTTGTTGGCCTTATATGATCTTCTTGATAATTATTCTCTCATCCATGATCAAATTTTGGGATCCTCAGTTGTGCCTACCTTTAATTCCACTTGCTCCACCCTATTATGTGTGCTAGGTGAGTCAACCACTAAAATACCTTCTTTAGACACCTCTGATGAATCTTCTACATTGGTATCTCTGAATGATGACCGCAATCGCCCTCGCAAGCTAGGCAACAAGTGTGATCATTGTCACAAGGTTGGTCACAAAATTGACCGATGTTATGTCTTACATGGTCGTCCTCCACGATCTATTGTAGTTGCTCAAGTTGCTTCCTCGCAACCATCTGATTTGGATCCCACTCCATCTCATAACCCAGGACAGTCTACTATCTTCAATGAATCTCTCAAACGGTACGAGGATCATCAAAGCCCCAGTTCCATTGCTTTTGTTGCACACAAGTTACCTCGTTAGTTGGCCTCACTCACTCCAACTCTCTTGGTCCTAAGGTTCTAGACTCATGAGCCACTCATCATATTATTGGTAATAAATCCTTTTTCTCTTTACTTTCTACTTCGAGTTATTTATCATCTGTTACCATGACTAATGGCTCTAGGGCCTCCTCACATGGTGTTGGTATTGTTAAAATCCTTCCTTCGCTGTCTATTGACAATATTCTTTATGCACTTTCATGGTTATCAAACTCGCAAGTGAACTCACAAACTCGAACGGGTCTACGAGTTTGGTTACTGTTGTCAGGTTGACTCAGTCATAAACTAGTGTTATCATAGACTCGTTTAGCCTCACTTAACTCGTAGTAAACTCACGAGTTCAAGAGTGAGTCCCCGAGTTCACGGTTGGCCAAAAAAAATAACAAGAAATGTCCTCGTTTGCACTTTGAGAAACAAGCCCAAATAGCAAAAGGGCTTTAGTGAAACTCATTTCATTCTCCAAATAGATCCCAACAAACGTACCGGTTTCGTGTTTCATCTTTAGCCACAACTTTTGTGTCGCTTCTTCTTCGACATCGTTCCACTTGTACTTTGGAGCTATTTCGCTTCTTCTTCGATGCCAACCTTGTCTTCTCCGACACATATCATCTCCTTTCCGATTCCTCTGATGTAGATCACTTCTTCTCTGACACGGATCACCCCTTCAACATTGTTTCCCACTTCCTGGTTCTATTCCTTTGTGGTTGGTGAATATGAGACGTACCACTTTGTTTTCTTCTTTGCTTTATAATCTTTATTCTTTTATTTCATTTTCTGCATTTTTTTCCGATTTCTTTCTTCTTTCTTTTCTTATTTCATTTTCTGATTTTAGTTTTTCTGATTGTTTATTATTTCTTTTCTGATATCTTTCTTTATTTTTATTTGTTTTTAAATTAATTTTTCCTAAAAAAATTTCTTTTGCTATTTAATGTGTGGCTGCAAAAATTTTCCAATGTCCTGGGTAATGATAAAAAAATTTGTAATTTCAATATAAATGCATTTTCACTTTCTAAACCTAAGAGTAAAAATGTTATAAGAAATACCATAGCAAATAGGTCAGATGTTGGGTGAAAACAAGGAGTAGATTTTGAGGAAGAGTTTGAGGATAATGAAAATGATGACTTTAAAAATGATATCATTAGAGAATTTCAAACTGAAACTTACATATATTTATGTTTTCTGATTTTATTGTATGAACTTAAGTATTTGATGTAGTTTAAACTTTTATAATAGTCATGTGTGCTAAACTTTGTTATTTTAAAATTACGGAACTATTGTTTACTAGTTATGGTGTTGAAATTTTGAATTACTATGGTATTACTTTTTTTTCATATGATGTAGACTCTAACGAGTCGAGTTTACGAAGCTCCCATGAATCTACATAAACTCTCAAGTTTGATAACCTTACGTACCTAGGTCTCCATTTAATTTATCATCTCTTAATCAGCTCACTGTTCTCTTGATTGTATCATCTCTTTTACCAAAGATTTTGTTTGTTTACAGGACTGGAGTTCGAGATGGATGATTGGCACCAAATGCGAGTCTCATGGTCTTTACCATCTACAAACATTTGCACATGTTGGTTCAACTATGGATTCTCCTTCCCTCATTCATGATCAATTGGCTTATCCAGTCTTACCAAGATGCAACAGCTTGTTTCAAGTGTCTGTCTAAGTTATCAAGTTTGTCTTGTGAATCATGTCAAGTAGGGAAACACAGTCGTATTTCTTTCCTTAAAAGTGTCTCGCGACATGCTTCGTCTCTCTTTGCCTTAGTTCAATTTAACATTTGGGGACTAAGTCGTGTTATATCAAATTTAGGCTTTCAATATTTTTTTACGTTTATTGATGATTATTCAAGATGTACTTGATTGTTTTTAATAAAAAATTGTTCTAAGTTGTTTTATATTTTTCAATCTTTTACAATGAAATTAAAACTGAATTTGATACTTCTATTCGTATTTCACGTAGTGATCATGCCCATGAGTATCTTTCACATTCTTTTAAAAATTTTATGGCTTCTCATTGCATTCTTCATTAGACTTCATGTGTTTATACACCACAACAAAATAGGGCGGCCGAGCATAAGAATAAACATCTCAATGAAACAACTCGCATGATTTTAATTCATGGTTAGGTTCCTAAACGTTTTCGGAGTGATGCTGTTCTAAGTGCATGTTATCTCATTAATCGCATGTCATCTTCTATCTTAGATAATAAAATTCCTCATTTTGTTTTATTTCCTCACAAACCACTTCATCCCTTACCTCAATATTTGGGTCCACATGCTTTGTTCACATTTTAGCTCCTAGTCTTGATAAATTATCTGTTATGTCCCACAAATGTGTCTTTTTAGGATTTACTAAATCACGAAAAAGATATAAATGTTTCTCTCCATCTCTTAACTGCTATTTTGTTTTAGGGGATGTCACTTTCACTAAGTCTTCTGTTCACTTTAAGTCAAATCCTCCTCCCTCTACGACTCTATCTGACCAAGTCAACATTCCTGTTGTTTGTAATTCTCCTATTGTGTCTAATACTCCTACATATCCTACACCTCCATTCTTCAAGTATATCATTATCAGCAGGTTTCCCACCATCCACCCAATGACTTTTTTGGTACCAACTCCTTCATCCCCTCTGACTCCATCAGCCAAGTAAGATCCTCTCATTGCTATTTATGAAGGTATACGCTCCACCCATAATTTTTCTTCTCATTATATTGTTTTGAGCTATCATAGGTTATCTCTATCACTTCATACTTGTCTTCCATATATTTACTCTGTGTCAATTCTTAAATTTGCAAGTGATGCCTTAGCCCATCCTAGTTGGTGTCAAGCCATGTTTGATGAAATAAGTGTTCTTCAAAATAGTGGAACTTGGGATCTTGTTCCTTTACCATCCAGAAAATATGTTGTTGGTTGCAGCTGAATTTTTTCTATCAAAGTTGGTCCTAATGGCATTATTAATCATCTCAAAGTTCATCTAGGGGCCAAAGATTATACAAAAATTTTTGGTTTGGACTATGGTGACACCATTTCTCCAATTGCAAAGATGGCCTCTATTCACTTATTCATAGCCATGGTTGCTCTTCGACGTTGGCCTCTTTATCAATTGGATGTCAAAAATGTTTTTCCTAATGCTGATTTGCAGGAAGAAATTTATATGGAGCAACCTCAAGGTCTTGTTGCTTAGGGGGAGTCTTCTAGATTGGTATGTCATCTCCGCATATCTTTATATGGACTCAAGCAGTTTCATAGGGCATGGTTTGGCAAATTTAGCATGTTATATGACTCACAATGAGGCAGATCATTTAGTCTTTTAACGTCACTCGAGTGTTAGGTGTATTTATCTAGTAGTATATGTTAATGATATTGTATTTACAAGCAATGATCATCATGGCATCTCACTGGTAAAACAACATCTTTGTCGCCATTTTTAGACCTGAAAAACTCGAAAATTTACCAAGGACTGTAGCATAATCCAACAATGGAAATGTTATTTCTAAAATGAAGTATGCATTAGATATCTTCGGAGGAAACTGGGTTAATGAATTCAGTCTATTGACACATCTATGGGTCCTAATGCCAAACTTCTCCCTAATCAGGCGGAGTCACTATCAGATCCTAAGAAATACAGAAAATTATTGAAAAATTGAACTATTTTACAGTTACTCACCATGACATCTCCTTTGTTGTCAATGTGGTGAGTCAATTTCTCAATTTTCCATATTGGAATGTTGTCATTCGTATATTAAGTACATTATAGGTCCCCCCAAAAAAGGTTTGTTACATGAATACAATAATAAAACTAAAGTTGTAGGTTATTCAAATGTCGATTGGGCCTCACAGATCTACCTCCGGATATTGTGTCTTCATTAGTGATAGTTCAATCTCTTGGAAGAGTAAGAAATAAAATGTGGTGGCAAGATCTACTGCAGAAGCAAAATATAGGGTTATGGCCTCTGCTACCTATGAACTTATTTAGCTTAAACAATTACTTAAAGAATTGTGATTTCAAGAGGCACTCAAAAGACACATATATGACAATCAAGTTGCTCTTCATATTAATTCAAATTTTGTATTTCATGAAAGGACCAAACATATTGAGATTGTCACTTTATTTGTGAAAAGATTGTGTCTAAATATATCATGACTGAGTTTGTTAGTTCTAATGATCAACTAGCAATTGTTTTTACTAAATCATTGAAGGAACTTACAATTTATTATATTTGTAATAAGCTTAGTACATACAATTTATATGCACCAGTTTGAGGGAGAGTGTTAGATATAACGAACTTAGGCCGATTTCTTTGATTTTTCCTATTTATAAATGCATAACCCCTAGGTGTTTTATACACATTAGAGATTCGACCAATGCCTCTTTCTCATTTATCTTAACAAGAAAACATAAATGAAAACAAAGTGCAATTTGAAAAGACATCTTCATGGCACATGAAGATATTGGATTAATATGAGAAATTGGATGGGCAAGTAATGCATCATATATACATGTGACAGTTAAATCATGGATCCATAACTTGAACCATTAAAAAATATTCTCTAATTGAATTGAGACCAATAACAAAGGATACAACTTGTACTTATACAGATGAAGTCTTCCATAAATAAGGAAAATACATCACAAATTTAACTGGAAGCAAAATAACAAAGATATTTCTAAAAAATAAATCTGATCTGATTCATATTTATTCACCTTAACTTGATCCTACAAATCTGGACAGATATAGCATTCCTAATTTATTCATCTCCACAATTTTTTTGAATCATAAAATCCTAATACTCCTAATTGATCCACATTGTATATCTCATATTCCACATCACCTAGCTCTTTTGGGAGATTACCTATCTAACATTGCGTTATTTTTTCCTCATTTACAAAGTCGGGCAATACTTGCTCTACTAGATGTTCAATAATTATATTCATTACAGATACAATAATCTTCTTCACCATGTTGAATATTATTGATGCTGTTTGGGAAAGAAAGAAAGACATATATCTGTGACCATATTGAATATTCTTAACCCCATTTGAGAAAAAAAGACATGAGTAATGTGCTATGTTAAAAATCAGCTTCAAGTAACACCTACCAAATAATTCAATCTAACTTCTCAATGATCACACACTCAACATCAAGAAAAAAAAAATCAAGAATAGTAGTTGAAATGCACGTAAGGTCTATACCGCATTACTACGGTAGTAAATTGCAGGACTGTCATCGGGTCCCCACCCATACTGAATGACCATTCGAGTAGCTATCTGTTGTAAAGAAAAGAATGGACAGGGTTTATACTTACATACTTTGGCTAATTTTATCATTTTCAAAGAAAGTATAATACAAAAAAATAAGCAGATATTTTAGCTGACTGAGTTAAGTCAAATATAAACCAACCTCTTGCGCCTGCTGTATCTCAGAAATAGAAAGTAAGTTTTCTTCCCCAAAAGGAAGTAACATTTGGGATGCAACATAAGAACCAAAACAAAACACAAGCTTCTTTTCAAGATATGATCTTGATTCTGAATTCCCGTTGATGGAACCCTCATTTCTTGCTTTTGTGATTTTTGTACATCCAATTCCCTGTATAATTGTCAAGAATCTATCATTAACAAATAAATATGACAAGTCAGTTTTTTTAATAATAAAATAATTCAGCTATATTTTCCTCTATTGGCCTTTACTAAGAGGATTGTAACTACCACAATGACTAGGAAGCAAGTTTGGAGAATACAGGCTAGCAATATTTGGCTTCATATAGAGCTACTTTGTCAAAAACCAGGTTACTGCAGTCTAGAAAGTTTGATAACTATAAAGCATTGCTATATTATTGACAGGTAATATATAGGAGTCCAATAATAAGTACGACTAACCTGCCATGATAGAGGTTCAAGCCAAAGATTATCAACAACGTCAAAATTTGGTAATAAAAGAGCAGTAAGACCACGACCAGCTGCCCAGACAGCATGTGGAAACTTTGTTTCCCTTGTCCACTGAACAACAAAGAAATATCATTTAGTTATATTTGTAGCAAGTCAATTATTTTTCATCTTCTAAAATAGAAAAAATCTCAGACTGCATCTACTTGCAAATAATTGGAAGAAAAAACTCGGTGATAATACATATGAAAATATGTACAAGACAAAGCCGTTCTTTGACCACATAATAAGCATTATGTGAAGATGACAGTTTCTTACATCAAGTGGGGGGCTCAAAAGCTCTATCCCATTGCTTATTTGACCATATGGTTCCATCAAATCAACAACATTCTGCAGATCTTCCTTTGTCAATGTCAGTCCAAGATGGTTCACCATCACTTTGCTAAACTTACTGAAAAATTTGGTCTTCCGCAACCATGTGGGAATCATAGGGCTGAAAGTCTAAGAAAAAAATAATAAATATATTTCATTTCATCCAGGAAAAACTATATGAATACACACATTATGACTAAAAAAGGAAAGTGATCTATATAGATCAGTTATGTAATAATGTTTATTTCTTGATAAAAATGAAATATACGAAAATTTGCAAAAGAGAAAGAAACAATAACATGTCAAATGTATTAATTAAGTTTGAATTCAACACCTCTGTATTTTTAGTATTTTTAGAATAAATACAAACAAATGCGATGGCAAAATTGATAATCAACAACTAATTAGGGATTGTACGGATAATTAATTTTGAATTCAACACCTCTGTATTTGTAGTATTTTTAGAATCAATACAAACAAATGCGATGGCAAAATTGATAATCCACAACTAATTAGGGATTGTACAGATAAATTATGCTAATTGTGACTAATTCTAATAGCTAAAAACAAATTTAAGATTCATCTTCTCTTATCTGGATAAGGCAATTCAGGAGAATTAACTCCCGTTTGTAACCCGTACTGATGAACCCAAGTAGTGTATATAACCAGTCGTCTCTCTTGGAATTTGTAGAAACTACCAGTTCTATTGTCAGTTAGATATAACTGCCAGTAAGTTATTCTGATAGCTGTCACTCAGTTAGAGTGCCCAGCTTGTTACACAAGTCATAAGTACTCTACAAATACATGTACTCTAGAAATATTGTATCATTTCTCTCGACACATGAACGAATAAAATTCAGATCACTTTTTCTCTCCAAACTCTCTCCATATCTTACTATTCTATTATCTAGAGCTTGAGAAAGTGTCACATGGCTTTCAATCCTATACCTCCAAGCTCGTTGTTGCCACAGTAAACAAGCCAACTTTTTTGCCACCATCACCTCTATTGGCATAGCCATATCTTTGAAGCGATCTTCAGAACCCTCTAAGCCTCATGCTAACTTTAGGCAGCCCCAAAGCCCAACACAAAGTTCTAACAACTTTTAGGATTGTCAAATCCTATTGACTTCATTTCCAATTCACTTCCATCCAATAACAGATACATTGAATGACAAGAACTATCGTATGTCAAACCTGTGCTTCGTGGCCACAAGCTTGGGAATTTCTTTCTGCTGCATATTTTTTTCTGTACCCCCATAAATCCAAAAATTCCCACTTTGTCCCCAAAAACTTTTCGGATTGTGCAATCCGTTAGTCAAAATTAACTTTCGAATTACACAATCCAATATAGTAATTTGGAAGTCTATTTTGACTTTTCGATTGTGTAATTCCAAAGTCAAAATTGTTTTCCAAATTACACAATTCGACAGCCATTTTTTGCATGAAAAATTGGAAAGTGTTTTTCAGATTGCACAACCCAAAGTCATTTTTTTGTATAAATAAACTTTCAGATTGTACAATCCATAAGTCATTTTTTTACATGAAAAAAGCTTCCTGGTTGTGCAATCCGAAAATGCCTTCCAGATTACACAGTCCGGAAGATTTTTTACGCAAAACAAGTCTAGCATGAAGGGAATTTGTGTCTTTTACTCACTTCATGGGAGTGCAGGACAAAACCCAGCGGGTGGAGAAAGAGTTTTCCCACAAGCCTTTGGGATTGAGTTAGCTCCAAGCCCAAACTATAAAATGGTATCAAAGTCAATCCTAATAATTATTATTGGGCATATCGAGTCATCCCAACCATAGATGTTCAATACTACCATCTTCATGCTCAAGATTTTCAATCCTCCGCATATTGGGTGTTAATAATATGACATTAACTAGTAATATAACCAAAATAGTGTATATAAGTGACGGACAATTCTCACTACATTAGCTAGTTTTATTGGAGTTGAGTTAGCTTCAAATCCAAACTATAAGATACATCATACATCTCTCTTAGAGTCTTCTTGACCATAGATGCCAATCACTCAATCGTGTGCGTTCTTGACACAATCCCGAAGCATAAAGTGGAAGAAAACCCCATCTTGAAGGAAATGTTAAGTCTCTAAATAGCAGCCATTGTGTTGCAATTAGAGGTGATATCTCAAAATTGCACTCCAAAATTGGATTTCGTGGTTGCTAAAGGTCTTTTCAGGTCGAACTTAAAATAAAACTCTTAAAAAATGTTGCTTTTTAAGGAGCATTTCACTTGTGGCGCTAGCTATCAGAGAAATGGTGGATTCAATCCTAGTTAGGGTTCACGGTGTTTTTCTCTTTTTTATTTGCTGGAATTAATATTATATTCTATTTGAGTCCAACATTTCTTGGTGGGTTTGTTGAACAAAAAATAGACGAGTAGGTTTTAACTTGTTAATTGAAAACTTTATTTACTTTATAATATAAGAGGTTAAAGAATAATAATAATAAATATAATAGGATTAAAAGCATAATATGTGATATAATAAACTTAAAATATTCCAAGCTTAGTACATTTTAAGAAAGTAGAATTTAAGTTTAATGTAATCTCACAAAACTGGCTTAGTAAGATGAGATTTACATCCACTTACATATTATAATTTAGTTATATCTCTAGTCGATGTGAAATCTCTAACACAATCCCTCACGTCAAGGACTACACATCTTGAGCGTGGGACAAAGGCGAACCCAATAGTGGGTGACATGATAAGCCCAACAAACTTGACTAGGATAGGTTCTAAATGGCTTTGATACCATCTTAAGAAAGTAGAATTTAAGCATAATTCAACCTCATAAAACTGGTTTGGTATAATAAGGTTTGTATTCACTTATATACTATAATTTAGTCTTCTCTTTAGTCAATGTAGGCTCTTCAAAAGCATATAATATAATAACTAAATAATAAACTTAAAGAATAATATGTAATATAATAAACTAAATAATAGTAAAAAAAACTAAATGAAACGTGATATATAATATAATGATCTAAATAATATAATAATAAGAAATATATAAATAATAAATAAAAAAGAATATAAAAATCTATTCATATATATGTATATTGTTATATAACTTAAAGATTATAAAATTTCATATTAGGTACCAAAAAAATCTAAAATAGTGGTCACCTTCCTACTGCTATCCCACTCTAGCATTTACGGAGGAGTGGCTGCTATGTGCTGTAGGCTACTATGCTCTAGACCAATTATGTTAGTCAGTTAGAAAAGACTCTCTGTTATTCTGAATAGTTAGACTGTCCAATTTGTTACACAAGACATCTGTACTCTATAAATACTGCATCATTGCTCTTGAAAAATATGGATAAATAATATTTAGATCACATTTTCTCTCAATTCTCTTTGCACATAAATGCTATTAAGAGCCAACAAAGGAAGATTAGATTTTTCCTATTTAAGTTAATGTGAGAATTAAGTACCCCAATAAGCAAATACTTACCGCAAAAAAACCACAGTAGCCCATCAATTCATCTGTGTCAAGAACTTTGCTCCGGAAGGCACTTCCTTCCAAAGCCATTGGAACAATTTTTAATTCAGTAGGCCGTAAAAGAGCTGTCTTCTCAGCAACCTGAAAATTTAATGAACGGTTTTTTAAGTCCAAAGGTAGAAACAAACATTAGCTATAACATAAGACCTTAATAAACTAGTTATCAATTATGAACCTGGTGAATTTCTTCAGCTACTCTTAGTTTTCTCCGTTTCCATTGTCATTTTTCATTTGCTTTCAATTATACAGTTGCATTTTTAGGTTCACACATAAAGTATTATCATTCAATAAGCTATCACCAAATCCCCACCTCACCACCTCTCTTTCTGCCTGCCATTTATTTGCTTCAACGTTAATACTCTATATCTTTAAGGGGGGGAAACCAACCACTTATATACTCCACCAAACATTTTATACTATTCCATGTGAGAGTTAAGCACATCATAACACCCAGGTCCCTATCAATTACAAATGACAGTCGTTGTAGATTCAAAGGCATCATACACACTCTCCCAAAATGTTATGAGTATTTCTAGTTCAGAAACAGCAGACTACTTATTTTTATAATGTAAGGCAGTTACTTTCTTATTGAAAAAATTTTGGGTTTCTTGGTAGGCACTGGAGTCTGGGCAGTGTCTGTTAGGTTTTCGATACAGCTATTCTAAGATTCTAGAATAGGGTAGAAGAAGGAAACTAAATTATATTGAAATTTGAACTCCCCTCTCATTCATACGTACTGTAACCCTAAATGGTCATGATAATGAGCCAGCCAAAAGTGCTTGTGTTACAAGAGGACGAAAAGAAATTACACACATGGGCCAAATATTATATAAAATCCTTCATACATTGGGTTTCTTGTGAGCCTACTGATTGAATCCGGGTTGTATTGTATCAGTGTCCCTCTTCATTGGTTTATTTCATAAAGGTTTTCAGTAAGAACAATGAGGATAAAATCTTTTGGTGGTGTAAATTTATGGTGCTTTCGTGTATTTAGTTGGAGCAAAATGTTAAAACCTCCAACAATGTCTTTGTTCCCTTACACTTGTTACGGCATAGGATTTTATTTATTACTTAAGGGGTTTTTTCTGCTCTGCTCATGGTTGTTTCTGTAGAATCACCACTTCCTTTGCACAGACTGAGTACTCAGTCTTGCAGAATTAAACATATTTCTTATTCTTAGTTGTACCTTTCTTCCATCCTTTGTGGGATACCTTACCATCCCCCCAGTTGAAACTTTCACCCTATTCTGGGTGGACAGGTGTTGTATTTAAAAAAGAGAAGGTAGGATAAACCTTTTTCCAGTCCACATAATCAATAAGCTGCTCATCCATGGTTTCCTTTGCTGCCAAGTACAATATTTTTTCTCTCTCTGCTTGTGTCGGTCTTTGAAGATGAAATATTCTATCCATGCGACCTGGCCTCTGCAAGGCCTCATCAATTTGTTTGAGATTTCTTGTAGTAGCCATCAAAACAACCCCATCTTGTTTCTCAAATCTGCATAGTATATCAACCAGTTGTCAGTTACTACTTCCATATGAGCATATCTTCATTCTCAAGACAGTCAAAAGAAGCAAAGACTACAGCTTACCCATCAAGTTCCACGAGCAGTTGATTGATGAAAGTTTCATGATCTTGATTTTTGGTATGAATATATGTACCACGTACACCAGCAAACAGATCAAAATCCTCCACAAATATTATCACAGGAGCCTACAAATAGCAACAAACAAATCAGAAATGAGGAGACATAATCTAGGAATCAAAAGATCAACAAACTCATTCAACCAGACAGCTATACAAGTATACAGCATGCATAAAAAGAAAATAAGTTACAAAAAAGGGACATCAAAACAGGGAGAACTGGTTCTACTATCCAAACGATTTGGCCATTGGTCAAACCAGAAAAATAAAGGAAAAAATAGATGAGAGGTAGCAAAAGATTATCATACATTTGTAAGATAAATAAATGTGTTTAATGACAATGTTAATTTTTTTAGCATGCAAATTCATAGTGAAAGTTCAAAGTAAAAATATTTTTACTATTATTTCCAATTCAACCTGTCTTTGACAAGGTTTTCACTCCCCTCAGGTTTGGATGAAACAAAACCAGAAATGGGGCCAGTTGATGTTTGGGCCAGCCATTGCAGTCCGGTTCCAAGATTGCTGGAATGAACATATATATAAACATAATTTGACTAATATAACTATTACAACCAATGTATTACACATAAATTGACTGAATCAAGTGTATCAAGGCACAGTAACAACAAAGGCCAAATGAAACTGAACCGTATGAAGTTCATATAGATTTACTTATAATTAATAACTTATTTGACTCATAATTACAGAGATCAAAATAGTGAAAGATAAGAAGATAGAAAATAAATATTAAGGTGGTTTAAAGAGGATAACCAGATCTCTTGCTGTCTGAAACAGCTCACGAACATTGGAGGCACTTTGTCCGACCCACAGCCCAGCCTCCAATTGCTGAGCCTTAATTTCAACAACAGGCACCTTAGCCTCAGCAGCTATAGCCAATGCTAGAGATGTCTTACCTGTACCCCTCTCACCAACAATAAGAATACCCTGCAATACAGAAAACAGTTCCCAGAAGTTGATATAGGTATTTCAAACCAAAGTGTATAAGACCTTACTTATATGATGATGAATGGGTCAGCCATATGTCAGAAAGGCAGTCAACTACAAGTTTACATTGTTATGAAATATAATCATTAGAATTGAGAACAAATTACGTCTAATTCATCCCAAAAGCTAGCTCAAAAGTGGAAAATGGCCAAAGACTGCACATCAAGAGTGAAATTTGAAGCATTAGACAACTATATAAGACACAACGCGAAGACTAGGGTGAGCTAAGATAGCATGTCAAAGCTGAATTGGGAATAAAACGGATTTAATTAAATGCCAAAAGCTAGACCAAGGTAGAGGAGTAAATACCTATATTTTAAAACCTAACCAATCACAAAAAAAATCCGAAGTCCAATGGCTTGACTATAGATGAACTTCAACAGGTATTAATAAAATAATAATAGTAATTCAATGCTAAATAAAAACATATCAAAAAAGATAATAGCATAACTTTATAAACTAAAAACTTGAAAAAAAAAGATAATTTTTAGGTTCTTAACAATCAAAGTACACATAAAAGTTCAGATCAAATATATCATAATATCTATGTCTAAGTTTCAAC
The DNA here is from genome assembly GCA_030347555.1 of Lablab purpureus. Lineage (NCBI taxonomy): Eukaryota > Viridiplantae > Streptophyta > Magnoliopsida > Fabales > Fabaceae > Lablab > Lablab purpureus. The sequence goes on from CM059260.1 coordinate 29,686,051, forward strand.
AATACACAATAATATACTAGTTTACATTTAGAATAAAAAAGAAAATGAGAAATTTCTTTAGGTTGACTTTTTACTCTCTTAAAAAAATCATAATAATGTTGTATTGAGTGTTTTCCATTGACCCTCTAAGTACCATTTTTTTGTCAATTTTGACTTACTTTTACTAGTTTTACCAATTTTTTTACCTTTTTTCCCAGACCAATCATGTCATGCACTGAATAGTTGAACTGTTCATCGGCTTCCAAATCTTACCAATTACTGTGGTCCGATTTAAAAAAACAGACCTAAAATATTAAAGGACTCATGGAAACATTATTTATTGGAGTTTTGAAAATTTTACATCAACTAGTGATATGACAAAAAACTATGTTTATAAGTTAGGACAATTCTCACCCCATAAGTTAGCTTTTCAGGTTGAGTTTTGCTCAAATTCTAATATGATATTACAGTCAATATAATTGATTGTTGTTTACCTATTGGACCATCACTATTGAGTTGCTATCAAACCCTTAAAAATGTGCAATCCTGTAACCTTTACGCTCAAGATATCTAGTCCTCAAATGAGCAATTGTGTTTAAGATCTCACAATGGATTTTTCGTCAAACATAATGTGCTCATAGACCACAACAAAACAAAGTTGTTGAAGTCAACAATTGTCACTTGCTGGAAACAGCTCACACCCTTTTTCGTTGTAATATCCCACAACATTTTCAGAAGTATGTCATTCATACGACGTGTCATTTGATTAACTGCATGCTCTCATCGCTTCTAAACAATCAGATGCCTTATTTAATCTTGAATACAAAAAGGATCTTCATCCCATCCCCTTGCGTGTCTTTGGGAGTACATGTTTCATCCATGGTTTTCACTTTAAATAAAAATAAATTGCCTATAAAATTTCAAAAAATGTACTTTTTTCATCACTTTTGTCTCTAGAAAAGCTACAAATGTTTCTCTGAACAACTTCAACAATATCTGATCCTTGCTGATTCCACTTTCTTAAAAGTACTACTTTCTTTTCTTCCAACATTGAAGACAATCCTCTAAGGGTTCCACCTATACTTCCAACCTCACTTCTTGCTCCTGTTCTAGAACCACTTGTTATTCCTCAACCACCTCCATTACTCCCATATCACTGAAACATACTCACTTGACACCACCTCTGACAAATCCTCCATCATCATCTCTTACTCAAAATGTCCTTCCACCATCATTGTATGCAGCTAAACTTCCCTTATCACTTCATAAATGTATTTTATCCACTCGTAATCCTAATATTAAATACCATTGTAACTGTCTATCACCATCCTATTACTCTTTTATCTCTTCTTTGGCTTTTGTGTCTATATCATAGACTCAGGTGATGTCATGGATGACACAATTTGCAATAGGTGATGCTAGTAGAAATAATTGTGTTGTAAGCTAACAACACAAAGGAGCTTGTCTCCTTGCCTCCTAACAAATCCATTCTTGGGTACCGGTGGCATTAAAAAGTCAAGATAGCACTAGATGGCACTATTGACTGCTCAAAGTGTGCCTGACAATTAAGGGTTATATTCAAATTCTTGAACTTGATTATGGTGACAATTTCTTGCCTCAATTTGTCTTTTTCTCACTATGGTTGTCATTAATCATTGGCCTCTTCGTCAATTAGACATACAAAGTATTTCTTCATGGCAAGTAGCAAGAAAATGCATATATGGAACAACCACCCGATTTTACAATTTGTAACAACTCACATCTTATTTATGTTGGTTGCACAACTCCTATTTTTTGAAACAATCTCCTCGAGCATGGTTTGGTGGCTATCTCCTTTGCTCTGCTTGAGTTTGGTATGACTAGTGAAGTTGATCACTCGATCTTTCACCTTCATTCTCTATCTAGACTTTGCATTTACCTTATTGTATATGTTGATGGTGATGATTCTAACAAGATCCTTCATCTCATGTCTAATCTCCGCAACCAATTTCAAACTAAGGACTTGGTCTGCTCAAGTACTTCCTCAACATTGAAGTTGCCTAATCATTCACTACCATTGTTATTTCTCAACAAAAATATCCCTTCTGCATGCTTGGTTGTTGCCCGAGCAACACTTTTGTAGATTCTACTTTGAAGCTTCTTTCAGGTTAGGGGGAGTAATTGAAAGATCCTGCAAGATAACATTGTCTAATATGAAGACTGAATTACCTCATTGTAACTAGGTTAGACATCACATTTAATATTAGCGTGGTTGGCCAATTCTTGAAGGATCTATGTGATAGTTATTGGAAAGAGTTTGAAACCTCCAAAATACACTAGGTCACATATGTACGAGGACAAAGGCAAATCCAAAATTGTGTTATTTTGATGTTGAAATTCCAACTTCTGGATATTATGTTCTCATTGAAGTAAACTTGATGTCTTAGCAAAAAGTAGAAAATAGTTCTTAGATCCAGTGTTGAAGCAAAATATCATGTCACGGCAATAGTTGCTTGTGAGATTTCATTGTTGAGGCAACTCCTCCAACAATTAAAATTTGGAGGCACTCAAGGTACTAAACTCATGGACAATTGTATCAAATCCAATCTTTCATGAGCGGGTCAAACACAAAGATTGATTGTTACCTTGTGAGAAAGAACGTACTCTCAAGAGAAATCATCACTAACTTTGACTTGCAAACATGTTCACTAAGCCCCTTAAGGGATCCCATGTTGATACCATATGTAACAAGCTTGACTCATATAACATCCATATTCCAACTTGAAGAGGAGTGTTTGAGATATGATTTGATTATGTTAGAGATATGATATGATTTGACAAGGAAATATCCCACCAAATATTTCCCCTTATTAGGGATTATGTTTTTCCTTACTATTGTACATCTTCATTATAAATAAGAGTACTCACGTACATACACATCACACAATCACAAACAATCCTCTCTATACACCTAATGAGCTAGCCAAAATCGATTCCAATGATTGTCTATCTTTCTATACACGACTAAAGAGTGGAAAAGAGTCTCAAATCCTGTAAGTGTACGACAAATGCTCCAAAGGAAATATTTTGACCATACACTTAGCCAATGTGAGACCTTGTGTTCTTGACTTAAATGGATGAGCATGAGCCACCCAAACTATGGGAAGTCATCTAACTCCAATTCCATAATAGACTCAGAAAAAGTACAGCATATATGGAATGGTTCTAGCATAAAGCACTTCTACACATATAACATGTGCATTTGTGTCACCACAGAAAATATGGATGAATCTATTTTTCTATTGATTGGTTAACCAAATATGTTTACAGTTTGCAGTAATGGAAGATCACTGAAAGGTCAATCAGCACAGTGAAAGTGTCAAGGGATAAATAATTGACTAACAAAAACAATGCATTTGGTTGAAGGGGACGAGGCATTTTTTAATATTAACTTGTTTGGTTCAGAAATTTGACAGGAATTGGAAAATAACGGAGCCCAAATCTAAACCATCACCCGTCCAATATTGGAGAATTTGGAAGGGTAGGGAAGTGGTTTAAATTTTAGGATTGTACTAAATTACATCGAAATATTATCACACCTCCAAATCTCCTTCATTAGTTTGTACAAGGATACAATAGTATATTATTACCCATATTTCCCTTCCCTCCCCTTGCAAACCAAACAACAGAACCTTACTTCTCCTTAGAACCAAACGCAATAGGTACCGTTCAAGCAAGACAACAAGACAATGAAGAGCTTAAAAGAATTAAAGAAAAGGGGGAAACTTGTCAATGAATAGAATACCAATCTACCTTAGTCTTAATTTTTCAGTTGATCTATTATGAATAATAAATGATAAACTTGTGAAATTCATCGGAAAACAGAAGAAACTGACTCTGAATGAAGCCACACAGCAAAGGATGGAAGACGGTGACTTATTTCTAATCAGAGGGGAGGAGGGAGGGGTAAGCGAAAGAAAATTAACAAGAATTATATACTTAAAATCTCATAGCTTTTCTCACCCTTAACTGAACTAAATAAATAAACTTAACTTACGCAGGTTTGAGTAATTTCAAGGTTCCTTTTATTGAAAACAAGTTTTTTTGTGCATCAACTTATAATGGAGCAGGAAGAACCTAAAAGTTGATAAAGAAAGTTATTACATCCCAATATTGCAAGAATATATAGAATGAGAAAAAAAATCGTCCAGCAGTATCATACCTGAGGTGCCTGTGCACCCATTTCCTGGAATGCTCTTGGATTCTGCAAAAATGTCACAACTTCATTGATTTCCTCTTTCATAGACTCGACGCTAGCAAAGTTCTTCAATGGTATTGGTGGTTTCTTCACCCTCTGCAGAACAGCTATAAGTTTCAGTTGTTTCCTGGATGAGAGTATTATCCAGTATTAAAACAGAATAAAAAGTTCTCAAGTTTTAACCTTCATCTGTTCAAATGCAGTCTTTATGGGATCAATGCCATCCTTTCTCCTTTGCTTGATTTTTTTCAATTTTTGAGTAATGTAATACCTCTGCAAGATAGCCAAAAAGAGAGTAATAATACTTAATTAAATGTTGCACCATGGTAACATAAAACTGTGTACTGGTGTCCTCATTCCATCTAATATGATTAAGGAAACCAACAACTACAAATTATACTGGCTTAGGCCCACCCAATTTTTATTTTTTAGGTGTGGCTGAAACAAGAAAAACAATTACCATATTTGATGATATATCGACCACATGTTTTCCACATTAGAGAACTCGATAAAAATGAAATTGTCAAGAATCAACTCTCCTCCTAAAAGCTTAAGCTATAACATGCCCCATCACACAAGAGTCCTACAGACTAAAGTGCGGACAAACTAAGCCTCATTTTACCTTCTGAAACTTTAATTTAATAGATAGGGGTAATCTAGATCAAACTCACCTGGTGTGTGTGTATTCATCTACTGAGAAAAAATAAGAGGTAAAAACCCACACCCTAGGACCCTATAGACTGAGATACAACAAAGATCACATTTTATAAATCAACTTTTCCTAACATTCCCCCTCAAGTTAGACCATACAAATTGTATGCACCAATATATATATTCTAATAAGTAAAGAAGAACACCTAAACTTTAAAACATGTTCTGATTAAATTTAATAACCAAGAGGTCCAAAACAGAAGCAAAAGCTGCAACAAAACAACCAAAATCATCCCAAAATAACAAACAACCCAATCACCATGTCCAAAAACAACAAAGGAATCAAACAAAACAAGTTTTTAACCATATAACAGCAAAGCTAAAGACCAATTAATTCTAAAAACATATAAACATCATCTTCAGCAGCAATGACCCAGCATTTCATCCTCATCTGCATCACTTTCACTATTGTAGATTTGTTCCTCCTCCTCTTCACTTCCAGTCTATCGCTATTTTATTTTGCCTAATATATGAATAGGCTCCCTAGCCCTAGTTGCAGCTGCCACAGCTCCCCAAGTTAAATCATCAAAGACTACATCTTCTTGGATAGCTTCTTTACCTTCATTGGCCCTTTCTCCTAACAACCATTCCTTATTGTCATCAACCTCATTCAAGACAATGGAATTTGTCACATCTTCACATCAAAACGCTTCTCAAGTGATTGGTTATATTTTATATATATACCAAATCTTGCAATCTTTGGAGCTCAAGCCTACTTCTCTTTTTAGACTAAACCTATTTTATAATCCTAGAACTAAAAACATTAGCTTTCAAATTTTTACATGAACAATGCAAACAGATTGCAAAGCTGTTGTAGGAAGCCCCGCCAGAATCACCTTTGGATATGTACTTGGAGGCACCTCAAGTGGTCATTGAAAGTTGAGAGGTCTGATCATAGATGGGAGTGAGAACGGGCACATGAAATATATAAGAAAACTAAAACATTTGGGCCTGTAACAGCATTTTACATTTTTACCCTTAATGAAAACATTGTTCCTTATTCAAAAACGTTGCCCCTTTGGGCTTCTCCTTCAATCCCTTAGGTTTAGACAGCAACAGTGTTGTTACCTCCATGTGCGATAGTGTTGAGCGGCCAATCTGCTCCACCTCAGGCCAATGGCAGCGCTATCAACTACTATGGTATGCACCATGGGTGGAACATATAAATTGAATTCAGGGTCCTTTTAAGAATTTAGTCCAAACATCTATAAGTTGATCGCTGGAGTTAAAAAATTCAGTGTTGATTTCCTCAACCATCAACTTCTCCCAAACAAAAATGACAATCAACTTCTATATGTATTATGACAATACAAGTTCATTTTCTGAATTTCACAAAAAGTATAATTCTTGTAGTTGTTTGAGTCACACAAATTCACAAGTGACTGAAGTCATTACCCTATGCACAGCTCCATCCCTAGATTGAACAACTACATTTTGATTCTTGCTCTTCCAATAGATTATATTGATGGAAACTCGATATCCAAAAGTGGAGCAACAATCTATAGGAGATCCTACCCAGGTAGAGTATCACAATACCCAAAAATGTGGACAATTCCATTATTCTCATACAATAGCCCTTGTCTTAAGAGTCTTTTTGAGGTATCTTAGAATGTCAATCAGAGCATTCAAATGATAAATAAGAGGAGCCTACATAAATTAACTAACAACACTAACTACAAAAGATATTTCAAGTCTAGCAATAGTGAGATAAATGAGTTTCCCAATAAGTTATATATCACTCTAGAGTTAAGAAGGGTTCTCCTTAATATTCTGTCATTAGTTTTGAATTTGAGTCCACGTGACTATTGATGGGCCTATAGTCAATCATTCTTTCCAAATATCCAAAACATACTTTCTTTTGAGAGATAACAACGACATCCTTTGATTGAGCCACGTTGACACCTAAAAAGTATTCAAGACACCCAAGATTTTTGGTCTGAAAGTGATTTCATAAAGCCTTTCTAGCTGGGAAATTTTGGCAACATCATTCCCTGTAATAACTACGTCATCAACATATACACAATTAAGTAAATATGTTTCATAGGAGAAGTATGATAATATAAAAACCGAATGATCTATTTCACTAAATTTCATACCAAAATCCTACACAATGTAACCAAGCATCCCAGTCCAATCTCTTTGAGACTTTTAAGCCCATAGAGAATTGGCACACTATAGACACCAATCCACACTCCCCTGAGCTACAAACCTAGGGGATTGTTCCATTTACATCTCCTCCTCCAAGTCACTATTAAGAATGGCATTTTTTATATTCAACCAATGATGAAGACTTACCTAATTTTGATAATTCTTGGGAAGTAGCAGCAGTCATTCAACAACAATTTCCTTCCACCTTCAAGACAAGGTAAATTTTGAAGGAAAGGGTTGTTAGGACTCCTGTAAATAGTGAGGCAGTAAATGGTAAGGTAAGTAATAGACTTCTTCATATGCTAAGGTGTACATGATAAAGAATAAGAAAAGAGGAATGACTTGGGTGCAATATATGGCATGAATGGTAGCAATTGGTTTTGTAACTAACTTTGCCAGATGGCAAGGTTAGAGAGGGGGTGTAAGGAAATATTGATTCTGTTGTAGATTGCATGGGGGAATATAAGTCTGGGAAGATGTTGTGTTAAAGCTGGAGAGGGATAGGTCACTTGAATTACCTGGTAAACCTTTTGTTTGTTTTCTTCCATTTATGAAAAAATATACAGTGGGGAGGAGTTAGATACTACACTGGTATCGGCTCTATTCCTCAATATTCAGTGACATTCTTGCCTATTTGTACTGATACCAGTTCTTACAGACAACCATAATGCAGGACTTTGGAACATTCCAGAAAAGAAATAGCGCGAAAATCTTACTATGTATCACCACCAAAATGCAAACCCACATTTTTGTCAGCAGTCAGTAGACTAGACATTTTATATTGCAAATTAAAATGCCTTTTTGAAACCTGAACACATTTTTGCCAGTCCAGTCCAGTAAGCTAAAATGAAATATCCTACAAAAAGATTGTGGCACCTGAGGTACCTCGACATTTTTCTTTTCAACCACAAGCAATCCATTTAATTTGAGTATTACACAATATAATATCAGAATACAACCATCAGAAAATTAGGAAGAAATTTTTAAAAAAAAATAGCATACACCAGATGCAAGGATATATTATTGAAGAGAATAAAGAAATACTAAAATGGGAAGCAGATGTTCTACTAGGTAAGGAATCATGATGGTTGAGGGCACAAAGTCAGGCAATATGTCAAGGATGCCGAAGCAGTAGCAATAGTGATTCTGGAATGTGTTCAGGGTGGCACATGATGTGACAGTAAGTGTGATCAAGCTACCTGAGGCGGTTGTGAACTAGTGATAACATAACCCAAGACGTATTGAACGTTTTCAGAATTTAAATTATGCAATAAAATGTGTCGCCACAACCAGAAGTAACCTACATTCATATCAACATTAGTCAGTAGACTTTTTATATTGCAAATTATAGTTTTTATTTAAGACCTGAACCCAATTAAATTCAAATAAATGATTTTTTTATCAGTCCACTCAGCAAAATTGAAATAGACTGAAAAATGATTGCAGCTTCTACAGTATTTTTTAAGACTTTCATTTTCAACAGAAAGTGATCATTTAAATAGAGAATAATATTAGTGCAACATAATACGAATCCACAATACAGCATAAACTTGGAATTAGTAGTGGCCACATAAACTAGGAGCAGCGTTTTAGGAATTCTCCAAACAGTGATGAGATAACCATCAGAAAATTATGCAGAAATCTAAAAAATAACATACACAAGATGCAAGAACAAACTTATACCACTCGCCGCAACTTCCGCCTATTTGGATCCCTTCGCAAAGGCCCAAACCCAAGAAGCCTAGGAAGTCTTCTCCTCATAAATTTGACCACATGAAACAAAACAAATCCATATATAGCAGCTCTGACAAAAAACCAAAAAGTCCGTGAAGTTTCCTCTTCCTCGTCTGTTGATTGTCTGGATTTAAAATTCAATTCTGCCTCTGATTGCCATTTCAAGTACCATGTAGTGTCAACTGTCTGATATATTTCCTCTGGCCAAGCCATCCCCAATTGTATCCTCACCTGTATCATAATGACAACAAAGGCTTAGCAAATTTATTAGTTAAAACTAATAACCTCAATCACAAATGACAAGCTCTGAGTTCAACAATACCGGGTACGGGACTAAAAATTCCACAATAGGAAACACCATCACCACCATTATGTCATCAGTTGTATCCTTAATTTGGGTAAAGATCCAATTTTTTGCATATGTGACAAGTCTTAAATTCCACAGTCCACTCAAAATCCCATGAGACACTCTTAATATCAAGAGAAGCTGTTGGCGGATATTCAATTCAGAGAAAGGAATCCACATTAGATGAACCGCTGTTGGAATATCACATGCAAGCATTTTCATATACAGCCCATCAAATCCCCCCAAATCTTCAAAATGCATTTCAAATTCCTGAAAGAGAAAGCATATTTAACAATCACCATACAAGAAATAAAGCCAAAAAAAATTTATTGATAAGATAAAGAATATATAAAACTACAACCTTTATGTCTACATAAAATTCTTTGTCCTCCCCTTTTAATACAATATACATGGCACCCCAATCATGCCTAATGCGAACATACTCTATTAGCTTTTTCGACACAGCATAAGGAACAGCCACTGGATCCATCTCCCATCTCTTCTTCTCTTCATTATACCAAGTCCTTGAAACTACTCTGTCACGGTCCAAAAGAATCCGTTCCTGCAATGAAGAAGTAGTCAGTAGTGAAAAGAAAAATGCAATGCCTGATGACCAATAACAACAACCAAGCATTTTCCTGCTTAATGCCTAATAACAAAAGGCAACAAAAGCTTCAAATCAAACATCTGGCACAAGAATATGTGAACAAGAATATATCCATTATTAACACCTCACAAAAACACATTAACTTCTGATTTATGTCACTCCATTGATATGACTAGAGAAAAGTCACATGAAAAAAAACCACAGCAACATGCAAGATAATTATTAAACAAGATGATTTTGAAACTGCAAATCATCTTTTTTTTAGCTTGTCCTTTTGCATTTAGATTATGGACTTGGCTTCAAAGCATCACGGATCAGCAGCAGAATATTTCAACAATTAAGACAATTATACATCCCAATAGGAATTGGAGTAATTTGGAGCAGCAGTGACGCTATCTGCTGTTACTCATATAGTGGCAGAAATTTGGAATAATATAAACAAGATTAAATTTGAGGGGCTTCAAATAATATAAACAACATGCAGAATGGTTGTGTAAATAGCTGTATCAATATATGATGTGAGTAAAAGTAGGAGGCAGTTATTAGGTAGTTTGGATAGGGTGAATTTTTGTAGGAGTTTCTCAACCCTGGGACATAATTATTGCTGTAGTTTCTTGTAGAACTCTGTTCAATCATAATATACATCACTTTAATTGGTACTCTATGATACAGTCTATAGCATCAATGAAGAAATACAATGAAAAAGAGAAATGGAACCTCCAAACCTGTCTTTCAGCCACATATTGTCGGCCAAACTCAGCATCTTTTATTAAATTCTGTTTTAAATTTGCCTTAGCTTCTTCACGCCATTTCTTCCAACCATGGTACAGATGGAGACCAACAGCTTTGGGAAGCACAACCTCCTTATTTCCAAATATCCACTTTAACTCAACTTCAGGAAAACCCTTAACCACATCTTCTTCTGGTGAGTAAACAATACTGCGTTTTTCCTTGCCAAACTTCTTCATTTTTTTCCTTATCTGAGCCTCTAAATTCCTTTGCTTCTCCCTGGAATCTTTAAGAACTCTTTTTAAACGTTGGGCAAAATTAATAGAGTCTTCGTGAAAGAATGGCCCAAGATCTTCAACATCCAAAATGCTAGGAAGAATTATTTGTTCTGCATGTTTTCTATGCACGGTTTCCAAATCTTTTTGAATGACAGATTTTGAGAGCCTGGTAACGGAGCCAGTAGGCAAACTGCAACCACATAACAAGATGTTCGCATAATGACATACAAATTCAATGGTATTATGATAAAACTAACTCACATGACAACAATTGATAATACTTGAACAATGAGAAGAAGAAAATTGATTCAATTGAATTGATACTAAACCAGTACAAGAGAGTGTATTATATAAAACTCTATCACCCTAGAAATATTAACAGTAATTAATAAAAAATCTGTTTCCTTACAGTATTGTAATAATTACTATAATTGATAATATCTCAAGTAGCTCAACACTCTCCCTTTGCAGGTGAATGAATATTTATGATTCCAAATTGCATATAAAATCACGAAACCATTCCAGGAACCCTTTTGTAAACAAAAATGCCAATTGGAGTCTGAATTGGACATGGGAAGTCGTTATGAGACCATAATCCAGTTTTTCTTTTATGAAGAGCACCTCCTATCGGTGACAAACCCAGCATAGTTTGCTTCAGTATACATTTCCAAACTTCATTTTCCATCCTTCTTGAAAAACAACCCCTTCTTGTACTTCTCTTTAGATATTGAAAGATTCTAATCAAAGTTAGTAAAAGTCACTCTTGAATCATGCATGAACTGATTGACCACACTCACAGCATAAGCTATGTTAAGTCTGGAGGGTCAAGTAAATGAGCTTTCCTATAAGGATGTGCTTTTGTTCTATAGGACCTCTTGTGCCCTTACAATCAATCTTACCAATTTCTCTAAGATATAGATCATATTTCCTTTAGGAGATAAAGATGCCCCTTTTCGAGTAGACAACATCTATCTCAAGTAAGTACTTCAATTTTCCTCGATTCTTCATCTCAAACTAAGCAGCCAATTTTTCTTTTAAGATCAATTTTTCATGTCTATCATCCCATGCAACAATCATGTTACCCACATAGACCAATAAAAGGGTAAGTTTCCCACTTAAGGAATGTTTGATAAATAGAGTAAGGTCACCTTTGCTCTGTCAGTATGCCAAGGAAATCATAGCCTAACTAAGTCTCCCAAACCACGCATGGGTGACTGTTTGAGTCCATGCAAGGTGTTTTTCAGCCTGCACACTTTATTCATGTCTTCAATAAACCCAAAGCCATGTGGAATCTACATGTAGTCTTCTTCCTCTAGATGTCCATGCAAAAAGGCATTTTTTTACATCAATTTGTTGTCAATGAAAGGATGATTCTGAATGTATTCATCTTTTTCATTGGAGCAAATGTCTCCTCATAATCAACGTCGTGAGTCAAATTACATCCTTTTGCAACTAACATTACTTTGTAACAACCCAATGTACCATCAAATTGATACTTCAAACTATAGATTCAATTGCATCCTACAACCTTTTTATCATGTGGTCTATCATCAAACTCCCAATTCTGATTATTTTCTAATGCATCCATCTCTTCATTCATGGCTTGAACCCAATTCTTAACCTTCGATGCTTCTTGAAATGATGTATGGACTCTAATTGCATAATAGTAGAGAGAAAAGTAGAGTTTTGTACAAAAAGGTGTTTTAGTGGACACAAATTGAGAAATAAGCAGGTCATCAAGGCAATAAGCATATCGTCAAGGTTAGAGGTTAGGCTCACAGTTATTATTAAAGGAATTTTTTAAAAATGTTCAGAAATAGCAACACTTACCTTTGACTTAGACGATTGGAGTTGTTTTTGAACTAGGTTAGATTTCTTTTGTTTCCTCTGGTATTGAATATAGAAGAGACTCTTTAAACAACTAATACACAAGGTTAATCCTGACTCAAGAACATATTTGCTCTTATCAAAAGCATCCTTGTGAGGTATATAGGGGCAGTATCAATATGATAAGACTTTTTCACCAAAGAGACAAAAGACGACTCAAGTGACTCAAACGACTAAGCTTCTATAGAATTCTCTCCCTGAAGTTGAGGATGCATGTAAAAGGATTGTGCTTCATGAAAAGTGACATCCATGGATGGTAAAAATGATATATTTTCTCAAGGACATAAAGTGATAGATGTCCTAGACAACGATGGCCAAAATTTAAAGGATAAGTAGTGCAAGATTCAAGAATGGGAGATAGACAGTCATTTCTTTACTAATACTAGTTCCCAAGCCTTAAAGTAATATAATCCTCCTTGTTCCTTTACAACTCCAATCGTGCCCTGCATGGCCAGATCCAAAAAAACACAATGAAGGAAAAAATGTTACATGATTGATTAGGTCATAAGTAAGTTTGTGGACAGAAATAAGGTTATTAGAAAGTTTTGGAACATGAAGTTCATCTTAAGGATAAGAAAGGGTAGAAGAGACATTGTGTCATGTCCAGTTATTGCGAATGAGTCCCATTAGCAGTAGTAATGTGGTTACCAAAAAGAGAAACGTAATGATAATTAAGGAGAATAAGGAGTCATATGACTAGTGGCACCAAAGTTGAGAATCCAAGAGTCTTCACATATAGTTTTAGAAACTTAAAAGAGAAGTTGGAATAATTACCATCATGATTAGAGAGCAAGTATCAAAAGAGGGTTTACTGAGAGAATCCATTAGTCTTTAGCTGTTGAATTTTAGTTCAAAGAGAAGGCACTCCTTCAACTAGCAAATATAAAGGAGTTTTTGAAAATCAAAAATTGCCTTCATTGACGATTGGCCCTTCGATTAGTCCAAATGAATAAGAACCTTCTCCTTTCCATGTAGCTTGAAGGAAGTCTCCTTGGTGTGCCAAAATTTCTTACAATGAGAGCACCAATGGTCCTCCTTGCATTTTGTTTCCAGCTTCACATTCCTAGGGTTTGAGATCCCAAATTTAAAAGCCTTCCCAAAAAGCAAGGTTGTTCCTTCATTGAGCGGTTGATTCATCATGACCATTCTCTAAGTCTCCTTACCCGGATAATATAGAAGACTTCAAAAAGAGAGGGAAGTCTTTCCTTGCCAATAATTTGTGCCCTAACAAGGTCATATTCAAGATTCAATCCAGACAAGAACTTAAAAATTTGAGACCATTCAACAAACTAAGTCAGAGTAACAACACCCATACTACGTTAAAGTTTCAAAATTTGATACTAGTCCAATTACATCTCAAATGTCTCGAGTAGTGGAGTAGAGCATGTAGTTTCAACTAATCTTTGTAGTCATGGAACCCCAAAGTCATGTTATGATGTGAGAGTCATTATTGTCCCAAGTTGGAAAATTATGATTATGTGACCTCTCCTTTGATATGGTTAAGCCTCCCCGTACCCTTTATGTGCACTTAATGAATTTGGCCCATTAGAGGTAGTTTCATCCACTGAGATTATTATCTTCGAGTAGATGCAGAAGATCAACATTACTTAATAGGAAAATGTTAGAGGATGAACTTATTGTCATGCTAGAAGATTTATATATATATATAATAGGAACCTAACACATCAAGAGCATGAAAAGAAACAAAACAGTTCACAATATAAAAAAAGTAACAGCCATGTGAACAGTGGTGTCAACTATAGCGTGAACAACAGCATGAACAAAGAGAGGAGGCACTCAAATCGAGTCAAATGGACAAAATAGAGGCTGATCAGAAACCACCGCCATAGGGCAACTCTCACAACATAAACAGCGGCAAGAACAGCAAGCAGATGCATCCTCACGAGCCGACAAACAGTGGCACGTAAGGATGTGCATGAGCACATGTGGGACATCCTTCAGAGGAGCGATGTAGGGAACTGGCTGGTCTGGGGACAACAAACCTCTTGGCGTGGTCATTGGTCAGAATAAAAGTTCTGGCAACAAAGATGGCAGCAAAAAAGGCAGAAAAAACAATGACAAACAACTTGTTCAGGAAAAGCAAAAAAAGAAAAGGAGATCCAACTAAGGCGGCTACGGTTTAAGGGGAAGCCTAGCCCCAAAGATATCGGAGCTCTAGTACCAAATTGATAATACTTAAACACTAAGAAGAAGAAAATTGATTCAATTGAACTGATACTAAACCAGTACAAGGGAGTACATTATGTAGAACTCTAACACCCTAGCTCAACAAGAACATTATGCAACAAATAAAGTTGTTCCATCCAAAATTGACAACGAAGTCCAGCTCAAACGAACAGATTAAGCTGACAACAGTGAAATATGCTTTATTTGCAGATTTGCCAATTCAAACAAAATTTCAAGAGATAAAATCCATCATTATCAAAATTTAAAGGCATTTCCTCTTCTATTGAGTCCCTGAGCCAAGTAAAACCGAAAAAAGAAAAAAAAACAATAATAATAATGTTAGTTTTAGTAGCAGGAGTGTGAAGAGGTGGAAAACAACCCGAAATCTTCAAACGTTAGAGAAGTTATAGCCTGAAAATTCTAATATCCGTCCTGGACACAAGTAACACAAAAAACCTCACCCGCATCCTACCCTGATCTCCTCGTTCATCTTACTATGAAGACAAGACCAGAACATAAAATCGCTCTCAGAATTAACGAATACACATACAAACACATCACAATACAAAACGCATTCATTCAAGTTATCAAGACATGTGACCTTTCGAAGCCCTTGCGTCTAATTTCCTGTTTAAACCTCTCCACCAGCTGTTCACACTCCCTCTCTACGAAATTGATTTCCCTCACTCCATAACTCAACGCCACCGTCTCCTGCCTCGAAATCTGGTCCTCGATTTCCCCAACTCTCTCCCAAACCCCATTGTACTCATTCTCCATCTCTCCCACAATCTCCTCCAACTCCTTCATCCTGGCCTTCTCCTTCTCATTTGCCACCGCCTTCGCCTTCAATCCATCGTACTCCGCCGTAGCCTTCAATATCGCGCCGAGAATCTCCCCAGACCGTTTCCACAACGCCTTCTTCTCTTTCCTCAACTTCTTCAACGCCGGGTAGAGCCTTCTGTCAATCTCTTTCCGCATTTCTTGCTTCTTCGATTTCACGGCCTTCAACGCCACCTCCACCTCGCTTGCGTCACCATTCCCCTTCCTAGCTTCATCTACGGCTCCCAACAAAAACGACACCGTCTCCAACAACTTATCGGTACAGTCCGAATACTCGTGACTCTTCGCTCTCTCTTTCTCTTTCTCGACGCCTCTCTTTCCGAATACACTCCAGGGGAGTGCAATTGCGAGTGCGGGCGGAGGAGCATGGAATGCGCCGAGCGCGGAGAATCCAACGGCGAAGCAGAACAGCGCGCGAGCGAGGTGTTTCAAGAAAGCGTCGTCGCCGGGAGAGGGCGCGAGTGTGGTGGACTTGGCGGCGGAAGCGACTGGCGGAGTGTAGGTGATGGGAGCGAGTGAGAGTGGGGCTCGTGGTGTTCGGCGGGAGTTGGAGATGAGTGTTCGGACAGGAATGGAGCGAATGGAAGTGAAGAGAGGGCGGTGGGGAAATTGAAGTGGCGAAGAAGAGATAATGGAGTCCATGAATTTGGTTGAGTTTAAAGAAGGGGAACGGAGGAAGAAGATACAGACATTGAATTGAATGAAGTGAGAAATGCTCTATCCTGCCAGAACTGCAGGAACAGCAAAGGGGATTGATAAATGGGTTATTGGGTTTTAGCCAATACAGCTTGCAGGCTTAAGACAAAAGTATTAGCTAGTGAGTAAAATAAAATGCTAAAAAGTATAGGATGGTCGTGTCCTTCCTGAACATATAAATTGTTTGGCATTAGGTCTCTAAGAGTTTATAAATTAAAAAAAAATCATTAAAAATGGTCTTG
This sequence comes from Lablab purpureus, assembly GCA_030347555.1. Taxonomy (NCBI): domain Eukaryota; kingdom Viridiplantae; phylum Streptophyta; class Magnoliopsida; order Fabales; family Fabaceae; genus Lablab; species Lablab purpureus. The sequence continues at coordinate 29,702,672 of CM059260.1, forward strand.
TGTTCGTTATAAGGTGGATAGACACTCACAAATGTTGGTTGATGTGTAAAATTAAATGATAGTTTATGTTTTCATCAGGATTTAAGGATCAATTATTTATTTGGAGGAAAATTATATAAATTGTTTCATAAAACCAATACGGATGTACACGAAAAGAAAGTGAGAAAAGAAAGTGCAAAAATTGAAAAATAAAATAATAATAAAATTAAAAAACAAAAAATGAGGGAAAATTTTTGCGGCACACTAACACTTCCATATTTTAAATTATAAACATATTATATTGTAAAGATATTTTATTATAAGAATATTAAATTAATAAAAATATTATATTATAAAAATATTTAATTATAAAAATATTATATTATAAAGATGTTCAGTTATAAAAATATTAGATTATAAAGATATTTAATTATAAAGATATTAGATTATAAAGATATTATGTTATAAAAATATTCAATTATAAAAATATTAGATTATAAAAATATTTTATTATACATGAGATTATAAAGATATTATATATTATATATTATAAAGATATCATATTATAAAGATAATACAATATAAAATAAAAACGGACTAGTTAGGTAGTTTGTTTTCACATACCTCTATTCTCTCTGCCTCTATCCTTTCTATTCTCTCTATCTCTATTCTTTCTATTTTCTCTATTCCCTCTCTACACTCTCCCTAAGGTTTTGATACTGAAATCCTAATGGTTTCTAGATCCAGAAGAAGCAATAAGAGGCTAACAGTGTAAGAAAGAGTTTTATCCGATTAGTTTTGTGAACGGGTAAGTCTAAGTCCGTTTATTCTTGAAAATTTTCTTTTGGAAAGTTTATGGTTTTTGAAGATTTTTCTCTATCAATTCTCTTTATGGGGAGATGTTATCCAGGATTTTGAGATAAAAGATGAGCTAAGGATTAGGATTGCAATTTTTCCATCCGAACAAGGAATAAACAAAAATCCAGGTTAGGGAAGTTAATGTTCAAAAATATATAAATTGATATTAAGAAAATTAATGTTATATATATATAATTAGTATGTTTTGTATATTATTGTTGTATTGAGTGTAATGTGTGAAAAACCTTGTTTTTGTATTATTTATGATGTTTAAGTTGATATTTGGATGTTTGTTGACAATCAGTGGAATGGAAATTTTGTTTGAGGGGTAGAAACGAAAGTTTTCTTTCCCAGTAGGCTTTTGGTCTCGATCATATTCTTGTTTATAAATTTAGATTATTATCTCTAAAAAAAATTGAGAAAAATTGATTGGTTATGTATGACCTATGATGTTTTTGTGTGAGGTCAAATAGAGTCTAGGGTTGGTGCCCATAATCTACCGATACGTTTATGTGAGGCCGAGTAGAGCCTGGGGTTGGTGCCCATAATCTACCGATACGTTTGTGTGAGGCCGAGTAGAGCCTGGGGTTGGTGCCCATAATCTACCGATACGTTTGTGTGAGGCCGAGTAGAGCCTGGGGTTGGTGCCCATAATCTACCGATACGTTTGTGTGAGGCCGAGTAGAGCCTGGGGTTGGTGCCCATAATCTACCGATATGTTTGTGTGAGGCCGAGTAGAGCCTGGGGTTGGTGCCCATAATCTACCGATATGTTTGTGTGAGGCCGAGTAGAGCCTGGGGTTGGTGCCCATAATCTACCGATATGTTTGTGTGAGGCCGAGTAGAGCCTGGGGTTGGTGCCCATAATCTACCGATACGTTTGTGTGAGGCCGAGTAGAGCCTCGGGTTAGTGCCCATAATCTACCGATATGTTTGTGTGAGGCCGAGTAGAGCCTGGGGTTGGTGCCCATAATCTATTGATATGTTTGTGTGAGGCCGAGTAGAGCCTCGGGTTGGTGCCCATAATCTACTTATGTGTGTTAATGAGATGTTTGGTACCCGGGGAGGTACAATTTGCATTTTAGGTGGTGAGCTATGCTAGAGCAGATTCAATGAGATCCCAGGTTCCACTGGTAGTCCCAGTCACGTAGACTAAGATGTCAAGTGGTGAGGAGCCGATGGGGGATGCTGAAGACTTGCTCTGAGGCTACATTGAGGTAGGCCAGGGCCAGAGTAGGGTTGACAGTAGTCCTACCCTGTGGGGAGGGTGCTCAGAGTGTTATTGTGCCGGTACAGTAGCCAACCACAAAGTAACACACATGTGTCAGTCTCTGAATTCAGGCATAGTAGCCGTGTCTTTCAGAAGATGTTTTCTTTTTAGGACATGTTGAATGTGCATGAGAATGTTGTGAGTATGTGTATTACATAATAATATGATCTGTGTTGTTACTTTTCAATTATTAAAGATGCATTAAATTTCAAAGCATTTAAGTATGTTCTATGATGAATGTGCATGAGAATGATATGATGATGAATACTACATGATGTTATTATTTTGTGTTGTTATATTTTTGAATGATTAGCTTACCCTACAATTGTTGATTGTTTGGCCTGCGATGATCGTGTTTTGCTACACGGAGCAAATATCTTAATAGGTGAGCGGGATGCTTCAGAGTCCCAGGATTATATTGGATAGTAGTTATACGCATATATTTATATATGTTTTTATTTCTTATAATAGAATTTTGTACTAGTAGAGATTCCCTTTTATATTGAATACAAATACAAATTTTATATATAATGTGTTTTATTATCAGTTAATACAAATTACGTTTGCATACTAAATATGATAAAAATAGCGATTTCTTGGGTCGTTACACTTTACAAAAGAGCGAAGATTTACGAAGAAAGGATTAAAATATAATAAAATATTATATATAATCGATTAATCGATTATGTAAACTTGTATAATATTTTATTATATTTATATTATATTATATTATTTATTTATTATTTTTATTATTTAATATAATTAAATAAATATATTATTATAAATAATAAATTTATTAATAGTAATAAAATTTAAAAAAAAATGTTTAATAAAAATAAAATATTAAAATTATGAATAATAATAATAATCAAAATATTATAATAATTATTATGTTATACCATTATTAATTTTATATTACAATATATAATAAAAAATATGTATAAAATATATTAAAAGATTATTTTTAATTAAAAATTTAATTATAAAAATAAATTTGTATAATAATAAATATTAAATGAATAATAATAATAATAATAATGTAAATAAATTTGAATAATAAAAATAATATTAAATAAAATATTTTATATATAATTTAACATTTAATTAAAAATTAATTTTTATATATTAAAGATTTATAATAATTTTTTATTTAATTTATATTTTTATGTTTAATTTATATTTTAAGAAAATTATTTTTCATATTAAATTACTTTTAAATAAATTATTTTTTAAAATATATTAATATACAATTAAATTTAATTTATTACATCAATCAAATCATTCACAAACTTTTATAAACTTTCTTTTCACTTTTTCTTATCTTTCCCTTAAAACAAACAATCTTACTTTTTACTCTCTTTCTTCTCAAATCCACTATTTTCCTTTCCCTCAAATCTTTCTTTAAAAAGGAACAAAACCTAAAAGAGATTCTGAATTTATGTAAAAACTCGTTCTTATAAATATTTGAAATGAGAGTTTGCTAAAGTTGTGAAAATATTAATTTGTTAAGTTTAAAAGGTCGTATATAAGATTTATAGTAAATTGATTTTTTTTTCATTTATCCCAAACTACTATTTCTCTAAACATGTTATTGTTTTGTGTGTGTGATTTATGGACACAGGATGTAGCCTATGTTTGTAATGGTAGCTTTGTTTATTAAGTTTAATATATTGAGAGTAATTTAAATAATGTATCTCTTTTCATTTTCTTTTTCATTGAAAAATGAGATATTTTAAGATAAGAAAAAGTTAATCTATATTTACGTTATTTTTTGGTTTTGAGTTTTAAAAAATTAAGCATATTGGAACTCATACTTGTTTATTATATATAATATATAATTATTGAAATTTTGATTAAATGGTTGACTCATATTCGAATATTAAAGGTTAAATTATTGACATGTCATTTGTACTAAAAAATTGAAATTGTGTGAGATTGAAATGTTATGTTATAATATGGACTGAGTGATAATAATGATGATAAATATGTATCTTATTTTTTAAATTTGAAATTTGATTTCAAAGTATAAAAATTGGTTTGGAATTTGATTTTTATGTTTGGTGATCATTTTGAGAACTTAAAACATTTGAATCAATATATTTTTTCTTGGAATTGGACTAATATCAAAATGATTTGAGTTGAAAATTCTAATTTTTTATTAAAACTTTTGTTTTGGTTGTTGATATTGGCATACATTGATTTGAGTAATAAATTTGTTGTTGAAGTATTAAAAGTGTTAAATATTCAATTTTAATATATTGTGTCCCATTCAAGTAACCAAATGTATCTTGAGCAATGAAATTGATCTAGTTAGCAATTCCTTGTAGTTTAATTAAGGAAGAAGTTAAAAGTTTTCTATTTTATTTGAGATCATTTATATAAAATATTTTAAAAAGTTAACTTAATTTATTTATTGTTTATTTTATAAATACAATGATTTTGTGTGTATCTGCATGTATTTTTTAAAATCTATATAAGAAAAAATTATAAATACATTTATATTTTGTACTTTTGATTTGTAATGAATAATACATATATATATATATATATATTGTGTTTTAATTGTTTTAATTTTAAAGAAAATATGGATAAACTTAATTTTACTTTAAATAATTTTGATTAAATGTTTATAATAAAATATTAAAATATGAATATATTTAAGTATTAAGTTTTAACATACACAATACCCAATTACATTTCAATCAAAACTCATTTATTATCATTAGAAGTAACCGCATTGTAAACAATACACGATTATTTAATTAAAAAAATATTTGATATCTAAAAAATACTCCATTTATATTTTACAGTAATAATTTAATTAATTGAACTTAATCATATTACACAGTTTTCCTTAATAGACGAACCAACATAAAACTATAAAACATAAATATTTATTTATCCTTTAACTCTCTTTCATATTATATATGAATATGATTGAACCATAAACTAACCTTAAAGGATAAATATTTTTAAGAAAAAATTTATAAAAAAATCTTAACAATAGTAGATATACCTAATTACATTGACATCCTGTATGAAAACTGACATTTTCTAAATGACAACAAGATTAATAAATTCAAAACTTCTTAATAATACCACATATTTTAAAATTATTAAAATTGTTGTTTTAAAAAATAATTTTTGCAGTAAATACAATAAACTTTATTTATCATAACAAAACACATTTTAAATAATATTCATAATAATAATAATAATAAATACAGTGTTCATAATACTAATAATAATAATTTTAAATTTAAATAATTATGTTTGTTTTTGTTATAGTTTATGTTTTTAATTTACACATTTCATATATATATATATATTATTTGTTGGAGACTAAACAGATCATATTAAATTTTAATTGATTTAATATTTAAAACAACATGTCTTTGATAGCAAATATAACTAACTATTCATTTTAATTTAATTTATTAATTTGTTAAATTAAAACATTTCCAATTATCTTAAAAGTTGATAGTTTTGTATCTTTAAAATACTACATACACATAAAAATGTAAAATTTAAATCCACCCCTGTATAGCTGGGATTTAAAAACTAGTCTTGAAGTCAAGTTTCATGTTTAAAACATCACTAGATATAAGTTGATAATTATGTAATCTGTATATAATCTTTAAAATACTAAATACATATGAAAATATATAATTTAAATAAATCCATACGAGAGTTTAAAATATAATGTTTAAAAGTTTTATATTGAAATATTGTGAATGAAAAAATGTTGTGGAAAAGGGAGAGTTGCTTATAGCATATATGTGTTAAGGTTTCTTAGTGTGTTTCGCTTTTATTGTGTTATTTTATTTTGTTGAGTTAATTTTTATTTTTTTTATAATTTGCATTATTCTATATATTAATACATATGTGTGTGTATATATATATATATATATTGATTTTAATATATATTTATTTATTTTATATGACTTAATTTAAATTTGATATATTAAATATATTTAAATTTAAGATTACAGGTTGTCAAAGTCGAAAAAAAATGGATGTAAGAAGAAGAGAACTTAGAAATTACGAAAAATAAATAAATTATAAGAAACTATTGGGAAACAGACTTTTGGTGCCTCTATATATGTTTTATAGAAAAAAAATCACGCTTTTATATATGTTCTGAAAAAATTAACTCTATATATATTCTAAATAACTTTTTTATAAAAGTTGTTATATGGGAAAATGATAGTTACAATTTTTAAAAAGAGGTTAAAAAACTAATAATTATATTTAAAAAGGTTAAATAAATAAAAAATAGTAGTTAGAATTAATTTTAAAATTTAAATAATTTTTTTATTTAATTTTTAAAGTATTACTTAAGAGTAAAATATTTTTTTTTTGAAAGAGTAGTTAACAAAATATAACCATAAAAGCCAATTATTGTAGTATAAGGCTTTATAAATATCACTATTGCATGAGCATTACATTGTTAGCACCACTTGTTTGTAATTCAAAACTCTCATATCAATTGATAAAAATGTCCTAAGAAGCATACCACAACATTTGTAGTCTAACTTCAAAAACATAATTTGTTAAAGAAAAAAATCAACATACACACCTGACATTATATCACACACACGTGTATATATAATTCATAGATTTGAATGTTTTACAATAAGTATAAAACATAATAGTATTTGTCCACAAACTTAATTGCTCAATCTAATAATTTTAAATGCAAGTAATATTGTATGTATATCTTTGTTCCATAAATTTGTATTAAGATAGACAATAAAATATATTGTCTTCTATATTTCATAGTATATTTCTTAACTTTTACATGTTTATATCATATTTTGTAAATAGTATTTTTTTCATGTGACAATCAAGAGAATCTTGTAATAAATGTTCTATCATAAAATCTTTCTTAAAAATTATGTCTAAATTTCTTTATATCAACAATTCTTATGAGATTATTATTTGTCACCTTTGCATCTGTTAATATTGTCTTGACTTTTACTTAAAACATGATAAAATATATTTAACCTATGTCCATAAGTCATGTTGAGCATCAAAATATTTATTCAAAAATAAGTTTGCATTTAATATTACATGAACAATATTTATTGCACCCTTCAACATCTATAAGGACAAACACAACTTGAGAACAAATAACATCTCAAGACTCGCAATGCTAATACATGATTTATAACAACTATATTTTAATACCTCTATAAATAGAAGGCACTCTTTAAAAAGAAAGGTTATGAAGTCATAAACTTACGACTTTATAGAGATTAATAAGTTTTTAAGTGAAAAAACTTCCAATTTAACTTGTTGATATAACATTTTGGTGTTCTTTGAAAACCTTAGAGAGTGAACCTAAACCTTGTATTTCTCTTAGGACACAAAACCTTCTTTTAGTTAACAACTTCGTGATCTTTTAATAACTTTTCTTATAATCTATTGTTTTAGTAAAAAATGAGTGTACACTACTTAGGGTGTTATTTTGTTGTGAGTTATGCAAGTTGGCCTAATATGAATTACCTTAATTTACAAATTATGCAGAATGATACTAAACTAACTAGGGAGTTAAAATGTTAGACCTACCTCTTGTTTTTCTTAATAAGCGGACGATCCGACTCACATTAGTATTCCTAATATAAATTATTAAGGTTCACTCAAATGTTACACATCACCTAATAGATAATTTTTTTTATAAACATCTTCTACTTTTAAGTTATCAACGATAAAATCATAATAAAAATATCAAATTTCAAAATAAATAATATTTTAAATATAATTACAAACTTTAAATTTAGTGAACTAAAATAAATAAAAATTATATTTTTAAAGATAAACTATAAAAAATAAAAAACAAAATCGTGAATAAAGTATTAAATTTTAAAAGATACGATGACTAACACTGATAATATTATTTTAATGGAATGAATTTGTTGATAAAAGTGAATATACATTTAAAATATATATTTTATTATCAAAGTATTATACATAAAAATATTGATAGTAATAATTTTTTTAATATTAAATTTTTTAAGCATATTGTATTAAAATTATTAATATTAATTCTTTAAGCATATTTTATTAAAACTAGAAGAAAACTACTAAAAAAATGTTATTTTTACTTTATGTTAAATTGATGGAAATAGTTTAATAGTATGTTTGGATGATACAATTTAAGAGAGTAATTTATTTATTTGATAAATTAAAAATGCTTTTGAGTAAAAAATGACTTATTTGGATAAGAAAATTGAGATTTATGAATTTCGAGAAAGTATTTCAAATAATTAAAACAATAGAGTTTGAATTATATAAAAAATGAAGGAAATTGAAATTCTACAATTAAATCTGACCAGGTCATCTCAGACTGAGTCGGGTCTGCCTCGTCCCAAGCCGAGTTAGGTCGAGTTGATGGGCTCGTCCTACGCCAACTCAGGTATGACCTGCCCACAAACAATTCAAGTATGGCCTGCCAAGGACCAAGTTGAGTTGAGACTGCCTTGGCCTGGGTCAAGTTGAGTGTGTTTTAGATCGATTCGAGTATGATTTGTCCTTGGTGAGTCGAGTTGGGCCCGCTTCAAGCCCAATCGAGTTGGGTTTGTCTTAAGCCCAATCAAGTTGGGTCCATCTTAAGCCCAATCAAGTTAGGCCTCCTAGCGTTCACTTAAGTCAAGCTTCTCCAGGGTTTGGTCTGTCCTGGACCGAGTTGAGTTGGGCTTGCCCATAGTTGAGTTGAGTCATGTTTGCCTATAACCGAATTGAGTCGAAACCGTCTAGGGTCAAGTCAAGTCAAGTCGAACCTATTTGAGTCGAGTCGAGCCCACCAAAAGCCTAGTCAAATTCGGACTGCTTGGTCGGAGTTGAGTCAAACTTGTATTTGACTAATTTGAGTCGAGCCCATGCCTTGTTGAGTTTAGTCGGTCCTCCCAATATCAAATCGTGTTGGATCCGCTCAAAACTCAGTTGAGTTAAATCTTCATCAAGCCGAGTATAGTCAAACCTATATATCAAGTGAAACCCACATTAAGCTAAATCATGCATATATATTAAAAAAATTAGATTATTAAATATTATTTTAATATTCAAAATTTTAACTAATATTTTTTCTAAAATTTAATTTAAAAATTTTATATTTTAAAAAAATTCTAAAATTAAATTTCATTTTACAATAAAAGTTAATAAAATATTTTAATTATATTTTTCAAACAAACTATTTAAAAAAACGAAGAGAATTTAATTTTAAGTAATTTTTAAAATTTGAAAAACATGTTAAAGATTTAGTGTAAGGTTAATAATAAAATATTCAATATAAGATTGTGATTATCAAAAATAAAAACGCAAAGTAAAACATTTTGTTTTTAAATGAAATATTAAGACTTTAAAATCAATTAAAAAACTATTAATATATTGTTGTCAACAAAATTAAGTTCAAAATTTATATAAAAATATCATATTAACATGTTATTTTTATTATTTTATATCTATATGAAACTTCAAATGATTTTACCACAGACTAATAATTTAAAAAAATAGTTACAACTTTTATTTCCCTGTTAAGTTATTTAGCTTTCAAACACGTCATGTTCGCATGAAACCAAATGAATGATCAATTAGCAATTAAAATGTGTAGGTATTTCTCTACAGTAAATGTTTTTTGAGACCCTCTCATATTTGACTCATTGTGTTAATCCAAAACATTTCAGTCAAAGTATAATGGGGTTTTTGGTGCGTAGGCAATTAAAAAAATCCTGTCTTAATTGAATCTTTACAATCTGACTTTTGTCCTGGTTTGGAAGTGGGTGACTTGCAACAAAGCTTCTAAATTTATGTTTGAATCAATGTAAATGATTCTCTTATCTCTCACATTTCTTCTAGTCCCACTCAATTCAAACAGTTTCTTTGATTTGTTACATCACAAATATTTAAGAAATTATTTACTGCATTATGTGAAATTAAAATATATTTAAAAATTAATAGTTTGATTAATTATATACTTATCACAATCACTTAAATATTTTCCAGTTCTGTTTATATAAAATATTTCTTTTTCTGGCTACATCTCAACAGTTATTTCATTTTTATAACTCATATTATTTTTGTTTTCCACCTTACATAATACGAATTATTTTACTTACTCTCTTTTTTTATTATAAAAGTATAATATGAAACAATTCTATACTGTGGTGGTGTAATTCTAACATAATAAAATTATCGATATATAGGTGATCATTTTAATGAATCATAATTCATAACTGAACATACATGCATGTACAACCATTGATTTCATCTTTATTATGCAAATAGGATTAATAAAAAAAGTGCTTAAAAATTAACAAACTGATTTAAGTATTTTTTATCTCCAATAATCAGATTTAAGTATTAAAAACTAAATGAGGGAAAAGAAATATCTACGGCATGAATGGATCGAGTCGCTGCCGGTTTCGTTTTAAGAAAAGAAAACAGGAAGCTTTTAAAAGGGAACCATTTTTTATTTTTGTATCTTTTTTCTCCATCTCCCTCCTTTCAATTCAACGGCGCGTCCCTATGCCTCTTCAAATTTCGCCCCAAACATCGAAACAGTGTGACTCGGGAGAACACACACTATACCCGACTCATATTTGAACCTTGTCCTTCCCGTGCCCTTAAGATCGAATCATCTCGCTTTTTGAAGGAGGTTCCCACCTAATTCCCTTTCTCTATCTGTTCCTCTTTCTCACTCTTTCATATTCAATGCAAACTTAGAGATCCAGAAGCCATTTGCCCCAACTACAGCTCTGCTTTCCTCTGTTTCCGCTATTAAGGTACTACTCTTAGATTTAGCGTGATTCAGAATAGTTGCTTTTAATCAATGAATAAATTGCATTGCACAAATGCCGGTTCTGTTGATGGATGCATAGTTAGCTATCAAAGGTTACTTAATTAGGTTTAGGATTTAGTCCCAATCGCTGAGCTATTGTTGTTTAACATTAGAGTAAAATTGTAGATGGAAAAAACTTGTTCACGTGCAACGTGTTACTGAGAAAATTTGATATGATTATCCTAGGGCTTGGCCCGGCCGTTGCAGCCTGCTTATTTGACACTTAACTGTACTCTCGAACTCATTTTGACAGGGTTCTATTTCCTTTTTGGAGTTAGATTTTATGAGAAAGCAAGTCAATTGTGAAAGATATAGTGTAAAACATTGACGATAGTTTTTGAAATCAGGGTCATATATATTAGAGCTTATAAGTCTGCCTTTTTGGTGATAGTGAGTTCACATTTATGGTTCCTATCTAAGAATTTGGATGAAGCTTGATGGTTTTCCATATTCACGAGGAATGGTAGGAAGTTAGAGGACTAAGAGGATTTGAATGGTGTTGCTAAACACACAGTTAATCAGGCAATTTGGTTCTTTTATTTTTTCATGAAAAGTTTTCTAGTAGTGTTGGAAAATAATTTTTTTATGGGGCTGTAGGCGTCGGGGGATAGATGACTTAGGTAGATGTTGTTTAAATTCTCTTTGAAAGCTCCTGTAGGTGGTAGTCCAGCATTGGTATAGTTTTGTCTGAACATTGTTGTCCAGTTTTCAATATATATAGTAAATAAAATTAGGCTTTTTATGCGTCAATAAGGTATATGGTTATAAGTGACTTTTGCCTTCACCTTTTCAAAGATTAAGGTAGTTGAACCAATGGATTCAAAAGCAACTGGTTAATTTATCTGGCTTAACTATCATAGGAAGAGAAAGTATTATCTTTGGACATGAAGTTATTACTTTAAAAATATTTTTGAATACTGTATGTTGTTCCGTTATTCGCCGTTGTTGTGCTTTTCCTCCGCATTGTTGTTGTCCTCTTTGTCATTATGTGAGAAAGCTGTTCAGTTACAAGTTCCATCCATATATAGTTCATCTTCTTTAATATGCTGTCTTGTATGTTTGTTTGTGCTCACAATGTAACTGATGATGCTAGAGATGGAGGGAAAAGCTGAGGATGAAGTGGTGGATATTGAGAGTTCTTCCAGTGGTTCTTTCAATGACGATTCAGATGATGAGGAATCTTTAGTTCCTGAAATAGATGATGGAGTGCAGCTTGAGGTCAGTGATGAAATATATTCTCTTTCACTCTCTCTTTGTTTGTTGATGAATTTTTTTGATATTTGCTTTTCTGATATACACTTTAGTATGCTGTATTTCCCATTTTATGTTGTATCATGTAGGATCCGTTAACAGAAGAGGAAATCCAAGATCTTATTTCTGAGTTGTTAGAAGTTGAGAGTAAGGTACTATAATTATACAGACACAAGCATGTGATGTGCTAGATAGGTATCCCGCATCACCAGACACACACTAGCACACACTATTTAAGCCTTTCATAATCTCTTTTCTGGTATTATTCCGCATTCTAAATTGTATCTTTACCTTGTGTTTCTTTAATTACAATTTAATTTTAATAATATCTTTACTACTTTTTAGTAACTGCCTACTTATTGTAATTTTTTAGTTTATTTAATTGTTTGTGGAAGTTACAAAAAGAACTAATATTTCTACTTAACAAATTTATTAATAATTAATCAAATTAGTGGTTGCTCTTTAACTCTGTGAAATTGTCTAGTTGAGCTATTAATATTTTAAATATGTTAAATATTTGAAGTTGATTATATTTATTTATATTCACTAAATATTATATCATTGGAATAGTCAATCATTGATTGTTAGGCTAGAGTTTGATTTTTTTGTCAGCTGAGATTACTATCCATGTGATTCTAAATATAGGAACAAGTACCACACCATGCATGTACTTTGCCAATGGTTATGTGTAGCACATAACAGTGCTGCTACAGTGGTTCATTTTGGGCTCGGACTGCTTGATCTGTACTAATAGTGTTGCATTTTTGCATAGTGGGAGTTTCATCCCGATAACACAGCCTATATCATGGAAAAATGCAGGCCATTCCTGCAAGTATGTCACATTGAAATATCCCCTTTTATTCCCATTTTGTACAAGGTTAAACCTATTTCTTGGGTTATTTTTTATGTTTTTTTGATTTAGATCAGAAACATAGTATTTCTTGTTTCCAGTTTTATTTCCAGCAAACCCATGCACACAGGCATGATTTCCTGTGAACCTAAATTGTTTTTTGTCACATTACTTTTGTTCAATTTTCTCCAACTCTTCACTGTTCTCTCACTCTGAGAATTTTCTGGCCAGTCTATTTATTGCAGCAAATTCAATTCTGGCTGTGATAGAGTATGTATAGTCCACACATGTTCCATTTAATATAATGTATTCCTAATTAGTAATAGTTAGTATTCTCTTAGGGTGTCAGTCAACAGTGCCTAAAACTGTGTGTCAGAGGCTTGCCGTACAAGCTCAAAGTCTGAATAAATGAGAGTTTAAATTTGGATGAGCGTTGACAAAATTAGCTTTCAATGAGTTTGATTTTCATTAAAATTAAATTTAAAGTTATGTGATTTATGTTTGTATGTTTTAATTATAAAAGCAAGTTAGTGGTAAAAGTATAATTTTTTTATCCAATACAAGCCCTACCTAAAGTTGCTTGAACATGGAATCAATTTTAGATCCATAATCAATTTATCAACATGAAATCAAGCATGTGAAATTTACCTAAAATTATTTTAAGTGATATTTTTTATTTATTTTGGAGAACCCAACACGAAATGAAGCACACTAAATTAGTGTATACAAAATCAACTATATTTTCTCAAATACTTTCTCAGATTCTCTGTCTCCTGCTATTTATGGTGTCCAGAGCTTTTGAATCTTAATCAATTGTTTCTGATCTGACACGATCAATTCACCTTTGCCACCACTTGAGGTGCCAAATTTCTCTCTTACGCCACTGAGCAGATCCTATGGCTTCACAGCCTCCTTCGATCAGTTATGTGTTGCATGCACCGTATCTGGTTACATGCTGCAAATTCATATTCTCTAGTGATTCCCATGATTCCAGCAACAGTTGGGTGCAGTTCTCCTACCCAATCATTAAAAAAATATATGACAATAATTTTGTTTGGAAACAACAAATTGAGCCTGAACTTGGGTCCCAAGCTTCATGAATTTCTTGCAAATGTAGATATTCCACCTTAATACCTCTCTCAAGCCAATTTTGATACTGTCATGATAATTTTTAGAGTCATACATTTCACAATTTCTATGATTTGTTACATTTCAGTACCTATAAACTCTTATCATAGGATGACTCTATCTTATCTACATGAATGAATACACAATTTCATGACTACAATGGAGGTTCTAACATTTTTTTTAGGCTGCAGAGGCTCAAGAAGCTCTTGAAGAGGAGTCTCTTTCTAAAGTGGAGAGTGAAGTTAGACAAGAACTGAAGCAAAATCTTCAGGGGGATGATGTTGGTTTTTCTCTTTGCCTGATTGTTTTTATCGTTTAGTAATTTTTACTTATTATTTGTGTTTCTTGTCTGTAGTTGGAAACTGCTGTCGCTAATGAGATGGCTACTTTTAAAGAAGAATGGGAAGCTGTTCTGGATGACCTTGAAACTGAAAGTGCCCACTTACTGGTTTGATTTTATCTTTGATTTTCAATACATATTTTGGTTTGTAATATTTGCTTTTTGTGCTGTTATCAATTTTCGTTAATATCAATACTTTAAAAATTTGTCTCAGCTTTATTGTTATGCTAATCTGCTATCTCTGATATTGATTTAGGTCTTGCTATTTATTTCTTTTTGCTATGATACTTAGAAAGTAAAATAGCCCACAGAAATATGTTCATACTGAACTTCATTTAAGTATGTCTTAATTTGAAATTACCCAATCACTGGTGACAGATTGAGCTGTGAACTTAAACCTGCCATTTACTCTTCTTTCGATTGATCTGGGGGTGGGCAGGAGCTTGGGAGTTTTAAAAAGGCTAGGATTACCTTGGCTTTAAGTATAAAATACTATGTTATGGATGGGAGTATGAATAAGTTCAATATTTTGGACGGTTCAGCAGTGTGGTATGATTTAGTAACTTTGTTACTTGTAGAAGTGTATGATTTTGATCCCACCCTTTGTAGCTTTTATTTGATATTAATTGACATAATAATAAATGCTGAAATTGATTCTTCACCATAACGGCTTGTTGCTTCCTTGTGTTCTGTGGTTAATTGCAATGCAAGCTGTAACTGCGGAAATAACATGTATGATATGAGTGAAAAGAAGAAATGGAAGCAAACCACTTAGCGTCTGTGCTTACCTGTGAATTGTGAATCAAAATCTTAAAACTTCAAGCCTGTGGGAATATTCACAATTTATGTCAAAGGAGGGGATTTTAGATAAGAATTTGCACTTAATTCTTTCTGATGTTCAGTAGAGGATTGTACAACTCCTTGGAAGAAAGTATTCTCCGACTTGTGGAGAAAATAAGTTGGAAATTCTTTTTCAAGATAATGATCAACTCCAAAGTCAATGTTCTTCTCATCATATAAAAGCACAAAATCATCAAATACAATTGGGTCTTAAGTACATCCCAATATATGTAAACTTTAACTAGCATAAAATTCATAGTTACTTATAAAATTAAATTCTCCCTTAACTATTACAAGCCTGATTTAGGTCTTATTGAACATGAAGTATCCACATATATGCCAACTGGATCTTAAGCTCTGTGGCACTTTTTAATTACCCAGAAGTCTCCATTTATTTCTGAAACGTTCATTCAAGTAGACTGTTGGAAATAGGAGTATTTTAGGAGATATAAGCTTCTTTAATGTTTATTAGGTAGCCTACATTTAATGCATCTGAAGGAGTAGCGCTATCATGATTATTAAAATCACAAGTGAATTCATAAACTCATGAGCTAATGTTTTTCCCATGAAACCGGTTAAATTGTTTGCAAACTCGTTTTTGAGTAAGCTCGTGTAAACTCAAGCAAAGTTATGATTTCAGTGACAATTATGAGTTTGGTTGAATCTTTCTTTTTAAGTCATCTCCTCCAGCTTGATATGTAAATGTTAAATACAATCACATCTGAGTAGAAAAAAAAGTCACTCTTGAAAAACCTGTTGCATTGCATGCCATCAACAGTCAGACTATGCAAAATTGCACTGCAGAAAGTGGATTTTGTGGCTGCTGCAATTATTTCACGTGAACCTAATGTAAAATGAAGAAACAGTGTTGTTCTGTTAGGTTAAGCTGCACTTGCGGTGCTGGAAAGCAGGAAAGTGGTGGTGGGTGGGGTCATAATTAGGGTCTATGTGATATTTTTCTCCTGTTATATTTGTTGGCCCTTGACTTAATTAGGGTCGGGTCATAATGACTTAGTGTCTTAATTGGGTCCAATATATTTTTCAGTTTAAAAAAAGTATGGATGAATTATTTACTTGTTAGCCAACAATTGCTATTTATTATATGTAATATAATAATTTGTAAAAGAGAAATTAGAAATATAAAATAATTAAAGCATACCATGTATAGTATATAATATAATAACTAAATAAAAATTATAAACTAAATAAATATAATATATGATACTAACGTTAAAACTTAAAATATAATAAACTAAATAACATAGTGGTTTTCTTCCTTCAATTTTGAGTGTAACGTATTGATTGTATTGAGATATAATAGTGTACTATTTCTCTTTATTATGAATTTATTATTTTTTATTGGTATTTTAATATTTTTTTAAAGTGAGTAAACTCTTATGGAACCACCATGAGTCTATGTAAACTCTTGATTTTGACAATCTTGGAGATCTTAATTATTCTCTTGTAAATTTTTTTGCATTGATTAACTTCTTTGTAGTGCTCTTAAATAAAAGCAGTCCATTATCGTGTCTGGAAAACAAACTCAAACACATTCAGAAAAAAAAGTCTTTCTCAATTTCTCATATAGACTCAAGTTGGTGCCATGTTATGAACTTAAGCAATTAGCAATTAGGGTATAATTTCCTTTTGATCTCTCTTCACTTGAGCTCTTGCCATTTGGTCACTATGAACCACCGACTTATCACTTCTATTCAATTTTGGTTCACTTCCTTCCTTAATCTCTATTACTTACTTTTCATTCACCCTATTAAGAGTATCTCCAACACAAGGTGCTTGAATAAAGTACCAGATGCTTGAAGCAAATTTCCATTGGAGGAATATCAGTTGACATTGTAAGTTGCCTAAAATTTTTTTTAAGGATGCTTCACTAAGCAACTGTTGCATATGAATAAAAAAATATTTTTTTTGGGACAAGGGAGAGTGGGAGTAGTGATAGGCAGAGAGAACAGAAAGAGAGTAAAAAAATATAAAATGAGTTGCTTGGATTTCCTTAAAATTTCTTCTATTAGAGCAAAATTGAGTATTAGTTGCTTGAAAATGATGTGGCACAATGAGATCCACATTTTACATTTATCAATGTGGGAAGCAACTCATTTGAGTTTCTCCATTGGAGTTGCCCTAAGTTTGCTTGCATTTGGACTTTCCTAGACCCCATAATGGTCAAAGCTTTGTGTAGTTGACCGCCCTTTATTTACCTGTACATGTGCTTTTCTTTTCTCTTTTGTTATTCTAACATTCGAAGTTGCTAATAACTTTGTTTGGTTGTGGAAATTTTCTTGGAGTGAATTCTGCCTCTTTTGAAATGTACTTGTGTTTTTCTTCTACTATTATTGATTGATATGATATTATGCAGGAACAACTTGATGGGGCTGGCATCGAACTTCCTAGCCTTTATAAGTTGATAGAAAAAGAAGCTCCTAATGTTTGCTCCACTGAAGCTTGGAAAAACAGGAATCACTGGGTTGGCTCTTTGGCAACTTCTGAAATTGCTGAGTCAATTGCTAATGCTGAGAAGCATCTACAAGTAAACAGACCTGTTAGAAGGTATGGTTCTTATATGGTATTATGTCAGGAAACAATCAAATATGTTCTCTTATTATAGGTTTTGGGTGTTGGTTCAGGCGACATGGTAAATTACTTGAAGAGGGTGCTAGTGGCTTTCTCCAAAAAAAACTTTGTGATGAAACACAGGAGCCAGTGAAGACCGAAACTGAGGGGGATTGGGATGTGTTCAATAAAATAGTTTCTGATGGGAGCGGCATTGATGCTTCATTTGGCAGTAAGCACTGGGCTTCTGTTTATTTGGCCAGCACTCCACAGCAAGCTGCCTTGATGGGACTCAAATTTCCTGGAGTTGATGAGGTGGTGTCTTTGACTGTGCTTACGGGTTTTGTTTTTTGTTTAATTTCTATGTCAAAGAAATCAAATGAAGGGAAAGAAGGAATAATTACTGGAACTAGCTGATGTTTGTGGTTTTTTAATGTATGGTTCATTTCCCCCTATCCTCGAATTTCAGATTCCCTGAATTTGAATTCTTGATAATTTCGATTATAAACCGTGCTGTACAAATACATATATAACTAAATGTTAGGAAATAACTGGGGGTAATATTAATAGTGATGCTATTTTATCCACTCTGATCTCATGTTTCATGTAAACATCGTATGTTAAGTTTTACCCAGTTACTGTCCTAAACATTGTGCAATGTAGCATGTGCTATCTTTTCTTTCCCTGGTACCTACCTTGAATACTGGTTTAAATTTGTTATGTTTTAAAATAATATGTCATTGCACTTGTGTGCATGGATCCTGCGATTGGTGAATTGTTGCTTGAGGATTCATGAATTTTCTTTAGTCCTGTTTGTACGGTTTTTATTCTATTTGTAGATAATTGGTTAAGTTTTTTGGTATTTGGTCTGGAATTTTCCAGGAATCTTAAATAGTTGGCCTTTACATAATTTAAAACATTATTGCAGCTGTTTCATATGGCATGTTAATCACCTTTTTTTCTTTAGGTGGAGGAGATTGATGACGTCGATGGCAATTCTATGGATCCATTTATTGCAGCTGCCATTGCAAGTGAAAGAGAATTAGATCTTTCAGACGAGCAAAGGAGACAATTTAAAAAGGTTAGTTAACAATTCATTATTTATTTATCAAGTGAAATGGGATGTTGGTCCTTGTAAATGTTTGATTTAGTGTGTGTATTGGGATCAACTTATTTAGAAGAAATGATTATCTTTTTATTGTTTACCTCCTATGAGAGCTTTTGAAAAAAAATATTTATTTCCTACAATTTTGCTGTTGGCATTATTTTTAGTCTTTAAATTATGCAAACATGTGTCATGCCTTGTTATCTTGGTATCAGTTTTGAGTTTTGATGAATAACATGAACCAAGTTTGAATAATTTAAGAACTAAATAGTAAAATTAAGTAAATGAGAGATTATATTGTAGTTGGCAATGCAGAATATTTTTTGAAGGAACAAAATGACTGTTTAATACTTCTTGTTTATTAGTAATATTTGTTTCTGAAACTAAGATGTTTGTTTTACAAGACTTTTTGTTTTTCTTTTATTTGTTGCAAAGTGGGATGTCCTGTATTCGTTTCCACTGTATCTGATATATTATTTGGACGAAAAAGGTTTTAATCCTTAATATAAAAATATTAATAAATATATTGAATAGTTTTAATTCCATAGTAAAGCTAGCAAATTATAATATCTAAATCTAAATACATTACACTCAGAAATTGAAGGAGCAAACCATGTATTATTTAGTTTATTATATTTTTAATTTTTATATCATTTGCTATGTTTTGTTTACTTATTATTTATATTACATGTTATGTTTTTAATAACATTATACTTTTTATCATTAATCTTCTCTGATTTCTAATATTTTACAATAATTATATAGTAAATAACAGTTCTTGATTAACAAGTTAAAGTTCACATGTTTTATTGGTTCAGTAAACCCACCAGAAATTTTGGTCTCAA
Source organism: Lablab purpureus (assembly GCA_030347555.1). Classification (NCBI taxonomy): domain Eukaryota; kingdom Viridiplantae; phylum Streptophyta; class Magnoliopsida; order Fabales; family Fabaceae; genus Lablab; species Lablab purpureus. The sequence goes on from CM059260.1 coordinate 29,722,544, forward strand.
ATAAGATATAACTTGAGCCCCAATAAACCAAAAAAGAGTAAAACACACCCTAACCTAGCTAGGGCCCGACCCACTTGTTCTCTGTTGGTCAGCGCCGCAAGCGAAGTGTGCCTAACAGAGATTGTTTTTTGGAGTGATTTGCGGTGTGGCTCAATGCGTTATATAAAAGCGTAGCAGTGCTGTTCTGCTCCGCACCTCCACGACTGTGCCATTGACATATATGGAACAGATTAGAGAAAACCATGAAAAAACATCGATAACGGAGATCTAAATAGCAAGGGCTGAACTGAACTTGCAGAACCACCACTGAATTTGCAATTATACATGAGTTTGAGTAAGTTTGCTTTAGTTCATGCAAGCTTACTCAAAACCGAATTTGAAAATGAGTTAACTCATTGATCCAAGAATGTAACCTCATAGTATACAAGTTGGCTCATGATTTTTATAACCATGCATCTGTATATTTTTGTGTATCTGAACAGCAGAAAGATTCAACTCTGGCAATTGACTTGGATGCTATTGTCTTGGTTAACTGTCTTTTTTCTTTCTTTTCTTAATTTGTTTTGTGAATAATTCAATTTGATATTTATTAATACACTCTTTGGTTTGGTTTTTTTAGTTGTATTGAGTTTTTTTGAACTCGGTACTTACTGAACAGCCTTTTTTCTTCTTAATATTTCCAATTTGGTATGAACTATTGATTGATCGATTTCTATATAAATCTTTGATTTTTGGGTTTATTCTGTCCTTGTGTTCTCAAAATATTTTGTGATTTCATATTACTATTAATTATTACAATCTTTATTTCTCTGCTTTCTTAATATAGTCGATTATGAATAAATTGGCTATTCTTATCCTTGTTTCATGTCCTGTTCTCAAAATTATCTTCATGGAATGAGCCTATGAATCAGTTATTGAATTATTGATTTCACGCAATAGAGGCACTATGACATTATAGAGGTGCGGAGTGGCAATGTGATTCAAAAGTATTTGAATAGTGGTCTGTTTTGGAATGTCAATTCTAGAGTAAGATATACTAAATGCCCTAATTGGAGGCTAGTTTCCACCCATACTCCTCTCTACTGTGACCAGCACCTAGTAATCTCTTTCAGTAGTTTCCAGTCATTCTATTATTTTCTATGTTCTGAACTCTGAAAGGCTTATGTTCTGAATTGAGATTTTTTGACCATTTATGTGTGTTTATATAAATTATAATAGACACAGTTTTTTCCCTCTCTTCATCTTGTTTTAGCGTGTTTGGTGTCAGGTGCTATACTCTGTTATGTGTGATTGATAACTACAATATGATTGTATGTCTGCCAAATTGTCATTTATTCTTGCGGCCATATCTTAATTGTCAAATTAGTTATGGTCTTGACATCTGGCCTTATGAATAATTATGCATACTGTAAACAGATGAACACAAACACAAACTGATATTCTAAAATATGGTAAACTGGTGTATGAGACATCAGTACATGTAGGGGTATTCCAGTTAATCAATGTTGCATATCTATATATTTTCTTCTTCATGTCAATATATTCTTTCCTGTGTTTTGGAAGTTGATTATATTTTCCGTGCACTTTCTTTTACAGGTCAAAGAAGAAGATGATGCAATTGTTGATAAGAAACTTCAAATCCATTTGAAACATAGGAGGCATAGAAAGATAAATAAACAGGCAAGTATTTATAACTTCATTCTCATTTTTTTTACTTGAAACTATCTGACATTACTTTTATCTATTTTTGTTATGGATGTTATTTTTGAGATTTTTGACGCAAATGGTTGTTTGGGTATAATTTACTGAAATGAATGATTTTGTTATGGTATAAGAAAAAGGTGCTTCTTGGTATTCATTCATACATGAGTATTTGCATCATAGGAAATCATATAGCTTAATGATGTTGAATTGATTGGGTTTTGCTCCTTTGGCATTGTTATATCCTGTAACTAATTCGGATTGTAATTCAGCGAGAAATGAGCACACCTATCCCGTTGACAGAGAGCTCTACTCAGAAGCTTTCATATGCTGATCATTTAAATCCTGTGAGAAAAGAAGGAACTAGTGATGATGGGAAAATAGTGTTTGACAATGACAAGGATATATGCGTTCTTATGGAGACTGATAATATTAAAGGTTTTGATGTCAGTCATCATCATGACAAGGAAAAGCTTACTAGTACTGGTGGCTTGTCAGATCCACCCAATTCCTCAGTGGATGATGTTATGGAACAGAGAGGAATCAAACGTGTAAGCAGTGGTGAGCTTGATGCTGACAGTAAAAAATCTCGTCTTGTTATTGATAGTGATAATGAAGCAGGTGTTAGTAAGGAGAAATTAGATCGCAATACTCAAGAACTCAAAGAAGATTTATGTAACAAAGGTACTGGTTCTCTTCCTTCAGAGTCTCTGGATGAAAAATTTTTGTGCACAGTTTGTGATAAAGTGGCTCTTGAAGTGCATCCACATCCTCTCCTGAAAGTAATTACTTGTGGAGATTGCAACCGCTTAATAAAAGAAAAGACACTTCAAAAGGTACTAGTCTAAATCTCCTAATGTTTTGCTTTGAAATTGTACTAGAATTCTGAGGGATATTTGGTGTATAATTGCATACTTCTGTTTTAATATATTAGTAAAACAGACTTTACTTTTAATAAAATTCAGTAACAGTTTTTTTTCAGTTAGAAGCCATGTGGTTTTGGTCATCCAATTGGAGGCAAGTATCTATTTTTGTGGTGTAAATTGGTAAACAATTCCGTCTTTGTTTGCTTTGGAGGAGGAAAAAGCTATTCTTTTAAGCAACCTGAAAAAAATATTGTTGTTCCAAATAAATAATGTGTTTCATTAAACATTAATAGATGTCATTTCCCTCATTTGAGTTAGGCTGATCTCTGCAGCATGTCGGTCTTTAGTTAATTATTTCTATATCTGTACAGGAGACTCAAGCTCAATTTAATGCTTACTTGTCACAGGATCTGGGGCAAGATTGTTCGAAGGGTTACTGTACATGGTGTGGAGGAAACCGTGAATTAGTTAGTTGTAAATTATGCAATGTTTTATTCTGCAGCAAGTGTTTAAAGAAGAATCTTGGTATAGAATTGGTTTCTGGAACTCAGGCCACTAGCTGGCATTGTTGTTGTTGCCATCCAAATCTTTTGCAAAGACTGTCCATGCAACTAGAGAAAGCTGTAGGCTCTGCTAGTATATTAGTTTCTAGTTCTAGTAGTGATTCTGATGATTCAGACGATTCAGATGATTCAGATGATTCAGATTATTCAGATGATTCAGATGCACAGATTAACGTTACAATGAGGTGAAGTATTTGTTGCAGCTTAATTGATTGACAGAACTTCCTTTGGCTTGGTTATATTTCTGAATATCTAATTATATCATGATCATGCTTTTATCCTGAGATTTCTGATTGTTATTTTGTGCTGCATTAGATTTCATTTCCTCTAACATCATGGCTTATACGTATATTTTTATTACTATTACTAACTATTGACAATTTTTAGTTGAGGCTTAGGAATTAGTGGTTTTTGCCGAGGGTTAATGATGCTTACATCTGTACATACTTTTTCTTTTTGACCATTCTTTTATTAATCTGTTATGGCGATGATTAAGACAATGAAGGTGGTTTGAAAAACATTTTACTATTTTATTTTTTGGGAATGCATATCTCAAATTGGAAATTTTATTTGATGACTTGTATGTATTACTGTTAAATATTATTGTCTTCATCGTTGTTTCATCTTGAATATTCTGTCGTTCCTTCTAGGAATTCATGTAGCTGTCTCTTAGAGACTTAAGAATAACAGGAGAGCCAATTCAAAATACTTGTCCATTAGATGGGGAAATCTCCTTTCTTAAAGTACCACATTAAGTTTTTTATTCTATTCAATGTGAGATTCCTAATGTTGCCCCCCTCTTTAAGAGCCAATGCTGACCATGTCTTTCACTCTGTAAAATTCAGAGATAGATAAAATATAGAATAAATTGAACTATTGTTATTCCATTGTTTTCGATCTGATTACAAGTAGTGTGTTTATAGTGTGTAATTCAGAGTGCTAGCTCTAACAGATTGACAGTTGTCATAAGTCTGTTGTTATCTACACAACAGTTGTTGTAACTGAGGTAGTGCTAAGATACCTGCAAGTCCATTATACTAACAGTAAAGCGTATACACTATATTCACTATAACATTACCGACACTGACCCAATGGTAGCCATTTTTCCTTTGACTGCTTCTCTCACATATCAGCATCCAGTATTGCTCCTTAATCCAACTTTTAGGTAGCGTTTCCGTAGTCCATTTTTAATGAAATTGGCAATTGTTGGGACTTTAGTACAAGAGGAGAACCCAATCAAAAGACCTGTCTAGTAGGTGGGAGAGCCTCACGGTTCAAGTACCACATTAAGTTTTTTGTTCTTCTAAATGCAAAACTCCTAGAAGTCTCATTTGGTATGAAATCGTATACATTCACAGCTCACATGCATTTTGTTGTGCTATTCTAACTTTACACTAGTTATTGACAATAGTCTCCTTTTTACAGCTCCAAGCGAAGACAAAAAAAGAAGATTCGCAGGATACTTGATGATGCTGAATTAGGAGAAGAGACAAAAAGAAAAATAGCAATTGAAAAGGTAGTTGTGTTTTTGTCAAAAAACTGGTTTTGTTGGGCAAGATTGTTCATCGTCATCCTCACTTCTGTAGGAACGTCAGGAACGCCTGAAGTCTTTGAGAGGGCAGTTTTCTGCTTCGTCAATTGAGATGAGTTCTGACGGGTGTAATGGGAATTTGTCAGAAGGTGCAAGCGTTGAAGTTCTTGGTGATTCACTAGCAGGTTATATAGTGAATGTTGTGAGGGAGAAAGGTGAAGAAGCTGTTAGAATTCCTCCTAGCATCTCAGCTAAACTGAAGGCGCATCAGGTTTTTGATTTTTTGTGCATTTGTTTTTGTGGATACAAATCCTCAATTCTTTTTTCGAATTTCCATTCTACCTAGTTCTTTCTTTCTGTATTAATCCTGATTTATTTATTTTAGGATAACGAACCTTATTAGGATTCAATTTAGATCATATTAAGTACACTTGTTTCTGTTTGAGGTTTCAACTGTATTTGCTTATTGCTTAGTGATGGAACCAAAGGAAAAAGATTAAGCTATATGTTACAAGTCAGTTTGGTTGTTGTGGATGTTAGACTGGCACCTTTTTGTTTGGTGTTCTAGCAGGAGGATTTTAGGAAACTCCGCATGCCTGTTTTGGACTTTTAACTTACTTCGGCACCCTCCGGAGCAATTATAATCAGACATGAACTTTGTACATCTTGGATAGTTAGCATGCCTCATTTACTACTAAAGCAAAATATACGGGGAAAGATTATTTTTCAGGAAATAACCGTTTTTAATATTGATCTTGTTAAAAATTCTTTCTTCAAATAACCCGACCAAACATGCACTAAATGTGGTTTAATTGCTAAACAAGCAAAGTGGGGATACCATAATAGTAAGGATTATGAGTAAGTCATACTTTTCTTGCCAGTCTTATGTCTTCCTGTTCTTCATTTGCATTTTTTATTGCCATTTATTGAAGCATCTTTTGAGTTATTACATGGAGCTCGTTTGTCTGTTTTAGATTTGGTATTTTTCTTCAATATAATTTGTTGCACATTTGCAGATATCTGGAATAAGATTCATGTGGGAAAATATAATACAGTCAATCAGAAAAGTGAAGTCTGGGGATAAAGGTCTTGGATGTATTCTAGCTCATACCATGGGCCTTGGTAAAACATTTCAGGTATTGTACTCTATATCGAGATTTTACTACATAGATATAATTGAGGAGTGAATTCTGTTTTGTTAGAAATAAATGTGAGATCAGTGTTTTTGCTGTGAAATTGTAATTTTTTTAGTACACCATACATATTTTTTCTTCTTTCTTTCGTTTGCTTTTAAAAAATTAGCATCATCTACTGTAATATTTGATCATGATAATCTGTTTTCCGAATTGAAGTTTAAATCAAATTGAACAAATATTACTCAACAATGTGACTGTTTGTGTCTTTTACAGGATAGTTAGTCTTCAATTATTAGCTATTATTCTTATTTTTTATCTGTTACTGTTTCTATTTTTGTAATTGTAGTGTCTTGCTTTTTTTATTGTCCAGTTCTGTTTCTTTTATTTTTTTTAAGATAGAGAAGTCTTGTTCTAATTGTGTGCATTGAATACATAATCTGAGCATTTGGTGATATACAGAAATATATCAAAATACTCCTCCTGTATATTCTGCTGCATGGCAGCAAGCTTCCCAACGTGGTGGATTAGGGATAATTTTAATTTACCTCCAACAGATATGTATGCAGTGAGAGATGAGGGTGTGAGAGGAGTTAAAATTAATAAATCCAATTCATTCTGATACATTTGATAAAAATCTATCTATTAACAATTTTTTCATGGATGAACGATAAATCCATCCAAAAAAATAATTCTACCCTAGGTTCTACATGTAAGTAACAATTATCTAATTATTAATAGAAGTAGTTAATTTAGTTATAGTTTTAATTAATAAGCCTACCTTAGGTTCTACATATAAGTAACAGGTATATAGTTACCGAGACTAATGGAAGTGGTTATAGTTTTAATTAATAATGTCGTGGATTTAAATTTTCTTTTAAAGATAGGCATAAAATGAAATAGTTTAATTGGTGGTTATACTTAATGACGCTTGCTAATAATTGAATGAATAATTTTTCAACCAATAAAAATGACTTGTATTGTTAATGGCCCAATAAATGCATCCATTGTCATAAGAAATGAGTGGATGTTTCATTGATATACTTCAGAATAAATTAATGTTATAAAGAAAAATTAACAATTAATGCATTTGAAAGTGGTTATATGTTTCTTATACTTAGAAAATACTGTTCTTATTTGTTTCTTATGTACATGAACTAAGGTAGTATATTTTATTATTTTTTTCATTTTCAAAAACAAATTTTAAAAAATATTTTTAAGAAATTTTTTGAAAATATATGTTGCCAAACAACTTTTCTTTTTTTAAAATTATATGGTTGGATTAGTTTTGATCCAATAAGTATTGATCACATGATTGGATATTGAAAAATAGTGGACGAATCATTAAACATCCATAAAATTAAATTGATGGATTTCTTCAATCCTTTTTATTTATTTTTTTGTATTAGATGGATTGAGTGAATGATGGATAAATGAATTGCTTTACCACTCCTAGATGACATTTAGAGCATGTTCACTATGTAGACACGTGCTGATGTGCTGTCTAAACAAAAAAATAGCTAGGGTTAAATATTAGATAATAGAAAGGGCACGTCCCAAAACTACTGAGCATGCGACGAGCCCAGTGGGTGATTGTTCAAGCTTAACTAGGGGTCTTGAGTTCAATTCCCTAGGAAGGCAATTGTTTTAAACACTTGAAGTAAGAGTTTGTTGGTTATAGTGGTCCTCCTTGATTTGTATCGGTTAGATGTCTGATGTGGTTGATACTGGTGTTCCTAAATAAAAAAATACAGATGTTGTAATGATTGCTTGCCAATCAGGTTCATCATGAATATTTTGTTATCTTCATCAATCCTTTTCCTGTCCCTCAAATATCATGTTCTTATTGATCTTGATATGAATTGTAAAAGAGCCAGTACATGATGGAATGCTATGCCAATGTGTGGATTCACATTTGGTTCAAGTGTAAATCACTGGAAAAGAAAACATTATATTATATAAAGGACACATGAAGATTATACATTACTGAACATGGTCAAGTCTGGAGACTCAATGCAGATGCCTGTGTTGAGTGTTCTGGAGTGTTGTGCTTTTATTCTTTTGGAATTTTTTGGCAAACAGTTGACCTGAAAGTAATATGCCTGATGGCTTCTAGATGTAAGATTAATGACTTTTGAGGAGAGACATTGCTATCCATTGGCCATCTTTTGGATTTTGAACTACCTATTTGCTTGTTGAACCACGTGTTTTTTTCTAAAGACAAAAATTGAACAATAATGAGACATGCTTGAAGTAAATTTAGTAGTGTTATAATGACAATAGGAGGGTAATTAGTATTTATATTGCAATATTTTTAACGGCAACACCACTGAAGCGGGAACAAGGCTCTCTGTTGTATAATGATGCAGAGCAGTGAGAAGCTGCACGCATCTGCATGCAGTTGTAACATCTGCCATAACTGAACTTTGAGTGGTTTGCTAGAGCTTAGAGGTGGAACAGAAAATAAATAGGAGAGGGGAATGGAAACCAGGGATAGAGAATAATGAGTGCAAGGAGAGTTTTGTGATTTGTAAATATAATTAAGAAAATGTCAGTTAGAATATTATGGCTGTTGGGTAGCTGCCTAGTAAATAAGGTAGGGCAGTTGTATTTTAGACAGAATGACAGTGCACAGTTCTTTGATCTATCTGTCTCTCATGTTTCCCTCTATCCTCTCTATTCTGTTTTCTTCTCTACCTTCTTTCTTTCTCTGTTTCTTTTTCTTTCTGTTTCCCTACAAAACTGTGTGAAACATTTTGGATACATTCTCCTTTGTTTTTCTGTTTGGTGGTTTTGGCCTGATGACAGATTATGTTGGAACTTTAGGTGATAGCTTTTTTGTACACTGCAATGAGATGTGTTGATCTGGGGTTAAGAACTGCACTTATAGTCACGCCGGTCAACGTGCTACATAATTGGCGGCAAGAGTTCATTAAGTGGAGACCTTCTGAGTTGAAGCCACTGAGGGTCTTCATGCTGGAAGACGTGCCAAGGTTTGGTTATTATTTTGTTGACATCATTGTGCTATTCACTAGAGTTAAAACCTGTAACAGCATACTACCACATTGAAGTTAACATATTTCACCAATAACTAGTTTTTACATGCACTTCCCTCTATTTGAAACTGATCCATGGATGGCTTTGCATTTTTAACATTGAAGCAACCCCAATTCTTTTTGGTGGCTCTCTCAAATTTGTCCATTTGTGGAAATAATTATTGATCAAAGAATCTTTCAATTTAGCATTTATTTCTTGAAAATTTGAAGGACCTGTTGAGTGTATGTACTTTAGATTGGAAAAACGAGCAACATTGTATGGCTATCTTATTGTGTCTGCATTTTGCTCTGTTGTTTTGGATTTTCTTTCTATTGTCCTCCTTTTTTGTTGTGGTCTATTAAATTTTAATTAATGATTTTTATGATGTTACCATTTCACAAGATTATTAATCACAATTGGACATTGATAAGTACCCTCCTATTCCTAAATTCTATAAAAGAAAAATGAAAGGGTGAGCATTGGCCTGTTGATGGCACACTGGTGGAGGGATGGAGAATGTGCTTGCATGTGTCAATGTAGGTGTGGGATTGTCTGTTAGTGAACAGGTAGCGGACATACTGTAATGGATATGGTGGAAAATTCGTAGCTAAGAAATGGGGGTTAAGGATGGCACACTGGTGGAGGGATGGAGAATGTGCTTGCATGTGTCAATGTAGGTGTGGGATTGTCTGTTAGTGAACAGGTAGCGGACATACTGTAATGGATATGGTGGAAAATTCGTAGCTAAGAAATGGGGGTTAAGGTCTGGAGAATACAATCCCTTGATTTTTATTTCTAATGGTTTCTATTTTTCTATTATTTTCCTGTTCTATAGTTTTTTGGTTTGTAATCAGGTCAGTCATTGAACTAGTGAAGGTGAAGGATTCAAACTTCAATAGTTTAACTGTCACTGAACTAGTAGTTAAATCATTTTTTAAGTTTTAAAGGTGGAGGATTCAAGGTTCAATAGTTTAACTGTCGTTAAACTAGTAGTTAAATCATTTTTTAAGTTTTAACAAGTAATATTAAACAAGAATAACATAATATTTATGTTAAAATAATTTATCTTGGTTATGTAACTTAACTTGTTTAGATTGGTTAAGTAGTCTGTCTTAGCTGCTTTTCTTAATTAGCATTAATTACCTTAGCATGGCTTTTTCCATTTCCTGTAAAACTCTTGGTATTCCTCATGTAATCTTTTTCTATAAATAACATGGAACACCTAAGGGATGATCAATCTCTTAAGCCCTTTTTTATCATATTGCCAGTCTTAAATATTTTTAACTATAACAAAAAAATTAAATTTCAAGTGTAAATGTTGTTTGTCTTAACTCATAATTGAAATGTTATAATATAATGTTTATTAAGAAAACGCAACAATATTCATTAGCATTTACAGTTAAAAATCTTAATTAATATAATTGATATAGGCATTGATCATCATATAATTAGGCTACAATTTTGAGTTTTTAAAACTTAAAAATGTTTCTCCCCCAATGAACTGGTTTTGTATGCATGTCTATTAGACACCAAAGAACCTGCAATAACAACAGTTTAATTGCGAGATCCACATGGCTATGGCCCCTTTAATTTTTTCATACTTTCAGCGCAAAATTCATTTTATTATTAGTATATTTTTATTTTTTCAGGGATAGAAGGGCGGAATTGCTTAAAAAATGGAGAGCTAAAGGTGGTGTCTTTTTGATTGGTTATACAGCTTTCCGAAATTTGTCTTTCGGGAAGCATGTGAAAGATCGGAGCATGGCCAGAGAAATTTGCCATGCTTTGCAGGTAAGTCTACTTATTGTTAATAAGTTAATTTATACTTCTTCGTGTTACATAATTAGGCATTATATTCAATTTGATTTTACTTGGGAAAGAATATTTGAAACATATGGTGTTTAAAAGAATTAACTACTCATATTATGAGCTCCTTAAGTATAATAGCTAATAAAGGACTAATTACATTTAGATATTAACTACAATAATATAACTGACTAATATTCCAACATGTTATTAAATATACGCTAGTGAATCTATGATCCATTTTGTTTTTATTAAAGTGAGGTTATAAACTATTTAGCATGGTTGGAGAGAGAACACAACTATGTAAATTATATCAAACATTGGACGACTGCTGGATAGACAAATGAGCACTGTGTTGGAAGGATAATGCAGTCTGAAAGAGTCACATGCTTAAAATTAACACTGGGTGAAAACAGGACATTGAATATTGCAACACTACTTGTATAATGCAGCAGTAGAATAGTAAATGGATTAGTACTCCTAAATCTAGAATAATCCTAATATTCGAATTTGTGTCATTTGCAATTGTATTCCTTTGACATTGTTGATATGTTACTGCAGGATGGTCCTGACATTCTTGTTTGTGATGAAGCCCATATGATAAAAAATACTAAGGCTGATGTAACTCAAGCGTTGAAACAAGTAAAATGCCAGAGAAGAATTGCGCTTACTGGATCACCCCTTCAAAACAATCTCATGGAATATTACTGTGTAAGTTTGTCTAGAAATTACAGATCGGATGACCATTAGTTATTCCATGCTGTCTTTGACTCTTTTTCATTTTATATGAAATAGATGGTTGATTTTGTACGAGAAGGTTTTCTTGGAAGCAGCCATGAATTTCGGAATCGGCAAGGCTTTCTTTTCTTGTTGTTCTGGATTTTGCTATAATTTTTTAAATATATGTCTCTAACCAAATATTTTAATTTATGTGCAGCTTCCAAAATCCTATAGAGAATGGACAACACACCAATTCAACTCTGACTGATGTGAAAATTATGAACCAGAGGTCTCACATCCTCTATGAAGAGTTAAAAGGCTTTGTTCAAAGAATGGACATGAATGTGGTGAAGAAGGATCTGCCACCCAAAACTGTCTTTGTGATAACTGTCAAGCTTTCTCCCTTGCAGAGAAAATTGTACAAGAGATTCCTTGATGTGCATGGGTTCACTACCCAGGAGCATCCTGAAATGTTAAGGAAGAGATGTTTTTTTGCTGGGTACCAGGCATTAGCTCGGGTAAGTGTGCCTTCATGGAGTTTAGTAGTTAATTTAATTTTCTGAGAAATATTAGTATATATTATTATCTATGATAAATCGATAAAATCCATATCTGACAAGGCTATATGTCAATATTTTAGAATATAGGGTACGATACATAAATTTAGTTAGGGGTAGTTTGTGCATCTCTCCTCCTAGTTTCCAACTGCTCGTGTATTATTTGTTTCAAGACAGCTGATTTTGATGTACATAGATTCATAGCTGCTATTTTCCAAAATTGTGCTCTTCTTGCAGTTATTTCTTTTAAAAGGAGGTTAAGAAACCTAAAAATATTTAAATATTTTTGTTTAATATAAAATTATGCTAATTTATACTTGGTACTAATGTGTACATGGCTTTTAACTTATTTTTCTTTTCTAAATACAGCCTGCATCTGACAGCTAGCTTATATATTTGAAGTGATATATATAATCTGAATGTAATGTAGTTTTCATTTGATTGTATGATGGCTTCACAATTTTCATTTTCTTTTTATTTTAAGAATTGCTAAGTGTGTACACAGACGAAGTGGTGGACATTTTTAATTGATTTGAAATTAAGATTTTCTTTTAACTTAAGATTTCAGGGACATTGAATTTGGACATCAAATATGGAAATACTTTTTTTATTAATTGTAGATTCTCAGGCAAGCTTCTTTTGGACTGAAGTTTATGCATACAAGAATTGACTAAATCTTAGTCTGAATTTTGAAACAAAATTTTATGATTGGAATTTGTTGATTTGGATACTAGTTTCTTAGACAAGCTTCTTTTGCAGAGGTCTCATGCGACACAATTTCTTGGGGGGTGCCTATTTGTTTTAATAATGACTTTGCTAAATTTAATAAATGTTTTGGCTTTGAGCTGAAATGAAATATCATTGTTTCTTGGACATATTTAAATTTCGGTTTGTTTCTTGGACATATTTAAATTTCGGTTTGTTTCTTGTTTTAGCATTTGATGGTGATAAATTGGCTTTTGCCTGTAGTAGATATGGAACCACCCTGGGATCTTGCAGTTGACAAAAGAAGCCAAGGATTATGCAAAAGACGAAGATGCTGTCGAGAATTTTCTTGTGGATGACAGTTCTAGTGACGAAAATTCTGATTATAATGTTCTTGCTGGAGGTAAGCCTTCATATATAGATTATGAGCACCTTTTATTTTTTGCTTCTAATATTTGTTTTTTTATTGATTTATATAGTTATTATTTGATTGAACCCTATAATTTCATTTTATTTATTTTATATTTGCTTGATCTTATTATTGTTAGTTTGTCATTGTATGCTTTGAATCTCTAAAAACCTGTTCTCCATATTGTATGATGACATCTTATATTTTAAAAGTTTAATTTAACATTTTATCTTGCGCATTTGTTTTGTGGTAATTTCTGAAATCTTATTTAGATAATACACTTAGTGGGTCTTATATTGAGGAACAAGTGGTTCCGAAGTGTGTGAACTTTTGTGATGAGACAATAAGAGTTAGTTATTTTTTCTTATAAAATGACCATATTTTACTGGTTTTTAAAATGTCTGTGAAGGTACAAATGTAGAAAGAACTGTAAAGAATAGGTTTACCTTTATATAGGAACTTTCAAATAAATAAATGAACTAATTTAAACTATTGCTTTTGTGTGCTTAGTGTTAGGGATATAGTAATCTTTTGGAATTATTCCTATATGTCTCATAATGGATGTGTGTGTATATATATAAAGGCTTCATATTTTAAGTCTGCTTCAACTAGTTTCTTGTTTTTCAAACATTGTGATCTTACTTTCTTTGCCATTTCATAGTTCCAATAAAGGGATGTTCAAACGTAGTTCCAGTGACATTATGTGAACAATAAAATTTGCTCTCCATTCTTAGAGCACTTCTAACCATGTTAAGGTGGTATAACACACTTGGAAAGAAAACATTTTTTTCTTGAAATATATAATCAATTGACTGTTTTGAGTTTTATTTATTATGGCATTTGTTCTTCATATCACAAATTAAAGTCGTTATTGTACCTTTTAACAACCCATTACCTTGCAGAGAAGATGGGGTATGCAAATGAGTTGCTGCAAAACAAAGATGGTAATGGCTATTTCCTGAAGGTATGAATCTTAACACTAGTAAATTAATGAATTAGATTCAGTGTTAGTTGTTTTGTTTGTTCTGTTATGGTGATATTACTTTGCATGAGTTTTATGCTAGATTGTGTGGTATGAATTATATAAAACACATGCTTTCCATGGTGACACTTCTTAGTTTTCGCGTTCCAGGGTTGGTGGAATGACCTTCTTCACGGAAAAATATATAAAGAGATTGATCACAGCGGCAAAATGGTTTTGCTGATGGAGATACTAACTATGAGTTCTGATGTGGGTGATAAGGTATTAGTTTTTAGTCAGAGCATACCAACCCTAGACCTCATTGAACTTTATCTCTCAAGGATACCTCGACACGGAAAACGAGGAAAGTTTTGGAAGAAGGGGAAAGATTGGTACAGGTGAGTCCTGATTTCTTTAAACTTGTTCAACTTGATGCTACTCCTTAATGTACTGATTTGTTTTCTATTATTTGTTTAAACTCATTTTGTGGTTCTAAATGTATGTTTTCTTTTTGGAAAACTCTCATCTGAAGACATTGTCTGGGTGGGGTGATCTATCTTTTCTGTGTAAATTTCTGCTTAAATTTCGTACATTATTTCAGGTTGATGTTTGATTTGATAACATTCTTCTGTATATATCTTTTTATTCGCTTGCTCAATATTCTTGATACTTGCAAATTTTTTTATTTTTTTTCTTGTGTAGTGAAAAATTATGATGAAACCACAAATATGATTTTCATTATATATATATAGTAAGTTGGTTGGTTGAGTGTTATTTTTGGAATGGCATACAATTTTTATTACGGACAGTTTATAAACAAACAAAAAGTTATTGTCAAGACTTACCAACCATCTTTTGGTTTAAATACTTATTCACCTCAATTTCCCTATCATTAAAAAAATTGTTTTAGACCCTGTAATTACTAATTTAACAAGTTTAGGATTTGGTCCCCACCGTCCCCATAGTTTTCACCCAATTTAGGTTTTGATCCCTGTACATTTATTTTTTTTAGGTTTTGCTCCCTGTAGTATACCAGACATTAGCTAGTGTTTTGGCATGTTGTTGATAGCAGGGACTAAATCAAATTGTTTGCAACTTAAGTCAAAATCAAGGTAAGGCCAACTCTAGACCAGAAATATATTTAAACCTTATTTTTATCCCACAAAAGGAGTCAAGAGCTTGCCATTGGATTTAATTTATCATTTTTTTCTAGGATTCTTAAGCATGATTTGGGATTTTGTTTCTTCTGGTTATTTATTACTTTCCCTTTTATGAATTGTCTGTTATTCAGGAGTTGTCTAATATTTATGCTTTTTATTGTTTCATATGTTTCTTCTTGCTGGTACTGGTTTCATCTCAGAATGCACATGTGATGTTCTATCTAGAAACTCCCAATTATTTTAATACTTCAAAATGTAGACCGCTCCTATTTAAGTAGTTTTTTATTTCATTCATTATTTTCTGACATGGTTTAACATCTAGGTTGGACGGAAGGACATTGAGTTCTGAGAGGCAGAAGCTTGTTGAGAGATTTAACGAGCCTTTGAATAAGAGGGTAAAGTGCACTCTGATTTCAACCCGAGCTGGCTCTTTGGGTATTAATCTTCATGCAGCTAATCGTGTTGTTATAGTTGATGGTTCTTGGAATCCGACATATGATCTCCAGGCTATCTATCGATCATGGAGGTAAGCTCCTTTTAATTTTTCCCTCAATCAAAATAAGCTTTCTTGTGATGGAAACACTAATTATAAAATAGTGTACTTTAGGACCATGTCTTGAGAAATCAGAGTAGGAATAATTTTTTGGGAGAATGGGAATGCTGGAATAAGTTTAAAATTAATGGTGCTTTAGGGATAATTCTTTATTTCAGCATCTTCTTTGGGATAATATAAGGTGCTTGGCTTCAACTTAGTGCAAAGCTCGTTGTCTTTTTAAAGCCATTTCTTTCAGAGGACTGATTATATTTGCTTAGTTAATTATTTTGTTTTGTTTTCTTTTGTTCGTATTTTTTTTATGTAGAATCTCTTATCCTCCATTTTTTTGCATTCATCTTCATTTATCTGAATATAATTGAAGGTCAAAAAAAAGCAAAAGAGATGTCATAGAGAGTTCTTAGTTATGTAACCGTTAATCCTAATTGTTAAAAAGAACCTCCTAAAAGCTTAAGCTGTAAAGTGAAATCACATTGATGGATTTTGTTTTATCTTTAACATAAGCCCTCATGCTAGAGTTCATTAGGCTTGAAGAAGTGTGCGCAATGCATATATACTCGTCTACTTTTTGCTTAAACTTAGTTTTATTGTGAAGAAAGGGTAACAGAAGGGTGAACTCTAGACCATTTTTGGTCAATAGAGGCTCCAAAATTTTGTCAAGAATCCATTCTCCCAAAAACATAAGCTGTAAGGTGAAAGTCGAGAGTTACACAATTGATTGGGGGAAGTATTTGCTTACTCCTTCCAAAGTATTTGCTTATAATGGGGGAAAGTAGGTGCTTTGTTGACACAGTATTCTACACAATTGATGCCATAATTTACAAATCAAAATCTTCATTTGATTTTGAATAACTATGCTAGTTTTACTCATGGATAGATCCTTAAAAATTGAAAGTGGTAAATGTTTAATGGTGATCTTTTACAAATTATTTAATTTATGTTTATGTTTGGAGAAACTTCTGCACAAGTACTTTTAGCAGAGAAATTAGAAGGAAGAATAAATTTAGCTTTTCCATAAACTAAAATTATTTTTTATGCATATGCTAAATTATGGAAGTGATTCGATATTAGCTTCTCCAAAATCTTATTTTATTTTAACTTGTTTATATGCTAATTTTACGTTATGAAAAATCTGATTTAATTTTCCATCACATTTTTCTGGCCTAGAAGTGCTTATAAAAGTTTTTTTTCAAACAGATCCTATGTCAATTGTTAAACAACGTGGTTGAAATCAAAATAATTTTTCATCTTTGCAGGTACGGACAGAAAAAACCTGTATTTGCTTATCGATTGCTAGCTCATGGAACTATGGAAGAGAAGATATACAAGCGCCAGGTAGTACAACATGATGTGCTTCTATTGTTCATTTGTCAATTTTTTCTAACTCCAGAAATGATTTCAATAGGTAACAAAGGAGGGGCTTGCTGCTAGGGTGGTTGATAGGCAGCAGGTGCATAGGACCATATCTAAAGAAGAAATGCTGCATCTCTTTGAATTAGGTGATGATGACAACCCTGTGACTTTAGGCGATCTAGGTCAAGAAAATGGGCATCAAGAGAACCCAATTTTGGTTGGGCATTCTCTGAAACACACAGCACCACATTCAAATGGAAGTAGTTATTCTGATAAGTTAATGGAAAGCTTACTTAGCAAGCATCATCCGTGGTAGGTTCTCTGGACTTCAGTTTTTTTTTTTCATTTCAGACTCTTTTCTTGAATATGATATCTTTATTTGGCATTTTGGTATCTTTGTATACCATTCTCCCCCATTCTTTTCAATGTCCAATACTGGATCTTGTTAAGTGGAGAATCTACAAGTAGAAATGAAGTTCACAAGAGAATTTTTATTTTATCATCATACTTTTTCGTTTACAACGAAGTGGAAGAGATTATCCTATTTTAAATAGTCAGATATAGAATCCATTCATAAGCCTATGTTCAACAACTTAAGCTTTTGGGTTAGTTGGTTTATGATGTGATATTAGGTCATATACAACCAATCAATCAAGACTTTGATCAATACTGCCCCATTTTTTAGGTCAATGAACGATGAATTTGTGCATTATTCGTTAGTCCTATAAGTTGTTAAAATGAGCAAAAATGAGCAAGCATGTTAGATATAATACCATTAATGATCCTTCCCAGAGAGCTTAAGCATTTTGGGATAATTGGTTCATGACAAACTGCTGTGCATGTACATGTACAGAAGGCAGGTGCGTGTACAAAACTAATATGAAGTCAAATGATATGGAGAAAAGCAATTCTGTGGGATCAAAAAGGTTTTGGGTTTGGTTCTACTGGTGCTCTTTCTTTAGAAGGTCATGCCATGCCATGCCATTACCTTGAAATCGGGCAACAGCCCCTCGCTTAAAAAACTTGTTACCAAAGGATAAAACATGTTGTCATGTTTTTGGTTTAGGGCTCTAGTATCCCAAAGTTTCTTGTTTGAAATGCATCTGTACTGTATTGGACTGGTTTGTTTCTGCTTTATTTTTTTGAAACTGCATTTTTTTAATAAAATAAGCGTATTTCTGTTTTTTAATGTGTTTGTCTAATCTGCTTATTTTTAAAATTAAGCATTTTTCTGCTTTTTTTGAGAAGCAAATCCTATTTGCTTCCTAAATAAGTGATTTTTAAACTTTGTTTATTTCAAAATACTTATTTTAAGTTTAAACAAATTGACCCATTATTTTGTCTTATTTTTAGGGAGTAGCATTTTTTTCACCTTAATGTGTGCGGTACTCTAAAATCTTAGTTTCTTTTATATTTCAATATCTAAACTTGTTTAATGGCTTGCAATTTATTTTTTAAGTTTGAACGTAAGAGGTGATCTAGGTGTAGGAGGAGAGGAATAGTTGGCTTAATAAAGGATTGAAGCTCAGCATAATCACAGCTATTCTAAGAGTAGCTACTGCTCAGCATTATCAGTAGTATTTTCTATTCCTAGAAATTTATTATTTCTTTTGAAAAGGCTATTCTGAAAATAAATTTGGTATGTTTAGATTTTTTTTAGAGAAAGTTATTATATATGTATATATATTGATTTTAAATTTCAGTGTGATAAAAAGGAGCAAGTTTCTTGGATTAAGTTAGTGGTTGGTTGCGGTGTTATATGTTTCATTGTTTTAAAGTAAAATCGTAGGTTTTAGTCTTGTATATAAATCTCAGATAGGAGAACTAGCTCCACTATGTGGAGAATGTTCATAGTATGAACAAGATTGTTTCTTGTAGAGGATACTCGTGAGATGCTAAACTAACAAAATCATTCGACCAGGTAACCTCAATTTTTTCTTTTTTGTGCCATTTTCAAGGTAAACTAGAATGTGTTGAAAATAATAGTTAACTCAAGGATATTACTGTACAAAGCCATATTTACTACTACATATAGCTTTGCCAACTAACAGATAATCTAGATCTAGATTTTAATTTAGAGGTGTTTTGAGTCAGTTCTCTTGCATAATCCTCCTTTTCTTCTGGTTCCTAGTTATTTTTTTTGCAAATTATTTGCCTGTAGATTATTCTTTATCATTCTCTGTTGAAAATGATGTGTAATTAGATTAGTTATTGGGTTATACAAGTTGAGATGGATATTTAAGTATCTACTTTTTATTTTAAATTGAAAAGAAACTTCATTACAAAGGTTTTCGTTAAGACTCGTTTAAGGTTTTTTGGTTAAATAGATAAATGGAAAATCGGATGTTAATTTTGTTTAATTACCCTTTTAGTTTCAACAAAGAAAGTTGCAGATGGAAGTTAAGCATCCAATTGATGTACTTATTACTTCTGACGATCCTGCACATCTAACAAAAAATTACGTTTATTGCAAACTTGCAGTTATTCATTCATTAATTCCTAAATAATCTGACTTGTGGAAAATATGGATTCTTGTATTTAGTTTTAGTTTCTCTGGATATTTTTTTTCCAATTAAGTAGAACGTATCTGACACATCAGCGAATATAATTGTTTTTAACAGGTGGATTGCCAATTATCATGAACATGAATCCCTGTTGCAAGAAAATGAAGAGGAAAAACTATCAAAAGAGGAGCAAGATATGGCTTGGGAGGTTTACCGGAAATCCCTGGAATGGGAAGAAGTCCAGAGAGTACCACTAGGTGAGTCTATTGTGCCTATTCAGAAACCAGAAATTCCAAATGATGTGCCCCACGTAACAGAAACCTTGAACATCTTGCCAAATAAACTAAGCCGACGTTTCGCGTCACGGAAATGCACCAACCTTGCGCACATGTTAACACTTCGAAGCCAGGGAACAAAGTTCGGTTGCAGTACTGTCTGTGGGGAATGTGCCCAGGAGATCAGGTGGGAAGACTTGAAGAAGAGATAGGAACATGGCAACATGAGGAATGACATAATCTAATCTGTTTATATATATAATTAAATCTTATTTTTTTGTCGTAAATGGTTATGTCCCATGTTTAAATCTTTTCTGGATGAAACATAAATGTTCCTCCCAAAAAATGAAATGGAAATGTTTATTTGGTTGCCGTGAGCAGTTAATGGCTTTTCTTTAGCACTGCATGTGGAAAATATTGTCTCGTGTTTTATCAAGCTTATTGGATACCAGGCGTCGCGTCGGTCACAGGTTGCCAACCATTCCCCAGCAGGGAGGATTTCATCATATATCAAGGAATATATCCTGGTCTGTAGTCACTTGCTGGTAATAATATGCAATAATGCAATATCAATAGGAAAAATATCTAGCGATACTTGTCTACAATCCAACCATGGAAACAGCCGCACTGCTTTTGCATAATTACTCTTTCCAAACTCAACATGGTAAGAATTTTGCGCATTAGGTTGCCTTTTGTTTTTATTGTTATATAAACATTATTACAATCACAATTCACAAGATTTAGACGAATTATATGCTGAGGCACATGCGGGTATATGTTTTTTTAATTTTCCTATACTTTTGGCTTCTATTCTTGTAGTAATAGTTATTGGATTGTTTAATTGCTTGTTATAATTGGAAGATGTAAGATGAAGGAATGAGGTGAGAGAACCAAGACCATAACTTGTTCTTGCACCTATATACCCAAGTGTGTAAATACAGGGTATTTTTTACTTGCTTTCTGATGCACATTGTTTAATTGCTTGTTATAATTGGAAGATGTAAGATGAAGGAATGAAGTGAGAGAACCAAGACCATAACTTGTTACTCCATTTCTTCATATAGTTTCGATGGACTATTTTAGCAACACAACAACGAAGTTGACTTTGATTAAAGCCGTTGATTATTTCAATTTATAATTTTTAAGTTAAATTTGTCATTAGTGACCAAATTTAAAAGACTACCAAATCAAGTAAATTAAGAGGACAGAATTAATAAGAGAAAAGAAAGGAGGATAGAATTTAATGATTGAATTTTATCATTTGACTCTTACAACAAAAAATTAATCTTGCATAAAACTTCTCTTAAAGTTCCTTTTTTCTCATATTTCATGAGATTTATCCCGTCTTTGAAAAAAAATTCCATTAACTATTCACAATATTTACCCAAATAATATTAATTATTATTTATAGTCAGAATTTAGCTTTCAAAAAACATAATTTTGACTTTCCTTTAGGTTTTGTCGTTGCCAAAAAAAATTTCAGAATTCGATTCTAATGTTTCTTTTTTTTTCTCAACCTTTATCTTCTTCACAACATTTCAATAACATAAATTTTATTTAAAATTCTAAATATATGTAAGCCAAATGTCCTAAAAAAGAAGTATAATGTTATTGGAATATGATGAACAATTACAGAGATTTTCTTCCTTTAGGTATTCTTTTCATAAGTTCATAACTATCAAATGATAATGTGTATGAAATCTCCAATAATGACCTATTAGCATTTACATGCCTTCTTAAAAATTCCAAAAGATTTCAAGGAGAGTCAGATAACTGAATTCTGAGATTTTTTTTTAGAAAACCTGAAGTGGTGAGAAATTTAAAATTTATAAAATATAATAATTAAAATAGTTAATAATATACCACAGTAATGTTATTTGAAAATTATTTTTTGTAATAATTTAAATAAATGTTAAATATAATTAATATTGAGATTTTATTAAAAAAGATCAAGTTATTTGGTAATAAAAAATTAGAAATTTAAATATTGATTTAAATTAATATTAAAGTTTATTTATAATTAAATATATAGATATTTAAGAAATTAAATTTATTGTAATATCTTGTTTACAACAATTAAATATTGATGCTAGATATATACTTTATTAAGTGTTATAAATATTTTAAAATTGAATAAATATGTATAATGAAATTTATAAGATTTCTTTCATTGAAGTAAAATAGTAAAAGAGTATTTAAAAAAATGAGAAAAAGGAAGAAACACTTGTAAAATATAAAATAAATATAATTAAAATTATTAACATTTTATAACCTTATTATATATTGTAATGATTTAAATAAATTTATTGAGTCAATTATGTAATTATAATAAAATAATGTTATATTCAATTAAATTGTGATGTGATTGCCGTTATAATTATTTATTTCTTAAGTACTATAGTATTTTTTAAAATATAATTTTTTATGTAATTTTTTATTTAAAATAAATAATACTTAAGTTGTTTAATTTTGAGAAAATTGTTTAATTTTGAGAAAATTATTTGATAGTAACAATTGAAAATTTAGATTACAATTTAAATGAATAATTTGAGTTAATATTATAAATATGTTTTTTAATTTTTTAAATATATTAGTAATTATATTTTCATCATTGAAATAATTCAAATTGAAATTTTAAAATAATTTTGTAAAACATAAATATTATTCAAGAAGAATCGGCATATTCAAATTAAAAAACGAGTAAATAGCATACAGATAAAGTTATAGATTTATTAATAATATATATATATATATATATTAACAATTAATTAATTTAGTTTAATAGTTTATATAAAATTTATCAAATAAAACATGTTAAAAAAGTACAATTTGAGTTTTAATTTCCTTTTGGAAAATTAGGTTTCTGATAACCAAATTCTTACCTTTTCTTTAACCACAATGGACTAAAACAGGGGTTAAAATTTGGATTTCAGAAGTTGTCTGTCAATGAATAATAAACAATTCTATTCAGGTAAAGACTGATATTATTTGGGTAATTTTCTTTTTGAAAGAGTGTCAAATTGGAAAAAAATTCCACTGTTTATACTGCCCTAATTATTTTAAAAAAATTAACTTAACGTTCATTTGCCCACAACACAACAAATCGAGTTTACACACGAAAAAAGAAAAAAAATTATGGCCCAATCGGAAAATAACATTTTTCTTTCAATGACAAACTTGTTTATTTTATGACAGGGTTAGACAATTACAAAAGCATTGAGCAGATTGTCTTATCTGGTGTTCACAGGTAAACTTTCCAAGATCAGACAAAATTCCCAATTCCAATAAAATGAACGGAAGTGAATTAACAATATAAAACCATAGTAAGGACATTCCAGTTCCATGATCACCAACATTGCAAATACTAGCTAACAATTCATATATTTCCCACCAAATGGGCAACAAGAATACCATATAACAAGATCACATACGAGTACACAACTGATAACCCTAGCTTCTACTTGTTCATAGTTTAAGAAAACTATATAAACACTCTTTCTAATTCACTCTTTGCCATTGATTCAATTTATTAAGAATCACAAAATAATAAGAGAAACTCATTAAATAAAGAGTGAGTGAGTCGCACATCATTTGTGAGTCTAAATAATTTGCAATCATTAACAAAGAGTGTATCAGAATGTACATTGCTATCATTCTTCTCACAATTTTTGTGTGGTTATGTATATTCTTTTAAGCAACTAAAACATCATAGAACCATAGTTCTTCACGTTACCAAGAATGAAAAAGTTGCTACTATGTATGGTACACCCCCTTTACAATTGATAGATGATAATGATGATGATGTTGATGTCTTGCTCCTCTTCACCTCTCCCACCACAGTGACACAATGAACACATACTATTACCAGGATATGAAGACACTAATTATCAGTTTGAATTCCTTTTCCGTTAAAATGAGACAGGAAAAGTAACAGCTTTACGATCAAGAGTTAACAAGACATGGCTAGTGGCAAAGTAAAGCAGCAAAAGATGGCAGCCTGAAGCAGAACTAGCAATATTCGTCTCCTAGCCAATTATCCTTCTCTTTTGGACCTGTTGGCCCCTCCTCACCATAAAGCTCTGTTGGAAATAGTTCAAATAAGTTCTCCACAGAAAATCTAACAAATAGTGGAAGCATATCTATAATCTTGTCTATCTCAGAACGTGAATCATATACAACGGTAGGACCCCACTCTCTCATATATTGCAACCAACATGGTTCTGTAATGACTCCTTCACCAAGATACTCGGCTGCAACAACCTGATACTTGATGCTTGAATCCACAATAAATTTGCTTCGAGCTGCGTCATTGCGTACCCCAATTCCTAGTTTGGAAGGTCCTTGAAGATAAGTCCCAGGATGAGGGAAACTAGCATGGCCATCTTTTGATGAATAAACAATAGGCTTATTCCCCTTGATAAACTCCAGATCAAATGCATTTACCCATTGACCTCCACTATGCTGAGAGAAGAATACAGACCATAGTTCCCCGGTGAAGTTGCTTATACGAAGGGTGAAGTGCTCCCAGTCACCTACATGCTCACCTACCTTGCTCATCTCAATGTTCATAAGTGCTACTTTAAGGGTTGCAGGTCCATTGAAGGGGCAAAAAATCCACATCACAATATCAGTAAAGGCTCCTCCCAATGCTGGTTTTACATGAACATATAGTTCTGCACTCTCTATGTTTCCCTTCTTTAGATTGTTTCTTGCATCTTCATCAGTAGGCAAATCAATCCAAAAAGCACCATCATTAGTTCCTCCACTAGGTAAATTTGAGCCCTTGTACTCTATAGCTTTACCCTTGCTACTGCCTGCAGCGTACAAAACTGCACCATTCTTAAAAAACCATTGCACTGATGATGGCAAGTACTTCTCATCAGGATGAAAGTATACAGTGGGACCATAATGCTGAATAAGTGCATGAATCTGGTTCTGATTTGGCATCGCATGCAAGGAAGAGTCAAGATTCTTCAAGCATGCAATATCCACCACTTGTTCAGAATCAAAGTAGGCACTACCACAGAAGAATGTCCCAACAGACACACCTCTAGCTAACATACCTCTATCACAGGGTTCTGTATTCCAAACCTGAAATGCATTTTTTGCATATTTTGACTTTACAGTCAGCAATAGATCAGAAGTCTCACAAGTTTCTGTGAGATCAGCTCGAACGCATCTAACTTCTTCAACTTCAGGTTCATTAGGACTGCTAGTAACTACTACGCCCATGGCTTTATAACCAGTTGGAGGGTTTGGCAACCAAAAGCAAACATATTCATCATGTGAATCCATGCTCCATATTAATGAGTAGCCAAGTGGTTTTTCTAGAGCAGGAGATTCTAACACAGAGGCATTAGTTTCACGTGCCACAAGAACATATCCTCTCAATGGCTGCTCATTTGACTGGCAGTAGTGACCAAGGCAGAAAAAGCCTTCTGGAATTTCCAAAGGTCTATAAAATGTGAAACCCAACGATTTCCCACTTAAACTTGTGCATCTCCAAATCTTCTCAAACTTGTCTACTTTTAAAACTTCTATTTCTCCAAGACATATTCTACCGCTTGCAAAACTACCACCTGACCAGATCACTCACAGGCTTAGATAAATAAGATAATGAAGACACGAATATTGACAGCACAGCCAGAGAACATCAATTAGTTAGAACCAAAAAATTAAAAGCTTATTGACAGAAATAATTCAATTATCATATCTGCAATAAAGATGCTTACTTGATGCACAATTGCACAAGTATCAAGCAAAAGTACAAACTAAGCTTAGCATTGTATGATTGGAAGATTTGGATGGCAGTAAGTTCTACACTGAGTGCTGCAGTAATGAATTGATATTGTTCAATTCTCAAAGGAAAACAAATATCCATCAACAAGCTTCACAACATTTGACAAAACATTTGGTGTGAAGTCACAAGATAAGAAATTCCAGTTGGAGTCTTACAGAAAGAGTAACATCATGAACCTTTTCCCTCCTTAAAAAACAAGACCAAGATGGCCAGCAAGACAACCATGCGTTGGGTCAATGAGCCATAAACCGACCTAAGAGAGTATTAACACTACTTCTAACTCAAAACCTACAATATGTTTATTAGTTTTCTTTTTTATATTATTCAATTTGCTTATTTCTACTCAATAAGACATTCAAACTCACTTGGATTCCTAAGCACTAAAGGCACTACTTCACATCCATACAAAATTTATATAAATATAAAATAAAACAAGGCATCCTCTCTGAGTTCATACTGATGAAATATGCGCAGTCAAATTAATAACAAAGGAGCGATTATTTTTTTTACTCAACATCCTTGTGAATTTAAAGATATGCGTGGATAAACCTGCCAAGATACTTAAATTAGAAGAAAATAAGAAGGGGAAATAAAATAATTTCTCTATTTGTTAAAATTAGCTTATAAATGGGCTATTTTATAGAAACTCTGATGCATCAATAAAAATATTATTTTTGGCTTATCCATTAACAAATTAGTTTATTAAGAAACTTTCTTTTTTTCTTCTTATTTTCTCCTGTTATAAGAGTTTTTGGATATGTTTATCCACTCAGTCCCCAAGTCTGTCACCTGAAAGTGTATAAATTCTCTAACACTTATTTTCAAACAAATAATTATTTTCAGAATATACTGCAAGACGACTGATAAAAGAAAAGGACGTATAAATAGAAACAAATCTCAATTCTGATCCAGTCACCTCTGTAGTTTACTAAAATTCTGCACTTTTTGAACAACCCCCTCCGAAAAAACCACACCTTGCTAAAACTCCGGTTTATGAATAACTCAGTAAAATTAACAGACCAAAAACTGTTTATTCAAAGATGATACAATATGTATGAAGTTTAGATTTTCGAGTGATTGAATGAAGAAAGTTCCTAATCCCAGTAACTCTATTAAGAAAGCGGCGAAAAAAAAAGGAAACCCATCAATGAAATTCAATAAATGAACATAAAAGCTTGTTCAAAAAGTCAATGCTAAGGACAGACATATATAGATACAGACATACCTTGTGGCCACTGAGGAAGGGGTGAAGGCAGAGAGAAGGGAAGTGGATCAGGGTCAGTGAATTCAGGGACAGAATCCCAGCATAGTAAACTCTTGCACCCAAACATCTCTAAGAGAGACAAATATTCTTCAGAGACCCTCTCCCAGAAGAAGAGAGAGTGGTTTTCTTTCTTTTCTTGCCTTCAAAGGAGTCCAAGAAGAGAGAGAAGGAGATTTTTCTAACAGTAGTAAAGGAGAAAGCCTTCAGCTTTCTCCCCTCTTCTCTCTTCTCTCCTTCTTACAGAGATTATGCTCTGTTTTCTCTGCTTTAACTTTAGATTAGTTTCGAGTATTTTGAGGTTGTCTTTTAATTTGTAAGGTCCGAGTTCGGTGCTTCTCCAACCCGTAAATTAATTGATTGATTAATTAATTGATGATGAAAAAACAAGTATTTGGGTGTTATGACATAAAATATAAATAACAGAGTTTGCGTAAACAATGTTCACTCGCCACCTCGCGGGTGTTCCAAACACGCTGTGCTATGCATTACTTCAATATTCAATTATTAGGTTTGTTGTTGTTGATTAAGACACATTTCTCTCTTTCTTCAGATTTTCATTTATTAGCATACTCCACAAGCATATGTTAAATCTTTCTACATTCACTCTACTTATGCTGTAAGGTTATTTTAGTGTATGTATATTCTAATTTCTCCTTATTTTTTTTTTTTATTTCTCCCTCAGGGATATGTACAACAAAATTAGAGACTATAGATTAAAGTTAAAGAAAAATAATTACATCAAAATAAATTAATTTTTCAATTTAAAGTATTAAACGTAATTTCAATCTATTAAAAATATAATTTGAATATATACACTTAAAATTAGTCTTATTCTAAATTTTAAAGCAGAACTACTATATTTCTCCGTACTATACATGGTTTATTTTTTAAAATAATTTTTATATAATAGAATATATAATAAATTCAAATTTTAATAAATTTATCAAAATTACATATTATAAATAAACTAAAATTTGAAAATTATTGTGAAAATAATTTCAATTTATTTATTATGAATAACGAATAAAAAATTAAAAGTACATATTTTTATGATTATTTTGTAAATATATAAAATAAAAACGTGTGTGTATACATTGGATTGAATTTGATTTTAAAAATTAATTCAAAATCTAATCAATCCAAAAAAAAACTTACGAACATCCTGCAAACAATTACTGGGAAGGTTTAATAGTTAAATTATGAAATTATGAAATTATGAAATTCTTAAAGAACGGTATCATTGACTGATAATTAGCTCAAGTTCTCCTTTTGTGAACTCTGGTGGATAGCAGAACATAAAATATTAAAATTAATCATAAAATCAAGTGACTCTTTAAATAATTATTATTCTGAAACAAAAGTTTACTAAAAACTATATAATGATTCTACTTAGGTAAGCAAATTTCGATACAGGAGATAATGTATTCATTGTTTTAATCCACTTGTAATCTTTATAATCTTGATGGATCAAAATAATCAAAATATCATAATGATGTAACTATTAAATATTTTAATTTAACTGTTTATCTATAATCATTAATAAATAAAACTTGGAAAGAAAGACGGAAGTTGAATAAAAATATAGATTAAATATATTTTTAGTTTTTAAATTATTTGTTAAAATTATATTTTATTTTTAAAGTAAATTTTAAATTTATTTTATTTTTATATAAATAATTTTTTATAAAAAAAAATATATTTTAAAAAGAATAAAAAATAATAAAAAAAATTTAAATATAAAATTATAAAAAAAAATTCTAACATATCGTCACATCGTTAAATATCGTTTATATGAATTTATAAAATATTAAGATAAAATAAATTTAAAATTTATTTTAAAAATAAAATATAATTTTAATAAATGATTTAAAAATTAAAAATATATTTAACTTTAAAAATTAAATGTTAAAGAAAAGGAAAGAAATACAAATATCTTCCAGCTGAAAGCTGTGCCTCACGCGCATAGAATAGTGACATTTGGAATGAATATCTCCTTTTTCTTTTTCTTTTACTTTTATGAGCATTATTTTTTTCTATTTTATTTTTTGAGTTAAATTTAACGTTGAATAAACAATGAAGTTTGATCAATTTTAGAATGAAATAACAGGAAGAGTGAATATTCCCCAACAAGTTTGGGATCAAATAAGGCTCTTATTTTGTCCTAATGTATCTCCGTGATGAATGCAAGAAAATAAATACTGTATAAATAATAGTACACTATTTGGTACACTATTTATTACACCTTCTGGAGCCTAATTTTAATGGTAAATCGTAGTCTCTCTCTAATAATAACTGTATTTCAAGATTCTGTTTTACAATCAATAAAAGTATTAATAATATGTTTAAAATAATTAAATATACTTAATTAACTGATAAAAATAAGAAATAATTAGTTGATAGAAATGTTAAAATTTTATATTAACAATTAAATAAATCGTATAACATGTTATACTTGTATCAGTAAAAAAACATATATATTATAACTGTACCTTTTGTAAAACGTGAAGTAGATGTCAATCCCACGTTATAATCGTGGTTGTAGTTAGAGTTGAAGAGGAGTAAAATATAAACATTATATTCTCTTTCATGCAAACTTAGATGCAAATTTTATACTCAAAGATATTTCAAAAATCTGAAACTTTTAATAGGAATAATATGTTTTTGACACAATATAAACCTATAAATATTTAATACAATTAAATATACTTTTTTTTAAATTATATTTTTAATATATTTTATAAAAGTTATGGAAAATATTATCATCGAATGACGTTAGTGAATTGCTGACAAAAATATTTTTTCACATTTTATAAAATGTGTAAAAGTTAAAAAATATATAGTTTGATTTAGAAATAAAATATAATTTTTAAAATAATTTAAAAATAAAAACATATTTAACTCCGTTTATATCTATATTAGGGTACTGAATACATGAACTTATAAAATTAGACTCTAAACTATTTTCTTAAAAAAATCACTAAAATAAACATATTTTTCAAAAAGGTTAAATTTAAATTATTATATTGAAAGTATTCATTAAAATCTGTTCATATAAACATTTTTATAATACATGAAAGGATAAAAGAACATTTATTTTTTTAATTTAATCACCATTTATACAATTCAATAACTTTTACTTATCATCTTATTTCTTATAATAATTAACTGTCCACACTTAAATAATTCCATTATATATTTTTACAACGACCTTCTAGTTAATTAAATGTGGACGTATTTTTAAAGTAAAAAATGTATATTCATAACTCTGATTAAAAGAAAGAAAAAAATGTTTACTGAATTTGAGCATTGAAAAATCACAATTGAATGATAGAGGCTGCGTGGCGGCATTTGACTTAGAAATGTCAGAAAGCAAAATTCTTGTCAGTCCGGGTGAAACCATGATCAAATTAATTCTTAAAATTTAATAATAAAAAGTAGGTGCAACCACCAAGTATGACTATTCTTATATATTTTTTTAGTTAGCATTCTTTCGTGATTCTTTTATTTCATATTTTAGTAAATATGCGTTTGTTTTATTTATTTAGTTAGTAGCTCCGGGCTCGGATAACTTTTGATTTGTTATTTATTTTTGTTTGGTTTAGGGCCTTTGTTTAGAAGAGTTATTTTTTGCCCATACTTTTTGAAGTAAGAAAAATAATAAAAGGAGAAAAATGGTAAAATAAATAAACACATAAATCCACCTTTGATCTTGTTAGATCCGTGAATGTAAATTTTCATTTCTGTAAAACTCCAACGGACCTAGTCTGTTGTAGCAGCAGATCTCGTCGACACCAGCAGCAGATCTTGTCGTCGACGGTGACAACGGATCTCATCAGCCGTGGCAGTAGATGTCATGGGTGGCGGCGGCATAGGGATGAGAAATCTCGTTTTTGTGAGTATTAACTGAATCTATCCCGACTCATCGATTATGTACGTAGAAGGGTAATAATTGATTTTTTAAATTGACTATTTTCTATTTTATACTAGTTTCCATATTAAATATTTATTCTTATTTTAAATTATTAAAATATATTTAGTTTATTAAATAATTTTAAAAGTTTATATTAATTTTTTTTTAATTTTTAATTTTGTAATTTATTTTTATAATATATATTTGATAATTTTTTTATTCTTTTATAATTATTTAACTTTTATTTAATTATTATTTAATAATATTTTAATTTGAGATTTATATAATTATAAAATAATTTTAATTTTAATTTTAATTTTAAAATAATTTTATCGATAGGCTTGAGTCTAGTTTTATTGAATTTTTAATAAAATTGTGTTTGGTGTAAAGAAGTAGATGTGCATGTATTGGTTATAAACGATGAAGCATGCAAGGGCGTGTGGTGTAAGATTGATGAAATGATGGACGAAAGTTACATTATGGATCTCTTGATGAGCAGATAAAGTTAAAAGTGAAGAAAGAAAGCAGTTTGAAAAATGATGAAACGGAGGAGATAGGAGGCTAGAAAGACAACAATCCTTCTACTTCTAATCCAAACTAAGAATGTCGTCCATTGCAGCTTACATCGATTCCTCCCACCACCGCTTTCACTTCACGCGTCACAAGCCCATGCGTCCATGCATGCATTACTTAAATTTCAATAGCATCATATATAGGATTCATCGTAGGTGAGTTCAGACGCTGGAGTGAGATGAGCCTTGCTACCACCACTGTACCTCTTCTTTCGGCTCCCATGTCCCCCTCCACAAGTTATCGAAAACTCACACCCCATCGCCGTTCCAAAACACGAAAACAACCCTCCATTCGCACCACCCCGTCTTTGGTTCTGCCCTTTCCCCTTCGGAAGGTTATGCTTCACCTTCTTCTCATTCTGCCCTAGGTGATCGTAAACCGCCACCCCGCCACGCTCCATCGACCGCCACCGCTCAATCTTCGTGCTCAGCTCTTCCGCCCCCTCCTCCTTCCCCGGCCACCCCTCCAAAACCAAGTTCCCCTGCTTCCGTGGCGCCATCATCGGCAACGGGTACAGCCCCTTCGCTATTGCTGTCGCTACCACCGACGGCGAGGGCCCCACGTCCGAACACAGAGACCCGTTCAAGTTCATAATCATCCCTTTCTTCGTTATCGGCATCCCAAGCTCGGAACCCTGGCAATCTTCACTACCTTCGTAACCCTTCGGATAATTGCTGTACGTGTAGTCGTTTATGGTGGAGTCGTTCTTCTCGCTTGCGGAACGCTGCAGCGTCAAGAGCTTGCAATTGGAACTGTTAAATTCGTTCGATGGCGTTTGGTTCGGCGGTGGCTTCTGCTTCTTGGGGTCCGCGTCCCAGTCCCCGACGGTGGAGGAGCCAAGCTCCGAATACATCGGCATGCTCCTCCGGGTGGGGTCGACGAGGTTGACTCCGATGTTGAGAATCCCTTGAGGACGACCGGAGGGGCGACGAACCTGCAATGCAATGAAGCGAATCTTGGATTTGCGGGTGGTGGTGCGCGGCAAGAGGTTGGAGACGAGAACGCCGACGGTGCCTATGAGAACGTCACGTAGCCATGCGGAGGCGTAGATTTCGATCATGACGACGGAGTCATCGGCGTAGAGGAAGTCGTCATCGATGCGGAACACAAATTTCTCGTTCCATGTGGGGTTGTCGTGTCCATCGGGGTCTATTTGGGTTGTGAGCTTGCGTTCGGGGTCAAGCCATGCAACTGCGTAGGCTTTGATGGATTTGGAAACGGGTGCAAGGTCTTGGGCGGATATGATGTTGACTTCCAGGAGCTGGAATGGGGAAGCTAGCATAGACATTGTTGTTGTGGTTGGGAATGGCAACAACTTTTGTTGTCTTGGGGTGATGATCGATGGATGGTGGGGGAGCTAGGTCTCCCCCCACTCCAGCGTCGAATGAAACCCACGCTCTCTCTCCGATGAACGATCCCTTTGGTTCGTTGTTTTGGAATGGAAAATATGGCACCTTTATATTTACCATTTATATTTGGGTGGCTGTTGAGACACATTCGTTGTAAGCACTTCTTCCAGACAACAGACATCTGCTTCTCCCAACAATAGAACCTACCAAACATCAAATATGGGCTGGGAAAACTACTCATCCACCAAGGAAAAAAGATCAACCATATCCTTTTTTTAATTACCTAAATGGAAATAAACATACACACCCATCTCTCACACCCCAAATATATTTCATTTTTTTTTTCAAATTTAAGAAAAAAATTATATTGCTTTGCTTTTTTTGAAGTGTTAGATCATGGTTTCCCCTTAAGTTGTTCGTGTATCACCTATGATTCTTCTTTATAATGTCTAAAATTTATAATACATAACACATATTAAATTAACATTTTTAATGGATACTAGGTACAACTATTTTAATTATATGCGTTATAATATGGAATATAATACTATCCAATCATAAATATTCATTACTCATGTTAGTCATTTTTATTTAAATATTTAAAAAAAATAAGTGAACAAATTAAAATTATTAGTGAAAGAATTTTTAATCATTCAATAATAGTTTATAATTTAATTTTATCTATTTTTATTTCTTATTTAAACTGTTTTTAAAATTAAAATTACTTTTAAAAAATTAAATTCTTATAACTCATACTTTATATTGCAACTTATTTAAATATATTTTTATAAAAAGTTATTTGTACTAATATTTTATTATATATATTTATTTAAATTATAAAATTGACATTCTAGGTGACTTTATATTTTAAAGAATTATATTTGTATAATTTCATTTAAAGTTTTGGAAAAAAAAAATCCATGATACTAAAGTGGCCGTATAAAATATCCACAAATACTTTTTATTACCCAACTAACTATATAATTTTTTTTAGACATGACATGTTATACATAAGTTCTACTCATACTTGCCTTCACCTATTATTATCCCTACACCTAATTTATATAAACGAGACAGCAGTAACGTATTCTAACATCAGTTTTATAACTTCAATTATTTTTAAATATTAGAAAAAAATAAAAAATATGAGAGAGGTGTAGATTGGAGATCAATAGGAGGTTTGTCGAACATTTTCCTTATATAATAGCTCACTCCTACACTTTAATGCTTTAATCTAATTAGGGTAAATCATTGTGAAATTCATTCCAATACTTATATATCTATATAGGATATATATATTTTAATTGATGCTTCAATACTCATTAATTCAAAACTTTCTTATCCAAATTAATCATCACATACATCCATCCATCCATTATATATATATATATATATATATATATATCAATTTCATATACACATAATCAATTTAATTTATTTACATTATTTTTAATGTCTAAATATAATAATTTATTAAAAAAATCATTAAATATAAATTAGTTTAGAAACAAAAATAATTATTCATTATATTGACTAAATTAAAAATTATTTTATAAACTAAAAATTATTGGTATTTAAAATAGTTTTTATCATAATAGAAATTATATTTTTTTTAGTTATTGATCTTAAAAATTTATAAAATGAGTTTCTATATAATGGTGAATAAATTAGTTTATAAATTATAATCTAAATTTGTTTCTAATATTAACTTCTAAGATTTTAACCAATTACTAAATTAGATTCTACATTAGTCTCTAATTCAATTAGTGACTAATTCCATATTTTATAAGTCACTAATATGATTGGTAAAAATATTTTTTTTTAGTGATTTTCATAATATTAAAATCTAATAAAATTCATATAATTTATAGTACATCATACTCATACTTTGTCAAACACTATATACAACAAATTATAATATTCATATAATTTCATTTAAATTAAAAAAATCAAGTAGAAAGAAAGTTATGTAAGAAATTAAGATTAGGATATGGAAACTATTTTTACTTTTAAAAAGATAAGTTTCATTTTCATTATGTTGTTAAGCAAGTTGTGGGAGTTCAATACCAACGTTTTCTAAATCAGTTCATCCATAAGTATCTAACCTATGGTTTACAATCCATTTCAACTGGGAAGACGAGAATTTGTTGACTTCTCTTACCTTAAGTCTTCTAAAAAAGTTAAAAAAATCTTAAACATATTAGGACAAACTTAATAGAGATTTATCCATTTTCAATGCTACATGTAGTAATTAAATACCTTACATGCAAGTGAAACAAGATAGTTTAGACAGAAATAAGATAAAAAAAAATTTAAAGAGATAAAGTTTTTAAATAAATAAAAAATAAGGAGATAGTGATAAAAAAATTAAAAGTAAAAAAAAAAGAAAAATTATCGTTGATAAATATATATTTTACATTGATAAATATAAAATATTTTACGAAGTCATCCGATCACAAATTACTATTTACGCTAAGTTTATTAGCTTTACAATAATTATCTTAAGTCATGCAAGTGATCGAATGATTTTGTAAAATTGTTTTACATTATTAATACGTAATCAATAAATTGTAAACAAAAAATGGAAATGATTTTGAAACAATATTTTGTAAATAAAACACTTTTTTAATATCTCTTGTATTTTGCTCCCCCCTATTTTGGTGGGTAAAGGCTTGTCTATTTGGACTCACTTCCATCAAAATGGGATGCATATTTTCCTTTTTACCACATAAATTAGTCAACTTTTTTTAGTAGTTATTCATCGTTGGCTGACGTGATTCAAGTAAAGTAACTAGCAAATCAAAGATAAAGTTAATGAATATTAAATAAAGGTCTAATCTGTCTTACTAATTTGCCCATTGTTTGACATATTTTCACACTTTTTAATAAAATACCCATGTTTTACCGTAAAGACTAAAAGAAATAATTTGAGCACGATGTTAGTTGCATGCAACAATTTAAAATAAACTTTCACCAACTTCATACCAAGCAAGCTTCAAATTTCTAACCACACATACGTTGGCATGCTCAAAGTTATAGAATTAACTTGCAACACATTGCCCCCTTTTTCCCATTATTTGACGTGTTTTGTTAATTGCTTGATGCAGTGTTTCTCAGTTTATTCGGTAGATAGGATTAGGAATGAAAAAACAAACCAAAATCCCAACCCCAACCACCATAACGCACCATTTCCGAAACTATCATCTACATATATATGTTCCATGTAAGTGGTTTCTCCAAATCACTGTCTCAAAACCACCAAATACTATTCCCAAATGAACCTTTACCATTCCACCATTCTCCTCAGTCTCACTTTCTTCCTCTTCCTACCTTCTTCCAAACCACTTGATTATACCACATTAGTCTACAAGACCTGTGCAGCCCAAACCTTCAACCACCAATTCTCTCAAACACTCAACTCTCTATTCCAACAACTCGTTGCACAATCCTTCCAACGCAAGTTCTTCAGAACCACCGAAGCAGTTAGCGATGACACGGCCATCTCAGGCCTTTTCCAATGCAGAGATGATATCAGCAAAGAAGAATGTTTCAGCTGCGTGAGCTTGCTGCCTCAGATGTCAAACACCTTGTGCAGTGATTCCATATCAGCACGGGTACAACTTGACGGCTGCTACTTTCACTACGAGACTGAGGAAACAGCCGGTGAATCTAGAAGTAACAGTCTGATTCACAAAGAATGTGGGGAACCGGTTGTGGAGTATGTGAAGTTCAAAGAGTTGATGGAGGAGGCTTTTGTGACACTGGAAAGTGGGATTCTGAACAGTAATGGGTTCTACTCAGTGAATTATAAATGGCTGAAATTAATGGCGCAGTGTGAAGGAGATTCAGACACTTGTGACTGTAGCAATTGCGTGAGCGATGCCATGGTGGTTGCTAAGGAAGAATGTGGCAGTTCACTTTCGGCACAAATATATCTTGACAAGTGTTTCATAAGCTATAACATTCTTGGTAACTCCGTACCAGGTAACTGTTATGTTATTTTTTTTTTTTACTGATTAGATATTCTTCCCACACATATATGTAATTGAAACAGTTAAACCTAAAGAAACACATGATTACTCATTAATTATATACGAAATTTATGAATACAGGGGCAAGAAGAAATGGTAACACGGAAAAGTTGGCAGCAATAGTTGTTGGAGGGGCTGCTGCTCTATTTCTGGGTTTTGCTTTGATATCAATGCTTAACTCTCGGTTTAGAAAAGACGATTATGAATAGAGAGTGATTAGGGAAAATTTTATACTTAGTTTCTCTTACTTTATACTAAATAATATTTACATCCTTTTTAATTTTAAAATACTTGTTCATCTCTTTTAAATTTTTAATAAAAGAACAATCATATTTTTTAAAAAGATATTTATTTTTTATACTTTTAATAAAATAACATTATTTTTTGTATTTTTAGCAAAGTGATATTTACCTGTATTTAAAAAAATATTAATTAAATTTAAATAAAAATTGTGAAAAGTAAGAAATAATGATTTAATTAATATATGTTAACAATATCTAAGAGTTATATTTCTAAGAAAATATTTAGTATAAATAAATAAATATTCATAAATAGAAGATTAAAGTTATTAAGTTATTATTACATATAAATGTATTTTTTATACAAGTAAAAATATGTTGTGTGAAAAAAAAATATAATTATAATATAAATAAATAAGTAAATGGTGTAAGGTTATTTTATTAATAGTATAGAGGTACAAATGTTTATTTTAAAATCAGAGAAAATATAAACATCATTCAAAAAAATCGTGAATGTAAATTTTCATAATTAAATTATTCACTTTTTTTGTATAAAAAGTATTTAGTATTTATATTTCAAAAATTAATTTTATAATTTTTAATTAATTTTAACTTTTATGTTATTTTTAAGTAAAACCAGAGAAGTAAGTGATATTTATTAAAATCACAAGAGATATTAATACTATTTTATTATAAATATAAGAGAAGCATATACTTTTTAAAATTTAAAAGAAGTATGAATGTTTTTTATTAAAATGTATTTAATTTAAAAATAAAAAATTTAAATATTGTTTAGTATAATTAATTAGAAGAGATCTTCAATTTTATTTATTGATTAATAAAATGAAATTATATAAACTTATTTCTTTAGCGAAGCAAAGCATGAACTATGAAAACTGTTACTCCATTCTTTTTACTACGTGATCTTTGTACTTTTACATTAATGTTTTCACTTTTTCTATCATTCTTTGAATTTAAAGATTTGTAGGAAGTTCATCTATTCCATGTAAATTTTGAAAAGGAAGAAATGTGTGTTTTTGTATACTTTTGTGGTACATGAATACAAAAATGACAATATTTTTATCACGACACATTACTTGTGTATTACTAAAGAAAGGAGTAAAGAAATATTTATCTGAAAAAATAATATATAAAAATACTAAAATAATAAAAATATGGAAAACATCAAGGTAGCTATATTAGATTATACTCCACAACTTAGATATTTCATTAGATAAAAATAATATATGATAAATTTAATATACAAACATTAATGATATATGAATAATAAGACTGGAAAGTGATATTATAACAATGATTTTACATTATATATCTTTAAGTTGTCCATGGGACAATTCCACGACAAAATAGCGTAATAAAATTATAGAAGAAAATGCAATTTTATCATATAGATCGGGACGGTAAAAATCTTTTAAAAAAATAGAGAATCCGTTGTGATATTTTATTAGAAAAACCACCGAAAAACTTAAAAAATACTTTTAGAAACTAATTTTGGGTATGGGATCTGATCATGTACAGAGAAGAAGTGAGTCCTACAACAATTACCCTTAATTAAATGTATTAATGTAATTTTAAAAATATTTATTTTATTCCTTAAATTAAACAAAAGTATATAAAATATTAAACTATATTTTAATTATTTATTTTACAAAAAAAATTGCAAAAATATTTATTGGTCTTATAAGGATTATCTCCTTTCTTACCTATTTTCATTTACAATGAAAAATAGTAATTCTTTTTATAAAACAATTGTTTTAAAAAAATTATGTCATTTCAGTAAAAATTAACGTTCCTTGTACATATTTTCATTTACATTGAAATACCTTGTTTACATAGTTTTTATCTAAAACTTTGTTAGTTAATATTTTTGAATACTTTAAAATTGCAATTATTTTAGTTTGTATTTTTATATTCAAACATTTAATTATCAAATAAATTTACAACTAAAAATTATAATCAATCATTTCAAAATTACTATACAAATAAAAACTTTAATTATTAAGTAAGTTCAAAATTTAATAATCAATTATTTTTAAACTAATATATGATTGAAAATTTTAATATCAAATCAATTTGAGACTTAATAATAATTAACCATTTTTTAAATTATTATATTAATAAAAAAATTATTATGATAATATTAATAATGATTTTTTTTAAGATTTTGTGAATAAAAAATTTAATTATCAGTCAAGTTTAATTTTAATATAATAATTATAACTTTTAAGATATTATATGAATGAAAAATTTAGCTATAAAAAAAATGCAATACTAAACATAACAATTAATGATTTTTAAAATATTAGAAATTTAAGTATAAAAAATATTAAAAATTTAATTATTAAACAAACCTAATATTCGTAGTTTTCAAAACATTATTATATATACATAGATATTAAATATTATTGTATAAATTTTGTTAAAAAGATATTTAATTAAAATTAATTTTATTGGATCTACATTATTATTAAATAATTAAACATTAAGGATAAAATATGTGTATAGTTATATATATTTGAAGACATGTTTTTTAATATATAAAATTAATATAAATTAAACATTACGTTACAATAAATTCATGCAAAATTCAAATGTAACAAATATTTTTTTTTAAAAATGAACTATTTATTTATTATATAAAGACTATCATATATTTACGTTGAACTAATAAAGTAGAAGACTATAAATATAAGATTATACTTAGGACTTAAAACCAACTGAAGGATTTATTTTATGAAAGGAAGTTAATGTAAATAAAGTTACAAAAGAAAACATATAGATAAGTCAGCAAGGGATGCCTGTGCATTGCCTAATATATTATCTTTTATTCATTAAGCATGATCATCTATAACAATTCAATTTTTTACGTAAACCCATGTGGGTTGAATACTTTGATCCGTCTTCATCTAGAGATGAATTGATTGGTCGGTTTGCTAAAAGAAAAAAAAAAGAATTTCTTATAATTATTTATTTTATAAGATCAATTTAAATATATAAATTTAGTTCAATTTTTATTTGAATGTTTCTTTTCATTAATATTAGTAAAATTAAATTTATAAATTAAACTAACAATAATAACAAATATTTTTCAAGAACATGAAGATACTTTAGATGAATCAACTTACATGTACAGTCAGGATATTTATTTCCCAAATGTTTGTATTTTTTTTCTTGGGCAGACGGTATTTCCCGTACATATTTTTGTATTTCTCTTATCTAATCTTCTATGCTCTCACCCTTATCCCTCCAGGTTTAGTAACTTCTTCCAAGTTTGGAGAAAAAAAAAAGTGGCATGAAATTTGGAAGATTCAATCACCAAATTGCATTTTTGTATGTAAAACTTATTTTGTTTGTTAAAGATTAAAATAAAAAGAAAATTTTGACTTAATTTTAATAAGGAGTTGAAGATATCCTCAGATAGGACTTTAAAAGGAACAAGAAGAAGTGACATTTGATTTGAGTTTTATTTATTGAAGAGGAGTGAAGTTTGATTTTAACTTTTTTTTAAGTATAATTTAGGTACTGATATGTTGGATTAGTTCAAATCTAACAGCTCTCTTCTTTTTTTTACAATAAAAGAGAATGATGAGAAAGTTCGTTTGATATTTAAAATGCTTGAAATTAAAGCCTGGTAGTATAGTGTTACTTTGCAGGGATCTAAAATTTAACACAGTTTTGGTTATCACAGGAATTTAAAGATTGGGAGACCAATAAACATTAGAAGGGCTTCTAACTAAAACATGCTTAGCAGATATGCAGGGTAGCATATGCCAAAAGTGGCCTCTAAGTGGACATTCAAAGTTAAGATGTTGAAATAGTAACATGTTTCATAAAATAGCAATAGCAAATACTAAAAATAATAATAGAGAAAGGGTGATATGACTTGCAGGAGTCATGCACATGTATAGGAGTAACCAATGTATTGTACATGTACTTAATGAAACACTCATAAGACCTGTTACTTACCACATTCATAAGACTGGGCAACTTCTAATCTTCCGCCTCCATATAGCTGTGCAATCACGCTGTATTTCATAATCTCCACATACATTTATGTGACAGCAATAGTGTTAACTCTCCTACTTCTCCTCTGCCGTCCTTTCAGGTTTGGAATCTTGTTCTTCACATGTTTTTTTCTTAATAAATAATGGTAAAGATTATATCATAAAATTGTTTGAAATATATTGTGCTTCATATGAATACCTCTAGCCTTGGAAGCATAACGTCACAGATCTTTGAATCTTAACTGATAAAATTCCCCCACTCTTCCTATTATTACCTAGTCTCAGGATATATCATGTCAAAACATGTAAATAGAAAAAGTCCGCCCATCTTAATAGTCAGGAACACCATATAGTCTCAGCATATATCATGTCAAAACATGTAAATAGAAGAAGTCGGCCCATCTTAATCAGGAACACCATAAGCATATTCAGTCATTACTGTCGAAAAAATAGATACTATTCAGTCCACAAAACTAGGTAAAACCCATCTAGATGTAGGGATGTCTTTTATTCATAAGCCAAATGGGAATACCAAACTGAGCATAAACAAATAACCGTGATTTCATCTTTATATAATAAGTTCATCCACAACCTCCAATAACTAGTAGTACATACTTCAGTTACGATCAGTTCATTTTTTTATGATCTTAGAACTTTGCTTATTTGTTTAACATAAGCTCTTTATTTTTTACCATCAAAGAGAAGCAAAATGATAATCATTTATACTTATTTCACAACAAAAGATGCAAAATTAAAGCAGGGTAATATAGTTTTATTTAACAATTTTTGTTTATAGAAATTTAAAGATTGGGAGACTAATAAACATTACAAGGCCTTCTAACTAAAACATGCTTAGCAGGTATGAAAAATAATATATGCAAAAGGGGCCTAAGTAGACATTCATAATTAAGATGTTTAAATAGTAATATGTTTCATCAAATAACAATAGCAAATACTAAAAAGAATAATAAGAAAAAATATAGTATATTGAGTGATATGACCTGCAGGAGTCATGCACATGGGATGTGTAAGAGTAACCAATATGACCTGTAATCACCACACTCATGAGACTAAGCAACTTTCAATCTTTTCCTGCATATAGCTGTGCGGTCACGCTGAGTTTCCTCATCTCCCAATACATTTATGTGACAGCAATATATACATTGTTATCTCTTCTATTTCTCTTCTGCCCTCACTTTACCTTTTCAGGTTTTGCATCTTGTTCTTCACTTTTT
This sequence comes from Lablab purpureus, assembly GCA_030347555.1. Lineage (NCBI taxonomy): Eukaryota > Viridiplantae > Streptophyta > Magnoliopsida > Fabales > Fabaceae > Lablab > Lablab purpureus. The sequence continues at coordinate 29,764,803 of CM059260.1, forward strand.
TTTCTTCTTTTTTTTGAATAAAAAATTGTGAATATTATGTCATCAGATTGTTTGAAATATCTTGACAAAGCATTAAGGTTCACATGTATTCCTCTAGCCTTGGAAGCATAAGGTTACAGGTCTCTGAACTTAAACTGATCAATTCTCCACTCTTCCAGGTATTACCTAGTCTCAGGATATATCATGTCAAAAACATGTTAATCATCAGGAAACATCTTCAACCATGACAGTCGAAAAATATATATTCTTCAGTCCACAGAATCAACACTGCAAAGGGTAAAACCCATTTACCCATTTAAATGTAGGGATGTCTTTTACTCATAAGACATGTGGGAATACCAAACTGAGCATAACAAATAACCATTACTTCATCCTTATGCAATAAGTTCATCCACAATCTTCAATAATATTCTCAAGATGCCAAACTGCATGCAATTTATAGTCTTTGTTTAGATGCTTCAACAGGGCACTATGTGTGCACGAATCCGGCTGAATTTCTCTATCTAGCATATCCTTATACAATCTCAAGGCTTCCTGCCAATGGCCTAAGTTACAGTTCTCATTTATTAAAATAGTGTAAGTATACTTATTTGGAGAAATGCCCTTTGCTTGCATTTCTGCAAAAAATTTGTATGCCTGATCCATCTTCCTCTCCTTGCAAAGTCCATTGATTAAAGCATTGTAGGTGATCACATTTGGATATACACCCTTCTCTATCATCTCAATGAAGTGCAAAATAGCTAGTTCCAGCCTTCCCCTAACTGCATATGAATGAATTAGAACTGTGTAAGTGACAACTGATGGAAATATCCCTTTGCTCAACATCTCATAGAACATCACTCTAGCCTCCCTAAGATGCCCAGCCATCAAGTGAGCATGGATGATGCTAGTATAGGTTACATGATCTGGAACGAGTCCATCGTAGAGCATTTTCTGAACGAGTTTACTTGCTTCTTTTAAATTTCCCAACCTGTGGAGCCCATCAATAAAGACATTATAAGTAATCAAATCAGGAGGAAATCCTTTGGATAGCATTTCTTCCTGTATACCAAAAGCCTTAGATGGGTCACCAAGCTTCACCTCACCAACTATTCGAGTTATGTATGCAAAACGATCCGGCTGCAATCCTCTATGCAGCATCTCATCAAATAATTCCTTAGCCATTGGCAAGTTCCCTATCTTGCAAAATCCTCTAACAAGAATTGTATACGTAAATACATCAGGATTGGGCCCATCTTTGATCATTTCATCCTTTATCCGCCTGGCGACATCCAAGTCCCCCAATCTGCAAAGACCATCTATAAGCGTATTATAGGTCACAACATTGGGAACAAGACTTCTGTATCTTAACTCGGCAAATAAGAGAAAAGCCTCCCCTAAATTTCCCAACATGCTGTAACCATAAATCAGAGTGTTGAATGAAACCAAGTCCGGCATCAGATTCTTATTTACCATTACATCTATCAACTGCCTAGCATCACTCACTCTTCCCCACTTGCAAAGACCATAAATGATAGTATTGTACGTCACCACCGTAGGCAAAGCTCCTCTACTCAACATCTCCTCCCCAAGCCTCGAGGCTTCATCAAGCAGCCCTTTCTCACAGTAGCCGCGAATCAAGGGGTTATAAGTGTAAGCCGAAACCTTGAGTCCCAATCTCAACATCTCTTTGATCAGTTCCTCAGCCTGCTCCAACTCCCCTTTGTGAGATAAACCATTGACCAAGACATTATAAGTCAATTCGTCGGCCAAACACCCCATCGTCTGCATCTGAAGCAAAAGCTGACGAGCTTGCTGAACCTCCCCTTGCTTACAAAAGGAATCCAACACTGTATTATATGTAACAGTCGTAGGCCTCATGCCATACTCCACCATCACATTGTAAACCTCCCTCGCAACGTTGGTATCCCTAAGCAATCTCAGAACCCTATTGCAATTCTTCACATCGGGCAACAACCCCTTACCAATCATCTTATAAAACACCAACAAGCACATTTCAAGCATAGACTTTTTCACGTAAATCCAAAGCAACAAATTCAGAAGCTTAGCAGATACCTCGGAAGAAAAAACCTCGCCATTAGCCAAAACATCCACCATGCCGTCCATTCTAATGACCTCCTTCTCCATGATGCAATATGCAGACCGCATCAACCCGTTCCGCGCGAGAATGTCGAGAATAACAGCATATGCCAATTCAGATCGCTTGAACCCTGTTTGACCCTCGGCCCATCGAAAGAACCGGAGGGCAGTCAGGGGCCGGTGTCTAATCGTGTTAAGAACCCGCAACAGCAACTCCGGTTCAGCAACCGCGGCACGGAAAAGTACCACCGGCCGGTTCTTGTCCTGAACGGCGTCGTAAGTGCAGAAGGAAAGGGAAGAGGGCAAGGGCAAGAGGAAGCGCGCTTTGAGGGTTAACAAGGGTTTTGAGGCTCTAAAATAGAGGCTCATTGAGTAGAGTTATGGCGGCTATGGCGGCGATGCCATCAACACTTCCAATTGCACCTCCGCCTGCAACGACCCGCGCCCTTCTTTTCGACCCCAGCAGCGTGCATCAGCCCTTTTGCCTTCTCACGTGTGACATTAATTTTTTTCGTATAATCTTTTTAAGAAAATCATTTTTTTTTTTAATTTTCCAACTAGAAATTAGAAATCACTTGCAAAAATGTGATTTTTTTTTTGTTAAAGATTGAAAGGATAAGTAGGATTTTTTTAGGTCACAAGGAGATGAACATATGGGTGTTGAATCGGACTGTAAGACGAGTAAAAAAAAGAGTGAAATTTTATTTTAGTTTTTTTTTATGTTACATAAGTGAAAAAGAGTAAAATTAGGTAATTGTTCCTTTGTTCATATGAGAGAAGTAAAATTCAGTTTTAACAACATTAGTAATTTTAATAATCCAAATGTCATCATTCAGATTAAGATTTGATCTATATAGTTTTTTGTTCAAGTGGCATTTACCAGGACATTATTAATATCACCCACAATATTTTTTATCATAATAAGAATTTAAAGATTGATGGAGACGATAAAGCACCTAATTGTTTCCTCATGTAATTTATTAAGATTAAGATATCTAGAAATAAATTTCTATTTTCTTCTATTTTTATGTTAAGATATATAAATTAAATTATTATTGGCTTTGTCCTTATTACTCTAATATCTGAACAAACATATAAACCATGAATAAAGTAAAACATTAATTCAATGTGATGAGTAATAAACCAACAATTTATGAATAAAATTTAATAATTAAATGTATGAATTATATAATACTCAACTCCTTGCCATTCAATCTAAGAGTTATAAACCAATAGTTTATGAATAAAATTTAATAGTTAGATGTATGAATTATATAATACTCAACTTTCAAATTTCTCGGTAGTTTTTTAAACTTTTTCTTTTGTCAACGTGGAGTCTATCATTTATGGTTTTGTTAAGCGCGTAAAAAAATTATAGATATAATTAAAAATTAAAAAAAAAAGACTTAGTTTCGTAATTTTAAATTTTTTTTAATCTAAATGGTTAAAAGCCTACCTATTTGAATAGAAAGAATGAATAAAAATAAGTAAAAAAATAAGGTAAAAGTTGAAAAATGCTTGGTGACATTGAGACACAACATATATGAGAAGAGAAATATAAAGAAAAGTGAAAATAGAATATAAGAGAGAAAAATAAATGGTTGCTACCCACCTTTTATCTACATTGTCTTAACCATGATGTGTTTTATTACAATTCCAGTCATATGTATGTAAGGGTCACAAAGTGAGTTGAGCTCGACGGGCCAGCCCGCCAACCCGATAACATATGGATGGGTGAGTAAGCATTTTAAACCCGTCAATCCGTATCAATTCATCCTGTCTAACCCGTCAACTCGTCGGGTCATAGGCGGGGCAGGGCAGGCCAACCCGCTGGCCCGCAAAAAAAAAATGTATTGCACTTTTAAGATGTCATGTCACTATATACATCTTTAATACATTGTTGTAATTACAAAAATTCATTTAAATTGGACACAAACAAAATAGCTGCAAAGAAAAAAAAAGTCCAATTTAAAACCAAAGATCAAAAAATAAAATAAAAAACAAAAAAAATAGATTTTTCAAAAAAATACAAAACAAAAGAAATAAGGGGGTCAGCCCGCCGGCCCGCCAACCCGCCTTATGGCCCACATCACTGTGGTGGGCCGGGCCAACCCTATCTGTACGTACGTTGAGCTCAGTCACCTATCTAAGTTACTTTCTATTTTCAGAATCAGAATATGCAAAACTTTCGTTCACCGTCATTCTACTGGATATCTAAACGTAAGGCAGTATACTAAAATAGTATTTTTTTATTCAATTATATAAAAATGGTAGTCAATTCTCAATTTAAAAATGTAATTGATTGTTGTGATTAACATATATGATTTTTAATTTTAAACTATTATTTATGTTGTAGAAAAATTATTTAATTTTTAAAATTTTAAATTCATATTGTTAATGCAATACAATTTAAAAAAATAATTCATATTATGAAAGTTGGTTCCATAAGTTGGTCTTCTAGTTTGCTTTCTTTGTTTCTATGACGATTCTTATGTATGAGTTTATATTTGAACGATATTGTTATTTCATCATCTTCAATCCCATAATCAAATTTATGTGAAGACATTAGGGATCTATAATAATCCATGATGACATTGGATTATATGGTAAAGGTGTTGTCATTGTAAAAATTGCAAACATATTTGATGTGAGAAGAAAAAAATTTGATTTAGATGAAAAAATGTTATGAGTATATGAAACTTGTTGGTATGAAGATTGTGCAAACATGTTATGATAAGAAGATTGTTGAATGTTAGATTAATCAACATATTATTGAAGAGACTAGAAAATGTGTGAAGAAGATACAAAGTGTTGATGAAAATGTTGTAGTTGTAGTTGTTGTGTCTCCTCGTGGCATGTTGTTAGATAAATAAATGTTAATGGAGTGTAAATAAAAAAAAACATGATTGCGTGTGTTTGAAATTGAACTTACACTCGGATAGTGTGTTGAATGTATCATCATTGTATACATAGTATAGTATCACAAAAATGGTCATTTCTATTGGATTTGTTTCCTACAATTAGATGGTTATGTCGATCATTCTACATTACTACCCACATTTGATGATAGTGAGGACAAAATCTATCTATCCATCCTCTCATGTTTTCTTTATGAATTTAATCCAAGTTTAATGGATTAGTGAAAATAGATTGGAGAAAGTCAACTTGTTGCATGATTTATTAGTTTGATGAAGCTCCACTATGGTGAATTTGCACCATTCATAAAATGGAACAACTTATTCTTCAAACAAATTTATCAACTATGAGATTGAAATTCCAACAAAAAGTTTCATGGTTCAAATACTAATAAAGAAAAAGTAGACTAAAACATAGTTAAAGAAAAAAGATATGATTACATTTATTTTAAATTAATTTAATAAAAGTATAAAAATCTCAAAACATTCACCAGCTACACAATTTTAAAAAGTGAGTAGAATTTAAAAATAATTTCTAACTTTTATAGAGTATGCTTATAAGCAAAATTTCAGCACACAAAAATACCTTTATCGCTAAAATCGTCTCGTGCTTGGAAGAATGATTTTCTTCATTATAAAATCATGTCCCTAAATATGATTTCTTCATTATAAAATTATGTTTCGAAATATGATTTAATCAGTTTTGTAATTTTTAAAAATTTTACTCATTTTTCGTAAAATCTAATCAAAATTATACAATTCTTGTAAATGTCTTTTTAAATGTAAGTGTAATCTTCATCTTCAGGTCATTAATTGATGATCCGTTGGAAGTAATTAACTTATTTTGTATGATAATGTTAGGATGATTTAACAATTTTTATATATATATAGCATTTTTTAATTAATTTACTACTAATTTTTCTTATAAAATAAAATGTGGTTAACAAATATATATAGAAAAAAATTAAATAAAATAATTATCTCAAATAATATTTATTAGCGTCTTTATGGTAGAATGGCTAACATATAATACTTTTCAAAAAAATTCTAAACTAATTAAATATTAATAATTTGTGTTAACAAATATATATATATATATATATATATATATATATATATATATATAGGGTTAAAGGTTTTTATTCTATTATTCAATCACAAATTAATTAATATATATAGAAAGTTTGTTAGCAGTAGGCATATATATATATATATATATATATATATATATACTCAATGAACTCTACACCCATTTAAAGTTTGTCAGAGTGGTTTGAGTTTCCTTTTAGAGATGTTGTAACATTATCACTTTTATCACGGTTATATTTAGAGTTATGAATATTAAGTTAGAGTGTAAATATTAAAAGTATATATTCAATTGTAAATTATGAGGTATCTTCAAAAAAATGAATTAAGATATTGTATTATAAGCTTAACAATAGAGATATCATAAGTTAGTTATATATATACCTGTTATTTTATTTTATTTACTCATCTAAGTAATATTCTCTTTGTCTAAGTAAAAATAAAATCAAAAGTTTAGGTTGATCTATGTTCTGTTTTTGTTTAAGAGAAAAACTCTTACTTCAATTTAAGTAATAAAGTTTTTACTTCAGTGAAAAACAAAGCAAAAAATCACCTTTAATCTGGATTGTTTTTTTGCTCAAGGAAGAATAAACCTTTAAAATGACATTTTCTTGATTTAAAATTTCTTATTTGACTTTTTATTTAATTTATTCTTGGATTTTATAATAATAATACATTATAAATGATTATGAAAATACTAATGATGATTTGGATATATGAATGTAATTTATAAATCTAAAATTATATGTGAACCCTTTTTTAAAATATGTGTATTAAATATTCAAACTTACATTATAGAAGTATCTTATTTTAATATTTAAATCTACACATTGAAACTTTAGACACGCAGAAATTAAGAGAGAATTTATTGCCTATTCAGCACAAAAAGAATAAAAGCATGTTTTGATCTTTAAAAAAACATAAATAAGTATTTTTTTTAATAAATCCTTTGAATGTATAGATCTTGTGTGGGAAATATTTTGTGAGTGATTGAAATGGATTAATTATTATAATATGTATATGTATTTTGATTTTGGTATAACAAATTTGTTTTATTAGTGAATTGGAACTTTTATTAGTGAAATAGATACAATACTAAACTTTTAAGTGTTATTTATTTATTCTGGATAAATGTAGGGTTATATGTTAAGGTTTATTTTGAATAACAAAAAGTTTTATATGAATAATTTGTAAGATAATTGGTGAAGTTTATAACTTTATGAGCGTGTTACATAAATGTCAATTTTGAATCATTTTAAAAGTATAAAAAATGACCTAAATTATAAAAAATAATGAACAAACTGAAAAGGCATAAAAGATATTTATTTTTACGAAATGTATTTGTCCTTAGATAAATGACCTACCAATATTTTAAAACTCAAAATAAATCGACAAGTTGCGGGTTTAAAATCGAAAAAAGAAAAAAAAAAATCACTTGCTCTGAACGTTATTCTAAGATCTAAGTACATATTACGTTAGGATTTTTATATTATGTTACAAAGTTGACTTAATTTGAATTTGACATTTTATTTTGAATTTTGAATAGGCCAATTTTAGTCTTCAATTTTACACACATCAAAAGGATACCAAGAACGTTCAGGCTCTGATACCAGGAATGGGAAGAGAGGGAGTGGAGAAAGGAAAAGAAAAACAGAAAATACAAACTGGCAGAAACATAAAAGCTCTTTTAAGATTATAAGAGTATAATGGAAAGAGAGGGAGTGGAGAAAGGAAAAGAAAAACAGAAAATACAAACTGGCAGAAACATAAAAGAGCAGGAATGAGAAGAGAGGGAGTGGAGAAAGGAAAAGAAAGGCCAATTTTAGTTTAAATAAATAGTTATAAAAATTTGGACTGGTCGGGATAGTATATAAATAATTTTAACTTTATATTTATGTAGCTATTTTTATATTTTGAAATTTAGAAATAACTTTTGGAATCCTAAAATTTGAAAACTATTTTAAATGTAAATTTTGGATTATAAAATTTAGAAATTAATTTTAAATATAATTTCTAAATTATATAATTGAAAAATAATTACAAAAATAAAAAATATTACTAAATTATACAATTAAAAAATAATTTATAATAATAAAATAACTTTTAAAATATATAATCTAAAAATCAGTTTTAAAAATTTTAAATTGTATAATAAAAAAATTCAATTGTAAAAATTAGTTAGAGATTTGTTCGGGATTCTATAGAACGTTGAGCTAGTGCTTCCATGGTTGCATGCTACACAGATGAGTTGTCTGTCACATATTAGTAAACGTGATCAGAAAATTAGTAAACGTGATCAGAAAAAAAAAAACATTGACTCGTCAACTCAGAAAAAAATTGAAAATTTAGATTATGTGTTCTTAGTGTGTGCTTAAAATTAAAAAGTGAAATTATTTAAGTGGATGGATGTCAACTTATATTTTTCATTAAATTTGTAAACTGTTTTTCTATTAAATTTGTAAACTGTACGATTTTTTATTTATTTAAGTTTAAATCAAATGTTTAAAATTATATTTAAGTTTATAGATTTTATCAAATACAAAGAGGAGAAAAGAAGGAAAGATTAATTTTAGAGCATTAACCATAAGAGTTTTTTTGGTAAAAATAAACCATGGAAGTTGTTTAATTATATTGAATGAGATTATTGTAAAAAAAATTATGATATGATTTCAAATTATTTTGAAATTAAAGAGAGATGTTTAAATATATAATTATTTTTATAATTTATTTAATATTTATATTGATTATTAAAAACTAATATCCATAAGTTGAGCAACTTAAAACAAAATGTATAATATGAGCATTAAAGATCCTCTTATATATAACTTTTTTAACAAAGTTAGTGTCTGTGGGTTAAGAGGTAAGCGGTGTGCGCGATTGGTTCGATGAATAAAAAAAGAGTACATATTTCGCATAATTAGTAGTCCATGAAAATTGATTGTCTGGTCCAATAATTTATATTATATTTTATATTTTTTATTATTATGTATATTATGTATATTAAATATAATTAAATATTTTTTATTATTTTATTAATATTACATATTTATAAATATAAATTTTAATTTAATATATTTTTATATTATTTCTTTTATTATTTATAGTAAATAATATATTATTAGTTTTTATTTTATTGTAATTATTATATTTACACTAAATCTATATTTTATATTATTTTTTAAAAATTAATATAAATTTCATTTTATATTAAATTAATGATGATGCTATAATCAATATAAATTATATAGTAAAATATTTCATCATACCAAAATATATAAATATATATATATTTACATTATCAAATAATTAAAAATTTGGGGAGAATTGTCATAATGGAGTAATTTTTATGAGAAATTATCGTGATAGACAAATTTTTAAAATTTTATAACAATGGGTAAGTCATGTGCTGAGAATACGACTTCAAATTGAAAAAGTCGTATCTTATGATAACGAATTCTTGAACTAAGAATATTTTGTACAAAAGTCGTTCTCATAAGTGACGTTTCAACTCTTAATCATGATAGAGTTCTGAAGAAGTCGTCAGCTAAGAGTACGACTTCAGTTAAATTTTTTTGGTAAAAAGTTGTGTGTCTCGCTAGCGACTTTAGTGTATTAAATTTTCTCGATCATAAGTTTAGGTGATGACTTCTTTGTTGAAAAAAATTTAGGTTAATTTGTTGTAATTATTTAATTTAATAGTCTAATCATTGAAGAAGAAAAATATTTTTTGACAAAATATAAAATAAAAGGTACTTTAATAAAGACAAGAAATTAAAGTTACATTTGATAGCAATTTATTGTCTATATGGACAATTGTCTCGGTTATGTCCTTTGTTTCGACAATAAGAGCATTTTTTTGGGTTATTTGGAATTCGATTATCCATTTCGTTATGGATACGATTAGTGGTTGGTTTTCCTGATTTCCTGTGCCACATATGGGGTCAGGTATGAAATTTGGTCTTGTGTAAGTTAACCAATAGTCAAACTGTATGAAATTGCATTTCATAGGCCTTGTAAATGTTATGCAAGTTGTAGATTTTGTCAACAAATATCATTAGTTGTAAATGACAGAAGGAGAAGACAGCTATAACGTGACCGCCACAATTGTATCAGTGAAGGAGTTCCGTTCACCGGAAATGGTCATTTGCGTGAGAACACGACATATATGCAATGGTACATTGTGCATTCTATCCACTACATCTCAATTCGAAGATAAATTTTAGATGATGATGTAAGTAAACTTTGTAAATATTTTATTAATAAAAATTTTCATTGAATATAATGATGATTTTTTCAACAGTACGACACACCACAGGAACCTCAACAACCTCCTTCACATCCAGATGTTTTGCAAATTTTATTTAGTTCTTCAAATTTTTCGAACTGCTTTCTTCTTAATATAAGTGCACAAATTTCACATCTCTCTACGAATTGTTTTCATCAAACACACAAATATTCATTATTCAACAGAAGTCTCTAGCTATGCACACGACTTTTTACCCCAAAAATTCAACTGAAGTATACAATTTTAAACACCAAAGTCTTCAGCAATGTACACTACTTCTATAACCAAAGTCTCCACCCATGCATAGAATTTCTGACCAACTAATTAATTACGCGTATTAACCATGAAGTCATTACCTTGGAACACGACTACTATACAATTTATTTTTTATTTAAGAAGTCGTAATAAAAGAAAACGATTTCTTCAATTGAAGTCGTCCTCCCAGCACACGAGTTACCAATATCTGTAATTTTCGCAAAATCTATCCATTCTAGTAATATTGTATCAAAATTACACCAATTTGATAAATGAGCCGAAAAATTTGTTAACTATCATTTTGAAATAAGTAGTAAAAATGAAGAAATTAATCCTAATCTGCTATAAAATAAGATATAGTTTTTCCAGTGTTTAAAATATTATTGTATTATTTCAAACATAAGTAAATATTAAATGATTTTATTTCAATTAAAGATATGTGTTTCATTGAACACCACTTTTTTGAAATAATTATCCTTTAAAATGGTATTTAACTTTTTAAATTTAAACGAAAATGATCAGAGTAACGTGCTGGTTGGATATTTGGGTCAAATTAAGAGTCAGTATAAGTTGTATAAAAGATGGTGAAGAGAGTTTTGGTATAATAATGTGATTAAAAAATAGGGTGTTTATCTGAGAAAAGAGGAGAGGGTTGACTTAATAGATGTTTTTTTACTTGACCTAGATTTAAGTGGAATAAAGTATGTATGAGTAATGTGTGAAGAGTTTAATTACTGCTTATGCAGGGATTGGTGAATAAATTTGCAGCAACTGCTGAGCTGCATTGGCGTTAGCAAGAAACAAGGTGAAAGCAAAAGAGTTTGCTGAGGTGTGTGTGTGTTCCAATTATTTCAGCAGAGTTGGTCCCTCACACCGAATGCGATAGGGCATTCACATGTCACATGTCACATGTCACATGCCATGCCTTTCTTCTTGCTGCTGAAAGCTCTTTCTCTCACATTCCTATATTCTTAATCTCTATTTCAGTGTAATCTCTTACTCATTAAGCTTTTAGATAATAGCATATGTTTGCCTAATATCACTGTTAAAATCTTTTAATCAAAACCTTCCCTTCTAAATACACCCAATAACTATTACACTCTAATAGTTCCTCCTGCAAATATAATTAAGTCTACAAATCAAATTCTTAAAATATAAACATAAAAACCCACAAAATTTAAATTATTATGTACACTAATTATTACCTACAATAATTAAATTTAAATTAAAAATATATATTAAATTGTGAATGGGTTCAAGAAATTAGTTAGAATTTCAAAGTAAGAGTTGTTCTTTAAACAAATAATTAACGTTGTACCGTAATAATTAATGTGGTACCATAAGGACCACAAAGCACGTTTCTTTAACATATTAAACAATTTAAACGAGTTATTGTTATTAGATATGCTTAAATATCTTCAAAATAAAAAAATATTTAATATTTAAAGAAGAAGAAAGTTTACTATTATTTTTATTACTGTGTAATCATGCACTATACTATTTATTTAATTGTTGTATACTGTCCCTATCTGTTTATAACAGTTATTTAAATTTTTTTCATAAACTATTGACTTGTTTATTTTCAATATAATTTTAAGTGAAATAGTTATTATATTTTTTCAGTTTTGTTTATTTTAATATATATTTGCGTATTGTTACATTTTTTTTTCTTTCTGTAGTAAGTTTTTCTGTGTATTAATTAAATTCAGAATATAACTGAACTTAAAAAAAGATTAGGATGCACATGCACATCCATCCAGCTCATTATTGCTCTTTTATCTTAGAAAAAAAAAAACTATTTAGATACATGCTCCCCCAGAAAGTGTTAATAATATCTGATATTATGTTATTAAATGAAATTTATAGATTCTCTTAAAATAATTAATTTAAACTGCGTAAATTATCTATGAATTTATTCTCACTTAACAAATAGTCTTGAATACAAGTTTTGAATTATCTGCAGTAAAAATTATTTGATTTTCTTAGAACATTGAATATTTTTTATTCGGTAAAATTACCTAAAACGGATTAAAAAGTTGTTAACAAACTTTACCAAATAAGATATTTTCTTTACCAAAAAAAGTGTTTACAAATAGCCAATCCACACTAATATCTTTCTATAAATAATAAAGTATTTTCTTGAAGTAATTTGTTTGTACTAATAGAAATAATTAAAGTGGAGCTTATATGTCTCAACGAAACTATTTTCATATATAATTAAAATTTCAATTTCAATTAATGCAAGTTTCTTATGCGACATAGCATGGATCACAATGTAAAATGTGAATTAAATAAAGAAATATAAAATGAATTGAATAGAAGAAAACAACTACTTTTGTTGGTGGATTAAAGTACGTGCATGCAATGGTAGCACAAACAAGGTCATCATCTTCAACCTAATTATGTGTTGTTTGTTTACATTTGTATTAACAAAGAGAACAAACATTATAGTATTATATGGAATGAATTGGAAAGTTCGTGGTGGCGTGTTTTTTTCATCTTCATCATCACATTTTACAAGTCATGACAAGTGGACTTATTCCTTTCTTTTGAGTAATGTAAATTGAAAATTTCTACTTAAAATAAGAGAACCTACTAACCCAGAGATTTCTAATAAAAAAATGAAGAGGGGACCACATACATGGAGAAGAATGAAGAACATATGGGGCAACTACACCAGAATTTGATCCCTTCACCATTGGTAGCCACCCTCACCCTTCACCAGACACCAACAGTTCACTGCTTCCCTTCACGATTCTCAACCTCTCTCTTGTTCTTCATATTCCCAAAAATGTCATATCCTTTTCACCTTTTCCAAATTTATTTTTTATCATTTCTAAGTTGTAACTATTAATATATTACAGATAGATATTTAGACACGCGCGGAGTTCAGATAAAAATCTGTGTCACTGTTTCTGAGTGGTTCTGCTAAAGCTGACGCCACATATTCTTATCTTCTCCCCCGATTGCAACTTTTGTCGTTTTCATCACATGTGTTTATCTCCTAATGCTTTTCCTCTCCACCTTGCATTCGCGTGTCTTTTCACAACTAGTCATAGTAATTAGCAATCGTCATTGCCACACTTTCAAAACTCTTTTTTTACAATTTTTCCAATTCTATGTTTTTCTCATAGCTTTAATAATTCGGTTGGGTTAGGTTAGACCCTTCTCTGCTTTCACCTTAATTTATTAGCCCGTCACTTTCTCTATGCTATTTCTATTATTGTGATACGATGATTGTATCGTATAAGAAAATATGTGGGCTACAGCTTTTTTAAAATTTTATGACGCTACTGTGGCTGCTGGAGCCTCTATGATCATATGCTGATTTCTTTTTATGTGTTTTGCGTCCTTTCGTGAGTTTCTGTAAGAGAGTGGCTTTGATAAATTCTGATGGAAACTCTACATTAATTTTGCAGTTGCAGGGTTGACAAGGGTGGTCCCACCAAAGTGTTTAAGGAGACAGGTGCAAATAACTGTGTGTGTTTTTTTTAGTTTTCCTTTTCCTTGAAGTGGTTGAAGGACTCACAAGTCGAAGAAGCTAACTGTGGATCAGCGTCACAGGTTAGTGTAGTTGTTTGTGGTACATGAGGAAAAGTTTTGCCGGGGAAGAAGCTTTTTGAATAAAGAAAGACTCGTTGTGAGAAAAGTGAAATGGAGCCACTGAATCAGAAGTCTATTGAGAGAGTGGTTTCGCAGAAAGCCTTGCAAATGGGAAACTCGTTTCCTTGCCAAATTTGTGTGGTGGGATTTCTCTGTGGAGTATGCCTAACCTCTCTGTTCTTGGCTGCTTTGACTTCCTTTGGTACCTTCCAGTTTGGTCCCGTATTATTTTCAACCATGTCAATGGCCAATTCCTCGGGGAATTCAACTTTTCCTAATGATATTAGTAAGTCAATTTCCTTCTCCTTTCTTTGATTTGGAACATTTCTTGTTTATTCTAGTTTTTTTCTTTGTTTTTTGGAAGTGGGGTTGTGGATGCAGGGTCGTGTACCTCTGTTATCACATAACGATTGCTATGTAGATAGAACATTGCCTATTCCAGAAACTTGGAAACTGGACTGCGAAGAACTACCGTGTTTAATTGAAAACTTTAAACACAGAAGAAGAAAAAAAAAGGAGGGACGGGAAACAGTTTTATTTCTCCTTTTTTTTCCTTTGTGTTTCTTATTTTCTTTTTCCTCTTTTCTTGAAGAAAAAAGAACCGAGTTTATTATGAGTTCCAACCTTTTCTAAAGATTGATGTATTCAAGGACGTTTATCCACGAAGCGAACTTGATGAGAACGGGTTAGGCTTGGCCATGAAGCAACTTTAAAGGATACTTTAATTAGTAATTACTGGCTTTACGTTAAGCATACTCGAATAACCATTATTTTTTACTTGGACTGCATATTTTACACAGTATATACGTTGCTTTGCTTTGCGTAATCAGCACTGCAATTATGACATGCTTGTAATAATATTAGCACAACGAGACACGTAGAACTGATCCCAATGATGTAGTAATATTGTGACCAATCCGATTGATTGACTATGATGAAAATATCAAATGAAATTAACAGTGAATTGTGTTTTCTTTGTTTTCTTAGACATGATTACTCGTTCGGACTGCCATTTCGAGCTTAAGGAAACTGAGAGATTATCGGATTCTAAAAACAGCAGAGAGCGAGATAAGGAAGAGAGAGTCTCATTGCTTTATTCAGCTTGGAGTGCTATGTTGAATGAATCTACAGGTGGTGGTAAAGAGTACTTGCAAAAACATGGAATTAGCGGGTCCAGGTTGCCTAATGCCCCACATTTGGAAAACTGCAAAGTGAAAACACAGCTATATGAGTATCTTGATAAGCGTACAGGAACTGATGTTTTCCCGCCATGGACAACTTGGAAGGGGTCTTTGCAGACATTCCATGTAGCTGCATTCAATGAGCAGATGCAAAAGCTTAGGCGTGAGGCTGCATCCGAAGGGGCCTATCCACCATGGGTGTGTTCTTAAAACTATTTCTCTACTGTTTTGGATTCACCATAAATTATTCCACTAACAAATATGATTTGTTTTGCTTAGTTTTTGGAAACCATTAATTGATATATTGTTCTCCCCAAATGTACAGGTCAAGTGGCATTAGTTTCCATGACAATCATCTTTCATAAGCAACTATTTTATATAGTTTTTGTTTCTTCAACACATTTCTTTTTCCGCTCAGACTAATTACAGTTAGTAGTTTCCCCACTGGCTATTGTCCAATTCAAAGTTTTCCCTTTAATGCATGATTCTCACATTTAGGATATAATTATTAATAGAAAAACAGCATATAGAAGCTAAAATGACATTTATAATGTTCGTGGTTAAAAAATCAGTAGGAATGTTGTCAGGTTTATTCATATAGAAGCTTTTGCAGATTACAGGGTCAGATGAAGAAAACTATCCCTTGACTAGAAAAGTGCAGCGTGACCTTTGGATCCATCAGCATCCCTTAAACTGCAGTGACCCAGATGTCAAGTTCCTCCTTACTGACTGGGAGAGATTACCTGGATTTGGTATTGGGGCTCAGATTGCTGGGATGACTGGACTTCTTGCTATTGCAATAAATGAAGGAAGAGTCCTTGTCACGAACTATTACAACAGAGCTCACCATGGGGGTTGCAAAGGTAAATTTGTTGTGAAAAAAACCATGTCATTACTTACTATGGTATCTGTTTCAGTTCTAACAACCCCAATGTACAATGTGAACTTCTGCTCTCCACAAAAGTCTTTAAATATTACTAATATTATTACAAGAAACTTAAAAGTGTAGGATGATAATACAAGTGGACACTCTTTTATATGTAGGTTCTTCCCAGTCTAGTTGGAGTTGTTACTTCTTCCCTGAAACCTCCCTAGAATGTCGGCAGCGTGCATTTGAACTCATAAAAAGTGAAGATGCGCGGAGTAATGGAATTGTGACCACAAAGGAAAATTATACAACCAAACATATATGGTCTGGACCAACTCCCAGGTAATCAACCTCTCACAACTGCAATCAGATATTTGTGATATCTTCCATGCTGAGAGCCTGAACTTATTGGAGTTTTATTCTCCAAATGACAATATCAGGAAATGGGGGCTTCCGTGGAATTATTTGCAACCCACAACTGATTTAAATGGAACTTTGTTAGCTTCTCATAGAAAAATGGATAGACGGTGGTGGAGAGCACAGGTAGCCGTCAGACTTGTAGAAAAGGAGTTATGTTAAGTCCTCATTCTAGTGATGGTTCATGATTTGATCTTGTTGCCATAAATATTGTTTTCAGGCAGTGCGTTACTTAATGAGGTTCCCAACCGAATACACATGCAATTTAATGAATGAGGCACGCCATGTTAGCTTTGGAAAATTAGCAGCAAAAGTTGTTCTTGAAAGTCTTGCTGGGAATTGGCCAAAGGTTTGCACTTTTTTACTTGTGGATATGGAAGGATTAAAGGGTGGGAGTATATATTAATCATGTTTTTCATCTAAACACGGGAAGAATAAAAGTAGGGCATATTAGAAAGTTTACCAAATTTTTCCCTCAAGCTACTCTCACTGTTAGATAAAATGGTAGTGTTATATTTTTCATAGAATTGTATTCATGAACATTAGTTTCATTTACTCCTTGATCTCAGGAAAGTAGTGCCAAGGCAAGGTCTGATGATATTGATGAATACGTGTGGTCCAATCATAAGCCATGGGTCCCTAGGCCTCTTCTAAGTATGCATGTAAGAATGGGAGACAAAGCATGTGAAATGAAGGTAGTTGGATTTGAAGAATACATGCAGCTTGCGGATCGGATTCGGAGACACTTCCCTCACCTTAACAGCCTTTGGCTGTCCACTGAGATGCAGGTATTACGATTGTTGCTGGACACGGCTTTGTAATTGCTAATTATTTGGACTCATCTTTTAGATGATTGTAGTTTGTCATACACTGACAATATAAGACTAATCTGTTTCAGGAAGTGATTGACAAGACCAGAGAATATTCTCATTGGAACTTTTACTATACAAAGGTAAGACGCCAAGTTAAGACTAACATGTCGATGGCAGACTACGAAGCCAGCCTGGGTAGGGAGACCAGCACAAATTATCCACTTGTTAATTTCTTGATGGCTGCTGACTCAGATTTTTACGTTGGGGCATTGGGTTCTAGCTGGTCCTTTCTCATAGATGGAATGAGAAATACTGGCGGAAAGGTAATGGCTGGCTACTTGACTGTCAACAAAGACAGATTTTGGTAGAGTTATATTTGTAAATTAGATCATCAGTGGGTGCCATATCAATATGATTCTTTGTATGTATAGTGTACATATGCAAATAATAAAAACAATACGGTCTCTAAATGACCGTGATGTTGAAAGAATCAAAATGCTTGCACCTTTTTTTTCCAGTAGGTTATTTCATGTCTGGTTCTTTTTTTGTTGTGTTTCATGCGGAAATCCTAGGTAATCATCAAAAGGCTCGGTTGGGTATGGAATATTTCCATCATCAAATTTTACCAGTAGTGAAAAACAGTCTGTATTCTGACTACTTTAAGCAATACGTATACTGTCCAAATTCTATAACCAATACCTGCCATATTCAACACCAGATATATTAAATACCTTATTCAGTTTAACTCGTGAAACTCCCAAAATTACAAAATCTTATATGCTTCTGAAAATTTATCAAAGACTTGATCTGAACTGTGTATCTGGGTTTATTTTTGGCTTTCATGTTCGTCCCACAAAACAAAATTGGTTCATTCTAGGATTAGAAAACTGGGGATTGAATAAGAATTTTCGCATGCTCTTTGATAAAAAATATGATATGCATATTATCTTCTACATCTCGTACAGAAAATTGATACAAGAGGAAAAAGTGATCACAGACGTTATATTTTTATTAAAAAAAACTTGAAAAGAAATAAAAACTATATAAATCTTAGTTTGTTCGTTAAGAACTTTGTCTCACTTTGTTACCAGCTTATCGGTAGACATGTGCCTCTAAAGATTTCAGTGTACTCGATGATTCTTTAGGTAAGGAAAGACCAAATGTTTATAAGGAATTTTGGATTACGACTTTGGTGCAAAGAAAAGAAAAACAGAGAAGACCCTAACTATTATCAAAGTGATATATGTAAAAAAACTCTTAAAAAGTGAAAAAAGAAAGAGGTTCTTGTATTCAATGATGTAGGTACAAATTTCAACAAATTTTACTAGGCCAACAAAGTCAGTTCAAAAGAATAGCCAAAACTTCATGAACGAACAGTGAAAACACAAATACCACTCACAAAAATTCAAAATCAATAATCAGAGATACAGATGTACATACAAATATAGGTAATGTATCTTGGGCAAAATCAGAATGGAGCCAACTAATTGAAGGCCATAGACTCTTCCTCTTCGTTTTCTCTTCAAATGACAATACAATTATTTCCAGATGATGTAAACTCTTCATAATCCAACATCGCCAAAGGGGAAAAACATAGAGGCACTATTTTCTTAAGGCATAACAATGGATCCGCCAAAAAGCTTCCAGTAAATTCTTGGCTAGATCATCCAATGCGAAAAGTAAAGTCAGCTGTGCACAATGACATACACTTTCTCTCTGACAACGATCATCAAGGCAGCAATTAGAGAGATACCGTGCTATTAGTATTCTTCCACATCCTCACCCCCTAGCTGTACTCCATCTCCTCCTTTAGCAGCTGTCTGCTTCTTATGTTTCTTATTTTTTGCTCTCTTTGCCTTCATACGGCGTTTCCTCTCATTAGCATCCACCCATTTGTAGTCCGAAGGTATATTGAAAGGGTCGATTTCATCCCTATATCTATGACTATCAGAGTCGCTGGACTGTGTACCACGACTTCCTTTCATCCATGAAATCCACGATGTAGACCCTTCTGAATCCTTGGATTTGGCATCCTGGAAGTATGCTGGACTGGAGAGTGGAGTTGAAAACTCCTCTGCTGGCTGAAGCTCCTCAAATTTGGTAAAAGTGACAAGGACCCGTATAGTAGGGACAATAGGGATAGCTACCTGCATAGCAGTAAGAATAACCAGAACAATATGAAAAACATGCATTGATGCAAAGTATCCACAATAGAGAAACAGGAACACAATGTCATTTTACAAGAGCACGGTGGGAAATTGATGAGCAATTATATGATAAATAAATTAGCAATGCATATGAAATCTTAATATTATGCAATACAATTGACATGTATGAAATATTAACTAGCATATTTTTCACATATCAGAATATATTTAACATGTTTAAAAGTGTATAAAATGTTCAGAAAGGACAAGACGGCGGCATTCAGTATTTTTCATTTGAGTAGTCGTACAACAATTGTATTTAGAAGTGGCATTCCAAGTGTTGATGTCCATTACACTTGGAAAACCAGCATGAATCCCTCTTAGGAGTGCTAGTGCATTCACATCTTAAAGAAAAATCAGGAATGAACAATTGAAGAGAAACTAGCGCAATTTGAATGAATTTAAGGCAACGATATGTAATTTTGCTTTGCAATATATAGTTCTTCAGCTTCAGCATAAAAGATGAAGAACTGCATATCTTCACAAATTTATCCGCAGAAGGGAAACCTACATGTGTCAGCCTAAAGAATACTGGGTGTAAGGCAGGGACAAAAGTTTCATTCTTCCAAGTGTTCAACTAGGACAAACATTTGAAGAAAAAGATATCTTAAAACCATAAATACCTCAAATAATGATGCTACGAACTTCAAACCACATATTTACATATTTGACAATAGAATGATAATAGTATATCTCCAGATAAAAATAATTTTATTCATCAATCTCTGTTTGAGTCATCTACTCATCAACTGGATATAA
This sequence comes from Lablab purpureus, assembly GCA_030347555.1. Lineage (NCBI taxonomy): Eukaryota > Viridiplantae > Streptophyta > Magnoliopsida > Fabales > Fabaceae > Lablab > Lablab purpureus. The sequence goes on from CM059260.1 coordinate 29,785,270, forward strand.
AAAAAATTGTATAGCAACCCACTTGTGGCAGCAGGAGAAGAATCTGTAACATGCAAAATCACAGAAAAGCCGGTCCTCAAACCCAACAACAATAACTTCGAAGAGTAGGAGGAAGAATGTTACAACTCGAACAAAATCCTATTTTTTGTTCTCCAAAAGTATCAGTATTGTAACCACAAGAGTGCAGAGCAAAGCAACAGTGCAAAATAAACTAAGGAAGGTTGAGAATATGATGATATTTGGGTTACCTTAACAGGAAAGGTTCCATGAGGAAGTTTAGTCGTCAAAAGCTCTCTGAGTCTCCTAATAGCCTTAACCTTGTTTGCCAAGATGTCAAGCAAGGGCAGAAGCTCGTCTGTTTTCAACGGAAAATCTGGTGTCAACCACAGGACAGGTCTTAAGCCCTTCTTGTACTCACTCTCATTCTTAGACTCGTTAACTCCTCCTTTCTTCTTTTTCCTCTTAAAGTTTTTATCCTTGACAAACTCAGGTTGCGGCTTCTGCTGATCACCCGAAAGCTTCTTCGCAGTCTTCAAATCCTCAAGCTCCTCACCGCCGCCACCCTTCATGTTTTTCTTGTTCCAACCAAACCAACTCTTCTTCTCTTTAGCCCCACCATTGGCTTCACAATAGGAAGCTGTTGAACCATTCTCATGACCATCAAACCCCCCTCCAGGCTCCTCCTCCTGACAGATACCATCAGAGTTCCCCATCCGCAGCGCCGAATCCAACTGCATTCTTTCCTCAGCAGTCAGCACATCATCATACTCTTCATTGTTCTCTCCATTCACCATACTCTCCCCATCATCCACAGCAAAAAGCTCCTCATCAGTCATAGCACCCGGCACCCTCCTCGACTTGACACTCACCATCACATGAAGCATGTCATAAACCTTAGCCTTCCAATTCCCCACCATCTCAGTCTTCTCCTGTCGCCGCCAATTCAAATGGGGAACGAGCTCCGCCTGAGTAACATCAATACCAGGCCTATACATATTAGTCTGAGACATCAAAGAAACTTCATGATTAACCTCAGCTTCCGTTGGCTGCGTACCAGCTCCCTCCAAAGCATTGGTAACCTCCTTCTCCTTATGAGCAAGAGCAAGCAGAGAACCCGGTGGCAGGTTCAAATTCCCATCCTCGGAAGCATAACCCTCACCGAGGAACAAAAAGGTTTGGTCGGAACGCTGGATGCGGAAGCCGTCGAAGCCAGCGAGGGTCATATCAGCTCGGAGGTTGGAACCGCGCTTCCAAATACGGTAGGTGTCGGAAGGGGCAATGCGGCCAATGAAGGGAATGACGGAGCTCTCGAAATGGAAAGATATCTCCATGTAGAAGTCGCGGATTCGAGCGGCGGAAGCCACAATGCGGGGAAGTCTACGGCACCATTTGGCCCACGCAAGAGGCTGGTAGTGGCGCGCGATGATCACCGCAATGGCTTCCTCTCTAGTGCACACGGCTTCTTGGAGCGCACTCCAACCCTGCTCGTTCTGAAGACTCCAATCCGCACCGGCACACATGAGAATCTCGGCGGAGACAGCATCCCTGAGACGCACCGCGAGGTGGAGAGGGGTTTCTCTTCCCGGAACATCGCGGCGGTCGATAACCGCCGACACCTGGTCGGCTTTGAGCTCCGCGGCGAGCGATTCGGCTTCTGTGTTGACCTCACCGGCTTTGGCGAGTCGAGGAATGGTGGAAACGAGGTGACGAAGTGCGGCGTGGTCACGCCTGGCTACTGCCACGTGTGCAGGACTGTGCGCGTATTTCGATATATCCTCCATCCGATTTCTCTCTCTGTCACTATGCTGCTGCTGCTGCTGCTGCTGCTATCATCAGCGGAAAAAGCAAAAATCAAAGCTATTGAAGACAGGGATCGGTTTTGGTTACAAATCCTATCTCCACTAAGCTGGATTGAAATCAGTGGAAAGAAGCAGTGGCGGAGGAAGATTTGAATTAAAGAAAGTGAAAGTGTGGATTTGAGTTAGTGAAAAAAGGAGGAAAAAGCAGTGGAAAATTGGGGGATTTGGACTCCGTGTGAGAGGGAGGAGCGTGAATTATGGGAAGAGAGGAGGAAGAGGTGAAGAAAGTTGGAGAAAATGAAAGGGTGAGGAACTGAAAGAGAGGGATGATGGGGTCTTAGGGTTGAATTGAGAGAGAGAGAGAGAGAGAGAGAGAGTGAGTGATTGGATCTAGGAGTGAGACGAGAGAAGAGAGAAGAGGCCAATGCTGACACACACAACTCAAAAGCACATGAAGGCAGCAAACACCGTCTCACACTGCGAGAGAGATCAGAGATGGCATCGTTGCTCCCTCCCTCTACTTATTATTACTGTCTCTCTGCCCTGGCCCTGCCCCTGGCCCTCGGGTATCTTTCTATTCTATAATTCTACTGTGTCTCAGTAGTCTCAGATACCTTTGCTTTTAGATTTGGTGTCTTAATTCATTACGCTTAATAATAAATGCCTATCTTCTCTTCCTCTTCCACTTGCCTTAGGAGCACCATATTCATACTTCAACCAACCTATTTACAAATCAATTAATCAAATCTGGACTACCTAACCTAAAACATGCCCTTCCACATGCATTATTACATTACCATCCACTCAACCCTGTTAGTATTTACCCTCTCCACATCTCACCCCTCATTCTCTTTCATCATTTTTCACAACCCTTCTCCCCCGTTTTTTTAACTGCCACTCCCTGTTCCCATCTACATTATTGCCATCAACACCTGCATAAAGATATTATGTATTTTACCATAACATTTAAGAACTTCAAATAAGTCCTACAAATGTTTTATTATACTTAAAACTGGTTACTTATATATCTAAATTCTACTCTGTTTTTTCTTACGATAAAGAAACTTAACAGCTAAAATCCTCTTGGAAGACCGTAATCAGCTAAAAAGCTCAAGTCTCTAATACGGTCACAACAAGCAACTTCAAAAATCTGGTTCGAGAGTAAACAACTTCGACATAGTTTAGCTAAAATAGCACTCACTTATTCACAACTTCCACTCAATTGGTTAATAAATGGATTCTTTAAGTTTATTGATACATACATATTGAATTTTCGTGTATTCAAAAGATATCAGTCTTCTGTTCTTATCATTGCATACTTAAAATAAGGTTGGATAAACTTTTTCGTAAGTACACTAAAAAGAATAAAAAATAATTTTACGGTATAAAAGTAACTTATTGACAAATTAAAAAAATATATTTTCTTAAAAAAAATTACAAACTAGTTTGCATAGAAGTCAATTTTACTTTGTAAAAGAATTTTGTGGAGAAGTTTATCCAAAAGTTTAATGGAAAAAAAATGTGAAGTTTAATATGTTCTTAGTACGTAAACTTTTTTTCTCAAATTCTACTTTTAATCTTTTAATCCATGAACAGAAAGTCTATCGATCTATATCTTCGAATTTTTTTTCTTCATTAACATTATAATTTATGTTGTTAAGTATAATTGTTAAGTGATGTTGCGATGGTCACGTCAGTTGACATATTATCAAATTGTCTATGTAATATCCCACTTGTAGTTTTTGGTTAAATTATTTAGTGTCTCATCTTTCAAAACCAAGATTAATCCCCTAACGTTTTAAATCTACACAATGTCTAATGTTTTGTATGGTACGTGAGACACTCAATTTTTATAAAGATATTTTTTATTTAGTTAAAAATTATGAGTAATATTTTTAATGAAAAATTTATTATAAAGAATATATAACATAATTTTATAAATTTATATATATATATATTAATATTTTATAATTATTTAAATTACATATTTAAGAGTTTTACATTATAATAGAAAATTATCTATACATTTAATGTTTTTTAATAATATTAAAGTTAAATAGTATAGAATCAAAATTTAAAAAAGATTTAAACTTTCTCAAACAAATTTATTTTTTACTCATATCAGATGTATAATTTAAGGAATAAGATTTTTGTAGTCTCAAATAATCTACAATTATAAGATTTTAGTATATTTTACTAAATATATGATACTCAAACTTGTTTTATCGACATATAAGACATTTAGTAACATATTATGGATACATATTCTACATAACTTGATCTTCCTTTTTTCCTTCTACCTATCTAATCTATTTAAAGGTTTAAAGAATTTGACTTTTTCCAAAGTCATCATCACATACATTTAATTATTTTTATCTCTTCTTTTTTCTTATCTCTTATTATCTCCACCTTTCTTATCTTTTTTTTATTATCTCTTAAATTTATTTATTGTTATTATTTTTTTAATAAATAAATATATTTTTTTAATATTTTTTATTTTATTATTATCATTATTATTATTATTATTATTATTATTATTAATTAGATAATTTATAATATTAAAAAAATTAATAAAATATTTAAAATTATTTAAAAACAATATAATTTAATACATTGAATTTAAAAATATTATATTATAAATTTTAAAATTTTAGCATTTCAATAATTGTTTATAAGTTAGTCCTTCAACTATGTTTATTATTGTGTTTTAGTTTTTTTTCACTCAAATGTATTCATTGATTAATAATGTGGCAATTTAATGACTTTATAATGTTGTCAAGTCAACTAATTTAACGTTAAAGTCATATGATAAAATATTGTTAGTTCAAAATATTTTCTAACAATATTCACACATTTAAATTTTATTGATAATTAATGAAATAAAACTTTAAAATTTGAAAAAGAAAAAATATATAAAATGTGATATGGAAAACAACTACCCAATAACATAAATCAATAGCTCACTTAAAAAGTCTTACGAAAACTATCATGCCAAAAAAAATGTGTACACGATTATAAAAACATTTAAAATCAATTACATTTTATCTCATTATTTTTACATCAAACAAATATAGAAAAGACTTAGTGCTTCTCACATTATAATTGTGATATTTAATGACCGAAATTAAAAAATAGGGAGAAATATAGTTAGAAACGGGGACAAATAGAAAATTGTTAGAAACTAAAAATAAAACATTAAAATTATTGTCATATATAAATATTGAAGGAGTAAATTGATTCTTAATATGAAAACTAACATAATTAATAATGTAATTGCAATTTTATTATTCATATGTGATATTTAATATTAAGACTTAATATACTAATTTTGAATTTTTTTTCAATTTTATATTATTTTTTTAAAACTTCTCAAATAAATTACTTATTTTCTTTTAAAAAATAAACAATATATCAATAAAGTTTCTTCTATTAAATTATTTTTAGCTGTAAAATGAAAATGAATGATATGATATTGATGTAATTATGATTCTTAACATAAAGGTTGATTAGTGATTTTAAATGTAAATTATTTTAATTTTATGAGTCATTATCTTTAGAAATTTTTGTGGGTAATTTTGTGGTAGACATTATTGGTGTTTGATTATATGGTGATTTCTGTATTGTGTGCTAAAGTCACTAATACTAATGTTTTGGAGCTTCTCTAAGTGTATTACAAGGAGAGTGTATATGTTAGATGAATAGTATAATGTGTTAATGTTTAGTTCAATATTTTTCTTTTGTTGGAACCCTGACTAAAATATATTGTTTTGGTGTAGGGATTTGTTATTTGAACTTTTTAAAAAGGAAGAGACTAGCAGTTATATGTCAAATATTAACGTCAAACTAAAGGGACTAGAAAGTTATGCAAAAATTGAATCCCAAGGCTTATCAACTTTTCACAGGTTATACATGTATTTGAGTGGTGCATTTGATATCGCTATTTTGTAAGAGATTTTAAATGAGATTGTAAAAGGAATCACATCTCACTAAATTTTGGATAATAGGGTACTTTGCATGATATTACTTAATAATACTTAATATGTCCAAGTTTATGTTTTGTTCTATTCTTTAATAATTCATGTTTTGTGTTCATATCTAATTAGATGAAGATGTTGTGTTGCATTCTTTGTTGTCATTCAATTTGTACCATGAAGTCCATAGGCATGTATCCAATTGAATACATTTCATATTACTATAAAGAGACATATCAAGCAACATATGACCCACTAATGTACTCTTTGAATGAATAACATATGTTAGAGAAAATAGAAAGTAGTGCCTCCCACCTTGAAAGAAAATTTCTATCAAACAAAGAAGAAAAAAGTTCAAACAATGGAAGTTGAGTAAAAATGGAATCCAATTGAGAAAATTTGACATTATAAAATAAAATGCATCATATGTTATGAATTTGATATTAATAAAACTACTTATCCCCATCTAATAACACAAATACCTGAAAATGCTACAAATGAACCAACCACACATTACTAGCTAATTTAGACAATCTCACAACTACTGATCATCCATCCCACCTTTTCATTCAATTGCATCAATCCTTGTAAATCCACATTTGAAGTTTCAATTATTATTTGATTCTCATGTATTTTGTAAAACAAATTATAGCTTTGTTTCACTTTTTTGTGTGATTATACCATAATATTTTACATTTTTATTGTTCACTTTTGAATATGTTTATAAATCAGTGTTCATCCTTTAATGTATCATAACATTGATATATACAAAGATTTTGGACACTAACATTAACATTTTCAATTAAATGGTAGATTTCAACATGAGTGTTATATCAATTTGAATGAAATTAAGTTAAATAACACAACAATACAACATAATAAAGTTGAAATAGTCATTGCTTCCATAAAATTTGAAACTAAACATTTTAGATATTAAACATAGCCACAATACAAAATAACAACAATTACATCCTTCAATGCAAAATAGTCACACACTCACGTCATAAAATAAAAAAAAATATTCTCACCTATATCTTACTTTGAGGACATATTGTTTTTCATCAACTCCTCCCAATTTCAATAAGAGGGGAACGTAATAATGTTTAAATATCGAAAAAGAAAAATTGTTACTTGCAACATCTTTAATCTTTTTTTGTGTGTCCTTCAATGAACTTTGAAAATTAAGAATTTTTCTTCTTTATCATACAACTATTACATCACTTATTTCCTCAAATCACTATAAAAAAACTTACATTTCAAAATAAATGTCGTTTAAGATTTTAATACATATACCAATAAAAACTTTCATAATGGAACTCAAACTCATAGTCTCCCGCTTCGGAAGAGCGCGCCTTATCCATTAGACCACACAAACAAAGCTTAAGGTGTTAACACATTCAACTTATTTAGTATAACTTTAATATATATATATATATAACATATATAGAATCCAAAAACCTGTGGGTGACATAATTAGTAAAACGAAATATTAATAAATGAAAATACACATAAATTAGTTACTCATACACATATATTTTAATAATAGTTATTTAGCTACGTTTTAAATAGCATGTCAGCGTTAAAATAAAATGGTTAATAAGTATAAACTATTTGTATAGTTACATGAAAATTTGTATGCTTAATTACTTTATAGAAGTATTAAATTTAATGATAGATAAAATTTACTTTTAATAACAAGTTATTATATGATAACTAGAGTTGTCACAACAGACAGTCCAGTTTGACCTGACCTAGTCCTACAAGTCAAGTTAAGAAAATCTAACAACCTCATTTGATTTACATTTTTTAAAATGGGTCATAAATTTTGGTTTAGCTTAATCCTATTTCAGGCCAACGGACCATTTTTTGTCTAATTTAAAATTAAAAGGATTACAATATGCCTATACAAAAAATCATGATATATTATTGTTTGAAAGTTTAAAGTTTAATATTCAACAACTAAATGCATTATAGAACAATATCACATATCTTGTTTAATATTATTTTTTTTATCAATAACAAAATATATATATATATATATATATATATAAAAGTTTGTATAAAATTGTTCATAACAAAATAATGTCAAATGAATCAAGAAAAAACTTAAAATATCATACAGGGGAAATAATACAATGTATATCCTACCCAAAACAAGGGGAAAAAACTTTCTATCTAATAAACAAGAATAATGCAACCTAACTTTAGGTTTAAATTTGTCTTTCCTTATCACACTATCTAAAACTTAAATTTATAAGTATTTGTACTCTCATTCCTTACAATTTTGTTAAATAAAGATAAGAATTAAAACACTATTGTAAAATCATAGAATAATTGATTTTGTCCTTAGTCTTGTACAATATATTGAATAGTTTTCTCTTTATATATCTCTTTTGATTACACATTTATTCCTTGTGTCATCCACACTTACACACATAATAACCTATTAGCTTGCAGACTAGCTTGGCCTTGGTTCATATGAACCTTGGACTATATGGGTTAGGTTAAAAAAGACCTATTTCTATTTAGACCATCATTTTTGAAGTCTGACTTGACTTAAATTATATGCTACTCGAGTCGGTCCGTCGAACCAGACCTATTTTAACAATTATATTGATAACTGATTTTCTTTTAACGTGTTACTAATTTTGATATCTATTATCAGATATAATTTTCAGATACTTGATTTAAAAAAATTGTTCCAGTAAGGATAACTTTAATTGATTGTTGATAAACTTAAAAAAATATAAATTTGTATTTATTTAAGACAAAATATCACTATTGAAGATTATCAATATATGAAATTATAATATTTTAAAAACAATTATACATTAGCAATGTATACTCACTATATAACTCTAATAATGTTATGCAGGTATCATGTAGGTTAAGTTTGGTTTATGAATATTCTAATTTACATCATACTACTTTAAATTATTCAAAATTTCCCTTCTCAGTATTTGCTTTCTTAGATCTCACCAATTATAACTTTTTCAAATTTTAATTGAGATATTATGAGACTTCTTCGTATAATTTAAAGATCACTGGAGTTCATGACCACTAAGATATGTTATATATTATTTTAATCATTATTTAAATTAATGTATACACATAATTCAAATAAATAATAAAAACTAATTTGAGAATATATAGTATATACACATGCCTAATTACCTCTGTTGAAATTTACTTGGTTTAATTTATTTACTTTTTTTTTCTCTTTCTAAATTTTGTAGCTTAGATCATGAAATTAATAATTTTTAAAAAATGTTTTAAATAATGCAATAAAAAATAAAAAAATTAATAAATCAATTATTAAACACAATAAATGGAGATGAAGAGGATGGTGTTTTTCAAAAGGGAGAAGAGGAATTAGAGATGAGGATTTTGAATCGAGAAATTGAATGGGTTGAGGATGGAGGATGGGGATGAAGATTTTGAATGGGAAAATTGAATCAGGAAAGAGCATGTAGATGATAAATTGGTTATGATGAAGAGTTAGTATTGAGAAAAAGATTAGTGAGCTTTATAAACTTGTAAGATAAATATGCTAAATGTTAAGACTAAATTACTTTTCAATTTTGTAGTTCATAAGTAAATTTTGTCTTTATTTCTGAATATGTAATGTAATTTATGATTTAATTTTAATTTTTAGATTATATTATTTAGAAGTTAATATTGTTTTCTAAATTTTACAATTTAGAAATACCTTTTTATATAATTTTTTTAAAATTATATAATATAAATTATATAATATAAAACATAATTTTAACTTTTGAATTAAATATTAAAATTAATTTACAAATTACTATTACAGATAGCATAATTTAATATATTTTTTCAAATTCTAAACTACATAATCTAAAAAAAATTCGAATTGCACAAAACTTTAAACTAAAAAAGAAGCAAAGTGAGAACTTTTATATTTATATTTGTGAGGTGCAAAAAGAATGCATATGGGTGCAAAATGAAACTCTCCAAACCTTGATATCTTTTTGCATTCAAAGCAGATCCGATCCACCTGTCAAAGTCCATCTCATTACGGTCCAAACTGACACACTCGACTCTTGCTCACGTCCCTCACAAGAAATTAGCTCTTCACTCTCACTGACCTTAACCGGATTGCGCGAAATCCTGTTCTTCAAATCCTAATCGTTATTCAAACCTTGTTGCCAGTGTGATTTATCTTCGTCGAATTTGTGGTGCGCTTCTGATTCTCCCTAACCTAAACCCTTGTTTCTCATTGATTTTAAGCTCGTTTTCTCCTATTTTCTTGATATTTTTTCATCTTTGTTTTTGTTGATTTGAACCAGTGCAGAGACAACACAAAGTCTACAAAGTTGGTCTTTCAGCATTTATATCCTGGTATTCTGCTATACAATGTTCGAATGAAACTTGTTTCTCTTTTTGTTAATTTTAAATTGTTGAGGTGTTAATTAGGTGCATCAACGGTAAAGATGTTGATCGAATTGGGGGTGCATGAGTTCGGTGATTGGTTTTGATTGACTGGTTAATCCGTATAATTTGGGTAGGTGAGGGTTTAGATATTGTGGTGGTTAGCTTGTTGGATTTTGATTAAGTTGGTATATGAGTGCCAGACCTATAGATGACATGAGTTAGATATAAGAGGGTTTGCAGTGTGCAGTTGGCATAGTATAGTTCATACTCAGAGACTGCAACATGGATATGTGTTGAATTTTTAAAAAGGGGTGCAAAACTAACTGTACTAGTGTTTCCGAAAGTGTTTGAATTGTTTGGTTGCTGTCTGTAGTTGAAGCAAAGATGAGGATTATGATAAAGGGTGGTGTTTGGAAAAACACCGAAGATGAAATCCTGAAAGCAGCTGTCATGAAATATGGTAAGAACCAGTGGGCTCGAATCTCTTCACTCCTTGTTCGCAAATCTGCCAAGCAATGCAAAGCTCGCTGGTATGAGTGGCTCGATCCCTCTATAAAAAAGGTACCTCTCTTCTCAATCTCCTACTTTGTTAATGTATTTTATCCGAGAGACAATTTTAACTGAAGTTTATACTTTTTGTTTACTTTGTACAAAATGATTAGTATGTATAATTTTTGCAATATTTAGCTTAGTGGTATTACTTTTATTCTTAAGCTTTTTTATATGTTTTGAAGCCTACAACCTAATAATTTGCCATTGTGTTATTAATTACATTTTTTATTGCATTTTCTATCTACAGTATTATAGTTTCTAGAAGTAACTCTTTTCGAATAAGGAGTGATTTTTCAATTTGATTTCATTTGTGTGTAGACTGAGTGGACTAGAGAAGAGGACGAAAAGCTACTTCATCTTGCCAAGCTTATGCCCACGCAATGGAGAACAATTGCTCCAATTGTGGGCCGTACCCCTTCTCAGTGTCTTGAGCGGTATGAGAAGCTCCTGGATGCAGCATGTGTGAAAGATGAGAATTATGAGCCTGGTGATGATCCTCGGAAATTGCGGCCTGGGGAGATTGATCCAAATCCTGAGTCAAAACCTGCACGCCCTGATCCTGTTGATATGGATGAAGATGAAAAGGAGATGCTTTCTGAAGCACGAGCTCGGTTAGCCAACACAAAGGGAAAGAAAGCAAAAAGGAAAGCTAGGGAGAAACAGCTTGAGGAAGCCAGGAGGCTTGCTTCTTTACAGAAGAAGAGAGAATTGAAGGCAGCAGGAATTGATATTAGGAAGCGGAAGAGAAAGAGGAAAGGAATAGATTACAATGCAGAAATTCCATTTGAGAAAAGGCCTCCTCCAGGGTTTTTTGATGTTACGGATGAAGATAGACCAGTGGAACAGCCCAAGTTCCCTACTACAATTGAAGAACTTGAAGGGAAAAGGAGGGTTGATATTGAGGCACAGTTAAGAAAGCAAGACATTGCAAAAAATAAAATTGCACAAAGGCAAGATGCCCCATCTGCCATATTGCATGCCAACAAGCTGAATGACCCAGAAACAGTAAGAAAGAGGTCAAAATTGATGCTTCCACCTCCCCAGATTTCTGATCAGGAATTGAATGAAATTGCAAAGTTGGGTTATGCTAGTGACCTTACAGGGAGTCAGGAACTTGCTGAAGGTAGTGGTGCAACACGTGCACTTCTGGCTAATTATGCGCAGACGCCTGGTCAAGGAGTGACTCCTCTGCGAACCCCTCAGAGAACACCAGCTGGTAAAGGAGATGCTATTATGATGGAGGCTGAAAATCTGGCCAGGTTGAGGGAATCTCAAACACCCTTGTTAGGAGGAGAGAACCCGGAGCTGCATCCTTCAGATTTTTCGGGAGTCACCCCTAAGAAAAAGGACATTCAGACTCCAAATCCAATGCTGACACCTTCTTCAACTCCTGGAGGTGAAGGTCTCACTCCTAGAATTGGCATGACACCAGCAAGAGATGGTTTTTCTTTTAGCATGACACCAAAGGGAATTCCTCTTAGGGATGAACTACATATTAATGAGGACACGAATATACATGACAGCTCTAAACTTGAGCTACATAGACAGGCTGATATGAGGAGAAGTTTGCAATATGGTTTAGTAAGCCTTCCACAGCCCAAAAATGAGTACCAAATAGTGATGGAACCAGTTCCAGAAGACGCGGAAGAGCCTGAGGAGAAGATTGAAGAGGATATGTCTGATAGAATAGCTAGAGAAAAAATGGAAGAAGAGGCAAGACAACAGGCATTACTTAGAAAACGATCAAAAGTCCTTCAACGGGAACTGCCTAGGCCTCCTGCTGCATCACTGGAGCTTATAAGAAATTCCTTGATGAGAATTGATGGGGACAAAAGTTCCTTTGTTCCACCAACTTCTATTGAACAAGCTGATGAGATGATTAGAAGGGAGCTTCTAACTTTACTGGAGCATGACAATGCTAAGTATCCCTTTGATGATAAAGTGAATAAGGAGAAAAAAAAAGGAGTCAAGCGTGCCGCAAATGGGTCTGCTGTCCCTGTGATAGAAGATTTTCAGGAAGATGAAATGAAAGATGTATGTCTTTACTTATGTGTCTGTGCTTTTAGTTTCTTTATTTCCCTTTGTGATGAAACTCATTTTCTTCAGTTGAGTTTTAATACAAACAATTAACTTGACTCCTGTTTTAGAGATACCTCTATTTTGATGCACATCCAGATACTATAATGACCTTATCCATTTATTACTCTAAATTGTTTTTAAATTGTATTTCCCCTTCCATGACATGACTAACGTCCCAACATAAACACTACAAAAATCTCTTCACAGACCAGTGAAATAGAAATAATTTGGACCTGTCAATGTTCCATCACTTCTTTCATATACATTTTGACCAATACATGTCTTAATTTTTTTATTAGGAGATTTCCTTATACTCCTATTATCATGAAACTTGTCAATACTGAGCTGGTAATGATTTAATGAAGATGTAGTCTATGAAAATTGAATACTATGAAATGTCAGTTAATAATTTGAAACTCGCCATTGTACACCAGTGTTTTACAGATTTACAAATTTGTTTGAACTTATTTATTTTTTATTCTTCAATTGTCACTGCCACTGGTATGAAGAGAGCTTGTGAGTTGGATTTGAAATGCTTACACTTTTCTGTTACAATCCTGCCTTTAATTAGTGTATGTGAACTTTGTGTTTACGTTTCCAGATATTGTTTCAAGATATTGTCAGATTCTTTTTTGACATATGTAATTGTTCAAGTTCTGTCCTTGTATTTTTATCGCAAGTGGTTATCTAAAAATTAATTTTATAGTGTAATACGTATTTTTGTGTTTATTTTCATTTTCCATTTTGATAAAGCAACTGTTTCTATACTAAGCTGCCATTGGAGACGAACTTTTAAGCAATGCTGAAGATATTTATGATTTATGTGTATATCGTAGGCTGATAAGTTGATAAAGGAGGAGGCCCGGTATGTTTGTGCAGCAATGGGACATGAAAATGAACCTCTCGATGAATTTATTGAAGCACACAGTACCTGTCTCAATGATCTTATGTACTTTCCTACTCGTAATGCTTATGGTCTTTCTAGTGTTGCTGGGAACATGGAAAAACTAGCAGCTTTACAGAATGAATTTGAGAACTTAAGAAACAAATTGGATGATGGTAATGAGAAGATGGTACGGTTTGAGAAGAAGGTGTTGGTTCTCACACAAGGCTATGAGGTATGCTATTGATATGATGTATGTAGAATTCTACACTGCTACATTTCTGTTACTTGCTGTGTTGCTACTTTTAAACGTATAGTCTTTTTCAGATTGTGTTGCTTGATAGTTATCTTGGATTAACTTCTAATAAACTGATGTGACTTAAAAATAGTTGGAAATCAACTCGTTAGTGGAACACTCCAACTCCCATGTTGGAATATATTATAACATGGCTACTGACATTTTTCAGATGAGGGTAAAGAAAAGCCTCTGGCCGCAAATTGAGGCCACTTTCAAGCAGATGGATATAGCTTCGACTGAATTAGAGTGCTTTAAAGCTTTGCAAAAGCAGGAGCAATTAGCAGCATCACATAGGATAAACAGTATATGGGCTGAAGTACAGAAGCAAAAGGAACTTGAGAAAACTTTGCAAAATAGGTACGGGATTCTAATTGAAGAGCTGGAGAAGATGCAAAATGTCATGGACCGATGCAGATTACAAGCACAACAACAAGATGAAATTGAGGCAAACAACCCTGCTCCTGAGTTAACTGAGATCACCGAGACCGAGACCAAGACCGATGAAACTGATGTACAGGGTACAGAGAATTGTGAAGTTGTACCTCACTCGGAGGAGGATGGGAATGCTCTAGCAGTAGCAGTGGAGTCATCACATGATGGAACTGATGACCAGCATGTAGATATTTTGCAGGATCAGGCATCTTCTAGCCCCAGTTATGACATGGATGTAGATTCTCATAAAAAGCAAACGATACACGACACTAATGTTAAATTTACAAATGCTTCACCAGCTGCAGAGAATGTTGCAGAAAAAATAGATGGTGCCAGTACTACTGAAGGCAATACTGACAATGGGGAGACCATGCCAGAAACGGGTGCTGCAGTGGAAACTAGTAGCCTCAATTATGGTGTATTTGCAGATGCTGTAAACCCACGTGACAGCAGCTTGGAAGAATCCAATGCTGTCAGGGAGGTGACAGATTAGCCTGCACACTGCATAGGTGTTATGATAGTTAAGTACTGCATTAGGTTGGGTAGTTTCTCAATATAGATCTCATGGAGAGTGGAGGGTAGTAAAGATGGGTAGATTTTCTAGTGATCCCTAGTTGAAGTTTGGAACTTGTCACGACAAGATAAATTGTATGAGCATTTTGAGACGATGCCCCTGTTTATCTTTTTCCACTTATTGGCCTCTTCCCTATGTTGGATGTTGGTAATATGATATTTTTGAAGAATGTTACAGGATTTATATCAATGAATTAAATGAACTAGAGTTTGGGTTCTTCTTGTGTACTATTTATTACATAAATTATTCATTGGTATATGTATATAATGATTATAACATAGGTATTTTTTCCTTGTATACATCAACGTGCTCCTTAACTATTATTTTTATTGAAGTATACAAACAATTAGAAAGAATATTTTAAAATAAGGATATTTCATAATTAATTTAAAAATTCATCAAATTTAATATAAAGCCAACTTTTGTTCTTAACTATGTTAATGAATATACATATTTTTAATATTTTTAAAATTTTGAAACGAAAAACTCCTTTTGAATTTAATTGAGCATTTAAGCCAAAATCTCCTCTCTATAGTCTTACTATTTATCCGGAGATACACATATATTAGTTTCTAAATGTGATTTTTTGTGTTTATTAATTATTTCTATAAAATGTAATAAATTGTGTAAACATATAAATATGTTACTGTTGTAGTTTTCTTGTTTCACATAAATATGTTACTTATTAGCAAAAGTTGTAAACAACCAATTACATCATCTAATCCCTGTGTAATTATTTTTTAGTACATTTTATTAATTTGTTAACTTTAAACATAAGTACGGGCAACGATTACATATATATGAATATATAAATATTTAAGGATGAAAAATTCAATTTGTTATCTACACACATACAAGACAAATGTTAATATTTCTTTCTTAAATATGAGTAGGAAGACTAATATTATAATATCTTTATTACTATACATGATTAATATATATATATATATATATATACCTCCTATAGGAAACACATCAACCGTGTGTCTGTGTTTTTTAATGATAGTAAAAAAATTATTATAATACTTATTGAAATAAAATTACTAAAATTTAAATCAAATTATAAACCTGTCTACAAAAAATAGCTATAACAATAAATCAATTTTATTAACTTTTATAATTTTACTGCGGAAAGTCTATAGTAAAATTAATAAAGTAATTTTAGTTGAATTTAAAAGAGAAAAGAAAAGTACATATAAAAAACAGTTGCAAACTTAAATGATAAAATTGTAAGGAGTTATATATATATATAAAAGTTGTTACAAAGACATGTTTATTAATGTATAGACGTCAAATAATACATTTTCAAGTACTATATAAGGTGCTAATTTATTCTTTTATAAATTTTATTATATTACATCACTTTTATTTTTTAGGTTTTATTTTAATAAAAAGATAATATAACACTCATATTTTTATTAATATTTTATTTAGTTGTTATAAGATTAACATTTTAATTCATTAATATTTTATTTAGTTATTGATAAGAAATGACTTTTTTTAATTTTTATTATCCAGTATCTTAGTTAAAACTCAAAATGGTAAAATTTATGCATACTTCGATAATAAGGTTTAATAAAATTTAAATGTTAAATTTATAACTTTGTATATAAGGTTTTATAAATTCAAATTTTAAACTTATAATATTTTAAACTTATAATCAAATTTTGAACTATTTTAATAAAAACGTCTTTAACGAAGAAAAAATAGGGAGGAAGAGAAGGAAAAAGAATAAAATAAGTTTAGGAGACAAACTATAGTAAAATAGAAAACTAGAAAGAAGGAAAATAAAGAGATAATTAAGGATTGTTCACTGATTTATAAAATATAAAGATGAAATAGGTCTAAAGTTTGTCATAAAAATAAAATACAACTTTAACAAATAGTTCAAAAACTAAAAACATATTTAACCCTATTTTACATTACTTGTGGTAGAGATTTCCATGAACATACATGTTTTTAGAATATCAATCCTTCGATGTCTATTAATAATGATGTAAAATAATGATTAATTAATAAAATGTTCGCATGTTGTATTAGATAGAATTTGAATATACCACCCAACTAACTAAAAAAATATTAGATTGAGTTAAGTTGGATTAGATTTCTACATTATTTTATATTAAAGTTAATTCAACCTAATACTTCTAACTAAGTTATTAGATTGGGTCAAAAATTTAATTCTCTTTTAAAGTTGTAACTTTCGAGTATCATATGAAACAAAGATTGAAGACGAAATTATGTTAAAAAAGAGGCAACAGACAACATAGACAAACAACAAAGGCAAATTATGTAGAGGCAAATAGCAAACGAAATGTAGAGACAAATAATGAAGATCAATGGTGGAGGAGAACAACATGCAAGACTGTCAAAGTTTATGCAAAGAAGAAAATGATTTGTTTGCCTAATGTTCGAGTTGAGATGTAACATAAACAAACAACAAAGACGGAAATGTTAGGATTGATACAAAGGAGAAAATGCATCATTAATAGAGTATTCCAATTTTTTTGTCTGATTAGGGTTAAGATGCAATGGAGATGATGTTGGAGGCGAATGATAGAGACAAAATGGAGGAAGAAGCATCACCGCTGCGAGAATTTTAGATTTTCCTAGGATTATGTTAACTACGAGTGAGTGTGAAACAAGTATAAGAATGAGTCTCGAGTTGGATCTTGGATCACCCATAATAAACTCAACACTCAATCCGTATAAAAATGTATTAAATTAGGTTTGATTGGGTTGACCTAATAATAAATGAAACCCTACACAATCTAATTGAGTTGAATTGGGTTAGGTTGGATCATCAAGTAACTCGATCCAATAAACACCCTCTAGGTTGTGTCAAGTTATCACCCAAATAATATGGATATTGTTTAATATATGATGATGAGGTCTCTCAACCAAAAGAAAGTCTTGTTCAAACGAGAGAAGATCGTCCAGTTAAGAGGAACTCACTCAAAAAATAATATATTAAAAAGAGAATGATATTGCGATATGTTTATAAAATGATATATATTAATATTTACGATAACAAGATATAAATAAATACTTTTATATATATATATATATTGTTAATAATATAATGTATGTAAAATAAGATGAAATTATATATACTTTATGAAATAGATAATATATTATATGCATAAGTTATAAGTCTTATATGTATTATATATATATATATATATATATATATATATATATATATATATATAATTTGACCTGGAGTGAATGGTGTGTGATCTTTTTATGATGGTTCCTTGAAGATAAATTATGAGATAAATAATTAATATATTTTATTAAGAAAAAAATATTAATTAATTTAAAAAATAAATAATAAAGACCATAATAATTTTGGACTCAAATATATATTATTATAGAAATAACATGTCAGATTCCTTTTCAGAAAAGATAACACAGTTATATATATATATATATATACCATTACATAAAGAATTTCTTTTTGATATTTTAAAACATTAATATTTTAATTTTATTTATTTTATTTTTAAAATAAAATATTAATAAGTGATGTTTTGTCTAGGTGTCAAAATATCATTTATATATATATATAAAGATATAACGTTGTAACTTTTAAGTTAATTAAAAATTGAGGTGAATTTTTAAATTATATTTGAGTAATAGCATAAATTGTATTCAAGAGAAACTAAAATTTGATTTCGTGTTCCATTAAAATTCAAACTTAGCCGCCAAAATATCTCACCTAATCACCTTACAGGCTGCTCGCAGAGATGGATCAGGACTTTGCTAAGGGAGGATCCGGGAAAACAAATAAATACTAAATTATAATAAAAAGAAATATAAGTTAAAAATTAATTTATAGAAATTAAGTATGAGACATGTTTATGGACGAATTGCCTTTGCCTCTTTTTAAAAGAGAACCAATAAAGTTGGACTGCACTTTTCTAAAGGATAAGAAAGTAATAATGCAAAAAAAAAATATATATCATGAGCCAATTAAATTATTTTCTGATAAACAAAACACAGAAACTACAATTAAGTTTGCCAAAAAGTAAAATCCTAAAAGTTGATGATCCAAAATATTAGAAATGTTTTAAGTAAGAAGAGAAGAGTGGAGAGGTGAGTCAATGACAGCATGCATAGCATTTATGAGTAATGGTTAAGATGAGGGTTCCAAAAAGGTGTAAAAAGACAAATGGGATAAACTCGAAGAGATGAGCATATATACGAAATGGCAGGAATAGGATTGTTAGAAAGACGTCACGTTTCACAAAATAATAAATTCAGAATAAAGAGTCAATAAATAGAGTAAAATTTTGAGCAGTCCCTGTATATAAGAATAACTGCCCTTCTGATTCAACTCGCAAAACCATAAGGCGTTTGTTTCCCGCACTGCATGCACATCACTTCGACTGACTCTGAGCCTGAGTGTGCTTGCTTTGCTAGGGTTACTTCCGATCTTCTTCCACCTTCGTCTGGTAATTTGGATAACTCTTTTCAAAATTCATCACGCAATCACCTTCTTTTTCTGCTTCCTTTCTCAACCACTAAAACCACATAATAACCATAATCATGCTTCTATACTTTTCTGCTCCCTCATCTTGCTTTTACTTCTGCCAATGACGGTACACTTGTCTTCAAAAGAATAAAAATTAATGTTCACGGGTTGGTTATCTTGTTCTTGCATGTGTCATGTCCTTTGCAGCACTTGCGTCTTTTCCTCTGTTTTTTTCTTCACTCTTTCTTATCTACAGAGTATTTCGCCTTTTCTTTTCTGTTATTATTCTACGTGTACAATTTCATTTCTAAAAATAACAAATTCGACAATATTTTCTCTTCCAGAAGAGTCTATTTGTAATATTCTATTTCGTGGTATCTTTGTTTTTTGTTGTTATTATTTCTCTAGAATTTTGAGCAGAGTGAAGACTTTTTCAAGATCATCATCCCTCCTCTCATTTTGCGGGAAAGTTTCGGTGATTTCTTTTTTTTTTCCTGTCTTGTTTTGTCTTAGTAGAATGGTTCAATTCGGCTCCTAAATTCTTGGCAATTTTTAATTTTACATTTTTATTATTATTATTTGACGTGAATTGTGGAGATTACTACTGATACGTGTAATTGTGCTTCTGTCTGTAATTTTTTTTATTCGTGGAATTTTGCGAAGGCTGCTGTTGTAATATAATCGAGAAAACTAATCATTTGTAGATTAGGAAACTTTTTGTCTCGTTATAATTTACAAGTGTTTCTCAATTAGTGAATTTTGAATCCAACAATGGTGGCTAAGAAATCTTACCTTAAGCATCTGTTTGTTTAAAACTGGTGATTTGGTTCTTTTTGAAATTGAATTTGTACCAAATGGAAATGGTGAGAAATTGACGATGACGATCGACTTTTTTACTTTTGGCTTCTTTAGTTGAGGAGAAGATGGTAACTAGAATTGTGGATCTTCGGTCAGACACAGTTACGAAGCCAACAGAAGCAATGCGAGCTGCTATGGCAAGTGCTGAAGTTGATGACGATGTTCTAGGGAATGACCCTACTGCTTTTCGCTTAGAAGCAGAGATGGCAAAGACAATGGGCAAGGAAGCTGCTCTTTTTGTTCCATCTGGCACTATGGGGAACCTTATATGTGTACTTGTCCATTGTGATGTCAGGGGAAGTGAAGTTATTCTTGGAGACAATTGCCATATCTATATTTATGAGAATGGGGGCATCGCAACTATTGGAGGGGTGCATCCAAGACCAGTGAAGAATAACGATGATGGAACCATGGACATTGATTTGATTGAGGCTGCTATCCGGGACCCAAGGGGGGAGCTACTGTATCCAACCACCAAGCTTATTTGCTTGGAAAATACCCACGCGAAGTAAGCACTTACGAACTTAGTTTAACCTGCCAAATTGTGTATTGTAAATTTTCTCTTTGTTTACAGATATTTATAACCTTTTCACGATGTATATATTGGTACTGGGTAGAAATGCTGCCTCTTACAAGGCCTTCGGTGATCGCATCAGACCATTTTATTTGTTTTTCTAGTACTGCATGATTGCCCCATGCGGTGTTACTCAAGACATGGGGCAATATTTTCTTAATGCGGTGACTCTACTTCATTTCTCTGTACACTCTTGTTGGTTACGACAACCACACAGCTACTAGAATGATTTCAGGCCCAGGGATTTTGCTAGTTTTTCATTGGATTTTAAAAGGCCATTCCTGCTGATAATTGATTCAAATTTATATAATTATGGCTCATATGTTACCCGAATGCAGCTCTGGTGGCAGATGCCTCTCAGTTGAATATACAGACAGAGTTGGGGAGTTAGCTAAGAAGCACGGACTAAAGCTTCACATTGATGGAGCCCGTATTTTTAACGCATCAGTTGTGAGTACATTTGTTCTTACTTGTGTTTTCCTAGAAGTATTTTTTCATAAAGATTTATTATATACACACATTTTGTGTAAAAAAAATCTCACGGCTATTGTTACTCCAATAATACTGAACATAGAAGGTATAATCATGTCTTGATCTGACACTGTTTACTGCAACGAAATGTTCAATGCCCAACATGAGCATTTTGCTAATGTGAATAGTTGGGTGAAATTTTCTGTTCAATTACAACGCCGGGATGTATAAACACCACCATAATTTGAGACAGATTAGCTGGAAATCTTGGCTGTTGGTCTTCTGTGTCAAACAGGAAAAAAAAGAGAACTGCTTGGAAATGTTAACTCCTTCTAAACACCACTTAATGAAACATCATTAACTGAAATTCTTATAAAATGTCTACTTCCAGAATCTCGTAATGATCAAACACCTTTTAGCTCCTTGTATCTAACAAAGAGCATTGTGAATACTGTAATCTGTTTGTTGTCAATGTCCCACGACATAAAATGGGCTAGTTGTACAGTGGAGAACCCTGTAGTGACTTTCCTATCCGCCATCCTAGCACTGGGCTTGGTAAAAATTTATTTATTCGTAAATAGAATGGATATGACAATGTGAATTTACAGTCAAATCAAATTGAAAGAAAAGGTTGGTTACCATTTGAATGACTAGTTGTGACTTCTACGTTTGCTTAGTATGAAGTGAGATAAGCAGTTAAATATGATCTGACCCCTTCACTGCTTATTTTCCACTGAGTAATATAATCTTATCACTTTTCTCATTTACAGTCTGAGGTATGAGAATAATATCTCGCCTTTAATTATATAACTAGCTTTCCGTTTTTTGCTTCCTGTTTGCTTTTTGTTTCTCCTTCCTGCTAGCATACGCATTATAACTGAAAAGTTTGGCTTTTCAGGCACTTGGTGTTCCAGTGGATAGGCTTGTCCAAGCAGCTGATTCAGTTTCCGTATGCTTTCTGTTCTTTATCCTGTTTGCCTACAATTCAGTATATTTTCTTGGCGTTTGAAGTTTTGTTTTTATCTAAAGTTCCAGAGAACTGATTTTATGAGCTGTTTCATATGAAACTTGTTGCGTCTATATATAGTAAAGTAAACTGACTTTATGTCTTTGAAAATATGAATTAGGTTTGTCTATCTAAAGGTATAGGTGCTCCAGTTGGATCTGTTATTGTTGGTTCCGAGAATTTTATTGCCAAGGTAGTTAGTTTTATAATTTTAAAGCAAAATTAATTGCCGGTAGATTGTTACTGAACAATTGATGTTCAAGTCTCGTTTATCTTTTTTTTTCAGGCTAGACGACTCCGGAAAACCCTAGGAGGTGGAATGAGACAAATTGGCATCCTTTGTGCTGCAGCACTTGTTGCCTTGCAGGAAAATATTGAAAAGCTGGAAAATGATCACAAGAAAGCTAGACTTTTCGCTGGTAAATGTCACAGTTTTAGACGATTCCATGTGGAGTCCTAGTCTGTTTCAGGAAGTATAGTTTTCTTAAACTCAGAAACCATTTTCTTTAAACTTACTATTCTACTATAACTTTTTCCTTTCTTTTAGATGGATTAAGGGAACTTAAAGGACTGAGAGTGGATACCCTTGCTGTGGAGACCAATATGGTGAGTATTTAGAATTTAGTGTAGTGTAACTAGTTTCTATGGTGAAACTTCATTGTTGTTCAGTTTATTTGTGTTTTGAAGGTGCACTCTGTCTTGATTACGTTTTATTTCTTATTTTCTGTCCCAATACCGAGCCTAGAATGCCAAGTGCAAACAACATAAATGACAATTTTCTATATATCCTTAAGGAACAACTAAGTTTTTCTTTCTCTGATACTAGGTATTCATTGACATTGAAGAGGGTACGCGGACTGAGGCAGAAAAAATATGCAAGTACTTGGAAGAACGTGGTATCCTTCTGATGCAAGAGAGCTCATCAAGGTCTTGTTTCCCCTCAACAACGTTCAGTCTGTTATAAATAATTGAAATAATTGTACACTTTACAATGAAGTCAAGTCAGTACTATGAGTTCTTTCTGAGGCTTAATGCACTAACTATAACATGAACCTCGCATCCTTCGAAATTCATGTTTTAATTGTTGTTTTTCTTGACTAATATGTCTTTATTTGTGTACCCGAACGTAATCAGTGAATCAGCATGCTGATCTTTTCTACTTTTTTATCAGCATTCTTAAGTCGATGTGGCATGCTAATCCAAGCGTTAACTGTTTGGACATCAGTTTTATAATATTTTATTACGGGGACCTTTTCCCTAACCTTAAGATCACTCTTATTTTGCAATACTTTCAATTTTGACTGTGTGCGTCTACTGTATTGTTTTTGGTTATTTGGTCGACGAATAAACGTGAATATCACGACATGTAATTCATGATTCTTTTTCTTTTATAAAAAAGGAAATATTTGTTCTGAGAACATTTTTGGTGGACTTAATCGGGGCTTGGGAACAGGAGTAACGTTTGCTAAAAACGTTATTGATGTCCTAAACTCGTGTTAATTTTTGCTTGGCCATGGTTATTATTTCTCATTCTATACGTAAAGTAATTTGTTGATATCAGATTCTACTCTGTGAGCAAGGCAAGAGGCTAATGACAGTGTCTGTTAATTTCAGATTGAGAGTTGTTCTCCACCACCAAATATCAGCAAGTGACGTGCAATACGCCTTGTCATGCTTTCAGGTGATGTTGACTACCGATATCAGTTCACCTCTTCTTGTTCAATGGATCCAACCACCTGTGTTGTTCTTTTCCTTTCCCTAGCATATATTTGTTGCTGAAAGCTAGAAGATGAAACTTTCTTTTTTTGTATGTTGCAGCAAGCTGTTAAGGGAGTAGAACATGAAATGGGCGACTAGTGGAACAACTTGAACTTGGCACGTTGCTGACATATTAGTGATGAAGAAGAAATGCCGTGTTCTATTTGCCTTTGCTCATTTTATTTTCTTTAATGTATCCTAAAGGACACACAAGGATTTGCATCTTTGATGCTGTTCCCTGTCATCAATTATTTTTACTTCAATAGTCGTTCCCCTGCTAATTTGGCTCATTGTTACTGTCTTATCATTGTGTATGTATAGGGTATTGTGCAAAGTTTGCAATATATTTTTTTAATATATCTTTTATTAGTAGGTGAATTTGATGATGGGCTTAGTCTCTTTTAATGGGGTCTGCTGATGGTGAAAAGGTGTCTTGTATTTCTGCAGTTCCATACCATATTTGTTACATAACTAAGGCATTATTAAATTCGTAACAAAAATATAAAAAACGTATTAACTGTAATCTCAGAAAATTTTCACAATAAAGTAAGCAACTCAATTACTTCTTACTTGTCAAACCATGTATGTAACAAGGTTGATTTAATACTAACATGCATGTTATGTATAACAAATACTAAAATAACATATTTAGGAAAGATGATTTTTTTCTTATAAAAAGGTATATGCATAGTTAATCCAAGTTAATAAAAGATGAAAAATATAAAATTACAACTTATCTAATTTTAAAAAATAAAAAACCGAGAATGAAAGTATTTAAAAAAATAGAAATTGTTAAATTTGAAGAAAATGTATCTCAATTTAAGTTCAAATTCTTTTGAACAATTCTATAACTTTGTATGCATGAATTATTGAGATTTAAATGGGGCCATTGTTTTGTGAAAGTTAGCAGAAGCAGTTGGTGATCATAAGATGGGTGGAGTGTAAATGCATACCCTCGTCTCTATGTAAAAAATTCATTGGTGGACTCATCATATGTGGGTTTGCGGATGTTCAGATATTGAGTGGATATGGTTTGAGTCTAAATTGAGCTAATTTGTAGTTCTAGATATTTTTTTAACTTTCTCTAAAAATTAGTTTTTTTTATCTATTTGTCCTAGTTTTTAAAGAATTTAAGAGAATATTCTTAGTTATTTAAATTTGTAGGTCCAAAATCTTGTTAGTCTTTAAAAAATAAAAATAAAAAATTTTAGAAAAATAAAAACGTAATTTTAAGAAATCAATTGGGTCGATCATAACAGATTAGCAATTTTGCATCCGAATCTTTACAGAACCAAAATTTTAACACAACCTACTTGATAGGAAAAGTCTGTCCGATAATATTTTTTGTCATGGGTTTTGGGTTGGGTTGTGGTTTTTTAAAACCCAATCCTATTACTACTATTTGTTTCTGATTACGGATATGATTGGTTGTTAAAATGGCAAAAAACTAAAGTGAAGAGTAATAATGGAAGAGATTTAAAAAAACAACACTAATTCTTGGACCGAAGATGGCATAAGAACTATTGGACTTATTCAGAGAAGGGATGGGCCCATATAATCAATTATTTTAGATATTATATATTTGGTTGCCAGAAAAGAAAAATTATACTTGTGCATTTTCTATAACCAGTAACTAATGATTTTCCAAAACTCTATCTATGATGCTTGGTTATACATTATGGTGCTAGATAGTTGAAAATATAATCTCTCTACAAAATCCTCTAACTTGGATAATGGTCGCTGCATGACCCAATCACCAAAATTTCTATTTTCATTACGTATGAGTTACTCCATCAATAGTGTCATTTGTTAGTTAATTTCTAACTTATAACAAATGATAAAACAAAGACTTATTCACCCATTAAAGTCCTTAGTTTCAAAGATACTGGTTTTGATTTTCTTAAACAATATACTTTGTTTTTAATAAAAATACTAAGTTATTATTTACATTGAATTGACCACCATTTTGATAATTTCATAGAAAAAAGAAATAAAATATTAATTTTTTTTAGGAACATCTCGCTTTTAAGGTCATGTTATGAAGTTTTATTTTATTTTTTGAGTTTTATTATGTTATATTATTTTTTAAAAATTATAAATTTTTGTATTCTAATAAAAGATCTTATAAAATTTACATTTTAATTAATACTAGATTTAGTTACTAGGAGAAATATATATTTTTATTCTTATAAAATTTTATATCTTAAATTTATGAGATTCATATCTTAATGACTATATTTATGTATGATCTGAATAGTAGAGATGCTCTAATATATTAATAAAAAAATTTAAAAAATTTGTATTGCGTATATAGTTTATAAACTTTATTTAAAATAAGGTATTCTACTTTATATATGAAATTTTTGTTGTTGTGGAATAATAGTGATGAAGCGGACTCCATAAAGTTCATGTATTCGCAAGTTCGAAACTTTTGAGGATTTAACTGGTAGGCAATTATTGAATTCATTAGGCTGTAAATAGTATTTTTTTATCATTAAATTTTAGTGTCAATGGGTTTATTTGATTTGGGTTCAAAGATTGTAACTAAATAAAATAATAAAAGAATAAACCTACAAACCAAAAAAAATTATCATCTCCTTTCCTGCTGTCACACTGAAGTAACTTAGAAACAAAATAGCTTCTTAGTTTTTCTTCAGAGACGTGTAACAGAACACTTCAAAAAAAACTATATTTATTTTAATCTTAACAAAATTATATACAAAGAAAAACACAATTAGGTGTTTTTATTTTTCATATTTCTTAAAGAGGGGTTTTCTTGATATTAAAATTGATTTTGAAATTTTGAAAGTTAAAAATATTGTATAAAATTCACTTTGGCCATATATACCTGGGAATTACTGTGAATTAAAGTATTTAATTGCATGTAACCTATAATTAACCCATCAAAAACTTTAAAGATAATAATCATTTGCTTTCCATAAGAAGTAATTAATAACCTCACTTAAGATATAATTAACCTGAGTAGATTGTTACCAATTACACTTAATTGATTTCTTGTGTAAAGTATTTTTATTATAAAAACAATTTAGTATATTAAGTAAATAGCAATTTTAATGAATTTAAGCCTCACATTTTTCAGTCCAGTTAGATATACACAACTCTTATATTGATATTTTTTTTTTTTTACTTATAAATCTGTCACCAATTAAACAACATAAAATGATCAAATTATCTTAAGAGATAATTCTTTGTCATTCTTAAACGCAAATTCATTAATGAAACGTCAAGATTAATGTTTTCAATCCTTGTAACATGAAATTATAAATCAATAATTTTTTATTATTATCATATAGGTTGTGTAAATTAAGTTTTCTTTTAAAAATGTTTTTTCTTTAAATTAAAATTAGTTTATGTATAAATTAATTTCTAGAATATAATTTTTAGTTCATACATAAAAAAATTTAGTTTTTAGACAAGTTAATTTTTTTATTTCTTTTAAAAATATTATGATAAAATTCTCTAAAATAAATTAGGAAGTAAGGACTTCTTATTTTTCTCACGTTAAAGTTGTTTAGATTTTTTTTCACCATTTTTAGAAATTTTTTGTGTGGAATCAAGAAAAAAAATAATAAAATAAAAGAATTTTGAACCAAGATCATTAATTATTATGAAGTGTGATTTAACTCCAACAGAAGAGACTTATTAGAAATTGTAAAATTATATATTTCATACACTATTCTTACACCTATTAATTTCTCTTACACTAAAAAATAGAGAAAATTAAATTTATTTCTTTAGTCATATAAAAAATGTAAAAAACTAAGCACAAAATTATTATTGGATGGAAACAGCTAATCAATACGCATAAAACATTATAAAACTATTGTATACACAAGTTTTAGTAACATTATTATTTAAAATAATCTAAAGTAAAATGATATTTTTTTAACTTTATAACTTAAAAACTTTTGAACAAAATTGTTGTGTGTGTGTGTGATTCACAAATTTTTCATCTTCCTCCGTTCTCTTTTATTTTTTGTGCCTCCCTTTTGTTAACTTTTTATCATTCAAATAACTTTTTAAATTAAGTTTTTAGTTAGATTTAACTGTATCTGTAAATTTATTTGTTTTGAGTTGAAAATTTATGTTAGATTTATGAACACTATTGAACATTATTTTATTTTATGTGCAATTGTAGATAAATATGAAGTAGATTAAAGTTTATTTCATTATATATATATACTTCTGTTCTTCTCATTTTCTATTCATTGACACAAACTAAGCAATCTTTTCTTTTCACAAACTAATTCCTATATCTTAGATACCATAGAAGTCTTTTTTAAAAGTTATCTTTTATTATAAATTTAATTTTATTATTTTACGAGAATTAACACTTGCAGTCTTTCCGTATAAATTTTTATATATAAATGGATTTCAACATACCATTCGTGCTCAATTAAATATAATTTATACTTGCTCATAAAAAAATGTACAATCTCACAAAACAAACAAATTTTAATAATTAAAATTGCAAAGGATTATTCGAATAATTTAATTGTAAGAACAATTTTAAAAGTTGAACATAAAATATATTTCTCACTAAAAAAAGATAAGTATTTTTCTTTAATCTAATAAGATATCTCTCTACTAATAGTAAAAAAAAATAACATTTTAAAACACTCAGATGCATTAAGGAACCTCTTCAAAAAAAATATTATTTCATAGGTATCTTTAAGGAAAATAGTTATGTACCTGTCATTAGATTTTAAAAAAAAAAAAGGAAGGAAATTTAAAAAAAAATCATTTCAAGTATATTTAATAAAAAAATTAGCTTAGAAAGTAAAAGAAAAAAGTATAATGAATAGTATAGTTAATGGTTTGCTTCTTTGAATATATATTATTTTGACATGGATATGTAAAAGATCAACCATGACATGAGAATGATTGTGATGCGTGGATCTAAAAATAAAAAGGTCCATCATATTGATGGTGATGATTCATTATTGATGTATATATGGTAAAATATATATTATTAACTAACTGATATGTGATGGTGGCTCATTCTATATATATATACCATCTTCTGCTGTCTGTCTTGCATGCATTAAGATGACAAATCCATGACATTTTTCAGGACATTTGGATTGCTATTGTATGATGTTCACGCTGCTGATTACACTTGAAAGAATTACAAATGTGAATCTGATTTCCCGTGGGTAGCTGCAATCATGTTAATCTGGGAACAACAGTAGCATAAATGGAATCTGAACTAGTTTTTGTTGTTTTTCCATGTCATGTTTCTTTCATATTTTCATTTTCACTTCCACTTGCTGCGATTTACCTCTGTCCTCCGATGGAGTCTCTGACCTGAACCTGTCTCAGGTGTTGGTGCTTGTGGCCGGTAGTGCTATCTCTCTTCCCTTGGTCACTTTCTTGAGGTTAACAAATGGAGAGAGTCCTGTGTGGGGGTCTAACACCTTAATTGGCCAAATATAAAAGATAAATCATTGTCACATGTGTTAACTCTTTCAGTATTCATAGAGCTGCGCATGATGAATATGTCAGAGCCTATTCGTTTTAAGTTTCTTTCTGTTACCTCAATATTTCAATAAAAACACATTCACTTTTTCTTTTCTTTTTTTCTTACTGTATCTTGGAAATAGTTTTTTATTTGCTTGGTGTTTTGGTCGGTAATTTTATAGTGAAATTTATTCACATAATTAACTCCTAAAACATCAACAATATGATAAATTACGATTTGATTGTATGCATATAGAAAAAATAAGCGATATAATAGAAAACGAAATAAGAAATAAACGATAAATTACAGTGTTGTGTATGTGTACTGAATGATACTTCACTTCTGCTTTACAAATTTAAGATTCGACTAAATGTAGGTTTTAGAAATTCAAAAATTTCCAAAGAAGGTCGACCAGTTTTCCATTTACACCTCGTAATAACTTAATGCAAAGTATGAAACCAATCATTTTAAATTTTAATTATAAATTTTTCAATAAATAGATTTTAAAAAGAAAATACATGAAATAACTATTTTAAAAATACTCTAATAACTTAAATTTTCTTTTTATGTAAATGAAGTGCATTAGAGGAGCACTAATTATATCTAGATTGTGTTATTAGTTACTAATAAAATAAGATAATCTTCTTGGAAACAAACTAAAATAGGATAATGACATCCTCCATTTTGAAGACATTATATGTTAATTTAAAAATTTAACAGAAATGCGTAGAGATGATCATCCCATTCTACTTTGTTCAGCTACTATTATTTAACTGTGGAAAAGAAAACAGCTTTTTAAATGCAATAAGAGACTGTAATTTGTAGAATATTACAGTGGATAAAAGATTTTATGTGACAAGATGCATAATAAATTATTGGTGGTGAAGATAAGCATTTTTATGTATTTTATAAAGAGAGACAATTGAGCATGTAATTTTTATGGATAGATAAATAATAGTTATTCTTAAGTAAAGAATTATTATGAATTAAATAGCATTTATGAGAAGATGTTAGAATATGAGAAGAGAGAGTGTATATTGAATTTGACAATGAAGTGGGTCCCAGAAAAGATATTGTGGTGACTTATAGATGGTGTGATTAGTGTATCCAAACCAACCTGTCTTAAATCTGCGGTGCAATGAATTTCATTTCATTTTTAAAATTCATTCTAAAAATAATATCATTTGAGATGAGTCGTTTTCATGACTTTCTAGGAGGCACGTGGTCCTCCTTATGTTCCACAATTTAGCCAACTTTGCTTAATTAATTTAGCATCAACATTAACAACAGGATCCTAAGTACACGCGCTCAAAACCCAGGTATCACTGTGACGCTATTGTTTTTGATAATTTTTGTTTTTTAAGATTGTGATGGTGGGAAATGTTGTTGAGAGAGGGGGTGAGGTTTTGGTTGGAGGCGATGAGGCACTAACAAATTTTGCCACCCTCAAAGCAAATGTAGCAACAATAAGAAACAGAGGATGCCATACTTGAGAGCCGTTTTGTTCCCCAGAAATGAAGGCGGGGACCATCTTCTATTTATTTTTTTTGCCTATTTAAATCTTTTTTTTCTTTCCATTTTAGGTGCAAACCTATTTCACTCTCACTACAATACGTAGATCTATCTATTTATTGGTTCCTACCACAACCACATTAGCTTATAGGCCCAATCGTTGGACATCCCAAAATCACCCATGCTGCCCTCCCCCTATTTCTAGCTTTTGAGATTACAAATGCACCACATCTCTTTCTTACCCTATCTGGAACAAAACTCATGCCAACACTTCTACCATTTTTAACATCACTACTGCCAATGCCAAAACCTCCAATTCCTTTCCTTTCCTTTTGCTTCCTCAACACAGAAACCCACAATTCGCAAATGCAAATGCAATTTTCCTTCCTTCAAACAACCTACCTACTCATACCATATGTAGGATTCATTATCATTCACCAAATTCCCTTTTACAACCACTTTATCTACACACTCATTTTCTTTTCTTAAACAATTATTATCCTGCCGCTACAGTGAATACTGTGCCGTAGCACATCAGAGAAAAAAAAAAAACTCTTTACACAGTTTACACGTTCAATAACTGGTCACTAAATCGACTCTATCATTTTCCGTCACTAAACCGGTCGCTATATATATATATATATATATGATACTTTTTCTCTTTGTTCATTAATGGCTTCCAATTAACTGATCTCTGTTGTGAATCTATGATTAACTATGTTTAAAAGTGAGTGTGATTATTTTGAAAGTGGTACTTGTATATCAGTATTTATACAAAAGATTATGAAATATCTCCGTATTGCCACGCACCCGGCCCCTACTGTCTGGATTGATTGATAGAAGGTAAGAGGCTGAAAGGTGTCAAAATATATAAATATATAAAATAATAAATCAAGATATTTTCTTAAAACTATAAATACTCGTATAATAATATATTTCCACATATACATAATTTTTCAGATGCCGTGTAATTAAAATTCACAATCTGAATAATGAGATTCTCACTTTCTCAATTTCATATTTTGAATACACTCTTCTCCTTTTCTCTTGCTTCATTCTCACAATCTGAAAGTTTGTCTCTCAACAATTGTAAACTGCTATATTTTTACTTTTATTTTATATTTGATTTTCTTATTTGTATGTCCTTTTTTATTTATTATATTTTATGCTTGTTTTAAATTAAATTTCAATTATAATATAGTTGATATATATATTATAAATTTTAATTATATAGAAGTAGATATTTGTTCTATGCAATGCATGAGTTAAAATACTATTAACATCATGTAAATCTATTTTTTGTGAATGAGTTTTATTATTTTAACGTTATTTATGTTGACATTAGCGTTAAAATACTTGTATTTGTTTTGTTTTGTCCGCATGTACGTTAAAAACATTTTAAAAGAGAACTAAACTTTTCAATGCAAAAATAAAAAAGAGCGGAAAATAAATGTCCATACTTTTTAGCCTTATCTTTTTTTTTCTGTACTACTTACTTTTATAACAGGTCAAATCGAAAAATTATTAAACTTTTTTTTCGCACAGGTTATAATAAAATAGATGAGAGAAAATTATTTCAACTGTTGATATCATTGTGCACAAATTGTAATTGTAAAATTAAAATTATTGTTATTTATACACAATTTTTTAAAAAAAAAATAAGAAATAACATTATTTTAAATGTGGCTTTAAATTTTTAATAATTTTACTACTCCATCAGCACTGTTTATGCTATGTTGTTTAGTAGAACTGTTGTCGTTTGTTTACTTACTGGAGTCTTCGTTCTTCTTCGTAGACTTCTTTTCTTCCTTCTTCTTCTCCCCTTTCAATTCTTTCTTGCTGGGAACTATCTATCATTATCAGTTCATTTACATTTCACACTTATTTTTTAATAGTAAATCATATATAGACTTTCATTATTTTTTTTATCACCATATCATTTATAATACTTATACTTTTTTTGTCCTCATTAAATATCATATAACATTTTAGAGGTTTATGTATTATTTTCCTTCATCGCATGAGGTCATTTGTGCTTCTCAGCATCATTAAACTTGAAGATCTGTACAAATTTCTTAAATCCCTTGGTTCCCTTCTCTTACAAAATCCTGAACAAACAATACAGCTGAAATTATCATTTCAAATCCCAATCCCAAATCATAGAATCCAGAATGGCATGACTTTCCTTGCTCATTGAACAGCAAGACTAGAAAGTTACAAGATAGGCACCAAAGCTTCAAATTTCACCACCGTTACAACAAAGAAAGGAAAATGTAGTAGCAATTAAAACTATCTCCGAAGAATTACCACCAACGTCAATTTTTGTTTTGCAAAGGATAATCAAAACAACCTTGGATCTCCTTCCGCCACAACGTCTGGATTACCATTAATTTTTTTTCTAACTGATATATCCATGATTGTCCCCGTGAAGTTCCATCTGCCCCTATATATGTTTTGAACAAGGTGAAGAAGAATTAAGAAGAAGTAGATGGTAGTAAGTAAAAAGAACATTTTAATGGAAAGAATGAAGGATTAAATTAAAGAATAAGGAAAGTAAAAATAAAATAAAAAGAATGTAATTTTAGTGTTGGTTAGTAAGTTACATAGATAAAAGAAAAAGAGGATTGAATATGTTGGCAAGAGGAAGAAAAGAAAGTGGTACTACGAGAGGAAAAGGGTGAAAAGTTGTAATGGACGCGCTTAAAAGTAGAGTGAGGAATGTGCATAATTTGAAATGTCTGCTCATCTTTGGTCACCATCATCACTGCCTACTGCCAAACTTTGTCCTGTTTCGGCACAACACCCTCCTCTCCTTCATTTAACCCTCGGTTCTTCACCATTCTCCATCCCACGCTCACTTCACTACTTTCTCTCACTTACTACGCTACCACATAACTCTCAGTTCCTCGCGCTTTTCTGGAAACAAATACCTGATTACCTGATCCATCCCATAGCTTTACCCAGGAATCATTCCATTTCCACCAATTACTGCTCACTCCTTACCCCAACCAAACTACACTCACTCCACTCTCCCTAATCTCATTCACTTCCTTTCCCCTCTCTCACTCCACAATGGAAGCCACCTACTCCTCTACCTTTCATCTGTCACTGCCCAGGTTCCTGTCCTCCTCCTCTCTACTTTCCACCAACACCCTACTCCTCTCACCCATTCTTTCTTTCTCTGCATGATACTAATATATATATTATATGTAAACCCTTTTCACTTTTCCAATTCGTATCACTTCCACACAT
The DNA here is from genome assembly GCA_030347555.1 of Lablab purpureus. Taxonomy (NCBI): domain Eukaryota; kingdom Viridiplantae; phylum Streptophyta; class Magnoliopsida; order Fabales; family Fabaceae; genus Lablab; species Lablab purpureus. Next base: position 29,819,646 of record CM059260.1, read on the forward strand.
CATCAATATCAATATTATTATAAAACAAAAACCCTAGTCCTTGCCACAACAACAAGCTCACTACCAAACTAGCATCATACCACCAAGATCTAAAGCAGATCCAAGGGTTTAAAGAAAAAAAGCCCGGAGGGGATATACCAGATCAGATCCATGGACTTGGTTTCGGAATCATCAAACGTTGCAAGCCCCAGGTACAAGATGGAGACTCCCACCACGAATCCAACCACTGGAACCACCGCAGTCTCGTCTCCTTCTTCCGGAAGCAACAGTGGGAGCACCACTCCCAGCCGTTACGAGAACCAAAAGCGCCGAGACTGGAACACTTTCTGCCAGTACCTAAGGAACCACCGTCCACCGCTCTCGTTGGCCCTGTGCAGCGGCGCGCACGTGCTCGAATTCCTCCACTACCTCGACCAGTTCGGGAAGACTAAGGTTCACAACCACCCTTGCCCGTTCTTCGGTCTCCCCAACCCTCCCGCGCCGTGTCCCTGCCCGCTCCGCCAGGCGTGGGGCAGCCTCGATGCCCTCATCGGCCGCCTCCGCGCTGCCTACGAGGAAAACGGCGGCCGCCCGGAGACTAACCCCTTCGGTGCACGCGCCGTCAGGATTTACTTGCGCGATGTTCGTGATTTTCAGGCCAAGGCGAGAGGTGTTAGCTACGAGAAGAAAAGGAAGAGGCCCAAGCCCAAGCTCACTCCCGCTCCTACTTAGCCACCACCTTCAAACAGAAGCTTGCTACCAATGTTTCACCACAGGTATCAAATATCAATCGTTCGTATATTCTATGGTGTATTTATTTTGCTTTGCGTTTTGTCCTTTGTATGTTGATCTTTATTATGGGTTTAGTAAACCGAGTGGTGGATGTTTTGTGCTGCTTTTTTGCAATTTTAAGGTGCTTTTGTCTCTTCGAAGACGTGCTTCGTCCTCTAGATTGTTGAGATGATGCCCTTGAAATTGTTCTCGCTTCTTGAGTCGGGGGAAGTAGATAGTGGAAATTAAGAGCCACCACCTCTCTGCGTCAACTACTACTAGAAGATATATTGTCATATTTGTACTCAAGTTAATATTATATATATATATCTGCCACTCATGTTCATCTAGTGTATATTTATGAAGCATGCACTTGAATCTCTCTACCCTCTCCTCCTGTAAGTGAGAGCTTTTTTGAAAATATTTGTTGACTTTACAGGGGATTAATTTATTGGGTGTGGGTATTGAATAAGCTGGTGTATATACAAACACGTATTTGTTTCCATTAATTACATATTTGCTGCTGCAGGGAATCTACACACACACATATATATATAATATATATATATATACATGGTTTCGTTGTAAAGGTGAGACGTTGCGGGGATTGTATAAGCATAAGCATAAGTATAACACGCTTGGCTTTTCCTATATTGATTTCTTCATTGAGAGATTTAACTAATATATAGCTGCAGTTTATTGTTCTTTCTTATGAAACACACACAAGCATCCTTCTTGCGTGGCTTTCTCTCTCAGCATCCATGCACATCCGGAGGGAGAAAAGTTTAAAGAAACATAATATTTCTTGAGGATCTAACTTGAGTTCGAATTCAAATAGTGAGGGTAATATATTTATATAAATTGAATGTTAAAACCTAGAGGACGTGCACAAACTAGCTTTAACAATATTTTTATGCAGCAGCTGGAACAATTCTTAAGTAGCTAAAATTAAAACAAAGCATCAAGAGTAGCTTGAGAGGACTCACGAGCCTAACATGTAAATGGTCTAATCCAGTTCAATAGTTAATGAAAGATGATTTAGCAAAATCTATGATATAGGCCATGAGACAAGTGTAGACTGTCTTTCTCTATCATAGATGCCAGCTAAAGATGAGTATGTGAAAAGTAATTGGATATGGCTGTGGAGAGATTAACTTTTGTAGTATTGACAATTGGGATAGGCTATTTGCCTAATCCCCTTGTAGCTTGGAGAACGACCTATTTTTTTATATAAAAAGTTGCTCTTTTTAGTGTCTAATCCTTGAATGGTTGGCTAGGTCATCTTGGGTAAAAGGATCCTTTATTCAAATTATCCCTAAAGATCAAAACCTAATACATTGTTTGTTAGCTTTTTGATTGAATGGGAAAAGGTATACATTAATTACGCATCAAAAGAGAGAAAGCTAGACCTTTGGTTACTATGCTTGTAACTTTCATTGATTGATTCTGCATAAGACAATAAAATAATTGAGGGGCTTTCAAATTTTTAATTACTCATTCAGGTTTATTTACTTAGCCCTTCATTTCAAGTTGTTATATCATCTAAAAGTCTATGTTGACCTGAGTTCGCAATTATACAGCACAAACAACATGATGTGATTTAGCCATTTTATCGCCAGCAACTTAAGCCATGGTTTCTTGTATATTCATAATTGACTTAATTGTGGCTAGTACTAAGAAGTTGGAGTTTATCTCCAGTTATCACATTTTTTAAATATTTTTACGTGAACAAAGTACCAATTTTTTACTTAGGTCTTTTGATATTTTTGTTCCAGTAATTATTTATAGATAACTGTTGACTTCTCTTATGATAGTTAGTTATAATTACAAAATGGACAAACTATTATAAACCTGGGCAATGTAGGATAAAATTGTAATTCCAATTTGGGATAGACAGTGCCTACTGTGATGCAGGTTTGTGCCCCTTATGGATATGTTTATACATATACATAACATTTCTCCAATAAATGTATATTAATCAATTCATAACAAAAAAATTGTGGGACTCTTAGAACAGTGGAAGTGGAAACTTTTACAATTATATTTAAATGTATTTCTTCATAAAAAAAGTTATAAAATCATTTTTAGGCCAGGTAAAGGTACTCATATCTTAGATAAATATAAAGTTTTGAACTAATACTTATTGACAGAAAATCTGTTTTTTCCCCTCATTCATACCAGGTGTTTAGTGAAAAGGTTCTTCAATAAATAAATGTTTCAACCACAATACATTGATGCACTGGAACTAATACAGTGAATTTTCTTGAGTTAACATTTGACCTTATTTTATTAATTAAGTGAATGTGCTGTTGTGATTAGGATTAAAGGAAAACAATCTTGACGTATAACACAAATTTTGAAAGTTTCTCTTAAAATTTTTAAAGAAAAAATAACTCCTTATCATACAAGATGGTTTATTACATGTAGAATGTAAAAGCGACTCAATTCAACTAAAAATCGATTTATTTTATTATAGGAAGTCAAAACTTATTTAGCTGATATCAATTGAGTAAGTTACATGGATTGAGTTATTAAATTTTATAAATATAGAAGTACTATATTTTTTAATATATAAACGGATCAATCAACTTATAATCTGATTCGAAATTATTTGATTCACAATTAATGGGTTCGAACTCACTTTTACACCTCTTATTCGATCATCATCAATGTGCAGCTAGAAAGAGAAAATTACACTGTTCAACCCTTTTAGTCTGAAAATTACCAGAAGTTTTGGATATAGTAGAAGGGACTCTCTCCTATACCAACGAAACAAAAAATTGAATTCCTATTTAAATATGTCCATGTTTAATGATGTTCATGCTTCAAATAAAACTATTTCATGTTAAACATGAATGTCCAACAATTTAATCTATTTTAGTCGAAAAGAAACACTTAAATGTTATTTCTTTTTCTATTCTCAACATTGTTAACAACGATTTCGAATCTTTTTTTTTTTTAAAAAGAAAACTTCGAATGAAAGTGAATATTTTGGGTAGTATATATGGTTAAAATACTAATATTCTTTTTACTAAAATTCCAAAATCAACCATACAACTTATTAATTTTTCTCTAATGATTTTTATAATTTGAGAATTTTTTATTAAAAATTATATAATAATGTATTTTTACGTATTCCAATATTCGTTCTCTTTTTTTAATTTATTGATGAGTATTCTTATATACCATTTGAAATATCTTTCTTTAATTATTTTATTGCTATTCATTTACACTAAATAAATTTAAGTCTAATATATATCAATCTATTATGAGAAGAGAATATCTCCTCTCCAGTAAACAATGCAAGTAAGTTTTATAAACATTTTCTTCTGTAAGAACATTTTTAGTCTGTACGACTCTATCTCTTTTAAGTCATTATAAAAATGTTCATTAGTTTAAATCTTTCATATTTTTTTATAAATCAGGATTAATTTAATGTTAAAAGTAAGAATAATTAGTTAAAGCAATTAAGATAAAAATATATTTAAATTAAAATAATTAACATTTTTTAACTAAATAATTCATTTAAGATATTTAAATATTATTATTTTTAATTCATAAATTTAATTTTAATATTTTATTGTTAAAATTAATTATAAATTATTTAAATGTTTACAATTTATTTTCCATGTATTAATTATCATTTATTTCTAATGTCGCAAACATATATTTTATCTCTAAAAGAATGATAAAATATATTTTCTATTTTTATAATTACTAATTATAATATATTAAATGTATATATACTATAGAATAATGATAATTATTCATTTTTATGCCTACAAAATTTATAACTAATATTAAATATTTTAATTCATAATATATTAACCTTTTTTTGTCACTAATCATTCTTGAAATATAAAATATTAAATATATAGTTATAAAATAAAATCTAAATGTAATGTTTCTTTTATTTAAGCAACATTTTATAGATAAAAATTTATTATTATTCTAAAAAATAATATAAAAATATTTTCATGATATATTAAAAATAAATAAAAATGATTGCATATTATATTTTAAGAAATAATAATAAATATATGATTTAAGTGAATAATTTAATTAAAATTAATTTTATTTTTTAATTAATATTTTATATTATTGGCAATTATTTTTTATAATTAAATGATAAGGACTAATTAAAAACACTAACAATAGTATCAAATATTTAAAATAAAAAAACTGATACAGACTAATATAAGGAAGAATAATATTTGGATGGAATTAAAGAATATTTAAGTCAGTTATTTTGTATTAGTTTAAAATTACATAAAAAAATAAATAATGGATATTTTTATATCATATATACATAATTTATAATGATAAATTGATAACCATTAATTCTTAAAGTTAAAATATATTTTTTATTTTTATCTTTAGAGAAAAATATTTGTTTATAATATATTAAAAAGTTGTTTTATAATTATTAAATGTTATCATATAAAAATTAATATATAGAAAACAAATTATGAACTCTTTGTAAAATATAATTATTTTAAAAAACACAATCTTAAAAATAAGTTAGCGAATGAAAATTTAAAAATAATATATAAAATTATCTTATTTATATTAAATAATAACTATATTACTTAATTAAATTACTTGCTTAGAAAATATATTTCTCTTGATTTGAAATAGTTTGTATTAGTTAATATCTTTTTAGTTTTAAAGTAACTATAAGAGGTGATAAAAATTATAAAGAACAATTTAAAATGTCATAAATTTTTAAATTAATAAAAGAAATTTAGGAACGCAAACAATGAAGTCATTTACATATATTAAAACATATGTGTGTGTGTTGCTTCAATTGTGAGATTGTATTTGTTGGATATTTTCTTGTCCTAGATCAAATATTGTTTGATTATTCATACTTGGATGTATATTCAGCTATGGAAAATAATTTACCTGAATCTTTTGTTAATAAGAATTAATTAAAAAATTTGTTTTCCTTCATGTGATTTTTTGGAAATAAAATTTTGTTTTTATATCTTACTGGTGTTTTGGATTTATTAATGTGAAGTTATAACAATTATTTATTATATTTAATAAGGGGTATTTAGAATTGAACTAATAAAAAATTGAAAACTAATTTTAAAATTTAATAATTAATCAAACTTAATTTTTTAAATTAATTTAAATATATTTTTTCTAATGTATAGATCCAAATTAATTAAAATAAATTATTTAAATATTGTCATACTATTTCTTATTTCATTTATAAAGATACATGTATCTGAAATGAAAATTTAATATACTCATTTCACGTTAATAAATATATAGCATATAATAATGGAATATATTTAATATATGAAAAAAGTGAAAAAAGTGAATTTTATATTATTAATATTAAAAACAATATTTTTAAATTTTATACAAATACATGTATGTGTTAGAAATTTATTAAAATAAAAGATGAATAATATGAATTATCATATAATTAATATAAGTAATATATATATATATATATATATATTAATAAAAAGTTATACAATAAAATTCTAAGACAAGTTCAAACTAAATTAAAAATTAATTTAATTGAGATGTTTTTATGTTCAAAACTAAATATATTTTTTATGTTCAATAATCATATCCTTGTTTAACCATAGCGTAAAGAAAAGTAGTAATTGTGGCAATTTTTTCATTATATAAAAATTAAATACTTTGTAATTGATAATGACATGTGAATAGAAATGCATTACAATAAATTTTATCATTTAAAAAGTGATCTCTCTTGATTTTCATTATTGTTAAAAAGATAGAAAATAAATATTTCGTCACATATCTCTAGCAAATTGGGAGAAAATATTTATCTAAAAATGTGTCACTAAATAAAAATCTATAGGTATATAATTTAATTTAGCAAGGGAATGATATAAGGTTAGGGGAAGAAAGCAAAGAGAAATAAACACGGATTTGAATGAGACTCTGTCCATTTTATTGATGAGACATTTGAAAGGGGTAATGAAATATTATTTCCGTCATAATATTTTCATTAACAAATTTAGTGATAGATTCATGATATAATATTTCCATAAACAAATTTAGTGATAAATTTATGATATAATGTTTTCACCACTAATATTGGTGTGTGAACATAATAATAATAACCATTAATGACAATTGTGTGAATAAAATCTTTGCAAACTCTAAATAACAGCAAGAAGAAGAGCAAAGAAAAATGTTTTTTACCACAGACCAAAGTAAAGTGAGTGAAATCAGAGACGAATGGAAAAACATGAAACCACATGCAAGATGACATGTAATGCATAGAGTGAACACAATAAATACCAATGAAACGTGAAAGAGAAAGAGAGAGAACACAATAAATGGTTTAGTCTCACCAAAAGGTGAGAATTGATTTTAGATTGAGAATTAAAGTAAAGTTCATTTTCCATGGATGTGAAGTAAACATGTGAATAACACTTGCAAACACTCGCCAACACACGCGGCGTGGTTCTGGCCGCTGGCGATGGGTTCATTTTGAATCTCCTCAAGTAATTTTGAAACTTGCATTATTATTCGACACTCTACAGGGAAATTTCTCAACTTTTAGGAACTCGTTGAATAACTTTATTAGATAAGACAAAGCTACAAGTGTCGTAATCTCTCAATAGCGTTGTTTTTTCTCATATTTTTTATGCCAAACATACCACTAACACTTGTTTCATAATATTAAATTAAGACTAGCTTTCTCTGTTACCATTTTTATTCTTATAGGTAAAACTATATAATATTAAAAGATGATTGGGAACTAACTATATGAATGATAATTGGAAGTATATTTTGAGTGAAAGAAAAACTACAAGAAGAACTTTCTATAAATGCTTAGGGCTACAATTTACTTGTTTTGGGCATCAAAGTGAAAATATTCTGCCTATATGTAATGTCTGCCTCCCACAGTGAGCTTATGTTCATAGCCACGTGCTGCGTTTTCCGGTAACTCTTATGGGGTGACAAACTTCGAGAAACCAACGACAGCAAAATATATTTTATTCTTTGTCTACAATTTACCACCATAGTTGTGGTTCATTTCAGAATAATTTATAGTCACTACATAGATATTTCTCACGTGACTTCATGATTTCAATGAAGGTCGTCTTGCTTTCTAATTTTATTTATTTCTTGGACTGTTGTAAAAAAATTTCCTTTTTAAAACCAAAACTTAGTTCAAATACTTTTATACGTGGCGAAGCGTTGAATGATAATTTGTTAAAAATGCTTAATGAATAAACGTATCATATGAATTAAAATAGATAGAATGAAACGTGTAGTCATGAAAGCTCTGTATATACACGTGTGACATATATATTTAGCCACCTTTTAAATAAAGCGATGCTATCTTACCTTGCACCATTTTAAGAGATTGATAGTGGATGTTGCAGGTTAAGGTAACATCCAACCTATTTGAAAACGAAAAGTTTGTATGAAAATAATCCTTGTGCTCAATTCGTGGTGAAAGGTCAAAATAAAAATGTGCTTGAGTTTAATTATAATATTTGAGAATCTTCTCTATAAAATCAATAAACATATGAATTTAAAAATGTTTTTTTCTAACTTGATAAAGAAAAAGAGTTAAAATGAGATTTAAAAGCAATGAGTAGACATGATGTATTAAGTATTTGATTTATTTGGAAGAAAATAGCATTAAGGTGAAAGAGGGAATAAAAAGGATTATGAATGAGATAAGAAAGGTTTGGGTGGACACATTATCCTATGAGTGATGAGGAGAGTACAAACATCCCCGCAATCGCCGGTCACAAGACACGTGCAAATCCTGTGGTGTCCACGAGGCGCGTGCTCCACGTGGCAACTGTACTATAGATGTCGGCATTAGGCAACAGCATTGGTGGATTGTTGAGCCTCTTCCAATGCACCACTGTGCTCACCATTCTCCATCACTTGGTTGCTCATCTTTTTCCATTTTCGTTTGGTTTTGGTTTAGGGAACTTCCACTTCAACCACCACGCAATTTTTTATCTATGGATCATCTCTCCATGCAAATGCTACCCACTTCCTCCTTATTTTTATGCTAATATTTTACTTCCTCAGCCAAAAACCAAAATCTTTTATTTTACATCAACTCACAACATGGAAAATTATGAGATTCATTCATCTTCACAAATTATCGTCCTAATTATCAACCAGCACTCAACATATTCTCAATCTCACTAAAAACACAATGATCAAATCAAATCAAATCAAATCAAATCAAATTATTCTAGACAACTTCTCAAAAATTATATTAACTACTTTTATTTCAAATTAACGTCTATCTCATAATCAAAGTATGTTTAAGTATTAATTTAATCTATAATTTCAATTTTCATTCACAATTCATATATCAATCATGATAGCTCTCTGTACACTTTTTGTTTGAAATGGTACATGCTTTTTTTTTATTAATTTTCACTATATAATATATTTAATATATTTGTTTGCATGATTTATAGGTCACCAATAAAATTTGAATATCTCATTTCAACATGTTTTTATAACGTAATGCAATTACTTTGAAATAAAGTCAGACATAGACATTTGATAAGATGAAGTTGGAATATGGAAATATTATCTATTGTGTTTTTTAATGTAAGTAGTAAATTCCAACCTACCAACACTAGACAAGGAAGATAGATGACCGTCAAAAAATTAAGTGACAAGGGTGTTCTCTATCAGGCCAACACATTCAAATATCTTTAATAGTGAGTATAGTGAAAAATCAGATTTTTTTTTACCAATTTCTAGTGTGTGAATGTTACTTCAGATGTGAATATATAACCTTGTTTAGAAGTTACCTTTTGCAACAAAAGTTAATCTTGGGAGAAGAGGTTTGATATTGGTGGATACAATATCTATAAAAATCTTATATTTATAAGAGTGCAGAAAGAAAATATTGGGGTGCAAGAATAAATTCTCCTTAAATTCCCTTTTGTCAGTATGAGGCCCATAATCATAGGTAACTTTCACCAGTTCCGTGTTGCACTGGGCCCACCAGGAAAGAACCCGCAAGAAAATTGTAGAATGCAATACTTCAAATCAATCTAATAGGCATAACCCAAATTGAACCCTAAGAAGTTCAAACGCTGTTTTCGTCGAGTCCAAATCATCGCTCCTTTTGCATTGTCGAATTCCATCGGAGTTGCGATCCATGGCGACACCACCTTCTTCTTCCTCAGCCTCGCAATCGCAATATGCCTATTCAAACCCTTCCTACTTCCCCGTCCCCTTTCACCTGCAGCAACCCGCAACCACTCACTACGCTGCACCCTACGTCGCCGCCCCCACCGTGCAAATCCCCGCTCCTCCCGTCGTTGGTCCGGTTGCGCCGGCGCCGGTTCCTGGTGTATACTCCGCCGTGCCTCAATATCAGGTCAGTCGTTTTTTTCCTTCTTAGACTAAGAAGAGGAAAAGCTGGCGTAATTGATTTAATCTGTTTTACGAATAAAATGTATATAAGGTGATTGCATTTTATGTAATTGACCAGGCGCAGCAGTTATTTGAGAGGGATGCGCAGATAATAACGCCGGAGGCTCTTGAGAATGTTAAGGCAGCGATTGCGAGTAGCGATGTGGAGCATAAAACCGATGCCAAAAGGAAAGCGGTTCCTCGCAAAGCTGCTGGTCAATCATGGGAGGATCCTATCCTTGCTGAGTGGCCAGAAGGTATGATGATGGTTATGAACTATGGTGTAGTCATTACGTTTTTATTAAGTCGTTAATTTAATTATGTATATTGAAAGTTTGCTTGTGTTGTGAATGATCATCTAGTATTCCTCAATCCAGTTTTGTAAGTATTTGGATTGTGTGTGTGAGTGTGCGTGTGATTTTGTTTTTCCAGAGCCTATTTAGAATTTGTGATCGTGATTTTGAAGTTAGAAAAGAAATCATGAACTGATTTATCTTTTTTTTTATGAGTAGATGACTATCGGCTCTTCTGTGGTGATCTTGGTAATGAAGTGAATGATGATGTTCTTTCAAAAGCTTTTTCTCGATTTCCTTCCTTTAACATGGCACGAGTAAGTAGATTTCCCATCTAACTCGAATCCTCTTTATGTTTGGCCATGATTGTTGTGCTAGTGTGAGCATTTTTTTATTTCTTGTTCAGATTTTTGTTTGAAGGGATGGAGTTGTTAATGATTTGTGTATCTTAAGGTAGGTCTTGTTTTATAATTTACATTTGATTAGACATTTTTTAATGATAAAATTGATGTGTTATTTTGTCATCTCAGGTGTCCCCTTGTTGTTGCTCCTTATTCACAATTCAAGGGCCATTGAAATTATATACTGGTGACCTAATGCACCTGAATTTGAACTATCAATTCATTTTAAAATTAGTGTTGTGATTATGATTTTGTAGTGTTATGAGATTTCAATATCAGAAATAGGTGGAGTGAGTCAGGTTGTCCTTTGAGTATTGGCTAACCAGTTTGAGTTTGGTAGATTTGGCATCAGGTTGATTCATAGATGGAATCTTTCTACTAAATTTTGTGTGTTTTTCCTGTCCTGTTCTGCTATGCTCTGCGTAACCTACATAGCATTCTAAATATTCAGAATTATTTTGACATTTTATTTTTTGGTTAATGGTACTGACATTCAATTCTTTCAACAATATTCGAAGTTATGTTTAGGCGTCGATGAAAATAGTGGACCATTAAAATGACTTTGATATTTGCCTGGGAAAGTTCCTACCCTGGAGGGAGGCTATATAAAACTATACTACTATTACTAACAATAATATGGGTGGAAATTCTCTGCGTATTTTATTAGAATTTGATCAATAAATACGGAGAAGGAAACTGTAGTGCCGAGGGTAGCCATGTAGGTGGCATGATCCCACAGGCTACTAGAAGGTTCTAACTACTTAAAGATTAAACAGGGTAAAGTAGTCACTGCATGTGGAATCATTGACTAGTGGTTGAAAAACTTGAGCCAAATGGGCTGGCATAATTGTCATTTTGGGTCTGCTAGTTGAATTATGGGCATGTTGGGCCAACAGCCTATCAGAGGACAGCTGAGACTCAGTTCTTTTGCATGTCAGCTGGTGACATCAGTGGATTCTTGGTTCACTTCGAATGAGAAAATTGGTAAAATAGTTTTACGGAAAATATGAACTGAAAAATTAGAAATCGTTGTGTCCATTATCAACTAGTTATTCATTCTCTAAGTACTAGGTTTTTTGTGCATAATGATTAATGTGGTGGATATTATATAAAGTTTGTGGAAATTAGTTCTTTTGCATGTTGGGCAGAGACATCAGCGTATTTTTAGTTCGCATGGAATGAGAAAATTGGTAAAATAGTGTAAGTGAAAATATGAACTGAAAAATTAGTAATATTTGTGTCTATCATGTATCAACTAGTTATTCATTCACCATGAATAATTTGGATAGTATATTAAGTTGGCGGAAATTGGAAGTTAAATTAAAATGGTTTTATGGTTTGCTTTATGCATGTCAATTGTTTACGAAAAGGAATATGTATTTAGTAGTTCTCATTTGAAACTAAGCATTTTGTTCCATGTTATGTTGATGGAAATATGAGGGCATTCTATTTAATGGTGGAGAAATTTAATTCCATCCAAAGAACTTAAGCTTTATAGTCGTCTGTTTGTAATTTGTAATTGCCTTGTTTCACTTGTCTATAAGCCAAACTTAACAATAATGATTTACACGTTTGTGGTGCATTGTAATGTGGGGTGATTAAGGTATTTTGCTATTGTCTAGGTTGTCAGAGATAAGCGGACTGGTAAAACAAAAGGTTATGGATTTGTGAGCTTTGCCAATCCTTCTGACCTTGCTGCTGCTCTTAAAGAAATGAATGGTTAGTAAGTTCTGATGGGCCTCTCTTTAAGTATTTTTCTGTATGTCTAAATACATCTTGGCTCTTACTCTGTAATATCTGCTATCTTCTGACTAGTGCTTTTATTTGATTCAGTATAAATATTTTATGGCCAGATAATATTGACTAGAAAATGATAGCTTGACAATCCAAAACTTCATGATGGTTTATTGTTTCTTTTGTTCATGAATTTATTTAGGGCTTCTCGCATTTGTCACTAAATCCTGTCTCAACATAAGGAGACTATTTTCGCAAATGCAATGAAATGTGTATTTTGACTTTATGTCTTCATTTCAGGTAAATATGTTGGAAATCGGCCAATAAAACTACGCAAGAGTAACTGGAAGGAGAGGACTGATTATGAGGCACTGGAGAAACAGAAGGTTGCAATTTTCTTTTGTCGATGATTTTTTCAAATTGTTCTGTTAATGTATCCTCCTATACGTCCAACTTAATTCTTTTATTGTTTACATGACAGAATCACATTCAAAAGAAACCAAAAATGTCCAGGAAAGGTGTGCTGCACAAATGAAAAGGGCCAGAATCTATGTAAAAATCAGGTTCCAACATGGCTAAGTAAAACGCTGTTCATTAAGTGCTATTTCTCTTTTCATCTGAAATGTAACCGACTTGAGGGCCTCCCCTTCTGATATTTATTTCCATGGAACTGCTTGCAAAATACTGTACCTTATTTCTGATGTTCTATATTTCAGGAATATGCAGTGAGGCGAGGAAGTGAACTCAGGAAATGTATAAAATTTGACTTATGCGTATTATAATTAATGAAAAATCTTAGGTTGTGTACTGAAGTTGGTGCTTGGGGGAGAAGTGGAAAATACAATTTGAAAATCCCATCCGGGACAAACTGGTTTATGAAAACAATGTTATTTTAATGGGAAAAATGTAGCTGAAATTGTATGCATACTTGGAAGTAGGATAGGAGATGTCTTGTTCGTGAATAATGTTTTGCATTTCTATGCTACACTCTGGATTGATGTTTTCAGAATATTTTGTTAAAGTTAAGCCCAATACCGTTGGATCGCTTTGTTTTGCACTAATTGCTCACAATCCAATCTTGGGTCCTAATTTTAGCCGTAATAACACTTGCAACTGGATATGTTTATGGGTGGCAACTGGATACCCTAGCTAATAGGTATTTATACTAATTTATATTATGGGTGAAGTTGGTTAAAAATGTTATGTAAATAGTTTTTTAAGCTTAGGATATTTCCTAAATTAATTATTTTAGTTGCTTTCATTATTTTATTGAATTTTCTATATCATATGGAAATCAAATATTTATATATCTTAGATGTTGCACTTATTGATCTATATTGATTTACTGTAAAATAGATTTTTAATTAAACTATTATGAATGTCATAATAGATATTAAAATTAAGCTTATATCATAAATGTTACTTATCTGTTATATGACTGTCTATTTTTACCGTTGTTTCAAGTTTTTAGTGCTATTCATTAAATTTTTTTTATGTATTATAATACGTTCATGTGCAGTTCCCACGCTGTCTATAAGCCTAGCTTGTGTAGAAAATAGATCTAAAAGTGTTTTTTTTACATGAAATAATGATTTAGATAGACTAACAAGTGAAACCAAACTTTTAAACATCTTTCGATGAAAAAAAAACAAGTGTCAAGTAACCAACAAAGCTTGGGTTACAATATTTTTTCAAGAAATATACTCTTTGGTTAAGAAATTAACAGCAGGAAATTTTCATTTAAAATTATGGAAAGTTAAAAATCAGAGGATAATGTGTTTTTAGTATTCCATGAAAAATTTACTTTTAACTTAAGTAATATTTAGTCTGAGATGTTAGTTGATATTTATCATATTTTAGAGGACAAATCTATTTTAGTAAAATTTCGTTTGACCTAACTTATTTTCATTTTCTTGTCATTCAGTGTTTCTATTACGCGTGCAATGAAACTTAATAATGATGCTATACTTCTCGTTTAGGCAACACTCAGTACAACTTTTTTGAATTGACTAATGATACCCCAGCATCTAAGTTCAACCTTGAATAGAGGTACAAATAAAAAAATGGTCACTTCATAAGTTCAACCTTGAATAGAGGTACAAATAGAAGTTTCGTCACTCCATAAATTTAACCTTGAATATAGATGTATATAGAAATTGTCATTTCACAAAAATTTATGTAACCAATGTCGAATGCATAACCTTAAATATAAAAAGGATTTTTCTAAACAAAAAAAATGTATATTTGAACATAGTATTCACGTATAATTTATTCTTAAATATTACATATAAACCATTATAATTTCTTTTCAATTTGACGATATATTTAGACAAAAATTATTATTAATAAATTATATTTTAAAGGTAAAACATACTGTACATATAAGTAAATTTATTAATATAATATTTATATAAATGTAATTATCGATCTTTAATTTATATCATTAAATATTACTCTAAATAAAATTACAATTGTATGAGTTTCTATTCCTTTCATCAATTTGACGTGTGTTAAGTTAAAATGGAAAGGTTGGTTTCTCACAAAAATTAAAAGGAGTATTTTAGTACATTAATGTTTAAGTGTTATGGTAACTCAATGTTATGTTATTTCACTAGGGGATTAAAAAAATGGACATAAAACAATAGGTTATGGAGTGGTATTTATTTGTGTAATTTCCTTAATTTAGTGTTTGGAGTTTTGGACCTATACTTTAGACATAAAAAAGAAATGAGAATCGTTTGAGAACATGGTTAATGAGATCTAAAGCAAAATAAAATATAAGAGATATCACATTTTATTATTCTGTAAAATAAAAAAAATTTCTTTTATATATATATATATTATGTAATGAGTATTTAAATTTATTTTTAATTATAATTTGATTGAAAATGGAAATATTTATAATAAATCATGTACTAATAAAAATTCATTTAAAAAATATTTTTATTTATTTAAATTATATGATTTTTATAATGAAATAAACGTAGGTACAAGTATTATATTTAAGAAATCTGACCTGATTTTTTTAGCAAATTCTGTCTTGTATCATATTTTTTTTATTCACAGAAGTGAAAAAAATATATAAAAGGCAAGTTAATATAAATAATAGAGATTTAAAATAATAAACAAATTCCGCCGCTTCTTGCGTTGGAGGGGTAGGCTTGTTGTGGGTTTTAGATAGAAAACCTCGTAAACCCCAACCAATTCGTCTTCTCCATTGCCGCCACAACCATCGACCCTCCAAAGTTGCTGCATTTCTCGACGCTTCTCCCTCACGCCTTTGCTTCTACTGCTCACTGTCACTTCTATTGGTGAGTCTGCGCACAATTTTCCTTCTCTTAGATAACATTCAAGCGCAAACTTTCAACCGTAATTTCAATTTCAACTCTCTACAATTATTTTGGCCCAACGATGGCCCCATCACAATCTCTAACCACTGATTGTTGTTTTTACTCTAATCCAAATTCTCTTTCTCCTTCTTCATTCTTTCTCCTGTAGATAATGTTACGTTATCTTATCCTTTCCGCGCTCAACATATACCTATATTAACTTCCATTTTGCACCAATTACCCCTAAATATGTTAATTTTTACTTTGTAATGTACGGCTAAGCAGTGCAGCTTTCGATATTTCACCTTTACACTTGTTTTATGCTGTATTGTTAGAGGATGCTAACAAATGATGTTGCTATATTGTTACAAGATTATTGGAATTTCCCTTATGTTATGACTGTGTCCCATTAGTGGTGTTGTATGCTTCTTCTTTTTGTTCTTCGGTTGTGTTTATATTAACAAAGATACATCTTATTGTTTTTAACTTTTACAGCTGAGTCCCATTTATCTAGGCAAAAGAGGATAGGTTAATGAGAAGTGCGCCAGCCGTTTATAGCTTGAGACTGTTCAATCAATATACCTGACCGAACAACTAAGATGGGACATATTGCTGCTCTGCAAAACAATATTTTCAGCTCCTATTCTTTGAATGGTCTGCTTGGTTGTGATAAGGAAGAGAGCTGTATTTTGGGTGGTAGTTATGCTTTGGATCACAGTTCAAGAAAAAAACCGCCTACCTTACACCGAATTTATTTTGGTGATTATTTTTGTTCAACTAAATATTCTTTTCCTTGGAAAGGATTGCGGTGTAAAAGTTTTCAGGGAAGTGTTTTAATTGATAGAGTTATTGAAGTTGACCATGAAGGTCGTGGCTTTGAAAGTGATTATGTTGGTGTAAGGAGAAATTCCAGGGAACTAATGGATTCAAAAAATGATAGAAATTCTCAGAGTCTGTCACCAGAGGCACCATTTGTTGAAAACGATGAAATGACCAACAATAAAATTCTTCAGAGGCTGTGCAGTCTGGGGAAGTTAACAGTTGCGGCAAGGTTGATTGATGTGATGGCACGGAAAAGTCAAATTCCCCATTTCCCTTCTTGCACGAATTTGATCCGAGGTTTTATTAGAAAAGGTGTTGTAGGTGAAGCTTGCAAAATAATGAGCAAAATGGTCATGTCTGGTGGCATTCCTGACACAATTACATACAACATGGTTATTGGTGGCCTGTGTAAAAAAGGTCACTTAAGATCTGCCCTTGATCTGGTAGAAGATATGAGTCTGAGTGGTTGCTCCCCAGATGCGGTTACTTATAATACAATAATTCGCTGCCTATTTGATAAGGGGGATTATGACCAGGCAGTTAGTTTCTGGAGAGACCAATTGAGAAAAGGCTGCCCTCCTTATTTGATTACCTATACAGTGTTAATTGAGCTGGTTTGCAGATATTGTGGGGCTGTTCAAGCCCTAGAAGTACTGGAGGATGTGGCAATGGAAGGCTGTTATCCTGATATCATTACATATAACTCTCTTGTAAATTTGACTTCTAAACAAGGGAAATACGGGGATACTGCTTTGGTCATATCAAATCTTCTATCTCATGGATTGCAGCCCAATGCTGTGACATACAATACCCTTATCCACTCTCTCATTAACCATCGATATTGGGATGAAGTTGATGATGTTGTGAGGATTATGAATGAGACTTGCCGTCCTCCCACACAGGTTACGTACAATATCCTTCTAAATGGCTTTTGTAAATCTGGACTTTTGGATCGTGCCATAAGCTTCTACAGCATAATGGTTACTAAGAACGGTTCACCAGACATTATAACATACAATACTCTTCTAAGTGGTTTATGTAAGGAGGGGTTTATAGATGAGGGCATCCAGTTACTTAACCTATTGGAAGGTACTAGCTGTTCTCCTGGGTTAGTCACCTATAATATTTTAATTGATGCGTGTGCCAGATTGGGTTCCATGGAGTCAGCAAAAGAGTTGTATGATGAAATGGTGGAAAAGGGAATCGTTCCTGATGAAATTACTCACAGTAGTTTGACTTGGGGGTTTTGTGGGGCAGATCAATTTGAGAAAGCTACAGAGCTGCTAAAGGAGATGTGTAAGAATGAACAAAGGATTAAAAGTACTGCTTATAAATGTGTAATCCTTGGATTATGCAGACAAAAGAAGGTTGATATTGCAATTCAAGTTCTAGATTTGATGGTGAAAAGTCAATGCAATCCAGATAAGAGGATATATTCTGCTTTAATCAAAGCTGTTGCTGATGGGGGTATGCAAAGAGAGGCTAATGATTTGCATCAGACGTTGATCAAACGGAATATTCTGAAAGAAGAAATCATGTTGAATTAGTTGGAGTTTGTATGTAAAGATAGGCAAAACTTCATGCTTCTCGCCGTGTACAGATCATACGTTCTCTCAGGTAATTCTTTTGATCCCATTTTGCTTGTAGGGTTTTGATTCTGTACTATTTAGATTAGAGTCACACTCCCTAAGTTCTCTCTATTTCTATTTCTCTCTAATATTGGTAGAGACGAGAGTAAGATGAGGGTGTGTGACACACCCTAAGTTCTCTCTATTTCTATTTCTCCCTAATCGTGGTAGAGACTATAGTGAGATAAAGAATTTGCGGAACAAATCTTCCCCGAACAAAAGAGGATCCAATTCCTTCTTTCTGAGATCTGTTAAATACTGGTTGAATGTAATAATGGCTAACTCCATAACTTTTTTGTTCTTAGTTCATGCTTTTTCTTTTTTAAAATTTTGATGCAGTCAGATCTAGAGTGACACTTTGCAACCACCTTTGGTACCATTATATTTTACTAAATTAAGCACAATTTAATACCATTGATCTTAAGCTAAATTTACAGTGTATGTTGTTGACATTAATCAAATGAAATGTCCATGTTATATAACAAGGTGCTACAGAATTGAGTTTCTTTTAATAATATGTTCATGTTTGGATATCTGTTGGTAAAGGAAATGGAATGCGAGGAGAAAGAACAAAATAGAATAGAGTAAGATGGGGGTAAACTTACTATTCTATTGTTTGGGTTTTTTATGATGAAATGTAAAAGTGAAGACAAATTCATTATTATACCCTCATGAGAAAGAGAGGTGTTCGATGTCAAGCAAGGGAATGAGTTCCATCTGATTTCACTGTACACTATCATTACTTTAAACAATCCAAATAATGAATCTAATATAATTCCATTCCATTATTTTTTTGTTAATTCTAGCATATCCTTGAATTTTAATTTCATTCTATGCTGTCAGCTTACCTTTTGATACCAGAATATTAGATCAAGTTGGAAGGTATTTTACTATATTTTTATTTAGCCCTTGTCTTGAGACTGTAACCTTTAGTGAATTAATCTTTACATAATTTTCACCTTGATGTCACTGAAAAAGGTAGTGGAATAGGACTTTAAATAAATGAACTAGATTTTTGAATTAGTATTTAAACATGAAAAACAAGGATTAAAGTGACGCATACAATCTCAAGGACCAAAACAGAGGTTTACTAAATTTTTATTGTCATAGTCTTACGTGTTATTCAATGATATAGTTTTTTCCGGTGCTAGTTTTATGCAATGAATCATGGTTTCTCTCCCCCAAAAACTGGAAGTAACATTGTAGCTGTGTGCCCAAGCTCGCTAATTTTACTGTGGGTATTTGCCAATGTAGGAAAGCACGTTGGGAAGTTTTGACAGATAGTTGCTTGGGGCTGCAAGATCTGACAGTATTGCCTAATACTGTCACTCAGCATGAACTCGAATTTCGGTAGTTGAAGTTGACATGAATATGTGCTCGTGTTAATTTGTTTTTAAAGTCAATCTAATATTCAAATTTGTAGATTTTAGACAACTCGATGGATAATCAATAAGTTCTATCCATGAGCTAATTTTGGTAGTTTTAAGTTCGTTTCCGTTGACTTGTATAATACAATTTAAGACCATTTTTTTCAGTTTTACCGTCTAATTTTAGGGATTGAAGTTTGTATTATGCGGCACACATCCATGTCATCTTGCGAGTTATTTTACGTTAATCATATAATTTAGCCCTTGAACACATGTTTAGAATTTTAATTTTAACTGCAACAAATTACATATCTAATCTTTATTTTATTTTTTGTCTTAAAAGATTTTTGTTCAAATGGGCAAACTTTGTGAGAAAAACATCAATCCTGATATGCAAAATAGATGATCAAGTGAAGGTCTTAGAGTTTTGATACTATTTTCGTTTAGAGAAATCGCGCTTAGAATCCTATGAAATATACAAAGAGCAAGGGGAAGATTGAAAAAGTAGCATTTATTTCATAAAAAAAATATAGTGCATTCGATATTTTTGGTGTCTTTTAAGTGCTCAACTTTTAGTTATTAGAGGAGTGTATTCTTATCAACTTATCAATCATACGGATTTGATTTTGCTCAGCCAATGCACAAAATATTGTCTTTAGTTAATAGAATTAATTATTGGTACTCCTAAGGTATTTTAATATCTTATCAGAAGCTACTGGATGAGATTATTTTGGTGAAATTTGAATTCTAACATGCTCGTATGTTTTACATGATATCAAGTCTACCTAGTACTAAGATAGAGTAGATAACATATCATACCTCTATTTAGCTTCATTTACTGGTTTTTTCCTTTTCATTAACGTTAAGATAGTATATATCTTTGGTGTTGTTGGTTCTTCGGAGCTACCTATGTCAGTTTTTGTAGATCATTACAATATTTAAATTGACAAATGAAGATACCTCCTTTTAATTGTTTGATTTGAAGTCCAAAAAAAGGTAAGTTCACCATCATGAACACCTCCTACTTCTCTATATAAGACATACAAATTCTTGACAAATGTTTACATTAGTTGATGCAAAAATATATCATTCATTTAAATTTGGATTACGAATATGTCATTTTTGAATTTCTTACTGAACAGGGTAAAATTTTCTTGATCTCTTTTTAAATATTTCTCAAATAAGAAGTTACACAAACTTTCATACCACGTCTTTGTCAAGTGACAAGTTATTTTTGAACATCGATTACATTATTTTATTTATTGCATAAATAATAGTATTCTGCCAAATGCTAATCGCTATTGTTAAGTAATTAAAAAGACTTTTTAATGATAAATAGAAACAGGTTCTCTTGTGATTTTTTAATACATTTCTGGATAATTTCAAACAACAATTTTCTTTTTTATTTGTTAATCACTGTTCAGCAAGATCTAATATGTTCATGAAAGGAGGAAGCTAGATTTTGACAGATTTCAATTTTCTTTACAAGTCATCAGAAAACAGTGAGGCAAAAACTTGGCACTTATAAGAACAGAGACTCGGTCATGAGTTATAACATCTTCAGAAGTAATACCAGTCCCGTTGATATTTTCTGTCCTTCAAAATGCACCCCTAAAACAGTAAATTAGCAGATGACACATTAAAATGATCGGAACAAATTCTCAATTAGAAGAGCCGAATAAATCGGCGTTTTTCCTGAGAATTTAGTGTGATCTGATAAAGCGAGCTCCTTGAACTTGCACACATCAGGCACGGAAAAGGCTTTGTTTGTTTAAACGTCTGTATAAATCTTGAGAAATAGCATTCATACTGGCAAGGGATTTTGCCAGCTCCACAGCATCACTTCGCCATCCAGCATAACCCACCCCTTCGACCAACAACGTGTAGGTTGTTTCATTTGGCTGGCATCCATTGTCAACCATGACAGCCAGCACCTCAATGGCATCCACCAATCTGTGGGCTTTGCACAACCCAAGAAGAACAATGTTGTAACTAATAACAGTAGGTTGCCACTCGCTCCTTTCCATGTCCACCAACAACCCAATGGCCTCATCCACCATCCCATCTCTGCACAAACAAGATATGAGTGAATTATAGGTGATCCTATCAGGATCAACACCGTTGTTCAACATCTCCAAAACCATCCCCAGTGCTCTAATTTTGTCCCCACTACTCCACAGTGCTCCCAGCATTGTGTTATAAGAACTCACATTTGGAGGACAGCCCACTTCATGAAGCTTCTTAAAGATGCTCAAAGCCTCATCACCTCTTCCCTTCTTACACAGAGACCCCATGATAGTGTTGTAGTTCACAATATCAGGCAACCACCCAGCAGATATCATATCATCCACATACCCTATAGCCAAATCCACTTTCCCCTCTTTGCAAAACGCCGAAATCAACGGATCATAGCAGTAAGCATCAGGGTTCAACCCCTTCTCCTTCATAACCTGCAACAAATCCACAGCCTCCCCAGTTTTGCCATCACGGCAAAGCGAATTAATCAAAACGCTGTAGGTCACAACGTTCGGCTCGCAACCCTTCACCATCATATCAGACATCAACCTCTCCCCAGTTTCCCATCTTCCCTCATTCAAAAGACCCTTCAACACCAAGTTGTAGAGGTTCAGACTCGGAGTGGTGCTCAAATTGCAAACAAACTCAAACGCTCGATCCACCAACCCTTGTTTGCACATGCCCCTCACAATCACATTGTAAGTGTACATGTCAGGTTGAAGTCCTCTTGATACCATCTCATCAAGAAGCTTCATTGCCTCATCAATGCCACCGTGTATGATAGTCGCTTCTATCAAGATAGTGTAAGTGATCACAGTGGGGTTGCAGTTATCTTTCATCAACTGATCCATTACCTTCATGGCCAGATCAAGCTTTCCCCTAGCACAGAGGCTCCCAATGAGAATGTTGTAGGTGACAACATCAGGGGAGAATCCTCTATTCTTCATTCTTAGAAGCACCCCATTTGCAGCATCAAATCTATCGCTCCTGCAGAACCCACTAATCACTGCATTGTAAGCAAAAGCATCAGGGTCACCGTGTTGTTCCAGAATCTCCATGACTCTCACCGCTTTCTCTGTTTTCTTGGAAGTGAATAAGCCCTTGATGAGCTTGGTGCAGAGAATAACGTCGGGTTTGTAACTCCTCTTCACCATTTGCTCCAGAAAATAGAGGGCTTCGGTGTACTTGCCCGTTTTGCACAACCTATTGAGGGCTCTCATGTGATGGGTGTCCCGAAAGTCGTATTGTCCGGGCCTTGTGTCTGAAGAACTGACCCTTCCGTTCCCCTTATTGTTGTTGTTGTTGTTGTTCTTCCACTTGCTGGGGTTGTCTTCATTTAGAACCGGGATTCTGCAGGTGATGACAGTGTTGGGTTTTGGATGCCACGCGCGCTTCGAGTTTGTTCGAAGTGAGAGAGTATGCGACAGGAATTCGGTTGAAACTGTTGTCATTGACGATGCTGTGGGTTGAAGTTTCGGGTTTCTCTACTCATCGACAAGGGGGTACCGAGGCAGGGTCACAAGGGAAGTGGCAGAGGAAAATTTAGGGGTTGGTTTGTGGATAAGGGGTTGAAAGAATGAGGAAAGAGTGGAGTTGGGGGCGTGAATCCAACACAAAGGAAATGGATTCCAGACCGCAATTATTATTTTATGTTTCATTAAATTTGTTTTATCCTATCTTTTTTGTGTTCATGGATGAGATGAGAGACACAGAGGCACACAGTATAAGATGAAAAATACTCAAAGCTAACCTTTTAAGAATACCAAAAATATTGCATTACCATGTCTTCCTACGCCTGAGAGGATAGATTAAGTTATAAGTATAAGAACATATAATCATACAATTTTTAAATATTATTCTTAAATATAACTATTTCTCTCTACAAACCTACTAACTTTTCCCAATTTTTACAAATTCAATCATGTAAATTTACATTTAATTAATACTAATTTTATTAATAAATAAATATTATATTTAATGCCATTTATAACTAACTTTAATAATATCTAACCAAAGAATTACAAAGTTATATGTTTAAAAAAATGTCGATTTTTATACTTTTTATTACAAGTTCTTTTCTTTCTGTTGCTTTTTAATTTCTATTTTCTTTGCGAAATAAATAAAATTACATGCAACAAAATCTCGCTCTCTTCCTCTTTCTTTCTTTTTTGTTTTTTCTTTCTGAACAATTATTTCTTCCTTCTCTCTCAATAGTTTTCTCTCGTTTTCGTTCACTTTCTACCCGTTCCACATATTTCGTCACATCACCATCACCATTACCGTACACATTATATGTTGTTAGTTGATTGATTCTAAATTTTAATTCCTAGAGATCTAGGGTTCTGCCCCCGAAGCTCCCAATCTGAATATATCAACCATTTCGATACAGTATCTAATTGTTATAGGCTTCGATTCGTCGGAGGCATTGAAATTCAACTTGCTGCATTTTTTTTTGAAGGAGAAAAGAAAAATCAAACTCAGGATTAGCGTTGATCTCTGCGCGCTGTGATTTGGTTTGTGAATGAGAGATACGGTAACGAGATTGTTTTAGATGAACATGGAGGTCGTCACTGATGTGGGGTCGTTGGACGTCGAACTGTTGCTGCTCCCAGACTTTTCCGCTTTGGCACTCAAGTCTAACCACAATTTCATCGAGAAGCTCTTCGACCAGTGGTTGTCGCTTCCGGAAAGTAATCGATTGGTACGCTTCCTTCCGTTTCGGAATCTGAACATTGCTACATTGCTACATTGCTCATTTGAGGAGTCTCCTTAGTTTGTTTTTGTTCCTTTCGTGATATATTTGTACGTATACTTGTGCATGAAGAATGAAGTGATTTGAAATAAATCAGTGGTGGTGTTGAAGGGGGTGAAATAGTATCCGTGGTTACAATGCAACGATTATTTAGATCATTAAGGTTTGGGGGAAAGATGCATCGGTCTTGTATTCCGTTAACTCGTTGTGTTATTGATTCCATTCAACACAGTTGAGAATTATCACTCTTCAAGGATGCATTAGTGGTTCTAAACTCACCATGTTATTGTGTAGTAATCAACTTCAACTGTTATAGCTCTATCTCTTAAGAGAAATGACCGTGGCCAATTTTTTGTAAATCCTATCAACTCCAGAGCAATATAAAGAAATAGGCTCTTGGTGATAATTGAAATGTATGAAATGCTGATTAACAATGCTATAGCTTCTTCATTTTATTTTTGGATTTCGTGAAACTGTTACGACGTTCTCCTGAACACTCCACAAAAAATCACCTGCAAAGTTAGTGATATTGTTTTAACATCTCCCATTTTAATTATGCAGGTGACATCGTTGATCAATGAAGCAAAGTCAGGTGTTCCCTTGAATGTCCCCGGGAATTGCTCTAGTCCAAATGCTGCCAATAATTCTGTGCCTTCCATGTTTCCTGCTGGCACTGCTCCGCCTCTTTCACCAAGAAGTACATCTGGTTCCCCTCGCATTCTGAAACAGAGAGTTGGCCTTTCCAATTTGGGTTCCCCTTTGAAAGTTGTCAGTGAGCCAGTTAAAGAAGTGATACCACAGGTCAGGGCAGTCTGGTATTCCCTTTTTATTTAATTTGTAAAATGTATGATAGAAGAGGGAAGGAATTTAAAAGCTCGACAAAGCATATCTAAAAGGAGGATAACATATCCTCCAAAACAGAAAAAGAAAAATACCTCTCAGAAGAAGAAAAAATCAGCCAAGATGCTCAATCCAATTACATATATTTTATATGAAATGATAAATTTTACCCAGACAGTCACTTGCAGAACACCAAAGAAAGGCCATAAACCATCCTATCCCCTATATTAATAGCAAGTCAGGCGATAGAGACATCCTTAAGTATGTGTCTTTGCACAAAAACAATATGTTCCAAAGAAATGAATGAACTGCAGATTATCACAAAACTCTTACGCTGTGCTTTTTTCTAAGCTTTTTACTTTAATTATAAGAAGTTGTTCAAAAGTAGGACACACCCAATGCCTGCTGGAAGCCCCCCACAAATGCGCAGAAAATCATTTATACCAATCCTATTAAGAACTACTGTCTAGTTCTCTTAGGTTTTGTTTGACGATGCTTTTCTATTTTATTGGGTTTGCTTTGTGTTTTTATCCTTTTTTTTATCTCGTTTTCTGCCATGTTGATATCATAACAAATTTTTGCTCACTTGCAGTTCTACTTTCAAAATGGGCGTCCACCTCCAAATGAACTGAAAGAACCGTGCTTGTTTAAAATTGATCAATTATTCCATGAACATATGGATGGCCTGCAGGTGCATGGTGAGATATTCCACATAAGTAGCTGATAGTCTGAAGGGCCATTTTGTTGCAACTGGGAAAGTAATTTTAAATAAGTTTTATATTCTAGTTTTCGAAGTAATCAGACATTCACACCTCCCTCTTTAAGTTGGGTAAAAACAACTTATTTTAAATATTTCCAGAGATCAGAAAGTGATGTTCTATATTATAAACTCACTTTCTAATACAATAAAGAGTTGTGACAGCCAGTTCTGAGAATCATTTGACTTCTTTTCTTGGAATGTCAGAATTCAAATCAATTACTAAGGAAGTTTGCAAGCTGCCATCTTTTTTTTCCACTACTCTTTTCCGAAAGATTGACAATGGAACTGGTGTTGTGACAAGGTGTGTATTTTATTTTTCTGGAACTTGTCAACTTTTTTGTGTTATGGATTGTGATTCTTTTTCGAGCTGTTGAAAATTTCAAAGTTTTAGGTCTAGGTAATGGGATAGCATTACAATTATCATAATTCATTCAGAAATTTTTGTCACAGCTGAGCTCCCGATTATTGAATTATTTTTTGTAAAAGCCTCATGTTTTGAAGTTTGATCCTTTACCTCACTTGTTATCTACATTATCCATTCCCTCTATCTTGTTCTACTTCTTTTCTCTTTTCCTTTTCCTAAGTTTTTTGTGTTGGAAATAGTTGCCAGCGTCATGTTTATTATGCTTGATGAAATCTCCACCATCTCTTGTAGATCATCTTAAGCCTATGGGTTCCTCAATGCCTCACTATTTTATTGCTTCTTGATTTCAGTTTTAGTAATAAGATTAATTTTAACAGTTCTACCTTACATTTCATTTTCTATATCTTCTGTTTAATATTGATGGTTTTTTATTCTTTGCACCAAATTTTATAACAATTTCTGGCATTGAACGGGCTCAAAGGAAGGGAAACCAGACAAATAAATAGGAGAAGGTCAAAGTGAAGGAGGAAGCAGCCCACAATATGGCATATAAAATGGATGACAGGATTACATCCATTATAGTCTTGAGTCCTTATCTGTTTAATATAATCTTGGATGTGCTTTCCAAAGGCTTACGTTAGACTACTCCTGACTGCATGTTTTTAATGCTATAGTTTTGATTGAGAAATCAAGGAAAGTAGTTAACTTGAGCTTTGGAAAAACCTTTGGAATCCAAGGGTTTTTGCTTGAATAGAAGTAAGACAAAGAATTTGTATTGCTATAACAGCAACCGATTAGGGAAAATGAATTGGAAGTAAAACCGGGAGAAGATACTGCACTAGTTTCAAACTTTAGTTATTTGGAATCAACGATGGGAAATCAAAGAGAATGTCACACACAGATGCAACTTGGATGACTAAAACGACAAAGACATTGAGGTTGTGGATGGCACTATATGGGAAATCTCTTTAGTAAATTGCCATTTTAGTAGGGATTTATGTTTCTGGGCATACTACTCAGATTTTACAAATGCTTTCAGTGCAAATCCTTTTATTTTTTCTGAATGTAACTTCCCATCTTTTGGCACCATATGATAAGCTGGTTGAATTATTGGGTGAATTTTTTTTATCATTTAAAAAGGTATATTTGTTAATCTGATTCACTCCTTTAGGTTAATGCAGGCAATTATTGATGAATGGTCGTGTGCCTTGTAATTATTATTTCATTATACTTACACTTAAATTTGTGATTTAATGTTCCTATAGGAAAGCATTTATTGAATATTGGATTAATGGCAACATGTTGACAATGGATATAGCTACGTTAATATTCAAAATATTAAAGCAACCACAGCTGAATTACATTACTCAGGTTTTTTTTTCGCTGATTCTATTTCTTTCCTTTTGCTTTTTATTTCTCTTAAATTCCTTCTTTCATCCTTAAGGTACATTAAATCTTAGACTATCAAAATATGTAATTTCATATTTTAATTCCAGTTTCATTCTAGAATTTATCTTTCTTAAGGGATCTTGCTTATTGATTTCCTTGGCTTTTGTGTTATGTTCATATCCATCTTTCTTATATTAGAGCAATACTCTACTACTTTTCAGGATGATTTTAAGCCTGTGCTACGTGAGCTTTTAGCAACTCATCCAGGGCTGGAGTTCCTGCAGAGCACGCCTGAGTTTCAAGAGAGATATGGTTTGTAATTGATGCAAATGAGTTTAAATTCTTCTAGCACATGTAGTTCCTTAAAACTTTATTTTTCTTATCGTGTGGAAATTTTGTTTCATTTACTAATCAATTTCCGTGAGATATATTCAGGCTTGGTCATTTCGTGACTTGAGATGGTATATAATAAGACCCCTTA
Source organism: Lablab purpureus (assembly GCA_030347555.1). Taxonomy (NCBI): domain Eukaryota; kingdom Viridiplantae; phylum Streptophyta; class Magnoliopsida; order Fabales; family Fabaceae; genus Lablab; species Lablab purpureus. The sequence goes on from CM059260.1 coordinate 29,847,974, forward strand.
GCTTAAGGTGTAACTTAGGATACAGAAGAGGGGTATTACACTTGATCAGATTAAGGAGAGAGAATTGAGGCCTAACTAACTGCTGACTTGGCAGTAGTGACGTGGGCTGTGCACAAGTTGTTAGAGAGAAAGAAAGTATAAATAGGAGGTCGTAGGAGAGGGAAGGTAGGCTTGAATTGTCTGGAACTTGGGAGAGAATTGGGCACTCTCAAATATTGCCGTTATGATTTTTTCTTCTTCTATTTCTATGTTCTGAATCTCATTGATTCTGGCTGGAACTTCTGTTATTAATACGATGGAGTTGGTTGTTCAATCATATTTTCCAAGTTTCTATTCGTATCGTTGTGATGCATTCCTAGTTCCTGATAATAATACAAAGTATTAGAAATAGCTGCAGGTATTAAAATAAGTAAGGTCAACAAAGTAAGGACATGTACATATGAAACATAAATTTATCTGTAGTAGAAAGTAACAGTGTTTAAGAAAAAAGGCATAAATGGTACTAAAAAATGGGCACATTCTTAATTTCGTTTGCCATTCTGTATCAGTGATCCAAAATAAAAACGACAATAATATTGGGTTGGAGTGCATCTTTTTATCAGAGATGATTGGACAAAAAATGAGTTTCATAGGGGGGCGTTATAATCCTAAAGGCTGAAAGTAATGTATAATTTTGTATAACTAGGCTTTTGAATTCATAGGGGATTTTCTTGCATGTGTTTCACTGTTTCTGATTTTCTAGTGTAAAGAGCATTCTTATATTTCGTGGCCGATTCATGTTCCTGATGTTAATATGCATTTATTCATTGGTAAATTAGTGTCTAGGTAGTACCACTTAATTAACACTGTTAAGAAACAGAAAACAGAGACATTTGACTTAAATGGTGTGCTGAATAAACAATGGATGCACGTTTATAGTGTCATCATTGCATTAATTATACTTATATGAAGTATATTCTGTTTCCTATAAATCAAATATTACATTCTTATAGACAACTATTATTACAACAAATACAAAATATATTATTCTGATTTTCAATAAATACTATCCCTGTTCCCTTTTAACTATCTTTTAAGATTTTTATGCAGACATGAATAAATGCAATAAATTTTATTGATTGTAATAAAATGGTTGTGAAGTTTCCTATTTTACCCTTTTTCATTTCTACTTCATAATAAAATCGTGTTAGTTTGTCCTTTTTCACTTTCATGACGTGTGTAAATAAATAAATTAAAAATTAGTGGAGGATTAACTGTATAATTGAAAACAATTTATTAATGTTATCTTAAATTTGAATACAATAGATAAAGAGAAACAAAAATTTTCAGAAAACCTCACGCATAAAAAGGAACATAGAAAGTAATAGCCTAGGAAATAGTCATCACTAAGTCTATTAAAAGAGTAAATATTTGGATGATATGTATAACCTATGTAATACACATTTTTACCAAATAAGTTGTTTCGTTCTCTAAGTTCTTTGTTTCTCTTTGAATTCAATGTGGTGTTAGAGTCTATCAAATATTAATGTTGGGTTAGCTAAAAATATAGACACACAAACTTCCTGCTCTAATGTCAAATCTTTAGCATAAAGGGTGTGTGGGAAGATGTCCGACTTTGCTTAAAGTGAAAAATATGGCTAGAGTATACCTTGTTACCTTATAACTTTGGAAATCTTCCTCCCATGAGCCTACTTTTGATTTTGAGTGTGAACAAGACATGTCCATTTTATTATGGTATTACAATGTAGATCAGTGCCATTCAATGTGACCTGTCCTGCCACAGTTCCACTGCCACACTCCTTATTGAAGTATGGAACCAATTTGCTTTTACATTTTTCCTTAATTTCCTGGTGAAGTCGGTAACAAACTTTCTAGCAACTTCTACTCTACATCATGTTTGAACCCTAATTTTCTCCTGCTGCCAAATCCTCCTTCCAATGATCTGAAATTAATAGATTCCTTCTCTATGTTCTCTCTTGCTCTCTAAATCCTCCTCCTTAAATCCAACTGGGTAAATAGGTTGGTTAAGCAGTTATTTAGTTAAATCTTATTCTCATCACATGATTGCTTATGTCATAAATTTATCTACGAAATTATTAGAATGTGCTAAAAGAAGCTTATACGAAGTATAAACCATTTTCTTAACTCCAAATAAATTATTTAAAAGCTTTTACAGTGGCCTCCTACTAGTGATTTTTGAAACTTGAAATCTATGCTACTTTGGTTTTAACTGGTCCTGATTTCTGGTGCAATATTTTTTTGTGTATTGCGTACAATAATCTTAATTTATTTTTTCAATGTCCCAGCTGAAACTGTAATATACAGAATCTATTATTACATTAATAGATCTGGAAATGGTTTTCTCACTTTGAGGGAGCTGAGGCGTGGAAACATCATTGATGCAATGCAGCATGCCGATGAAGAAGAAGATATCAACAAGGTTTTGAGGTAGATAAACTATGATCATCATTAACTTTACACAATATCTCTGTTTAGGTGTCACAACATTTTCATACCAAAATACGATGACTGAACTTTACCTTATAATTGTCTGTAGGTACTTCTCTTATGAGCATTTTTATGTTATATACTGCAAGTTTTGGGAGCTGGATACAGATCATGATTTCCTGATAGACAAAGAGAACCTTATCAGATATGGTAACCATGCGCTTACCTACCGAATTGTTGATAGAATATTTTGTCAGGTTTGTGTGGATTACATATTTCTTCTGTCTTTGAGATTTAATTGTTTCTGACTTCAGCAGCAGACCCTGCACCCCTTCTCTTTCGAATTCAATAAATATTTAGTTCAGTGTACATTCACTTTTATTTATCAAATATCATTTATTGAAGATACAGATTTAGATTTGCTTCAATATTACCTATCAGGTTCCAAGAAAGTTTACCAGTAAGGTTGAGGGAAAGATGGGATATGAAGATTTTGTTTATTTTATACTGGCAGAAGAGGATAAATCGTCTGAACCAAGTCTCGAATATTGGTATTTGTTTCTCATTCATTGTCTATTATTTCATTTGTTGGTTTCTTTTTCTGAAAGGAGTTATCAGATTAGTGTCTCTGGACAGTGCTTTGCTAGTGTTAGTAACAAAATCGGTTTATAAAATGAGGGTTTTAGATTGTGTGAAATCTTCAACACGTCTCATGCCAAGGAACAAATATCTCGAATAATGAGATTAAATACTTAGTAGGAGCCCGAAAGTGGGTGGCATAATATTTCCAACGAATCTTTCTAGAATAGGCTTTTTAATATGGCTTTGATACCATATTGTAACTTAGTTTATGTCTAATTTAACCTCAAAATCTTTGTACTTCTCCAATTGTCTAACTTTAAGTCTAGAGTTGGTATATATGATAGGAACTTGGGTATTAAGGGGTGCCCAAGTTCCACTTTGAGTAGTATAGGATGCTTGGTGGAATATTTAAGCGTTTGGTTCGGTTCTCTTTCTGAATAAGCTAGCTTTGGAGGGTGGATTCCCCTACTGTTTGGGTACTTATCAACATCCTTTTCCTCCTTTGTAAGTGTCAGAGTGAAATGATTTGTTTAACGTTATCGCTGCTCTTTTATATCTCTTCACTGGAAAGCATGCTATTTGGTAAACAGTGGATATTTGACATTGTGTTTAACCTGTTTTCCAACTTTTTAACCATCAACGTATGGGGCTGACTTGAAAATGTCAATATTAGGTTCAAGTGCATAGATTTGGATGGAAATGGAGTTCTGACAAGGAATGAACTGCAATTTTTTTATGAGGAACAATTGCATCGGATGGAGTGCATGGCCCAAGAGCCTGTGCTTTTTGAGGACATATTATGTCAGATAATTGACATGATTAAACCTGAGGTTTGCCATTCCATCTAGCTTTTGCTGATTGTTTGATCTTTTATTGTGTATTTGTGAGATAACATTATCTGCAAAAGTGAGTTCAGATCTAGTGAGCAGTTCATAATTTTTTCTTCCTGGAATAAAGTTTATCCGAAACATATTGTCCCCCTTTTTTCTTTCCCTCTATAATTTTGGTTGGTGTTGTGTCAGGGCTGATTTATTATTTTGATGTTTTTTAATCAGTTGAAATTTTTCACTCTGTAGGATGAGAGCCTTATAACTCTGCGTGATTTAAAAGGCGGTAAACTTTCAGGAAGTGTTTTCAACATCCTGTTCAATCTCAATAAGTTCATGGCCTTTGAAACTCGTGACCCATTTTTGATCCGTCAGGTGCATGAGATATTTGATAAAATTTATTGTATTGAGTTAGTATGTAGGCTTGGCTGCTGTTATTGACATCGTTGGTAATTGGTATGCATGATTTGTGTGAATAGGAACGTGAGAATCCAACATTGACGGAGTGGGATCGATTTGCTCATAGAGAATACATCAGGCTTTCAATGGAAGAAGATGTGGAAGATGTCTCTAACGGAAGTGCAGAAGTCTGGGATGAATCACTAGAGGCTCCTTTCTAAAGATATTTTAGGTAAGTGAATTTGAAATAAGACTTTCTTTTTTTTGACTTCTGACCATGCTACATGCTTAGAAGTTTGATTTATGTTACATTAAAGATGAAATCAGGAACTTGAGGTCTGTGTTCAGTGCAGTGTCTATTCCCTCTTCTCTTTTTTTTTAAACTTCTTAATTTCTCTTATTTTGGGCATTATATATATATATACATACATATATATATATATATATATATTTGCATAGGATTAGAAGAAATTAATGCCCCGTAACTGATAGACTGGCCATTATTCAGAGACATTGGGCTCAGGATCAGCTTTTAAGTGGGACTGTGCCAACTTTGTTTCAACGAGTTGGAAATTCAAAGCTAAGAAAATGTGTTTTTGGTGGGCAAGTTCCAACAATATTCTGATTTGCTGGTAGTGATAAAACTTGGGGCCATTATCATGGAATTTTGTTGCCTTCTGTCGCTATCCATGCAAAACGAGGACGTTTTCTGAGAAGGTTGAGTATTATTAACATCAGTATGTTATTTGGGGGCACCCAAGTTGTTAAGTAACATAAGTAGCAAGATTTTCTCATCTTTGCAACTTTTAGTAGTTTGCTTCAATGATCGGCTCACTTTTCCCCAGATAAGTTGAAGAGTGCATTTGTTTCATCATCTGTGCCTCTGGTTGCCGTCTTTCACTGAATTTTTTTTGTTAGGGATCGAAGAATTTAACGAGTAATGCTAGACATATAAAAATGTCACATTTTTTTCTGGATGATAGATTTATCTTTCAAGATATATGCAGTATATTGATTCTTCCGTATAGATACTACTTGACTGTTTTTTTTCTTGGAGGAAGGTGGGCTGAGGAGGGTGTATTTTCCATCCAGTCGATTGTACATTGCATATATTTACTTTTAATCAGTCCTACTTTTGTCTGGTATTTTTCTTGAAGAAAGCTGTAGAAACAGTTATCTCCATGGTTATTGCTGACTAACTTGTATAAATCCAGATGAAGTTTAAAGGTGACCAGGAGCCCATTTGTATTAGGTTTAGGCGCGAAAAGAAAAGTTGCTTTGGGACTGAGATTGACTTATTAAATAAATGGAGCCTAAGTAAAAAGTCAGTATCTGGACAATGTTGTTGAGACTGTTTAAAGGTCAATTAATAATAGGTTTGGGATTGATCAGTTGTTCGATCGGTAATATATTGACACAAATTTTTTGGGCAAAGTCTTTAAATAACTTATTAATTGTTTGACTGGAGAGGTGCAGGCTTTATTGACTCATCTTGAGTCACATTTGAACTTGTATAAGTGCATTGGCTTTACTTATAGATTGAAAGTTATAGAACAAACTATTAATTTGTTAAAATAAATAACATTTAACATAAAATTGTAGTGTATCCCTCTCTAATCCGGAGTGGTGTTTTAAAAGGGGGAAATGTTGGCTCAAGAGTGAAGACCAGTTCAGTTCACTTTAACCGTGAACTTTTAATCGTAGCCGTCGATAGAAAGAGGGAAATTGGACTGGCATAAAGCTATGCAACGTGGTCGCTGATAGTACTCTTCTCTCCCATATCTGGATCGATTGTCCTGTCTTGTACGTTGCACTGTCCGGTAAGTCATACGGTGCCTGTCATTTAACAAAAATAAATAATCCTAACCTTTTTTAAGGTCCTCTTTTCTTAATGGCTACATATCCGGAAAACCTGTGGTCCATATCCTTATCATGATTTTCGATGGACCCCAACTCACTAACTTTTCTTTAGTTTTATAAAAGAAAAGATATCACTGTTAACAAAAGAGAAAATGGGCCCCAAAGGAAGCGATCCAGTTCTTGGATTTAGGCAAAAATAAATTCCCATAATGGAGGGAACTCTAACTTATTACCCCACAAATCTTCAACTTGTTTATTTCGATGAAAATATCCTGCGTTTTTTAAAATTGGATTTTAATTTTTGTGGGCGTTAGATCGTTTGAGTTTACAGATTCGATGCAACTTTATACTCCACCCCCTTTAGTTGGATAAGTTAGTTTTACTAGTATATTTTGAAGAAAAAATGTTATTAATATTTTCTTTGATCGTTTTAGTATGTTATACCAGTATATGCTGTATAGGGTCCTCGGCTTGTTAGAAATAGAGTCAATGTTTACTAAAATGTTCCGTTCAATTTGGTTTGGGTCTATCAAGTATCCAGCCTAATGTTATAATATTCTTAAAAGAAATTTAAAAAATTATACTTTTATTTTTTTCTAATAACTTAAAATCCAATCTACAACAAATATTTAAAACATATTTCAAGAGCTTATGGCATATAAAAGCAGGATAAAAAAAAGGAGTTACAGATGAAATGGGATAATAATGTGGGTACTGTTTTCGTGATTAAGTTATAAAATATAAATAGGATCTCTAAAGAATGAAGGCTAAGAAGTTTTATTTATTCAATTTGGGTCAAATCCAATTAAAAAACGAAAGAAAAACTGAACTGATTTAATTTGTGGGTGGGACCGGTGAATACTTGTAAGATAATAAAAATCAAATTTGCAGCAAGTGTAGAATGTAATTTTAAACTAAAATATGATGAAAATATATTTACAATATTTTACTCTGAGTAAGATGTGTCGTACATGGAGAGGGAAAAGAAAAGGTGGTATCACACAGTTCGAGAAGTTAGGGTGTGAGCTTGTAAATGAAACTCTGTAGGTGTCAGTAGCCCATAAAGGTGAACTCAGTTACTTTACCAAACTTGAGGGATGATCATGAACGTGGGTTCGCTTTACAGATATTAGTTTCTCACGCGCAATAAAAATGTATTGCGAAATTAAGGTTTTTGGTTTTCCAGGAGGTATATTCTAAGGACAGCCTTCGCTTATTCCAATTCTGTACTCCTCGTGTTCAGGTGCAAATAGGAAAAGGCATGAAAGAGAATCCTCCTTTATAAAAGTATTAAAATGAGCAGTTGTAAAACAACAAAACAAAAGAGATTCAACTTGTAGAAGAAGAAACCAAATTGATTCCTCTAATATACGCCTAATTATAGAGACTTGTTGATGCTTCGAACTAAGAGCTTAAATCTTACAAGTTTTAACTTATTTTAATTATTAACCTATACATAGATTCTGCTTATTGTGACGTTTTAATAAATATATTAAATTTAAAAAAAAACTTAAAAGCATAGTTATTAGTTAATTTAGTAATTAGATTTATAATATAAATAATAAATAAAAGTAGAATGTGGTTGTGGGAGAGAGAGAAAGCGTGATAAGTGGTGTAGAAGGGTGTAGGAAGAGCGTGAAAGGTGGTGTGGGGAGTTTAGTTTAGTTGAGTTGAGAGTGCAGAAGGGTATCCACAAAAGAATATTCCTTTTCAATACTAGGCGGCACATTGGGTCCCTTTCTTTCCCCATCTTTCGCGCATCCCATTTTTTCTATAAAAACAGGCTAACCAAACAAACCCCACAACTCTACACAAACACAACACAACACACCAAAAAAGAAACAAGAATGTGCGAAGCGCTGAAAACGCAGTACCAGGTAAACGAGGAGATCGGTCGTGGTCGGTTCGGCACCATCTTCCGCTGTTTCCACCCTCTCTCCAACGAACCCTACGCCTGCAAGGTTATCGACAAGTCTCTCCTTGCCGATTCCACTGACCGCGAGTGCCTCCAAAACGAACCCAAATTCATGACCCTCCTCTCTCCTCATCCCAACATCCTCCAAATCTTCGATGTGTTCGAGGACGACGATTATCTCTCCATCGTCATGGACCTCTGCCAGCCACACACGCTCTTCGACCGCATCGTTAACGCCCCAATCTCCGAGGTCCAGGCGGCCACCCTCATCAAGAACCTTCTCGAAGCCGTTGCCCACTGCCACCGCCTGGGCGTCGCCCACCGCGACATCAAGCCCGACAATGTTCTCTTCGACTCCGCGGATAATCTCAAGCTCGCAGACTTCGGGTCGGCGGAGTGGTTCGGCGATGGGAGCAGCATGAATGGCGTGGTGGGGACGCCGTACTACGTGGCACCGGAGGTTGTGATGGGAAGGGAGTATGATGAGAAAGTTGATGTGTGGAGCTGTGGTGTTATTTTGTATATAATGTTGGCTGGGATTCCTCCTTTTTATGGGGACTCTGCTGCTGAGATCTTTGAGGCTGTGGTTAGGGCTAACCTTCGCTTCCCTTCTAGAATCTTCCGGACTGTCTCCCCCGCCGCCAAGGACCTCCTCAGAAAAATGATCTGTCGAGACCCTTCTAGAAGGTTCTCTGCGGAACAAGCCTTGAGTAAGTTACCACTTCCTTCTCTTTCTAACTTCATCTTCATTCTCATGTTTCTCTTCTTTATTTTTGGGGATTTTGTGTTGATGGGTTGTTTTGTATTTGTAGAACACCCTTGGATCTTGAGTGCGGGTGACACACCTCATATGACTTGAATGTGAGGTGAATGCAATGGAGCTACATATATAGAGAGAGAAAGAGAGAGACACGACCTAAGCTACTTTACATAGTTGGTGTAGCTGATTTTGCCCCTTGTCTTTGTTCTCTTCTACTATGACAATAAGTTGGTCTACTCGTGGTGGCAGAGGAAGGAACTGAACAGAGGAAGCTTCTGTAAATTCTCGTGGTTGCAAGTAGATTTTCCCCCTTTTTGTTTCATTTCGGAATCTGAGACTCTGTATGTATTTATATATGTATGAGTCCAGATAATCTTGTTTTCTTCCACTCTCGATGATTTTCTCTGTATAGAAAGTGAGAAAGTGGTTATCTCCCAGAGTCCCCCAAGCACAAAGTAGAGTTTGAAGCTCTCTGTGTAGTTCTTGTAAATGTAATTACCTCAATAATAATGATAATTTTGAGTGAATGATGTTACTGGTTTCTCAATCTCCTTTGATTATGTGGTTTGATTTCTGTCAACTTTTAATCTTCCTTCTGATTTTAAGGTTTTGATTTCTGTTTACTCTTAGCGTGATTATCAAAATAAAAACAGATTCTGCTATAAAAGAATCAATTTAGAGAGATATAAAAAAAAGACAGGCGAAAGACAGAGGATGGTGAGATTGACAGGTGAAATTAGATGAAGTTTTAAATGAACATTTCTAGTTGTTATTTTAATGATGATTTTAAAATTTGCTTACTTTAAATTTCACATTCTTTCACACACCAAGAACTAGCATGTGTAGTTCGAATGAACTAGTAGTACTACGGAGTTAGATTCCCCCAAGAAATTTTGTGTGTACTTTCAGCAACAATTTAAACTTGCTGAAATTTCAAGCCACAAACGAACCTATCATTTAGGTTTACAGAGTCTTAAGGACGACCAAAGACTTTTTTCTTTTGGAATAAAATATCCTCGATTGGAATTAATTAAGTCTATTCAAAAATTTCAATTTCAATGTCCAATTTGTGAACCTATTATATAACAATTGTATAATATCATAACATTTATATATAGTCATCTTATAATTATTAAAAAATATTTAGTTTGAGATAGTTTAGTTTTAAAAATTAATTATTTTATGAATTACTTAATCTCTAATTCAATTCAACCAAATTATACTGAAATTAAGTTGTTAAATAAAAAAATTAATTAAAAAATAAATTAAAGACCATCCAGTCTCAACCACTGTCCCTACGACCATATCAATTGAGAAAATTTTCCGTAAAAAACCAATATATTAAAGTAAAATAAAAGAACAAATTAGTCTGTACAATGACCCTTGGATTTAACTTTGAGACCCTTTAGAAAATAGCTTTTCTAACAGATCCATTTATGAAAATGAATATTTAAGAATTATAATTTATAATTAGATATTTTTTAATATCTGTCTTTGCTATTTTCTAAATTATGTTTCATTTACTTTATTGTATTAGTATTTTTAACTATTTTAGTGGGATTTTTTCATACATATTTGTATCATTTTAAATTATTTTCTGTTATCTTACTTTTAAGAATATTATACTGACTTATACTTTACACAATCATATTTAATTTCTTATGCTTCCTATTATAATCACACAATTTATACCAAGACAAAATCACAAATCTATTATAGAATATGCTTCCTATTAAAATCACACAATTTATACCAAGACAAAATCACAAATTTATTATGTTTCTATAAGCATATTTGTAACTTATCTTTTTTAACTAGGAGGTATTTAATATTTTACTTAAATTTAATTAATTCTAATATTGGAGACTATTTTTTGAAGATATAATAAGTATAACGTTCACTATCATTTTATACTTAATTGTCATAAGATCATCTATAACATTCACCTTACACTTCAAAAATCTTTAAAATAAACTTCTTTTATGTACTGGAAATTATAAATATATTTATATATGAAAAAATAACTATTATATATATATATAAGAAGATTTCTTTTCTATCATATAATTTATTTCTGTAAAACATTTTGTGATTACAATTTAGAACAAACACAATCATATAAAATAAAATAAGTTAGTATTTTTAAAGTTTTATTTATGTCTACTATTTATAGAGCTCATTGATATATATTCAATTAATTGAGTATATATTAAAATAAAGTGTCTAACTTTCATCTTAATGGTTGCATCTCATAGCATAACATTAATGTAACAAACATTTCATTCAACTTTTACATCTCATAGCATAACATCAATGTAACAAACACTTAGATTCAACTTTTAGAAAACACGTTTGTTGAATTAAACTCAAATATTTGTATTTGTCACATTACTTTCACTAAGTTGTCTTCACAACAAAAGTACTAACAAAAACACAATCACTCATGTGATGAGAAGAATTCTTGTGACTTACTAAATACACTTTTTTTCATGTCACATATTATGTCATAGGAATCTCTTTCGATTCTCACTAAGTGATATTTTTCTTTATATGAGTCTATAATACCACTTGAATTAGGATGTCTCATACAAAATCTCAAATTCAACATACAACCTAAATATTTCAACATGATATTTATTCATTGAAAAACACTACATGTACAAAATATTATCCAAATTAAAACTCCAAACTTCATTTCTCTCATAAAAAACTAAAGTTATACTTAAAATACTGTGATTAACAATCTAAACATATTATTATACTAATAGACTAGTATATATTCATATTTACTAAAAAAACTCACATGCCCTAAACATGCAATCATTTCCATAAAATCAACTCAAAAAAATAAAGTAAAGAGAAATTAACTCAAAAATAATTTATGATTAAACATAAGTACTCTATTCTTCAATCAAATATTTAAGATAGTTTTGAATTTTATAAAAGGATAAATAATTATTTAAAAGTCTAGAGAAAAAATAGAAAAATATTTTTAAAAATATAATGTTTTTTTATAAAATAAAATTTAAATAATTAATTTTTCTATTTATAAAAATTTTACTTAAATAATTAAATATTTATATTTTATCTCACTTAAATTACTCTAACTATTACACAATTAGGTTAGTGTAACAATTTTATATATTTATAAGCGAAGATGGAATTCAAATTTTAATTAAGATACTCATATAATAAACATCGTACAAACAACTTCTAACTTCTAAATAAGATAACTCATTTTTATAACTAGTTTTATTTTCTTACATTTTAGTTTGTATTTATTTTCACAGCTGCATTTAATCTAAACATAGTCAACAATCACAGAAGTGATGTGAAAATTATATGATCAGCGTACAACATAATTTTTTTCTGAAGAATTTCTGAAAAGAAAAAAAAAGAAAATAATAAATTTTCATAAGGTTAAAATTAGTTGATCTATATACTAATTTTGTAGATGGATATTCTCGTACTTAACTTGTCTACTTTCTAATTCGTATATACATTAATTTTAATTTAGTTCATAAAATGAATGCGTGTAAACTCCTGAAAACATGTGTGCAAACAATAAAATGTTGGGAAATTTTGGTTTTGAAGGGAAAAGAATTAGGAAGAAAAGTGAGTTGGTTTTGTCTTTGTCCTTCCGTGCGACAAGTAACCACTAACCGAGAAGACCACGTGGACTGTTAGTGTTCTGTTTTTAATAAACTCTGTTTATTTAATGAATCATCTCTTGCGTTAGGTTTGACTATCAGCTACAATTGTGACTCTGTTCATCTTTTTTTCCTTTTTCTTTTTCTAAAACTTGTGTGAGACTCGCTTACTTGAAGAGACGAAGAAATATAAAAATATATTAGAACAAATAATATTGAATGTGATTTTCAAATTAATTATTATAAGTATTAATAATATTTTAATGTGTAATCATTATTATTAAGAGACAACAAATGATTAGATTATAAAATGGTTAAAAAAACATTATAATTGTAACCGTAAAGAGATCCAGATTCCAACTCAATTATTTAGGGCATTGATTAAAGAAAGGATTATAAGTTGATAGAAAAGCAGTCCTGCTTATGAAGTTTAGGTTTATATTTATTCAATGCAATCAACGTGATTGTCACGAATTTCAATATCTCATGTAATGTTTTAAATGTCATGATACACGCACTTCACTTCAAAAAACAAAATACTTACACTTCTTTTTTATTTAATTTCTTCTTTAAAATGTTTATTATTTTCTCAACTTTCTATATTTTAATCCATTTCCTATTATTCATATTAGATTACACATATTTATGAACTATGAATAGTCTCTTTTGACCTCCAAAAGATAGAACATAAAAGGGTTGTGAACCGATATAGTATACAATTCATTGGACCTATTCAGAATTCCAACTACTAAGATTTTTTTATCTTAATAATGTCTTATTTAATAATAAAAATATAATAAAAGAAACCTACGTATCATATAGTAATTTTATTTTAACGAGGTATATATATAATATATTTTGTTTGGTAAAGTGGTGGAACAAGATCCATTATAGTAGTATTTTTAAACATTCGATTGTTTTTTATATTATATTTAGTATCTCATTCGATTAAATTATTTAATTTAAGTGGAGACATTGAACAACGACAATGGGTTAAGAAATAGGTTTTATTTAATTTACTTAGAAAAATAATTGAGAAAATGTAAAATAGTATTTAAAATAATAGAAATGTATTTAAGAGTAATGAATTAAAAATAAGAAGAGAAAGTTAGTTAAAAGATGAAAGGGTGGTTATGTTATGTGGAAGCGTAAGCAGTGACGAAATAATTAAGTTGAAAATGGAGAAATGAAGTTGAAGATAAGTAAAGGCATTTATATATATATCCAGGCCCTTATCAAAGTGGGGTCCACTGTGAGTACACACTATGACCACTTTTTAGGTTGGGACCATTCTTTATTCTCACTTCACCTTTTACCAATTTCTACTGTTCTTCTTCTTTCTCACTGCCCACTCTTTGTATATATTATTTAAATATATCAATAAAATAATACTTTTTAATTTATTTATAAAATGATTCAATAATAATAATATGCATTTTATTAGATATTATTTTGAATGATGAATAGAAAATGCATGAAGGAAGTGTAATAGTATTGTTTTGTTGAAATAAAAGGCATAAAGTGAGGTACGGTAAAAAAAAGAGTGATAGAAATGGCGAGCACATGGGTGATGGAAGCAGATGTCACGTGTCTCTTCTCCAGCTCCTTCTAATTCTCAATCTCCTTTTCACACCCCCTCTTTCCATCATTCACGCGCTCACACCACTTAAAACACGCTCAAATTTATAACACAAATTAATAAAATATAATTTTAAATTCAACAATGCGTGTTGAATGCATGGCACGTGTATTCTGTTTAGTTATGAAATTTAGAAGTAAGTGTAGAGCAGGGATAGTTGTCCCCACACCATGTGATCCCTGTCTCACCCTCCTTTTTACTTTTTCCCATCTCCTTCTCTATCATTTACTCTATCTTTAACGCTAACTAAATTCCAACTCTTTAGCATAGATCATTTATGTTAATTTTATTTGTTTACCTATTATTTGTACAAATAAAACTATTATAATCTTACTTTATACGGAATATATTCTTCTATGAATATAATTAGAAGTAAACAAATAAAGTAAAATATAAATAGTTCACTCTATGTAATTTATTTTAATTTGTTAGTTTATTCTACTGTTTTATGTCAGTGACAGTGTGATTATTCTATAAGTATAATTAGAAATAAACATTTTTTAAGAAGAATACTGTACATATATATATATAATATGTTGTGTTTTTGTTTTAATACATTTGAAGTACTTAGCTCTTAATAATACATAGGCTATGTATGTACGTAAGTATTGATGTTAACGAGAAAGGAAGATTATTACATAGAGAATGAAGTAATATGATAAAAATACAGAAATGGGTATATTTATTATAATTGACATTGTAAAGGCGGCATAAGAGTCCTTGCTGAAACACATAAGGAAAAGGTAGAGAGATTTATGATAAGAGACAAAAAATGGTGAATGAATGTAGACATCTGAGGTGAGAGTGCATTTATTGAGGAAGAGGGGACACAACACAATCAGTTTTATGTATGATTGTATTGTTGTATTGTAGCAACCCACGTTTGGCAGTTGCTAGCTGTTATGTTACGGCACATAATATGGATCCCACCACACAGTTATTGTTTCATTCGATAACTTATCTTTCCTTTGCTTAAAGTCATTCCTCGTCACAACAGAATATGCAATAGTACAACTGTGCAAGTTATCTACCCAACCCAACACTGCACACTGTTTCCCCCACTCCCTACAAATTTAATCATATATATATATATATATTTATTTTACTTTTCTCTTCTTTTTCTCTTCAAGTTATACGAATCTGGGAAGTGTTCTCACATCGGGTGCCTCAGACTGAAAGTGATTCCACCAATTTTTTATCTCTGTGTTTGGGTTGCTGAGCAAGATTCCATCTTGCAGTTAGTAGCATTAAAGAATGTTTAAAGAAGTGTTAGGTTGAGTAGCAATAATTGCATGAAAGGCAGCACATGTCCCAGCGACTAAGCATGGTCCTACCCATGTGGTTGTAATGAGAGGAGTATCTGAGTCCAACCAAAGTGGATAGGATTAACATGAAGAAGGAACATAGGTCCTCAAAAATCAATCATATGAAACAAGGAGACATTGAACATCTTAGGTTTCGCTGAGGTTACTCACACTTCCTCTTTGTCTTCCCGTGACCAACAAGTAAGACTGTGAAACCCACATTTGGATTATAGCTCTTTCGTGACGTTGCTAATGTCTCCATATTCATCATTCATGCAACCTTTAACACTCTCTAAACTACACAACCACCAATCCTTTTCCCACTCATTACTCCAATTCTTGCATACATGTGTAGTCTCCTAAAACCTCCAACGTAGCAAAAAAGGCAAGACTCATTGCTCATTCTCGTCAATTTCAATTTCAATTTCAATACGAGGCATGCCATCATTGACAACACACACAATATTAAACAATTAGTCATTAGTCATCATAAGAATATAAATAATGTTACTGAAACCATGGGCTTCACAAAACCATGCACTTTTCTTCTAGTTTTAAGTTTGCCACTGCCCACTGTCGCATTCGCCACGCTTTCGGTTACTTTCTTTTTTCTTTATTCTGTTTCACTTGTGAAAACAACAAACACGTATCTTTATTTTTTATGTTAATGTTAAACTCATTTGAGTTCTTTAACATGTCCTTCGTTATTCTTTATATCATTTATAACACTTTTTAAAAGTCTTTTATTCTTATAGGAACAACAATATTAACATGAGTAGTGCTATATTAAGTTTTTAAATTGCCAAATTTTAATATTAAGATTAAAGGCTTTTCTTAACTTTCGATTCGTTTTATTTATACACAGATTTCTTTGTCGTTTTTGTTAAGTATAATTTTAGAAGTGAAAATGGAAATAGACATGGAACTAGTGAAAACTAATTTTCATACCTTTATGTTACTAATATTTTATTGGTTTAAATTTATTTATAAATTAGTGTCCCATTTTTTTATTTCTAATGTTAGAAATTGTGAAGGAAAATCAAGAAAATACCTCTCTACTGGGTAGGATTCCAAAGTTAAGGAAAGAAACTAAAAGCATTGAATAATAAAGAACGAACAATCATTTATCATGTTCTGTTGAAAAAGAATATTAATATAAAATTACAAAAAGAAATTATGTGATGGGTACATTATTTTTAATTTTTGTGACAACTATTTAATACATTTGAAAAATGAACAAAAGAAAGTGAGATACATGATATGTCTTAAAGAAAGACAAAAAAATTTGGACATGAGAGAATTTAGATTGATCTTAGTCAGTTTCATGAAATTTCTTTAGGTTCACAAACAACTCTTGCAAACTTTACTAGAGTACAAATCTAACTTTAATATTTAACTTTATAAAATTATGAGATATATAGCGTGTTCAAAATGATTGAGAAGTTATCATCATATATTTTATATTTTTGAAATAAAATAAATTTTATTAATGATTAAGAAGTTAGATGAAATAATGAAAAATAATAAATTATCTAGCAAATAGTTATTTGATACAAAATGAAATTACAATATTGTATTAATGTAACGAGATATATAAACTCTAACTTATCTATAATTTCATAGAATAAGTAATTTAATTCTTTTTAAACTTTTCCAAATATAGGGTTGTAATTGTAATCAGTAAAATATAATTAATATAATCTTAAACTTTCCAAAGACATATAAATAAAAATTTAAATTAAAAACTGACAATTATAATAAAGAAAAAGAGAGTAATTATATATGACATAATAAATTATATAGCTATTTTTTTTTACATTTTTTTGTCTTCATTTCTACAAGTACTCTCTCTCCTTGCACCTTTTTTTCAACAGAACTAAACAAGGTGTTAAACTATGAGAAAATCGATAATACAGAAATGATAAAAGTATAAAATATACATTGATAATATACCAATTTTTATATGATTATTTAATGATAAATTATTATCAATTGACTGTTATATAGAGGAAGTAATTTCTTTACAAGTTCACATATTATAATTTTTTCCATATCAATCATACGTTTATGCTAAACTCAATGATAAAATGGACATAACTTACTATTGTCTGTTGCTTTTATGTACGCCACTAAAAACTTTCGATATTAATATTCATTGGCAACTTTTTTAACACACTTCTCTGTATTTTTTTTCTAAATAAAATTTTCTTCTTAGTATTTAACACAGTTAAAGCCTTTTTTGGGTCCATAAGGACAATTTAGTGTTGGGTTCAAGTTTCTTAGGCCCGCTTTGCCCCTTTTGAAAATTAAAGACAATTGTTAATTGTTATTTTCTTTGTATTTTTTTCAAGAACTATTTTTTGAAAAAGAATTTAAAATTTTAAGAAACTAATACATCCAAAACTAATTTTTTATTTTATTTTTTTCGGTTGTACAACCTTTAAATGCTTCCTCTCGTAGTTCATTAAACATATATGGTTAATAGTTCAATTTATCACCAGGACACAATTCCTCGGTCCAACTACAAGCAGCCCAGGTCCATCACGGCTTACTCACGAGTCCTTGGTCACATTTTCTTTTATATTGTTTTCTTATTTTATATTGTTAGGAAGGTACTACTCAGGGATTATTTTTTTACTGTTTACTAAGTAGAAAACGTAAATTGAATCTTATTAGATGACCGTGTTATTATCTTAATGGGATTAATCACTTGATCGTCCTCATGTCACAATATTTTTTCTAATAATTCTTTTTTCTTTGTGCATCCAGTCTAGTATATAAAACAAAACAGGAAAATTGACATAGAACAAGCTCACCACAACACCATCAGTCTTCAAAGAAAAAAGCATCATGCATAATTTATTGCACAACACTATATTATTGACTTTGGCCCAAGTGAAAAACATACTGTAGCAACTACACAGCATATAGTAATGAAAGTATTGGTATTCTTTCTCCACCTACATGCCGTCAACCTGCATACCCATAATTTTAAATTTTTTTAAAAACATCTTTATATTTTCAGCATTTTTGAATGATACGAATTCATGAATTCATTTTAGATTTTACAATCCAGTAACAATCCAGATTAATATTTCAGAAGTCAAAGTGTAATTAAAACTTTTGTTTTCCTTTGAAAGTCAAAGTGTAATTAAAATTTGTTTCCCAAATGTATAATTCAAAAATTATTTTTAGCTTTCATATTATAGAATCCAAAAATGTATAATCCAAAAATTAAAATACACTTAATATGTTAACTTTTTAAATTATGCCATCCAAAAGACAATCAAGTCGAATTATATGTAAATTTAATTTTAACAATCCAAAATCAAAAAATAACTTCCATATTAAATACACACCACTCCAATTAATTAGATTAACTTTCGAATTAGAGACGATCATTGAGGAGTTTTTTTGGTCATTTTCACTCTCCATGAAGGATTAGAGATGAATTCCTAATTGACAAAAATGAAAAACAAAAGCCAATTAGGGATGTAGGAATGCAGCAACATTAAGGGTGTTTTGGTCTTTTTTTATTATCCATGAGATGCAGCTTTAAGTGGTGGAGGTGAAGAAAGAATTAGTCTTCAACCATCTGTGGACTATTTAGGATGATGTATGCATAGATTATATGGTAAAAGCCCAGCTGTACGAACATAGAAAGTATGAATCCTAGAGTTGCTAAAGCAATACAGTGCAACAAACCAACGGGTCCCGTATAGTAATTCCAATGTGTTGAGTATGGTCTCACTGTTTCAGAAGCAAAAGAGTTAGGACTTGAGAGATCGAGCATTAACAGGGTTTCCACCAAAGTGAAAATGGCTACCCAAAAATTAACAAGACCATTTTTAGCGGTTTCACTGCCATTCAACACCAACTGTAAATATTTTTAATTAGTTTTTAGAACACACGTAGATGTATCATCAATGCTTGAGAACCTTACAACTCAGAACGACACATAGCGGCTATTAGTGTACAAAAGAAAACAGGGAGGAAATTATGGCTGTCCACCTCAAAATGCAAATTTGTACCAGAGGAAAACAACGGTCTATATAGTTCATGATGTGTTTTCCTTTGTTTTTACAATTCCAAAATATCAGAGGATACCAAATAGAACTATTTTCTTTCCTTGCAAGTAGCACATCTTCAAGACCAAGCTGACCGGTTGCGGCAGCAATTTCACCAAAATTAACTTCATACTCTTGTACCCATGAAAGACTGAAAAGGAAACAACAACAAAAATTAGAAATATATTCGCATCCAGTGGTGAACAACAAAACAGTACAAAAGATTGACGCTAGTGATGTTTCAATTAAAAAGCTGCATTCTATGTCCACTGCCAAAGTAAATCCAATCCCCCAAATATTCCTAGGATGATTATCACATAAAATCAGATCATTCTGAGTTTTCAACAATCTTAAATCTGAGATCCCACAAAACTACCAGAAGTGTACACCAGGACAATATTTATTAGAAAAAAGAAAAAGAAGACAGTGAAGATCTGCTCCAACAAACAAGACACCTCTCCAAATTCTTTGTAATCATGACAAGCAGCTGTTTCAAGAATAGAAGGCAAAAAAACAAGTAAAGCAGATTCTGGCATTTATTATCATAATATTATATGTGAATCTCTGCAAAAGATTCACAAACCAAGTGTGAGACAATAAACAAAAACTGCTTCCATGAAATTGCCAAATCACTGTAAAAGTTAAAATCCATAAATATCTACATATATTCCCTACACGTGCCATAAAATATATACAGCTAGATTTCGTGAATTTTTAGCATCAGCAGACATTAAAATATCATCTTACCTTTACACCTGGGGAGTTTCCTGGCCTAGTAGTGGTGGTACTGTTGAGCTTCGCTTTTTTATCGGCTGGCTTCAATATTTGGAAAGAGCACATTAGTGTCTCATCAACACTCATCATAGCACCAGCATTGTCAAACTCCCCACAATAATTAGGTGCCGAAAATATTGTTACGAGCTGTCGGTTAGCAAAGAACTCATACCCATCCTCCACCACCTGGTCAAAACTCGAGATTAAACAAAATCAAATTTTATAGCACATCTGCTTGATGGATACTATCCTTCAATGTAAATGCAGAAATGTGAAAATGAAGCATCATAAACTAATAAACTAATGAATGACATTTGAAACGGAGAAGTTTGGCCTCAATGAATAGTTTGTCTAAGAATTTACATGGAAAATAGTAATTGCAAGTTTGTATGAAGTAAAGCATGTGTGATAATCCTGATAATATAAATATTTCTGGAAATGCCTCACAATACTTATTCAAAAACTCAAAATGAAGATTCAAACTCAACCCTCTGAAGACTTGGTGTAACACATTGAACACTAAAGGCAGGAGTTTAACCTGATGAGCACGACAAATAAGATCCAAATCATGTTTCTGAAGAAACTCGGACACCTTATCCGCACCAAATGTATATGAAACTCCCCTATCATTCATTCCCCAACCTTGAACCTCTTTGCTTGGATCTGACCAGAGGAGATCACAAAGCAAACCTGTATCAGGCACATCAGTGGGCCGCTGTAGATTTCTAATCTGATCCAAATTATGTAAGTCAGGAGAAAGGCCCCCATGCATGCACAATATCTTTTCGTCAATGAGCGCTGCCACAGGCAGGCAATTGAAGCATTCTGTAAATGTCTTCCATAACCTTACATTGAACCTTCTTTTACACTCGTCATAAAATCCATATATACGGTTAATAGAAGCACATTCATGGTTACCCCTCAAAAGAAAAAAGTTCTCAGGATATTTTATTTTATAAGCTAGGAGAAGGCATATTGTTTCCAAACTCTGCTTCCCTCGATCCACATAATCCCCCAAAAATAAGTAGTTAGCCTCAGGAGGTAATCCACCATACTCAAAAAGCCTTAAAAGATCAGAATATTGACCATGTACATCACCTGAGAGATAAGAAAAACGATAATATGAAGTCATCACACATAATTATTTGTAAACCATAATAAAGTACTACGTGGCAACTACAAGACTAAGGACAGCAATAAGTAGATATGTCCACCGAAATGAAGATCTTTGCAAATTTGTATACCAGAAAATGTCAAGCCAAAAAAAGAACATTTGATATAGCTAGGTCCTATTTGAGATTGGTTAAATTTCATCATTTCAAATAATTGCTTCCAGCAGAATTATTATTTGGATTCATGGATGGATATCAATTCTTCCTTCATGTGCTAACAAATTTATTTTACATGGACACTGGATATCTTTGTTTTTTTTTGTTTCAAATAACTGCTTCAAGCAGAATTATTATTAGAGTTCACAAATAATTGAATATAAAGTCCTCAATCACTAATGCTGTATAATTGATTTTACGTGGATACTGGATATCTATACCATTTTGAAGATATCCTCGCCATGGCTTAAAATGCTTCATTCCCAATGGTATAACCAGTTCTGTATGTGTAGGACATCTGATAAATAACTTAAAAACCTAAAGAAAAGTTCGTAATATGCATCTTCCTTAAACACCCAAGATAATAATTTCACAACTTGATCTCAGAGATTTCGCCATTTGCAATTATATTATTATTTCCCGAGCAGAATATTAGTTGTAGACCTCCTATTAAGCGGACCTATAATAGGAGGAAGCCAAATAATACAGTTGGGCCAGGGCCTAATGCTTAGACTCTATGCAATTAACAATTAGCAGAATACAATGAAAGGGGGGACATTTAATCAGAAAGTAATTGGTTCAGAGAGATTAGGCTCTCAAACTCCAAGTGATCTCGTACTCTTTCTTTCTTTCTATGTATTTTTGTTTTTGTTATTTCAATTCTGTCTGGGAACATTTCCCTGGAGATAATCAATAAATTGGCTATCTTTACAACAATCTTTGTATAGATATAATAAATTCTATCAATGGGTATCTGAGCTATCAATCCCAGAAGTGTTTCATGGCTCATAAGAACGGAGGCATGACTAGAATTTTTGGAGTGTAGATACGAGAATTTCATGAAGGCTCATAAGGAATACAAACAAGAAATTATGTGTGTTCCTCCGGAGGAAAGGGCAAAAGGTCAAAGGCAATTCAAGGAAGTGCTTGAAAGCCTCAACCAACAATCAAAGGGAAGTGGTCATCACATCCACACCACTAGTGGAATAACGCCAGCGATGAAATAAAGGGGATAAATGGTGTAAGTTCAAGATTACCTTATGGTTGGGTGAGCAAGATTGAGCGATATTGCAATTTAAAGGGGGTAACTGATGCAGAAAGACTTAAAGCTGCTAGGGTCACAATGGATGGTAAGGTATTGGCACCATACCAATGGCAGAAGTTTTGTGCTCTAGATCACACATGGGAGGATTTTCATACCACATCGAGAAATTTCAGCGACCCAAAACCATTGACTTAATGATGAGCCTCAAGCAAACCAGTTCGGTGGAGCATTAAAGGGAGCCATTTGAAGGGCCACTCAAGGGAGTAAACCCTGAGTATCTTAAAGGGATTTTCTTGAATGGAATGAATGGTTTGATATGAGCTGAATCCAAGTTGTGTCCATTGAAGACTTAACCCTAATAGATAGGGGGTATGCACAAAGAATTTGAGAGAAAATTGCTATTCAGTTAAATGGTTTCTTGGAATGGTAAGGGAAGGGGTTATAATCAGAGCTACTCTAATACAAGAACAGTGACTTTAGGAGGTAGAAAGCAAGAGCCAATATACAATGAGAAGAAAGAACACATGCTTAGGAAGTTATTCTAGTAGCCTAAAACCACAAGCTCTTTCAGGGGCAGAGGATTTAAAAGAACGTTCAAAGCTAAAATGCAATAAAGGAGAAACACGCGGCTATGTTTTAGGTCTGATGAAAAGTTAGGATCAGGGGATCCCAACAAGCAAATGCAAGTATTGATCTTAAACATGGAAGGTGACCTTGTTAGTCTAGGAATGGATCTCAATTTGCGACTTTCTATGTGCAACATAACAGGTCTAACCTCAAAGAAATCCATTAAGATAAAAGACTTAGGCACCCCATAATACCCAATTCCCTATCATAGCACTGTCCCTATGAACTGCTTCTCGAAAGCTTTCACTCTATGACACTACACTCGGTGACACGTCCCTCAACTCCCTTGTTGGTCAAAACATTCCTCCACTAATCAAAACCCTCCGTAGGTATCCAGTTTTGAGACACCAACAACCAGACTTTGATACCGAATGATAAGCACTTGGAGAACTCACCCTCGAATAGCTAGCAAAAAGGGGAGAGAACCAAATATGTAAATACTTCATCAAACATCCCATACAACTCAATGTGAGACTTAGGCACCAAATAATACACAACTCCTTATCACAGTAGCGTCACTCTCTCAGCAAGATATTTTAGTGTAAAACAATTGTAGGTTAGAAATTATAGTTGAGCATAGTTGATACTGCCTATGTTTCCGATATTATCTTAAAACAAAACAGCAAAACTCTTTTCAGGTAGTAAGCTATTTGAGGAAATGAAAGTTGAGTTTAAGGTTTGGGTTTATTTTCCTGCATAATGGTAACAGACTAAGCGGAGAACTATCTTAGGGATGACACACACAGATCTTGATCCAATAAGCCTTGATAGAGGAACATAAAAAAAGGGGGATTAAATTATTGGATCGTTTTCATTTAAACAGAAAAGGAATGGAAAGAAGATAGGCCTCCAATACCTCAACTTTTAACAGGGATGAGAAAACATAGACAACAACTGCATTGGATCAAGGAAGACTTAAGTGCAATGATCAATGGATTTCACCTCAGGTCAAAAGCCGGTAACTGTTTGCCTCAGAAACTTTAGCTATTATGGTATATGAAGTTACATCCATTTTTTTTTTCACTATACATAAGCTAACACCACATGTCCATTAATACGTTATCAGTGGTAACCTCGGACTAATCGTACAATCTTAATAGACACATCACCAACACCAGGGCCACATCAGGAAAACTTTGACCAAACTTATCTTCCAACAGAAAAACACAATGACGTATGCAACGAATTTGCAACCAAGCACAGCAGAAAAGTAAATTAAACTAACTTCTTAAACCCCAGAAACAAAATCACACGGCAAGGAATTGAAAAACAGACCCGAAGCACTCGGATCATAACAAAAGTGCAAACATAAAACCCTCGCAATAGACCAAGCCAGATGCCATAAACTAGTACGGACATTCCCAGGCAAACACGAAACGGCGCGGTTTCGGGAGGGTGATGCAAGGGTTAAAAAAAGAAGAAAGTAGCGAGTTGGAAGAGAAGAAGAAAGAAATTACCGCAAATCTTAATTGGTGCTTCGAGCTCCAACAAATTAGGTTGTTGCAAGAAAATCTTTCTGGAAGCGCCACAGAGCTGGCGGATCTCGGACTCCGACAGCTGCACCTGCTTCCCCGGGCGGCCACGAACTTCGAGGAGGCGATTGATTATGTCGTCAAGAAGTGCTTGGTCCATTTGTTCCATTTCCAGAACAAGCACGAAGTCAACGTCTCTATTGGATGCAAATACGATGGTGAGTGATATCCGAAGAGTAGAGAGAGTGAGCGAATAACATGCCTCGGAGGAGACGACGACCGAAGCGCAGTCGTTTTGCTAGGGAAAGGGTGTGCTTTTAGGGTGCTGGCGTGCGATGGTTGCAGACATTCGTTTGAGTTTGGTGAGGGGGAAATTGGGAAGAGGGGAGAGCGATTACTTTGATTAGGTTATGAAAATAAAGAGAGAGAGTGAGAGATTAGATTTCATATTAGGGCTGCTTCCTTCGCTGACCTAGCAAATTAATTACTCCGGTCATCCACCGGAAAAAATCAAATATTAGTTTTTAAATATATAAACGCAACTTTAGTATTAAAAATAATTTAAGAATCGCAACGTTAAATAGGGCGAAATTAGTCATTTTGCTTATATTTAAAATATACTATGAGTAACCATTTTTATTTTTATAAATTAAATTAATCATTCTTTAATTATGATGAATTAGGCAATTAATTCGTATAAACTGATATAACGAGTCTTGTATTCTGTTGGTAGAAGCCACCTAATTGTATTTCATTAATTTCTTTCACTAAAACGTAGCTAGTTGATTTGTTTAATTTATAATTTGTAAAAAGAAGTTGATAATGTAAGATATATGTGTAACCTAGTAGGAGGGTTAGTAGTTGCTAATTACATTTTTTTTCCTTTCTTCGAAAGAGATCTATGTGTTGTGGTGTGATAGTAAATTTAGGAAGGGTGAATGAAGGTTGTGGGAGATTAATGGAGGGAGCGTGAGATGAGTGATGGATGGAATGTAGAAGAGATAGAATTGTGTGTGTGTGTGTGTGTGTGGAGGGGAGGTTATGCTTCAAGTCCACATGAGGCCGTCAATGATGATAAAGAATTCAACTTGTGATGCCTCAAGGAGGTCAATTAGAATTAATGTTAAGTCTAATACCAGCTCTATACTTTTAAATTATTTAAATATTTCACAACTATACATGAATAAATTATTAATTACACACCACTAATTTTTGTAATTGCTAATTTTATGTAAAGATCAATCTCATAAATCATTTTCAATTATTTCTTTTATTATGTTAGTATATTACATTTTTAAAACTTACATGTTGTTACGGGTGTTCGTCATCCGAACCAACGTGGTCGGGTTTGATTTGGTTTAAATCGATCGGTTTTTAATTTATAATTTTTTATTAAATATTTTTTTATTCTTTTTATCTTTTAAATTAAAATATAATAATATAATATAAAATATGTTATTCAAAAATAAATATATTAGATAATAACAATTATAAAAACACACATAAACTCATTTATAAATATACAAATTCTTATTTTAGATTTTTTTTTAACTATTTTGATGTATATAACATTCATTTATATCTATAAACCAATAAAAATTTATAAAATTTAATTGTTCTCATTTTACTTAACAACTACCTTTTATCTCTATTTTGATCAGTCAATCTATGAATTTATTGTAATAAAACTTTATCTAATTTTTCTTCACCTTCTATCAAAATATTCTGCTTTTGCTTTAATTTTAAGCAATCTTACTTTAAGGGTTTTTAGTATTCTAAAATCAATGACATTTACAGAATGAAGTGATATTGATATAATGTCAAAGTTAAACAAGATAGTGGAGCTAATGACATCATCTCATAAGAGTTGATAGACTATGAAAAAAAATCAAGAAACTCACAAATCAAATTTGTTAAGCAAACCAAAGAATTCTATAAAGAAATTTATGTTAAAATGTATAATATGTTTTGGAGATATAAGAGATATATTGTATAAAAGATTTCTACTTTATTTTATTCATATACTCTATATATAGAACAAAAATATAACAATATCAAATATTAACAATATCTCAATCTTAACTTTCTAAATCTAAATAATAATTAAATATATTATTATTTTTATGAAAAAGATATTCTAAATAAAAATTAAAAGATTTTCTAAAAACTAATTTAAATAAAAAGATATTAAACATATATTTCCAACAATAATTTATTATTATTGTTATATTAATAATTAAAAATATATGTTGAATGTATATTACAGTTTGGTTTGGTTTAAATTTGAACAAAACATGCGATTCCTAGAAAAAAAATATTTAAATAAATAAAAAAACTTGCAATTTTTTTTAGTTCGATTTAGTTTGGATCAATTTATGGATTTTTTTCTTTGAATTGGTTCGATTTTGAACACTCCTATGTGTTACTATAAAATCACACTTAATTTATATGCATTAAAATTAACATAATATATTTTTTAAATAAGTAAAAAAATATTGGTCTTCCAAATTTGGGAACATTTTTTTATCATTCAATTAAATTTTTTCACTTTTTAATTTTTTAATTTTACGGAATGTTATTTATTTTTAATCTTAAAGTTAGACGTGTTTCTGATATACATGATGTGATAAATAGTTTTATATTTAATGTTTGTTACCCGAATTTAGTTAAGTGACTTAATTTTTTAAAATTTTATTAAAAAATTAGATGTGCTTTTGTCTTTTAAATTAGATACATTGTTTCTTTTGGTCTTTTGAATAAAAAATTTCATTATGTTAGTACTTTAATTTTGGGCATTATTATTTTTAGTTTATGTGGTAATACAACATTAGTAATATTCATCATGTGACAACAAGTTATTTACTTAACATTTGTCATCTAGATTAAATTAAATAACTGTTTTTTAGAAGTTTATTATTTTGTTAACTTCCACATATTTAAAAGGACAATATTTTGGTTGTTATCCACAAGTTAGGATTGTTATAGGAATCAAAAGGGTACCAAACAAGTGTGTTGACTTTGGTTTTTCACAAGTTATGGACCTTGTCTCCTACTTAGTTTCCCCTTTCATAAGGATCTATGCCAAAAAGAGACAATTCATTTGGAGTAGGTTGAAGAAACTTCACTTTAAGACTTTGATGTGGCAACATCTTGATAGTAACGAGAATGATGGAAGAGTATCAACCACGGACACAATGCGATTTGATTCTGATAAAAAAAAAATTAGTGATACTAAGGTTAATGCACAACTGAAATTTTTGGAATGTGAAAATAAATAGGAAAAGTCGGTGTTATAAATATTTGCATATGTTAATTGATAAATTTGAATAATGATTTCGTAAAGAAAATGTCATCTAACATTGTCTAACTGGAAAGATTAAAAATAACATTTTCCAACATAAAAGATCTAGAAAATGAAAATTTTCAATGCAAGGACAAAAAAAAAATATTGTTCCCATATGTAAATGTATATTTCAATATTAATAAAATTAAAAAAAATCATATTATTAAACTATATTCATGTAACAAATGTTGAGTAGACCATCTTTAATATCATTAATATTATCTAATATTAGAGATTAAAAATAACATTTTATAGAATTTAATAACTTAAGAATAAAAAGTTAATTAAAAGAAAAAAAATTCTAATTTGAAGAGCTAAAGATATATTTAAACCAAGATTTAGTTATTATTTTTAATCATTCAAATAGTTGAATAAAAAACATATCTCATATATATTTTTTTTATCATTCAAATAGTTGAATAAAAAATATATCTCATATATATATTTTTTGAAAAGTGTATATAAAATTAACCATGTAATAAGTAATATAAATTTTTTTTATTTAAATTAACATGTGTTTATATGTGTGTTTTTGTATATTTATAAACTTATTTTATATGTAAAAGTTTTCTTAGTAAATAAAATTATATTTAATTTAATCTCATAAAAATCAGTTTTTAAAGTGATATTTTCACCTTACTTAAACAACAATTTTATTATATCACTAGTTTATATGGGATCTCTAATAAACTTTCTTTTTAAAATGTCTTAAAACAAGTCAATGAAGCTTGCATATTAGTTTTATTGGTTTAATAGACTTTTTGGTCTTAATTTTTGGAGTCATTTTGCAATGTTTTTCTCTAATTATTTTTTTTCTCAATTAAGTCCAAATTTTGATTAAAAACAATCAATATGATCCCTTCTGTTAAATTAGTGTTAAGGGTGTTAGAAAAGTGAAGATTTGTAACATACAATGACATGTGACATATCCAGTGGGTGACAGGTGTTGTGTCTTTTCTCTCTCTTACTTTATCTATCTTCTCTCCTCCTTTGTCTTCTTCCTCTCCTCTCTCTCCCCTTCTTCTTCACTCTCTCATTCCCTCCTCTCTCTCCCCTTCTTCTTCACCCTCCCATTCCCTCCTCTCTCTCCCCTTCTTCTTCACCCTCCCATTCCCTCCTCTCCCACTCTTCCATTCCCTCCTCTCCCACTCTCCCATTGACTGTTGAACCATCTCTCATTAAGTCCGCATCAAAAACCTCATTTGTCCACTCCTCTTTGACAATGGAGGTAACCCACTAAGGTAAATCTACTCCATTAACACCAAGACTATAGATATCAGTTTTGGAGTTGGCTTTCTTGAGCTTTGAAAGCTCGGGTGTCCGGTATCCCAATGCCCCTGCAGTAGCTATCACGTTGGAATTAGCAGCAGTTGTTATCAACCTAGAAATACCAAAATCTGCAATTTTAGCATTTGTATTCTCATCAAGTAGTGGAAGAGGAGGGAATGGGAGAGTGGGAGAGGAGGGAATGGGAGGGTGAAGAAGAAGGGGAGAGAAGATAGATAAAATAAGAGAGAGAAAAGACACAACACATGTCACCCAGTAGATATGCCACCTGTCATTGTATGTGACAAGTCTTCACTTTTCTAACCGTGTCAATATCAATTTAACAGAAGGAACCATATTGATTGTTTTTAATCAAAATTGATACTTGATTGAGAAAAAACATAATTAGAGGAAAACATTGTAAAATGACCCAAAAAATTAGGACCAAAAAGCCTATTAAACCTAGTTTTATTTCTTGTGGTAATGTCTTTTTAAAATATGTTTGACTTTTGACAGATACCTTTTAGTGTTACACTCAATGTGTTGACTTAATGATGAACTTTTTTAAACTATCTATTATTCAGAACATCATTTTGAACATACAAATTCATATGATCAATGCATCCTGAGTTTTGATTCAAAGAGATTTGCTTCTGAATCTTTCATTCCAACATTTTTTTTGTCTTCACCTGTATTTTTTTTTATTTGCACTTTGACTATATTTTTTATTGTGCCTTTATCTTACCTCTCATAAGTTTTCATCTAAAAAGATGCATGATACTTTGATCATATTAAATCTTAAACTTTAAGGTTTGTATATGAATTTTTATAACATCTTACTTTGGAGACTTGATCTTATCTTAACACATGTGTCTTGATTTTTGTCCATACTTTAAAATTTTAGTCTAATCCTTGTAACTAAGTTTCTCATGTTTGGTTAAACTGAATCCAAAATTTATTTTCATACTCAAGTAAATTATTAGAGACAACAAAACATGTTATCATTTGATATTATCAAAAGTCCTTGACATTAAAATTAATATTCACTTATGCCATGACATTTTCTAATACTAACTAAATCTCCTATTCATATTGAGAAAGATAAGAGTATTTTCATTCAACTAAATCATTTAATTTTATAGAGTGAAATAAAGTGAAATAACTCCTTTATTTTTTTAACTAACTAATATTTAAGTAAAAATACGAAAGATTAAAACAAATTCTTAAACTATAAAAAACTAAATTATATTTTATAAATTAATATGAAATCACATTTTAAGAATAAAAAAAATGAATGTATATTTCATTTTATTACGAATAGAAAAAAGACATGTCTCAATTTTAACATTATATAATTTAGCAAAGAAATATCAATTTAAGTATCTATTAAAATTAAATATTATATATAAATATATATATATATATATATATATTATAAATATTTTATTTTCTTTTCTATTGTTAGTATATTTGTTATATATATAACATTTTACAAGTGATAATTAAATTTATATGTTTATAATATCTGTAATATTTAATATATATATAATATATAATATATGATTATATTTTATTCTAAGCCTCTTCTCTAGCTTGAAAGACTATTAAATTGTACTATTTTGGACCAATATAATATTGATTTTTTTTCTAAATTTAATCTAACAAATTAAAATAAATTATGTATCTTTAAAATTTAAATCATATCAATAAAATTTAATTTAATTTTAGATATAATATTTTAGTATATAAATTATAACATGTGGATATATCTTGATAAAATATTATTATATAAAAAAACAATTCATAAACCTACCAACAAACTTGGTCAAAGTTTATTTAGGTTGAGAAATAAAGTGAGTATAACATCTTTATTATTATACACTGTTATGAAAGTATCTTCATTGGAATGCTTATGATACAAGGTTTTAATTAATTTCTTTTAATCCTATTATATTATATTATTTTTAAAATTTTATATCCATTTTTATCTTTTAATACAAATATTCTATATAATTTTATTTAATAATATATTTTTTAATATATTAATTTTTTTATATCATAAATATATTTAATTTAAACTAATAATATTTTATTATATAATTAAAATATTTTTTAAAATTTAGTATTTTACTTTTATTATCATGTCAACATATATATTTCAATACAAAAATTTTGTAAGATTCAAAGATTAAACTTATAACTTTGAATATAATTCTTAAACATAATCTAATACGAGGTGTTAATTCAATTTTTTAATTTTATCACACCACATACTTTTAAGATTTCTATATATTTTAAAATTAAATACAAATTTGAGATATATATTATTTTTTAACATAATTATTTTCAACATTTTTCACATAAAAAAATATTCATCTAAAAAATATAAATTAAAAAATAAATACAAATTTTGACTTTTTTAATATACACATTTTCAAATAAATTCCTAAGTGTTCTTATTAAGTGAATCACTATAATATCATAATTTATAAATGATTTTTTCTTTTACTCAGCTTCTTTAATCACATAATTATAACACGACCCACATCATGTTTGCTTTACTCGAAGAACATTCGAATTGCATACCTGAACTTCCTCGTGTTGGTGATAACTATGCGAGCAGGAAAGATATGGAGAAGAGTTCTACTAAGAGGAATGAATTTCACCACAATATTGTTAATTTACTTATATCAACTATTTATTTTATTTTAATTATTATATTGTTTTTAATATTTGGTGAATTATTTTTAAGTTTTTATCTAATTTAAATTAAAAATATTTAATATTATAAATTCAAAAATTAATATTTTTATTTCATGAAATATAAAAATCAATAAAATTATAAAAAACCTGTATGTAACACTAGTTTAGATTGAAAAAAAACCTATATTTCTAAATAGATAAAATAAAATAAAATAAAATAAATATTTATTAAATCAAGTTTAAATAAGACAAATATATAACTTCCAAAAGTAAATAAAATTTAAATTTTTTTAATAAAAATATCATCTTTTAAAAAGTTTGAAAATATAATTAAATAATATTACATTTTTATTTATAAAATACAAATTTTATTATATAATGCAATTTAGATAATTATATTATTTTAGTATCCTAACTAACTTTTCAATAAATTAATTTATAAACTCAAATTATAAATTAGAAATAGATAAGGTATCAATTGATTTATAATCTAAAAACTGCAACAAACTTTTTCACCTAAACCTAACTTACCAGGTAACAACCTAAAAAACTATCTACACCTTTCAAAACATTAGAGTATTCTTAAACTATACAAGATCAAAGAGTGATTAGCCGAAGGCAACAGCGAGCAATTGTTGTACTGAGGTGTTTGCGCATACGCTAGGCACAGAATCTTTGTTGGTGTGGGAGAGCTAAGAAAGATCCATAGGATGCGAAGAAACCATTATAACTCCGGCGGCAATTACCGG
Source organism: Lablab purpureus (assembly GCA_030347555.1). Lineage (NCBI taxonomy): Eukaryota > Viridiplantae > Streptophyta > Magnoliopsida > Fabales > Fabaceae > Lablab > Lablab purpureus. The sequence goes on from CM059260.1 coordinate 29,880,732, forward strand.
AATCCATGTTTAACGATGCACCAGCCTTGGGCTTCTCTCCTCGTTTACGGGATCAAGCGCGTCGAGGGCAGGTCATGGCCCGCTCCAATCACAGGTTTCTCTTTTTCTTTTCTCTTCTTTCTTAGGTTTCAATCTTTATGTATGGAACAATCACATTAACCTGCCTGTGTCCCCTGTTTTACGTTTTGATGTTCTTTATTCCTTTTGTTTGTTAAGGTCGTGTTTGGATTCATGCCGCCAGTAAAGTCCCGGATGAGTCTACAATCAAAGCAATGGAATATTTCTACAGGGAGATTTATGCGCTCAATGGCGTCACCGATATCCAATTTCCTCAACACTACCCCGTTTCTAGGCTTTTGGGTATAAATTACAGTATAATATCACAATTCACAACCTCCTCCTTCGTCAATTCACTTCATTTGAATGTTTGATACGCAGGCTGTGTTGAAGTCGTTGGCTGCTTAACACGTGATGAGCTAGCATGCTGGGAGATGGTTCCTGAAGGGGTACCATACCAATTACTATTTTTAACTTTTGTTTCCTAGTTGTGCACATTCTCTTCACTTAAGCCCAATTTTTTCTTTTTCCTTAGGTGAGGTTGGAAGCACAGACTGATTATTGCTGGCTGTGTGAACGGCCACAGGTTTGTGTGTTTTTCCACTCCCGTGCTATTCCTATGGTTATAAAATTACGTATTGTTTGTGTGTATGCTGAGCTAGTATTAAGTGTTTTTTCTGTGCTTAATTCAGAAATTGTTGATTCCATTTGAGATGCGGGGGTACCAAGGTGTTTATAACCTGGAAAGGAAGGTACTGTGATTCTAAGTTGTTGTCTTGCTTTCTGTTTTTTCTTGGAATGAAGGCTAATTTTTCTACATGTTTGAAGATTTATGACGCTGCAGTTAGAGGGCTGTCCCCAGTTAATTGTCCACTGCCAGTGAAATTTCCACTTCCAGATCCACGAGATCCATTTTCCTTGAAGCCAGGGTCCATCTCTGCGCTTAGTCCCAATTCAAAAGCAACTGAAGTGGACAAATCATCCAGTATAAGTCTGGCCATAGCTGGGGCACAGGCAGCAGCTGTTCAGTTCTCAAAGAAGGATCAGAATTCCCATAGTACTACTTCTCGGAACAATGCACCTGCTTCAATTAATGCTGATAATGAGGACACGTATATTTCAAGATCTTATAATCTACGATCAGGAGGCAGGTCCATGGAAAAGGACAATATATCATCCACCGAGTTAAATATGAAATTTGCCGATGCGACCTTGCCATCATATCATGAAAAGAAAAGTAGTGGTAATAGTGAGGGGAGCAGTAGGAAGAATCTTTCTACCGGTGCAGAAGCAGATTTGAGACAGTATCCTCAAGCACCATCTAAGGTATCTCTTTCTGGAATTGGTGTCATTGTATATGTTCCACAACTTTTTGTTTGAAAATTCAGCCCCATTTTATAGTTGTTACTATTATACAATATAATAACTAATGCAAACACAGTGGTAATAAATGCTCACGAAAAATAGAAAAGAGGGAATTTTTCATTTGGTGTAACACTCACTTTACATCAATTATATCACCCCCATTTCCCCCAAAGGGACAATACATAAATTATGCCTGATGCTGATATGACTGGTTTATGGACTGTCACTAGTATATTGCTCAAATTCATATTTAGGTATTTGTTTTGTACGGTCAATTGGACCTGGGAATCGTTCAACATTGGGGTGGGGGCAGTACTTGGTTATTATCCACAGTAGATTATCCAATGCGTAATAATTAAATCATAAGGCTGGGTTTCAACGTTTGAATTAGTAAGGATGGGTGCAAGTTTGGGACGCTGGGTCATGTCTAGCCACGAAATACCCCGAGTCCTTAGAGATGTGGTGGCTTTGTCATCTACCTCATTAAAGCCATCTTTATTGTGGCTCTGTCATTATTTATGCTAATATACACAAATCATATTTAATTTTTTAGCCCCTTCCATCTGTTTCTTGCATCATTTTGTATCTAATCTTGATTCATGTTATGGAGTAGTCAAACTGAAGCTTCTCAGTTGTGCATTCATGCATTCCTTACCTTGTTTTGTGTCTGAATGCAAAGTTGCTTAGCAATTCAAGGAATTGGGCGCATTCTCAAATGACGAATCTTCTATTATTCCTAGGTTGTAAGACATGTTTTTTCTTGAGTGAGGCTTTATTTGCACAATTACACTACGCATGTTTCCTGTTTTAACTGATGTATTGACAACAAAAAGACTGCGTATCACAAGACAAATCTGAATATGGGTCACTTTCTATGCTTACTTTTAGAAATAGAACACTAGTTTTGATAATATACTGCTGAAAGAAATACTGTAACAGATAACTAAATTATGCTTCTTCTCTTCATTATTAGATTTTTGCTGCTGCTTTGAAAAGCCTGAAGCAATAATCGTGGAAGGAGTCTGACCAATTGGAGTCTGGATGTGAATTTGTATCATAAGGAAGTGTAACTTCTGAAGCTGAACTAAAGCCTGAAAGTGGTTGCGCTCATGATTGTGTTTTGATATTAGAGTCTCTAAACTATTATAATTTTATGTTATTTCTTGGTGTCGGAGTGATTGAGAGCGTAGGTTCATGTACATTTTGTAGTACAAGATGGTAGTCTGTAGGTAATGAGGTGATGGATTGCAGCCAACACGGAGATTTGTGCTGCATGATGTTAGAAATGTATCTTTGTTTTACATCCATCTAGAACATAATGGCATCTTCGATATCCATCTACGTATACAACAGTACAAAGGCTGTTCAAAATATCCAGTAACTTGTGCCCAAACCTTATATTAACTAAAACAAATCAGATGGCAGATAAAATCAGACACAATGGCCAATATTTTTGAACCAGATTATTTTTGTTTCTCTTTAAAAAACTCTGATCAAAACCATATTTAACAGCTTGGACTCACCATTGACAATCGAATGCTCTTTATTCTTTCCTTTAATCTCCTAATCCCCATTTGTGCAGTGTAACTGTAATACGCAAGCCTTAATAATCATTAATCTACTATTGGGCTTTCACTCTCATTCAAACATTAAGTACAGAACACTCACAATTCCCTGTTTGATGAACCTTCATCCCTTTGCTTGTGATAACCTACTCTCTTAGTTAAGTTTTCTGTAATTCCAAATTATTTACTTTAGTTTGCATTTGATTTGGAATCTTAAACACATCATAGCTTCACACCGTAATGAGATTTGTTGGTAAATTCCTCTTGTTATTATTGTGTTGTCATTCTCTTATTTGATTTTATGTTCATGTTTTGATATTATGACTTCCTCCTCAAGAAGGGTATGATAATTTTTGTGAAGCACTGCATATTATCAATTACCAATTTCAATCAAAGCCGAGTTGTAAATGGATGGCATAGGCTGAGACTGTGGCACGTTGTTTGACACTCCTGCATACCCCTGCACACAGTGCGTTTGATGAAAAACTTGATTGCCTCTGCATTGGACTGGGTGTCATAGCATGTAGCTTGTTTGTGTACATTCAATGTCCATTTTTATTTTTAGAAGTTGTTTACTGCTGCTTCTTTATTTAAGTACCTGCCTTTGTTATATACTGTCTACTTAAAATCTTAAATCATAAATTTTAAATTCTATTTAAAATTGTGAATGTGATTATTTCTTATTTAAAATCTTAAACTATAAACCTTAAATTCTATTTAAAATTGATAATGTGATTATTTTCATTATTTATTCGACTTGTTCATTGTACTTGTTTATTTGGGTAGTTTATTTGATTTGATTGACTTTGATATTTTAAAATTAATAAAAGGGATTACTTAAGCTGTAATGATGAGGTAATCATATATAAAATTTCGCATAATATTTATATATTTTTTAAAATAAAATAATATTTTAAATCTTTTTAATCATGAATACTTTTTTGTCGGATATCTCATTTAAGTACTCAGTCCAAATCTGGATTCTGATATCACTTATTGGGTCGGTCGAAAAAAAAAAACGTTGAGAGAAATAATATCAAATGAGTCATGAATCAATCTATATAAGGGAATTGACATTACTTTTTACTTAAAACTTTTAAATAAGATTTATAAGTCTTCTTTCTTATATATTATTTAATACAATACAGTTATTTTTCATCAATGTTAAATTTCAACTCATACTCACATCATATCATCTTTCTATCTTAATATTTTGATGGATATAAAATATTTTTGTATAAGAATACAAATATTGTTAATCAAAATTTTATTGTGATAAATAAGTAAATATAATTAACACTTAGTGATAACATGTAAAATATCAATAGTTTATAAAAAAAAAAAATGTTAGATATGGATAGAATAAAAGCCTTATATTTTCATTTTTTTAACCTATATCCTTTCGCTTCTTATGAAAAAGTTTGTTTTGATGTTTTTTTTTTAAATTTTTATTTTGATCCTTTAATAACACCTTTACTCTCAGTTTCAGAGTTTTTTGTTTTATGTATTTCTCTTCTTAAAATTGATAATTGTGTACTTACTCAAATCTTAAGGAGGAAATTCCAAGTGAATCACAACATTTTTTTACCATATTCACTCATTTTTAAGAGTAATAACAATTTTATTTATGCTATAAAGTTGACATTCATGCCATGACATCTACCATATTTGGTTGTACTATATTTTACTATAATAATATTTTTTTAAAAAGTGTATCTCTTATTTATTGAGATAATATAAGTGATATATAAATAACTCATAATTTAGTTTTTTTTAAATCGATATTAATTAACACAAGTGATAACTATTTCTGTTCTTTAATCAAGTAATTTAGGAATAGTGTGATTTTAGAGATTCTTGATGATGTTTAACTCTCTCTTTTCATTAGAAGTGGTTATTGATAAATGATGTAACCAAAAACTAAAACAAAAATTTATATATGTGTACGGACTAGAATTAGTGTTTTTTAAGATTAAAAGTTGCAGGAACTAAACAAAATTATATATACTAGAATAAAAGTGATATATAGAAATATATTTAATTATTTGTCGATAAAGAATACTCAATAATTAAAAATAAACATTAACTATCTATAATTTAAGAATGTAATGAAGAGTAAAGACGAATAATCGATGTAAAATCAAATTCAGATGACTATTGTAATTTTTCGATAACGATAGACGCAATCATAGTTTTAATTATGAAAATAATTTATTTACCCGTTACTAATGATCAAAACAGTCACAATCAATCTAAAAGAAATTTAAATAAAAAGTATAGTTTTAAGTGAGATGCACTTCTCTAAATTAGGTATACTGAGTTATAGTATGAAACATTATTGATGTTAATTAATTTTATTTTTTTCATATAATTTTACCTTTATTTATCAGTAACCTATATTGTACTGTAATTCTTAAATTTTTCAAAATATATCACTTTTGTTTTAGCCTTTATAAATAAATTATTTTTTAATCAATCTTGAAAATCATTTTTATTATAACTTTTGATTTTAGTTCATAATGTTGATTGGACAATTTTGATAACTTACATTTGATTATGTAATTAGCGTGTAAGGAAAAAATTAACTATAAAAATAAGGATAAATTAAAATTTAGGATAAATTAAAATTCCTCTTTTAACAGCTAAATTGATAGTGGTTTATTTTTGCATAGAGAGTCATCTGATTTAATTACTTTAGAGATAACACTATCTATCATGACCTCCAACTACAAGAGATAATTTTCAAATCCAATTTTTTTATTTGCATTTGAGCATGGATTTTCCTTTATCATTAATTCGACATCAAATTGTTCTCTCACCTTATCCCTTTGAACCTTACGTTTTTTCTGTGTTATTCAACTCCTTATATTAGGCGCGAGCTTTATTAAGAACTCTTTACATATCTTGAGTTATTTTAAGGATAAAGTTGTGATGATTAAATTCGAGAATGAAAAATACTTTAAATATAATAATTAAATTTTAGATATTTAGCGTATTGAAACATAAGTTTTTATTGTGTCTCAAGTTTTATCTGATTTAAATGTTATTCTAAATCATTTGTATGCACCTTTATCAAAATCATTTTTAATCTTAATTAAAATAATCTTTTATTTCCCTTAAATTATCAACAATTTTAATATTATTTATCCCCTTTTCACTTTCTAATTCAAAATTTTATTATTGTTTAAAATTTTGGTAGGACAAATTAGATTTAGTTTTCTTTTAATGTAAATCTTCCTTTTAATGACAGATGTAATTAGAGTCCTGAATGGATGGTGATTGAAGATATTTGGAGTGATGCATAATATTAGGTGCTGATGATAAATATAACATCAATTTAATAAAGGTATATGATTTTATTGTTGTTTAATTATGTAGACAAGATTTCAAGTAATGAAAAGTTAGAAAAAATTTACACAAGACTTTTGAAAGTAGATATACATCTAATGTTCTTGATCATATATGTATTATCTCATCCTAACTATAAAAAATCCTTGATCCAATTTTAAAATAGTCAGGTATTAGTCTCTAGTGAGATGTATGTATTATAGATAAAATTTTTTAAAAAATATTTCATATTTATTTAGAATATGTTATATGTCTAAATATAATTGTTATTAATTGAATTATTATTATAATGTTGATTTAATTGTAAAAATTATGATAAATAGTATATTTTTTATGTATTATGTTAGTTGATCATAATTATCAGGTGAATGTATATAAAAATAAATTCTATCACAAATAGTAATGAAAGCAAACAAATATAATATGTGATTTTTGAAGATATATAATCTTGTTGCTGTATTTATATATTAAAATTGCATAATGTATAAAATTAAAATATAATACTGTCTTTGTTTTAGTTTGTAATTTGTATATAATAAACTTTATTTGAACATAGTTATAATAAATAAATATTTATAATTGAAAATCATAATAAGTAATCTTAAATATATATAAGTGATATTTTAAGTTTATAATAAATAATTGAATTAAATTTAAATATAGAAGTAGTTAAAGTAGAATATATAGATAAGAATGATAAAGTGATAATTATAAATGATTTGAAAAAGATAGTTTTGACTAATCAGTGCAATAACGTGTGAAATGTACTTTCCAATAAAAGAAGAGAGATTATAGATGAATTTTGCAAGATTCATGATCTATGAACAAAAAAGGTAGTGATTAATAATTGGATAAACAAATATGATCGACAAGTATGTTGTAAAAGATGATTATGGTTTGACAAAAAGAGATGAAACAAACCAACTCTCTCGCCGACCTACGCTACAGAATCTATCTAGACTTTGTCTTTGTGTTAAGATCGACAAAGCATATTTTATCAAACTTTATTTTAAGCATAATGTGTGTGTAAAAAAAAGCAAACAATTTCTTAAATTAATTTTTCAATGATTTTTTTACGGATGTTTGCAGTCACTTTAAAAATAATATCAATTTGTTTATCTTCTATCAGTATGCCAAAATTATAAGGTCAAATTGATAAAAAAATATAAAAAATTGATTATGTATATATCGATTAATCTTTAAACTGAACAAAATTATTTATCATATAAAAATATAAATATAATTTACACATTTTACAAACTTAATTAGAAAATTATTACATTAAAAGTAAAAAAAAAAAAGAATGATTATGTTATTATATGAGAACAAAGTTCTTCTATTATATTGAAAACTTACTTAAATTTTTTAATTGAAGAATTATATATACAAAATATATTGGATATATTTAATTGAATGAATTTTTTTAATTAAATTTGTTTATTTTAAAATAACATAAATGGTATTTTTCGTAACAGTTTACGAAGTAAAATATACTAATTATATATATATATATATATAAATGTTAAAATGATGATATTATAAAATATATGTATTTTTATTTTAAAAAATACTAATTGCATATAGTTAAAAAATGATGATATTATAAAAAAATTATTGCATATGTTTTCATGACAGTATAAGAATACTAATATAATAACATCACGTGTTTAAAGTCTACTCATACAAACACAACCCAGATCACAATTTAGCATGGACTATTTTATGTTTGTTTTTAGCATCGGTTGCAGGAATTGCACGAAACATTACATGTCATTTTTTTAAGATATAGCTGTTAAAAAACAATATGCATTGTACAGATTATCCTTTTACGAAAGAAATAAGAAAAAAGTAACCAATTATCACAAGCTCCATTGGTTCTTTTTTTCTTGCTTATTAGGGTTTTCCAAGAACTATGGAAGCTGGAATTAATGTTCAGACAGTGTGAGAAGTTCTTCCAAATAATCTGCTCCCAGATCTTCCAAAACCACAATATTTTCCATTCCAATATGTCTGTGATTCTTTCTCTTCCCGCACTCCACCCTCCTCTTCATGAAGTTTCTCTTTTTCAGTTCCAGAACGGGAGACAGCCCTCTCTGGAACCTGAAGTCCATGTTGTGAAGCGATTGCAGAACGAGTTGAGGAGGGAAATTGAGAACAGCGTTGTCGCCACGCGTTGTTATTGCAGCTTGGTCGTAAGCCAAAGCAGCATCCTCCGCAGTGTCGAAGGTTCCCAACCAAACCCTCGCTCCGTTCCTCGTAGAGTCCCTTATCTCCGCCGCGTAGTTGCCTCGTCCGCGCCTTCGAACCCCTCTGTAGGAAACCTTATGTTTCTCTTCATAACGAGGTATAGACGGTGTTTCTTCGTAGGAATGAAGAAGCACTTCCTGGGAGCCATTTTCACAAGAGGGAAGAAGAGATTGGTAATGATGTGATGGGAATATAGAAGAGTGATCGAAAGGGTACTCGAAGTTGGCGCATGGAGTGAAGAAAAGGGTATCCATTGAGATTATTTTTATTGGATATATTTTGCTTAGGGTTGATCTAGTTTTGTTCTGGAATTGTTGGAGGGATCAAACAGCATAGAGTGTTTATATAACCATTCTCAAGGATTAAAATAATAAAAAAGTTTTAGCCAATCAGAGTATGTTTCTTACACTAGTGAGAGGAAAACAATATATAATTATAATAGATTAGACAATATGACGTCAAGAGATATTACACAAAAGAAAAATGTTAGATTTAAAGTATGAGCTGAAATAGTTTAAAAACAGTGAGTTCAAATGGGTGTACAAATAAAGGAATTGATCAACGTATAACAATGGATAAATAGAAAGAAGTACTAATTAATTGAATTAAAATTTTGGATGAAAAATAATATTCCTTTATGTTAAAATTATAAGAAGTATTTAACTAGAAGTATTTATAAATGAATTAATTTTTTAATAAAATTGTAAATTGATTGAGATTAGAATTTTAATAATTTTGAAATTATTTCTAAATAATTTAAAATCAGAACTACTAATTATTTAAAAAAAATATTCAATTAAAATTTTTAATTTTCACCAAATTGTAAATTACTATATTCAAATTTTATTTTAAAATTTCAATCAAAATTTTTAATTTCTACTAAATTGTAAATTATAAATGACTATACTTAAATTTTATTTTCAAAATTTCAATCAAAATTTTCAATTCTCACGCAAATAGAAATACTGAATTAAAATTAGTTGCTACTGTAACTTTAATACAAAAATTAAAACATGATATTAGTATATGATGGTAAAAGATGAAGAGTCAGACTAATAAAAAGAAATTAATTTTTATTTTCTGATATTTAATTTCTCTTTCTATTATTTAATGTTAATACAAATAATAATAATATGATTAATAGGAATATATAAGAAAAAAAAATAAAGTTGTTGGAATTCTAAAACGTCTTATATTATATGAAACAAAATTTTCTTTAAAATATGTCTTATAATTTAAAACAGAAGATATTTTTTATGATTTTTTTTATGTGTGGCTGGTTGATGAAGATCTATCTTCTATTTTATCTCCTTGAATTACTAAAAAAAATTAAAGATATTTCATTATATTGATAGAAGATGAATTATTGGAGTCTTTATTTAGTTTTAGAGTGAGATTATAACATTTATGTAAATGCTTTTTAAACTCAAGTTTTTGGTAACTTGAAAAGAGATGGTAAAGCAAGTGTGCATGCGTAGTTGTTATAGCATGCACAATCTGGAGATCTTCGTTTGCAGAGATAAAACCATGCACTTTTGTACATTTACTAGCTCACTACACGATGTTTAATCCAGTTATCTGTTTACTATGTTTTTTTTCATACATATTAAATATACTTTGACCTATTTAATGTGTATTAAGATAAGAGATAGAAAAATAGATGAGGTAAAAAAAGCCACGACATCTTTTCTTGTTTGAATTTAATAAGAATATTTGTCTACATGTGAGGAGAGTTTGGCAAGTCAAAAGGCAAAGTAAGTTGACTATAACTTTAAAAAGTTAATTGAATGTGAAAGATAATTATTTTAAAATAAATATAATCAATCACAAATTAAAATTCGAGTTATGACTGTTAAATTTATGTCATTTTCACTAACTAGTTTTATTAAACATTCCTAATTCAATTAACTAGTTCATTATCAATTTTCAATTGAATTATCCATCAATTTTAACAAATACATCCTAAAACAGTATTTAATAACTTGCAAACAGCACATCCTTTCAAAACATTTTATATAAGATATTTATAATTATCAATCCATTAAGTATTTAAAAATAATGATGTTTCTTAATAATAACCCACTATAAAAAATTTATTAAATATTAACTAATTTAGAGAAAAAAAAATAATTAGTCAGTTTTTATTATAATATAAACTATTTTTTATGACTATTGATTTTATAAAGTATAAGAACAAAATAGATCTAAAGTTTGTTCTAGGAACAAAATTCAATTTTAATAAATAGTTCAAAAATTAAAAACATATTTAACTTATTAAATTTTAATCTTTATAAACATCATAAGCAAAATTTATCATACTTAGATTTTTAATTTCAAAACTCACAAATATCCAACTTATCATTTAATTATAAAAGTTATATATATATATATATGTGTGTGTGTGTGTGGGGGAAGAAGGTGGGGTGTTTATGTTTCTTTTGCAATATTTTTATTATTTGTTGGTAAATTTTTCATCTCTTATATTAGTCATAAACTTTTTTACTCATACAATATAATAATTAAGTTTTATAAAATTTTAAAACATTAATACATGAAGTTATAAAAAGACTTGTTGCTAGTATTTTTAATTGTTGGTCATTAAATGATAATATTTAAATTTATACTCCATATATAAGTAAATGTGTAAGTATATATATATATATATATCTTTAAAAGTTTTATTTTATACATATCTATTTATTTTGCTGAATATTCAATATATTTATAATTAAAATTAAAATAAATAAATAGTTTCATAATTTTTTATAAATTTATATTTAATTTTAATTGAACTTGAATCTGAATAATTAATATCCATGATGATAAATTAAATGGTTAAATATAAACTATAAGAGATTAAATTTAATTTAAACCGAATTAATGAAATTAAATACCAAATCAACCTAGTTTAAAGAACGTCCCCGTCTAATCATTAGTAAGAAATTGAATATTGAAAATGGCAACCGAATCTCTCATAGCACTAGAAAAAAAAGGTAAGAGTAATACGTTTTCAAGTGTGAAGTCTTAACTTAACTAACAAAATATTAAATCTTCATCTCATTTAAATCACTTTTACTTCACAAATTAACTCAATCCTTTTACACATATTATTTTTAAATGTATAAATTGAAATAAAGAAGACATCTTCTAACTTCATTCTATTGTTGAATTGAATACTTGTATCCATATCTACTCACCTGTTACAGAGATAATCATCACAAATTCAAACGATAAAAACAAAATAAATTAACCATTAAATTTTCATATAATTCAATTCACAATTACATTGCAATCCCCCATTCCTTTCCTATTAAAGGAAAGTTATAAGCCATGTAGATATTATCCATCCATCCCAATCTATTCTCATCCCTTCTTATCTCTCCTCCATAATTTTACATATAATGAATTTATATACTAATTAATTTTATCTTATTTCATGATATTATTTCCAACATATTAATTATTTAATTACAGTTTCATTTTAATGGCTATTTTTTTTATTTTAGCTCTTATTTAATTGTCGATTAATTAAGTTTTAGTGTAATCCAGAAAAGAAGTTCGAGGGCGACAATAATGACATGGCAGGATGAAATTAGCACTTTAGACGTCAGATTTGAAAGACTGTTATAATTAAGAAACCAAATAGAAGGGTTTGTGAAAATGCCAAGTCTAAAAATAGAAAAAAATCCCAGTTTAATTAAGAACTAAAAACAATTAGCACCATACAATATTATAATTTAGTCTACTAATTATAAGTAATTTCTTTCGCTATAGTAATATAAAATTTTCAATTAATATTTATTTTTTATAGATCTACAATAATATATCTTTCAATCTCGTCTTATATGTTTCTTTTACGTGTATGTGAAGAGAAAATAACAAATTATAATTTTTAAAGTTGTTTATAATCACACGACTGTCTAAAAGAGTTAAATAATTTTGAAAAAATCATATAACTTTTATATTTTGATATTATCAATTCATAAACGATCATATAATTTGTATATATAATTTGATATTGTGTTGAAAAAGATTTAAAATAGGTTGGAGGTATATATTATTTGGTGTCGTAATAAAATTGTTAATACTGTAATTAGAAGATGGAAAGAAAAAGTGGATAAGATATTTGATGGTATAGTTATTTCTGGTGAAAAAGAGAGTTAAGAAAGAGGAAGATTGAAGGAGCAGAAAAAAATCTTAGGAATTGGCATCAGATATTGAGATAAGGTAAGAGAAGCAATTTCATCTGCACTCTGCTATCTGCATTCTGCACTCTACAAACACTCTGCAACATGCTCTCACTCTCCCCTTCTGTCACTGCAAACACTCTGACCCTCAAACCCAATGATCCCAATAATCTCTTTCTCATAACTTCTCCATCCTTCACCAACCGTCGCCATTCCGTCAAACCCATATCTGCCATAATCAATCCTTCTTCCTTCAAGAGGTCCCAGCCGCCGCAGCAGCAAGTCTACCAACCCTTCCACCCCCCGCCGGAACCCCTTCCTTCGCAATACCGCACCCTCGACATCGCCGGCCGCATCGACATCCTCGCCAACCGCCTCGGCCTCTGGTACCAGTACGCGCCCCTCATCACCTCCCTCATCCGCGAAGGCTTCTCCCCTCCCACCATCGAGGAAACCACTGGCATCTCGGGCGTGGAGCAGAACCGCCTCATCGTCGCCGCGCAGGTCCGCGACTCCCTCGTCCAGTCCAACGCCGACCCAGACATCCTCGACGCCTTCGAGACCAGCGGCGCCGAGATACTCTACGAGATCCGCCTTCTCAGCGCCTCGCAGCGCCTCGATGCCGCGCGTTTCCTTGTCGAAAATCGCTGCGACGGGAAGGCCGCTCAGGAGCTGGCGCGCTCGATGAAGGATTTCCCAAGCAGACGCGGGGATAAGGGGTGGGAGAGGTTCGATTACACTCTCCCCGGAGATTGTCTCTCTTTCATGTACTACCGGCAGAGTAGGGAGCATAGGAACCCGTCGGAGCAGAGGAGATGGGCGCTGGAGCAGGCGCTGCGCGTGGCGGAGACGGAGAGGGCGAGGAACGCGGTGTTGGAGGAGTTGGAGGGGAATGGTAAGGAGGAGGATAAGGTGGAGGATGGGGAAACTGCGGCGCGTGTTCCGGTGGTGAGGTTGAGGATTGGGGAGGTAGCGGAGGCGAGTTCGGTGGTGGTGTTACCTGTTTGCGCGGCGGATGAGAGGGAGGTGTCGGAGGCGCCGTTTGAGTGCAGGAGTGAGGGGGAGTTTGGGGTGGTGGTGGCGGAGAAGGGGTGGGGGAGGTGGGTGGTTTTGCCTGCGTGGGACCCTGTGGTGGGTTTGGGAAAAGGGGGTGTTGTTGTGTCGTTTGCGGATGCGAGGGTTTTGCCGTGGAAGGCTAATAGGTGGTACAAGGAGGAGGCTATATTGGTGGTGGCTGACAGGAGTAGGAGAGAAGTGGGTGCTGATGATGGGTTTTATCTTGTGAATGGTTATGGCGATGGTGGGGGTTTGAAGGTTGAGAGGGGTTTCACATTGAAGGAAAAGGGTTTCACTCTCAGTTTAGGAACTGTGTTGTTGGTTGTTAGACCGCCCAAAGAAGAAGATGATGATCAATTGAGTGACGAAGATTGGGAATGAATTGACGAAGAATATATATATATGTTTTTCTCAATTCATCAATTGCAACTTCAACTCAGCTTCAACCCCTTCCCTCTTTTTTGTGTCATCCAAAATAAGGTTCTATTCATTTGGGATACTTAATAGAATTACTTAATCGTTTTTTCCCTCTTTTCTACATTATCTTCGTGTGGTTAATACAGTGAGTGGTTTCTTTTAAATCTTTGATTGTGTTCTATGTTTTTTTCTGGAACAGGTAACAAATGTGTGTCGGGTGATAGTAAGATATAATCATCTAGAAAAGGATGTAGCTATATCCTGTTACCAATTTTTGCATAATGGCGATAACTATAGAGTGCATAACTATTTAACTTCAATCTGTCATGCAGTTTTATGAGTAAGTTATATGAATTATCCATACCAAAGTAGAGGTGGTGAAGTTGTATCAGATGTGGTGTTTGGAACACTACCAACTGTAATGAAAATATTGGTATTTTTAAGTTGTGTTTGTTGAAAATTTTCATGTTAATGTAAATAAAGATGACACTGTGTGTTACCAACAACATAAAACTTTATGGTTGAGAGACACTCCACAATTCATACATGGGAAGTTAGCTTAATAGGGAAGATGGCCCCTCACATCTATCGGTGGGATGCCTCGCAAGCTTTCGAATTGAACTTACGAAATTGAATTGAATCATAGGTTACCACCAGAGAAGGCAAGACCAGAGGGCCTAGTTACTTCTAATTCATAAATCATTAACCAATATACTATAATTTAAAAAAACTTAATTACTTATAAATTTATATTTTGGATACTTTTTAAATAGAGAATACCTTTATATTTTTCAATTAAGATATGTTCAGTTTAATTTTATAATTGATTAAAATGATATTAGTCTATAATTTTACAATCTTAAAATAAAATATCATAAATTTTGATAATAATAAAAATAAAATTTCAAAACTTGTAATTATTTTTTATAAAAAAAATAAAAGTTAAATCAAGCATCATTTTATTTTTATTATTATTCAAGTTCACCATGATATACTTAAAATTACAAAATCAAATAATTTCAACATTTTAATTGACAATATAATTAAACAACGAAATTCAATTAAAATTATAAACATTTTATATACTTAATAAAATAAAATGTTTAAGAAAAATTCAATTAAAAATATTTAAATTTATTAAAAGAATTTAAAATTAAGTTATTTTTATTTTTGATATGGAGATAGATTATTACATAAATATATATACCATTTCTCTCTAGTCTCACGGAATCAAATCCCATTCAGACAGTTCTAGTGTATAGATGCCCGAGCACACTATGCATGTTTTGAACAAATCACTAGCTTATATCTGCATTAATAAAAGGGCATTTGGGCATTGATAGGCATTCACCCAAGTTAGGTACCGCCTATCAACACACTTCAAAATATAATTTAAATATAAAAATGAAAAAAAATAAGAAGAAGGTGTTGCATGGGTGTAAATAGTTTTTTTTTTCTAAATAAAAAGGGTAAAGAAATCACATTTTCTGAAGTTACTACCAAATAGTTTTGTGGATTTTATGTAAGGAAAACATGTCTGAGACCTCCTTAAGTTACAACACTCAATGAAATGACGAGGACGCATCCTCTTTCTCTCTTCAAACAATTTTGCAGTTACCAACATCCTCTATTACTTTCATTGACCTCAGAATAATATTTAACCAAGCCATTGTTGGGCACGACGGTCTCCGCTAGCTCCAACAGAATGCCTAATGCTAATCTTTTCATTAGCATATTTTTGTTGAAGCCATTCAAAAGCATTTACATCAAGTTTTCCATTAACTGACTTCCCTTGCTTCCTACGAGTTTGTTGCTCCCGTATTGAAGCCCACAATTTCCCAACGGCATCCCTCTGACTAGCTGTAAATCTCGCCACATTATCAGAGGCATGTTTCACTAAAATATCAATCACGGTTTGACACCTGGATGGAGAAAGGATAACAAACAATGTTATATAACGTGCGTAAAAGACATATTCCAATAGGAAACAGTACCAGCACTTACCAGGGTGTTTTATAACGCCGGGCAGCAATCTCTAAACAAGTTATCAAGGCTTCTCTTTGTGACTTGATGAATCTCTTGGTTTCTTCCTCGTCCTCCCTTATTTCCGCAGCTGCCTCATTCTTTGCCTTTAATTTTTCACCTTTCTTCGTGGAATTAGGAATCAGAGCATCAAGTCCAAAAGGGTCAGCTTCCTTCCCATCATTATCATTATCTGTGGCAGATGTTTTACCACCTTCATCTGCTATAACCGTGCTATCTTTCAGAGACTTTGCTTCCTCTGCATCCTCCTCCTCTGTTGCAACAGGAAGACTAGATATAGTTTCCTTGATTTTCCCAGCTGCTTTAGAAAACTGTTAAGAAAGTAGGAAACAAATCATGAGTAACAAAGAAATAATCTTTATGGATCCAAGTATTATAGGTAAATAGAATAAGATTTATAAAAAACAACAATACAATTTTTTTCACTACAAATAATTTGACACATCAATAGCCCCTGTCAAAAATATACAAAGTCAAAGGATTAGCTAGCAGTGTGCCATGCCGGGTAATTCAACAGTTCACTTAAATGAATAACATTGCTATTTGCAACCAAGACAAACTCCCACTACCCAAAAATCAAAATTGTTTGTCCCTCGAGTCAGTGAATGTGTGCCAACATGGAAGAGGAGACACAAGTCACGCACCAGTACACTCTCACGCTCCATTATGTATCTATCACATAGTAAGGAAAGGGCGAATGCTGATGATGCCTGTATTGGAAATGACTATGCTGATCAATCGGTTATCTACTTGACAATCAATGTTATCATTACTCCAAAAGATTTTCCTTTCCAATCTATTTTTACTCCAGCCAGTAAAACCAAATACTCAAAATACTATGCTGAGACACTTGGATCCATCTTTGGTCACAAAGCATGCAGATGAAAAACTAATGAATTGATATTTGAAATGGCAACTTCAATGATACTTACATTAAAGTAATGAAAACCGTACATGAATATTATGAAATTATGAACAAATAAAAGAATACTTTTCATTTTGTGATGATTGGAACAGCATTACATGTCCAAACCAATTGCACATCATTCCAATATGCTTCTCATTGTCTCAAATAGGAACAAAGTTGTTGTCACCAAGTTTAACATAGAATCAATGAGAATCATACCACAAAGCTGTCATCTGTGTATAAATCATTTGCCACCACAGCATTAATTGTCCATGTTTCCAGTTGATTCTTTTGCTTCTTATTGAGGTGCTGAAATTAAAGGATGCATCGAAGTCAAAAAACCTTTCACACACCCTCCCCGAGAAAAAAATAATTGCTGACAATGAATTATGAATATCTGTAACAAAAAGGCAATCTTACTTCTTCGGTGTTTTGAGCTGCTGAGAACAGACAATGGTAATCTGCCCGAACTGAAGGATCTGTACAAGTTATGGATGATGACATTGCAGCTTCTAATATAGCAAAAAAATAATCACTAATTTCAGACTTTACACTTCCTGCCTGAATGAGCTGTACAGCAAGCTTTGCAGCCTTGCTAAACTTTGTAGGGTTCTTGATGTGCGAGGATATCTTTTGCATGGCATCAATAACCTGTGCTTCAGAAGCATCCGTCATGGTTTTGAATTTCAAGCTTTTCTTAGGCGCTGTAGCTGAAATTACAATAGATAATTCAGAATTTAAAAAAAAATTACATTTAAAACAGGGAAGCAAATATAAAAACAATAACTGCATATTATAGCAGCATTCTTAAAACCAGGAGGAAATTAAACTAAATAATTATCCTCTTTGTTTTGTTAAGTAAAATCAAGGGGGAGGGCAGGGAAAGGCAGGGAAAAGTTTCCGTCTCAGAAAACACTTTCAAAGAGGAACTTACATTTACCTCACCCCAAAGAAAGAGACAAGTGAGGGCTCGAATTTGCAATCTGACAGATTTCTATTTGTTTAGGAACAACAAGGCAAGTTCAAAGAGTTATCGCATTTGGTAAAACAATATACGAAACTCCTGTATCACGATATAATCAACATAAGTTCTCATTAACAACAACATAGCTTTACCCCACTACATATTAAAGACTGAAATTGCTGAAGTTGACAGTGCGAAAAGAAAAATTAGAGAATTCCAAGATAACGGATTTTGAAGTCCCAATTGAATGATAAATGTGCATTTTACCCATTCTTCTAACTACGAAGCATATACACATTTTCCCCACGCGGCCATGTTGTCAATTCAATGTGGGAAGAGCACGGAACGTAAACGGAGTTGAATAAAAACGCGCCCCGTAAATTAGTTTCAGAGATGAAGCATAAAAGAAGAGACGAAAGAAAGAATGGAAAACCTGTCCACGTAACTTAGGGTTCAGGCGAGAAAGAAAAAAATAAACACTATACAAGTTAAATGGAATTAACAGTTGGAATTGGAGAAACCCTAGGGTTGTAGTTATTGAAATAGGAAGAGTAGATTGAAAAGAAAAGTCAGATTAAGAGGAAAAGAAGAAGTTGACCTTGGGTGTCGGGTTGAGTAGGGTTGGGGCGCTTGAGGGCACTTTTGAGGATGGGCTTTGGAGGCGGAATTGCAGAGGATTGCTTGAGGGCACTTTTGAGGATTGGCTTTGGTGCCGGAACTGCGGAGGATTCCGTGCTGTCATCGTTCTTGGTAGCAACATCAATTTGTTGCGGTTGAAGTTGATGATGATGATGATGTTGTTGTTGAGGAATAACAGTGTTTGATGAAGGAGGTGGCAATCCTTCAAACAGATCGTCTGCCATTACAATTTCTGTTTTCTCTCTCCTTCGCCTTCCAGAACTCTTCATTTCAGGAACTCAAAATATATTAAGAGGCTGCTTATACCTCGTTTTTGCTGTTGTTAACCGACACAGTTCTGCTTTCCCTGTGAAATACTTGTTAGATTCAATTACATATAAAAACTTTCCAAATCAATATTTTGATAAAATAACAAATTTATCCAATAATATTAATATTTCGTATTTCAATAATAGGAATATCCCATTGTTTATACGTTTGCAAGACTTCATCGATTAAGAGTTTGATTCAAATAACTATGGAAAATAAATTATTTGAATAACTAATTATATATGTATATTTGTTGCTAAGACCTTTTAAAATAATTAATTTTATTTGGATATGATAAAAAGAGTAATTTTTGCATAAAAAGCAAGTACTAAACTAAAAGGAAATTTTAAAAAATAATTATAAATTTTAAGTTCATGACACTTGTGCTGGTCATCTATTGAATTTTTTATATTTTAATCTCTTAATTTTAATTAAATGTAAATTTATTTAATTTTTAGTTTTGAAAATATTTATCATCACATTTACGATTAAATATATAGGTATAGATAACTTCAAAACTAAATTAACAGATATTTTAATTCATTAAAATGTATAAAATAAAATAAAACCTATAAACAAAAAGATTAAAAATATATTGAATAGTTTGACAAACTTGTTATTCTTTCAATCTTGTAAAAAAGTCACTTTGTGAAAATTTCTTACAAAGTAAAAAGCTAAAGTTTAATTTTATGGAAACTCCCGAATTCATCACTAAACTACCACGAATGAAAGATCATTATTATAACTCTTATTGTTTAAGAGACTGATCATATCTCCTTCTTTCCGTTGTGATTTACTAATTGTATATAAATCACACTTCCATATGGTTTGGAACAATGTCCTCTGATTTTAAAAATTCTATTTTATTCTCAATCTTAATATGTCTTTCATCAATCACCCATTAATGGAACAAATTATAATAGCTTCAAATATTTGAAAAATTATTATTTAAATGAAAAACACATATTTTCTAATATTTTTATTTTGAATATTAATTTTAATTTTGTAAGTTATTACACAAAATATTATACATATCATTCTCAATCAACTCAACTCATTCATATTAATTTATTACTAAACTAAAAATAAGTAACTTCATGACTAACATTATAGTGAGTTAGAAAATATACAAATTCATTTTTAATTTATGAATTAAATGAGTTATTGTATTAACTTATATTTTTTTATTTTAAAATAAAAATTATATATACAATAATTATTTTTCATTTTTTTATTTTTTATTTTCTATTAAAAATATTAAAGTCATAAATTGTAAAATTTAGAACATTTTTTCTTTTAAAACATTATTTTTGTTTTAAAAAAATTAAAAATATAATTTATAATATAAGTGAGTTAATGAACTTACTTAATGGTTAAATGAGTTAAACTTATTTTGACTCATAATAAAAAGTAATTCTCTTATCCAATCCAATTTGAATCCATGGTGAACTAGGTTTACTTGTGAATTGGAATCCATTTTAACATGTCTACTAAATGTTTCTGATTAGTAAATTGTTAAAAGATAACATTTTTAAAATGAAAATTTTAAATGAGATTAGATATAATTAAAAGTTAAAGAAGTTAAATTTAAAAAATAAAGTTGAAGTCTCAAATTATAAATTTTGTAGATATAGAAATCAAATTTATAATTAAGCTTGGAAAAAATGTGTTAGTAAATTTTTATTTGTTTTTATCTATTAAATGAGACTGTGTGCTTACTTAAACATTCTTTTATTTTGTAGATATAGAAATCAAATTTATAATTAAGCTTGGAAAAAATGTGTTAGTAAACTTTTATTTGTTTTTATCTGTTAAATGAGATTGCGTGCTTACTTAAATACTCTTTTATTTTCTTATTGATTATTAGATATTTTTTGGTAATCGTTTTATCTATTGGTGATATTCAATTGATATTGCACATTCTATTGATGATGGTGATTAGTTCTTTGAATTTTATTTGAAGCAAGTATAACTTTGGAGATTTATGAAAAAATTATAATTTTAGTAGATACCTTTTTGTAAAAATATAGTATTCTTTAAAATAAAACAAGTTTTTAAACAAATAAATGACAGATATTTTCCATTACTAATATCTTTTTATAGACTTGTTTTAGATATTATCTGGTTGCAGCTAGTATAAGAGATTTTATCCAATAAACACATCTTCAAATGATCCCAGCAACCAATGTAATTAAGAGAAAACGAAGATAAGACACGTGAGTTATGAATTGTTGGGAATTTTGAATAATTTGAAGTTGGTATTTATTGTGTATGTACGATGACGAAAAGAAGAAGAAGAAAAAAAATCATTGAATTTCATTTGATTGGCACAGAGGAAGTCACATGGGAGCACAAGACACGAGAAGCATAGTTTTCTTTGGAAATAGGTATTCTGTTTCTTTGGTATGCCTCTCATACCTAAAAGAAGTGCCAGCTTAAGGTTTGGTGAACAACTTCCAAGACACAAGGATTTTTGTCCTTTGGAAGCACACAAATAACCAAATTTTATGACAAATTCTTAGGGCTCCACGACAATGTTTTCAAAAACAAACCAAACACTCATCTCATGCTTATTCTCTTCAATCTTAGAAGCACGATTGAATTGTCATAACTTGAAAGTATCGATTTATGATTGCTTTATAATTTTATTGTAATGAGTTCAATAGATTGATGATGTAAAAGGTTTTGCTTATATTCGGTAGCATAATTATCTTCATACTACTTGAATATTTTCTTTTGACTGAAACCATAATAATGCAGGTTATAGTTTCACAGTCATACCAGTCGTGGTTTCCTCATAGAATTCATGAATACTGAATTGAAGTTGGATTTTCATTGGCTGAAATTCAAGTAATTTCCACTTTAACCTAATTTTCTCGAAGGAACCAGGAACTGGAATTTGGATATATATATTTATTCAACAAAGGGGAAATGAGATTCCGAAGCAATCGATGGTTGGAAAAGACTACACAACCTTTCTCTCTCGATCTCTATTGAAAGTAAGGCTTATCAGATAATGGAAGAAGTGTGCATATCATTCTTCAAATTGATTGGTTAATAAATCATAAATGTAGAAAAAATAAACTTGGAAGTTTTGAGTTTCAAACGGTTTAAATTTAAACGAAAACGAAAGGAAGAACATCAAAACAAGTGTAACCCTTATCAACTCCTCAAGTGGCTATCTTTGTCTACATTGAATCCTTGATGTGAAAGAAATAAGATATTTTAAGTTGAATTATCAAAAGTCGTACAATGATGGCGTCGGCATTCATCATTTACTAACACAATTCCAACATATATTTTTATAAAAAATAATGTCTTTTTTTTAAACTAATATAAAAATAGAAAAGAAAAAATTAATATAAACTAAATAATATATTTGTAACAATAACATTGGTTAGAATTTAAAATAAAATAGGATGTAATTTGAATTTGAAGATTGAAGATTCCTAATATTAATAAAAATCGTTAAATTTATAGATAGCAACACACTATTAATAATAAAAAAATTAAATTTTAAAAAATCTCATAAATTATGAATGAATATAGTATTTAAAAAAAAGGTTAATTGAAAAATGGACCTTAATTATGGTTTGTTGTTATTTTCTTTTCTTATTATTTGTTGGGGATGAATCTGAATTTTTATATAGCATGTTATAAATTTTATATCTTTATGTAATAACTATTCTAATGAATTTTTGGAGGGTAAAGGACCTCTGCTTTAAGTTGTGGATTCTTGTGAGAGATGAGTACGTAAAAAAGTTATTTATAATGTAATTGCCAAAAAACTCTCTAACATTCTAATTAATTATTTGTAGTGTATTTTAAAAACTCTCTAACGCTTAAAGTCAATAAAAAGTAAACGAGATATTAATACTATAAAAGGAAATATGAATCGAGAGATAGATATTATTCCTTTTCGTAATATTTTTATACAGGACTTTAACATTCAAATAATGGGATAAAAATGATTACGATAACAAAAAATATTAAAAATGATAACAAAACTGTTATTTGGTTATATATTATAACTAAGTCATAAAAAATTAAGATATATTTTTAAAGATAAATATATCAATATACTATTATGAGAGATTGTGTTACATAAATATACCAATAAATTATATAATAACTAAGTTATAAGAGATTACAATATTTTTTAAGATAAGTATACCAATACACTTGATATAATAATTGATTGATGAAAATTGAAGTATCTGGGATAAAATACAGCCTCTATTAAAGTCAATATGTAAACACTTGATGTAGTCATATTAAGTAATATAAAAATGTTGTTTCTTAATTTTTGAAATAGTGACAGTGATCCATAGAAAAAGACAAGTATAAGCATTGTGGGAAGATTGGATTCATGAATTGGAATGCAAACAAGAGGCAATGATTAGAATGAAATAAAAAATAATAAAGACTAAAATATTAAGCAAAGTAGAAATTAAAAGTTTAAAAGGGTAACAGAAGGAGATAATGTATATATTTGATGGTTGAAGAGAGAGAAGAGAAGATGTATAATTGGTTAAAAAAAAGGAAGAAAGAAAATGAAAGTATTTGATGCAATATTGCATAGGTTTGAAATGGGAAAGAAAAGGCATGTGAGAGAAGAAAGCAGAAGAGAAGTAGAATGGAGGAGAATAAAAAGATGGTGGAGTAAATTGAATAATATACATATATAATCATCCACATATGAAACGACAGAGAGAGAGAGAGAGAGAGAGAGAGAGAGAGAGAGAGAGAGAGAGAGAGAGAGAGAGAGAGAGACGCAAATGAAGCAAAGAATCGCACTGGCACCCAAATTACTAGCAACAACGAAAAGATGGTGGGGTGCTCTCTATTATCTCTTTCTTTCCACCTATGGCCTCTTTTTTCGTTTTTCTTCACCCAACTTCCTCACCCAATACACCTTTACATTCTTATTCTAATTCTCCTCAAATCCTGATCTTCTTAAAACCCCAACCCAACCAAACCAAACCACACACTATTATTCACCCTTCCACAACTCAAACTCTAGTCTACGCTGTAACTTAAAATAACATTATATTAATTACATCCAAACCATTAGTCAAAGACAAAACCAACAAATATTAAATAAAAACCGCAATATTCCTATTATATTTAAAAAATATTAACTTTCTAATATGCATATTATTATTTTGCGGTGATTAAAAGTAGGGTAACTTAAGGCTTTGATTGAGCAGGAGGAAGAGAGGAGAAGGCAAAAATGGTCAAACATGTAACTCAAGCTGTG
Organism: Lablab purpureus; assembly: GCA_030347555.1. Taxonomy (NCBI): domain Eukaryota; kingdom Viridiplantae; phylum Streptophyta; class Magnoliopsida; order Fabales; family Fabaceae; genus Lablab; species Lablab purpureus. The sequence goes on from CM059260.1 coordinate 29,905,096, forward strand.
GTGTGTGTTGTACTGTATGAATTGGTGATGAGTGAATGGAAAGTAGAAGTAGTTTTCTTCTCCATCTGTCTCTCTCGTATATATCAATATTGTCGGGAAGTGAGCAAGTTCGTGCACCCCACCTTCTCTCCCACCCCACACATATATAAATATTATATCTATATATATAATATACAAAACCCTAATCACACCTCATTCTTCACCTTCTTCTCCCTTCTCCTTTTTTTTTTCACTCAACCAAAAACATCACTCCTGCTCATTTCTCCCATCTATATATATAATTCATTCTCTTGTTACTTCAGTTTAGGTCGGTTCACCTTTCTATTATTTTTCTTGGTTCAAGTTATGGCCAACCGGTGGTGGACCGGCTCTGTGGGTCTAGAGAACTCGGGTGACTCCATGAGAAAACCGGATCTGGGGTTTTCCATGAACGAGAGTGCGGTCACTGGGAACCACGCGGGGGAAGAAGAAGAGGACAAAGAAAACAGCGACGAGCCCAAAGAGGGAGCTATTGACGTGGCCAACACGCGCCGCCCTAGGGGTCGTCCACCAGGCTCCAAGAACAAGCCCAAACCGCCGATATTCGTCACCCGTGACAGCCCTAACGCGCTCCGAAGCCACGTCATGGAGATAGCCAGCGGCGCAGACATCGCCGACTGCGTGGTCCAGTTCGCGCGGAGGCGCCAGCGCGGCGTGTCCATTCTCAGCGGCAGCGGGGCTGTCGTCAACGTCACTCTCCGCCAGCCCGCGGCGCCTGGCGCCGTTATGGCTCTCCACGGCCGCTTCGACATCCTCTCCCTCACCGGCTCGTTTCTCCCCGGACCGTCCCCGCCTGGTGCCACCGGTCTCACCATCTATCTTGCGGGAGGCCAGGGACAGATCGTGGGCGGCGGGGTGGTGGGTCCGCTGGTGGCGGCGGGTCCAGTTTTGATAATGGCGGCTACGTTTTCCAATGCAACGTACGAGAGATTGCCCTTGGAGGAGGATGATCAGGAGCAGGGCGGTGGCGGCGGGTCTCCACCGGGGATGGGAGGCGGTCCCGGCGAAGCGTCGTCATCAATTTCAGTGTATAATAATAATGTTCCTCCGAGTTTGGGTCTTCCGAATGGACAACAGGTGAACCATGAGGCATATTCTTCTCCTTGGGGTCATGCTCCTCATGCCAGACCTCCTTACTAGAGATGAACATGGAAGTTGGCGTAGAAATCAACACTGTATTACTGTTTAGAAGGATCATGATATCTATCACATATGAAGTTTCCTTAGTTCAGTGAGTTAATTAATTTGCTTCAGACTTTATTTAAATATAATTATAACAATAATATTAATAATAATACTATAATATCTGTATTTCTGGATATTTAATTTCCTGCAACCGCTTCCTATCCAACTTGTCTCACTTTAATAAGCAACGTACCTGGGACAGTGAGTGACCATGGCGTTGCTTCTTTCTGTAATCTAATTTCTTGGGTTTTACCTTAGTCACTTTTTCACTCCACCTATGTCTGCTTCTATTTCCTTCCTCACATGAAACACTACACTACAATAGACCGCTGAAAACAATGTTAAATATATTTTAATTTAATTATAGTTCATGCAATTTTGACCCATAATATATCCAAAGAAAAGTAAACTCAAGGACAGGCAACTCGCTATTTCTTTCATCTTTGCTGATCAATCGTATTACTAATAATATTATTTATGAATGACAACTCCATCAAGTGTTCAGTGTCCAGATATTATTTTCCTTTGTCTTAATTTAATTTCCTGAGAAAGTGTATATCACCTAAGAAACTGTTTTTTCTTTCCACCAAATCTTGAACCAGCTATAGTATATCCAAATGAACTATATGTGTAAATAACACAGCGCTTCAGACATGGGACAACCCATGTAGATTTCTTAATATTATTTGTCCTCGTGCTAATCGATTGCTTGAATATATCGAAGCTAATCATTGGTATTATTTGTTAATTAAACTTTATTCACATAAACAGCACCCTTAATATAATTTGCCAAAATATTTGTTCACATTATATGATTGAAACTTACATTAACAATTGCATCAGTATCAAAATATATTATATACAAATGAAAAATGTGACGCATTGGACTTGCTTCTATTGACATACTCGTGCAATTGTACTGGTTTTCCTTCTATAGCTATACACAAGACTAGAAAGAGCTGTTTGCAGTTTAGTTGTGGGACTCAGTTTGTTCTCGGTGAGTCCCTTGCTGTTATCAGCATTTGATATGTTTTTTGTCAGATCATGACATTTTCCAATTTCTTCAAGCTCTTTCCTTCCTCTGTCGTTGACTGCCTTGCAATTTTGTCTTTTGCCCTAACGATTCTACATTTATTTATCTTTTATTCAAAATTTTCTGCATGTTTACAGCAATTCAACAAAAAATAGTCTGATACAAAAAAATAAACAAACTTAAGGGGAAAAAGAGAAGTGAATGTCTAAGCAAGAAATAAAAAGGAGAATGTGGCGAATGACTCATCATATCATCCTTTTAGTAATTAGAACTGTATTCCAATTTATAACATAGGTAAATATTAGAAATATATTTATTAAAATCATTTTTACTTAAGATTTTCACCATTCATGGTTTTATTTCTGTAGAATATATAGTAACTAATTTTTTTATCTTAAATTTGAACAAAATAATTTTACTTATTTTGTGAATGAGTTATTTGAGTTTATGATATTGTTTGAATATCATTTAAACTTATTTCCATGATATTGTAATTTTTATATTAAGAAATATATTTAAATTTGAAATAACATATTAAAATTTAAAATTAAACTAAAACTGAGTTAAAATTTAAAATATGAAAGTCATGTGACTTAACCAGAATGAAAGTATCTCTTCTCTTATGAAATTATATATTTATTGACTTACTTAAATGTTTGAAAGTATCTCTTATAATGCTTATAGGGTAGGGATAAATGTTTCAGGAGGATGTTTTTTTAAGCACATAAAATATCTTACAAGTGTTTTTGGCAGGAGTGTTATTATATTTATGTGTGAGAAGTATTGTCCTATATTTTTTTAGCTACAATTTATGTTTCTCTATGTATAGTAAAAGAATTGGAGTGTCCTACGCATTATGTTCTAATATATTTATTCGATAGAAAAAAAAAAAATATTTGATTAAACCCGTAGTTTATATATAAAAGTTTAAGTCAAATATTAGCTTATTTATATGTAAGTTTATTGATCAATTAAATGTTTTAAATGTAAAATTTAAATAATGTAGTAACAAAGTACTTGAATGTTTCAAGTCATGCAATTTGTTGCTTAATAGTTAAATCTGAACCCGACTTTTTGTATGATAAAAATTGATTGATTGTGTTTTATCCTATTATAAGAAAAATCAAGGGTAGGAACTTTACTGTGTTTACACAAGGGAATGTGTATAAATATTATATTTGTCATAAATATTTTTTTTTTGTTTTTTGACGACTAAATATTTTTTCTAAAATATATAAATGAATAAGTTAGATATACATACATAAATTCTTTTATTAAAAAAGTTATATGAATTAATTCACTTTTAATAAATTTTTAACAAATTAGAAATGAAAAATTACATAATATATATTATGAATTTTTTGTTCAATAATTTAATTATAAAGTATTATAGTGATTAATTTATTAACTTTTATACTAGTTTTTAAATCTCACGTAATGATAATTTATTGTTGGTTATATTTTAAATATTGTGAAAAGATTTTTATTTTGTAAATTAGTTTGGTAATCCATTTTCCAATAAAGATGAGGAAGAAGGTGAGGGAGAAAGTGGCGTGGCGCTGTATTAAGGAGAAGATGAGGATGATCAATGATGGCACGAAGAAGAATATCAATGCAATATGAAATGAAATATTTTTTTTATCCTATAAACAATTATTATGATAGTTAAATTAACTGTTATTGAATATTTTCGACCATTTGTTACAATTGAACTTAAAATTTATATAATGTAACTCTAGATAGCATTTCCCAATCTAAGGTTTAGCGCTTAACGAATTGTGTTTACAAGGGGGTGTGTGTTTGAACCTGAACTTGCCATTTGTGGAAAAAAAAAGTTTAAAATCTTAATCTGACAAACTACACGTACGAGGGTTGGAATTTCTTCTGCGCAAAAGTTTGCCATTTTGATTTAAATAATATTTTTTTTGTTCATTGTAAAAGAATTATGATTTCTTAATCTATAAACATTTGTGCGACCCAAATCCCTGTGTTGTCTGCGTAATGAAAGTCCAAATATTTATTTCGGTGATAGCGATTATGATTGAACCTCCGACGTCATCTCAATAATTAATGTAGTAGGTTTCAATAAATCACAATTAACTAAATTATGCACACGAACAAGGAAGGAATTCAAATGAATCTCTACAAAAGGAAAAGACGAGGTTGTAAATATTTGGATGTGGTTTTTTTAGTAGTGTAAAATAAATCCTACAATTTTTAGATATATGTCATCAGTTGCAAAGGCAAAGAGCATGTTGTTTCCATCTTCTTTAAAGATCAATTTAATCATTGAAATGCCAATAGTTACATTAATGATGACAGACAACACTAATTGTATTCATCAATATCATTGTTTTTTTTTATCGTAGGAAATAATAACACATACAAAGACATCATTATTCAGTAGGAATCGAAATTAAATTTTGTTACGGAAAACTAATGCACGCATTCTATTATATTGAATTTCGTCTATTTCAAAACCATGAAAAAAGAAGACGAATTAGATTAATGAAATATTATTGTTATAATAATAATTATTATTATTATTATTATTATTTTATTTGACTTTTATAATTGTCTCAGAACAGTGGTTTTCTTTATTTATTTGGGGGAAGATCTTAAAATTAACAGAGGGAGCATCTAAAAGTTTCCAATCTTTTTAAAACACTCCCAAAATGGGACATTGCATATGTGACAGGAATGCAGTTAGACCGACAAAATTGGCAAGTGGATGGTGAATCTAATCCAAAATTTCAGTATTATGCAAGGTTTTCCTTTAGTATATAAATCTATGAAATTAGTCATACTGTATAAAGATGCTACTTTCTCCTTTGATGCTGACTCTTGGGGTAAACATATTCACTAGCAGACACACGCTGTGCAGAAAGAGTAGTTAAAGTTACACATAATCACTTTTACATTTATGCTTCAGGGCAAGTTAAAATCATGTTATTAGGATTTTGTGCCATCTAATTGACCTCTTAGTTCTTCTCCTTCTTCCTACATACTTATCATTCAAATCAAAGCCAATGCCACATCAAACAAGTTCCTGTCAAGAAAATCTCAAAGTTCCAATTTATCAGAAGCTGTTTGAAAATTAGCTATTGCAGACTTAACAAATCGCTTTAGAACAAAAGCTCACCAAGAAACTTCCTCATATTGATGATATATTAGGTATGCATTATATGCACGGGACACAACAGTCTGTGTTTTTCCCCAGATGTGCCTACTGATACCATTGCTAGCGTGGCGGCTAACTAAAGTCAAAACAAAAAACTAGTGATATATATAAATCGAGCATGTATGCATGCATGTATAATTATATTTTAGTCATTGTAAATTTGTCTTGGAAAAATGAGGTAATTAAAGAGGAGATCTTCAGGTGCTTGATTTGGAAGGGTTTTTCTTCACTCAAGGGATCCTAGAGTACCCAACATGGAGGATCCAATTCACAAGGCATCACGTGTCAATGTTCATGAAACCCTAATATATTATTCATGTGCTTACTCATTCTTGCAACATTCTAAGGGTAAAGTATGCAGATATGCCTTGCTGGAGCCCATTTAGGTCTGACGATACAATATTCAAATTGCTTAAAGTAACGATAACACTTCAATAAAGACTTGCCAACCAATGCTTTATCCCTTTTTTTCCTCCAATTTGTTGCTCATTTCAGGTGGAATTTCGCCAGCAGGATCTCATCAAGTACTATGATGATATGTGAAATTCTACAAACCAAACTAATTACTACCACTTTAATAGGAATTCATTGAACAAACATTTTTAACCATTTTATATAGCACAAGTTGCATGTTTATATAACATAAAAATATTGATAGTGCTTCATAATCATGATTGATTAATGGGAGCTATTCACCATCAATTGAAAATTGACTGAATGTCCGTAGTTCATTGTCAAAGTACTCGATATACTACTTTTACTTCTTTTCTTTTTTTTATTCACAACGTGAAGTAGCCGTGAAGTACACGGCTAGCTAGCTGGATTAGTAGGACTGTCATTTAAATTCAAATAATTTGTAAACACTTGAACTAGTTACATCTTTCATTTAACTTTTAACTGTTGACAAATTGATATAATAATTAGATCGGTTGACATTTTAACTTCTACCAAGGAGAATTAGAATATAGAGTTACGAGTAGTTATATAAAAAAAATTATGACTAAAATAATCAACTCGTAGACTTTATATATATATTATTCAATTTATTTATTTATATTTAACGTACAACTTAAATTTATATTTAAATTTTTAATAAATTGATTTTTGAACTTATTTAATATGAAAAATAGATATTATATTAGTTTTTAGAAACGATGTAATATCTACTTTTAACATTAGTTTAAAGGTTAATCAATATAAAAAAAATTAAAATAGGATATCAAGACGTTTTTATCCTCTTCAACTTTTACTTTTTTTTAGTGTTATATTGTAAATTATATGTTTTCTTTGTTTTTTTTATTATGATAATTCTATTCTTTCTCTTTTATTTATCTTTCCTTTTTCTAGTGAATTTTTTTTCTGGGATTTTTTCTTCTATCAACACACTCTTTCTGATATCTTCAACCATGTTCTATCACCAACCATTATCTTCCCCCAACGTCTCCATTTGTTTGTCTCTCACCACTTTTTCTTCTATAATGAGATTTTTGCTTAGCCTCAATGAATTTCGAGTCTAAGACTTAAATATGATTCACGCTACAGAATTTGGAATTGAGTGATTCCAAAATGAGGTGAAAGATTATGATTTGACTTGCATTTTAGATCCTGGATCATTATAGAAGGCTTCCTAAAAATAAACTTATGATTAAATGGAATTTGACAATTATATACGAAAAATTTGCAAGATGACATTTTTAGCAATAAATCCTAAAAAAATTACAGAACTAGAAAAATAGAAAGTGACCTGTGATATTGTAATTAGACAAAAAAGAATATCAAGGTAGGCCCACAAACAACAAGGTTTGATAAACCTTGAGCATTACCACAACAATTACATAATTCTTCATGAGATTAAATGGTTTATAGAAAAATCTTAGCAGAGAATTTGCTCTTACTTCAATAGAAATTTAAAATATTTTATCTATTTCATTCTTTCTTAAATGATTTATATAATTTAGTTTCTTGCATAATACAATATATATAGCAAGCAATATGTCTTAGTGATTAAGTGAGACATAGTTAAGCTTGAGATCTTATGTTCAAATCTTGTTTAAAAGTTTTTTTTAAATGTAGTGTTGTTTTCATTCTAAAATGAACATTAGCTTGATGTTTTATGAGCATAAAATCAAATTTTAGTGTTTTAGTGAAACTTGTTTTCATGTGAATTTTATTATATTTATAGTTTTTTTAACGTTAGCTAATTTCCATAATTTTCATGTATTTAAATTTAATAAAATAAATTTTATATATTAAATAAATAAATAGTTTAAATTCCATAATCAAAACGTTAATTATTTTAAAATAATTACATTGACACAAATTAAAAGGTAAACAAAATGAATTTTATAAAAATAAAGGTTAACTGAAACTCATAAATAGAATAAAAAGTAAAAGTATAATTTAACTTATTTTTATAATTATCACTTTAAAATTATTGATAATTGCTTTTTAGTTGGAAGTGAAACTTTTTACAAGGATAATCTATAAAAAAAGGTACACTCTTGAGTATTTAAAAAATTTACAAAGTTTAATAAAAAAAAATGAAGTATAATGTTTGAATAAAGGAAAACGAAAAGAAGAGATAAAAAGTTAAAATTTCTTTTCATTTATTTGGTAAAATGATAAAAAAAATCGAGTATAAAAAATAATAAATAAGTTGCTTAATTTATATACCTTTTTATGAGAAGAATTAGTTTGAGAAAATAATAAGAGAAAAAATTGGTTGTATGAATCTCTCATAACATAATATGCTTTCACTTTCCCCTCCAAATAATTCATACTTTTCCTCTGCATTTCTTTTACTATCCAGCCATATCCTTCCTTATTTTTATATATAACTGAATAACAATGAAATTATATATAGCTTCTCATTTCATTTCTCGAAATTAATCATGCATCACATCGTTAAATCTTTCACTGTCATATCACCAGAATTTTTAGTGATCAAATTAACTATTATTAAAAATATTTCAGAAAAACCCAAAAAGTAATGATGCTTATCTCTTTGTTTGATATTGATCATTATTTTAAACAAAAACACGTACTATGATATGACAGGAGCCTTTCTTTCTCACATTCGTGTCTTCATCCACTATGATGTATCAAGTAATTACGTTAAGATTCATGGGTTAAAATTATTTAAAAGGAATATTATACTTCATATGTTAGTTTTTAAGTCTCGTTTAAAATTATTTTTTGAAAAAAAATTAAGAAATATAATAAAATCCTTACTACGATAAAATATTTATAAAATTAAAATTTCTTGTTTTAATTTATTATTTCTTACATCACAATAAATGCGTATGAATAAATAAATTGAAAATTAGATAAAAGTATTGAAAAATATAAAAAAAAATAATTAATGTCATTTTCATCTTTAAAATGGTTATATAAAAAAAATTCTGTATAAATCCCACCACTTAATTTTTTCCCTTCCGGTAAGATTTGAAAAGAAATCATGGCTTGTAACTAACAGTAAGAATCAGTACAATGGGTCGATTATATGTTTTTAAAGTGTCATTTCTATATATACTTAATTACAAAATATTCATAAATCATAAATCATAATTATGGGTGGTCGCAAATTGATTGAGTAATTTTTAATTTTTCTATTCTAAAATTTGTGACATCATGCAGAAATAGAAGCAATAGTATTCAAATAACTAAAATATCATAACTATAATATACTTATATATATATTATTAGAAAAATTATGTCTTCAAAAATAAAACACCATAAAATAAACTTCTGCATATATAATACATTAATATTAGGAAGTACATTTCCCTCCGGACATAGAAGAATATATATTAAATATCACAAAATACAACAATAAATAGTGATAAGTTAATCTAGTAAAAAAAATATACTTCAATCATTAAGCATATATTTATATAACTAAAAAAATATTTAAATAAAAACTAATAAATGGTATATCTAAGATTTATCATAAATTACTTAGTCTAGGTCTTCATTATTATTAGGATGTCATGAAATATTTCTTATAAAAAATTAAATATACACATATTATTATAAATTAAGTATATTTTTTTTAATTTCTAATCACATGAAGTCTTATTATAAGACTAGATAATGTCACATTTTAAGTATTTCTATATTATTCATTAAGTAATATAAAAGTTGAAATATATAAATATTGATTGTTATTTTATTTGTGAGTACTTTTAAATGCATCTTTTCATGTTTATTTATGTTAAAATTAAAACGTCGTTTTTATTATTATTTTTAATTATTTTATTGACAAATTAAAAATTATTAAAATTGTTCTTGAACTTAAAAATATCAAAATAAAATATATTTAAGATATTTCATACATCTTTCATATAATATAATTGATATTATAATATATTATAGATATTTTTTTTTCTTCTTTTAATAAATTTAGTAGTATGTTTGTCATTATATATATTATTTTATTTTCTCATTTAATTTTAATAAATTATTTTTTCTCTTTCTTTTTCAAAAATTAGTTTGATTTTATTTAAATATTTTTTTATATTCAAACCAAACAGTCTATTAAATATATTTTTAATTAAAAACAAAACCAACGTCACAAACACATCTAGTATTTGTATTAAAATTACTAAAAAATAATTATATACTAAACTGTAAAATAATTAATTTTATTCTTGTGAATATAAATTTTATCTAACAATAATTAAATTATTAATAGAAATATCATAAATATTTTTGTTAGTATAAAAAGGTCAGTGTTATTAGTGATACATATACAGCAATTAATACATATGTATATACTATATAACTAATTGTTAATTTAACTTCCGTGAAATAAAAATTTTATATCAATATAAACAGTTTTAACAATTAAGAACTTATTTCGTGGTTAGTATATGATAATGTGGTGAGAGTATTGCAAAACCTAGCTAGCTCATAATATTCTAGTTAATTAGAGCCAATAATTTACACCAATGGCGTGTATCATGAGGAAATTACTTAATCTAGAGAACCCTATGATGGTTTGACATTAGGGTAGTAACTACTTTTAATGCATTAAAAGTGGAGCAATACAACCTAAGAACTTGATAATCATTGGATTAAGCTAAACTTTAATGTTGCTGAAGACAGAGACAATCATTTCAGGGAAGTGCATGCTGAGAGTAAGAGCAACTTCAAACAATTTATGATTCATTTTATAAAGCCAGCATCCACTTCTTTCATTCACTCAAGTTTTAAACTTTTCTGTTAATTAACACAAATCTTAATTGGTTTTCAGTGAATGATTCATACCTACTTCCAGGGTTGTATCCCAATCAATTGATAAATATAAAAACGCTCACTACTATAATTTTTTTTATATTTTATGATTTTTTTTACAAATATTCCATAAGACTTTACAAAATTATATAAAAATCTGCAAAAAAAACTTATTCTTACAATTTGTTATAAAAAAAGTCACACAAAATATGAAATATAAAAATTCTACTCGTACAACAAAACCTTAAATATTTCAGTTTTTTTTAAAGAAGTTTATTGCAAAAACATATAAAAGAGAGGTAAGAACGGAGGACCAAAAATCATATTACAAATATTATAAAATTTATTATATAAATAATATAACTAAATTTGGAATAAATTAGATTCAGAGTAATTATTACTAATTAACATTCAATCCAGCAACAATTTGCTTACGAGGTTCTTAAAGTAAAAAAAAAAAAGTATTTGTAATTGTCAAGAAAATCCAATCAATGATAATTTATTAATAGATGTGAATACAAGTTGAATGTATAGAAGAATTAAGGTATGAGGAGATGAAAATCCAGAGAGTAAATAGGTGTAAGATGGAAAGATGTTAAACATGAGTTCATCATCGATTAAACATTGTTAAAAAAAGTTATCCAGTTTAATGGTTGATGATTATCAAAAACAAACATTTTGCTGAGACAAATTATAATGCCGAGAATTAGAAATAACAAATATCAAATCAAGAATCATACTTTTGGTTATTACAATTTATACTTTTCTTTATCTTTTCTGCTTTCTTAGTGATAATTTCTCATTATTTATTTTCTTCATTTTATCCTTTCTTGGTTTTTCTTTCTTTAATTTATTTCTTCTGCTATTTATTTCTCTTTTTAATTTATTAAATTCTTCATTTTTCATCTTGCTTTACTTCATTAAGCTTATTTTATTTATTTGTGTGAAGAGTTTATTTTTTACCAGCATGGTTAACTTTTTCTTCTTTTTGTGAATTTATTATTTATAGTTTATGATTTTTAATTCGCTTTAACTTTATTATTTTTTAAAGAAAAATAAATTGACTTTATAATATCATATTTAAAAACATTAATAATCTTAAGTATTATTTTATTATAAAAGTTATGAATGAAATATTTATTATTATATTTGTAAAATGTCAAATATGTACCGTCAATATAGTTAATATAGTTATACTGATAAATGAGCAAAAACTTAATATTGAAAATCTTTAAGGTTGCTTCTCTAAACAAAAGAAACCTATAAATAAATATATGATTGATTTAATAATTTTGTATCGATAAAACAGTTATACAGTTTCATCATTTGAGCAATTCACATTATAACTTTTTTACTCATAAAAGCAAGATTTCTTTACATATTTAAGAATTGGAAAAATAACTTTAAATTCTAATGATGATATATTGCAGTATTGAAAAAAATGGTCTAAATTCTTTAGATATTATGTACCAAAATACTAAGTTAAGTAATGCAGATATCAGAAACTAAACATGAAATGATTAACTTAAATGGAGGTGTTTATTGCTTAATGAGAGAGAAAACAATGAAGAAAGCTACAATTTATTCAAGAAGCATACTCATGCATGGAATGCTAAGCCCTTGAGAAGTAATAGTAAAACGTAGATGAAAGTGATAGGGGTAGAAAGAATAGGCACAAGAGGAGGAAGCAAGTATGTAATCACATCTACCCTATGGCCCTAGATTCACATGCCATATAGCCCCTGTCAAGAATATTTTTTATTTAGGGCTCTTACCATGTTGCTTCTTGTGATTTGTGGATCAACTGCCATCTGACTATTTCATCTGATAGATTCAGTTATCCCATGTGATGCCAGTTAGCACTTTCCTCCATAGTCAAACATTACTTACCCAATTAAAACCAACCTTATCCTTAAAGGTGGTTGAAAGAAGGATAGTTGGACACTAAAGGAAGCCAATCCTCCCAAGTAACAGACCTTTTCCCTGAACTAATTAACACCTGCAGCACCTGCTCTGCAATTTGAACCACACGAATGAACCCTGGTCTATGTTCAAAAGAGGCAAAGGAAGGAAGAATGACCACCCTTGCATGGTTTCAACATATAGTGAAACATGAAAAATTGGATGAATTTTTACTGAATGGCATTGGCAATAGAAGTTTGTACGTTGCTGCTCCTAATTGTTCAATATCCAAGGCCAAGTTTCTGATTTGGGCAAGTACTGAATGTTGTGTGTAAGGCTGCAATTTCACCAAACCATATCCCCAGTTGTAAAGTCCGATGATCTTCTTTTATCAGCATAATTTTACATGAAGAGTAGAGCCTTAGATAGATGAGCTTTCAACTGTTGCAAAAATAAACCACACTCTCTTAGCATCACATATTTGACAACATTGCCATAAATTAATAGTGTTCTTACGGAAGGAGGTTGAAGAGATCTTCTACTATGGAGAATAATGACTCTTCGACACCGATGTGTTTATTATGCGGAAATATTGATAGACCGATGGATGATTTATCTAAAAAAATATTTGATGTTCAATTTATAAAAATACAAAATACAAAATAAATAATGAGAAATAAAAAGAAATGAATACTTTTTAAAATATGAATATATATTTATAAACTTGTATGAACTTTAAATTTAAATTTTATAAATTACTATGAAGTTTAAGATTTAAATTTTATCAATCGAATTGATTAATTTAGTAAATATAAAGAATTTATTGTATTAAACTTAACCATAATCAAATTGATAATTTCTAATCATAACTACCGACCTGTTATAATATTATATATCATAATTCATATCTATTAGGATACGAGAAATACAAGTAGACTTAAAAAACATAGTCATATTATCAATCTCATATATATATATATATGCATAAAATGTGCAAGAAAATATTATAAACTTATTGTCTTAAAATTAGAGAGAATTGTAATTTACACGGCTAATCAATTCTCACATTCGAGTTTGACGCGAAGTGGCAATGATTTTTAGCGTGAACAAGGTCATTGGAATTAACAGGCGCATAACATCGCTGGCGGAATGGCAAGTTCATTTAAGCTATTGACACAAGACATCTTATGAGGTATAGAGATAAGGAACGATTCTTTAATTACCTTGGAATTATTTACCGCATCACACACAGGTCATTGTGTCGGACTTCATTTTGAATTGAAAATGCTACACAAATTTATACATATACTAGTCTTGTTTTATTAGTCGATTATAGTCGTGTTTTCGTAGAGAGACTGCCTGTAAATCTTCTGAGCTTACGAAATTTTGGCATCAGATTTGATGCCCTCGTTTATTCTAGGAAGATCCTCTTTAAAAGCTCACAATTCACTACCAGAAAACAAAGAGGCTTACAGTGTTATGTCAAATAACTTTCGGTTTTTGTCGGAGTCTTTCTTCCTACACCTCCAAAAATATATGACATACCCAAAATTGTCTTTGTAAAATTTTTTCGGACTGTGAAATCCGATAATAACTTTTAGATTGCATAATCCGAAAGTTATTTGTAAGAAAAACATTATCTTTGAAATTGTAGAATTCAGAAATCAAGTTTTTGAAAAATTATCTTTCGAATTATAGAATCTGGAAATCAGATTCAAAATAGACTTTCACATTGAACAATTCAAAAGTTATTTGTGTCAGAAAAATTTTCCTTTTCGAATTATACCGAAAGTCATGTTTCTGAATATAGAATCCGAAAATTTATTTAAATGATTTTCATATTATACAATCCAAAAAATAATTTTTCAAAAATTTCACTTTTAAATTCTATAATTCAGATGACAATTTTTTTTTAATACAAATGATTTTCAAATTTTAGAATCCAGAAAGTCATTTTGCACATAAACAATTTTGATACTTTTAAATTTTTTTAGGGGGGCGTAGGAAGAAATAGGAAGAAACATGAAAATACAAGAAGAAACACTTTTTTTTGTCAATGCTTAGTGGACTGGTTACTAAGCCGCAAAATGGTCCACAATTCTTTGAGCATCAGGGGTTTCTTAGAAAAAACCTTCATTTAAAAATACTAAATTATAAACTAAACTAACTTATATATGAAATGAAAATTGAACTTTAGGAAATCTAACACAGAAGAACTTAGACAAATTAATTGTGTAAATTAATTTTAACTCAGGAAAAGACTTATTTTAATTTTTTTTTCATTTTCTAAAAGTTTATCTGTATAAACCTAAGCCTAAGAGGCTCCATACATGCTCCATGGAACTTCTAAAAATTGTCACATTAAAATAGCAATTATTCTTTTGTAATTTGGTGCCTAGCTAGCATAATTTTTCTCATTCAAACAACAAATGTAAACAATTCACAAATAGATAAATCTAAACTGCAGCCATGAGATCAATATTTGCTTTTCCAAAAAGAATCATTTCAGATTTTCCAGCGCACCAAAATTTAGGAGAGAAAATAAAGGACTACATAGACATCAGAATTCTTTTCTACCTGTTTCTGTTTTATACTCTTCGGCGTAGCAGGAAGTAACCAATGATAAACTTGAATAAGTGCACATTTTCATCCGACTTCACACGGCATACGAAGGGAGGTTATTCATAATTCAGTGCAGGCTTCTGGAACTTCCCGTGAACCCACACTCTTTGCATGCACTTCCCTTTCTGGCGATTTATAGACTTAACACAACAGTAATCAAGCTCAAGCTGCAGTGTTTATAACATACAAGCAGAATATATTATGTCAGAAACATTCCACACATTGAGACCCCCAAAATTTTACAGCAAGGCTGACGACAGATGGAAGGTTCTGTACCATGAACAAACACTATAACAGTCAACAGATTCTAAACTCAATCCACACATATAAGAAAGATTAAACTCTAGCAGGAACACAAGTCAACTAATGTTTCTGTTAAAGTATAATTACAAAACAATGAGTTATGCCAAAAGTTCTTGTATCCCAATAAAATGAGAAAAGTACCTCAGTGAAGCCCGCACCCAAAAATAGGTTCCGGACGGCATCCAAACAAAAGAAATATGATCGTGTTCCATCTGATCGCATGTATTCCCTGAATCCCACTCGCTTGTCTGGCTCAAATCGAAGCATGGTCATATCATAGAGGCCTGATAATTGTAGTTCAGTCATTTCCAGTACATTAGGTTTCTAAAGATCGACAGACATAGAGGACTACATAAAGCTAAAGATTGTCCTAAAAGCTCCAGACAGAACAAGTTTGCTAGTTTGTTTATTACCATAGTCCCTAAAAAAAACCATGCCTCCTGGCTTCAAAACAGAAAAGCATTCCTTGACAGACTTTGGCATCCTTTCAAGCGGTACTGCTGATAGAGTGAAGACCTGACATGACACATCAAAATAACCCAAAATGAGAGGTCATTAATTTTCACTTACAAATATTCAAACGAGTCTATGATATATTCAATATATTAGAGATAAAGTTGTCTGTGCGTGCCAAAGAATCTAGATCGATTAAACTTCACTAAAGGCTAAACAATAATAAACAAGTCTTAAAAAGTTAAAGTATACACTAAACCAACTGAAAAATAAGAGTCGCAAGTAGACTGAAACCTAGGAAACCGTTGAGATAAGTGTGAATGCATGTACACTCCCAATTATAGCTATGTAGAGATATGGAGTGCTAGCACCAGAATGAAAAAAGGAAAATATAAGGGACATGACATAAAAAAAGTAAGCTTCACTAAAGCAAAATGTTCTGGTTCAACAGCTCAAAAAATTCCATATGTTGCAAAATCCAATACGAATAGAATACAGAAGAGGAAAGAATACAGTATCTGTTATTGGAGAATGAATGAACAATGAGTACCCCTTGAAACATACAATTAAGCAACTGACATATTAGAGCCACAAGTAGATCACAACTATGCAAGAAAATAATAGATTAAATTGAGATTAAAGCTTGAATGCACGTATCTTCCAAATTATAACTATGACAAGTATAAAAAAGGAACATTGTGCAGCACAATGAGAAGACAATTTGCAGTCTAACCACTTTCATAATACTCCTTTTAAGAATATGTAATTGAAGATAATTTTAGAGGAGAAAAGCTCAGACCAATGTTACAAAATCTACTCCGCCAACACAACATTCAACTTCTTCTGATGGATATGAATTGGTAAAATGCAGTCCATTACCCTCTCTGACATCTGGAGAGAAACAGAAAGAACCATGTCTAACTTTTTATGAAGCCATTGCATAAATCAGAATATATCAGCAGCAGACAGCAGCATAAAGATATAGCAAAATAACCTGAAAAGCAGGGTGACTGCTTTTGCAAAAAATTATCTCGGCAAGGGTAGCATGCCAACCAGTTTGGGAATCCATCAGTAGAAAGATCACAACAGAATGTACGGAAACGATGCTGAAAGGATACAATTGTGGAAGCATCACTTATAATCTCTTTAGCCCTCTCAAGAGTCTCATCACTACAGTCGCATGCATAAACAGTCAAATCTTTGCAGGCCCTACACAGCAAAGATTCAAAATAGTTAAAAAACTGCAAGATAGAATAAAAAAACAAGGGCAACAATCCCCAAAATGACTAAAAGTAAGTTAATATTTTTAATCTGTAAATTCAAAAACTGTAAATGTACCAAAACCACTATCTTGCAATTCTCAACCACCAGCATCAAAACCAAGCAAAAGTTCACAAAAGTCAATTATATGCTAATAGAAAACAATTCAAGACTAATTAACGAGTGAGTTCAGGAGAGTGTTTGCCAAATTCATTTCAAATAAAATTTTGGTTAAAATTGTTTTTGTGGTGATTTATGTTTAGATGTTTTTTATTCTAAAAAGAAGTTAGAAGTAAAATTCAGTATATAGTTTTTTATCCAAAGGCAAACGCTGAAGTGTCTTAAAATCACTTTAGTGGGTATTTCAATACTATTTGAGCCGAATCCAAACACAAACTTAATCTACTAACCATAAATATCAAATAAGTAGCCCCTGCGTGACGCAGATGGGAAAAGAGAAAGAAAAGGTGAAGAAAAGAACCGTAGAATAGGAAGAGCAGTGCTGCCATTGCCGCAACCAACTTCCAAGAGCTTAGAGTTTGGGGGACAGGAGAGTAGTTCTGGGAACTCCTTCAACAAGTAGCGTCTCTCCTGAATGCCATAAAGCAGTTAGTTTGGGAAATTGAAAGCAAGAAAATGCGAAGAGGAAAAGGGAAGGGACCTTGAAGAATCTTCCAGAGGCGTGACGGAGGTGAAATTGCTTCCATGCTAGGACGTCTGATTCCGGTGAAGGTGAGGATGACGAAGAAGATTCGGATTGAAAGTGGTAGGCATAGGAAGGGTTTGCTTCCACCTCTGCTCTTAGGTCTTCCCAGTGGAAGTCCTTGGAGAAGTACTGTGCTTCTGCTTCGCCTTCCTCCATTTGCTTTGCCCCTCTTCCTCCTTGTAATTGCCCAATATTGGTTATTTTGTTAAAATCTGTTCTAATTTTTTTATTATAACACTAAAATTTTAACAACTTTATTTATATTAGTACAAAATATGCATCTACTTTTTTCTACTATTTTAAAATATTAAAAGTTTATTTAATTTAATATTAAATTTTGGTTATATTTAATTAATTTATTTTAGGTCTATAAATTTTTTGTGATGCTTCTTTAGAATGGTATGGAAATTTTACATGTTAACAAAAAAAGTAGTGCAAAATGATTTAAAATTGATAATTTAGTTGGATTAAATTTCAAATAAATTAATTAAATTACAAAATAATATATTAGTTTAACCATTTTATTAGGTATTCTTATCGGTTAGAATTTCATGTTTACACATCATAACAAATTCCATGACACGTTTTGAATAAAAAATTATGAACACTACTATAAAGAATATATTTTCTATAAACTAAAATTAATTTACTCATAAATTATAAATAATTTTTTAAACAAAATTGCACCAAAGAACTTTTTACAATAAATACATATATAAAAGCTAGTTTTAGTTTTTGAAAATAAAGTTCACTTTTTCATTATTCTACTTTCCTAAAAATATTTGTAGACGGATTTGTATAAATAATACCAAACATAACTTGGAAAGACACTTTACATATTGATATAATAATAGTTTTCTATAAATTTGTACTTGGAACAAAGAAATGAATTGGAATTTCGTCACTTTATTGTTTTAGTGGGTGAAGTAGGTAAAAGTAAAAATAGTTTTAGGTTTCACATCTTAGTTTGTGGAATTTTACTTGATAAAATCTGAAACAACACAAAACATGTTTAAATGATTCCAAGACGTAGACCATTTGAATAAAGTAAATATTTTCGTTGTAAAGTTGAAACTATATTTATAAGAGATTCAATTTTCTTACGTTTTTGTTTGGATATAATAGCAAGTAAGAAAAAATTATTTTCTTGTTTTTCACTTATTTTTGTTAAACTCGATAAGTAAAGAGAGGCTCAACTTTCTTATGTTTTGTTTGAGTAAAATACACACGTAGGAGAGAAGATAAAATTAATAACAAAATAATAAATTTTTTAATTAAAAAATAGACAAAAAAGAGTTAAATTACTCATGGCCTGTGATTATATTTCTTCGAGCAATTCCAACATGTGAAATTACTTTTTTCATTTAAAAAAGGATAATTCGTGGAGGAGTTTGATTTCATTAGTTGAGTATAATACATAAATTTTTGTAAACTGTTTCACATATACTCAATTCTTATAGATAAAAAAAATAGATGCCATTTACCCTATTCAACTTTTACCTTTATTCAAAACAATACAAAAATAAACAAATCTTAACGTTTTTTTTTCTATGGTTAATATTGCTGAATCACTTTACGAGACTTATGTATAAAAAATTCACAAGATCATCCAAATTTGATTATTCTACTAATATTTAGTTTAACCGAGGCAAGTTTTAATACATGAAGTCATTATACTTTTTTTCTGGACAAAAGGATCAATCACAAGAAGAAGTAGCAAATATTATTTGATATTGTTAAAAATCTACCAAGTTCTTGATTAATGTCGTTTTTAAAGAACTTCAAAAAGTTGAGCCACGCATGAGAAATTATTTCCTACTTCCATTAACAGTTATAAATCTACATTATTTTATTTTTGTTTTTCATTCAAATAAATTGTTTATAAAATAATAAAAGTACAACCTGCAAAGTCTTGAAGATAGGAAATGAAACTAAAGTAGAATGACATTTTTCTGAAGAATTCATATTTTCTTAAACTAAAACGTATTCAAAAAATTGTCTTCAAAGTTTTTCACCTGCTCTTTGTAGAATTGCTTTAAGTTCATAAGCCATCTGGTGAAGGGTAATAGGTTTCTGGATCAGTCCATTCATTCCTGCAAGTAGGCATTTCTCCCTCACATGTTCTCCTGCATTTGTTATAAAAGCTACAATCAAAGGCCAATGACTGTGAGACTTTCTGATCTTCTTTGTCACTTCAAAACCATCCATTTTAGGCATGTGAAGATCTATTAAGATAATCTTGAATGGGTTTGTAGTGCCACTGATAGCACTCAGACACTCAATCCCTGATGAAACAGTCGTTACTTGACAACCAAGTTTCTCAAGTAGCTTCTTAGTCACAACCCTGTTTATGCCATCATTCTCAGCTAGCATAACATTGAGGCCCTTCAGCTGTGAGTTTGAATAATCTTTAGGTGCAAGCATGGATTTTTCAAGTGATGGTCCTGTCTGAAACTTGAGAAAAAGTGTCATGCCTTGTATCAGACCTAGGGAGTTCGATGTTATCCAAATATTGCCTTGCATCATCTGCACATTATTCCAGATTGTAGAGTTATAATTATGAAAATTTTTAATGCCTTAATGAATTAAACATGTTGAACAAGGTCCATTTGCCAAACACATTGGCAGATAGGCAAGGTCAAAGCAAGAAATTTGATTGGTAGATAAGTATGAGAATTATATACTTATATGGGTACCATACTCATTCTTATGTGTATAAGAAGTACTTCCCCAAATTTTCAAGATACATTAGAAGTTCTTTACCATTTTATTAACTATTCACTCAACTCCCTAAAATGCATATCAACTTTCTTAATGATTATCTAATCCAACTAATGAAAGAAAAAGATAATTTCTCTACTCTAGTTTAAGATGAAGACATTTATAGTGAGAATAACGTTATTTCTTTCATTTGATATATAATCTTCATATTTTTTTTATGACGCTTATTGTCAACTTATAGTACTATATAGCTAATAGGATAAGTTCAAAAAAAAGTGATTTACTTGTATTTGAAGAAGCATATCTAACATAGGTGAATTTTTTTAAATAAGTTAAACTAAGGACATTATGACTTTGAGGTTAAAAAAAAATGTCAAACTCTTTAGTTGAACATGGATAAAGAAGATTTTATGTGAATAAAGATAATTAACAATTTTGTAAGAACAAATGTCCATTATTTTACATAAATGATAAGGAATAAATAAAAAAAACTTACATTTAAGTTGAAGTTATCATATTAACTCCTAAAAGTTTAAAAAATGATAGAAGTGACAAATCAATGTGTACTCAATTAAATAGAGTCACATTATTATTGGGTAGGAGTATCATGAGTCAACTTAATTCACAGAAGTTGATTCACCACAAATTTAGCAAACATAAAAAAGAAGAAATTGATATTTTACAGTTGAGCAACATTATACATGACTTCTAAATCTAAATGCTAAGGTGATAATAAACAAATTCAACTATATGCAAAAGGTGATAAAGGTTATGTATTTATTTCTTATAGGTTGAAATGTAAAATGCATCAAATCTCATTAATCATTAGGAGAAAGTATTTTACAATACACAAAATCATAAAAGTGGAACAATAAATGTGAATACCATTATAGAAATAGAATTCAACTTCCATATCCTGAAAATTATTTTACTCATTAAAGATATAAAAGAAAAATATGGCCATAATTAAGTTGATGACGATACACATATAGTCAATTCAGATGTCATACCTGCACCAACTTTTTACACATGTTGAAGTTAAGACCATCTTTAGGTTCGTCATTGTAGTATTGCCTCTTTCCAGTATCATGTATTGTTGAATTTACCTCCGACTGAGAAGTAACAGTAACATGAAAATCTAATTTTATTGGAACGTACTCATTATGACCACTTGATCTCCATATTCCAAAATTTTCATCATCCTTACCTCCACTGTCTCTTTCCAGAAAAACTCGAAAGTTAAGAGTTCCTTTATCTTTCATGTTTAATAAATAGCCAATGATGTGTAAAATTACTTGAAAAGTCCTTGCCTCATCACCTATAATTGTGTTAGGCAAAGACTTTTGAACATCAATTTCAAAACCAAAGCCTTCACAAACACATAGGCACTTGGCAATGCAAACAACTTCCCTCAGCATGGAATGTAGAAGAAAAGGTTTCATCTCTAACTGGAAGCCTCCATTTTCATTGTCTGAAACCTCCATCACATCATTAATCAAACCTGAAATCACATGGCCAACTTTCAACATTGTATTGCCAAGAATCTTCTGGTTAGATCTCAAATTATCCTCTTGAAGCAATGAAAGCATCCCTATAATAGAATGCATGGGTCTTTGCATTCCATCACTCATCACCTTCTGAAGTGACTTCCTCGCCTGGATGGCCATTATTGCATTATTTTTAGCTTGTTGCAGTGCTTGATTTCGCTCTTCCAACCTTTGTCTCATCTGTTGGGAATCTTCTAGAATCGATGCATGAGACAAGGCGACAGCCACCTGGTCAGCAACAACTTCAACTATCTTCATCTCATGGTAGGTCCAAATCCTAGTGCCTGAACATGGAAGAACCAAAACCAATATAGCATAACATGTCTCGACCAATTCTGGAGTCCCTCCTTCGAAATTTGATACATTAAGTAATGGCATGCGAATAGCTGCCACGACACCCAACTCCCTAGAGCCACCACCACTTGCTACTCCTAAAGCAGAATCAGGCCTTAAAGTCTTCATCCCTTTAGTCTTTATTATCTCCAATACATCAACATCATTCATAGGAATAACATTTTGGAAATTCCTTCTCAAGTTCGTTTTCAACTCATGAGTTAAATGCATCTCTTGTTGGTCCTCATTTGGCATCCAAACTACACAATTATGCAAATTCAATGTCTTTGAAAGTTCTATAAGGGTGGTGTACAATATGGTATGCTTATCAATAGACTTCCTAATTTCCCTAGTCAGCATCCTAACATGCAAACTTGCTTCCTTTTGTTTGTTCATTATCCCAACCTCCTGGTCTAACTCCATCACATTTTGTCTTAGAAAATGCTCCCTAACTTTGGTTTTGAAGAGAAGAGGGATAACAGGGGGAAGGGTCAAAGTAGTTGCACAGGAAACAAGAGCAGTGGAGAATTTAGCAATGGTTATGTAAAACAACAATTTAAGGGAGGGATGGTCATGATAAGAAAATGCACTTAGTAAATGGGTCAAGCCACATAGCACTATGAAGGCGATAAATTGAAGGAACATCAATTTGAATGGAACATTTGTTCGACTAACAAAATAAATTACTTCAATGGGTATGGAAAAATATGCAATCGCAATTAAAAGGTCACTAACTTTTTGGCCAACTAGTACACTATGTATGCTCCAAATCCCTTCCCCATCCTCACAGTTGCAGTTGTCTAATTCAACATCATTGGCAAAAACATATGGAACAAGATGACAAAACAATAACAACAACAGAAGAAGAAAGAAAGTTCCCATAGGACCAAGTTAATAAGATTAGGTAACCAAACACAAAAATTTTCTTAGTAAAAGATAAGAGAGAAATGTTGATCAGAGACAAAAGTAGACTCAAATCCTTTTGAGATCTTTCTCTTTTTTTCTCTTTAAGATTGCTCTTCTTTCTCTCTTCAAAAAAGGAAGACTATGACGGCGGAAAAAAAGAAAAGAAGTAGAAGCAAGAAAAAGGAAAATGTTTATTTTTGTGGGGTGAAATTCAAATATAAAAATTTATAAATACAATATAAACATAACCTACATCTGGATTCTTCTTTAATATCCCTCGTACAATTTTATTTAATATTTTATGTTGTATTATGTATAATTTTTCATTCAACATCATTGACACAATATATAATTTATATGGACATATTTCTATACTTTAAAATTATTTAAATTCTATGATAAATTTTTTATTTAATATTATAATTAATTAATTTTATAATAGTCTACTATATTTTTTAATATACATAACAAAATATATTTTCAAGAATTATTTTTAATTAACTGATAATGTAATTTTTTTACATTGATTTTGTGATATTTTAAAAAAAAATATAAAGATGTAATAACAAAAAACACATCATAATCATAAAATATAATGGTAATAACAACCCTAAACACAATAAAATAATAATAATAATTAAATTTATATAATACTCTATTTAAAAAATCATTTATTGATGAAAAATACGTTTAAACTATTATCCAAATGATTGTATGTCATAACTTTATTAATTATTACAGTAATTATTCTTAAAAATATATATATCAAAAGTAATTTCTGATGTGAACAGTTTTACATTGCAATATTCAGTGAACTCATTCAAATACAAATTGACAATGAATATTTGCTTTCATTTTAAACAATTTCTAATTTGACCTCAACTAAATGCATCAATAAAATTTATTAATATTTATTAGTTAGGAATTTTATAATAAATATTTACAAGTATATAAATAAATGTAATTAATAAATTATTTAATAATTCAAATTAGTATAAGTATGTACATAAATGTATGCTGAAGCATTTTTCAACCACTAATAAATGTATTAAATTAATTGAATTTATTGTTTTTTTGAAGTTTACCAATTAATATCTTTACCAAAAAATATTAAATATTTTATTTAATTTAAATAATAAATGTTATTTTAATAATTTTTTCATTTTAATTTATTAATATTTAAAAATTCTTAACTAATTTGTAAAACAAAAATAAAAAACTACTACCTAATATATTTCTAGGGGACTTCTACAAATTATTATGGGTATGGTTTTTGTATCATTATTTTTTTTTCAATTTGGTTTTTATTTAAGAGATTAAATCAAATCTACTAATTTTAAAAATTCAAATGTAACTCTTTCATCCATTGAAATTGACGTATTTAGTTTTATAAATTATTAATATATGTTCATTATAAATTATATTATACTCAAATTAAAATAGTCATTGCTAATTAGAGAAAAAAAATGGTCCATTGTTGTGTTTTAAAAAACGAACGACTTATTTAACAATTTCATAATTTAGTAATAAATTAAATAAAATAAATAAATCGTATGACTAAAAGTATTATTAATTTCAGTGGTTAAATATGTTTTTAATTTATATGAAATTAATGTGTTTTGATTTAATTTATTTAAAAAATTATTATTTTTTCATTCAATAAAATTTTAAATAATTTTTTAATTCTTATAAAATATGTAAATTTTGATTTTAGTTTCTGTAAAAAAGTTCTTTAATTTTCCTTCTTCAAAAATTTTCAAATTGCTAATTGATACTTTTAGCCTTAATATTTAATTTTAAAATAGATAAATAGCATTTATTTTATAAATTCAAAGTGTTTTAAAAATCGTTTGATATTAGCTTTAAATTGTTAATTGACATTTTTATTCACTGCATATATATATATATTATAAAAAAAATATTTTCATCAATTATATTATTAACTTATAAAATAATAAAATTGATATGTGTTAACTTATATTTTGTACACATTTTTATAATTTTATTACATCTTTTAAGTATTTCTTCTTATTTTATTCATTTAATTTAGTACGTATTTATATTTTTTACAATAAATAGGAGTTTTTATAAATATATTCTTATATTGTATTTTTGTATTGTATTTATTATTTTTTAGCTTTGACCTTTATTTATTGTATTGCTTATAACTTTTTTTAGGTGTTCTTTTTGAGCCGATTCTTTTGCATTGGATTCTACATTTTTTCATATTTCAATTTGGACATCTAAAAAATTATATTTAAAGTTCAAAGCTATTTTTAGAAGTTATGCAAAAATATAGTACTTTGTATGCGGGTTGACTTTAAAAAGGGTGATTTTTTTACTATTTCCATACTTTCAAGGGACATCTCCATAAAAAAATTTATTCCAACAATACCCTTCTTCTTATGTGTTGGATGGTCCTGCATAATACGTTTACTTAAGAACTTCTTACTCCAGTTGTTCCAAGAGTCTCCGCTAATGTGTAGACTCCCTTCGTTAGCTGTTTGATCATAAGACTATTCTCAAGGTTTCTAAAATTAGAATAGATGGTGAAGGTAAGTGGCAAACAATTAATGTAAAAGAGAAATAGAGATTTCAGTAAAATAGAATAAAAGTCATTTTTAATAATTTACCTAACAAATGGAGTATCTCTTGAAGGTACGAAGGTGTTGAAAGAATCACCCCTTTAAAAATTGGAATTTGATGGGTCCATTGTGTCTAGATCTTAACCCATTTGTTCCCTCTTCCTATAACCACTAAAAGATTTAGGAGATGGTAGAAAGTTATTTAGTTAGTTAGCATAAGTTTCATTTTTATTGTAAACTTTCTTTTCTTTCCCTCTTAAAATTCTTCTACCAATTCCAATTTTTGTTTTTCTCTCTTCTTTGTTTTTTTCAATTCTATTTCTTTAATCATTCAAGCTTATGGTAGTTTTGAAAAATTCATTGGATCACACAACTTCAAGCACAGGTTGTGAATTGATTGATGTTCCGAACTTTTTTTCTAATTTTGACTCTCTTTAGATTACTTTTTTTGATCAATAAATGTATGATAAGCATGTGTAATTCAATTAAATTTCATATCAACCTCAAAATAAGAGATTTGACCGGTTGATTGAATTTGTTGAACTCAAGACTGAGAACAAATTTGGTAAAATAATTTGTGTTTGTCGAATTGTGTTCCATGAGTCCAATGCAAGTTAATTTTAAATTGTAATTCATTCGTTTATTGCTTTTACATTGTTTTACAGTTTTAATGAGTTAGAATACTTTTGTTTTGACAGTTTTAATGAATTAGAATATTTTTGATGATGTTAATATTTTGTGTATTTACTAGTTGTTTGTGTAACTTTAGTTTTCAGTTTTGTTTTCTTTTGATTTTTTTTTCAAACCTCTAGTTTAATTTGCTAAGCACCTAAGACAATGACGCATATGATTTTGCATCCTTGGATTAAGACTAGGTTTCCTTCTATATTATATTTAAAGATAAAACTTAGTTGTCAAATTCACAAATAACAATGTTGATCACTTATTAATAAAATTAGAAATTAATTTAGAATCTAATTTGATATGTAACTAAAATCTTGATATATAATATTTAAAACTAATTTAGATTTTAATTTAAAAATTAATTTAATTATTATTATATAAAAACTAATTTTATAACTTTTAAAAATTAATAAATATAAAAAATATAATAAAAAATATTTTAAATATTAATAATTTTTAATTTAATAACTATAATAACTAATTATTTTCTATTCCTCTTTTAGTAAATATACAATATATAACCTAATCATATAAAGTCACCATAATACTCTAATAATAGTTATACAACGAACGTCCTGTAAAAAAAAGATAATATTTTATTTTTAAGGAAAAATGAAAACTAAATCTTAAATTTCTAAATTCTAACCCTAAATAATAGTTATATTTTTTATAGTTTTAAAATAAATACCTATCTTCTTTTAATTTTAATAAAATAATAGTAACATACCTTTTAATTTTTAAAACTCATTCAGTTTTTTCTTTTAATAAAATGAACTTATCTTTTTTATGTTTTGAGTAAAGTGATATTTATCTATTTTATTTTATTCCAAAATAATATATTTACTAAAATTAAAGTTTTAGATTATGATATATATTAACAATGTCTAAACAAATTAGATTGTCACGCAATTGTAAATTTTGTTATAAAATGTAAAAAAAATTATATTTGTGCAAAAATTATTTTTCAAATATTAAAATAAAGAGTTAAATAATATAAGAATAATTTAAGCATGATTTTAATATAAATATAACTGTCATAAAGTTTAATTTTTTTAATTAAATCTTAAGTAATATATCATTTTTAAATAAAATAAAAAAGTGATTTACAATTTATTAAAAACATAATGAAGATTAATATAATTTTATTAAAAGTATAAAAAAATAAATATTTTTTATAAATTAGAAAATATAATTATTATTTTATTAAAATTTTGAAAAAAGTGAGTTTTTATTTTCGTACAAGTGAATGTCTTAACGTTATATAGGATAACCTGAAAGAAAAGGTAAGTATATTTTTTTAAAAGTTTGAATGACTTTCTTTTATTATTATTTTATTATCTGAGTAAATTAGATTGTATTCTGTAATACTGATAAACTAACTACTAGTTTATGAATTATTCTAAGCAACATATTTAATAATTACTTTAAAAGAGGTTATATAATATCATAGTTTATAAGTTACTACACTAATTCACTTGTAACTTATTATTTCATATGTAAAAGTTTATTAAAATTTACTAACTAAAAGTTTATTAAAGTTGTTGATAGTTTATTTCATTTTTTAAATTATTATCTCTTATATTTTAATATATTTATTTGTTATTCCTAATTTTTTTTATTATCTATTTTAAATTCTATAAAAATAATTAATCATTACACTATTTTTATTATTTATTAAATTGTTTCTTAAGTTTTATACTTTTCTAATTAAAAAAATTAATTAAAAAATTAACATTATAAATTAAAGTAACAAATATTTCATTAGATAATACTATAGAAAATTATACATCATAAAAACTATAAAAAAAATTAATATAACAATATTTAAATCGAGAAATAAAAAAAGTTAACCTTTTAAAAAATTAATTAATACTCATGATATCATTCATTTAAATAAAATGAATTTTCCAAATAAAAGATATTTATAACTTTTTAAAAACAAATAAAAGTACTAAAAAAATCAATAATAATTTAATTATTAAAAAATATATAAAATTATAATTATAAGATATTTTAGTTTAGAAACATAAAATTTATCTATATAATAAAATTTATATAATTATATTTTTATATTGTTTTATAGTTATAAACTAATTTATAGAACATTTTTAGGTTAATAAATTAGTTTATTTATTCAAAATTTATAAATTAAGAATTTACCAATTAATTTATTAACCAATTTTACGAACATAAACACATGATTTTTTTTCTGCCTCATATCTTCCACCATTAGTACACTATTCAACATACTTTGAGTTGTATGAATAATCCTAGATAAGAGGCATTTTAGCCTAATAAATAATACATTTGCAACAATTTTATGCATGCAACCCACTACAAAAATAGGTCTATACTAATCAACTTCATGAGATTATCTGAGGGATATAAAGGATGCATTACACCTCATTAGAATTTTTCCTGAATTCTGCTACAAGGCTTAAATTTTCCTTCTCCTCTACTAAGAGGAATATAATATTCCCTAGCATCATGTTCAAATCACTCCCTCACCTAGTGTGGATTCAAAGACTTATGTTTAAACTATTGATGTCATTCTTTGCTCTTCTCCGTTTTATCTTATTATCATATTACTTAGAATTCGTTTCCCTCATGCTGAGCCAATTAGCCTTTTGTTTCTCCATTATAATTCTTTTTGTCCATCTCACTTACTTATTTGCATTATTATTCCATTTCTTGTTATATTTATGTCTACTATTCCATTCTTTCAAACCATGTTTTATTATTTTCAGCTTTTCTCTCCAGACAATCATTCTCTTTCCTCCCATTCCACATTTATTCTACAAGTTGTGCACAATCTCTCTAAAACCATTAGCACCTTATCAGGCGTCCAATGTTCTAAAGGGTTTGAGCCCCTCATCTATAATTTTTAAATTTTTTCTTTCAACACTGATAAGAAAACACTTCTATCCATGATATATTGCTTACTTTCAGCCCAAATATTCATTCACTTTTGGGTTACAATGTATCTATGAAACTCTTTGCAAATCCATCTTGCTTATACCAGGTGAACTTTTTACCGATTAGAAGTATATCTTTCAATTTTATATTATCTATGAATTATTAAGCTCTGTTATCTCCTTTACTCTTCCCCTTCTCCGAAATTTATTGTCATTGATCAATGAAAAATTACGATCTCATGATCAAGAATTAGTATTATATATTATGGCTTAACCAAAGGTGTTCATTATATAAACTCCATCTTTTTATTAAGAACTTCCAAAAGTACACGAGAAGCTTCAGAAGGAATGCGATTAAAATAGTTGTTTATGATTGACAAAATAAAATGTTTATTTTTTAAAGGAAATATATATTTTTTCTATGCATCTGTCTATAAAAATATAAAAAGAAATTTTTGTTACGTAAAGTAATACAAAGCCGCTATTATCCAGGAGAAGCAATAAAATTAAGCAAAAGCCATGTAAAAAAGTATCCATTAAACATTTGCATGAGTAAATGTAAATATAGAAGAAAAAGACCCACCGAATAACAATGCCATTGGCCTCCAAGCAAGACAAAAGGCATACGGGTGGGTCATGTTTGTAGCATTGCACTTTGTGATATTTCCATTTCCAGACATTCTTCAGTCACTGACCTGTGTTTTGTCGCCATTATGTCAATCCTTCACCTAAACACTCTTCAATTCTTATTCCACAACTCCACACTTGCGCATACAAATATTCATAGAATATAGCAGTTTGGAGCACGTTTTCAGCTGTCTCTTTCCCCTTTTGTTCTACATCCAGGGAACTATATATCACCAAGTTCATGCACTATACTTTTGAACTTATGAGTAAAATTTTTTACTTCTCCAAAAATAATTAACGGTTCCTTTCAATTTGTAGTGTTGCACACAACAGAAAGTTATGTTTATATATAATAACAACCCGACCACAAGATTCTTTTTTCTTTCTATAAACACTTTGATCAATAAAAATTCCATTTCTCTTCCTCTGACCAGTGCCCTTTATATATATATATATATAAAATCTCAGCAACAGACCAACCACTGCTTTAACAGTTTGATTCTGAAGTCCTGCAATTCTTTCTCTTTTCTTCTGTTCAACTTCTTTTATGTCCATGGCATCAACATCCACACCAAGGTCATCTTCAGAACTAACTATCACAGTTGAACACAATCCTTCCAAATCACGATTAGACGAGCTGGGTATAAATTCGTGGCCCAAGTGAGTGAAATAGATCAATTCGATATATAGATTATTTGTAGTCTTTTTTTCTTTTATCTTTTTCCTGCCTTTCCTTTCACTAGGTTTAGGAGAGAATTTTTTTTCTTAACTGTGCATGATTAAGCGATGGATCTGATGAAATTTTGTGTATTTTCAGATGGGGTTGTCCTCCTGGGAAGTATATGCTCAAATTCGACGCCCAAGAGACGTGTTATTTTCTGAGAGGGAAAGTGAAGGTTTATCCAAAAGGTTCGTCTGAGTCAGTAAAATTTGGTGTGGGGGACCTCGTCACCATACCCAAGGGACTTAGTTGCACATGGGAAGTATCCGTTGCAGTGGACAAACATTACAAGTTCGAGTCTTCTTCCACTCCTACACCCTCCTCACAAAGTGATATTTGAATTTTATTTTTTTGTTTGTCGTGCTTAATGGGTAGACTTTGAAACGAATATATATTAGGTTATAACTTGTAATACGAATGTTTGTTTCTAATTCAATGTTTAAAGTTGTCTTTGCCATTGTATATGATTAAAAAATGTATAGCTTATCTAGGAAAGAAAGAAGGAGCATGCGTTGCATCTCGTGTTTCTATATGTTGCGAATGCTTATTTTGACCGGTCAGCTTTAATTTGTAGACCATTTCCTATTCCTGCTGTTTACCTCGTGAATGAGAAGCTTGCCTTGCCTTCTGTTTATGAACTAAATGTTCATAGAAAAATAAGCAGCAAGGTTGGCTCACACATGTGAATCCTAGCTAGCTGCAAATTGGAGTCTATCAGTATCAGAAATGGATGCTTGGTCCTCCTTTAGTTTTGTTCCTGCATGTGATCGCACAACCACAACCTTGAAAATCTCAGGGCTTCTTTATGGCATGTGCAAGAATATAGGAGGCAAATGTTGCATGCAGGCATATTCTTTAGTGATTAGGAATTGATGCTGAAGATTTGCACCGTTGATGTCTAATTTGACTCTTTAGCACAGAATAAAGGGTAGCAGCATTACATTATATTTTAGGTGAGGGCAATATCTATATTTGTTATTTGTTATTTGTGGGCTCATAAAAATAGTTTTTAATTTCAACGGTGCCATGCCTTTTGCTCTATCTAGGCTAAGAAATGCAGTTTAATGGTCTCTGTGTGTTGTTTTTCTTTCTTTTACGTGTCATTGGCTTTAGATTCTACAGACTGAAAACGGGAAAAGAAAACAAGATATATGAAGCACTGTCAACTCAATTTTTCTCAAAATAAACATTTCTTCCTCGGCTCAAATTTCGTTTACCAAATATTAACTATAAAACAATAAGAAGCCAACTTTGAAACGACCAACTTTACCATTTATATTTATATCGTTTAATTTTAATTAATTTACACACATATATGTTTGTAATGTAGAAATAAAAAAGTAAAAATTAGAAAAATTATAAATATTTTATTAAAGTATTTAGTTTCTTAAATAACTTTAAACCATACTTAAAAAAAAATAAAAGAAAAAATATTTATTAATTAGAAGTGTTAGATCGAAAGAAAATAAAAAGTAAAAATGGATAACAATATTATTGTTTTAAGATTATTTTAAAATTAGGGTAGCCCTACCTAACAAATTGATGGATTAATGGAAAAAAATAACTTAAAAAGAATCAGGTCTCTATGCCTCTGTTTGATGAGAGACACATTGAGTCTAAAAAGACTAACCTTAAAAAAATATACAGGTTAATTTTAGCTTAACTAGATCTATAATAAGACCATAAAATACATAATTTGTAGGAAATTTAGGTTGGGACAAATAAGAAAAAAAGGTATAAAAAATACGATGAATATATATGTTATCTGATTCAAGAGAAATATGATTTCACCATCCAATATGCACAGTGGATTTCACAGTCAACACATTACAAAATTTAAAATCTACAAAAGATTGGTGTATCAAAATTAAGTTTTTATCTTATTTTTATTTTATGACAACTACATCGTGTGATACATGATAGAGATTGTAATAGGTGAGACTTATTGCCATGTTAATATAAAATGTGTTTTTTTGAAATTTTAAATTTCAGAAATCAAATCATTATGTTTTATTTTTATAAAAACATTCTTACAATTTTTTATAGTAATAAAGAAAAAGCAATAGGAGTTCACGTGTTATAAAGCAAATAAGAAGCACCCCACCCAATGGAAAACAATGTGTTTATTTTTATTAGAGGGGGCCGGTCCAAGAAGTGGTGAATTTGTAGCGGCTAAGCCCAAAAGGAAGCGGAAGGGTTGGGAGCCGCAATGGAAGAAGAGAAAGAAGCAGTGATGGTAACACCGGGAGAGGTGTTGGGAAGAAGCAGCGATGTCAAAGCTGGGAGAGGAGCATACGCGGCGCTTCACAACAACACCGTTTACGCCTCCCTAACCGGCTTCCGCCGCACCATTCCGCCGCCGCCGGACTCTCCTGACCAGGTAGGGTTTCGTTTTCCATTGCTCATTCCATGCTATAATCAATCCACCGAACAACCTATATCTGCTTTTCTTGTTAGTTTAATTTGAAGTTGAGCTTAAATTATAGTGCTATACTGTTTCTGATTATAATAATTTCTAACATGCAGAGACCGACTGTTGAAGTAACTGGTCACAAGGCGCATGGACCTGTTCCACAACCTGGATCTGTTGTCATTGTGCGGGTATATATATTCATGCCTACGGCTATGGTTGTGTGTCGTCTAATCTAATACACTTTTCATTACGCTCTTTTTCAACCGCGTGTCTTTTGCTTTGATAGGTCACGAAAGTGATGGCTCGGTCCGCTTCAGCTGATATTATGTGTGTTGGATCCAAGTCTGTTCGAGAAAAATTTACCGGCATTATCAGGTGTGCTATTCTTACACCCCCTAAGTTATCTTTTGTAGCTTTAGAGGGAGTCACTTTAGCAATTACGAGCTAAAAAGAAGGCAAAGAAGGATTTGAGGAATTGTAGTCATCAATTGTAGATATCGTATGCTTAGCCTTTCTTCATCTTTCGGTTGAACTTACATGTGTTGTTATATATCTCTATATCATGAATTTCATTTTGTTTGACTTTGGGGGTTCTGATAAGATGAGAGTTGTGTAAAAAACAGACAGCAAGATGTTAGAGCTACTGAAATTGATAAAGTAGACATGCACTTGTCTTTTCATCCTGGTGACATCGTTAAAGCTCTTGTGGTATTATTACTTTCTTTTGACAATTTTGATAAGTTTATTTGAATTTTTCCATAATGCTTTTTAATTATTTTGTTGCTACTTCAATGGCACCTTAACAAAATCTGTTTGGTTAGCTTTCTCTTGGAGATGCACGGGCGTACTTTCTGTCTACTGCAAAGAATGAACTCGGTGTTGTTTCTGCAGAAAGCATTGCTGGTGAGATTTGGTTCATATTTTGGGATTGAACTATCATAAGTGGTTGTGGTTGTAGTTTGTTGCTAGTTCTCTCAAGTTTATGTTAGTGACTTGTTTGACTGCTTGTCTATTTAATTTGTTGTGTATTACTCAAGTCCGGTTTATTGTATGGCATATACCTGTTTGTTTGCCTTTCTATGTCTATTTAAAGACTTTAGATTTTTTTTCCATACGTTTCTCCTTAGGAAGGGGTGCAATAAGAACAATGGGAGTGCATTTGGGTTTGACGGAAGCTCCTCTTAGTCTGATACTTTTAACTTGTACAATTTCTAGGTCATTGACTACTCTGGAATATTATCTATCATCTATGAGGATAGGTCAAGTATTGCTGAAGCCCAGGGGAGTAAATGCATATTGAAATTTTATGAGAATAATTTGATTATTTGAATGTTATGTTCCCTATAATTGAATCACTTTGTCAGTTAATAAGCAGTTAAACACAGCAAACAATATCATTTGAGTATGTGGAAGTAGTTTAGTGACGTTGGTAGACTTGACCTTATTATGGCTGACTTGTGATGATTTTAGCTGGAATCTAAATTATTTAATGTTAGACTCTACTTCAACTTTAGTTTGGTGTGAACACAGCTTGAAGTTTAGCTTTTAATTCATTCTTTAATCAATTATTCCATCATGTTCTACATGCTTATTGCTGGTTCATGTTATTTATAGTAAGCACTGAGGTAAAATCTAATAATTATCGTAAGTTGTACATATCTATCTATCAGGCGTGAATTTAAATCAGTGCTTGGCAAGTTGAAGTGGATTGTTTCATTTAAGCGTATGATCTTATCTGACTGTACATTGTGGATTATTGTATTGCATATCAAGTTGTGTTTTCCTAGAAAATACTTTATTGACTCAACATGTGCCTCAATGTGTTATACATTTTTTCTGTTTAGGTGCAACCATGGTTCCAGTAAGTTGGACAGAGATGCAGTGCCCTTTAACTGGTCAAATTGAGCAAAGAAAGGTTGCAAAGGCTGCTAGCTGACTAGAATACTTCATCAAGCCGGAATGCGTTCTCTGTTTTTGTAGAAATCTACTAACATGCATTGTTGTTAGGGTGAGAAATTATATATACGTCAACAGTTTTATTTTTAGACATACAGGAATGCAAGCTTGTATTTTACTTTGCCAGTTGGTCTACTTCTTAAGTAGCACGAACGCGGGATTTTCATTCACTCGTGTTTTGAGCAGGATTTTATTTCAATGTAAGACTGTTTAATTTTCAACTTGGAATGGAACTGGAGTCACATTAGACTAGTAGTCAAAATATAGTTTTCTAGTTAAATGTTGTTTTGCATATGAACTTCTTTAAGAGTCAACAAATTGAGCCTTGTCTGATTCATAGAAGGGAGCAATGAATATGTTGAAATCTTCTAATTCTGTTTTTGGATGGTCAAAGGTTTTTTCAGCTGCTGTTCCTGGATCTAGAACAGAAGAGAGGAAGAGTAGGAGGATGGAAAAGAAAAAAATATAGTGCAAAGGCTTCATAGTATTATCATGTGGATGAAATACATATTATAGCATATAAAATTGTTCCTCAGTAAACCATTTTTATCAGTACACACACACACACACACATATATATATATATATATATATATATATATTCTATTTTCTCATTCGCCCTGAGGTATATAAGAACTTTCTTTGAAAAAGATAAGAAAATAAATAGGATTTCTTTTTCTGACATGTTGAAACCCAGTGTCTAGAGTCAACCAAGTGAAAAGCTTCTCTCCTGCGCCCACCCACGAACGATTGGTTTTGGCACCCCCCCTCCCCTTACATACCGATATCATTAAACACGTAAATTACTTTTTTTTATTGGATAATATTCTGGGTAAGGGTACGGATTTTGACTTTCCACCTTTTCTCCATTAGTGCGTAGGACTCAATAAATTTGAAGAAGGATGAAGTCCATTAATATGGAGAATGCGTAATTTTTTTCTTTATCATCCGTTCAATGAGTAATGTATTAGCTAGAAGGCAAGTATCTGGTGAACTGCAGTTACTGTTAATTTGCCAAAGGTCAGCGAACCCAAATTTTGTGCTTCATTTAGGCTCGAATCTAGTTTCTCTGTGCTAGCCACTGTCCACTTTCTTCGACGTCCAAGCAGAATAACTTTCGTTCATGTCCATCCTCTTGCTAATTTGTTTAGACCCATAACAACTAAAAATGTATAGCTAGAGTTTGATAAATTAGGTTTCGTTATAGTCTAGAAATTTGCACTCCCACGGTAAAACGAAAAGGATTTATCTTATACGATGTGATAGTAAAATAAAGGGAAAAATTTCATTAACTCTCCAAATACATCCATCCCACACTTTCATTTTCATTTTTAATTTTCTTTTATCTTTTTAATTGTATTTTTTATATAAATATTGGATTCGGATAAGTGATATAAGGTATTTGAGTGTAAATGTTTAGGGTTCCCTAGAATAAAATATCCCAATTTTTTAAAAGTATCACTTCCCTAAAATAAAATGTCCCAATTTTTTAAAAAAAGAATTAAGCTGAAAAATAAAGAAAGACTCGTTATCTACTCCTCCTGTTTATTATAAGATATTTTATAATTTTAGATTTGTTTTCATTACTTTTATCAAATATTATGAAAATTCGAACAGTAAAACACTTATTTAAAAAATTAATAATAATGAAAATCAATTTAGTACATTAGCATTATTTAAAAATAATAATTAAATTTAACAAAAATGTCTCTTAAAAACAGAAAGAACAAGCAGATAAGTCAGATAGTAATTTAAAATTTTGTGCCGGAATTTCAGTGGCTGACACTGAATTGCATAGCTTCAATCCAATCGAAGTTGGGAAGAAAAAAATGGCTTCAGCCGCAGTTCAATTCTGGTATTGGACAGCTCCTATATCCCACCGTTACCCCCATCAGTTGGCTCCCCTAAGATCACTCAAATTCGCCACTCCTACTTCTGCCACCAACACCATTTATCTTCCCAAACCTCTCGCTGTGCGTTTTGCTCTGACTGGGTCCGACTCGCCCAAATCCATTGAACCTGACCCTCAAACTCTTCTCCAAGAAATTGCTGTAAGTCATTCATTCCCCATCTTTCCAATTCAACGTTCTCTTCTGGGTGCGTTTAAAATTTCATGTGCGTTTTCGTTGCAGGGCAGTTTAGATCTTCCTCCTGATTACTTTGCGCAGTTTCCCCGCGATCTTCGATTAGACGTAAGTGCCATGAAATCCTTTGCTTTGCCCTGTCAGCATTATCATGCTATCGTTTCCATTATCAATCGGTAGTGAAATAAAGCTGCTCCTTTGCTCTGGGATCATGGTTGTGTTTTAAATTTTTTGAAGCTAAACGACGCCGCATTCGACCTTTCAAACGGAGCTGTTTTAGATGAGGTTGGTACTTCTTACTAGCTACAATTTTCAACCCCAATTCAGGTTCCAATTAAGATTGAGTGTTACAATATACAATGCTAATGGTTGACCTTGTCTTTTAGCTTTTTATTCGTCACAGTCAATATACTCGCAGACATTATCTTGAAGCACTTCGTTTGATGCTCTAATCCATTGATTCCCTCCAAAAGATGTCTCTACTTTGTGTTACGTGTGTCTGGTGTATTTCCGATCCCCAAATATAATGGTTATATTTGTTTAATGGGAATAAATATACTTTCTCAGTGTGGCCAAGAGTTGGGAGAGACTTTGCTAAACCTCTCTCGAGCATGGGAACTTGCTGACACATCAACCTCCCACTCTTTAGTGAAAAAGATTCCTTTGATTGAAGCCAAGTTGACAGGTTCTGCCAAATCAGGTAAACCCATGAGAAAGTAACCAATGAGGTTCTGCCAAACACCCCCTTTCCTCAAAACTGTTAAGGATTTAGCTTGAAGATGTCTTTGTTATTTTTGTTGGTTAGCCCTTGGCAAGCGTTTGATTTCTGCTGGAAGAAGGTTTCAATCAATGGGACAGTATGGCCAAGGTGAGCCACAAAAGGTATTATACTCTACTCCATCTGTGCCGGTGGATCTCTGGCTTCTTCATTTTGATGTAATGAGAAAATGATTGAATTTCTTTGGGAAATAACTAACCGGTATCCGTTCAGAATGAATGGTTGTGCTCATTTCGTGTTTGTTGGCTATATATGGGGTCATTTACCCTCTATATGATATGATTTTAACTTCTTTCAAAGTTATTTTTTCTCACTAAAAGCATATATGGTAACGAAACAAATTTAGGATATCACTAAAGAGGAACTGAGGAAGGGAACCATAAAGTACTTCACTTTAATCACTTCTTAGGGGTTATGTGTGCTTCATAACTTAAAAGTGTGATTACTTAGGTAGAACTTGACGTATCCGATTTCAGACTTTCTTTCTAAACGAAGTCACGACGAACAATGTTTCAGATAAACTACTAAAAATAAAAGTAAATTTAATTGAAGATAATTGAAGAAGCTTGTATTTTGAGAAGAGAGGACCACAAAAGCTTGGCCAAGCATGACCTAATTTCAGGACATCAATGAAACACATCGAGTAGGAATCTAATTAGGTGATTTTTACACAAAAATGGCTAAACAATTATAAATACATAGAATCTATATCTACATAGTTGAAGTAGTATTTTTTATCTCGCTAATACTGATATATTGCAATGTTATCATAGATTGCAAAAGCAATGATTGCAGCTGGTAGAGCTCTATCTGCTAGTTCAGTGTCAGCAGTGACAGTTGAAGAACCGAAAGAGGAGACTAGGGTGTTGAAAGTCTGTAATTATTCTGTCTATGGCGCGTTTTATCAATAAGAAACTATTAGTATGAAAATAGTAACATGATTGCCAATTGCAGTTTGGAGAGTTGCAGGTTGAAATAACACCAGATAAGGCCAATATCGGAGCTGTAATTGGATTTGTTTTTGGGTAAGTTTTCCAAGTTCAACTAGACTTTTGTAAGAGAAAGGATGGAGACGGGGAAAACTTAGTTCTCGTTTACATTTGGAACATAGGATTCTTTCGTGGGAAATTGCTCAGGGAATTCAAAACATTCCTGACAGTTCTTTGGAGTATGCAAACGACAATGCTTTGCTGCTTGCTAAGGTGCTTTGAAATAACATCTCACTCGCATAACTTCAACTTGTTTCTGTTAACTACTGACATCTGATTATGAAAGTCTCTAAATGTTTGGCTGCAGTCTTTAAAGGGAGCATTGCTTGCTCTTTTCTATTTCTCAACCTTCTTGTCTGCATTTACCTCGGGGGGACTTGTTCTACTTGGGTTACAGCTCAAATCAAAGAAAGGTTGAGCTTCAGGTGCGCCCTTCCCTCAGTTTTGCTTGTAAATGGTGTATATGCACGGTCTAAGTTTGTGAGTAATGGTAGTATATAATCATAGTAAAGTACCAAACTCATCACATGGTTGGAAAGCAATACTTTTGTTAAACTTGGCCCTAAGCTTTTAGATTAGGCTGTTATTCCTTTATATTTCCTGCCAATTTTCTAACATAGAATGATATGTACACTTCACCACTTCTGCCTTTTAGTCTCGGTAAGAAAACAGAGTACCATTTATTACATAGTCATATTTTTGTTTTCCTGACTAAAACACTTTTGTCGAGGAGGTTAATGAATTTGTCTAGACCTGGGAAGCCTGCTGATTGTGATGCAACATGAACTAGAATATCGTAAATGTATTCTATAATTTTGTGTTTCCCCGTGTACCACCAGCTATTTTGTCCTTGCTTTGTCAAAATTAATGTTTGTATTATAAAAAAAAATGAATGAATGAATGAATAAATAAATCAAAGCACAGCACAGCACAGCAGGTAATGCTTCGGAATCAAAACAGTCTTGTCGAGGAGTGGAGGGTGATTTTGTTTAGGTCACACCATTCGTCAGCGATTTGGACCTTACTGCATTCTCTATTAGCATTAGGTGAAGGCCCTTTGAGATGTTACTTCTTACAATTGAATAATTAATGATTAATTAAAAAAATTCATGATTAGTGCGAATTTCACTCGTCCATTTCCTTATTTATTGCTGTATCTTGTGGAGGAACTTATGCGGCAACATGAACATTCACCCATGCTCTTTGACCTGCCCAAAATGATTTATTTAAAATCCTTTATACTTGTCTTCAAAATTAAAATCAGTATTTGTAGTTGTCAGTCACAAATTGCTAATTTAAACATCCGTGTTTAAAATACTAAAAGATTCCTATTGTCGTAACAATTTGGATTTGTATATTGCCTTAAGTCCACACTCTCACTTGCGTATGTGATTTCTTTTTTAGTTGAAGAGGGTCCACTGCAGCCTCAAAAAGGCATAAAATAACACACATTGCACATCAAAATATAAATTCAACCAATCCTTCATGCTCGTATTTTCTTGGGCTGACAATTAACCTACCTAATACAGTTTCCCTTTGACGTTGTTTATCTTTTGGGATAATACGTTATTTTTTATTAATCGTACGACTTATTATGATGAAATTATTTAACAAAAGTACTCCCATTTAAGAAGAAAAAAACACTCGGACATGATTATATGTCTGTTTCTTTTTTGTCTCATTGCATATATATCTTTCAGAGATTTATTTAGTCTGTAATGATGTGATTGCTGTTGATCCCACAAGTTTTCACACATGATAAAAAAATAGACAATTTTTCACTAACTATATGATTCTAATAAATAAATCTATTATCGTTTACAATATAATTTTTGTGTTCTTTAATAAACAAGTTTTATTTTTTATTTTCTTAATATCCTTAAAACCCTAATAAACGGTAATGAAATCATGTAGATTCAAGTCTTTTCACATATATACTCGTTAGGTAACAATATAATAATAATAATAATAATAAATAATGAAATAGTTGTGATTCAACAGTTATTTTTAATTCATGTATGAGTAAAATTATTTTTAATCTTTTGATATAAACTTTTTAACTTTGGAAGAGAAATAATTATGTTAACAATTTTGATTTTTATTCACACTCCTTTTCTCTTGCATTTCTTATTAACTTCTTCTTTTGAATTGCACCTTTTTTTTCCTTTTTCATTTCATCTTTTCCTTCGGTCTCTTTATTCTTTTTCATTCCTTTTTATTTCTTTTATTTCCTTTAATTCTTTTCCTACTCGACAAATGGGTGTGAAAATATATTACTCTTATGTTAGGCTCTTTATAAACACACACAATTGCACTTATTTACAAAAAATAGATGTCAATGATATTAATTATTGAAATACGAAAAGTACCATTTTTATTCCTAAAAAATAACAAAAACACCAATCAATTTTTTTAAAGAACTAATAAATTAATAAAAAAAAATATCTTCTATATTAACTTAATTTCTTAGGATTTTGTCCCACGAGAGTTTTCCTTCTCTTCTCTAATGAATGTAATGGCCAATTGCTTCACTGAGAAGACAACTTCAATTAACCCTACAATAAATTTAATAATCACCAAAGGTTGCATATTCTCTTTCCTACCAACTCATGCACATAAATTTGTCAATGTCATGTGACACACTGCAAAATATTATT
The DNA here is from genome assembly GCA_030347555.1 of Lablab purpureus. Lineage (NCBI taxonomy): Eukaryota > Viridiplantae > Streptophyta > Magnoliopsida > Fabales > Fabaceae > Lablab > Lablab purpureus. Next base: position 29,946,931 of record CM059260.1, read on the forward strand.
TTATAAATCTCTACATATTTTTATAACCAACAGTTAGTCACTACTTAAAATAACTGAATAAGTTAACCCTCAATTATTATTTTTTTGAGTTAGAAGTTTAAATAGTTAAGTAATTATCATGCACTAAGTATTAAAGTCGAGATGAATATGACTAAACAAAACTGCTATATTCGAGAGTGATAATTGAGTTCTAAAATAATCTTATTATTGACTCATTTAAGAAAATTACTATATACATGCTGACAGAAGAAAATGATTGTTATTGTACTTGTTTTCAATAAATATCTTACCTAATGAAGACTGACGTTTTAGTATAAATATTATGAATTTGTATAAAGACTTTAAAGAATAAATCTGAGATATAATCATTTAGGGATGCTCCAAATTTAAATAATATTATGTTACGTTGCTATTTCTTTAAAAACACTTTGAGTAAGTTTATATGTTTTAATCTTGATTATTTATTACACCATTAATATGTTAATTCGATCTTTTACTAAAAATAACTCTTCATTATATACTTAAATTTAATAGTCATTTTTATGAAAATGATGGGAGCAAATTTTGATCATATAACAGTGAAATTTAGTGTTATGTGATTATTAAAGAAGTTTTGTTACTTTTTTTTTATAAAAAAATTATATATATGTTTGAACTTTTGTCATTTAGAATTAGGCTTGAAATAACTTAAAATATCAAAAGGCTTCACAAAATGCATATGGGAAGGTACAATTTGCTTTTGTAATTATGAAATAGATTTTTTTTTCATAAAAATAGTAAAATAAGTAAGTCGTGCTCTAAATGACGTTTTCCTCTCGAAGAAATTGTGTTTAGAAGCATGGATATATATATATATACACACACACAAACGCTTTATAAAATATGACTTCAAATTAAAAACAATTGTGAAAGTGAGATTCATGTTTTACAATATTACTTTTATATTTTTTTATACGATAAAGCCAAAACTGTGTTATAAAACACTTCTTTAAATTGAACTTTATTAATTAAAAAAGTGAAAATCATGCTCCAAATAGTGACAAAAGTCTGGTAAAAAATATTAAAAGAGCTAAAATTTCAAAAAAGATATTTTTATGTTATTTATTAATATTTGAAAAAAAGTTTATATATATATAGAGTTTTTAAAAAATATTTGGAAGTTTAATAAACTCTATTTCTATTAAGTCAAGTCACATTTGACCAAGCTGCGATGCTGCTACAAATTTAATGTACTCAGTTCCTTTCTGAACTTACTCATGAACACACTAATAAAAACTTATTTTGAGTTCATTCCATCGTCAGTTTTTTTATATTAAATTGTAAACAGCCATACCATCAATACCCAATCTATAAAAATTTCTCAGTAGAAATAAACAATAATTTAAAACATCACAAATTTCTATAAAATACCTATTTTATGAAAAATAAATATAAAATAGTATAATTTAAATATCGTATTTAAGTTTTGCACAGTGCTACAATATATAGGAAAAAGAGATATAAATATGCAGATACAAGGGAGAGAGGGTTAACATTGGAGTTGTAAAGTCCATGCACGTAAGAAGGTGGGTTTGGGTTATTGGGGGTGTGAAAGTCTCAAATTTAGGGCATGGAATTGTTGGAATTAAAAAGCAAAGAAGAAAGTACGTGGAAGAGAAGAATTTGAGAAAAGAGTGGCTAGGAATTACGGCAGCAAGATTACTCTGCTGTCTTAATTCTGTGCTGTAACATTATAGAGAGAATATGGACAATGAAAATATCTTTAATGGATCACAGATGATGTATTTATAGCCATTATCATTGGTATTGAAAACTATGCTCCATTGAAATTAATTTTATAATTTGTGAAGAGTAAGAAAGGGAGAAAGAAAAGATGTATGGGTGGAGGAGAAGCCAACAAAGCGGAAACTCAATCTGAAGGATTTGAAGACAATATTTTGAGGAGGATCTTTATTCGCGAACATCATTTATAACTCATTTAATAAGAAGATTCTCTCTGCACCGCTCAAAACCACCAAAGTAAACAGTAGCTGTAGCAGATAAAATAACCTCAAGTGGCTGTCCTCAATTCTACCATATAAAATCATGCATGTCCATTCATATTCATTCCTATTCCATTAACAATCTCCTTACACTTTCTTTCTTACTCTCCAAACACCCATGGCTTCTCTCTCATGCTCCTCCACCCTAGCTACACTCGTCAACCACACCGCCGCAGCCAACTACCTCTGCAACCAACTCGATTCCATTTCCACAAGGCTCAACGACACCACCTACGCGGTCGACAACACCTACCTTCTTTTCTCCGCCTATTTGGTCTTCGCCATGCAGCTTGGTTTCGCCATGCTCTGCGCCGGATCCGTCCGAGCAAAGAACACCATGAACATCATGCTCACCAACGTCCTTGACGCCGCCGCAGGCGGCCTCTCCTACTACCTCTTCGGCTTCGCTTTCGCTTTCGGCGCCCCTTCCAACGGCTTCATCGGCCGCCACTTCTTCGGCCTCACAGACTACCCCATTCCCACCGCCGACTACAGCTTCTTCCTCTACCAGTGGGCCTTCGCCATCGCCGCCGCTGGAATAACCAGCGGCTCCATCGCCGAGAGAACGCAATTCGTGGCTTACCTCATTTACTCTTCCTTTTTAACTGGGTTCGTTTACCCCGTCGTTTCGCATTGGTTCTGGTCGGCGGACGGTTGGGCCAGCGCCACCAGAACCGACGGGAACGTCTTGTTTGGGTCTGGCGTCATCGACTTTGCGGGCTCCGGCGTGGTTCATATGGTTGGTGGCATAGCGGGCCTGTGGGGGGCATTAATTGAAGGCCCGAGGATCGGGCGGTTCGACCGGACGGGCCGATCTGTTGCACTGCGCGGGCACAGCGCGTCGTTGGTTGTGCTGGGTTCGTTTCTATTATGGTTCGGGTGGTACGGGTTCAACCCCGGTTCGTTTTTTACTATAGCGAAGGGGTATGGCGGCACGAGTTATTATGGTCAGTGGAGTGCGATAGGGAGGACAGCTGTCACGACGACATTGGCTGGGAGCACAGCGGCTTTGACGACGCTGTTCAGCAAGCGGTTATTGGTGGGCCATTGGAACGTGATCGACGTGTGTAACGGCCTGCTTGGCGGGTTCGCTGCCATCACCTCGGGCTGTGCGGTGGTGGAGCCGTGGGCCGCGATAGTGTGTGGGTTTGTGGCTGCCTGGGTTTTGATTGGGCTTAATAAGCTGGCAGCGAAAGTGGAGTACGATGACCCCTTGGAGGCGGCGCAACTTCACGGCGGGTGTGGCGCCTGGGGGGTGTTGTTCACGGGGTTGTTTGCGAAGAGGAAGTACGTGGAGGAGATTTATGGAATTGGGAGGCCGTGGGGGGCGTTGATGGGCGGCGGCGGGAAGTTGGTGGCGGCGCAGTTGATTCAGATAGTGGTGGTGTGTGGGTGGGTTACGGCGACGATGGGACCGTTGTTCTACGGGCTTCATAAGATGAAGCTGTTGAGGATATCCAGAGACGATGAAACTGCAGGGATGGATTTGACTAGGCATGGAGGATTTGCTTATGCGTACCATGACGATGAAGATGGTTCTAGCAGGGGCGTAGGATTGATGATGCGTAAAATAGAACCTACCAGTACTTCTCCCTCTCCCCCTGCAGCACCACATCTCTCACTTCATCATCCATCCATATCTTCTCTTTAGTCTGCTCATTCCTGTACTCAAAAACCATATACCAACTCATCTCATGCTTAACCAAATGCTTTCTCATACAAACATCGCAATGGTACCTTAATTGGGTGTACATTTTTTAATGTAATCTTTTCCTTTCAAAACTAGTTTAGTCCTTTAATAAGTCCATAGTGTTACTTAGTTTGTGTCCTGCAGCAAAATAATGTAATTGTACACTGATACTAAAATCTACTTAGTTGATATATATATACCCATATTTCCAGAATGCATTCTGCAGATTATGATTTCCTCATCTTGCTAAAGTCTAATATATGTATAGTATTTCAACATGACCACCCATCTCAGTTTGGTATTGTGAAAATATGATCTCACAAAGATTCTTCGTCATAATGGAAGCATCAAGAGTAATTAATTGACTATAATATAATATTTAAATGCCATTGCACAGCAAAATTTCACAGCCTATAACTATGGAAACTTCATAAGAAATATAGTTGATTTTGGTTTTGAAGTTCATTGTGCTTCCAATTAATGCATATTTGTAATACACTTCAAGGTTAACTTTTCACAAGTAAATATGAAATAATAAGGGCTACAAACATGATTCGTATTTAGTCACAAGCTTGTATTGTATTCTTGCTGAAAAATAGAGAGCAATGCATGTTTATTCTTTTTTTAAAAGTTTCACATACATCTTTGGCCTTTCTCTGCCTATACCATATAAAATAATAATGTTTTTATTTTTTTTATTTATCTCAATATATTTTAAATTAAAAATAGTCTTGTCATATAAGGATTGAATAAAATCTTAGATGTTTATCTATCATATCCTTATTATTATTGTTTTTTTCGATAACCAGTTAATAATTAGTCAACAATCTATATAAAGATTGATGGTTAAACGTAATACATGCCACGTTTAAAAAATGTTTTGTTTGAGGAAAAAATGTAAAGAGTTTAGATATACATTAAATTTAATTATGACTATTAAGTTTATATCACACACTTGTATTAAAATATTAAAAAAAATCCTTACAATGAGATTGATTAAATTTATATTTTATACAAAAATTATTGAAACTATAATTTGACTAACTTTTACTCCCCCCTCTCTGTTATATATATATGTGAAATAAATTCTCAATCTAATAAGAATTTCAAAAAGATATAATTTAATTGAAAGATAGACATGATTTAATATTATATTATATTATGAATCTTATTTATTTATAAAAAAAAATACCGTGAGTAAAATTTCAGACGTCATGTTTAAATTCAAAACTTGCCATTTGCAATCGTGTTTTTGCATGCAAATTCCTTATTTATATTGTGCAGTACATCTCAAAATTTTCTTTCCCAGGTTTGCATAGGTTGAAACAAACAAAATAGTGAAGTGGTAGAAACAAGAATGGGAAAAGCACAGTATTAATTCTATAATTAGGTACAAATAAAGAATGTGACAGAAAGATGAACATTTTTTGTTGGGTATTTTAGAGATGGAGTAATTTGAAAGTGAAGAGTATATGTAGTCCATGACAATTGATATGGAGGATTAGTTATAATATCAGGGGCACTGTGGATTGTTCCCAGGCCCACCATAGTAGAAGTAGGTGCCCCATTCGTTGTTGTAGAAGCTCTTGATGTCGTAACAGTTTGTGTTTTCTGCTAAGGTTGAGATGCTCTGAACAGAACTCAGACTGTTATCCATGTCTACGATCTGAAGGTTCCTGAAGTAGCTTGCTTTTCCAAAACCATCCTCCGCAAAGTGTCCAGAACCCATTTGGGTGAAGGTGTGCTGCCCATTGCTGCGTGAGTTCACCACCTCTCCTCCCCACTCCACCATCGTTGCGTGCTCTGCTAAGTGTGTGAATAGCTCTGCGGGCCAATACCCCACCAGTGTCTTCTCACCGAAACTCATCCACCAATTCCCTACTTTTGGATCCTAATTCGTATTCACGCACAAACAAAAACAGACATCTCAAAAAAACATCCTTTTGAACCAAACATTATTTTATGTTAGATATCCTTTGTTCGACTTTCTCATACATATGAAAGGCACATTCATTGTGTGGAACAAATACTCACCTTCCAGATGAGAATGGTAATGTCAAATTGGTTGCCATCATAAGAAGAGACAGGAGAAATGGCAGCTCCAATGGCTATTTTACCATTTGTTTGAATAAAGCCAGCACAAAGAAGGTTGTAACATCCAGTTGCACGATATGAATCACTCTGCTTCACCAAAAATTTCAGATAATATAGTATTACACTTAATGGATATTACTTTACGTAACATGATGATGTTACTGCAAAAAAAAATATTTACTGCGATATATACTATTGAATACATTAATTCTAGTTCTATAATATTTTAGTCATACATACAAGCTAGGCCCATTGACAATTTTCACCACATCTTTTCTGTTGTTAAAAATCAGGCCCGAAGTCACAGCCCAAATAATTAATGTTAACAGAAGATTAAGTAGTAGGTTACTGCTAGACTAATTATAAGGACCACAGTAATTAATGTCATCAAGTGAATCATATTTATATAAAAAAAAACATGCACAAAACACAAAGGAAAATAAACTCATGTTTTTTTACTAGGACAGCCACGTTGTTGAATAATATGATACGGTTATATCAATGAGAAGAAGAAAGCACATTTCTTTTATCAAATAAGGATGAACCTTAGTATTGTATTACCCATTAATTAAATTTGGTGAAAAAAATCTTTCTCTTCCTAAAATAACCAGGCCATGGTCCTGAACATTATGAGAAGACTGAAGTTCACAAAATATCCAAAAGAAAAACTTCAGAAAATGAAACTGTTGTATTTAAGTTTGGTTAAAGGTTTTGTAAGATGTGGTGAGAAATATATATAATTGTGTATATATATATATATATATATATATATATATATAAATAAATTTTTGAGAATGAAGGAAAAGAAAGAATGCTAACCGTCCAATAAGTGAACAATCTGGGTCTGCTGTCACCATAGAGCTCCGGACTGACCTGACTAGTACAATGATCAAAGCTTCAGAGATCCAATTTCATAAAATTAGAAAAAAAAATCCTACACATTAATTGCATTAACGTAATGTGTCGCGTATCACATGCATTCTGATTAATTCATTATATGTTGGGCTACTTGAAGGAACCAATTCAAAATGAACTTTACAAAATAATAATAATAAAAAAGAGCTTGGCATCTTGCAACAATTTTTAATCTAATATTTTAATGGGAATTCATTATTCATCTCTTTCTTTCTTTTTATGTATGCAAAAGGAATTCGCCCTCTCTGAAAGATTAAAGAAAGAATATATGAAATATTTTATATTCAACTTCTCTTACTATACATGTTGATGATAAAGTAGATAGGGGACAAAAGAGTGTTGGAATTGGAAGAAGTACCTGCCATCCAGCTTCGATGCTATTAAGATCAGTGCCATCGAAGGATCCTGAAAGAATCCAAAGCTGTGACAGACTAAATTCGTTGATAACTTGAATTGATGGATCCCATACGTTTATTGTTGCCTTTGCCCCGTACATTTCTTGCGATGACCCCGTATATGCGATCGCATGCTGCGTACCACTCTTTTATAATCAATAAAAAAAATCATAATCTCTTTCCAATTAAAACAATAATCACTCATTCTAATGTCAAAACCCTTTCTTTTTTAATCATTAATAGACGTTGAGAATATTAGTATATATAGGTTGAAGTACAATCCAAGCAATCTTCATAGCTTTCAATCTCCAAATCAACTAATATTTAAAAGGATTCGCTGTTCTCAAACAGCTAGCTACATCTGCTAGATCTATTTCTCAAAATTACATTTTTCTAGAGTGAAAAAGTTATACCATTTCCATCTTTCCACGCGTCATTTAACTATCATATCTGTTAATCTTTTTTCTATAAACTACCTTCATGTAGAAAATCACGTTAAAAAAATGTTAAACAATCGTATCCATAGTCATTAATTACTGCGGTATATTAGTCAGTAAGTACAGTACTTACCCTAGAACTGTACAGTAAGATTACATCATAGGTATAGTTTATTATAGATTTTAAAAGGTACACTAAAAAGAAAATATTGTTTATATCGTTCTCTTCATTGATAATATAGACCAGATGACACGTGTGTGTGTGAATATATATATATATATAGTCGACTTTCCCTTGATTGAAAAAGGGGTTTTAAATAAACAATTGATGCAGTTTTTTATACAGTTGAAATTAAACTTGAAAACAATGGGTTGTGGTATGTGGCAGCTATTATTGAACACATAGAGGCATAACTTTTTTAAATTTGTTGTGGATGCAGAAATTGATATTGTGTGTGTAGGTATGAACATTGTATTGATTAAGAAGGTGTGGTAATATTGAATGTGGTAGAACATAGTATTATTAAGTATATATTGGAAGAATATAGAGACACAGCTACCTCGTGGCCATTGCCGGAGAGAACATCGGGGGCATCATTGCGGCGGGAGAGAGGAACCGATGAACGTTTCTTCCCATAGTCATACAAAGACTTTGCTCTCAACACGTCATGCACTGTGCTTCGTCGTATCGGGACCGTACCCTTTGGACACTGTGTCCCATTCATGTGCCACATTTGCCATGCATCCTCTCCTATTCCTCCTTCCTCTCCCTTATCACTCCTACTATTCACTTTCATCTCTCTGGGCATCTCCGTTGGCATTTTCTATCCATCAAATAACACCAAACTTTTAGCAGATAACTAATGTATATTCCACGAATTAGAGCTAAAGAACAGTGGTTTTGGGGATCAGGATTGGACCCAGCACAAGTAGATGAAGATGAGTAAAGTGCAAGGAAAGCAAATAAAGAGGGTAGGGTGAAATTAATTAGGTTTGTTGTACACGTATACCTGGATCTTGTGATTCTTTAAAAGGGGGTGATCTAAAGCCAGTTGTTTTCTTTTGTGAACACAATCTATCAGATCTCCATCTGGACTCTGCAATACGATCCCACACCAAGAGAATACTTAATGTTACATAATAATGAAGGGAAAACCAACATTTATGTGGCCATTAAAAGCTCAACGACTGATAAACGTACCCTAAAATCTACAGTATATATAAATATAAAATATTAAGATATAGTAATGTTATTATTACCTCTATGGTGAGCACAGGAGGCTTATTGATCTTCTCCAAGTGCCTGCTAATCCTTTCAAGTCTCAGGGTACTGGTTTGCCTGTGTCTGGTGTAATTTAGCGTTCTGGATTCAACCATGGCCCTTTGTAGAAGCATGGCAACAGAGAAAATCAGAAGGAGAAGAAGATGGTCCTTACAAGGAACCGAACAGGAGCACCCTCCCTTTCTCGCAGTAACACCCATATCTTTTTCAGCGCCAAGAAAAAAAGATGGGTAAAACAAAAACGTAAAGCTAGGAAACCATTACTAGCAAAGCAAACGGCACAAAGAAAATCTGACTTTCATGGTTATTTCCAAGCGTAAACTCTGAACCAAGAAAAGAAAGTTGGAAAAGGACTTGTTGAGAGAAAAGAAAGGAGGGAAGGGTCGCTCTATCTCTCTCTATTTAATAATATTAATGGCAAGGAGGGTAGTTGTTGAGATCAATTAAGCTGGTGGTGCTCAGAGACCCTTTTGAACCTTCAGCATCATGATCATGATTGCCTGCTTTTGGTTTAAGTACTGGTGGTGCATGATGAAGCACCACACATGCAGTTGGAAGATTTCTGGTGTTGCACAAAATACTTTGAACCAAGAAGAGGAATTTGTGAGGTGGAAGAAAAGGAACTTGGTTAGCTCTCAAAGTTGAAACTTAAATGAAAGCATTATAAAAACTCAGACCTACCCAACTGAAACAATCCACCTTTTATTGCACTTCTTCAATGTGCATCTGCCACCATACACTTTGCCATTAATATTTGGCTTGAAGCACACCTTCCCTCCCTCTCTATAGCTTGCTTTCCTTCACAGTCTCTCCATTCCTTTGCTTAACCTTTTTTTAAACTCTGACAAATTAAGTAGCACTCAATTGGTGGAGAGGTGCGCTTTTAACCTTTTGGTTTTTCCACGTGGGGCAACCCTACTTTTCAATTTCATCACCTACATTTCTCTAGGTGTATCCGAATTTATGTCAACACATAATATAGTTTTCAAAAGGGAAACACTTTTCTTCACAACTTTCTTCAAACAATTTTTAAAAAAACAAAATTTCTCTTTTTAAATCTAATCATTTTCAAATAAACATAAATCTTACTGAGGGCAATAACAACACCGTCATCCCAATCCAACCCTACAAGCACCACTTCTGTTATCTGCTTATATATTATTACTTACATACAAGTTAGAATAATTATGTAAGACTTTTAAAATTTTTGTTTCAGTTTATTTTATATTGTTTTTACGCTGAAATAAATTATATTTTTAAAATTAAGTATATTTTCTATTGATATAAAATAAAAATGAAAGAAATTTTAAAAATATTTTTGGTCAAGTTATTCAACTAAAAAATATGATTAAATACAAGTAAAAAATGAAGTTTTTCCTATTTTTTTATTTTTTTTTGTTAAAATAGATAATAATTAAATTAAGTACAACTTTTTATTGATACAAAATAAATTTATACTTTTGTCAATTTATTCAACTAAAAATTGTATTTTTTTTAATTCTATTCAATCATTTAGTTATACGTTGACCGAAAATATCTTTTAAATTTTTTGTTTTTATTTTATATTAATAAAAAATATACTTAAATTTTTTAAAAAGATATTAAATATTTTAACATAAAAAGTGAAAAGAAATTGAAAAACTAAAATAAAATAAAAACTACACAACTACAAAAATTAAGAAAAATTAATAGAAAAAGATAAAAAAGACTTGTAAAAACAACTTCACATTAATAATAAATAACTAAAGTTGTTATAATTAGTATGAGTTCTACCTAAGTAAAAAAAACACCTGATAGAGGTCGTGCTTTAAAATCTGATTTTCATGTCCAATGAAAAAAAAAACACGATGAAAAAATTTATTACATTCCCATTATATTTTAGTTAGTTAATATGATGTCTTCAAAATCACTTTACATATAAACAGTGAAGTGATGTAAATAAACCTTGAATTGAAATTGTTTGATCCACTAATAAAACCTTATGAGAAATTTTGAATTAGCTAAAAGTTATACCTTTTAATGTCTAACAAAATATCTCCTTCAAATAATTATACCAAATACTAAGAGGATAGTGTTACATAAAATATTCAAGTATATTTATGGATCTAACTCCTCAATATAGCCTAAAGAGTATAGGCTTTTTTTTAAAATAGTTAAGTGTCTAAAAATAAAATAACTTTTATAAAAGAGTGTAGAAAGACATTTTTGCAGCATATGTATGGTTTGACCTCACAATAAGTTTGCAATTACAATAGTGGTGAGTCACTACAACACCAAATGTGTCTCATCCATATGTTTTATTACCAAAAAAATTGGTGATAGTTTATGAGGAATCACAAGTAGTTTGACATCCACTTTTTTGTCATACAAGCAATTGATAACTTTTTTAATAATAAAATATTTAATTAAAATATAACTTAAATTATTTATGAAAAATTAATAAAAACACTTGTAAAATGGTTATATAGAATAAGAGGACTGTTAACATATTATAACCCAAACTAATAAATCATCCAATCAACAAATAAATTTTTCTTTAAAAGCTAATGGAGTTGGCATATTTTTTTTTTACCCTTTTGTAATTGCTTGTATGACTTGGATCATTGCTTCTCTTACTCAACTTTGAAGTTTAGGATATTAGAATAATTTTAGAAAAAAAAATAGAAGAAATGAAATAAATTATCAAAATCATAAAGTAATTACATACACACTTCAATAATACAACACATTACAACTTATATTTTTATCTATTATCCATTGTTTTGTTATGTAACCACCATTATTAATATTATTGTTTTCTTTTAAAACATATAGAAACATCATACCTTTTTCTTACTAGTTTATAATAAGAGAGAAGAAAGTCACAAGAGTCCTAATATATTATATCACTGGTATCATAAGAAGCTATCCATAAAGACAAAGTTAATTAGGTTATTGAGAATTTTCTTAAAATATTTTATGTACAGAAAAAATCTATAAAATGTGTTTTTTTTTAATAACATAGCATCTAAATAATCAAGTTGAACTTCTATATCTAAAAAGTCATTATATGAATATTGGAAAAAGATGAAGTTGCTGATTCAATTATGAAATGAAAGTAAGATGTATCTATTAAAACATTCATAAATGCACTCAACTGAGTAAATCAATGTTGAAACAGTGATAAGAAAGAAATCTCCATTTTATAGGGCTTAAGAAGTCATTGCCATTGGATGAAGTGCATCCAGAAGATAAATTTGTGTGGCATCATAATCACTATTTTACCTTTTTATTGCATTTAACTACAACAAGGACAAGCATGAAAAAATATATGTCCATTCAACATACCAGATTTCTAATTTACAGAAATTAAGAAGGACAAGTAGTTTCTGGTGATCATAAAATTCTCCAGTTGGTACTTTAAAGTTTTCTCTCATGAATATAACCAATCAATTTAATTATTACTATATCTTATCAAATATACATTTGGCCAACTTGCCCTTTGCCTCCTTGAAAAAAATAGTAATGATACTTTTTATATTTTAATATAATAAATACTTTTATCAAATACCTTTATTTCTAAATGACAAAACTTTATGGAATTATACCAGAATAGACATGAGAATAAAAAATAATTAGATATAAATATAAATAATTATATAAAGAAAATAACGCAGAAGGCGTGCTATAATATGGAATTCATTCGAGAGAAACTTACAAAATAAAATCTAATTATAGGTTGGTAGAAATGTTGGAGTAAAAATATCATCTTCTGGTTAAAGAGTTATTAAAATGTTATGTGATAAATTTGAGAAGTAGTATATGATCGAGATCAATGAAATTATTTAATATACTTTTAAAAAGTATAACATCTTGATGAAGCCAAAAAATTGCAAAGGTTTCTATATGTATTAAATAATTGAAATAGGTGATATATTATTAAAGGATTGGAAAAAAAGTTATTAGAAAGGAGATTATGATGACATTTGAACGTTGAATTAGAAATTATTTTATTTTTTTAAATTATTATAAATTGCTCATATTAATAAATATTATAAATAAAGTATGAAGTTAGAAAATAAAATTACATATTATAACATAACTATTTTCTATAATTTGTCCCCTAGTCCCGAAAGAACGATAATGAATAAAAAAATTTAATATTAACCTTAATCTATTTATTTATCGCATTATTAAAATGTTTTATATTTAATAAAAAATAACAATTTTTTTATAAATTTCTATAATAAATTTATAAAAAAACTCTCATAAAATATAAAAATATCTAGTATATCTAATGTTGACTTTTCAATACTTCATTTAGTTTATTATTAAATACATGTATGTTTTATCTCTTATTCATTGTTTGCAACGTTATTAAAAAATTAAAATATTTAATTATTTAAATTCAACTATTTTATTACTAAATTAATGTCCATACAAATAAATAATAATAATTATATATCTATATAGAAATTTAATAATAATTATATATATGTTAATATAGAAATTTATATGATTTTAGAAATTATATCTTAAAAATTATAAAATAATTAATTTAAAGTTGAAAACTTATATTGATAGTAGTATATTTAAGAATCCATTTTAAACATAAAATGCAGTTTATTTGTATGAGAATTTCGTTATTTTTTCCTATGAATAATATTTTTTGAAATATTTTATTATTGTGATATACTATATGCATGGCAGCTAAGCAAAAGGGCCTGACTATATTAGGAGGAATATATATATATATATATATATATATATATATATATATATATATATATATATATATAATGATGAAAGAATTGATGACAAGAAAATAAATCGGAGATAAAATAATCTAACAAGCAAATTCAGTCTAAAAATTATTTTTCAAACTTTTTTCTAAATTCAATTTTTAGCTTGAAAAAGAATTTTTCCTGCGTCACAATTTTAAGATCGAGTAAATATTTCATCCTAATTTTGAAAGAAATTACGTATTAAGTTAATGGTCTTAACAGTGTAAAACAGTTTTATAGTATCATCTAATGATAAATATTGTTAATATGGTTTTTAAAATAATTATTGTAAAAAAATTCTAATGAAATCTATAAAATCATTTACGCTATTCTACATAATCACATCGTAATTATTTAATGTATTTCGTAAATATTTTCAGATGAAATTTGTATTTTTCCCAATTTTGAGCAGAAAAAAAAGGCATTTTATCTTGACGATAGAATTACATATTTCATTCCAATTTTCATAAGAAATATTTGATCAAACCTAAAAGTTTATATGAAATTATGGATTCACGGACTATATTAATTTTTATTTCTTATACGTACTTTTTATTTAATTAATTAGTTAATTGACATTACTTTATTTATTTATTTATTATAATATTAATAAAAATACTCCAAACAAAAATTTTGCAAAAAAAATAAATTTTAAAATTTCCAATAAATTTGAAGTGTAAATTTTATTATAACATCAACTTCTTATAATGTTAAAATAGACTTTCTTATTACGTTAAAATGGACTTCTTTAGATCGGTTCTGAAAACATGTTATAAAATAAGCTTTAAAATATATCATATACATAATTTCCGCTATGCTTTTTATGTTTATAAAAATTATAATTGATATATAAAGCTATACTTTCTATTATAGTTCCAGCCTTAACTAACATAAAAAGTGTGATTTAAAAAATTTGTTTAATATAATTATTTTTCTACCTGCCTATTGTATACCATGCATAAAAAATACAATTTTAAAACAAATATTTTTAAATAAAATCTTACAATATATTACATAAATAATTCTAAATTTTAATAGAAGTTATTATATTAACCTACATAACAATTCTTAACTATACAAATATATTAATTTTGATAAATCATTTAATAAAAATAATATTTATTAGTTTCAAACTTCTTATAACACTTCATCATTTAAGGGAGATGAATAAGTGAACATTTAAGCAATCCAATATTGTTTAATTATAAAAAATGAAATTAACATTAAATATTTAAGGTAACTAATGATTTTAAAGCAGCTATATATATATATATATAAAAATCAGTATTTACTTAGTAATTTATAGTTTTGAATTTTTCATGTGTATTAACGAAGTTGTATATATTTATCAGAAGGAGTGTGGCTTAAGTTAAGAAATCATTAATAAGGAATCTTTGAACTTACCCTATAATGTTAGACTAAAGTGGCCATTAATATGGGAAATATCGAAATTAATGTAGTGATTAACATAGGAATTAATTAATGGTGATGGGTAATGTGTAAGGTATTTATCAAATGCTTTGTTTGACGTGGCAACTGACTTCGTCTAAAAACAGAACACACCAACCATCACTCATATACTTTAACGGGGAAGGAAAGCAAATCATCATACTCAATTACCAACAAGTTTCTTAAATTCCTACACAATACATAAACTTCACTCCTGCTTTTCTTTTCATTCAAGTTTAAGTCAAACACTTTTCTACTCAAATATACTTTCCATCAAATTTACACCTTTTTCATATTTACTAACATACAAGAAAAAGATATAGAGGTGCTAAAAGAAATACCCAAGAAATAAGTTGGGCTTCGGCTTGCTGCAAACCCAAGAATTTCAAGGAAAACTTCATATTTTTCAAAGTACAAAGAGAAAAACAACGTGAGTTATATTAATGTTTGACGGTAGGAGCTGGAACAAAAACCTTGTCGTGTTTGTGCTCACATTTTTACAACAAGTAACCAATTTCATTTTCAAAGTCGTAACTTGTAATAGTACAAGCAAAATAAGTGTTGAGTTATTAATTTGTCTAATAAAAGATGGTTTTAGTTTTCTAAAATGATGATGGATGTTGGGTAATGCTCAGATTAATAAATTGAGTTTCAATATGTATAGGATTTCTTCTTTCTCGTCAAAGTTACTTGAATTATACTGGAAAAAAGGAACAAGATGACGTAAAATTCACAAGACTCTATCATCTTAAAATATGGAAAATTGTCTCCACCTAAGATTTGAATAAAGGTAAATTAATTTTCTTACTTGTGTTTTATTTCTTTAGTTATATTTATTCTTTATTTTTTTTCTTAACAATCATGTAGACAACCATAATCTACATTATCACCATTATCTTTAGAAACACCTCTTACATCTATTTTATTTTATCTCTTAATTATACTCATTCTTTAATTTGTTTTTTCTTATGTTCTTTTGTTTTCTTTTGTCTTTTTCTTTTTTTTTTTAAATTTTCATCTAATCAAATATTTTTCAATTTTTTTAGTTGAATCTTCTTAATTTTTTAATTCATTTTCTTGAATCTTTAATTATCTTCTCTTCATCTTAAATTCATTTATTTATTTATTTTTTTAAAAAATTTAAATATTTTTCTTCAATCTTCTTGTTGTTGAATACTTTTTTGAATTTTTTTCTTATATTCTTTTTCTTTAATCTTCATTTTATTGAATTTTTTAGTTCTTCTTATTGAATTTTTTCTCAATTAAATTTTTTTCATGAGTCTTTAATTATCTTTTGAATCTTCCTTCTTAAATTTATTTTATTGTATTTTTGTTTTTGAATTTTTCCTGCTATTATTTTTCAATCCTTTTTAAAAATATTCTTATTTTTTAAACTTCTTTTCTTGAATTTTTTTTCTTGGATCTTCTTCTTTTTAAACTTTTTTTGTTATAATCTTTTTTCTATAGTTTTATCTTATTATTCTCTTCCTAAATCTTTATTGAATTCTTTATCTTAAATTTTTTAATTCTTCTTCATGAGTTGTTTCTTGAATATGTTTTTTTTAACTTCTCCTCTTTCAATTTTTTTTCTTTTTAAATCTTATTATTCTTGAATTTTCTTCTTCTTTAAATTTGTCTTCTTGAATATATTTTTTTTAATGTTTTTCTTATTGAATTTTTTTTCTTAAGTTCTTTTTACTAAATTTTTAACCATTTTTTTAATTCTTCTTCTTAAATTCTTTTAATTTTTATTCTTGAATTTTTTTTTCGTAAGTTATTCTTATTGAATCTTTAATCATCTTTTTTAATTTTTCCTCCTAAATTGTTTTAATTTTTATTTATGATTTTTTCCTTCTTACATCTTTTCTTTTTTAATATTCTCTTATTCGTTTTGAATTATTTTTCTTGATTTTTTTCTTGAATTTCTCATTTTAATATATTGTTCTAGTATTTTTTTATTTTTTTAATCTCGTTTTATTATTCTTGTTTTTAATGTTTTTCTTGAATTTTTATTGAATTCTTTCTCTTAAGTTCTTTTAGTTTTTCTTGTTGAATAATATTCTTCTTAATTTGTTTTTTGAATCTTTTTCTTTTTAACTTTTCCTTAAATTTTGTTCTTGATTTTTTACTACTTGTTCTTTTTTTTAATTGAATCTTTAACCATCTTTTTAATTCTTCCTCTTAAATTCTTTTAATTTTTATTTTTTAATCTTTTTTTCTTAAGTTATTTTTATTGAATCTTTAACTATCTTTTTGAATTTTTCCTACTAAATTGTTTTAATTTTTATTTATGATTCTTTCCTCTTTACATCTTTTCTTTTTGAATATTCTCTTATTTGTTTTGAATTCTTTTTCTTGAATCTCTCATTTTAATATATTGTTCTTGTATTATTTTTATTTTTTTAATCTCGTCTTATTATTCCTTTTTTGAATGTTCTTCTTGAATTTTTACTGAATTCTTTCTTTTAAGTTCTTTTAGTTTTTTTTCTTGAATAATATTTTTCTTCATTTGTTTCTTGAATCTTTTTCTTTTTAACTTCTCGTTGAATTTTTGTTTTTTATTTTTTCTACTTGTTCTTCTTTTTTAATTTTTTTTATTCTTAATTTTCTTCTTCTTTTAGAATTTTTTATTATTGAATCTTGTCTTCTTAATTTTTCTTTAAGACTTCTTTTATTGAAAACTTTTTTCTTTAATTTTCTTCTTCTTCTAGAAATTTTTATTATTGAATCTTGTCTTCTTAATTCTTCTTCAAGACTTTTTTTATTGAAAACTTCTTTCTTTAATTTTCTTTTTATTGAATATTTTCTTGAATATTCTCTTGTTGAATCTTTTTATGTTTGAATCTTTAATTATTTTCTTGAATTATTTCTCAAAAATTCTTTTATTTTTTCTTATTGAATTTGTCTTGATGTTTTTCTTGAAGCTTCTTGTTCTTATATTCATGTTGTTGAATCTTCTTAACTTTTTAATATTTTTTTATATTTTTTTTCTTGAGTTTTCTTCATGTTGACTTTTTTTCTTTTTGAGTTCTTCTTGAATCTTTACTCACCGAATCTCTTATTCAAATTTTTTTATTGAATCTTTAATCATCCTTATTCCTGCTAAGTTCTTTTAATTCTTCTCATTGAATTCTTATTTATGAATTTTTTTGCTAATCTATTTTTTTCTTAAATATTCTTATTTTTCAATATTCTTATTTTTAAATATTTTTCTGCTTGTACTTTTTTTCTTGAATGTTGTCTTGTTTTTTTTTTCTTGATTTTCTTCTTGAATATTTTTTTTAACTTCTTTTCCTTGAATTTTTGTTCATGAATCTTTCTTTTTTTCTACTTTTTGAATCTTCTTATTATTGAATTTTTTCTTTTTCTTAAATCTTGTCTTTTTAATTTTTTTTATTAAATTCTAAGTTTTCTCATCTTGAATATTTTCTTTTTTAATCTCTTTCTTATTGAATATTTTGTCCAATTTTCTCTCACTGAATTTTCTTGTATTTTTTATCATCTTCTTAAATTTTTTTTCTTAAACTATTTTATTTTACCTTCTTGAATTCTTATTCTTGAGCTTCTCTTGATGTTGTTTTTGAGTCTACTTCTTCTTGAATATTTTTTTTTTATTTTTCTTAAATCTTTTTCTTCTTATATTATTTTTCTTGAATTTTGTCATATTAATTTTTTCTTGGATCTTCTTCATAAGTTATTAAAAAAATAAAAAAATAGTTGTTATTAGTTTAAAGTTGACTTAATTTGATATTTTTTATGAAAGAAAAGAAAAAAATTTCGATTTTTTAAGTTTAATTTAACCTTCATAAAGTTGAAGAACTGTATTAGTAAACAAACTTATATTTGATGTACATCCTATACATAATAATATAGCTCTTCTATGCTAGTTCTGTATTAGTGTGTGTTCGGTGTACACGTTTTCTATTTTTAGAAAATAAAACATTTACTTTTTATTCACTTAATATTTAAAAATGTTTATAATTACCTGATCTGAAATTTATGGTGTTATAATCTGTTTCTTAAAAAAATATTGGATCAAAAATGGAATAAAATCTGCCCATTAAAATTACGCTAAAAATAATAAAATTCAATAAACATGTAAAACTGTTCTTTTTATTAAAAAATTATTTAAACATAAAGAATTATTAATATTTGTTTTTAAAATGATTGAAATCATTTTGTGAAATATTTCAACATTTCTTAACAAATGTTTTAGATTAGAATAATTGGATTTTTTTTTTGTAAAAGCAATAGCAGTGTTCTTCTGTTTTTTTGGTGCATTGGAAAGTGAAAATTTCTCTTCAAAATGCATACCCAAACATGACTAAATAGTCAAT
Source organism: Lablab purpureus (assembly GCA_030347555.1). Taxonomy (NCBI): domain Eukaryota; kingdom Viridiplantae; phylum Streptophyta; class Magnoliopsida; order Fabales; family Fabaceae; genus Lablab; species Lablab purpureus. The sequence goes on from CM059260.1 coordinate 29,966,335, forward strand.
TAAAACAGTCTTTAAAATTAAAAAAAATTGAGAAAATTTAAACCTAGATTTGTAAACTATTAATGAATTTAATTTTTCAAATTATAATAGTTAGTTAAATTAATTTCTAAAATTTTAAAACTATAAATTGATTAATTAAATTATAAATCACCATCATTTAGTTATTTCACTATTAGTTGGTGTATTGAACTCTTGTTTTTTTTGAATTGGTATGTTAAATATCTAAATGACCACCCCTCAAATAGACACGTTTTGTTACATAGTATGGATGAAACTAAAAATCTTGCATGCATGGTAAAACTCAAAATCAAGTGACTATAGTATTTTAATTTATTTAAATATCTATTAGGATATTTTGAACTTTCAACTCTTTCCAATCCTATCAAACTAATTAATTCATTCGTTTTAGTATTTATTTTAGTGATATGATTTAATTACATTAGTATTTATAAATAGAGAATTTTCATTTAATGGAAATGATTATATTTTCTTATCTCTATGCTCTAATCTATATTTTCTCAACATCATGTAAAGAGTTTGAATTTTCTTAATTTACGGCCTTTGAGTTAATTGTCACACTTCAATAAATTCATTAAATATAAATTAATTTAAAAATAAAAATTAAATTAAAAACTATTTTAAAAATTATTAATTTTATTTAAAATAATTTTTATTATAATAATATATCTTTTGTAACTATTTATATTAAAAAATTATGAAATTAGTTTTATATGATATCACTATGCAATGTTACTTTTTTTAAAGTTAGTATTACTTAACAAATATGATGTGACTTAAATAAAAATGACTTTTTAATTCAAGAAATAAGTTTGTTTAAGATGAACTTAATCGAGCAATGTAGCCTTAGTTGTGAAATGTTATAGTATTGATTAGCAGATACGATTTTGTGTATATATACAAAAGACTAATTATATTAATAAGATGTACGTATAGATATATTTAATAGTATAATATAATTAGTATTGTGTTCTTTTAATTATGTTATGGTTTTTTTATAGATCCATGTGTGGAATGTGTGAAATAATACTATAACTCTAAAGATTGTAATATTAAGTATAAAATTCATTATAAAAATGAAATATTTTATACTTAAGGATATAATTACATATATTAAGATATTATACAACAAAAAATTAAAAAGTATTTATTTATATTTGTCCTTTTGAAAATTAAAAAATAGGTTTAATAAACACAGGAAGTTAAAAAGAAATTTTGAATATAGTTGTATCTGATAAGGCATTAAGAAACATAGTTGGAATGTTGTAGTAAAGCATAGAATGCAACACACTGTTCCATCCATACCCACCATTCAACCCGTATAACAGTACTTTGCCAGGATTTGCGCGTGTCTCTCACTTGAACGGTAATTGGATGAAAGTAAGAAGTATTTGCTTTTGAAGCTACAAAATTACAACTCTACTTTTAATTAAAATCTGCCAACTCTAAAATACTATCATTTAATTCATACATTATTATTTCTTAATCCATATTTTTCTATTTTTTTAATTTAATTTTGAATTTAAATTTACACAATATTATATATATATATATATATATATTCATTTTAGAACATTTAGCATTTTTAAGGTCAATAACACTTTAAAAAGTGGCATCAATAAATTTTTAATGTAATTAAAATACATTTTGATTTTATTAATAATACATTTGAATTAATTAAAATTATTAAAATAAAACTAACTAGTGAATAAAGGATAGTAACGGTTTTCTTAAGAAAATTTAAAATGTAAATATAGTGTCTGCGTTGCCTCTACACATAAAGTAATTACTTGATGGAGAAAATCGCTCTTTAATAATAATTGGTTTGATTAAGTTTCAAAGTTTTTTTTAGATGTTCTTAATTAAATTTTTATAAAAAAATTTTGTTTGATTGAATATTACAAATATTTATATTTTTCAATTAATTTTATACTTTATTATATGGAAAATAAAAATTAATTTAATTAAAATTTAATTTTTTCATAAATTTAAATTTTTATTAAAAAATTTATTCTAGTGAATACTTAAAATTTTTATTTTTTTCAATTTTACACTTTAATTCTACCGATATAATTTTATAGTCTGAAGTATAACATCACAGCAATAAAAATAAAACTTTAAAATTTTAATTATTAATTAATTTTTATTTTTATTCATACTTTGAAATTCTAACTCATAAAACATAAATTTTTTCATCCAAATAATATTGTTATATTTTTAATTTTCTAAATACACACTAACAAATTTACTCATATAGCAATATAGCATTATTTTTGGTTTCTTGAAAACTAAATTTCGGTGAAATTTTGGGAATATTTTAAATATTAAATATGATATGTAAAAATTATTTATTTTAAAAGAATTTTTTAATATAATTTTCTATAATTATTTAAATTATGTATAAGTTAATTTGAATTATGAATTTTTTTTCTCGTACGGATAAGAAACTTCTCTTAAGATGAGCCTCGTAGCATGCATATTTTGATGTTAATTTTGAAGGGAGAAGAAATGATGAATATTTTGATCCATCTTTATTATTTACTGACTGGAAGATTCTTGTCTGTTGGCATTTAAGGAACAGAAGAAAACAAAAAAGTTCAGTAGCATAGCATTTATGTTTTTATCTAAGTGAAGTTGAAAGGATATGGGTAGAGAAGACAAGAGCAATAGAACACAATAGAACAAACGGATGGGATCTTCTGAGTGACCAAGTCAAGAGTGTGTGTCCTTGATGTAACTTGGAACATATTAAATCCCAATATACTTTCTCTTCTTTCTGTTGTCAAAGTAGCATTTATGTTCAGTAACTTGGAAAAAATCGGTTCTCAGAAGTAGCTTTTTCCTTCTGGAAAACAGATAAAAAGTTGTCAATTTTCTTTACAGTACAGTAACTCACAAATTCGTGTAATAGTTTTTTTTTGGTGTAACCGTGATTAAACTTAAACTCTCATGCATATCTCAATTCACTACTATGCAGATTTTAATTGACTGCTAGCTCCTATAGGCATATATAATTGGAGAGAAAAAATAAAAAATGAGAAAGGTTTTACAAATTGGTTTGGCTAAGATTCTTTATCTGCCTTGGTTGAGTTGGTTTGACATGCCTTTTTGCAAACCTGTGCTTTATAAGTGATGTTATGTACTAACCTAAAGTTAAGAAGAAGCTTGAAACGGCAAGGGCAGGGAAGAAAAATGAGAGTGAGTGACAGTGGAGGAGGTATTTGTGACCAAACCCTACCTTATTTATGTTGATCACATGTGTGTTATTTAGAAGGAAAGCACCTAGGTTAGCTATTGTGTTTTGTTCGAATAGAGCATTTGGCTATTTGCTACTTTGGTCCAAATAAACAAAGATATGATAGTGACAATAGGATTTGACGTCGAAACCTCAATGATTATTGATCATAAGCACAAACGAACTTGAAAATTATATATATTTATATATATTTGTTCTTTCACTCACCCTATTTCCTTTCTCCCATATCCAAGCAAGTCTGTGGTTTTCTGCAATGCAAGTTAAAGATTTTGTCATCAGAAGATAACAAGTAATATATTTTCAATGTATATTCACTTTAACCAATCTAAAAGAAATAATTTAATTTAGTTTTTCTCATAGTTAAATCTAATGATAATTTATTTCGCCATTTTATTGAATGATTTTTGTCCTGCATGTCCCCCAAAGGCTTTCAGACACGTTTTTGCTGAAAACCACTTATGAAGGCTTTATTATACCTTAGAAGTAAATTCGACATCGAAGCTGATTGTGATTATCTCGAAATGTCCTTCTGAGATCAATGAATAAATTAATTTGACGCATCTCAAGATTGAAGTCAGTTAACTTGAACAAGGCGACATGACGCACATGGGTTCAGTTTGAACTTTCAAATCTTGTCGCAAGAAACCAGCGGCGAAGCTTGTTATGAGCAAAGGGCCCGAACTCCTTGAAACTCTTTGCGCACCTCCAAATAGATCAAGAAAGTTCATGTTAAATACATCCTGTAGTAATGATATCTCATTTTGAAAATTAACTCTATTTTTTTACTTAAATAGAATATAAAAAAAATGTTATTTCACTTTGGGTGAATCTCATAATTTATTTTCACTTTTGGAATTTTAGATCAAGTGAAGATAAAAAAGACAGAGACAATAAAAAATATTTTTTATTAAGTAATTTTGTATAGATTAGATCTTTAAGTGGAAATTAATCTTTTTGAAGTTATTTTAGTAGAATCTTGATCTTGATTTCAAGATTAGTATTCAAAGATCACGATTAAAGATCCATTAAAGATTCTTTTAGAATTCAATAGGTACAAAATGAGAATTAAATAATAAATATTTTTAATATTTTTATAACTCATATAGTTTAATGATGATAAATACTTTCTCTATTTTTTTAACATTGTATAAAATCTTCAATTACTTTGTTAATATCATCTTTTGTATTACTCCCTCCGTTTCAAATTATAAGGCGTACTTTGGACAGAAAAGTTGTTTCAAAATATAAGGCGTTTTAGAATTTCAATAACTTTTTTTTCTTTTTTTTTCTTATATACCCCTATTAATTACATGATTATCTGTGTTAATATTAAATAGTAGAAAGAGAAATTAAAATCAGGAACTAAGAATTAATTATATTTTATTAGTCTGACTCTTCATATTTCATTATCATTTACTAATATCATCTTCATCTTCAGGAGTACTAATTTAACTTTTAACTTTTACGTTGATCTTTGTTCTGTTCATTCGTTCAATAGACTGTTTATCTTTCAAGGTAACTAATCAAATATCATATCTAAATTTATTCTGAGTGAATTTTTTATTTTGAGTAATTAAATTTGAGTGAAATTCATATCTTTCAAGATATCAAATTCTTTTTATTTTGAGTGAAATTTTAAAATAAATTTTGAGCATAGTCATTTACAATTTTGTAGGAACTAAAAATTTTGATTAAAATTTTAGTATAATCATTTACAGATTGTGCGAATTAAAAATTTTAATTAAAATATTTAAATAAAAAAATTAGTAGTTCTGATTTTAAATTATTTAAAAATAATTCTGAGATAAATTCAAAACTTTTGAAATTCTAATCTCAATCAATCTCAATTAATGTTCTGTTTTATTAAAAAATTAATTCATTTTATAAAACTTCTGATTCAATTTCAATTAATTTAATTAATAGTAATTAATAAGGGTAAAGATGGAAGATTTATAAAAAACTAAACAAATTAAATGCTTTTATTGGTATGTGAGAATTTGTCAAGTACGCCTTATAATTTGAAACGGAGGGAGTATTAAATAAGTTTTTAACTTTTTTTATAATATAATTGTTAACTCTTGTCTTCATTTTTTTCTGTGTAAGTACCAATTTTTCTTTTCATTTCCTTTGTATTTTCACTCTAAGATCTTCTTTCTTTAAAAATTTAAGGAGAATGTAGATGAAAAGGTGAAAACAATAAATTATTTATTAAGTAATTGGTTAATATAAGCAGTAGGTCACTTAAAGTCTCATAAAAGGAATAATTTAATTGTTATTGATATTTTCAAAAGTAAGAGTATAATTGGTAAAAAACAATTAATGCAACTTTAAACTCTACAAACGACAAATAAAAAGAAACAAAATCACTTTTCTAAAATGACTCTTATTTAAAATCAGAGAGAATAATAATTATTTTCTCTTTCCAAATTTATTTATATTTATAAGTCGTTTTAAAATTTTAAAACTGCATTAATTACTTTTTTAAGTTGTTTCAAAATTATTTTCCAGATACCATGACATATGTCGTCTTACTTGGATTGAATATATCTGTAAGAAAAATCATTTTATTTCTCAGTACTCACTCTTTTGAGTCTTTTTTAAATTTTATTTTATTTTAATAGATGTATTGATGATGATTAAAAAATATATTTATTTTCTAAAAAGAAGATTAGATGAATTTTTTATTAATTATGGTTATTTATATTAAAAATTAATAATTAATAATTTTGGTTCAAATTATGAGTTTTTAAAAATTTAAAGAAATGAAAGATAATCTTTTAAACAAATGTGATTTTTTATAATTATAATTATATTAAATCATGTAATTATTTTTGTTGTATTAAGGAGAATAATTATATATAAATTTTAAAATTATTATTTTGGCTCCACAATAAAGTAAAGTTGGCTGAGCATAATTTTTGAAACTTTGGTAGCCATTCAATCACCACACTTTGACTTCAGCTTCACGAATCTATATATAGATAATGCATTATTGTTTGTTTGTTTTCCCATAGCTACATCAAATTTAATTCTTTTAGTAAATGTCATTTTAAAAACAGATCAAACCTCAAGTAGTTATTAAATGCTACACGATGTTAATTTATATTATTTGTGACCAAACTTAAAACAATTGTAAGAGTCCTATAGAGCAAATTCAAAAAATTTAGTAACCAATCTAAATGAAATCATAAAATATTTGTTAAACACCCTAACTATTATAACATATATAGTATAATATAAACAAGAATGTAATATTTTTTGACAAAAAATATATATTTACATGACACATTAAGGGTCATAAACTTTTTACACAGTCTGCAGGCCACAATTTCATAATAGGACAGGACCACACCTCCATTACAATCATCTCCGTAAAAGTAAAAATATTTGAAGTTTATTTCTTGTGGTTTAAATGACGCATCTTTTTTACCACGCTTTATAGACGCCAAGTAATGACTAGTTGTGGGGGTTGGCGGACCAATGTCTGTTCATTTGATAGGAAGAGGGATATGTTTTGGAATCTTAGGAAAAAGTCACACATTTGCTTAAACAAAAAACCCTAGCAATTAATTGAGGTACTTTCTCTTCTTCATTCGGCGGTTGCTTTTTAACTTCGTAGAGGTGGTAGAAAAACTCATTTATGATTTTGAATGTGCTCTTCATCACTTCACACATCGTTACATCCATCAACTTCTCACACCATATCTTATATATATATTACCCTTTCCCAAACCTCCACTGTCACTGACAATTAATATTGATTCATAACCATGTCCATGGCAAGTTGTTTAGAGTATAGCTTCTGTATAATAGTGACAAGCTTGCTTATGTGTATAAGTTTTGCTTCTGCTCAACCAGCGAGGGCTTTCTTCGTTTTTGGTGATTCACTCGTAGACAGTGGCAACAATGACTTCTTGGCTACCACTGCACGCGCAGATGCTCCCCCCTATGGCATTGACTTCCCAACACACAGACCCACTGGACGCTTCTCTAATGGCCTAAACATCCCTGACATAATAAGTATGAGTTTTATCCCATGTTAATTTGAAAACGGGGTTGTTCTGACATGATTAACTGTACTATAAAAATGAATGGATTGTTGATCACACTTATGATGAAGATGTACGTACAAATGATTTCGTTACTAATTTTAATTTTTCTAGTTGTTTGGATCTAATCTTCCATTTGCATGCATGCATGACTGAAAGCTGAGGTTGGTTTCATGTGTATGATGTCGTGAAATGGTTGATTGCAGGTGAGCAGCTTGGCTTGGAGCCTACACTGCCATATTTGAGCCCTCTACTTATCGGAGAGAAACTCCTAGTTGGTGCCAATTTTGCGTCTGCGGGGATTGGAATTCTCAATGATACCGGATTTCAGTTCGTAAGTTCAATTACTTTACGTTAATTTTACTTATTATTAATATGAGGTGGTTTGAAAGGTTCATTATGCGAACTATAACTAAAGGTATAATAATAGTAATATATACAGTGGGGTGTGTATAATTGTTTTGGCAGCTGCACATCATTCACATCTACAAGCAACTGAAGCTATTCGCACATTACCAGCAAAGGTTAAGTGCGCATATTGGTGCAGAGGGAGCTTGGAAGCATGTGAATCAAGCACTTGTACTCATCACTCTTGGAGGCAACGATTTTGTGAACAATTATTACCTGGTCCCATATTCAGCAAGATCTCGTCAGTTTTCTCTCCCAGACTACGTGACCTATATCATATCTGAGTACCGCCTAATTCTAAAGGTATTATTGAACCATGCACGCCCTTTCATGCCTATAGTTCAATTAATTTGCTAAGAGTTTGAGAAATTCAATAACTGAGATCTGTACGTCAAAGGCTAATAATGAACCTATAAAGTTAATGCTTGCTTGCCTCTAGTTAGCAAATGAGCGTGACTATATGCAGGAGACATAAACAATTTGGTTGGTGAATCGAACTAAAATTGTTTTGGGTGATGTTTAACAACTTCCTTCAAGGAATAATCAATAATCTATTAGATAGACTTACTATATATCAGGTTAAAAGCGCAATAAAAACCAGCGTGTAGTACATTTTTAACACAAGCTTTTAATTATTTTCAATTTCTTAACCAGTATCTAGAACGGTTACTAGCATTTGTTGCATTGTTGATCTTACGCATTTACGTAAAAAGTGCAGAGGCTGTATGATTTGGGAGCTCGTAGGGTTCTTGTAACGGGTACGGGACCAATGGGGTGTGTGCCAGCAGAGTTGGCCTTGAGAAGTGGAAATGGTGAGTGTGACGTGGAGCTCCAGAGAGCTGCATCCTTATATAATCCACAACTTGTTGAAATGGTGAAAGGACTGAACCAAGAGATTGGTGCTCACGTCTTCATTGCTGTAAATGCATATGAAATGCACATGGATTTTGTTAACAACCCTCGAGCTTTTGGTACGTCCACTGTTTTTGTATAATTTGTCACTGACAGAGGCTTATTTTGCCTTCTGAACTTTTGTTGTGTACTTGGTCCAACAGGATTTGTTACATCAAAGATAGCTTGCTGTGGACAAGGCCCCTACAATGGGGTGGGACTCTGCACACCCCTTTCCAACTTGTGTCCAAATCGAGATCTATATGCGTTTTGGGATCCATTTCACCCATCGGAGAAAGCTAACCGCATCATAGTTCAACAGATGATGACTGGGTCGGTTCAGTACATGCACCCCATGAATCTTAGCACCATCATGGTCATAGATTCCAGGGTTTGATTGATGTGTTTTATGGCTCACTAGCTCTATCCCAGTGGTCACCACAGGATATGTGTGAACTGTGAAGCCATGTTCTACGTTTTCCTAAGTTTTGTTTTATCTGATGATGATGATCTCCTTGCTAGTGTCATTCGTGGTTCCAAGTATGCTGCTTAAAATGTTGTATTCCTTTTGATTGCACCGCCGTTATGAGGATTTTGTGTGTAGTGGAGACTGTTAATTGTGATCATGGCTCTCAACTTTATGTGCTTAATTCCTAAAAGGCTTCCTAAAAATGTAGTAGAAATGTGAGTAGAAGCCTGGTGTGTCTTTAATGCTGGATAAAACATGTGATGAACATTAAAGGATCACTAGGAGTCCTTGTCATATTCAAGTTTCTAAAAGAACAATTTATCTTTATTATTGGATTATACATCTGTGCCTAAAATTTGTATCTACACTTAAATTATATCTAAAAAATAAAATAAAATAAAATTATAAATTTATTAAATATATGATGTAACAAAACGATAGAAATAGAATGAAAAAATAAATGTTAAATATTCTACGAAAATGTATGTGTATCTTGTTCTTATGTTAATTAAATTTAATTTACATTTTAATAAATTGAATTAAATAATTAAAAAAGACTTAATTAAGTTTTAAGTTTAAGAAGTTTGAGTATTTTTAATTCCCCATTTATTAAAAAATTATTTTATTAATCATCTAAAATACTTAAATTTTTTTATTTAATTTTTTCGTTAATTATAAAGAAGTCAATTATCCCTAGCGTCTCTAACGGCAACGATAACGGTAACAGTAACGGCAACGGTAATGGTAACGGTAATGGTAACAATAACGGTAACGGTAACGGTAACCGGAAGGATAACGAGAACGATAACGGGACCGACAACGATAATGACAACGGTAACGACAACGGTAACGATAACGGTAAATGTAAAAGTAAAGGTAAAGGTAGCGATAGCGATAGCGGTAGCGACAGCGGCAGCGATAGCGATAGCGATAGCGATAGCGATAGCGATAGCGATAGCGGTAGCGATAGCGACAGCGATAGCGATAGCGACAGCGGTAGCGGTAGCGATAGCGATAGCGATAGCGATAGCGATAGCGATAGCGATAGCGATAGCTTGATAGCGATAGCGATAGCGATAGCGGTAATGGTAGCGATAGCGATGGCAGGAGCGATAGCGATAGCGAGAGCGATAGCGAGAGCGATAGCTGATAGCGGGACCAGACAATGATAATGACAGCGATAGCTGATAGCGATGCTGGCAACAACAGCGACAGCGATAGCGACAGCGACAGCGGCAATGGTAATGGTAGCGGTAATTATAATGGTAGCGATAGCGACAGCGGCAGCGACAGCGGCAAAGGCAGCGGCAGCGGCAGCGGCAGCGATAGCGGTAGCTGGTAGCGATAGCGATAGCGGGGAATGGTAGCGGGAGCGGTAGCGGTAGCGATGCGAGGCGATAGCGGTAAAGGTAGCGGCGGCGACAGCGGTAGCGACAGCGGCAGCGACAGCGATAGCGATAGCGAGGCGGTAGCGATAGCGATGGCGGTAAATGTAGCGGTAGCGGTAATGGTAGCGATAGCTGATAGCGACAGCGGTAGCGACAGCGGTAGCGGTAAGAGACGCGATAGCGACAGCGGCAATGGCAGCGGCAGCGGTAGCGGTAATGGTAGCGATAGCGATAGCGGCAGCGACAGCGACAGCGACAGCGACAGCGGTATCGATAGCGATAGCGGGGCGGTAGCGAGGAGCGGTAGCGAGGAGCGATAGCGGGGCGGGAGCGGGGCGGGAGCGGCAACATGAGCGAGGAGCGGGAGCGGAAGCGAAGCGGGGCTGGGCTGGAGCGAGGAGCGGTAGCGACAGCGATAGCGATAGCTGGCTACGATAGCGATAGCTGATAGCGATAGCGACAGCGATAGCGATAGCGACAGCGATAGCTGATAGCGATGGCAGGAAGGATAGCGAAGCGATAGCGGGACCGAGCAGCGATAATGACAGCGGTAGCGACAGCGACAGCGGCAGCGGTAGCGATAGCGGTAAATGTAAAGGTAAAGATAAAGGTAGCTGATAGCTGATAGCGACAGCGGCAGCGGCAGCGGCAAAGGCAGCGGCGAGAGGACAGCGTCAGCGACAGCGATAGCGAGCGGTAATGGTAGCGAGGAGCGATAGCGGTAAAGGTAGCGGCAGCGACAGCGATAGCGCAGCGACAGCGATAGCTTGATAGCGGTAACAACAGCGATAGCGTCAGCGGTACTCGATAGCGATAGCGATAGCGATAGCTGATAGCGGTAGCGATAGCGATAGCGATAGCTTGATAGCGATAGCGGTAGCGATAGCGACAGCGACAGCAGCGACAGCGGCAGCGATAGCGATAGCGGTAATGGTAGCGACAGCGACGATGGAAGCGACAGCGGCAGCGGTATCGATAGCGATGGCGATAGCTGATGCTTGATAGCGAGAGCGAGAGCAGCGAGGCTGAGGCTGGGCTGGGCTGGAGCGAGGAGCGGGAGCGACAGCGAAGCGATAGCGGCTACGGTAGCGATAGCGGCTATGGTAGCGATAGCGACCCGCGATAGCGATAGCGGCAGCGATAGCGGCGCGACAGCGGTAGCGGCAGCGACAGCGGTAGCGACAGCGGCAGCGACAGCGATAGCGATAGCGATAGCGGCAGCGGCAGCGACAGCGACAGCGATAGCGGTAGCGATAGCGGTAGCGATAGCGATAGCGATAGCGGTAGCGATAGCGATAGCTTGATAGCGGTAGCGGTAGCGATAGCGATAGCGATAGCGATAGCTGATAGCGATAGCGGTACGATAGCGATAGCGATAGCGATAGCGATAGCGATAGCGATAGCGATAGCGATAGCGATAGCGATAGCGATAGCGTGATAGCGATAGCGATAGCGATAGCGATGCTGATAGCGATAGCGATAGCGATAGCGATAGCGATAGCGATAGCTTGATAGCGATAGCGGTAGCGATAGCGATGCTTGATAGCGATAGCGATAGCGATAGCGATAGCGATAGCGATAGCGATAGCGAGGAGCAGGAGCGGGAATGGTAGCGGGAGCGATAGCGGGAGCGGTAGCGAGGAGCGAGGCGGGAGCGGGAGCGGGAGCGAGGCGGGAGCGGGAGCGGGAACAAGAACGATGCGACAGCGGTAATGGTAGCGGCAGCGATAGCTGATAGCGGGAGCGACAGCGATAGCGATAGCAGAGCGGCGGTAGGAAGGAGAGCGGGAGCGATAGCGATAGCGACAGCGGTAGCGATAGCGGTAGCGGTAAAGGCAGCGACAGCGGTAAAGGTAGCGGTAGCGACAGCGGCAGCGATAGCGGTAGCGATAGCGATAGCGGTAATGTTAGCGGTAATGGAAGCGATAGCGATAGCGATAGCGACAGCGATAGCGACAGGCTGGAGCGGGAGCGAGGCGATAGCGAGCGATAGCGAGCGGGAGCGAAGCGATAGCGGGAGCGGGGCTGGGCTGGAGCGGGAGCGGCGACGAGCGTTAGCGGCAGCGGTAGCGGTAGCGACAGCGGTGGCGGTGGCGGCAGCGGTAGCGATAGCTGATAGCGGCAGTGATAGCTGATAGCGACAGCGACAGCGATGATGTATGCGAGCGACAGCGGGTGGGAGAGCGGATCGCGGGAGCGGTAGCGGGAGCGGGAGCGATAGCGGGAGCGGGAGCGGTAGCGGGAGCGGAAGCGGGAGCGGGAGTGGAGCGGGAGCGACAGCGGTAGCGGTAGCGATAGCGATAGCTTGGTAGCGGCAGCGGCAGCGATAATGGTAGCGATAGCGGTAGCGATAGCGAGTAGCGACAGCGGTGACATTAACAATAATGGTAGCGATAGCTGATAGCGATAGCGGTAATGGGAGCGATAGCGAGGAGCGATGCGACAGCGACAGCGATAGCTGTAGCGGTAATGGTAGCGGTAATGGCAGTGGCAGCGGCAGCGATAGCGATAGCGAGGAGCGGTAGCGAGGAGCGGCAGCGACAGCGGGAGCGGTAATGGCAGCGATAGCGATAGCAGGAGCGACAATGGTAGCCGTAGCGAGAATGACAATGGGAATGAGAACGGGAACGAAAACGGGAATGGTAACAGCAACGGTAACGTTAACAGGAATGAGAACGACAACGACAACGACAACGGGAACGGGATGAGTAACGGTAGCAGGAACGTTAATGGTAACGAAAATGGAAATAGGAACAAAAACGGGAATGGTAACGGTAACAATAACGGGAACGGTAACAAAAACAAAAACAGGATCAGGAACAAAAACGACAACTGGAACACGAACGATAACGCTAACAGGAAAAGGAACGATGTTGCTAATGCTAACGGTAACAGAATTGAGAACAATAACGGTAACGGGAACGGGAAGAGCAACGACAATGGCAGCGACAATGAGAACGAGAACGAGAACGGCAATGGTAACGGTAGCAGGAACGGGAGCGGGAACAAGAACAGTAACGGGATGGGTAACGTAAATGGTAAAGGTAATGGGAACAAGAACAAGAACAAGAACGGTAACAGGAATGGAAATGGTAACGAGAAGCGGTAACGGAAGCGGGAAGAGGCGGCGACAACGACAACGGAAGCGATAGCGAGAACGGGAATGGAATCGATAACGAGAATAGAAGCGGTAATGGAAGCGGGAACGATGAGCGTAACGAGAATGGGAACGACAGCGGAAGCGGTAGCTGATAGCGGCAACGCTAACGGGAGCGGTAACGGGAACGGGAATGGTAACAGGAATAGGAACGACAACGGTAACGGTAACGGCAACGGTAACGGAAATAGGAACGGGAACAGGAATGGAAACAAAAACGGAAACGATAACGGTTACGTAATAGTAACGGTAGGAATAACGGTATCGAGAACGGTAACGATAATGGTAATCTTGATCAAAATCAAATTTAAAATGAATTTTTTGATTTTTTTCAAAACATTTAATACAATACATAAAAAATATTTTAATAAATATTTTATTTTTTTAAAATATAATCAATATAACATTTAAAATATAAATGGTTTTAATAAATATTTTTAAAATATTAAAATATATTTATTTTAATTTTAGAAAAACTAAATTAAAACTTAATTAAACCAAACAAAATAAGGTCATGCTGAATCACTCATCCAAATAACCATGAAAATGGTTGCATCCTTTTTTATTAGCAATTAAAGACATTAAATTTCCATGTTCAGCACCTCTTAAATATCTATATATTGATCCAATTATTAGGAGATAAATTTATATTTCTACACAATAATGTGTATAAAATATTGTATGAGTAGTGATACATATACTTGTGAGATACTTATCACTTTTTAACACACTTTTTTCTCTAATATAAAACAATATTTTTTTAAAAAAAATCTTATATGAAAATGTTATACAACATCTATCACTTTCTAACACACTTTCCTCTCTAACATGAAACAGTAGTTTTTTTTTTTTTGAAAAAAGAAAAATCCTATATGAAAATGTCTAAAAGAGAAAAGATAGTTCATTGTTATTTTTCAAAATATATTGATCATATATTATATATAATAATAATTTTTAAATAAGTTATCGATATATAATAATAAGACAATTATTGTAATGATACGATAAATATTAATAATAATGTTCAAGATGATAATGGATGTTATAGTAACATTAGTCACTATAATAGTGATAATCACATAAGTGATGATAAATATTAATAATAATGTTCAAGATGATAATGGATGTTATAGTAACATTAGTCACTATAATAGTGATAATCACATAAGTGATGATTGACAGTGGTTTTGATGGAAATAATAAGTTTAATATATATTTGTTTCGATGGAAATAATAAGTTTAATAGATATTTTGGTCTGAGAATTTGTAATATTTTTCTATGTTTATTTTTTTTTCAATTGAGTCCTAATTTTTTTTTAATTAAATTCTAAATTTTTTTTTCAATTAAGTCTTAAATTTTATTAAATCTGTCAATGTGATTTTTTTTGTCAAAAATTCACATATTGTAATGTTCTTATTCATGTTTATATTCGTATCTTTTTGTTTTGTCATTATTCACGTGCCACAAGTTAACTTGAATGTGTTACGTGTCATATAGTTAACGCTGTTAACATTAATTTAACAGAAAAAATCATATTGAAGATTTTAATAAAATTTAGGATTTAATTGAGAAAAAAATTAAATGTGAAAAAATATTGCAAATTCTCACACAATATTGAAAAAAAATGCCTATTAAACCGAAATAATATTATAAGAGTAATAACCACATAAGTTTTGCTTATAAAATAAAGTTAAGCTTAATCTCGCAAATTTTCTTAGAGACACGTTCATATAATTTTAAATTACGAAAATATCAATTTAATTTAATAAAAAAATAGAACTGAGATATTTAATAAAAATAATTTCATTGATTGAAATATTTCTTTTTCAAATATATATACCATTTGAATTTAAATATAACATTATTATTTTGTAGTTTTCTCTTTCAAAAAGAAAAATTGCTGTGAGCCCATGGCCAAGTGCAAGGCCCAAAGAGAAAGGGAGAACAAGGGTGGGATTCGGTAACAGATTCGGTCAACTTCATTTCATTTGGGTTTTGTATCCGTGCGTCACTTTTTAACTTGCGTTGTGCCTTATCATCACTGCACCACACACCACTCTGTTGCTTCACTCCCTCCACACTGCCACCAAACCGAAACCCATTACTCTCAAATTCAACTCTATATATGCATTCATGTCCTCCTCACTCATCTTACCTTACAGCTACACTCACGGTTGCGCCCGTTTCCCGTTCAAATTGAACCGGTTTTCTCCCCGACCCGGGACGGTTCGCGCGGCGGTTTCAGTTCCGGAAAAGCGGGGCAGGAAGAAGAAGCAGGCGAAGGATGACCAAAGCGCGGTCGAGAACGGCCTCCGGTTTAGTTTCATGGAGGAGCTCATGGACCGGGCCCGGCAACGCGACTCAAACGGCGTGTCGGAAGTCATATACGACATGATCGCCGCGGGCCTCAGCCCTGGCCCTCGGTCGTTTCATGGGTTGGTGGTGTCGCACGCCCTCAACGGTCACGAAGAAGCTGCGGTATGCTAGTTTCTCTACGACGACGCCAAATGCCGTTTCAGTTTAACTGATTATTGCTATTGCGCAGATGGAATCGCTGAGAAGAGAGTTGGCTGCAGGGCTTCGACCGGTTCACGAGACTTTCATGGCATTGGTAAGGTTATTTGGGACTAAAGGTCGCGCCATTAGAGGTCTAGAAATACTTGGAGATATGCAAGACCTAAATTATGATATTCGCCAAGCTTGGATTGTTCTTATTGGTATATTGATTTTTACTAATTGAATAAGCTTCTCTGTCCTTAAAACGTATAGGAGAAGGAGATACGAGGATAAAATGAACTGTGCTTTATTGGTAAACTAAAATCAACTTATGCACTTGAACTTTTGTAGTTGTTAGTTTCTATAGAAGTTAAGTGTCTAAGTTTATTTTAGCGTATGGGTCTGTAAGCACGAGTTTCTCCTTATAAACTTTTAAAAGAGAAAATTAGGAAGAAAAAATGATATTTGTCTCTCCATAAGCTAAAATTAGTTTAGCTAATTTGTAGAAGTTCTCTCAAATAACTTCTCCAAATTTTTATTTTTAACTTGCGCAAAAGTTAATTTTAGCTTATGGAAAAACTCATTTCATTTTTTTTTCTTATTTTCTCTCCTATAAGTATTCACAGAGAAGCTCGTCCAGACAAACCTAAAAAAGTACCACAATTCAGTTTACCTTCTTATCATGTTGCCGATTACTTATTGTTAATTTGTTTTGGTGTCTCCTTTATGGTGTGCTTTAATTATGGTGTTGTGTAGAGGAACTTGTTCGGAGCAAGCATTTGGAAGGTGCCAACCAAGTGTTCTTCAAGGGTGCCGATATTGGCCTCAAGGCTACCGATGAGGTTTATGATCTTCTGATCAAGGAAGATTGCAAAGCTGGGGACCATTCGAATGCATTAGACATTGCATATGAGATGGAGGCAGCAGGAAGGATGGCAACCACATTTCATTTCAATTGCCTCCTCAGTGTGCAGGTTACCTTCCTCAGTCTAGTTTTTGTGCACAGAATGTTCTGTGCAGTTCTAGTCTAGGGGTCTGTTTCATGTTGCCAAAAAGATGGGGGTGGAAACATTTTTTGTGACTTTTGGATTGTCTTTGGTTTTCGTTACTAGATTATATGTTTTCAATTAGCATAACTTTGAATCCTCCTACTTCCCTTGTATGTTAAGAGTACTAAATGCATTTACTTTTGCTATCTAGGACTTTCTTTATTATATAGGAGGAGAATTTGTAGGAGGATAGCATTATTCTTCTGGTTATAATTATGATGTTACACTGTTTCCTGCTTCCAAATAATTTTCTAGGGAAATAGTGAAAGCAAGATCAATTTAACTTTTAGGACTATTAGTGGTTGGTTTCAAACCACCTTAAAAATAGGGGTCTTTATTTTCTTTTTTTTTTGAAAAAGATCTTTCCTTTATATCTCATTCCTTAATTTTTATCTGTACATCAAACTGATTATCAGTGTGAATTAAGGGACTCCTATCCTGTGGCGGTGATACATACATAGCTTAATTGCACTTTTGATCCTCCAAGTATTTAATTTTGCCATTTTAGTTCTTTAGATTCCAATTGTGTCTATCAGGTATAGCAATGGAGCTTTTTTAGTCTTTCCAGAGTCTCGGGTTGCAGGTACTGACATTGAATATCTTTTATACCTGGAAGACACACTTAGAACTTAAAGAACTACAATTGCACAATTACGTTAAATTGGGGACAAAAAAATGCAATTAAACTTATATTATTATATTGATAAATTACTTACTGAAAATAGCTATAAAATTCTTGCCACGTGGTTTTTCATTCTCTTTGTGAGTAGAAAATATGAGAAGGTAACTAATATGAAACTATGATACTTTAGTTGTAGATGTTTCAGACAATCAACGCCAGTTGTTTTTTTTTTTTAACTTTTCAAATTCCAATTACCTTTGATAAAGCAAATTATGAGCCTGGTTGATCTTCTGATGTTTTCACTATGTTCTAATATTATTTCTTTCAAAATTATTAGGCTACCTGTGGAATACCTGAAATAGCTTTTGCAACGTTTGAGAACATGGAATATGGAGAAGGTACTCCACGTTTTGTCTCCTTCCTCTTTATTCTTTTTCTGATGTTTATATTTGTTTACGTATAAATATTTCATTTACCATTTTAAGGGAGGTTTGTTTCTATTTCTTACACTGTAACTTGCTTCTCAATTAATTTCATTTCTCATGGTATTTTCGTCTTCTTCTGTTTCTTTGTTTGTGCTGTTCAAGTTGGGATGGTCTTTTCTTCTAATTTGTTAAAGCCCCTTTCTTGATTATTAATTCTATGTACTATAAATTATTTTTAATTTGTGACATAACAGATTATATGAAGCCTGATACAGATACATATAATTGGGTTATTCAAGCGTATACTAGAGCTGAATCTTATGACAGGTTAGATAATTTAAATAGCTGGAAAACCTCCCATTAGAATTCTTAAATTGAATATTTCATGGATTGAGTCGTAGTTGTTCTTATGTGATGTGATCATATTAAACTTGTTTCTGTGTGGCTCAGAGTACAAGATGTTGCAGAGTTACTTGGCATGATGGTTGAAGATCACAAACGTATACAGCCAAATGTGAAGACCCATGCGTAATATTATTTTTCTTTTACAAACATGACCCATTGCACGTGTTGGATGTTATATTATTTAAATTCATTAATATAAAACTTATACTTTTCTTTTAAAATAGTACCTGTTATATATAATAACAGAAATTTGCAGCAAATTCTGTGACAAAGCAATAGATTTCAAAGAAAAGATAAACATGAATCTATTGCATAACGATTGTATGGTCTTAAAGTCCCCTTGGAAACATGGACATTACTCTCTAATTAAATACACTGAGGAAGCACAAGAACTGCACACTGCTAATCTGATACTAAATCACGGAACCTCATTTTAGACAGAACGACCAGGAGATTAAATTCAGGTCCGTAGCCATTTGGAATCCCGTTTTAATATGTAGGTTTTATTGATACTACTTACTAGATGGAGTTTACTCTCTAATTAAATGCACTAAGGAAGCACAAAAACTGCACACTACTAATCTGATACTAAATCATTGAACCCCTTTTTAGACAGAACAACCAGGAGTTTAAATTCAGGTCCGTAGCCGTTTGGAGTCCTGTTTTAATATGTAGGTTTTATTGATACTACTTACTAGATGGAGTTTACTTTGCACCAATGGCTAATAGCATGTATGGATACACATTATGCTCCCTGGGTTCATGTCTACGCTCAGCTTTAATTTGAACTTTTCCTTTTATTTCTGAAAGACCCATTGGATTATCAAGTAAACTGAGTAATGACCTGTAATTTTTTGGGGACCATATAGCAATCTAATCATTAAGCTGTTTTATTTAAATAAAAAGTGATGGATTTTGTAATATATGACTGTGGAATGTTCTCTTGATCTAATTAGTCCCATATTATCTCTTCAGCCTGTTAGTGGAGTGTTTTACCAAGTACTGTGTGGTACGAGAAGCTATTAGGCATTTCCGTGCCCTTAAAAACTTTGAAGGGGGTACAAAAGTTCTACATGATGAAGGGAACCATGGAGATCCACTTTCTTTGTACCTTCGGGCATTATGTCAGGAAGGTATAATTCTACTGGCCATGTACTTTTAGTTTCTCATTCAAAGAGATGTTGTCTTTATTAGTAAATAATCTACAATTTTATTAAATCAACCTAAAGGGTTGGTTGAGTAAGGGAGATATAGTCTCAACCTTAGGGGGAAATATATGCGAGTTTTCCATAAGTAGAGAGATATTAGGAACATACCCTTTAATACACGATTTTGAACATACTCTGATGGGTTGAATATTATAAGAAATAAAAAAAAGTGTGGGACCGACCTCTTAATAATTCCCTCTCTTGATTTTTGTAGTTTTCAATAAATTTTAGCTATTAAGAGTTAGTGTCCAAAATAGTGTATTTGAGAGTGTGCTCCTATCACTTCTCCCATTAGTATTTTTTGAACTCGAGCTTTTCCATTGTTGGATTAGGGCACCATCTCCTTAACCTAAAATAGTTGTACCCAAAAAAATATCTTCCCATCTGCTGTATGAAATATAAGGGATATGAAGCATTTATTCTGAAGTTGTGCTGAAATTTCAGCTCAAAGAAGAATTTTCAGGGGGAGTATCTGATGGGAATCTATCTGCCCTGCCATTATATATAGAATATCTGGTTCCAGAGCACATAGTTATTTCCTAAAAAGTTATTCTCTTATATTTTGTTACCCTTGTTGAGACATTGTAACCAAAGATAATCATCATGGATTTGCTCTTCTTTTCTTTGTGGTGTTCAATGTATATTTATAAAATTTTATATCAAAATTGTCTCAGAAGGCTTTGCTTCAACCTAGTTGTCATTTTGAAATTCAGGAAGAATTGTTGAAATGCTTGAAGCTTTAGAAGTTATGGCCAAAGATAACCAGTCAATCCCTTCACGAGCAATGATCTTGAGCAGAAAATACCGAACATTAGTAAGCTCATGGATTGAACCATTACAAGAGGAGGCTGAACTTGGCTATGAGATTGATTATATTGCTAGGTATTGTTTCCTTTTCAACAATAGTTGATGTTGTTATTATTATTATTATTATGGTCTAAGTTATTTATTTTATTTATGTTTGCATAGATAACTGTTCTCTGTTCTCAGCTAGTGAACTGAAACCCAAATTGAAATTATTATTATTATGATTTGAATTGTCTTTTATTTTTATTTTTTTTATTTCAATTGCATCTTCATCCCAATTGTTTTTCTGCTGTCCAAGAGTAGTGTGCATTCCAAATGCATGATATTTTTCCTCTTGATCATAAATTGTTTTTCTAAGGCTTGTGTTTGTGTGCAGCTTATTTTGCCTACTAGAGGTAACTTCAATATTCTAAAAGTACCAGTACCAGCCAATGTTGGCAAAATAGGCAAATCAAAATTTAAGCACTGGTCCTAAGAATCTCCTTTAAGTTTTCTACTTTTGAAATCTTCTAACTTTTTATTTTCGCTTTTGCTTTCCTTTTTTTTAATGCAGGCATGTTCTTTCACTGATCTAGTAAATCTTAGTTGATGGGCTTAATGAACTAATGTTTATTATTGTATAGATTTTTTTATTATGTGTTTTTTGTTTTTAATTGGACAGATATATTGAAGAGGGTGGCCTAACTGGGGAGCGTAAGCGGTGGGTGCCTCGAAGAGGTAAAACACCTCTAGATCCTGATGCTCAAGGATTTATATATTCAAACCCAATAGAGACCTCCTTCAAACAAAGATGCATGGAGGATTTGAGGGATTACAATAAAAAGCTGTTGAGGACCTTGCAGATTGAAGGACTTGCAGTTTTAGGGGATGGTGTATCTGAATATGATTTTATTAGAGTGAAGGAGAGATTAAAGAAACTCATTAAGGGGCCTGAACAGAATGCTTTAAAGCCTAAGGCTGCTAGTAAAATGCTTGTATCTGAATTGAAGGAAGAACTAGAAGCACAAGGCTTGCCTACGGATGGAACTAGAAATGTTCTTTACCAGCGTGTACAGAAAGCAAGGAGAATAAATCGATCGCGTGGTAGGCCCCTTTGGATTCCTCCACTGGAAGAGGAGGAAGAAGAGGTTGATTCTTTGTTTTATTTAACTACCTTTTCTTTTCTTTCCTCTCCATCTTGATCCTTAATATATAATGCTAAACTTAAATATGATTCATGTTCTAGGTGGATGAAGAGCTGGATGCATTGATTTCACGTATAAAGCTGCAGGAAGGAAATACAGAGTTCTGGAAACGTCGCTTTTTAGGTGAAGGCTTAACTGGTGATCAAGAATTGACAATGGATGCAGGTAAATCAGACGACTCTGAAGTTCCAGATGACGTTGATGCAATAGAAGATGCTTCTAAAGATGTTGAAGATGATGAAGTGGATGATGAGGAGGAGGAAGCAGAACAAGTAGAAGAGGAAGTAGAACCAGCAGAGAACCAAGATGTAGACAGGATAAAAGTCAAGGAAGTTGAAGCTAACAAGCCTCTTCAAATGATTGGAGTCCAGTTGTTTAAAGATTCTGATCAACCTATTACTAGATCTAAAAAGTTTAAAAAATCGGCCAGATTGCAGGCTGTGGTATGACAATAATTCATTGGTATTCTTTTCTTTTTTGAGTTTGGGTGGAGAGGGTTGGGTTCTTCAACTTGTTTAGATATTTAGCAAGCTTTTTTACCGAAGATCCCAAAATGCTAGGATGTAACAACCAACACGATAAAACTGATATTGGAGCCTGAGGTTTTGGGTGAGAATGATTCATGAGAAGCTGAGAGCCATTTCTGGACCACGAATCTCCATTCTCTGTTAGCATTACATTCTTTCAATCTTTGTTGCAGTATTTACATTCTGAATCTAACTTTGCTGGCAGAATGATGATGATGATGATTGGTTTCCACTGGACGTATTTGAGGCATTTAAAGAAATGAGGAAGCGGAAAATTTTTGATGTGTCAGACATGTACACATTAGCAGATGCTTGGGGATGGACATGGGAGAGGGAACTGAAGAACAAACCTCCTCGTAGATGGTCACAGGAATGGGAAGTTGAGTTGGCAATCAAAGTTATGCAGAAGGTAAATAACTAAACCTTGGCTGTATTTTTCTTTTAACTGCAAGCTTGCTTCTTGTTGAAATGGTTTTTAATGGTCAAATTCTCAGTTTCTTGTAGACACAGAATATAATTACTGCCTCGTCACATGTACATAATAAAAACTATACTTTATAACACTCCACTTAAAAGTAAATTTAGATCCAAAATGATGTAGGATGACATCAAAATTTGTATTTTGATTTTGGTAGTGCTAATTATCTCGTATTCATGATTGATGTGTTTGGTGATATTGTAACCCTATTTTAGCGTCTTCTCTCCTTTCTACTTGTGAAGGTCATTCTCCAAAATGTTCAATAGTTAGGGAGTTTGGGTGAAGTTGCTTAATCTGTAAATTATTTTAGTTCCAATTTCTGAGTTTATTCATTCAATTAGGTGAAGGCTAAGATTGTAAAACTAAGGGAGTTTCAATGAAATATGTTGCGAGAAAGATTCATCGCTCCCTTTACATTTATTATTTCTTAAATGTAAGGGATGCTCTTGAGATTTATGTTTTGTGGTTATCAAATGTAAAAATAATTTACTGGAACATGCTGGCAGGCAACATTTTTTGTGACAGGTGTTCTTTTTTACTTGGTTCAACTTTCATGGTGATGCATGGATCAGTTATGCTTGTTTGTGTACGTTATTGATTCAGTCTCCCTTCAATGGGATATTAAACATTCTTGTTGTAATTTTATAAGTACTCTGAATGGTGATATTTATTTCTGTTTTGCATTGAAGAAAAACAAAGAACACTTTCTAGTTGTCTATCTTTCTGCTTGTTGATTCATGTCCAGGCTTATAGTGTAATAATTCATTCAATTTTGAAATTTGGCTTATATATTAGGTTAAATGTAGTAGATCATCATCCTTGTAAATAATGCTGGGACTTCCACTACTTGTTTGAAGTTAGAATTTCCCTCTTGTTTTAGGAGCTAACACACTCAATAAATGGTTATTAGTAAATAGCAATACTACTTTGGTCTTTTTGGATATATTTAACCTAACAACATTCTTTAGTATATGCATGTCTTTGCTGAATGAGATTTTGGCCTGTATTGTACAGGTAATAGAATTGGGAGGGACACCAACTATTGGAGATTGTGCCATGATCTTGCGTGCAGCTATAAGGGCACCTCTACCTTCAGCTTTCTTAGCAATTTTGCAAACAACTCATGGACTTGGTTATAAGTTTGGGAGGTAATTCTATTTTCTTTGTAAAACAAGACCCATGTTCTTGTGTGGGTTACCCAACCAGCCCAACGAAAACCTAGATATTTTATATGCTTGACTTAGGGGGGGAAGAAAGCTAACCCGATATTTCCAAGGAAAGAATTGCCCTTTTGGCTTGTGAAACTTCCATATTCTTAGTACGTAAAATATAACTTTCTTTAAAATCATACTATTTTAGTGCTCCTCATTAATTTGAAGTTCACTGTTTTATGTTGGGTCCTGAGAATGAATGCTGGAAGAACACTTGTCAATTAATGAAAATTACGATTGTTTAATGATGCCTTTATGAAAACACTTTCCAATTTTGAATTCTTAACAAGTGCCTTAAGGGCATTCCTTATCTTCTTACATTCCAAGAAGCTCTCTTCCAATTTGTAGTTTTAGATTTAATGTTGGGAGGGTTTAATTAGTCATCATGGCTCTTATGGTGCTAAAGCATAATGGACTTCATAATTCAACGTTCAAATGAAAAAGTGAAAATTGTGTATTAGTGCTGATTTTAAAGTTCAGATGTTGTATCTAACTTCTTTACATTTATTTTTGTTTCTTATGGTGGGAAGCATAACTGCAAAATGAAGGCCACCCTTGGTTTTCTGCCATCCCATGTCTATTGCTTTTATGCTTATTGTTTCCTCATTTTCCCCCTTGTTGCAGTTCTCTTTACGACGAGATAATCTCTCTCTGCGTTGATCTTGGGGAACGAGATGCAGCTGTTGCTGTAGTTGCAGATTTGGAAACCACAGGGATCTTGGTTTCAGACCAGACTTTGGATAGGGTGATTTCTGCCAAGCAGAGGATTGACAATACCTCCAATGGTGTCATCACGGATGCAGGATTGTAAAACTATACCTTCATGCTGTAATCGTTGTGATGTTTGGAACTGGTATAACTACCGGTTGTGGTTTAATGTATCATCATTGCACACATGTGCAAATTTTGTGCTTAGCCTAATGTATGTATAGTATCAGGCCTTGAAAATAACCTAATTGGTAACCATTAGCTCTTTCCTTAGTTTTTTTATTCCACCACGATCTATTATTTTGAACAGGGTGTTTTGAAAATGAAGCAACGGCAGGTTCCCACTGTTGCAGCGACAGTGCTTTTTTATTCCACCAACACGAAATGACGCTGTTGGAAACTTAACGTCACCAACAATCAATAATTCGGGATTTTACGGTGGATAACGTGATTGTGTTGACAAGATCAGGTCCACTTCATTGGCTGATTCCCCCTTCCATTCAGCAAAAAAACTTCGTTGGTTTAATTGATACTGGTAGATTTCATGTAAAACGGTATATAAAAATGTCGATAGCATTTATTGAAGAAATTAGTGACATGTATAGGGGCATCAATTATTGTTATTAGTTAGGCACATGAAATAACGTTGAAGACTTCTTTTTCTTTTTGTCCAAAGGAAGGGATTCTAGTTGGCAATGGAAATTACACCTGCTCAGACTTGCAAATGTAACGGTCGAACGAGGTAAATGAAATGAAGCAATTCTAGTTGACATTCCACGAATAGTCTGATAGGATTGTAGATCCAAACATAGCCCAGAATTATTCAAATAAGGGGGTCTTATTACTTGCAAGCTTAAACCATTACTTCATTGTTACCAGGAGGGAAACATGGAGATCCGAAGGGGTGGTAATAGAGAGCCAGTATATTGTATAGTTAAGAGTGTATGTGTATCCCCTACTTTTATCGATTTTAGCTTAATTGCCCCTGGCTAAGAGCAATATTGCTCTTAATTTTCTCTTTAGGAAAATTACCTTACCTTTTACAATGAAGTTTTCATAAACCACCACGACATATTACTTTGATGATGGAATATTATATTAAGTGAATTAACAAGGATGATCTCAAAGCGCATTGACGGTTTGGACATCTGAGTTACCATCATCGAATCTAATGTCACTGGAAAGCTTTGTTGGTGCGAGGTGAAGACCAATTGGTCTCACATGAGTGGAAGTTGGAGCATATGACCCAGTTAAGCTCCTTCATGACTATTGATGGGGACATCACCAAGTCCATTGAAGTATTGCTAGCCAGGGTGCAAGACTTCATAGTTCAAGTAATTGTAAATTCAACTTGCTCGGATAAAGTAATTTCGATTAGGATTAGGAAGTTGTAGCGAGGAATGCAGAGGTTTATATACGTGTATGGAGAAGTTTTAGAATTTACACGCCAGATGTATTATCGCTTTTAGGTTCTAGACTACCAATGAACTAATGAAAATCTACAACGTTAACCAACTATAAAAGCCAAGACCCGACAGCTCAAAATTAGCTGTCTAACATCAATAAGACCTCATCCATCATCACCTACCTGCTGGACATAAAAGAGGTGCTAATATGCTGGCCGCATAAAGCTCACCAGTAGACATTATAGACCATGTAGAGGCTATATTTGATGGATTAGATGAAGCCATGAAGGACACACGATGCTTTCGTTACTTTTGTGTCCTCAACATAGCCTTACAAAGGTACAGAAATTAAAAGCTTAGGAAGTTACAAAAGATGCTTATTTCCATGCTAATGTTTCTAGAAGTGTATACAGTAACAAGGTCTTGAGGTAATTTTGGGAATTTTGCTGGTGGGTAATTATCATGGCAGATGGAGTAGATTTGATGACAGAAATAATGGTAAATCTCACAATAACAGGGATCATGGTGCCATGTTTGTTGAAATTTTGGCCACACCTGGTACTGCTATATTTGGTCTGATCAGAACTATGCTTGTCCTATTATGGCTCAATCCTGTAGCTCAACACCCTCTGTCAACAATACTTTGTGCCGGTTGTGTATTGGCTGCTGATCTTGCATGGTAATCTGATCATGGACCCAGCCTACCAAACATCCCACACCACCACCATCAAAAATCTTATCCCACTACAGACCTATCATCTCACACCATGTGCAGTAAGTCATAGGTCAAAAGCAACAACCTATGATGGTAATAACAATTTTAGTGGGCAACAATGGTACGGTTTTGGGTATTCAATATGTATGGCATCTGACAAATGACAAGTTCTTTAAATGTGGTACTGTTTGTTAGGGTATCCGTCTCTTAGACCATGTAACAAATGTGTTACACTCCTGTAAAACACCATTTGTTACTAATGAAAAGCCGACCGTTTATTGTTCTTGTTGAAAATCGCATACCTTACCTTTTCCTATTTGTGAAACTGCTTACACGGACCCCATGTCTTAAAGCTGATGTATATAATAGCAGTCTCAATGTTACACTGGTACTGCATACATTTTATTGATGCATATTCCAAATACAGTTTGGTTTATATTCAGCATCATAAATCCCAATTATTTTCCAATAACATATATGCTAACATCATCCATAGGTTTTCCTGCCAGTATACATAGGAATAAAGCACTCCGAAGAGAGAAAAAAAATGCAGAGTGCAGAAGCGGGCCTACCTTGCTTGCAGCTTCTTCCCTACCAAAACATTTTTGCAGTGATGCATTTACTAATTACTACTGCTACGTACTTAACAAACATGCTATCTTACACTTCTTGTCCTAAAACAATTTCACCTGTTTAAACCCTTTCCTAGCATAGACCTAACTATCAACATCTAAGAAGTAAAAACGTTTAGTTTTATTGTTCATGCTTTGCCCACCACTAATCATATAGTCTACACACGAGTTTGTTACAAGTGGTGTTTGATATTGGCGGTCCTGCTCTGATTGTAATCCTGATATACAGTGCAGATGCAGTCATAAAATGATAGTTGACTTATTCATTCATTATTTTCTCTCTCTAATCTCTCCTTGGACACCAAAATTTGCAACCGGATTGTGCTTAGCCACAGATAAAAATGGTGAACTTTGTGAAATCATGTTGGAATATCGTCACGTGGATCAGTGTGAAAAAGATAAGGCGAGCAACTTAATGATCCTCTTGGGGGGTTTGTTGATTGGTACCCCAATATCACATTCGGAACAGTGGTTTGGTCTGTTACAAATGCTAACCCCTCTTGCTTTTGTGCTGATTCTCACCTTCCATTTGCGTCAGTACAATGTTTCCACCTCCACTAAGCATTATCAACGTCATTGTGCAGCCGCCACTATAAGAGGCACCCATAATTTTTCCCCCTCAAATTAAAACTAATCTCATTATCTATATTAATTTTGAATTTATAATTAACCTTAACCATTGACATGAATGGCAAGAAATCTAATTAACATTTAGTAATGTTACTTGCACAGTCAGACACACACTCCTACACAGTAATATTTAACTTCTCGCTTTATCATAACGTCCCACTAAATTTTCCATGCACACATGCTTTACTTGAATTTAACTACTGAAAAGTCAACTCAGTCTTTCAAATGAAAAATAACAGTGTCTTCTGGACAACAAAATTCACAATTTTAACGAAATAAGATTTTTAATTTAAATTATTTAATTTTCTAAATATTTATTTGGATAAAATAATTCAAATATATTGAGTTTTGTTTTTTATTTAGATAAAATATTTTAACTTTAAACAAATATTAAATTTTATTTTAATATTTAATAATTTAAAAATCCCAAATTGCAATATTGTTAACATTAGCCAGACTATTTTATCTACTATCATTATTTGAACTCAAATAAAAAAAATATAAAAAATAATATTCAATGGAACAAAAAAATATTAATAGACACTTAACTGAAAATTTTTAAATTTAAAAAAAATTAAAAAATTAAATTAAGTCGTTTTTTATTTTTAATGTAGAAATATATTACTATAACAAATAAAATTTCTTTTACCAGGATTTTAATTAAAATTACTGAAATTTATAAAAGGTTTAAAACTTAATTAAATTATAAATAAATATAAATATTTATGACAAATTGGATTAGATAATATACAATTGAATTGTAAATAAACTAAAGTACGGAAAATTTAATCTTAAGTAAGCTGACAATGATAGAAGAGATTAAAAAAAGAGAGAAAAATAGAGACAATAAAAAAATATCACACAAAGTGTTAATGATGGAAAAAGTTAATATTAAAAAACATATTGCAAATAAAGAAGTAAGAATATACATTAAGAAAACTTAGGTTAAACGGAAAAAAATGTCCAATTCAATTATAAATAAACTAAAATATTGGAAATGTAATGTTTCATCATGTGCCAAATGTTAGATTTTTTTTAAAAAAAAATTAAAAATTCAAGTGTAAGAGTAAAAATAAAATTTTATATTAAATAAAAATAATAAGTATAAGAAAAAAAAATAAATGAGTCTTAAGATTTTATTTTTATTTTAAAAATAAATTTTTTTCTCAAAATTTCATTGTGGTAAAAATTTAAAAATAATTATATTGAAATTAATGTTATTGTTTTATATATTTAGTCTTTAAGAAAAATTTTAAAAAAAACATAAAAGATGATAATAATTGAAAACTTTTGGAACTAATAAACTTTTAGTCCACTGATGTAACAGATTAATTTTAATCCAAAATGTTAGACTAATTATATGATCTTGAATACTTAACTATACCAAACTCGAATATAAGAGTCAAATTTATATTTAAAGAAAAATTATAACAGAAAACAATAAGGATAATAAATTTGACAAATTTTTATGAATAGAAAGCTTCGAAATATATTTTTTCTTAACGTGACAAATTTATTGCATAAGAGAAAAAAAAGTAAAAAAAAGAAAAGAATTTGAATAGAGAAAAATAATGGATAAAGCGTATTGAACGAACGTGTATGTGAGTTTGTAAAAATGGTAACTATTTATATTTTTATTATCTTAATTCATACAAAGAGAATTAATGTATTAATTTGCTTATACGGCAAATTGATGAATATACATATTTTATTACTTAATTTTATTCTTTTGTAAATTGAATTTGATATAATAAAAATTAATTTTTTAAAAGATTTATTTACTCCTCTAAATTTTGTTTCTACATTTTATAACGATCTCTAATCTAAAATATAGATAAGTTTGAGTTTAATCATTAACCTTGTTTAATGAGTATGTTTAATACCATTTTATTTACATTTCATATGACATTGAGATTTGAAATATATGTTTACCAATAAACACGGGTTTAGTTTGTAGGATAAATAAGTTTTACAAAATCTTATTTAAATTAAGTCATCGAAGATGTTGAAAAAACATAAATATACAAGAATTGCATGTTGGTTTTATTATTTTTTAATACATAAACAAATTCGATATGTTAAAAAAAATTAGAAAAAAAAATAAAAAAAATAAAACCTTAAAATATCATATCTTTTCTTGATTCTACCATACATCATATTATATTTTAAAAGACAGTTAATTATGTTAAAATATAAGTAAAATATGTTGGTAGAAATCGAAAAGCACCCAAACACTAAAAATATCAAACTATTCAACAATATTAATAATATTTTGACATGGTAGATACACATAATATGATAAAAAATGTCAACTTTAAACCTTAAACCTTTGCAACATATTAAATAATCCAATTATATGATATCACACACTTAAACCAATTATCATACTAAAAAAATATTAAATTAAAAATAAAATTATTTCCAAAAAATCACATATTTCACCTCCTTATAAATAATTACTTAAAAAATAAATAGAACCAAATTTACAAAAAATCATAATAAAAAATAATAGAGAAAAAAAACATATGATTTTAGAGATCATCTTGGTCATTCATGTAACTAGAACATGATTTCATACTCCTAATCTATAAACATACAATTAATTAATCAATAGTTTGACTTGATTATTAATATGCATTAATTTATTTGTTTCTCTTTCTTATTTATTATTTTTTATCTCACATTATTTTTCTTATAATTTTTACAATTATACAATACATTTTAACAACATAATATATTACTATTAATAAAATAATATATTACTAATAATTTAGAAATTTAATAAAAATACATTATTTAAAATTTTATATCGATGATAGAAATATTTAAGTTAATAAAACTATTGTTATCCTATTATATTATTAAAACCTTATCTAGTGTTGTTTCAGAGAAAAAATAATGAAGAAAAGTATAATAAATAATAAAAAATATAAAAATATAAAATAATAACATAAAAATAAAATTAAAAAATATTAATTACTTTATTTATTAATATATAATTAATAAAGTGTAGTTAACATATTATATTTAACAATTAAATGTTATATTTACCTAAATATTGTTTTCCATTCATAGAATAGAAAGTTGAGATATAAATTTAATGTCCATCAGGATTAATGAGATGCTGGTAAAGTAATTAATATTACTCTATTTGCTATTTAAAAAAAAGGAAGGAAAAGGTGTGAAAATCCATCATGGTATGTCGGAGTGAAAAATATAATAAAATTATTACATAACATTAAATACCATCACTTACGTGTCGAAGCATAATGAAATCTCCCTCTACCGAACGGTGGCCTTCATTCGCTGTCTCACATCAACGGCGCAGATCACTCCACACAGAGATCCTCATCACCTATAAAACACTTCTCCGCCGTGTCATCGTTTCCAGTCTTAACAGAAACGAAGCCCGAAAAAGAGAGAAAGAAGAAGAAATACTCGAGAAATTTCTCACATAGGGTTTGGATCTTTCGAGCAATCTTCTTTCTCCGCCACTTCATCTCACGCGATCTCGTTCCGATCCCACTCGTTTTCATGATCGTCTTCTCTGGCCACCTCTGATTCAACTCTCATCATTTTCGCCGTCCCTCTACGCCGGAATCATGATCTCCGTGCAGGGCGACCATCACCACCACAACCGCCACCATTACCACCACCAGCCTCAGCTTCCTGGCTCCGCCGACACTTCTCGGCCGCAGTTCACCGCGGATCGCGTCGAGCCCTTCTCCGTCAAGCAGGAACCCGCTTCGCTCACTCTTCTACCATTACGCGGTCATGATTCTAACGAAGGTTTTTTTTTTTTTTTTAAATTCTAATTTTTTATTAACATCTATTCACTGCATATCCAGCTCTTCATTGATTTTGTGTTGACACTCTTTACCCCTTCTTGCACTATGTTTTTTGGTTTGTGTGTTTGCTTTCGTGCGTCATTTTCTTGGTTGTTATTGATGTAGTTAATTCAGCTAGAATCGGATTTTTCAGAAGGTTTGATTTTGTTCTCGTTTCATCTACATCATAATTAGGGTTTGATAGGGGACTTTCAATCGGGAATACTTTGTATTGTACTTTCCAAAGTTTTATTTCCTATGTTGTTGGCTTTTGTTTTTTTAGTTGCTAATTGTGAGTGTTTGATGAAAAGTCACAAGTTTTACTATTGAATCATTTGCATGCTTCCTGAGCCTTCCATGAAATAATTGGTTCTAATTATTTGGAAAAATTCACCGTGACGCAGTCGATGAAGATGTGCACTTGTCTCTTGCACATCAAATGTACAAGAGTGGCAATTACAAGCAAGCCCTGGAACACAGCAGTACTGTCTACGAGAGAAATCCGCTCCGTACTGACAACTTACTACTCATGGGTGCAATTTATTATCAGGTTTGTTCTTCTTTTATTTTCGTTGCGTTGTCTTTCATTTGTTGGATGGTTTATTTTTAATCCTCGGGGCTCATTTCTTGTTCCTTTTTGTGCTGCATTCTGAACTAATGGTACTATTTGCCGGCAGTTGCATGACTTTGATATGTGTGTTACGAAAAATGAAGAAGCGCTGAGGATTGAGCCGCACTTTGCTGAGTGTTACGGGAATATGGCCAATGCCTGGAAGGTAAGTAAGCTAATCCGTTATTACGGTGATGGAACTTACTATACTACCTTTTTGTGCAGTTGGCGGATTTCATACATTTTACAGAGTAAACAGAGCTTTATTGTGTGCAGGAGAAAGGAAACATTGACCTTGCAATTCGCTACTATTTGATTGCAATTGAGGTCTGTATGCAATTCTCGACTAATAACTATATTTTGTATTGCCTTGTTTTATTTTTTATTACGACCTCAAGTGCGGTAGTTCTTTACCCTTGTGTCAAAATAAAATCCCCGTTAATTTTTTTCAGCAACTAAAGATCAGATTTCTGGTGACAAGTGACATATTATATTAATTAAATTTATTATTTTTGGCTGGCTATCTTAATTTTGTATTTTTATTGAAGACAGTCATTACAATGGTCTAGTAATTTCCACCCCCCCCTCATTTGATGCAATTTTTCCTCATGTACTTCCCTGTATGTTCTTGTGCAATACTTGATTGGTTTGTTTATAACCTGTTGCCTGTTGATTTTGTTGTTGTAGCTCCGTCCCAATTTTGCTGATGCATGGTCAAATCTAGCTAGTGCATACATGCGAAAAGGAAGACTCAACGAAGCAGCCCAGTGTTGTCGTCAAGCACTTGCTATAAATCCTTTAATGGTATTGTTTGCTTTTTATTTGATGATCAGTAGCTTCTCATGCTAAGTAATTTTTTAGAAAGCATAGAGTTTAACCTTTTAGTCTTTCCTTCTACACTGTTTTGTCATGTGGTTTTACGTGATTGCTGTCTATTGCACTACAGGTTGATGCCCATAGTAACTTGGGTAATCTAATGAAAGCTCAAGGCTTGGTGCAAGAAGTAAGTCCTAACATTTGATATTGTTTAAATGGTGTTCTTGAGTTTTGATGTTTTCCACTATCAATTGGTTTTAAACTATCAATTCATATCTCATAGGAGATCAAGTCTTTTCTTAATGACCCTTCTGCCACAGTGGAACATATTTGAAATTGGATATGTTGTACCACTTCCTGCTCCTTTCGTAGTGGGTGCAGTTTCTCTCTAAAGTGGGATTGGGCTTCGTAGTCTTAGATGGTACCCTACTTGATTACCAAGTATCAGTGATTTGCCTTCTTGTTGAATTAGTCTGTAGGAGATTTGATTGTTTAAGACCTCTTCTGCCACTGTGGTAGTTAACCAGGTCTTGGTGTACAGCATCCTACTGTCAACTATTCTAGTTTCTTGACCATATTGCTTCTTGGGTTAGATGATTATCTACTGGATTCCCTTGAAAGAATGATAACCTTGGTTATTATTCTGGTTATAATCATCTTCCATTTTCTGTATAGCCAGATAAAATTAGTAAAAATAGCTGTGTGCTGACCTGGAAGCATGGAGGGCTCCTTCAATGCTTAGTATTTTGTACCCTAAATCTTTTCTTTACATTCTAGATACTGATTTAAATAATTGGTGCGTGGAACTGTGTTCAAATCCACAGTTCTATACAGATATCAAGTTGTTGTCTTCAAGCCACGACTCAGATGATGGTTGCTCTTGTTGTAACTTCCATCTCCAAGACTGCAAATAGTCAGAATCTAACATTTTTTGCAGGCCTACAGTTGTTATCTTGAGGCATTGCGCATTCAACCCACCTTTGCTATTGCATGGTCAAATCTTGCTGGTCTGTTCATGGAGTCTGGTGATTTCAACAGAGCCCTTCAGTATTACAAGGTATGTCTTCTTTCTACATTTTGAGGGAAATTCTTGAACTCACGATAGAAGTTAGTGGCTCTCGTCATATGGTCTTATTAATTTTGTTGAGTTTGCTTGTGATGCTTCATTTCTCATTATTAAATAGTGCTTGCCTACTGTTTTGGTATATCATTTCTCCTTTTTTCCTTAAAAAACATTTCAGGAAGCAGTTAAATTAAAACCTTCCTTCCCTGATGCATATCTGAACCTTGGGAATGTGTACAAGGTATGGTGCTAAGCATGATTGGTTGAATTGGGTTAGTACTTCTTGGAAACTTAAAATTTATTTATTTTCCCTATATCAGGCTTTAGGGATGTCTCAAGAAGCTATTGCATGTTATCAACATGCTCTTCAGACACGGCCAAACTATGGCATGGCTTACGGTGGGTTCTGTTGTTTTATTTCTCTACTGTTTGCTGCTAATTTATTTCCTGTGTACAATATCAGTGAAAAGACTTTTGATATAATAATGAAGATCTTAAACACTTCTCATTTTCCTCTTTTAAAAGTCTGGTTTTGGTCTTCCGAGTATTAATATATGATAGCCTTGATATCAAAGGGTTTCTTGTGGTGCTGCCACCATTCATGTCGTATACAATCAATCAATTTTGTAGACACTTATAATCAGTTGTATAACCATTGCCCAACTCGAATAGTATTGCTTAACTGATGGACTATCAATCTATTTCTAAAATCACTATCAATAATTTGTGAACTGTCATTGATATATTGTAGCATAACTGATTTATATATTTTGCTGTTTATGGAAAATAACAATTCAAAAAGCGTAGGAACACTGAATAGATGATTGTCCCATATGCAGATACCTATTGCCCAGTGGCATATCCAAATTTCCTTTTTATTTTGTCAAATTATGTTGCTTTACAATTTCTGATAGAAGTACCCAACTTATACTAATAACTACGATTGGTGGACAGGTAATTTGGCCAGTATATACTATGAACAAGGTCAACTGGAGATGGCAATTCTACACTACAAACAAGCTGTTGCATGTGACCCCAGATTTTTGGAAGCTTACAATAACTTGGTTGGTTTCTTCTTTTGTCATAGTTAGTTTAAAAAGTCGAATGTGTAATTTTTTTGTATGATTTGTATAATATTTTTTTATATTTTCTTATAGGGTAATGCTCTGAAAGATGTTGGCAGAGTGGAGGAAGCAATCCATTGCTATAATGTATTTTTTTTTTCTCGTCTTGTGACTTCACATCACATTACATATATACTATATTTCTAAAATCCCTACTCATTGTACTTTATTTGTGGGATGAAGCAATGTCTTACATTACAGCCTAACCACCCACAAGCATTGACCAATCTTGGAAACATATACATGGAATGGTATGTGATCCCCCCTTGTAACATGTTAATGATAGTAATTTTTGTGGTACTTATTTTAATGATTTTTCTTGGTTAAAATTCTGTGATGCAGGAACATGGTGGCTGCTGCTGCTTCATATTATAAAGCTACGCTGAATGTAACAACTGGATTGTCTGCTCCTTATAACAACCTTGCCATAATCTATAAGCAGCAGGTAAGCGTATGTGAAATATAGCTCATGCATAATACTCATGAGTTGGTTGTTAACAAATTAGTTAGGCCATATCTATTAGGCCAGATCTATGTTTGATAAAACATGGGGGGAACTGTAAGGGTCAGAAGCTTTTGCGAAAACATTGTTGATAACAATATAAGTCTAACAGTTTGTTCATTCGGGGACAAATTATTGTAGGGGAATTATTTAGATGCCATATCGTGCTACAATGAAGTCCTCCGCATTGATCCCCTGGCAGCTGATGGGCTAGTAAATAGAGGCAATACATACAAGGAGATTGGCAGAGTTAGTGATGCTATCCAGGATTATATACGTGCAATTGCTGTCAGGCCCTCCATGGCTGAAGCCCATGCAAATTTGGCTTCTGCTTATAAAGATAGGTATGCTAATTTTTTAGTTTTGCTTTTATAGTGGTGAAGCCTTAACATAGTGCTCTTATATTGAGAAAATAAGGCAAATTACATTCATAGAACCTGGATCTTGAAGTACTAATATCTTTTAGTCTCATTGAAATTGAGCCTGGAACTTACATTGTTTAGGGATTATTTTTCTTATTCGATTACTGGTTATGAGTTTCTTCTTGTGCTGCCTAGACTTTATACCCTCACATTGCCCACGCAGAACCTATGTTTGACTTGTGAAATGTTGATCCCTAAATGTTTGGTCATAGCTATAAGCTAATCAAAATTATGTCACCCTTTTTCAGTGGACTTGTAGAGGCTGCTGTAAAAAGCTATAAGCAGGCATTGATTCTACGTCCTGATTTCCCTGAAGCAACTTGCAATCTCCTACATACACTTCAGGTTTTGTTCATTCATTATTATAATATCCATTATTTTCATCAAGTTTGTTAGCGCACCTTTTGATGTAATGCTGTTGCATATGCCTTTCATTATTATCTTTTCTGTCCCAAGGCACCTTCCACACAATTACGAGGCTATTTCATTGACTGTCTTCTGATAGATGATGTTGGTCAGGTCATGTGGTTGGAATGAATATGATAAGTAGTATTGTCTTCTCTATGTTACCTGATTGGACTTTATCATGTTTTTGGTTTTGGATTCGCTTATTAATTGAACTAATGATTTAAATGATGCACTATAGTCTATTTTTTATACAACAATGTTCTTTCTCATTGTTATTTACTTTTATCTTTAGCATCTCTGCCCTTTCCCACAAGCCAAAAAGGAACTAAGATGTTTATCCTGTCTTGTGGTGTATGTATTTAAATGCTGATGCTCTGCTGTCTGCTTTTCACAATGATTTGCTCTTAGTTAATGAACACATCCTGGTAGTAGTATTAAATTTTTTAATGTAGTATGTAATTTCATTTGGCATCAATCAGTGTAATCTTTTGTCATATTGCAGTGTGTCTGCTGTTGGGAGGATCGTGATAAAATGTTCAAGGAAGTTGAAGGAATAATCAGGAGGCAGATTAATGTTAGGAGCATTCAATACTTTGTTTTAATTATCTTCTATTAATATATTGATGTGATATAAACATACCTGTTTGAGTACCCTTCAATTATTATTCTTTCTGTTTTTTAGATGTCCGTTCTTCCTAGTGTCCAGCCTTTCCATGCAATAGCATATCCACTTGACCCAATGCTTGCGCTGGAAATTAGGTACGAATGTTACTGCTCACAGGAGGCAGAACCAATTAAAAAATATCAAGTGCTCTATTGTGTGTATATATTATGTCCTACCCTTTCTCTCTTTACAGCCGTAAATATGCTGCACACTGCTCTGTAATTGCATCTCGTTTTGCTCTTCCGGCATTCACCCATCCTGCTGCTATTCCAATCAAGCGGGATGGAGGATATGAAAGACTGAGACTTGGGTATGTCATCTCCATGTAGCTAAATTTCCTGTTCTATCTGTACCAAAATGTTTTCTTCTTTATTTTTAAGTATGGGAAACATATGGGTTTGCAGGTATGTGAGTAGTGACTTCGGTAATCATCCTTTGTCACATCTCATGGGATCTGTTTTTGGTATGCACAACAGGAAGAATGTTGAGGTATTTAATGTGGTTTCGTTCAGCCTATTTGTCTGTTAAATTTTATTCCTTCTTTTCTCAATGTATTATCTTCTATATACACATACAGGTATTCTGTTATGCCTTGAGTGCAAATGATGGTACTGAATGGAGGCAACGTATTCAGTCTGAAGCAGAGCACTTTGTGGATGTGTCTGCCATGTCATCTGATTCTATAGCAAAAATGATCAACGAGGATAAGATACATATCCTTGTCAACCTCAATGGTTATACAAAGGTAGGGAGTAATTATTCCGTGTCCCTTTTTTAAAACATACAATACAAAGTTGGCTTTATTTTACTTTTTTTACTATTTAGTGTTGTGACTGACCTTTTTTCTCCTGTTGGAACTGTAATTGGATTCTGGCCTTGCACGATATTATTCTCATTATTTTCAGGGTGCAAGAAATGAAATATTTGCTATGCAACCTGCACCAATTCAAGTTTCATATATGGGATTCCCTGGAACAACTGGGGCTACTTATATAGATTACTTGGTCACTGATGAGGTGAGATATTAGATAAGAAAGAAAATGATTTTTTATCTACTTATTCATATCACATGCATCCTTATTTCTTATTACTTCTCTTTGCAGTTTGTTTCTCCACTACGATATGCACATATTTATTCTGAGAAGATTGTCCATCTCCCCCATTGCTACTTTGTAAATGATTATAAACAGGTTATTTTTTTTACGAACTTTTGACATAGAACTTTATATTAATTTAACTTTAGTGTGTATTTGTATGCGTGGCATTGAGTGTCTTTGTTCTGCATGTTTTGTTTGTTCAGAAAAATCAGGATGTGTTAGATCCAAACTGCCCGCACAAACGATCAGATTATGGTCTACCAGAGGACAAATTTATATTTGCATGCTTCAATCAACTTTACAAAATGGATCCTGAAATATTTAATACATGGTAATGTCAGGATGCTGTCTATTGTTTGTTTATATGAAATATAACACCCCTCAATTATATTACATTCCATTTTTGACTCCTATTTTACCAAAATTTGGCAGCTTATTCTTTTCATGTCTGACAATGCTCGTATTATTTTAGGTGCAATATTCTTAAACGGGTACCCAACAGTGCACTCTGGCTCCTGAGATTTCCAGCAGCTGGAGAAATGAGACTGAGAGCATGTATGTGTTGTCGTATGATTATACCTTTTAGAATTCTGATCGATAACTTCTGAATATCTTTTCAAATTTTTTGTTATCCTATTTGTATTTTATGTTTTTCTAATTTTTGGACCACTTTCAGATGCTGCTGCGCAAGGGGTACAGCCAGATCAAATTATTTTTACAGATGTTGCGATGAAGAATGAACACATAAGACGGAGTTCTTTAGCAGACTTATTCCTTGACACGTAATGACTGACCCGTATTTGTGTCTAGCTTCATTTTCCTATTCGCAGCCCTTCCTGTCTACTCGCAGTTGTTTTCTTACGTTGTTTTATTCTTCGTCTTGTATGTATTTTTAGGCCTTTATGCAATGCACATACGACAGGAACAGATATACTGTGGGCAGGTTTGCCGATGGTCACTCTGCCTCTTGAGAAAATGGCCACTAGGGTTGCTGGGTCACTCTGCCTTGCCACTGGACTGGGGGAGGAGATGATTGTGGGCAGGTCAGCACTTTCAAGTTTGTTTTTTGTTCAGTGCTCTTGCCAGACTTCTCTGGCTTTTCAAATATCATGTCTTCCTCGACTTTTCGGAAGATTATGCAGTGCCAATGTACTTAATGCCTGTTGACACTTATTTTTGTTGACTTGCTGCTTTTCAACTTTTGTGGAACCGTGTATAGCATGAAAGAGTATGAAGAAAGAGCAGTATCCTTGGCTCTGAATCGGCCGAAGCTTCAAGCTCTTACTTCCAAGCTAAAAGCTGCACGCATGACTTGCCCTCTGTTTGACACAGCCCGCTGGGTGAGTGGAAATTATATTGAGTCTATACAATCTATATGGTGCTGTGGTTATCTTGCAGTTCTTTAAGTGGATTTGAATCTTGCAGGTGAGGAATCTTGAGAGATCTTATTTTAAAATGTGGAATCTGCATTGCTCTGGTCAACGCCCACAGCATTTCAAGGTCACTGAAAATGATCTGGAGTGCCCTTATGACAGATAGATATAGGAATTAGACGGGAATGTAGATAAGAAAATGTAAGAGAAAGTCGTATAGTAGCTACCCACATTGTTGAGACGTAGTTACTCAAATATGTTGATGAGATATTTAGTTACTCATTGATGATGTATTACCTTGTATTAGTAAAAGGGAAATTTGTGACATACTACTTACTGTTGGGGGATTACCTTGTTGTAGTAAGGGTCTAAGAAAGTAAAACAATGTGACTTATTTTTATTTATAACAAAATGTTTGCCTTTCCAGTTCTGCCTTCTCTATCTGTGGCTCTTGTATACATTTTTATGATGGATTTTAAATGATTTTTAAATGTCATTAATACAAATGACTTGTCTGAACATGAAATTTAAAGAAGTTTTGAAACATTAAATTCTGAGATCTTTTTAAGTAAAAGGAACGAATTTTAGTATAAAATGATTATATCATCGGATTCTTCTTTAAAATTGAAATTTCATTGGAGCTGTTCTCTTATGTGGTCCTTATATTTTGGATACACGATAAAATATAATGAATTAAGGCAGTATTTTAGAAATACTTAATCATTTTAAATATAGATTACATAATTTTATTTAAAACATCACATTTGGTCAAAGGATAGTACCAATAATTTCTAAATATTAATTGTCATCACTTATGCAGTCCAACTAAACATTTTTTTTGAAACTAACGTGAAAGGGACGTGAATACTACAAAATCAATTATTCTAGCCTGATCGACTTTTGTGTACTCATGAGTTTTATCTCGGGTGTACTCTCGTCCAAGTTGTGCCGACCAATCTGTATGTATTTTTTTTTTTCAGAATTACGTAAAGGAGTATTATTCTACAAACAAGTGTGTACAACCGTATTAACTACAAGAATTTTAATCATCCCCTTATTGATGAGATGAATACGACTACTATGGTATTGATGAGATGAATACGACTACGATGGTATTTGTTTTGCCATTACTTTCTACCTACTAATCATATAAATAAATTTTATTTGAATATATTTTAAAAAATAAAATATTAATAACCTAATAATGATTTAGAGTTCATTTTATGTGTATATTTCTTTTATATTTTAAAAAATGAAATATTAATAACCTAAAAATGGTTTAGAGTTCATTTTATGTGTATATTTTTTTTATATAAATTTATAAAATTGAAGTTGCTTTTAAAAAAATTAATTTTTTAAAATTTATTATTTACAATTTGTTAGAAAGATTAAATTTATCTGGACTAAAATTTTTTAAATAAATTTATTTAAACTATATTTTAAAATTATTATTTTTATATAAATTTATATTTCAAATAATTTATATTCGTAGATATTCACAAATAAAAGAGGTTTACGAATATTTTTTTACTGATTTTTAACATAAACAAAATACATAATAAGACATTTTTTAAGTGAAAACAGATAATAAATAACGAATAGATATCATTCATATCTAACTTAACTCGTTCTATCTTTAATAGCTAACTAAAGTAAATCTATAATAAATTATATAATTTAGAGTGTGGTATTTAGATAGTTTTGAAAACAATTACAACATTTTATATAAATTATATTTAAAAGAAGTACTAAATTTTAATTATTCTTGTGTTTATAAATAAATCACAAAAGTAAAAAAATACAAATTGAATATTTTGGTTAAGATTTTTTTAGTCTTTCCATTGTAAAAAGTTTCACAAAACTAAAGGAAAATTACATATTAGATGTTTTTGTAATAAATAATATTTGTTATGAATAATTTGGGATAACAAAGGGAAGAAGCTAAACAAATATCAAAAGTGGTTTAATAACTAGTCACTATTTACGTAAGTGTTTTATTCTTTCTTTTGAAGTTTAACTAACTAACTATTTCTTCACATTATTTGTTGCAAATAAGATTAAATCCCTCAACTGAGTCACTCAAAGAATGCACTCTATAATCAACTTATGTTTGATTTATATAAAATGTTAAGAAGTGGAATCTAAGTTTTAATATCATTTATATGTTTAGACTATGATAGTTGTTTTTCTCGTAGTTACATCAAATGATAAATAAATAAGTAGTAAATCTAGATTCATAAATCATTTCATTTTTTAAATAATCATAATTGGATTATGTTCAATTTACATAAATGGTAAACAAATGACACGATCTAAATTCTTAAATTATTCCGTTATCTAGGCAATTAAAAATTATATCCAATCTACACATAATGATAAATAAGTAGTAAAATATAAACTTTTAAATAATTTTGATGTACAAACCATCACAATCGACTTATGTCCAATCTATATGAAATGGTACACAAGTGATACAATTTATATTCTTAAATAATTTTGAATGTTTATATCATT
The DNA here is from genome assembly GCA_030347555.1 of Lablab purpureus. NCBI lineage: Eukaryota > Viridiplantae > Streptophyta > Magnoliopsida > Fabales > Fabaceae > Lablab > Lablab purpureus. Next base: position 30,008,895 of record CM059260.1, read on the forward strand.
TTAACTGACTTACATTCAATCTACGTAAAATGTTAAATCAATAGGGTAAACTAGATTCTTAAATTACTTTAATGTTAAGACCATCACAAAGCACTTATGTACATAAAATGGTAAATAAGAGACACAATTTTGTTCAATTATAATCGCCCTTTGTCTATAATCTTATTCTAATTAAAAAAGCATAAGAGGTCTAATGTTGACCTCATCCTAATTTTAAAAGCTCTAAATTTTATTATGATCACCCTTTGTCTGACCTCAAATTTAATAAAAATATGGTATAAGAAGCATGATGTTGGTCCTCTGTGATCACTTCATTCTAACTAAAAGATAAAGGAAGTATAATACCTATTCATTCTGATATGAGCATCTGTTAAATTGTTGATTGCAAGCGGAGAGGCTCTGAGCTAAGTTCATCCCTAAAGACAGTGATGTGATTTTAGGATTTTGAATTTGACATGTATGCTTCCGGAATATTTGTTTAAGTATTAATAAGAACATGTTCGTTTGCGTATATAGCCACCTCACGAATAAAACAAGTCAAAATATACCTACTTCGAATTTCGAAGATCAATCTTTTCAGTTCGAGTAAACTCATTCGCTTTATGAATAAACTTTAAAAAATGAATTATTAAAGACGTGTTAGCCACGTGACGGTCTTTTATTAAACTTGTAATATTGATATATTAAGTATCCAATCCACACAAAACAACTGTGTTACACACATAATTAGCTACATGCATTTTATTTAATGGGTTGAGAGACTTTTGCATGAAAGGGTAGATTTAGAAAATCATTTATCCAAGGTCGGAGCAAGATGATACCAACAGTGTTTCATGTTCCCACACTAACTATTGTTGTACCAGAATTGCTTCTGAAGGTAGTCGATAATGTTTTTGTCAACTTGAAAAGCTTTGGCGAGAACTTCATCAGAGATAGGAGGTTTAGATCCAAACACAGCATTTGCAATAGTGATAACACCCGGGTTTTGGCTACTAAGACCAGCAATGGCCACAGCATTTCCATAACCAACGTTTTGCTGGAAGTGAATGAGACCAATGGGAAACACAAACACATCACCTTTGTTCAACACTTTGGTGAATAAACGATTGTCGTTTTGGTTGGAGGCTACAAAGCCAACGTAGAGGGTACCTTCCAAGACTACAAGAATCTCTGTTCCTCGAGGGTGAGTGTGGGGAGGGTTCAAACCCTTAGGTGCAAAATCTATGCGAGCCAAGGATATGCCAAGCGTGTTCAGACCTAATATTTCATTAACAGCCACTGGTGTCACCTTTGAGCCTAGTGGGTTAGCAGTGTCACCGGCTCCCAATCCACGAAAGAAGAAATCTTCAGCATTAGCAAACTTTGGATCCTTGCAAAATTTTCCATTCACGAACACTGCACATTAAACCAAATCACTAGTTAAGAAACTTTTATATATAGATATGTGCACAATATTCTTGACACAAAGCTACAAAATTTATGTATATATATATATAATATTATATATATATACCGCCATATGTACCACCAGTTCTGGTATCATTGATAGCCACACAAAAGTCTTGCAGAGGGCTTGGATCATAAGCAAAGGCAACGGAGGATGCCAAAGCCAATAGCACAACGAGGAAGTGAAGAACCTTCATTTTGTTCCAAGCTATACTAACTTGTAAGTGTGTGAGAGAGTGTTTGTGAGTGTTGATTTTGCTATGGGAAGCTGGCTATTTATAGGACGAGGCCACTGATATATATTTTACCAATTCCAGGATTAGTTAACTATTTGATGGTTGAAACATTGCTAATGACTACACGTTTGTCAAATATCTTAGATTAGGTCCTGAGCAAAAATGAGAAAAATATTAGATTAATATGCTCCTCCACATCAACATCATGACAAATTCAGTATTGCCTTATACAATTGACATTGTACGTACCCACTACCTGTGCTTCAAATATTAGTTTTCTAATGAGAGCTGGTGAATTAGAGACTCAGAGTTGTTAGTTTTGAGAACCGGCGGCTAAAATTTTTTGAGCATTTCTAGAACCTGTAGAAGACCGGAACTAGTGCTACACCTCATTGCTTTTATTTATTTTTCGCCCAAGTCTTTAATTGGTCCTTCATGTTACAGTTTAGATGTCGTCTGGAGTAAGTGGAGGATAATGGAAATTTTTTAAGCCAAAATTTTCATTAATTTATCTTCTCACAAACTCTCTGATCTCTATCCTTGAAGCAACTAAGTTGGTTCATTTGTTAATTTTCTTACACTACCCAAGGATATTTCAAACGCACCAGTGTTTGAACATGACTCACTCACCCAACTGACGTAAAGGAATGGTTCCTACTTCTTATATACCCAAGAACGATATCAGATTTTGTAGAAAGAGTAATTACTTTCTCTTTCGTATCACTTCTACATTTTTGTTCATCTATCCTTTTCATTTTTCACCAAAAACATTATACCTTTCTCCCTGTTCTTTTACTTATGTTCCACTCTATTTCTTTTTTCAACCCATATGCTCGAGAATATTGAAGTTTGTATATTTCACATTAAGGAATATGATATGATAAGAGTTGTTATAAAGCAGGTAATTAAGAAGTTTCATGACAGTGACTTTAAAACTAATCATGAATTTGATTTAGTCTTAGAAACTTGGAATATCCAATCCAAAGATTGTGATCATTCTCCACCTCTCATAGTTTCGTATTGCAAAGTCACAAAAGCATAGGGTGTTTTTATTTTATCTTTATCCTTTTGGACAGATTTACGCACTCTTAATATCTTAACCAGTCGGCAGTTAGACAAACAAAATGTGCATAATTGAAATTCAAGGCAAATGTTTTTTTTTTTTTACTGTATGTAGGCACAATTGGATGGACTAATGCAAAATGGTCCATAATGTATAGCCTTATCTTCTTTAGTATTTTATGTGTACTAAATAACTTAGTAATAATAATATAAGTTCTAAAATCAAAACATGACATAGTTATCTTTTAACAAAAATTAAGATGAAGATGAAGTGGAAGATAATGGAGGTAATGATGGTGGCATGGATAGTGGCAATGACTATTCCAAATAACTGTAGTTATAACGTCTGGGAGAGCTAGGATTTGAGAAAATGAGAAGGTAATGAAGGAACCAACCTTGAAGCTATGAAGCCCTAGGTGCTTTTGGGCCACGTATGTGAATGCGGGCTAGTGCATTTTAGGTTTTTGGGCTGAAACCTTACAAAGCACTTCATTGGGCTCATATTGAATATATAATGGGCCACTGTTCAGGCCATGGTCCTTTACAGTTGCATACTCACTGGGATTTAAAAAGTTTGAAGTTCCACATTGAAGTCCCTGTGACGGTGTGGAAGTGAAGATAGTTTTGAGGGAGAAGGACGATGAACTCGTCAAATCACAGCCCTAGTCTTTCTTCAACGCTCTCATCTCTGAAAAACCTAATTGCTCTCTCAAATCACGTACTCTCTCTCACACCATCTCCACCAACCCTAAACACGAACCTGATACAATGCCCTTTCAATCCACACCATCTTGTTCCTCCCCACTCGCTCTTCCTTCACCACCTTCGTTGCCCTTCCTCTCCGTGCCCTCTTCCCGATCTCGCTCACTCTCTCTGTTACCCTCAAACTCTCCACAACTCTCCCTCTGATCAACTCTCTTTCTATCTCCACTCCCTCTCCAACTTCTTCTACCGTGATTGCCCCGCCGTTGTTGCCTTCTCCCCTGCGGACGCCCTCACCACAACTGCCACCCTCACGCTTCCCGCCTTTTTATCTCTCGAATGCGCCGACACAGATGCCCACTCCAACCTCCACCCACTGTCTCACCACTCGCCCATTCTTCCCTCTCACTACTTCTCCATCGCGCGTGAACTCCAGTCCTGGAATGATTTTCCCACCACCTTCTCCAACTCCGTTCTCCGTGCCGTTTTAGGTCTCGGAATCGCCGACGACCTTGACTTAACGGATTGGATAATAGCGAATTCGCCTCGATACGGCGTCGTTCTTGACACCGCTATGCAGCAGCATATGTTTCTGTTATGCTGTTTGTGTCTCAAGTCGATTATGAGAGAAGCTTCCGTTTCCACGGAAAGCCAACATTCACACGTAATTTGCCCCGTTTCGAACCAGGTTTTGACGTGGTTAGCGTATCAGGTTTCGATTCTATACGGTGCAGCGAACGGAAAGGATTTTGTTCTTAATTTCCTGAAGAAATCTATCACGGTTGGTGCGTCTGCTCTGTTGCTGTTTCCTATAGGGGACGAAGCTGCTTCAAAGCGCGAGTCTCAGAATTTAGATAAAGAGAGTGGGGACATGAAGGACGTAAAACCTGCTGCTCCAGGTGGAGAAAAGAAGAATTCCATACTGAATAGGAAGATTTTTGTGTCCCAAGTTGCAGCCGCTGTTGCCGCATTGCACGAGCGATCTTTGCTTGAACAGAAAATTAAGGGACTTTGGTTTTCTCAGCAGCCAAGTAACTATCAGCTGTATGTTGTATTTAGTCTTCAAAATTTGAGTATTTTTTCTGTCATAAATGTTTCTTTGGTGTGAAAACTATGAAGTATGAGTTGTGTCTTCTGTATTGTCTAATGATCATTTACAATCAAATAATTGGGGGTTTTGTGTGAGCTTATTCTGAATTATTTGGATCTTTATTTCTCTAGGATTGCTGAGCATTCTTATTTGTCTGCGAAAGCAAATGAAGAGCGGACAAAACGTCCTGATTATAGACCTATAATTGATCATGATGGCATTCATAGGCCTCAGTCTTCTAACGAGGTACTTTTAACATTGAATCATTTTCGGCAGAACAGGTTCTGTTTTTGTGTTTCCTTTCATTAGTTTGCCTTAATTGACAGTTTTTTCTCCTTTTTTTCACATTTTTTAGCACTTAGGGAACTACATTTGTTATACGTTATTTTAGGAGAGGTTGGGTTTTTAAATGAATCTCAATATCTTAAGGCATTAGTGTCCATGGCTTTTGGTCATGGAATATCCTAGGTTCACCAGACTAAGAAATAGACTGTTCGATTCCACATTCTATCTATTTTTCTTACTTGTTATACATTTGTGAGCATGAGAGCATGTTGATATAAATTTGTGCCTAAGTTCCTGTTATATAAGAGACTGGTTTGTTTGAAGAAACATTTTCTGTTTTTTCGTTGTTTTGTATTTTCAAAACTTTATGTAGGAAATAGTGAAAGCAGAAAACAATCATAAAAAGTTGTTTAATTGTTTCCTTTATAAATATAAACCTTTTATGAAAACGGGAAAGAAATGAAATAAAGGTGTCATTTTTATAATTAAACACCTGTACATACGGCCCCTGACCCATCCCGGTCATGGAAGTGAACATTATATTTTCTTTCATTTTACCTTTTATTAAACATGTTTTCTATTACTATCAATCGTAGGAATCATCCAGAGAAAAGACACGAGAGGAGTTGCTAGCCGAAGAAAGGGATTACAAACGTCGAAGAATGTCTTATCGTGGCAAGAAGACAAATCAATCACCTTTACAGGTTAGAAGTACTGCAGTAGTTATTGAGATTTTCTACTTATATCGTTGAATCATAGTAATTTAAGTACTTGGTCATGTTTTCATTTTCCACATACTCCTTTTCTTTATTAAAGCTGAATAATCCTGTGATCTTGTAATCATCCCATAATTATTATGGTTTGTGGCTTGGTGCTACTGTTTTATCAGAGTTGGTGCATTCTTGTTTTTGGCTTATATCTCTTGTAACACTATTTAAGCATAAATTATTTGAAGAGAGATTTTTATTCTTTTAAAATTTAATTTCTTAATTTTATCTAATTTATACTTAATTTTGAATTCCTTCTGGAAGGTGATGAGGTACATGATAGAGGATTTCATGGAGCAAATCAAGCGGGCTGGGGGTTTTGAGAGCCCTGTGAAGAGGTCTGAAGAGAGTGGATTGTTTCCATTTAAGCCTCCTGGCCATGACATTTCTGTGGAAGCTAATAATTCAAGAAAAACTAGTCTTGACTCACCTGCAGTGACAACCAGCAACCCTCGTTATGGCGAGCAACAATCACACTCTAGCCGTGGTGATGAAAGCAAAAGTTTGGACGTTGCTTTTTCTAGAGATTACAAACAACTCAAACGTGAGCATCATAGGAGCCCTTATTACCGAGATGATCAATGGAAGGCTGACCAAGGAAAATATCATAGAGACAGGCCTTCTACAAGCCCCGAAAGATACTCAAGTCATAGCCGATCACGTGAGCATAGTAGTCATCATAACAACAAGGATTACTACTCAAATAGAAAGAAGCATGAAAACTCATCTAGATTGAAGGATAAGAGGCAGAATGACACTCACAGGAGTCATATTTCAGATTCTTTCCCAAATAAGAGATTTTCAGACCGATATGATCCTTCAGAATCTCTTGATATCTGTGATGATGATATCTCCTCTGACACCAAGTATTTCAAGTCCGATAAATCTTATGATAAGGAACATTATTAGGACTGTCTTGATCAGAACTCCGAAGACACTGCATCTGTAATGGCATGTGGGTAAGTTATGCTACTTATATTTCCTGTCTGGATGTTATATGCAGATAAATTTGAATGTGAATTGCTACTTTTAACGTCGTTTCTTTCCATAAATTTGCAGTAATAACTTACCCAAGGTTCAGCGATTTTGTCAATGTATCCTCCTTTGTATCCTTAATTGTGAAAGCACATTTATTTTTAAGCAAGCTTTCATTGGACTGATTTATTGTTATTGTTGGTGGCTATTATTATTATTATTATTATTAAGGTTAAATATGTTTTTAGTCTCTGAATTATTTGCCAAAATTATGTTTCGTTCTTAGGATAAACTTTAGACCTATTTTATCCTTACATTTTGTGAACTTGTGCAAACAATCCTTAATGATTTGTTGAAATTCTTTTCCATTTCTTCATTTTCCTTTTTTATAGGTTCCCATTTTGCTATCTATGTCTCCTAAGCTTGTCTCTCTCTTCAAGAATATTTTTATTTGTTATCGAATATTAATTGTTTATCCCAGTTTATAAAGTATAAGAACAAAATAGGTCGAAAGTTTGTCTGAAGAACGAAACATAATTTTGATGAATAGTTTAGGAATTAAAAACATATTTAATCCTTGTTATTATTATTATTATTATTATTATTATGTTTTATATGTTTATGTCAACCACATTAGAATTTATCACATAACTATAATTTTTTTAGTTTTCTTTCTGTTGTTTTACTTAAACTTAAAATAACAACGTAGATTTTTTACTACATTGTATTGAGTGTGTGTGTGTGTGGCTCTCTCAATACTAGGAAAAATGAAGCAATTTGGATGACGCTTTATTTAGGATATTGAATCATTTAACTACTACTAGAGCAATTATATAGTTTATAATATCTAACAGAGGCATCTGAAATTTTATCTTCTCTTTTTGGGATATATGAATATCTTATCGTTACAAAGGAGGATTGGAGTTGGATCTGTCTGAACTTGAGGTATTTTTTGTTTCAACACCTTTCCTCTTGAGTTCTCTCCCCATCACTTGTTCCTAACCTTAGCATAGAATATGCCAAAGGTTGGTCAAGCTTGTCATTATTGAGCCTTTTTTTATTGTGAGAAAATTTGTTGAATATCTTAGCATTATTGAGATTGAAATGCCTTTGTCTCGGCTAATTTCTCATGCTTTGATTCCAGACCAGCTGAAAGATACAGAATCTTTCATTTTCTTCGTGAATCCCCTCTGCCCTTTTTAAATACTTGCTGCTTTAGAGAGACAGACTATTCAATGGGCTTCACAGGTTTCTTCATTGCTCAGTAGAAGAGACCCCGCTATGATCGTGTGCCTGTAGTCAATGTTTGCATGTGTCCAGATATCAAAAGGTAACAAAGAATGAGGGTAGACGAGGGAAACAAATATGGCCACGTAGTCGATATTTATGTCAGTGTTGTTGTTTGCATCTTACTGTAAATGGCAACTATCTCTGTTTTTACACAATTTATTGTTGCAAAGAAGGCACCTCGGTTTTGTTTTACACTAGAACTGAGTGGCTTATCTAGCTGATGGATTTTAAATTTTAAGAACATTTTTGGTAATATGATTTTATTTGTCCATTTATTGTTTGCTTTCAAACAATTTCGTATATGTTGGTTGCTTGGTACTTGAAGAATAAACATTGGCAATGTTGCCTTCATCCCCCTTCTCATTTCAGGGAAAATACTGGCCTGCACAGCAATTGATATTTTCTAGTACCATTATATGAAATTTCTAAGATGTTTTTTGAGACTTGTAAGAGTTAATTATCTTTCCTATGATAGATCTGCTGAATATAACACCATTCATTTTGGAGAAATAATCACTGGAAGCTAACAAATTGTCCAAGTATTGTTTCTACCGTTTGTCAACTTATTGTCTGTTATTTAGACACAATATGGTCATTTTGGGTAAGGCTAGGCAAAAGGGCAAGCAAAATAAACTCCATCTTTTGCTGTCCCAGTTTCACCAATCTCTCATTGTAAATAATGGATTATCAGCATATTCAGGGAGGGATTCAGGCTTGTACATTTGTGGAAGTTTTTTGAGTCTTTTCTTCCTCCAAAAATATGAACTTACACCTATTTGTTACAAAAATATCAATTGGAAATATAAAGCCTTGATATGGGATTACGTAATCCAGATTTTTTAAGGTGTCTCTTTATTATAGAAATGTTAATATGAAACAAATGCTCTGAATTCTAAATTATCTGGTCTGAAATTTAAAAGGAGTGTAGGTTAAGATGGATGTTGTACAAGAAGAAATGGAGAAAAGGCCACCTTTTCAAGTCCAATACATGTAAAAAAGTACACACCAAAGTGTTTACACTCTGTCAATGTTGACCTAGAGATAATGTAACATAATAGGCAAAGATCTATGCAAGTTGGCTAAGTAGTTTGAGGTCAATTTTGAGAACAATTTAAACTTTACTTCTTTTTATTGAAGTTAGACAAATAGATTCCAACGTATTTTAAGTATAGACCTTGACTTTTATTAATAGTTATCTGAAAGAATTAATTAAAAGAAACATTAGTTGAAATTTGAACATCAAACAGGAAAATAATTGTTTTAATTATACACCTTTAGGTCTATTAATAATTATATAAAAGAAATAATTAAAAGAAACATTGAGGAACAAGCAGAACTTAAGACATAATACATATGTAAGTTTTTAAAAACACAAATATGTCCTATATATAATACGTATTTTTAAATAATTATATATATGTATTACAATTGTTTAAAAATATTTCATGTATTTATGAAAGTTGCAATAAGTTTTTATGTTAAATATGACTTACTATTAAATTAAAAAAATTTGTTACATATATGATTAAAAACTTATTATTGATTATGAATAATAATAATCATAACATAAGTGACGTACATATTTAAACACCTAGTTAATATTAAATAAATGGACTCTGATTCATGGACCTCTCAAATGGGAGGTATTGTTAAGCGAAACCTAGGTAAGAAAGGAAAAATACTTTTTGAAAAATATAAAAAATAAAAAATAAATATAGGTGTGATTAAGTAATTGATCGAAGATCTATATAATTTTTTCTGAAATAAATTTATGTAGTCTCATTAAATACACACTAAAATAATTTAAGTAATTTAAGTTGATATATATGCATATGCTTATATGTAATACTACGTAATTAATATTTTATAATTATTTTATTATCCAAAATAACGTAACTTCATTTCATATCAAGTATAGAAATGCACAGGTGCCCTGCTAAGTTTATCATTTTTCACTTTTTCAACGGCAGACTGTAAAATTGATAGAGATTACAGTGGAAACTGGTGCAGTGCACACTTGTTTAGAGTGAGATAGGTGGCCATATAAAAGAGCCTCTCTTCTGCACTTCACATCGATCACATCCTTTCTAATTCTGAGAGCAGCATTGGTGAAAGATCATTGCTCACATTCTCTGCCAAATTCTCATTCTTTTCTGCAATGGCCATTAAGGAGGAGGAACAAGTATCCGCACTGAAGCAAAAGTTGCGGGCATTGATCGAGAGTATCGTGGACAGTGATGATTACACTGTTCAAGCTGCGGACAAGGCTATCCATGCTCTTTCTGTCCTCAAGGATTTGAAATGCACCACTTCTCTCTCAACCAACTTTCACGTCACACCCGTCCCTCCACACTTTCGATGCCCTCTCTCTGATCACTTGATGACAGATCCTGTTATCTTGACCACTGGAAAGGTTTTCTCCCTCTTCTTTTTTTACTAATCAAGATTCATTCTTTCTTCATTATTACCTAAGCATTTTCAACGTCAGATATCATTGGCACGTAAGAACCTATTTGATACAACAACAAAGGAAAGGAGAAAAATATAAATATTCAGATATCATGTAATACAAAGAGAGGTGTTAAAGAATGATGATGGTGGTGCATGCAGACCTTTGATCGTCCATTCATCCAGAAGTGGCTGAATGAGGTCCACGGATTTTGCCCTCTGACCCAACAAGTTCTCTCTCACTGTATTCTCACTCCAAATTTCTTGCTCCAAGGCATGATTTCAGAGTGGTGCAAAGAGAACGGAGTTGACCTACCAAAGCCCGTTTTTGACATTCGAGACGAACAACTAACCGAGGCGCACAGACACCGTTTGCGTTCACTGCTCTTCAAGCTGTCACTGTCAGTTGATGAACAGAAAGAAGCTGCGAAAGAGCTTCGTGAGTTAGCAAATCGAATGTCCGCAATTCGAACACTCCTCGGGAACTCACAAATGATTCAGCTTTTGATTCGTCCATTATCACCCGGCACAGCTTCTGTGGATCCCGATCTCCACGAGAATTTGATCGCAACTCTTCTAAGTCTCTCACAAAACGATGCCAACAAGAGGGTGCTCGCTGAAAACGAAAAAGTCATCGCCCTTCTCATTGATTCATTGAAGTCCGGAACACTTCAAACAAGAAGCAATGCAGCTGCAACTTTTTCCTTAATGTCAAATCTTGAATCAAACAAGCACATAATTGGAAAATGTGGAGCTATAAAATACTTGGTGGATTTACTAGAAGAGGGAGACCCGTCAGCCATGAAAGATGCTGTGTCAGCCTTGTTCAAACTATGCTTTGCGCGTGAAAATATAGCGAGGACCGTACGAGAAGGGGCAGTGCAGATTATTCTTGGCAAGATCGTTGACCAGGTTCTTGTTGATGAGTTGATGTCACTGTTGGCACTTCTCGCTACACATACTAGGGCCGTTGAAGCGGTGGTGAATCATGGTGGTGTCCGTTTCTTGCTTGATATCTTGAGGGAGAACACAGAAGAAAGCATCAAGGAAAACTCTGCTGTAATTCTAAATCTAATCTGTTACCATTGCAGAGATAAAAGGCTAGAAATTAGAGAGGAAGAAATGGCCCACGGCACACTCTCTAACCTTACTCAAGACGGGACCGCAAGGGCTAAAAGGAAAGCTTCCTCCATCCTTCACTGTCTTGGCATAGATCCATCCACTAGGCAAAACGCTACAACAAAATTTTGATCCCTTATCTCCTTTAGAAAGGGTTTAAGGGTATACCAAACTCTAGTTCATGATCAAATTAGGCTTAGAAAAATATAAATCACCCTTTGCAGGTATATCAGTTTTTATTTCTTGTTCTGTACAGAAGAAAATAAGACTTGTAGGTACAATAATATCACAGCAGCTTCATTAGCAATAAGCCACATGAATGAACTGTTGCACATATTCTTTTCTAAATGCTTTATTCTATGCCACCTTTTGCAGTTGGCGGTTTTATATTGTTGTTTTACTGTGTTAGGAGACGTCTAACTTTTTAATTATTTTTGGCACTTAGATAATTATATTTTGTCAATGCTGTATTAAACTTTGTATGAAAAAAAGTAACTTTTATTAGAAAAACTCAACAACTTTAGAGAGGATTAATGTTTAGAAAAATTATACTTTCACAACCATGCACCAGTTTATAACTAAGTGAGAGGTAATTTTTTAATGGAAAAATACATAAAGAGTGTTGTGTGGACAGAAAAAATAATTATGATGATATTTTTCAATAAAGAATATTTTGTGGGCAGGAAAAATGATATTTTTCAATTAAAATATTGCAGTTGTTATTTAGATTCAGTTGTTATAATATTACTGCTTTTTAGCCGATTCAAACATAAAAATATATAATTTTTTTTTCAGAAAAATAATCTACATTTTCAGTAAGTTATATAAGTCATTGTATTGGTTTCTTTAAAAGGAAAAATTGGTCGTTCAATTCAACTTTTGTCACTGAAACAATTCCTCTGACACAAATAAATAATTCAACCGAGTGTTACTAAATATATATGGTCTCAAATTGGAATATTACAAATGAAAACACAAGATAAAAAGAATCCACTAAAAATTCAATTACTTTTGTAAATATTAATTTATGTTTATATAATATATAATCAATACCTCATGATATTGTTTTGAAGCATCCAGTGTGGGGAGGGTAACTGATAGGTCATCCTCACCTCAATATGTACCTTCATAAAATTATTACTTACATTTTTAATTAATTGGTTAAAGAAAAAATATTAATGAATATTTATTTAACTGTAAAAAAAAATACTATATATTCTAACGGGGTGGTTTACACATTTTGGAAAGTGCTTTTTTAATATTCTGAAATTTACTTTCTGGAAAAAGATCTCTTAAAAAAGTATATAAAATGAAAATATGTTAGTAATATGAGAGGTGTAAGCAGGTTTTAATTAGGGGAGAAGTTTGGAGCCCAATAATAGTGAATGCTAAAAAGTTGTTCCTGGTTTTATCATATTTGTCTTCTTAACATGCTTGGATAGCCACTACTTGAGGCATATATCAAGGCCCAAGAATAAATAAAAACAGTTTATTTTCTTAGCAAAATATTCTTTTTTTAAAGAAATGGCCTTGATTTAGACCTAAACACGATAGAAATGATCTTATTTGGTAAGATAAACACACTCTGAATGTGAATGCATAGAACTTTCTTATTAATCACGTGAATTATATAAATTTTTTGTTTACTTAACTTATTTTTTTCTGAGGTTAGTATTGTTTTAGATATTATTATTCAAATAATATGAAACTACCCTGATTTGTAATAAATACATATTATAATATGAAAAATAACTTGTTTACCCTTCAAATTAATATATATATACACCCACACATTAAAAAGAAAATAATTTGGAAAAACGTAAATAATGATACTGTAATTTGTTAAGCCACTGCCATAGTACGTGGGTGGTGGCCAGTTGCAACTGCAGAAATATGGTACTCATGGTACTTTAATGACCTTTTTTAAACTCATGGTACCGAGAATTTTGTTTGTGTTCTTCTCTCTTTCTCCCTCTTTTACTTTTTGAGGTTTTACTGTTGAAATCCCTTTCTCTATTTTTGTTTGCAAACGTAGAGATCCAAGTGTTCTATTATGCAGGCGTCTAGAATATTGAAGTATGATTGGATGTTGTTGTCGTGGATGTAGGGTCCAAATTTTTCATAAGCCAAAATATGTAAGTTGAGGTGCACAACACCATATCGAAGAGGTGGTGGAGGAGTGTGGTGTTGTTAAAGTCACCATGAATGACGAAGATGGAGGTATAGTTACGATGGATGTGAAGGGAAAAGAAAACCCAAGTATATGTGGGAAGTGATTCTGACATTGTGGCAAGAGAGTTTGATGGGAAGGAGATGAAAAACCTGGTGCGAACTAACCCACAGTAACTAGATTAAATGTAATGGTTGGATATTGTGGTCCAGCATGTACCACCTAGTGCTATGCTTCACCATGCCAAGAAAAGATGTTTGGTTAGTGAAAGTGACAATGGATGGGAGGAGTAGTTAATGCATGAATGCATAATCCCACCAAAGTGCCAACCAAGAGCATGATTCCAATAAAAAGACACACACACCACCGCCACCAACAGCTGCATTCACTATTAGTATTAATTAACGTTAGACACTCTGACATTCACTCCACTTACATATGTAACATGCCCACTCAAAACATAAATTCAAAAAACCAAAATACATTCACTTCTTAATCCCATATAAAAAGCCAACACGCATCACTGTCATCATCATTATTCAAACACATTCTCCCTTCCCTCTCCAAAAACTCTCCTTCGAATCAGAGTTAGAGATTCGTAGGAATTCCAGCTTAGCAATGCTCATGACACACAAGCAGTACAAGACACTTGGAAATGAACCCCATAATTTTCTTCTACAAAACCATAAATAAATTAAGTCAAGAAAACTTTGGTATACAAAATAAGCGCTCATATATATAACACAGACATGGTATTAAAATAAGTAAGAAGAGAGAGATTTGGATGAGGCACCCGTTTGTTGGAAGTGTGGAGGAGTTCGGGAGGGATCTTATAGAGATCTTCGTCAACGGGTTTGGGAGTTCGTGGAACGGTGTCGTCTTGCTGCACCTGCTGATGCTTCCTTATCCTATTTGGCTTCCTTGACTGTTGTTCCCTTACCACGTACACTTTTCCTTTGTTAGCATTCCCATGCGGGCACCTCCTTCCCTTGCTCCACGTATCCTGCACTCACAATCACAAATTAAGTCCAAAACCTCAAAAAACGGTTTCATGGTTTGGCCACAAAAGCAAAAGTATGGCAAACAAAGCTCGTGTGTTTTCAACAACCACATCATGAGCCGTCGCAATTGACAACATCAACACGTACGCGAAGTGGCAAATGCAGGCTACTAAAGTACATCTAAAATGCCTCCTTACGATGATGCATGAGTTCGAGGAAGTGATTAAGGGAACCTGTTTGGTATGATTTCGAAGGGGGCGAGGTTTGTTGTGGAGAAGAGTTTCGGCGGAGGAAGAAGTGTAACGAAGGAGACGGGGCTGTGTGGCACACTCGAAATAGCGAGTGATTGGGACCTCATTGGTGAAATCCCAGTTCCCAAACTCTGGAATGTGTGCGTCTCTCTTCCATTCCTATCATCATGAAAAACCAATCATTAGTTGTAAGTTGTAACCATAAGTAGAGACTAAAAAGGAAAGAAAGGAAACCAAAGAAGCTTACATCCATTGTATAAAATCGAAGGCAGAAAGAAAGTTAGGAGCAAAAAGGTTAGAGAAAGTGGGGAAGGTGTTTCCTAATAAAACCTCAGACAGTTTGGCGTCTGAAAAGTGAGAGGTGAAGGGAGGAGTGGAATGGTAAAAGCCCTTTTACACGGTTGAATTATGATTATGACAGAGAATGAAGGGTGCAGGGACCATAACCATGTCTATATAATAAAGGGTCTGCCCAGGGCACTGCATCACAGACCATTTTTTTACCACGAATCAGTTTCAACACAGAGAGACGTCACTTTATATATATTTTTGCAGGGGAGTAATAAGAATAATAATAAGATGGTCGTTGCTGCTATGCTAATTGCTTTTGCTTTTGCAAAGTGTGGTGGTTGATGTTGAGTGAAGGGGCCAATTGAATGAGGAAGCAGCAAAGTACAGGTATGGGATAGGGACCCTCCATGCCCTTCTTATTCCCATTCTCATTCTCACCTAATGGCTAGAAGAAGTGGGCATTAAGGAAGGAGCAAGTGTTGCAGAAAAGTTGGTGTGTGTTACTGTGGACAAGTGTGACCAATCTGAAAAAGCTTAGAATTTGAATGTTTATTGTTGCTGCCAAACTGTCACTGTTCACTCTGTCTTCTCCTCACTTATTGCACTTAAAAATGCATTTGCCATGTATGTGTTTATCAGTTTATCAGTTTATCAGCGAAATAATAATAAAAGTTGGCAAACTTTTTCAATGGGACCCAAGAGACCATTGATATGATTTCATTTAGGAAATGCCCCATCTCATCCTTCAACACAGATTCGTCATATCAATTACTCCCTTGTGTTGTACCTTTCAATTCTTGCCACAAAGTAAGGTTTTTTCTCTATCTACAAGGAAAGAAATTTTTTCTCTATTTATACTTTTCTTTCTGAATTCACTCAGCCAAATCTAAATCTACTTTATTTACTTCACTAAAATAGACACTTTATTTTTGGGGATAGATACACATGCACCTAATTTTTTATAAAATATATATCCAATTTTAACACTATGATACTTTTACATTAAAATATAAAATAATTTAAATATGAATTAGTTAGAAAAAAAATTATTATTTCATTAAATATTTTTAAAGTAAATAAAAATTGGGAAGTGTTCATAATTTTTTATTATTTTTCATAGTCAAAATTAAGTTATTAAAAATTGGAATTCTTACCTTCATTTTTATACCTTATTTCGTAAAATAAGTTAGAACTCAGTTTTCAAGTAATCAAATTTTAATATAGTTTTCATTTTATCAAAAAATTAATTTAATCAATAATTAATATAAATAACAATAATAATAAATAATTCTATTATTATTTTGGTATTGGACTCTAAATAAGGAACTAAATTAAAAATGATTTAAATAATAAAATATAATAAGTTAACATATAAAACTAATTAATAGAAATAGAAATAAAGATATTATACTAAACTTTTAATTTTAAAATAATGTAAAATAAAATTATTAAATATTTCAAATACATGGTAATAGTAGTTTAAAAAATATGAAAACATATTAATAAAAATAATAATATATTATTAATTGAAAAAAAAGAACAATATAAATTATTCTATATGATAAAAATAAAATAAGATATATTTGAAAAAAAATATTGATTTAAAATTAATTAATATTATTTTATATTAGTGATTATTAGTATAAATTAAAACTAAAATTAACGTGTAAGTAATATTATAATATATGAATTTAAATTTATAATAATATTATTATTATATTTTAATTAGTGAATAAAAATATAGGTGGTATGAATCTATAATACACACACATTTATATATATATATATATATATATATATATATTAGATTTAAAATAAATGTAACTAATATATCGGATAATAAATTTAATTTAAATAAATATTACGAAGACCTACGCTTAATTAAAATAAACATTTATATGTGAGATTTTAGTGTAAGTAAGAAGATGTTATAATAGTTTTATTTTTAATTTTTATTAATAATCATTAATATAAAATAATATTAGTTAATTTTAAACTAATACTCATTTATTCATTTTAACATATTTTTTTATTTGTATAGCATTAAATTATTTATATTGTTCTTATTTCTTCAATTATTGATATATTCTTATCTTTATTGATATAATTCCATATAAATTTTAAAATTACTGTGAAAATAATTTTATTCTTTGTTATTTAAAAATTATTACTTTGATATAATGTTTTTATTTTTAATTTCTGTTAATTAGATTCATATATTAAATTGCTTTATTTTATAAATAAAATATTTTAATTTAATTTAAAATTCAATACCAAAATAAAAAACAGTGTTTCCTATTATTTTTTTATTATTATTATTTATTTATTAAATTAATCCTTTTGTATTTAAAAAAAAGTGAAAAGTTAGGTTAAACTTTTAGTTTCGGAAAAATCAAATTTTTGCTGGTTTTGTAATAAAGAGATACAAAAGTGAATATTTGAATTTGATTATAGGAAACTGAATTGGAAGCATAAATAGTAAAAAAGTCTGATAAATAATGTCAATTGAGTTTAATTGGATTAATAATACTTTTAGAAAGAATATTATTTAAGGAAAACATTCCTAGAAGAAAATCAAGTAAGGTTTTGCCTGTTTATTTTACTTTATACATTAAGTGGATCTTACCATTAGAGATTATTCATTTTTGCATTTCTTTCACAATTAACAACTTTAGAAAAATAGTAAAAAAGAAATTGTAAATAATATAATCATATATTCAAATTTAATTCACATAAGTTGGCATGTAGGATCTTTAAGCAAATTAAAACACCAAAACTTGCTTAAACATTTACAACTCTGATTAAACACATAAAATCACTTTAGTCAAATGTCATGGTTGAAGGAGGTGTTCTTATTCAATGAAAAGTTATTAGATTAATTGATTCTTTCATTTCTTGAGGTAAAGAATACAAAACAGGATTATTATTATTTTACTTGAATTTTGGTAAAATTATTTTATTATTGATACTTAGATAAATAAATATTAAAAAATTAATTTATGTTTGAAAATTATATTTTAAAAACTAATTTATAGTTAGTAGTAAAATTATTTTTTATATAATTATGAATATTACTTTTACATCTATACTACTAATTTAGAATTGTGATGAAAAGAAAAGGAAAAAGAAAGTCACATGTAGCACATTATATAGCATGATGGGTGGGGACCCTTTCACTTCAAAACAAAAACCGACTTTGACAAAACGAGGCATGCAATAGCATCATGTAATATCACTCTGACTTCTACATTAGCCATAATCTCTTGGTTTTAAGTTTTTTAAATTCCTTAAAAATTTATTAAATCAGTAAAATTTACATTTTCACAACGAGGGATCCAATTTCATATTTTTTTATCATTGATCCGTTTTTTACTTTCAATAATTTGATATCTTTTTATATTTTTTTCATTGTTTTTATCTAAATTGAAGTAGATAAATTTGATATACAAAACAAAATATTCTTTTTTAGGCACATATTTAGTTATGTAACCAGATTATTTAGACTGAAAATGAATTGCACAGTTTTTAATAATACTTTTTTTATAATAGAATTTTTAATTTATTAATAACTTTATTTTATATTTAATATAATTATTATATTTAAGAAACTCTTAAGCATATATATATATATATTTTATTAATGTTAGCATTATGCATTATGTTTAAATACATTCAAATAACAGGAGCTGCTATGCTAATAGAAAAATAAAATTAGAAACTACCTTAAAAACAAAAACTAACTAATCCACTGAGAACATAACAAGATGTCATGAATTATGTTTGGAAAGAGTTTGTGAGTGTATGGTTTCATTGTCATTGTGGTAGAGTCGTACCGTACAGGTGCTAATAATATACGGAAGCAAACAGATTGGTATATGAGAAGCCATTTGTGTCGCTGCTGTAGCACCAACACAAGCAATATTCTTAGAATCCTCAAAACTGCACTGCTAGTGTCTGTTTTTGGTAGGAAATATAGTTCATTTATTTGTCCTTTTGCACTAGCACAAAAACTTATCTATTAAACACCCCTCTCTAATTAGCTCACAGTGAGCCTTTTGAGTTTTGATCCTTTCAACATTTTGCTTAGTTGCAAGAGGGCTTGGCCACCATAAATGCATTCGAAAGAAAAATCCATTCCCATATATTCATCCATTTTTTTACTGTGTCCTGTAACACAATGAATATATTCCCTTGGGTAGTAACACAGAAGGTTGGTTTAGACAGCATTAATTGTAACGCACCCATTATACAACAATGATATACAAGTTCCAGTTTCTTTAGATGTAAAACAAGAAGGGATCACACCTCCAATGGTAGAAAGCAACAGTTGGCCAAGGAAATTCATGATATGTCTTCACTATCTAGTTCTTGAACCAAAGGTGGACAAACAATAAATATAGGCCTACTGAAGAGAGATAAATATTAAGGATGGTTGATTTTGAAGAAGCAGTTTTACAATTTAAAGAAGCCCGTATATTATCTTGTATATATATAGCTCAAACGAATGGTTGTGTAAACAACCAGACTGCGGCACAAAAATAGAAAGCAACTTATTAAAGAACAAGCATGGTTGTCCATGATGATCACAAGCGGCAACCAAGGTTGATAACTTTTTTTTTTTTTTTATCGAGAGTAAACACTTGATCCACTGCTGCTAGTTTGGTCAAAAGGGTGACCACTTCCCACATCAGATTCCATGGTGGTTGCACGGTCCAAGTTATTGCTCTCATCCTCTGTCCTTCTGCTGCGGCTGCGCCTGGAGTCAGAGTGATCACTCCTTTCTGATACGCTCATGCTGCTCCTCCTTGACACAGACCTTTCATCATCTGATGCCACACTGCTGCTACGGCAGCTTGAGGAAATGCTTCCATCCTCCGATTCTTTGCTACTCTTATGGCTCGAAACTCTGCTAGAAGATTTTTTACTGCTCTTGAGGCTCAAGTCTCTGATGGAAGATTTTCTGCTGCTCTTCTTCTGGCTTAAATCTTTGCTGGAAGACTTTTTGCTGCTCTTCCGGCTTAAATCTTCTTCAGAAGATTTTTCGCTGCTCTTCCTGTTTAAATCTTCCTCAGAACACTTTTTGCTGCTCTTCTGGCTTAACATTTTCAGAGAATACTTTTTGCTGCTCTTGCGGCTTGAATCACCCTCCGATTTCCTACTGCTGGAAGAAACGCTTCCATCTCCAGAATCTGAACTGGGTGTTCCCTTCCTCGATCTACTGCTGCTTTTGCGGCTAGGTTTAGAGGAAATCGCTGGGGGAAGTTGGTCATCAGAACCATGGCGGCTATCCACTGATGATCTACGGCTCCCCTTTCTAGATACTGCTTCACTTTCGCTTTCACCAGCGCAACTCTTTACGGGTGCAGAAACAGGAGCATCGGAAAGAAAACTGAGAGCAGTTACAACGTCACTGATCAAAGGACGAGCTTCTGCTTCCTCCTGTAAGCACATGGACGCTATTGCAACAACTTGATTCAGATCTTTTTCTGGGAAATTTTTATTAAGAAGCGGATCTGCCATGTCTGGATATCTCTTCGGATCCCTGAATATGGGTGTAGCCTGCACAATCACAAAAGCACAAATAACAGACATTTTTACATGATACAAAAAATACATGCAAGTGGATCAACGAAGCTATTAGACACTGGCTTATAAATTATAGGGTCAAATGTGTTAATTATAAGTAGTATCATCGTTCTGTTAAACAGATTCCGAAAGAGAGTGCTAAAATATTTTACCCATGAAACTAGATTTTGCTCTTCATTTGGTCGTGTGGTGTCAATGGCTCTTCGTCCAGTAATGAGCTCTAGCAAGATAACTCCGAAACTGTATACGTCTGATTTCATGGTGACTTGACCTGCTCTCACATACTCCGGAGCGCAGTAACCATAGGTGCCCATAAGTCTTGGAGGTCCATTGTTCATCTTGTCTCCACCAGAAAGCTTGGCCATTCCAACATCACGTAGTTTAGAATTTAAATCATCGTCCACCAAGATGCTCGACGCTTTCATGTCCCTGAATATAACTGGGGGGTTCGCCGTCTCATGCAAATACTCTATCCCTTTAGAAGTAGCCGCTACTACTTTCATTCTGTCATACCAACCTAGTGGTCCTTCATCCGCTTTATTCTCTGCCACACAACACAAAGTGCTATATGTTAGATTGAGGCTACTAACTCACAAGACCAACATAGAACATGGTACAAGTGCGTGTATCAAAATCTGATGAAAGATATCGTGTAAAGAATGAAAAGGGTAATCACCAAAAAGACGGTTTTCAAGAGTGCGCCCAGAAAAGTACTCGTAAACCAAAAGACGTTGATCTCCATCGGCACAATAACCAATGAGAGTGACCAGATTTTCATGCTGCAAGAGGCTTAGCTCCGCAACATCAGCCAGAAATTCCTTACTGCCTTGGATCCCATTTCGGTCGAGTTGCTTCACGGCCACGACCTGGAGGGATCGATCCAAAGAAAACAAAAAGAAAATCCAGAAATTATTGGGTATTTTCTTTTGCACTTCAAAGGAAAAAAAGAAGAAGAAGTAAAAGGCTTATGACCTGGCCGGTGGCAGGAATTATTCCTTTGTATATTCTGCCGAAACATCCTTCATCCAACAGGCAATCCTGTCGGAAATTCTTTGTTGCTGTTGCTAGCTCACGGAACGTGAAAGACTGTACCTTAATATTTTCAGTCTCAACTGGGATTGGCTCGTCGGGTTTTTGTTTCTTCATTTCTGCATGCCAAGGGAACCACGTACCACAATGTTTTAAGTCATGAATCAAATACCAAAGAACCAACTAATTAATCAAAGCAAAAAATATATCCACTACATGCATGCATAGAACTACCTGGTGCTTTTACAGCTACAGGTTCGGGGGGGGGTGGAGAATCATGCTCCCTCTTGCTTGGGCTTTTCTTAGGGGCGCAACAAGGGAAGCAATTCATGCTTGTAACCTTTCACAATGTTTATGTGAAATAAACAACCTCCAAGAAATTGTGGACGAAGATCTGATAAAACCTTCTAAACAAAATTACTTTGACCCAGACGAAATGACCAAAATCTATCTCTCGATTACATATACATACACGCAAGAACTATAGGGTTAAATTAACGAATTAATGAGTAAGAAGTAGCAAAACTAAAGGACTAGGGCCCCCCAAATGGCATTGAAGGACCCCTGCCCTGGGAAGTGTAGCAGAGCCTACAAGAAGGACGAAGAGATGAACAGAGAAGGAGGAAAGGATGGTGAAGCCATGCAAACACGACAAGGTTAATCTCCCAATGAAGCAACGAGAAAAAAGTGGGTGATTTGAGGGGACTTGAACATGAGGTGTCGTTTTTTATGGATTCCAAAACATGTGGAGATCAAGTTCCAGTTTTTAGGATTAAAGTAAATGAGAGCCGTTTCCTTTGTTTTCATTTGGTTATTTAAGGTCATATTTTGACTTTCACCATTTTACTTAGATATATTTGTATGGTTACCGTTTTTGTTAGAGGCATATGGTTAATTTGTTCGATTTCAACCATAAAAGAGCCTAACAATAGTTTTCGTTTTCCTTTTTCCTTTCATAACAGTCTGTTTCAAGAGGCTAAGCACTTCCTTTCAGAAAAATAAAAAACAAAATTCTTAAAAATATAATTTTGCCTCTTTACAACTTTATATGTGAGAGCAGAATTAATTTTAATAAGTTTATTAAGAATTATGATAAATATACACTACAAAAATAAATATATACTAATTTATTATTATTTAATTAATATTTTATAATTATTTTATTATACATTAATAAAGTGACATATATTTATTTAATATAAACTAAATTTAAAAATGCAATATGCTATTTAGTGTAGTACGTCTATTATTTTCTTTATTATAAAAAAAAACATGAAGCGTAACTTGTTTTAAAAATATTTCATAAAACTTTAAAATTTATGAAAAAATTTCGGAAAAAATCTACTTCTTAAAAGATTATACGTAGTAATTATATAAAATACTTTTACAGGGTTATTTAATTAAAACATTAAATATAATAAATTTATTTTCATAATAATTATTTGAAAGTGATACTAATTATGAACTGAATTATAGTGTAAAACCGTGAATGTGATAATGTGACATATTGTAAAAGTGATATATTGGTCTTATTTAGATTCTCTCTAACTTATACATATACAAACACCACCAACATAAACATTAAATTTTTACGTTTCCACCGCAAAAGTTTGCTTCTAGGAATCAGGAAAAAAATCGAAGAAAATTAAAACCTTGAAAATATTATTGAAAGAGTTTTTATAAACTAGTTTATAGATAGATTAATTTGAAATCGAATTCAGGAAAAAATAAGTTTTAAAAAAATGGTTATGAAAAAAAAAAGTTGTATAATTAAACTTTTCAACTAAATATTTATTTGATGTGTGAACTGAAGCTGTGGTTTGCAAATTGATGATCTGGAGTAAATGAAAGCACCAGATGTTCCTTGGACTATGACGCTATCATTTTCACATAGAAAAGTATTGGTTTTATTTAGAAAAACAAGTTTATTTAGAAGCTGTTCGGAGATTAAAGTTGTTAATTAAAATAGATTTATTATTGAACATGGCCAAAAAAAGCCATCAGTGTGTTTTTGTATTATTATTAACTTTTTCTCTATTTTTTATATTTTTATATTTTTTTATGATATTTAACTTCTCTCCAATTTTCTATTTACTTTTTATTATGGAAAATATACTACTAACGGAAGGCAAACATTTCTCGTAAAAAATACTAACATATCTTATGTTTTTACAGAAAAATACTTTTTAGTCCCTAAAGAATGGTCCTTATGTTAATGAGTTCAATAACTTTTTGACATTCGGAGCATAAGTTCAATAACTTTTTGATATTGGGAGAAACTATTAAATGAGTGATTGTTATTCATTTTGTGAAGATTAAGAACGTTAAATGTTACCATTAAATGAGTGATTGCTATTCATTTTGTGAAGATTAAGAATGCTAAAATGTTAGAATATTGTTTTACAAATTATTAAAAGTTTTGTTTATATTTCTTATATTCTTTTAATAATGCAAGAAATATTGAATTGTAAAATGTTTTACCGGAAACAATAGTAATATATAATCCACAAAGTAAAGAAGTTGGAATGATTGAAAAGAAGTTTGTAAAAAAAAATTATCTACTATTTTAAAATCATTATTTTAACTATTTACTTTTATTTTTTTAATTTAGTTTAGATTTTTTTAAGATGATAATGATCTCGGTCTAAATCAAATAATTTATTCTTTATCATGTGTATTAAGGATTATGTTTTAAAACTTATTCCTTTAAAAAAATGTTAAAGGATTATAATGATAGCGGTTCATTGGAAACATTAAGCTTATTTATGGAGAAGAAGATTGGTAATACTTAATATCTAGATATAAGGTGTATGTTTGTTCTGATTCAAAAAGATGTGAAAATTGCCATCACTATGTTGTTGATGTTTAGGGTTTAGGGTTTACTTAAGGCAAATAACTATTTTTTGAAATTATTCTTTAAAATATTAATTAATAAATTTATAATCTAACATTAAATAAGTTTTATTTAAGGTATCATATTAAATTAAGGGTTATAGATAAGACAAATAGTGTTACATTTATTATTTTTTTATTGCGAGACAACACATTTGCTCGAAAAAAGTTGTGTTGACCTAGTTGAAGTTGTAGAAAATGTAGTCTGTTTAAAATTAATTGTTAACATATGTTTAATTATGATGTGTTCTAGCAATCAAATGGTTCTATAATTTTGATTGAAATTTGTCCTTGGGTGAATAAAGAACTTCTTTTTAAAGTTGCTACAAAAAATGTTGTTAAGAATCATTTTCAACCCTCTTTTTGAATGATTAGAGTTTCTCACGATGTTGATTTGATTCAAAAAATATCTTATGAAGGTAATAAATTTTCTTACTATCTTTCTATTATTTTTAATATATAAGATCTATATAATGTAACATATAAGTAAAATAACTTGATGTTTCTATTTGTTGGAGCTGGAATCATTTGATGCATCAATTAGTGAGATTGATCTTATAAGTCAATTTTGTGGTTTTGGTTATGAAGCGATAAGTTGATTGGTTTGACTATTAACTCTGTAAAAGTTGAAATAAGTGAGACGTATACAAATAAGATTCCAAAATCAATATGTTTGAGTGACATCAATAAGAAACATGTGTTGGGCAATGTTGAACCAATTAAGATAATATAAGCAAAAAATGTGAAATGAGATGACTTGAATTAACTCAATAAATTGTTCGAGTAAGTCTCAAATGAGAAAAATGAACAATAAAAAAGTGAAGAAGTTAAAATGTGAAACTGTTTTCATTGACAATGAAGTGAATGTTATGACTACTAAAGGAATTTTCCGATTTTATTAATCCTAATATATACCCAAATATCATAAGTTCAAAGTTGATAAAAGAAATAAAAAAAGAGAGGAATTAAAAAATTTGAATAACATAACTTGACTTACATATAGTTTTGTTGAACAATGTTCATGGTTAAGTATATTTTCTTATGACTTTAGTTTATATTTTTATTTACTTTTTATTTTAGATTTGAAATTTAAATGATATTTTCAATTATGATTTATTTAATAAAAAAGTTATTAATGAAGATAAATACGAGAGTCACATATTTTTTTTTATAATATAGGAAATAAATTTAATTTTTTGAATTGAATATAATATGTAAATTTAAGTATGAATGCAAAATAAGTAATCACCATTAATAAATAATATATCATTATTATTTTAACTTTTATCATACTAATTATTTAAATTTTAATATTTTGCTTACTATTAATAAAAAAACATTTATTATTAGGCAAAATATAATAAAATGTTTATTTTTTTTAATAGAATTTTAGAAAATGATTCTTTAGTTTTGAATTGGATTTAATATGGAAATTTAAGTTTAGATGTAAAATGGGCATATTAATTATTTAAATTTTAATGTTTTGCTCACCACTTATGAAAATATTTGTTATTAGATAAAATGTACGTTTTTAAGAGTTTTTTAGTTTTGAATTAATTTTAATATACAAATTTAGGTTTAAAAAATTACTAATCACCATTAGTAAAACTATTAATAAAGAATATATAATTACAATATATATATATATATCTCAATTTTTTAATGTTATTTATTTAATTAGTTATAATATTTTATTAATTTATATTTTCAAATTAATAACTAAACATGAAAAAATATTTGAATAAAAAAATTATAATGTAAAAACATAAAAAAATATTCTTATAAAATATTTTTAGATTAATGTCAATATTTTTTTATGAAATAAATATATTTTTATAATTATATGTTTTATATTTCTATATTTATATTGATAGGGTGAAGTGTGGTGGGTTGGAAGGACGTTGGCAGTTGACCAGGAAGACTTGGGAGGTGTTGAGAAATAACTAGATGAATGGAGAATATAAGGAAGCTCCGGTGAAAGGGTTGAGTCTCGGCAGTTGATATCTCCACCCAAAAGAAAGAAACAGGATGAAGGCGCAAGAGTTGCCTGAAGATTGCATCGCACACATATTATCCTACGCTGCTACTCCTGCAGATGTTGGTAGGTTCTCCCTCGTTTCCAAGGCCTTTTCCTCTGCTGCCGAATACGACGTTGTGTGGGATCGTTTTATCCCTTCCGATCTCTCCTCTTTCATTCCTTCTTCCTCCCTCCCTTCCTCTGACTCTAAGAAGGCTCTCTATCTCGCTCTTTCCGACAACCCCATCATCATTGACCAGGGTAAAAAGGTACCAAACTATCATCTCCTGCTGCTGCTTAGTTTTGATCCAGTATCTGGGAAATCAAATAGTGTTGTGTTGTGTCACTGAATTACTTCATGCAGAGTTTTCAATTGGAGAAGCCGAGTGGGAACAAGTGTTACATGCTTTCCGCTAGAGATCTCCACGTTATATGGGGTGGCACTTCTCAATATTGGGTGTGGACAAACCTCCCACAGTCCAGGTCACCTTTTATTCACTTTTCTTTTTCAATTTCTGTATATTATGGGACATATATAGATAAGATTAGAAAAGCTTGAATTAGTGTGGAATACTCTGTTTTTGTTTAGTCTCCACGCATTGTTCCGCCTTAGGAGTCTTTGTAAGTTGTACCAGTATTTATGATATTTGAGTCTGCATCATATGGTAAAAGGAAAAACATGGAAAACCCTTTCAAAGATCATTTACGGGATCGTGTAACAAGCAATGTTAAGACTAGATATTGAGAGAAGATATTATTGTGGAATTAGTTTGCATATAAACACAAATTGATACCAGATAGTTTACTAAAAATTTTCACCACATGCAAGTATTTGACATTCTACTAAATAATCTGATAGAGTCAATTCTTCATTGTTATTTCTGACAATAATGATTTTGGATTATGTGAATATTTTAACAAAAAAGGATGGAATATACAACTTTGATATTGGTATATGAATTTTTTGAAAGAGAGAGTAAATTATGCAATGTGGAACTTTGATATCTTTCCGAATAGGAAAAAATTTGTTTGACAATCTGTTAAAATATCATAACCCTTTCAAATATCCAACAATCACAACACAATTTAAAATTAGAAAAATTGGAGATAAAACAAAGTTCTTCTATGGAAACTTAAAATGTGATCTTGTATGTGCGAAACATGAAGTGTGTTTGTGAAAGATAACGAAAAAAATTATCTTTAGCATAATTAATCACTGAATAACTCGTAGTTGAGTAAGTCTCATAACATGTACACGATTGACTGACGTAGCTTCTATTGGTTACAGGGTATATTCTTGTAAATTCTTAGACTATTTATAAGGTCTTAAACGATTTTGTGTTAAGGTTTATAAGAGTTTGGTTTAAACTCTATCTAAATATATAATCTCAATATGTTTGAACTTTGTATTTAATACAACAATTCTTTCTGTTTCTCATTGTTTTTATTATTGTGAACCTAATAAATATGGTCTAAAAATATATATGTTAAATCCTTATGTTTTATTATACATATTTTATGTATTTTATTTTCTTCTTGCTACTATTATTTCTTTTCCATCCTTTGTTCTTTCTTTTGTTCTATAACTATGAATTATTTATTATTAATGAAGCTCTAACCGGAACAATTTCTCACTTTCATCATGGATTTTATTTTATTTTTCTCAAGTGTTCTTGTGCATGTCTTTAATTTTGTGCGTTCTTGTTGCCTTACAAGCATGCAGGTTCCAAGAAGTTGCCAGGCTCTATGCTGTGTGCTGGTTAGAGATCACTGGGAAGATAAGCACTCGTGTCTTGTGTCCAAACACTCTCTACGCAGCTTTTCTAGTGTTCAAGATGATTGATGCCAGCGGATTTCACCACCATCCTGTGGAGTTATCAGTAGGTATTCTTGGAGGCAGTAGCAGTTCCAAAAATGTTTGTTTGGATCCAAACTTAGAAGATGAGGAACTGGATGACTCTTTCCGGGGACTGCAACGTCCTAATGTGAGAACCGATGGGTGGCTGGAGATTGAGATGGGAGAGTTCTTCAATTCAGGCCTGGAAGAAGACGAATTGCATATGAAAGTCAAAGAAACAACCAGCAACATGTGGAAACACGGTTTCATTCTTGAAGGAGTAGAAGTTAGGCCTAAACATGTTTGATCCAGTCAAATAATTTTAAATGGAAGGGTGCTTGTTTGCTAGAATGGAGAGAGAGACATTCAGGGTTTTTGCTGAGATAAATGATGAAGAGTTGTCTCTGTATTGTTATTTCCTATTAGCTTTAAAATAAAAATGAACTTGCAATGTTGTATCCTATTCAAATGTGTGCTTTGATTGGTTTGTTTATGTGTTTTTGAGAGATTTTAAAACCAATAATGATGTTTTGGTGTGTATTGAAAGGAGATGAAGAAAATAGTGTTTTGACTGTGAAATTGTTTTTATGATATGAGCTTTCATAAGGTGTTAAGTGTACTTATTTTAATGTTCTGTCTGAACTTATAATATTGCAAAAGATTTGCAAGTTATAATAAAATAGATATCATGATAAGATTCAGTTCATACGAGAATAAATAATTAAAAATGGGTGTTTTATTGCTGTTGTTATAAAAAGTCAATTCTGAAGATAAAAAAATTCAATTTAATTTACATTACAATAAATAATTGAAATGGGTGTTTATTGCTGTTGTTATGTTAAAATACAAGAATAAAATGACCCAAAATATAATAATATATGTAATTTATTAAATTAAAGTTTTATAAATATTGGATAATTTATTATGTGATAATTACAAAGTTGAGAATGTTTTAAAAGAACATATTAATTAATTTTTAAAGAGTGTTAAGGTATAAATATCGTGAATGGTGTTAAGTGTATATAGTTTTTCAATATATATTTTGAAATTTTTTACCTTTTGTGTCACTAAAAATCAGATTAAAATAAAAATAACGCTAGCATATTATATTTAAACAATTGAAATTAATATATTATATTTGTTTAGATAGATTTGTATATTTTTAATATAATTTATTAATATTTAACGTGCACATGTGAATAGAAAATTATTCAGAGAAATATTGAATGCATTTACATTGAGGAAGATTATTACATACTTCCACTGTACATTGCATTTTCAGTATAAGTAAAGATAATTATCATCTACCTAATAAAAACATTCAATTTCTTTAATGAAGGTATTCTTCATATTGCAAGATGTTGGATAGGAGATACTCTTAATATGTATCTTTAAGGTTTAGTTTAAAAAATCAATAAAACACTAATTTTTATAATTTGTAATTAATTTTTTAATTGTTTGACAATACTATTTTTATCATTTTAACAGTCGTTTTTTTTATATAAAATCATTTAAAATAACATATTTTCTCTTAATAAAGTGTTAACTTTCTTCAACTCTTTCTACTATCAAGTTTCCATATCTTCCTTCCTTCCTTCCTTGTTTGTGAGACACTATTATTATCTTTAACTGATTGTAGAGTTTTTACACTTTTTTTTATTTCTTTTAGTTACACTTCAACATGTTATTTTTAATTAAATTAATTTTATTATTATAAATTTTTAAATAAAATAAATTTTACTGATTAATAAAAATTTAAATGAAAAAGATGAAAAATAATAAATTTTTATTGACTTTAACTTCTTACTTACTGTCAATTGCATAGCATCCTTTATCAGATACAAGACAGACAAAAAATCAATTTGTTGGAATCAGTACATCATTATTATTTATTAATTGATTAATGTTGTTATTTGTGCTGAATTTATATGTATAAGATTTTTTTAACAGAAAATAGGGTATTTTAATTGAAAAAAATTATTTATTAGTTTAAAAAATATAAATACAAATTATATAGTTAAATATTTTTTTTAAGTTAGAATCAACTTTTAAACAACTTTTATACTATATTATTTTATTTTAATAATAAATCATTTTAAATAATGTTAGTACTTCAGTTAAAGATATTCTTGGTCAATAATTTATATATCATTAGAATAAATGTGTATAAATTTTAATTGATTATCATCAATATTACAGTTTCTTTACTGTGGTTGTATAATCTTATTTTGTTCACCTGTTAATCATATAAAATTTGATTAAAATAATAAATATTTTTAACTCATTATTGATAAAAAAATATGAAGTAAAATAAATATTTGATTAAAATATAAATTAGTTTTACTAACAAAAACATTTAATAAATATCTTGGAGTAATTTTTATTTTTTAAGTTTATGTATAAAATTAATTAGTTTCTGTATTTTAATTGAAAAATAGTTATTAATTTTATTAATTAATAAGTTTCAAGTTGATAAATTAGACTAGAAATATTTAATAAAACTAACTCACACCAACAAATGAATTGATAAATTTAAAATGATATAAAAAAATTATAACTATATATGTTTTTATTTTATAAATGAAATATATGTCTTATAGATTAAAAATATATTATTATATAATTATAATTTCATGTCTTTGAAATAATTTATTATAAATAAATTTTATAGTATTTTATTTATTTTTTAAAATTTGTATCTGCTTTTGTAATTTAAATTAGTCATTTTATTTATAGAAGTTGATACAATGAATGTTAATCAACATTTTATTTATTTTAGGAAATTTAAATTTAATTTTTTTTAATTTAAACTAAAATTATATTGATTTTTTTTCATAATTTTTTATTTGTATAGTTTTCATATAACTAAATATAATGAAATATTAATTAATTTATTTTGCAATGTTAATGTTTTAATTTGAATTACATAAAAATAAAAAATCTAACAAATAAAAAATAGTGTAATAATTATTATCTCTACCCAATTAAAATAGGTAATAATAGGTAAAAAAATTTCAAAATATATTAATATATTTGTATATCCCACTTTTGAAAACTTTCTTAAGGAGACTATGTGAAATATGGTCTAATTAACCAAAAGAAATCACCAAGTGCATTCCCAATGAATATGTATATATATATATTGTCTAGAGAAAAACACAAATATTAGTTACAATCAAGGGGCCACAAATGCCCCATAAAATATAATCAAATTTGAATGCACAGTACTGATGCACTTAAATGGTTGGTTGGAAGAAATACAAGCTATTAGTTCAAGCTGCAAGATGTCAAATTTTTAAGTACTTACATTTAAATGAGATGTTTGATAAAAATGTCTAACCTCTTCATTGGCTATAGTATGTTAAATGGATATGTCCACATACATTAATATATTTTATCATTATATGTATAATAAGAATTTACTTAATCAATTAACTACTATACAATCAATAAAAATAATTGGATTAAATTGAACTTAGTCATAACAATTAAAAGTAAAAAATATTAAATTTTAGATTAAATTAGATTTTTTCGTAACTTATAAAAGTAATAAGTATTAAATTTTTTTTTATTATGACTTGGTATTGTAAGTTGTAGATTCTCTAAATACTGCAGGTAAAAACTGCTTAACCTACAAATTGTGTGAGACAAGCATAAAAAATTTCACACCAAAATATTATCACCAAATACAAGTTTACACTCGCATATATAATAAGCAATACAGGTAGTGAGAACTTTTTATTCAAACAGATAACTCTATTCATGATAAAAACAATTTAAATCTTAATTTTGTATCCTATTATCGTACATAATCATCATTTATCTTAAGTGAGAAAGATGATAGGAGAACTAACTTACCTTCAACATATAACTTAACTAACTATATAACTAATAATAATAAAATCCTTAAATTAATAAAAATGCTTTCAATAATAATTTATTATTTATAATAAAAAGTTAAGTTGATTAATAATAAAATTTTAAATGAACAATAAAATTTATCTAAAAGTATAATGTGAATAATATTAAAATTTACTAATTTGTTAATTAATATAGCGTTAGAATTTTTAATATTAATTTATATTACTAAATTAATATTTTACATTTATTAAAATTTATATAAATATTAATTTAAATTAATTGTAATAATTATTAAGAACAATGCAATCAATGAGAATGATATTCTTAAAAAAAGTAAGTCAAATTGGATAAATACATTAAGGGATCACATATGAATTTATTTATATAGTTTGAACTTCTTCTATTTTTATGAAAAATCATTATATTAATTAGTATTTTAAATTACATATGGAAATAGAGATTCACATATTCATTTTGTTTCCTTCTTATCCATTTGTATTTATATGTTTCTTTTTAAATTGATAAAATATGTTTTATTTATTTGTTAAGATAAAAAATTTATATTCTTTTTTTAATTATTAATTTTTGGTAATTTATTTTAGGAACATATTTTTATTATTTTTATAATTATTTTACCGTTATACTCTTAACATTTGATATTTTGGTTTAAAATTTATGTAATTATAATTTTTTATAAGTATTTGATATTGAAAAAAATATATTTATCTATTAACATTATATATTTAATAATATTAAGTTTTTTATTATGATTTTTATTTTTTATAATTAATAATTAAAAATAATAAAATGTGTGTACGGGATGAAGACATAAATAAACTTCTATTTTGAAGAGGACGTTTTCATGTAAAGAGTTGAAAATTGTATTTTTTTATTTTAAAGTATTTTGTGATAATTTCATAACTAAAATTCTTCTTATCTTTTAACTTAAAATATCTGTTTTTTTAATTATTATCATAAGAAGAACCGAGACATGCAAAACCTTAAAGAAGACAAAATAGTTCCTTGCACGACAAGAATTGATCGAACCGGTCAAAGAAAGAAAAAAGCATACATAATGAATGGGCCCTACTATGACATTGATTGAATACGGTCACGACGCGTAGGTTCACACGGTTTTGGTCGAATTCACGTGGGAAACCTAGTTACTTAAAAATTCAGTGGCTTTGGTGTGTGAAGTGGGAGCAGGAATGGAGTTTGAGGGATTACCAGAAGGTTGCATAGCTACCATCCTCTCTCGCACCACACCCGAAGATGCCTGCAGGCTCTCACTCGTTTCCAAGATTTTCCGTTCCGCCGCAGATTCCGACGCTGTCTGGGAACGTTTCCTTCCTTCCGATTACGGTTCCATCATTTCCCAGTGTTCGCTTCCCAACTATCCTTCCAAGAAGGCCCTTTACCTCGCTCTATCAGATCGCCCTCTCATTCTCGACGAGGGTAAGAAGGTAAGATCTTCAAATCGAACCTCTTTTGTTGGTTTGGTTTAACAATTAACTGTCCGATGTGTGTAATGCAGAGCTTTCAATTGGAGAAAAAGAGTGGGAAGAAGTGTTACATGCTTGCTGCCAGAGCTCTCTCCATTGTTTGGGGCGACACTGAAAGATATTGGAACTGGTCAACGGGCCCCGATTCCAGGTCAGCTCTTTCGATTTTCAATACTAATTGTTGTTAGATTGCGGTTTGTGTATCTGCATTTGTATAAATACTGCATCTACACTTATCTGCATTTGTATTAATATCTGCATTTGGGATATTCAACTTTGTCTCCAAGGAGATCGCTGCAATTTTGGCTAGTCATCAAGAAATGATTCTGGTGTGTCATTTCAATAATTACTGTGAAAAATTGCTGAAAGAGAGACAAGTTCTAGACAAGTTCGTTGACTAGTTTCCCCCACCAGTCATAACCAATTACTTGATACTCTTTACTTCGTCCCCCTGTCCTCCTTGTATTTTTTCTCATCTCCCCACAATTTCTGCGTCTACTCATGCTACTCCCTATTTGATTATTGCCCGGGTAGTAGTTGTATTTAGGTTATTAACCCTCTCTTTGTTATCCTGTGATGGTGCCCCCTGTGTAATCTACCACTTTGGGTCTTCTCACTTTCATGAGTGGAGTAAACCTATATAAGAAATTATGAGACTATCTCCAATATAAAATATTAAGTCAGTAATTTTGTGGGTCTCCTTTCCTGTAAGATGCTTAATTTGTTCATTTCTACTTAACGGGAGATTGAAACTCACCCTTAGATCTCTAGCACTAAATAGCTTGAGTAATAGGGTGGGGTGGATACAATTGTTTCTGGTTTTGACCAGTCCTTAGGCTAGGATAATTTCTTCATGCCTTGAAGCTCAGCATTTGGTTTCCTTTTGTAAATAGTTGAAGTTTATACAAATAATACTATCTCCCTCATCGGATAAGAATTATTCCTATCAATTGATGCTTTTATTTAGAGGATTGAAGATGGAGGGATCAGTTTATGCAAACTCGAAAGGTTGGCTACTCAGTGAATTGACACTCTTAATGCTTGAGTGGTGGCTGTTGAGTCCATTCTAAAAAACCAAGAGGTCTTTCTGCGTGATCATTGGTCAAAGTTGAAATGATATACAGTGCAGCTTAATTCAGCGAAACTGGGTTCCTTCATGATTAGCATTGGGAACATTACCAAGTCCCTTTCAACTCTACATTCTAAAACACCAGAAGGATTTCACTACCAACAGCAGCAATTGGAGCTGTTTAATTCATTGTTGGTAGGTGGATCCGAGTAAAACAAAAACATGAGATTTTTGTGTGG
Source organism: Lablab purpureus (assembly GCA_030347555.1). NCBI lineage: Eukaryota > Viridiplantae > Streptophyta > Magnoliopsida > Fabales > Fabaceae > Lablab > Lablab purpureus. The sequence continues at coordinate 30,044,060 of CM059260.1, forward strand.
TATCAGATAAGAATTGTTACAATCTCCTTAATGGACTCAAATCTGAAGTTCGATAACAGTGAAAGTGTTTATCTGTATAATAATTCTTTTCAAATATGGTTAGCTATTATCATACTGGACAATTTCTAGACCTGAAATAAGTTATGCTGTCAATACTCACTTAGATGCAAATGCAGTCCATCATTGTCTGCTCAGATATTTAAAAGGCACTTCTGGCTAGGATCTCCTATCTTCTGCCATTTCATGCTTACACTTGCAGGTCTATGCAGTTGCTGAATTGTCCAATCATGTGGACACCTGCAGACCCTAAAATTTTGATGTGTTTTGTCTTGATTTTCAAGCCTTTAAGTTTCTTGGATAAATAGGGATCCTGATCCTAGGGAAGCTACTCAGTTAAGTTTCTCTTCATTTTCCGAGGAATTGACTTGTCTCTTGGAAAACAAAGAAGCAATTTAATGTCAGCGTTCTTTAGTTCATCTGCATAGGCCAAGTATAGGTCCTTAGCAGCTGTGGAAAGTAAATTAACTTGGCTATTGTATTTCCGGCATAAGTTATTCATTTCTTCTACTCTATCCCTTATTTAGTTGTTGTAGTAATAAAAGCTATCTTATTGATTTGAAACCCTCTGATAAGATGACAAAGAATAGACATTACTTATTTTTTTAGGGAAATGTATGGTCTCACGTTGGTTCATGTTTGTAGTCATCATCTGCTTGCTAACATAGGATATGTATGGATAAAAGTTTGAAAAGTGATTTTGGCAATTCTAATGCTCATTCCTGAAATTCCTATACAAAATGAAGAAGAAAGATTTAGTGTATTTTAAGGTCACGGTAATGTATCTACACCTGTATAACTATGAATCATTCAGCATTTTTTAATTTCTTGTTTTAAAGGCTACTGTACTGATTGTGGATGCTTTCTTTTCTTGTGACACTTCATTGTGGCTAATTATTCCTATCCCTGTAATTTCTTCGTAAACTTTTGAACAGGTTCCCGGAAGTTGCTGAACTTAGAGACGTGTGTTGGCTTGAAATTCGTGGGGTGTTAAATACCCTTACCTTGTCCCCTAATACTCAGTATGCTGCTTATTTTGTTTTCAAGATGATCGATGCTCGTGGATTTCAAAACCGCCCCGTGCAGTTATCAGTTGATTTTGTTGGTGGCCATGGTAGTACCAAAGATGTTTGTTTGGATCCAATCGTAGAATCATCAAACAACAGAAGAGTTGCAGGGTTGCAGCGTCCCATTGTAAGGAGTGATGGGTGGTTGGAGATTGAGATGGGAGAGTTCTTCAACAGTGGCTTAGAAGATGAAGTACAGATGAGTGTGATGGAGACAAAGGGTGGTAATTGGAAGTCTGGCCTCTTTGTTGAAGGAATAGAGTTTAGGCCAAAGTAAGAGAATCAAGGAACCGAATTTTACTGTGTAATTTAATTCACAGCACAGAACTTTATGTGCATGGGTCTAACTTCTTAGATGGCAGAGTGCTGCTTGCATGTTTTAAGCTTCAAGTTTTAAACTTTGTTGTATTTTTGTGCCAAACTGTTTCTCTTTTCACAAGCTATATGCATTAGCTATATTGCTTGTGGTAATTCTTATGAGTGATGACTGGGCTAACTATTTTTAAACACTTAAAATTAATATATTTGTAGATTTTAATATAGTTCATTAATATTTAACATGCACATAAAAATAAAAAATTATTAAAATTATTCAGAGAAATATTAAGTGTAATTAATTACATTGAGGAAGATCATTAAGCACTGCAGCTATGCACTACATTTTTCAGTATAGTATAGATAATTATCATCTACCACAATAATAAAAACGTTCAATTTTATATTGGAGATAATTATTGCATAAGATACTTTATTAGGAGCAAGACAGAAAAAAGCCACTTTGAATGGTATTGGGAATATTATTGGAATAAGTACTTGTGTAACAACATTATTTATTGATGTTATTTGTGTCTGAATTTAGATGCATCTTGCTCCATTGCACATTACCAACACAAAAGATTTATGTTTCTTAATACAATTTCCTTAATGATTTAGACATCCATTAAAATTAAGGTGTATAAATTGTATTTGATTACATAAACTCTTGATCAACAATATTATAGTTTCGGTTTTGGTGTTCTATAATTTTCTTTTGTTTACCCGTTAATCTTATAGAAATAATATTATTGATTTTATTAACAATATTATTTAAAATAATAAATATTCTTGGACTCGTTATTACACCGTAAAATAAGATACATATTTAATTAAAATATAAATTATTTTAACTAACATACAAATACTTATTAAATATTTAGAGTAATTTTGTTCTTGGAGTTAACTATGTATAAAATTAGTTTATAAACTAATTAGTTTCTACTTTCTAACTAATAAGATAGTTGCTTATTGATCTATAAGTTTTAAATGAATAAACTAACTTATTATATTAGAGAGATTTAATAAAATCAATAAATAAATTAATGGATAGATTTAAAATGAGATAAAAAATATAGCTACCTAGTTTTTATTGTATAAATGAATTTTATATTTTCTAGATAAAAATATATTAATATGTAATTATAATTTTATATTTTAAAATAATTTAATTAGTAATGATATGCAGGATTTAAGGGGTCATTTGACATTATTATGTGTAATTGGTTCTAAGGATTTGTGAAGATGTTTAGAGAAAAATTATGACAAATTTTCTCTTTTCCTCTCTCTTCCACTCATCCCTTCATTCTTCACAAAACTTTTTAAGACTTTTAAACTTACTTTCTTTTCACAAACAAGAACAAAAATTAAAACAAAATTAGGAGAAAAAATATCAAAGTTTTCTTTTATTTTTGTAAAAACTCATAAATGTTCAATGATTATAACTTTAAAATTCCATAGAAAGATAAATAATTTTTATAAATTCATCAACAATTACATAAATGTTTTGAAGATGTAAGGAAGTACTTATGACTTCTTATATACCAAAAAATTTAAAGAGATTAATCTGAAATTGTCTAAAATTAGAATTCTTTTTCAAAATAAATTCAGAACTCCTTTCAAGATAAATTTACATGAACTCCTTTCCACATTAGTAAAAGGTCTTGAGAATTTTAATTACAAAATAAATGGTAAAAATCTCCCTTAAAAATTAATTAGCATTAATTTTCATTTAAGAAACATACGTGACAATTATTAATAACCATGAGTTTAATTACCTTAATTATTAATAAAATTAAAACAAACCAGATAAAATCAAATTTTTTGTATAAATGTGCATTTTTTTATCTTATCTTACTAAAAAGGAAACATGTTACTACTTATGTAAAAGTATCATTAAAATAGTATTGAAATTTACTAGTATACTAATTAATATAGCATTAAAATTATTAATATTAATTTATATTATTAAATTAATATTTTACTTTTATTAAATTTATATAAATATTAATTTAAATGATTTGTAATAGCCAACCAGAACAATGAGAGCGAGATTCTTAACTGAAAAAAAAAGTAGAAGACAGGTTAGATAAATACAGTAGAAATGAGTTGAATTTTGTAATTTTTGTTTAAAAGTATTTTGGAGTAATTTATTAATTAAAATTCTTCCTATGTGTAAACAAAAAATATGCATTTTTTTAATTTATTACCAACACATGCTAAAGGGTATATAAGACAAAATGGTTTCCTTATACAACAAGGGATTGATTTTGATTAAAACCTTAAAAGAAAAGAAAAAGAAAGCATGCATAATGAATGCGCTTAACTCTGAAGTTGATGGAATACAGTCACCACACGTAAATTTAGACATTTATGTATCGTACGTTGGATTCCCATCAAACGGTTGTGATCGGCTGTCCGTGGGAAATTCCTTGACTTATAATTCAGTGAGAGCTTTGGTGTGAGAAGTGAGTACAATGGAGTTTGAGGGATTACCAGAAGGTTGCATCGCTACCATCCTCTCTCGCACCACACCCGAAGATGCCTGCAGGCTCTCACTCGTTTCCAAGATTTTCCGTTCCGCCGCAGATTCCGACGCTGTCTGGGAACTTTTCCTTCCTTCCGATTACGGTTCCATCATTTTCCAGTGTTCGCTTCCCAACTATGCTTCCAAGAAGGCCCTTTACCTCGCTCTATCAGATCGCCCTCTCATTCTCGACGAGGGTAAGAAGGTAAGATCTTCAAATCGAACCTCTTTTGTTGGTTTGGTTTGGTTTAACAATTAACTGTCCGATGTGTGTAATGCAGAGCTTTCAATTGGAGAAAAAGAGTGGGAAGAAGTGTTACATGCTTGCTGCCAGAGCTCTCTCCATTATTTGGGGCGACACTGAAAGTTATTGGAACTGGTCAACGGACCCCGATTCCAGGTCAGCTCTTTCGATTTTCAATACTAATTGTTTTTTGATTGCATAATCGAGTTCGGACTGGAATATTTTCTGGATTTTGAAAATCTAATAATAAGATTAATCATATTGTTCCAACCTCAAGTGGAGAGCCAAGGGAAAAGAGAGTTTCCCTTTGTCCCTTAAGATAACATTGTTAAAGTGAATTGTGAATTACTGCATCCGTTAAGAAAACATTTTTAAGATCAGTATTGTCTATTTTAAAGTTTGGAGGTCCATTACGATTACTTAAAAGATGCCTTAAAAAATTAAGAAAAAAAAAAAGATATATAAACTAACCTTATCAACTCTTAGATATATCATAACAATGATATTCTAAGTTATAAAATAATAGATAGAGTCTCGTTTTCGTTAAGCAAAGTCGGCCGTGTATAACATGAATATGGCTGAGCACGGCCTGTATCAGCCTCGGCTTGCGTCTAGTCGAATCAGCCCAAATCTAGGATAGAGTCGAGTCAGCCTGAAGTCGAATCGGCTTAGAGTCGAGTCGACCTAAACTTAAAGTTGGATGGGATCTAGTTGAGTTAGTATGAATCAGGTTAAGTCAAATTAACCTAAACTGAGTTAAGTTAACTCAAATCGACCTAAGTTTTGGGGTTGGATTTCAATCTAGCTGACTTGGCCTGATCCAGTCTAGCTGAGTTAGCCTTGGTTCCAGATTAGCCGATTTAGTCCGGGCAACGAAGCCTACACCGGATTGAGTCAACTCTAATTTGAATCTAGTTTAAAGAAATTAATCTAAATTTAATTTCTTGATACTCTTACTCCCTCTCCCTTTTCTCTTTGTATTCTTTCTCATCTCTCACAATTCCTGTGTCTACTCCTGCTCCTCCCTATTTGACTATTGTCCCCGGTAGTTATTTAGATTATTATCCCTCTCTTGCTGTGATGCTGCCCACTGTGTAATCTACCACTTTGGGCCTTCTCACTTTAACTTTAGTAACACCGTGTATCGTGTGTACGCATCATATTTTCTTGGCATCGAAATAGAGCAGGTACTCCTATAGGAGGATAATGGATACTTTGTAGCAAACCTGCAAAATTACCTATCTTTGTATTAAATAGATCCGTACCCAAACCCAGCAAGTCTAGTTCCACATAATCAAGACAGAGGCACAATTAGTGAGTGTGTCTGTTAGAAGAAGAAAAAATGTTGGTAAATAGCTCGGGTAGTATGGCGGGCTGGATACCATTGTTTCTGTTTTTGCTTAGTGCTTAGGCTAGGATAATTTCCCCATGACTTGGAGCTCAGTCTCTGGTTTCCTCTTGTAAATAGTTAAAGTTTATATAAATAATACCATTAAATAATACCATTTCCCTCGTTGGATAAGAATTGTTCCTATCAATTAATGCTTTTATTGAGAGGATTGAAGATGGAGGGATCAGTGTATGCAAACTCCAATGGTTGGCCACTCAGTGAATTCACACTATTAATGCTCGAGTGGTGGCTGTTGAGTCCATTCTAAAAATCAAGTGGTCTTTCTGCGTGATCATTGGTCAAAGTTGAAATAATATACAGTGCAGCTTAACTCTGCGAAACTGGGTTCCTTCATGATTAGCATTGGAGACATTACCAAGTCCCTTTCGGCTGTACATTCTGAAACGTGAGAAGGATTTCACTACCGACAGAGGCAACAGGAGCTGTTTAATTCATTGTTGGTAGGTGGATCTGAGTAAAACAAAAACATGAGATTTTTTTGTTGGTACTATTTCGCACGTCAGATAAGAATTGTTCCTATCACCTTGATGGACTCAAATATAAAATTCAATGACAGTGAAGGTGTTTAACTGTACAATAATTCTCTTCAAATATGGTTGACTATATCATACAATTTCTAGACCTCTGTCAATACTCACTTAGATGCAGATGCAGTCCATCATTCTCTGCTCAGACATTTAAAAGGCACCTCTAGCTTGGATCTCCTATATTCTGCCACTTCGTGCTTACACTTGCAGGTCTATGCAGTTGCTGAATAGTCCACACCTACAGATCCTAAAAAGTTTACTGTGTTTTATCTTGACTTTCAAGCCTTCAAGTCTCTTTGGTAGTAAACAGGGATCCTAATCCTGGACAAGCTAGTCGGTTAAGTTTCTCTTCATTTTCCGAGGAATTGACTTGTCTCTTGTTTGACAAAAAAGCAATCTAATGTCAGCGATCATTAACTGATCTGCCTAGGCTAAGTATAGGTCCTTAGCAGCTGTGGAAAGTAAATTAACCTGGCTGTTGTACTTCCACCAAAAGTTCATTTCTTTAACTCTATCCCTTATTTAGTTATTGTAATAATAAAAGCTATCCAATTGCTTCTAAACCCTCTGATAAGATGATGAAGAATATACATTTTTTGAGGGAAAATGTATGGTCTCGTGTTGGTTCATGTTTGTAGTCACCATCGGCTTGCTAACATGGGATATGGATGAATACAAAAAGTTCGGAAAGTGCTTTTGGGTATTCTACTGCTCATTCCTGAATTCCTATACAAAATGAAGAAGGAGGATTTAGTGTTTTTTAAGGTCACAGTAATGTGTATACTCCTGTACAACTATAAATCAATTAATTACTCAGCATTTTTCAGTTTCTTGTTTCAATGGCTATTGTACTGATTGTGGATGATTTCTTTTCTTGTGTCACTTCATTGTGGCTAATTATTTCTATAGCTGTAATTTCTTCGTAAACTTTTGAACAGGTTCCCGGAAGTTGCTGAACTTATAGACGTGTGTTGGCTTGAAATTCGTGGGATGTTTAACATCCTTACCTTGTCCCCGAATACTCAGTATGCTGCTTATTTTGTTTTCAAGATGATTGATGCTCGTGGATTTAAAAATCGCCCTGTGGAGTTATCAGTTGATTTTGTTGGTGGCCATGGTAGTACCAAAGATGTTTGTTTGGATCCAACAGTAGAACCATCAAACAACATAAGAGTTGCAGGGTTGCAGCGTCCCATTGTAAGGAGTGATGGGTGGTTGGAGATTGAGATGGGAGAGTTCTTCAACAGTGGCTTAGAAGATGAAGTACAGATGAGTGTGATGGAGATAAAGGGTGGTAATTGGAAGTCTGGCCTCTTTGTTGAAGGAATAGAGTTTAGGCCAAAGTAAGAGAATCAAGGAACCGAATTTTACTGTGTAATTTAATTCACAACACAGAACTTTATGTGCATGGGTCTTACTTCTTGGATGGCAGAGTGGTGCTTGCATGTTTTAAGGTTCAATCTTTAAACTCTGATGTATTTTCGTGCCAAACTGTCTCTCTTCACAAGGTAGATGCTCTAGCTATATTGCTTGTGATAATTCTTATGAGTGATGACTGGTTGACTATTTTGTATGTTGGTGGGCAAAATCTCATTTGAAAATATACTTAAAAATAAAATATTTATAGTATTTGGATTTAAAATTCAATAATATATAATAGCACTGTTTAAAAATAACTTTTTTAAAAAGAAAATGATAAACAATTTTAAAATTATCACTTCACCTTAGTTTTAATGTTGAGAGAACATTAATGATGTTTTTTCATCTATACCTCTTCACCTAATTTTTAAAGTTTTTATATAAATTGCCGTGTGTAAATAACAAACAAAAAGAATAAAATAAAAAATTTTATAAATATCTTTTTAAAATAAATTGTTATTATATTTCTTTAATTCATGAAGAAAAAAAGGTTATAACAAAGAAGGGGAAAGGAGTACTAAGTATCTATAACAATGTATATATGTCAAAAAAATTTATTATTTTATCTTTTTAGTTTTGTAATAGTTATTTTTTCTTATCAAATTCAATTAATCAAATTTTTTCAAATTTAAAAAATAAAAACCAAAATAAAAAATTAACTTTTTTAAAATTCAATTAATTATTCACAGTAAAAAACTATACATAACATAAAAATTTATTTATAATAAAATTATGAAATTAATTTTTATTTTTCGCTTAAGACATAATGGACACCTTATATACATGTTTTGCATGGTATCTAATTAATTTTTGGGAATTAATGTGCTTTTTTATTCTTATTTAGTCAAAGTAAGATGTTTTAGTTAGTAGATAAGTTTGTTTTTAATTGTTGATTATTGTTTTCTTAAAATTAAAATATTTATAAGATTTTTTTTATCTTATTTGTTCGGTTTACATGACAATAAAAATATAAATTGATTCAATAGAATGAAACAAAATAATATAATATAAATAATACAAAATTAATATTATTTTTAATTTAAAAAATATTAAATAGATAAACAAATCTTTTCAAAACACAAATCTTATAAAGAAAAAAATATCTAATGTAATGTACTTTCTTTTGACGGTAAAAGAATATATTTAACTATTATTATAGAGTTGGAATCAAAATGTACAAATTTTAAAAAAAAATCAAAATATACAAATTTTCATCCCAACATAAATTAATTATATCATATAAAAGATAAGACTATGCTTACTTCCAATTCTTTATTTATCAAAAAAATAATAAATTAAAATGTATAGTTTGAGACATGATATCATAATCTTTTCTTTCTAACATTATATATAAAAATTTGAATTATTAATTTTATCAAATTTGTTCATATCAGTTTAATATATATTTTTGTATAATTAGTTTTAAATTTTGATTTAAGACAGTTATTTAAAATTAAAATTTACTTGTTATATACAATAACAAAGAAAATATTTGATATAAATAATAATTATTTTAAATTAAATATATATTATATTATATATAACACAATATAGAAATACAAATAATTAATATAAAATGAAAAGTAATATTAAAACATAACAATTGACATGATAACTAATAACTTAATATTTTATATAAAATATGAAGTGAATTGGATATCTTTTGATAAATACTAAGAAATTTTATTAATTAGAGTGTATATGACAAATTTGATCACATTTGTTATAATTGAAAGTAATACAATTAATGTTTGATTTTTATAAAAAAAAAATAAAAAATTACGTATAACATAATTTGTGCCTAATTATATTGTTATGATATATCAAGAATGCATATTTAAAATAAGAGTGGTTGAATTAAAAAAAAATTCAAATATACTCCATTCAATATAAAAAAAATTCAAAACATATGCATTCAATTTATTGGATAAAATTTCATACGACTATTAATGCAACCATTAAAATAAATATTTTAAATAAGTATAAACATTATACTTCATAAAAAATTATAAACAATTTATATATTCTCAACAAGTATATTATGTAAACTGAAATATAGTAGATAAGAGAACTATCTTATTTACATCAATTAGTGAGATAGAGATATAGCCTAAGTTGTTTTAAATTGGAATTATTGAATAACATAATAAGAGATGTTTTTATATATTTTTACAGTTTTTATTTCAAAAATATTTAAAGGGTGATTTGAAAAAAAAAATTAATGATTAAATTGTTAAATTTGGAACTGGATTTCACCTTCTTCACAAATTTACAACCTTTACGTTCTAATCAAGTTCAGTTCAACAAAATCATTAATTTATTTAATTTTTTAATCTTGGATATGTGAGGATCTTAATTAATTAATTAACTATCTTCCCACTAATCAAAACTAAAAGGATGATTTGTCTTAGTTTAGAAATAAAAAAAATTCATGAAATATAGATTCCTTTAATTTTAAACATTATCAAATAAAAAAAAAATATGAAGGAACGAGATTATATATATTATATACCACTTCTAATTTGGGAAGATTAATTATTTAGAAAATAAAAAGAGAAAATGAAATTGAAAGTGTTTAACTTGTATTCTTTTGGCTAATCTTCTCTTTCTTATATTTTTCTTTTATCTTTTTTTACTTTTTTCCATTTTATTTATACTTCAACGAAAGATAAATAGTTTTTCAATAGAATAGTGATACAGGTACCCTCATACGAGGTACACCTTTCCCACACTTCTTTTATAATTAAAGTTATTTTTAAAACACTGAAAAAAATAAAAAGTAAATAAAGGTGTCATTGAGTGCTTTATCATTGAATTTTTTCCTTTTTAATCTTTGCTCAATGCTACAAAACTTGCTTAAGGAATTAGGTTTTTTTCATGTTGAATAATTCTCTTTCATTGGATGTTTTGAGATCTGTTTTATGAATTGAACTTTCTTCATGCTGAAGGGCTTTATTTCACTATACGCTTAAAGATTTATTTAGTGAATTGTGCACTCTGCAAACTGGTCTCTCTTCTTCAAGTTCATTAAGTGCTTTTAGATTCACTCAATGATGTATGCAACTCTGGAATCTCATCTACTTGCCTCCACTTCACTCAATGCTTTATAAACCACTTAGCAGCGCAATCACTTATAAATGCAACTTGTAGAAAATTTCACAACAAGACTAAATGAAATGGGGTGTGATTATGAGAATTTTAAAAAAATTCACCTCCTATATTGTAAGATATAATGGAAGGAAAATAAAACAAAAAATTATATTAGTTCAACTTTACAAGAGAGCTACATCCAATGACTTAAGTTTTTACAAGTATCTTACAAGAAAAATAAGAAATACAGTACAACACAAGTTTTTTTACAATCTTTACGAGAAAATTCTTTTGACAAACCTAGTTAATCCAATTACAAATATAAAAAAATAAAATTAGAACAAAATTACTTGGACAATGAAGTACAAAGATTAACTTCTTCTAGAAGAAATGTTAAACGATTTTTCAACAAGAGTGAGATGTAACACTTGAATCTTGATGTTTAGAAAATATTTGAAAAAAAGTTCTAATAAAAATCTTTTGCTTTTTAAATAAGAGTTTCAAATGTATAAAAATCTAATATAAAAAAGCTATATTGAGTTCTTTTATAAGTCTCAAAAGATAGAAACTAATTTTGGTGAACTAATAAGAAGTTATAATTTGTTTTAATCGATCGGAACAATGTAAAATGAGTTATTCAAACAAATTTCAACAAGTTGATTTTTTATTCAATCGATTGAAATCACTTAAAATGACTTCTTTGGTAATTTTAATCGATTAATTGACATTTCAATTGGTGGAAATAAAGTATCATTGATTATGAACAAAAATTCAAAGATTTTAATCTATTAAAACCTTCTTTTAATCTATTGAAATGCTTAAGCTTATATTTCCAACAAAGCTACGAGCATTTCACTAAGTCAAAATTCATTTTAATCAATTAAAATCTTAAAAAACATTTTTAACTCATTAAGATCAAACATCATATACTCACTCAAACATAAAAATTATAACTAAAAACAAGATTAATTATAATATAAACTCTTCAACACATCCATCATTCAATCCATAAAGTTGAGAGCATCAAATTAACTCAATCTAACATGTAAACTAATGGTGAAGAATCTTTCATAAATAATTAAATATTTTTAAAAGAATTACTTATGTGCTTTTGTTTATACTTGTGAGATTATGTTTGTTTTTATTAAAAAATTATCAAAAACAACCGTACATTACTTAAAAAATTAAGATATAAAGATTATTAGTCATCAAAATACCACAAATTTTATCAATTTATAAGTAAAAAGAAATTTTAAAGAATTACCTTAAATTAAACAAAATTAAAATCAACACAATATTATTGAATTAGTTATTATTATCCTAATATACTTAATCAGAGTATAAATAAGTGTTTCCAACTATCATCAAATTCAAACATTAAATTTAACTAAATAATTAGTATTTAATACTTTTCTAGTATTGCTAGTCATTAACTAAACAATAAAATCCTTAATTTTTTTCCAAATATTTATACACTATTTTCATGATTTTATGGGAAGACTAAATATCCGTGTAATATATAATACGTAGAATAATTAAGGTTGAAAAATAATAATCCCAACGTAATTAAATAAACAAGTAACTTAATTAACTAACTCTTCATAAAATTCTTATTTATTTTTTTAATTTTAAGACGCTTTTTATAAGCTCATAAAAAGATTTTATAGACGTGTAAATGACATTGTTAGATTTAGTGACAAAAATATAAAAAATCATTAAGATTAAAAATAACTCTGGCAGAGTACCAAAAAAGAAAGCTAATATTTAACCTATTTAACCTATTTAACCAATTTTTCCAAAAATTCTTAAACTGTGTAAAACAATTTGAGTAAAAAAAAAAACCTTAAAAATAAAAAATAATGGCAAGAAGTAAATTATTTGAGCAATCCTTCATAAAAATACTGACTTTTCAAGTTTTGATATATACTATTTATAAAATTTAAATTAGATTAGGCTAAATGACATAAATACTTTAATACAAAACTTTAGTATAAACCTAAGGAACAATGAAAAAAAGCTTTACCTAAATTCTATACTATTCATATAAAATAAATTTATGTGATTTTATTAAATATATAATAAACTAATTATAAAATATAAAAAAAGTAATGTGTGTTTATTTTTAGTTCCTTATTTTTCTATCATCTCTCCATTTGATACGTGGTTGATTGAATGCTGTGACCATGCATAGATTTAGATATTTATATTCATTTGTTGGATTTCCATGAAACTGTGGCTCTGGTGTGAGAAGAAATTGGAACAGAAATGGAGTTTCAGGATTTACCAGAAGGCTGCATCGCTTCCATTCTCTCTCGCACCACACCCCTCGATGCCTGCAGGCTCTCCCTCCTTTCCAAGCTTTTCCGTTCCGCCGCCGACTCCGACTCTGTCTGGGAACGTTTTCTTCCTTCCGATTACCATTCCATCGTTTCCCAATCTTCCCTTCCCAACCATCTTTCCAAGAAGGCCCTTTACCTCGCTCTATCAGATAGCCCTGTCATCCTCGATCAGGGTAAGAAGGTAAATGCCGTGTGTGTTTCGCTTCTCTTCAAACCTTTTCTGCTGGTTTGGCTTCACCATTAACTGTCCAACCTGTGGAATGCAGAGCTTTCAATTGGAGAAAAAGAGTGGGAAGAAGTGTTACATGCTTGCTGCCAGATCTCTCTCCATTGTTTGGGGCGACACTGAAATTTATTGGAACTGGTCAACGGGCCCCGATTCCAGGTCATAACTAATTTCAATTCCTATACAAAATGAAGAAGATTTAGTGTTTTTTATGACCACCGTAATCTATCTGCACCTGTATAACTATGAATCAATGAATTACTCAGCATTTTTCAGTTTCTTGTTAAATGGCTACTGCACTGATTTTGGGTGCTTTGTTTTCTTGTGATGCTTCATTGTGGCTAATTATTCCTATCCTTGTAATTTCTTGGTAAACTTTTGAACAGATTCCCTGAAGTTGCTCAACTTATAGAGGTGTGGTGGCTTGAAATTCGTGGGGTGTTAAACACCCTTACCTTGTCCCCAAATACTCGGTATGCTGCTTATCTTGTTTTCAAGATGATCCATGCCCATGGATTCAGAAAGCGCTGTGTGGAGTTATCAGTTGATTTGGTTGGTGGCCATGGTAGTACCAAAACTGTGTGTTTGGATCCAAAAAACAGAAGAGTTTCACGGTTGAAGCGTCCCAATGTAAGAAGTGATGGGTGGTTGGAGATTGAGATGGGAGAATTCTTCACTAGTGGCTTAGATGATGAAGTGCAGATGAGTGTGATGCAAGTAAAGGCTGCTCAGTTGAAGGCTGGCCTCCTTGTTGAAGGAATAGAAGTTAGGCCAAAGTAAGATAATTAAGAAACCGGAATTTCCTGCGTAATTTAATTCACAGAACAGAACTATATATATGCATGGGTCTTGCTTCTTGCTGCATGCCAGAATGTTGCTTGCATATGTTAAGCTTCAACCTTTCAACTCTCAAGTATTTTCGAGCCAAACATGTGCTTTTCCGGCTTCAACAATGCAGTTCCCTCGTTATAGTAACTTGTATACACTATCGAATATCAAACATATTCTTGTAATGCATCAGCTCATCTTTTATATCATTTCTTACTTTCGTTTAAGAAAATGATCATCACAAAATTTTCATAACATACACCACGCAAAGGATAAACCAGTAATTGAAAAATATTCATAACAAAATAATAACAAATTATATTATTAAATCTACCTATTTCATTTTTACTTATAACGACCATAATCAACTCAAGTATTTATTCATCACGTGCTACATGTAAGCATTATTTATTATATCACATTCATCTTCCTCAAACTTACCAGATTCATTTTTTTTAATCTTAAAGTATTAAATTAAGAGAACAATAACTTTTTAATATTAATTTAATATTAGTTTAATATATTATTCTATTATTAATTTTTTAAATATTATATATATTTTCTAAGAAAAAATGTATAATTCAAATTCTGATTAAAGAAAAAGTATCTTAAAAATCTATGAAAGAAAAGTTTTTAAATAAAATGAGACCGTAAACCAAAGACAACCATTAAAATAAATGTTTCAGTAATCTAAAATAAGAACAATATATCTATCATCATCCATGCACTTGATTTAAAAAATTGAGAATTATTCACGTATATCCATGTCCCATCAGTATAGTTATATTCATTGTTAAAATTTGAACGAGTTTTAACATTACCTAAGTCTTACCTAAAAAATTCAAATATATAACATATCTTTACTATACGTTAACTCTTCACTAATTTTAAAAAAAATAAATTATTATTAAAATATTAATCTATAAGTCCAAATTATATATATAACCTATTGAGTTAAAAGTTTTATAATCTTTAAAAATTTTACAATCCAATTTAATTTATTAAAGTTTGTAAGTTAAGTGATTTGGTTTTATAAATTTTAAAAATAAAAAAATTGTATATTTTAAGTGATTTCAAATAGAAATGATAATTTCCAATATTTAATAACTAATACAAATCTAATTTAAACGTCAAATACATTAAATAAAAGTTTTAAATAAATTAAATATTTAAACTATCCAAAGGATTACGATTTTAAAAATATGATATTACTTAATCTGTATATTTTTTAAAATATAAAAAAACTTGTCTCAAATCGGTAAAACATGATAAGTGATAAAATTTATTTTAATTCATAATTAATGAATTTTATTTTTCTCAATATAACTCACCTCAAATTTATGATGAGTCAAAATAACTTAAAACGTTACAATCTAATACTTCCAAAAATTCAAATATGGCATAACATTATGTATTAAATTAAATGCTATTGTCACTTAACATACGAAAACATTTATAATTCAATTTTATATTATTTAAAAGTTAATTAATTTAAAAATATAAAATATTTGTACCTTTGTGTGAAATAGAGTATACTTTACTCTAATTTAAGAAAAAGTAATTATTTCCTAATTGGGTTGCGATGTGACGATGGAAAGACTATTTTTTTTATATAATAAAACATTGAAAAAAAGATAATGAGAAGGAAAGAGTGTAAAAATCCAATAAAGTTAAAGATCCTTTTTGAGTGTCTTTCCTTGTTGTTGCTTTTGTTGAACAGATCGTGTGGCTGACACCATTCTCTTAACCGCTAAGCTTCCCTCCTCTCACTCCCCGCATACATATATATCTCCACACCTCCCTTCTTCCCTTCAAACCCTATTTTCTCATTCTTCTGCTTTCTGTTACAATGGCCGAAGATTTCAATAACCTTCCCGAAGGTTGCATTGCCAATATTCTCTCCTTCACTTCTCCCAGAGATGCCTGCGCGCTCGCTCTCGTTTCATCAACTTTCCGATCCGCCGCTGAATCCGACGCTCTCTGGGACAGGTTTTTGCCTTCCGATTGCCACACCCTCCTCTCCCAATCTTCCTCCTCTTCCTCTTTCCCTTCCAAGAAACACCTCTATCTCCATCTCTGCCAGAACCCCCTCCTCATTGACCATGGCAAAAAGGTACCTTTTCCAACCCTCTTTTATCAACTGACCCAACTATCTTTTTTTTTTAATCGAATTTTTGTTTATTAGATATAGTTTTTCTATTCTGTTTTGTTACTGGCTGTTATTTGGTTACATTCTATTAGAGGTTCAAATCATTTTTCCTCTTTATCAACCAACCCTCCTTAGTTGTTTTTATTGAGAAGAGTTTGTCGTGATGATTGTTTTGTGTGTGTGATGTTGTATTAATGTGGGAAATCGAATTATACAGAGCTTTCAACTAGATAAAGCTTACGGAAAGAAATGCTACATGTTATCAGCCAGGACTCTATTCATTGTATGGGGAGATACTCCAAGGTATTGGAGGTGGACTTCTCTTCCAGATTCCAGGTAATCAATTCAACCATTATAGTGTTAACTTTTTCAATTTCCTATGTAGTTAGTATTGTTCTCATTAAGAATCTATCACTGTTTTATAGAGGTAATTGATGAGATGAAGTTTCAATTCTCCTAGGAAACATCATCCTTGAATTATTTGATTAAACATAGTGTTTGAAGCATGACGCTTTAAATTGCTTCATCTATTTGTATCCTTTATAATTGTAGACATGATTTTGGAATAGAAATGTTTGTATAAATTTTGCTACAAACACTTTCAAGACAAGAATATAACACAAAGAAGCAATATTTGTATAAACTTTTTCATGATAGCTTCTCTCTTTAACTTATAATAACGTCTCATATTTGTGCATTATAGATTGTAGTTTAATAAAATTGGAATTGCAGGTTTTCTGAGGTGGCTGAGCTTGTGAGTGTGTGTTGGTTGGAAATCCGGGGCTGGATAAATACTGGCATGCTGTCCCCTGACACACTGTATGGGGCATACCTTGTGTTCAAGCCAAGCCCTGGTGGAATCTACGGGTTCGACCACCAGTCAGTTGAAGTGTCTATTGGAATTGCTGGAGGTGTAACTTCCAAGCGAACCGTTTTCTTGGATGCCGATAGAGGACGGAGGCTAAGGTATCAGATTGTTCCTCGCCGTGCTGGGATATTCAACCGTGCTCGATTTCATGGAACTGTTGAGGTACCCCCTGCAGAAGGTAACAACAACAATAATAGGAATAACAATCTTGATCTTCAGTGCCCAAAGGAGAGAGGAGATGGGTGGATGGAGGTGGAATTGGGAGATTTCTTCAACAATGGAGAAGATGACAAGGAAGTGGAAATGGGTGTTTATGAGATCAAGAGTGGTGATTGGAAGGGTGGCCTTTTTCTTCAAGGAATCGAAATAAGGCCTAAAACAGTACCCCATTAATTAAACATCTGTCTATGTTTTGCTTGTCGTACAACAGTGTTGTTCTTCAATGGTGTTCAATTTTGAAGCTTCCTTGAGGAAATCAAATTGTTGCCATGCTAATGAATTGTTTGGATCCGAGTGGGGGATTTGCTTGTCGGTTATGCCCTGCTTCTAGTTTCGGACGCATGTCCTGGGACACGGAAAGATGTGCTGCAAAGAGACTGGACCACTGATTTATGTTTATCATGTAAAACATTTTATACTTCATCTGTCAATAATATCAAGTAGGGAAAGATTTTGTCAGAATTTTATATTTATGTGAATAAGAGATAATGAATATCAAATTGCAGATGAGATAACACTGCCAAATACAAATTTTAACAAAAAAAGATTTATTCCTTAAATATGCAGTACTCCTTGGTCTAGAAATGTCTCGAAAAAAATAGTAGTTTTCCCTCCCTTTTTGGGCCTTTTGTTACTAAGATTATCGTGTAGTTTGATTCTTAACAAGAAAAAGTGTAATTTTACTTTTCTGATAAATCTTTGTTGCAATATTTTTTTTAAGTTTATTTTAAAATTGAATTAAAATATTTTGATAAGTAATTTTATTACATATTTATCAAATTATGAATTATTAGATATAACAAAATTATTAGCTTATATAATCAGTTTTTAAAATATACATTTAAACTAATTTGTAGTTAAGTACAAGTATACGATTTCTAAAGTGAAAATATATTAAAATTAAACTAGCTATTCATTTGCTAGTAAGAAGATAATTGATATTCACATGACATGATAATTTTGAAATTGTGATTGTGTGCACAAGATGTTTCATAATGTATATTTTTTTTTTCAGAAGGCATAAGTTATAAAAATCCTTTTGAAGAGTTCAATGTCATTGTTAGTTCCATTTTAACATCTAACCATTGTCATAAATCCTTGCATGACACTGCTACACTTCCGTGTTACAGTGAATCTTCTTAAATGACCAATTTTTGGTAGAGATAGTTTAGATGACATATTTTTAAAAATAAAATAAAAAGTTGTTTAGAAAAAACATTATAGATATAATAGATGTAAGACTAGTGGTAAAAATCACCTTCTCAATTTTAGTAATAAAAAATTTCTATCTAAAATATTTATATATATATATATATATATGAAAATAAAAAATCGCAAATTAAATAAAAAACATTATTTCAGGTCTTGCTCATTATTTGTATTTCTATTGATATTTCAAAAGCCCGGATAAAAATAATAAGTGGCGGCAGAAATAAAACTTTATCTGGATTGGCCTAATTAACCTAACTTTTAGAATTAATTTAAAATATTATAATTTTTTATTCCTTAGAAATATTGTTTATCTGACAAAAAATAGTTATTTTATAAGCTTAAATTCAAACACTTTACAAAAAATTTCTTAAGTTTAATTTTAGTAAGTGTTAAATTTAACTTTGATAGAAATTCAAATGAATTGAAAAGTTCAATTCTAAAAATTGAATAATATATAAAAAAATTACAAATATATATAACTTTAAAATTTTAAATTAAAATTATTCCATTACATATGTCAACTTTATATTATTTACGAGTTGAAGTCAATAATAATTTTTATATATATTGCTTAATTTACTGTGACAGAGTTTTGAATTCTGATACCTTAATGCATATGGGTAATAAGAGTTTTATTTTAATTGAACTATTATTGAATTTTCTAGTGTTATATAAAAGAACAACCACAAGTAAAAAAAAAGTGAAAGAAATCCATAGGCTTTAATTTTATAGTAAGCGTCCATGATTCCATGCAAAATGTTTTTGCACGAGGATCAGGGGATCTCTTAATGCTTAAGAAAAAATAGGAACAACCACAGATGCAGGAAAATGTTCCATGAGATGTTTCTGACCGTGTCTGCTGCGTGCAACAAATTGCAGCTTAAGATAATTTGCCAAAATAATTTAATTTCGCTGGAGCCATTATTTATTTAAACTTCAACTTCTGGGATTTCTAACGTTCAGTCACTTTCATGTTTTAAAAGAACCAATTAATTTTCTGTGTGCTGGTTTGAATGCAGTGAAAGGGAGTGGTAGAAGATGGAACTCAGAATTATAGGGTAGATGTGTGTGAGATTTCAGAAGAAATGGAGGTCATTTCCATTCTTATTCTCACTGCACACCTCCACAAACACAAAAACAATAACACACAATTATTACTGCAGAAGCATGTGGCAACATGTGATCTTCAATCTTTTGTTCCCTAATAATTTACAAGATGATAGAGTAAACTACATGCCCAGATGCAATTAATAATGCAAAACATTTGCTTTTATTTGGATTTGATTTGGAAATGCTTGAAGACAAGATTCAAATTCCAGGTTAACCATTTATGATGAATGCATGCACACATGAATTCTACGGAGAAAATAAAGTGTAAACTGCCAGCTTCGTCACAGTCTTCAAAATTTAATTAATTATTTTTGAAAACTAATTTATAATTTCATCACAAAATATTGTTTATTTTTTCAACCGGAAGGAGATGTAATGTTAAGTTAATAAAATAATAAAAAATATCAATAAACGATATTACATTTCTCTTCGTTTTAATTTATATTTATTTATTTATCCTTGTCTTAAGAATGAATATGTATATGTTGTTTGTAAAAATATTATTATTCTTTTAGATTCGAAGTAGACATTTACAAAGTTGTTAATCCGGCAGAAATGGCAGTTAATGTAGGCATTTAATATGATTACAATTTTATTTTATTTACCATAAACGGCTGTCTGTGATTCATCTCAATGTAACAAAGAACAATTATCAATGAAATTGGTTCAATCATAAAAATTAACAACATTGTTATGGGTACCTACGAAATGAATCCAATATAATATAGTTTTCATGTTTTTAATATAATTAACTGCCCAGATGCATCCAATTTCAGTTTTATCAAGACATTATCTAATTAGTAAATAGAAGATTAATTTCTCTGTAAAGATTATCAATATATATAAAATTTGTTTCTTTTGATGATTTTTTAAATATATAATTAAAAATCGAATCTTAATTAGCATAACTCAACTATTTTTTGCTAAAGCGGGCAAATCCAATTAAATTAAAAATGGGAGATTAATTTCTTTCTAAGCACAAGGTTAATACAAAATATTTTCATTGACGTAATTAACTAAGAAACTCAACTGCTTATTGTTTCTAACTCAAAGTAAGGAAATCAAATTTTAGTTAACACAACTGTAAATACACTTATCTGTCTCTGTTATCTCAATCCTTTCATCTTTTTATTGATAATACAACAATTACATAAATAATAATTTTCTAATTTTTGTAATTTTACGTCATTATCAATCGAGCCTTACATAGACATGAGAAGCCTATATAAGTTGGTTGTTTAAAGCCAAAGATCTCATTGTTCTGTAGCTGCTCAAATCTCAAATAATTAATGGAGCCTCACTTTGAAGTTCCCCTTTCATTGATGTTTGTAATCACTCTTTGGCTTTTACTGGCTCATCATGCCAACGCTGAAAGCTCCACATATATAGTTCACATGGACAAGTCCCTGATGCCTCAAGTCTTTGCAAGCCATCATGATTGGTATGAATCCACCATCCATTCCATAGACTTGGCAACATCTGATGATCCATCAAAGCAACAAGAGCAGAAATTAGTGTACACTTATGATGATGCCATGCATGGATTCAGTGCAGTGTTAACATCAGAGGAGTTGGAGACCCTAAAGAAAGTTGATGGTTTTGTCACGGCTTATCCTGACAGGTCTGCCACCATAGACACCACACACACCTTTGAGTTTCTCTCACTGGACTCCCCCAATGGCCTGTGGAATGCTTCAAATTTTGGAGAGGGTGTCGTTGTGGGTCTTATGGACACTGGAATATGGCCTGAAAGTGACAGTTTCAAAGATGATGGCATGAGCAGGAACATTCCATCCAAATGGAAAGGAACATGCGAGCCAGGACAAGACTTTAATGCCTCCATGTGTAACTTCAAATTGATTGGAGCAAGGTACTTCAACAAGGGTGTGAAAGCAGCGAATCCAAAACTTACAATCAGTATGAACTCAGCCAGAGATACTCAGGGTCATGGAAGCCACACATCATCCACAGTTGCTGGCAATTATGTTAATGGTGCATCTTTCTTTGGCTACGCCAAAGGGGTAGCAAGAGGCATTGCACCTCGAGCTAGGCTTGCCATGTACAAGGTCCTTTGGGAAGAAGGGCGTCAAGCCTCTGATGTTCTTGCAGGAATGGACCAAGCCATTGCTGATGGGGTTGATGTCATTTCCATCTCTTCGGGTTTTGATAGTGTTCCACTTTATGAGGATCCTGTAGCAATAGCTGCTTTTGCAGCAATGGAAAGAGGGGTGTTGGTTTCATCTTCTGCTGGCAATGAAGGTCCCCGACTTGGTACTCTGCATAATGGAATCCCTTGGGTCCTAACAGTGGCAGCTGGCACCATAGACCGCACATTTGGCAGTTTGGCACTAGGAAATGGCAAAACCATAGTGGGTTGGACCTTGTTTGCGGCAAACTCCATAGTGGAGAATTTTCCACTTGTTTACAACAAGACTCTATCAGCATGCAATTCGGTTAAACTGTTATCCGAAGCAGCCACAAGAGGGATCATTATATGTGATGCCTTGGACTCAGTTTCTGTCTTTGAGCAAATAGATTCCATTACTGCAGCCAGTGCAGTAGGGGCTGTGTTTATCTCCGAGGATCCACAGCTAATCGAAACAGGACGTTTGTTCTCTCCAAGTATTGTGATCAGCCCAAGTGATGCACCATCCGTGATCAAGTACGCAAAAAGTGTTGAGACGCCCTTTGCCAGCATCAAATTTCAACAAACATTTGTAGGAATAAAGCCAGCACCAGCTGCTGCATATTACACTTCAAGAGGTCCTTCACCAAGCTACCCGGGCATCTTAAAGCCTGATGTAATGGCACCTGGCTCAAATGTTCTGGCTGCTTTTGTTCCAACTAAACCTTCAGCTACAATTGGCACAAACATTTTTCTATCTAGTGACTACAATTTCTTGTCTGGAACATCCATGGCCTGTCCTCATGCATCTGGTGTTGCTGCTCTTTTAAAAGCAGCACACCCTGATTGGAGTGCAGCTGCTATAAGATCTGCAATGGTTACTACTGCCAGTCCTTTTGATAACACCCAAAGTCCCATTAGGGATAATGGCAACCCATTGCAATTTGCTTCTCCTCTTGCCATGGGAGCTGGTGAGATTGATCCTAATAGAGCACTTGATCCAGGTTTCATATATGATGCCACCCCTCAGGACTATGTTAACCTCCTTTGCTCTTTGGGCTACACACACAACCAAATCCTAACTATCACAAGATCAAAGTCCTACAACTGTGCTGATAACCCATCATCCGATCTTAACTACCCTTCATTTATAGTTTTGTACAGTAACAAAACCAGATCAACAGTCCAAAAGTTTAGGAGGACCGTGACCAATGTTGGAGATGGTGCTGCTACGTATATAGTGAAGGTGACGCAACCTAAGGGCGCTGTAGTTAAGGTGTCACCGGAGACATTGGCATTTGGCTATGGGAATGAGAAACAAAACTACTCAGTTACTATAAAGTACACGAGAAACAAGAAGGAAAGCATCCCATTTGGGGACATTGTTTGGGTTGAAGATGGTGGTGCACGCAAGGTGAGGAGCCCCATTGTCGTTGCACCTAGTCAAATTGCATGAGTTGAAGTTTGATTACTTCTTGTTGTTCCTCCTGGTGGCCATCACATCCTCTCTCTCTCTCTCTCTCTCTGAGACCCCCCAGAATAACAAATAAAATCACCAGTTTGTAATTTTCTTACCTCTCCAAGACTAGTTTTGTCTGGCTAGGCTAATCACAAAAGACATATATATATATATATATATATAATGCTGTTGTTTAGTTGTTTGAAAAGGATTTGGAGAGAAACTTGGAATAAGAACAAAAACTCTGGTATCGGTGAATAAATTTGGCTGTTTTAGGAATCTAACATGTGTTTTGCCGATGAGTCTTGTTGTTATGCTTATTTAAAAGCAATCATCCAAGTAGTTGTCGCATCTTGGATCAGCATGATTATGTATGTGCGTGCATATATATGACATAATCTATCTATATCCACAACGTACGGTGACACAGGATCTTTTTTACGATAAAAATATCTTTGTAATATGCATTCCTGTTATCTTTATTTTAAAATGAAAAATATATAAATTAGCATATACTTTTATCAAAACTTTAGTTTAATTATATATATAAACCCCGTGAAGGCTCCGGTGAACATGCATTTTTGACTTATAATACAATGTAAAAGGATAGATATTAATAGAGATTAGGATAAACTAATATCTTATAGTTAACTAATACATCAATACATTACTAACTTAGGTAGTTAAACAAACTCTCAAAAGAAATATAAAAGTGAACAAAATATTTTGTAAATATTTATTACACCTTATCGTAAATGATCAAGTAGTACACTAAATTGTACTTAGTCTTTACAATATTTTTAATTTTATTTTAATACTTTATTTTTACTTTTATTAATTAATTAATAATGGTTTTAAACTTTAAATATGCAATTATATCAATTATATATTGATTCAAAATAGTATTGAATAATTTATTTATAATTATGATTATTATGTGATGTGAAGTGAAGTAGGATAAGGATAAATCATAATCAATTGTGTATGTTAATGGTCTATTTGATGCTATTGGTTAAATAAAAGTTAAAAGTAACCATTAAAATAAAATTAATATTAAATAGAACTGTTCATATGACGACCATTTTTAGTATAATTATTCAATGTAGTTTCAACAACTATTATAGTAAAAATCGTCGTTGAAGTAAAGCAGAAAATTAAAAAAAAATATACAAATAAAAAAATGGAAGTTATACTTAAAATCGATGTTGTATTTCAAACTTATAAGAGAGTTAGAACAAGAGTTATCTTTACATATTAAGATACAAAGAAGATTTTAAATTGTCCACAAATCCCATTTTTAAAGTGACTCGTACTCACAACAATTCGATAAGTGTTATTCAAAACTTATTTTAACTGTTATTTCAAAACTTTATTTATACTGAAAAGGTTATAACATAGAAAGGGAAATTCAACTCTCTAGTACGTTAGAGACCTTTCTAACAAAAACTACAATAAAAATTTATACAATTATAAAACGGACTTGTGAAACAAAAACTCTCATAAATAATTTTAGTGTATCATTTTTTTCAAAATTTTACTTGTATATATTCAATAATATTTTGTACATAATTTTAAATAATTTATTTTAATTTTATTTTCCTTTTTGAAAAAAAAAATCCACTTTAACCAAATAATCAACCTAAACTTAAATTATAAAAAATAATTAAATATTTATTATCTTAGAAACAACTATATACATTTTAAAAGAATTAAATACCCGAAGATTAATTTTTTAAAGAAATAACGCTATTATTATTAAAAAATACAAATGAATAATTTTTAATTAATTACATAAATAATTTTAATTTATACATTTACATATTATTTTCACTTAAATTATATTTTAAAATATGATGTACACTATTTTATATATATATATATATAAAAGAATGACAACAGTGACACTTTATTAAAAATAACTAAAATTATTATTAAGTGACGACTTCATTTGAAAGAAATAAAAGTTACCAATTAAATGTTATTTCACTGAAATAAGTCAATGTAAATAAAAATTCAAATTTGTTTTTTTTTATCGGCAGAAATTCAAATTTGTAATGACTTCTTTTAATAACTTCAGTCATCATACTCCTAACTTATTAAAATCAATAGTTTCTTAAAAAAATTATGGAGACAAGACAACTTCAAAACCTTGTAATTAATTGTTTGTTTCTCTGCTCCCCCTTCAAAACAGTTGCTCACAATTCCCAGACCTTTTCCTTTTTTCCTGCCGACAAACCTAAACCCCTTAAAACTCCAAAATTTTCACATTATTTAAAAATTGAAATCACAGTAATTCATATGCTATATATTCTTCCCCAACATTACGAAATACTTTTGAAATTAAAATGAGCAATTTGGGCATTTCATAAAATGCGCAAATAAGTCTTAATTATGAAGAAAAAGCAAACCACATAATTAACATGAAACTCCTCGAGTCTTAAATAATACCAAATAAAATCTCCAAACATACATCAAAGTTTTACCACGTTTGAAGTTTGATGGCCTTATCACGACAAAAAAAAATTAAAGCATATTAAAATCTTAGTAAGTTCTTGAAGCTACTATGTTTTCTTCGCGGCGACAACATCTATATAGCTTATGACAGCTTTCTTGCAAACAGAAAGTCAAAGCATTCAATCACCACAAATCCAAATCATCCATGTTACCTGCGAATACATAAACACACAGATTATATATAATTAAGGTCTTGTATGAACAAAAAAACACATTTCATAAAGAGTTATATTAGAATAAAAACTTACATCATGTACTGCCCCATTAAAAACGTCCTCAGAATAGGATCCACTGGAAGGCCCCTTTTTTCATACATTGGATCATAAAGGGAGTTGCTCATAAGCCTATAGGGCAGTCAACAAAGCCATATTGTAATTAAAAATATAAAAAATGACCATGTATTAAATTAATTAATTATTAATTATTAATTAAGATTATACTCTACCTTGGAGGTTGAGAGTTTCCATTGCTTTGAGTGATTGGATTAAGCAAGCCACCCACATGAAGCTCAGTTGATGTTTGACTGTTGTCTGACAAAGTCATTTTCATCTATATATATTGAAAAACATCAATAAAAGAAAGTTATTAACATGAAGCTTTTGGGATCGATCAAAAGAAGTGATTTTCACCAAAAGCAATAATTTCATATATCATTTCGTAATGCATACCTTTACATTCCTTGATGATGGCTCTCCCATTTCACGTGGGCTGGGAATTGGATAAATATTGCCCCTGGCTCCAAGCTGCTGAGAAAAAAAAATGGAAAAAGAACGAAACACATTTAGAGAGAATGAAAAATGAAAGCACCTTGTAGATATTTTGGTTGGTATATATGCAACTGCATACAAAGATATCAAATACTTGTATAACCTTTCATCAAAGAATAATGATATTCTTGTATACTTCATTTACTACTATACATGTTTATTTCCTTTTTTTAATCTTTTTTAATCACATAACCTATTTCATTCTGCGCTTCATCGATTCTCTTGCACTCTATATGTTTTTGACACAATATTTTATGCACAAATATGTGGTTAAAATAGTATGCTCCCCTTCATGAAATTACTATTGTAGCTAATAGCATCTTTTTACTTAGCTTAAAAAAGGAATATATAGCCATATACCTTTCGAGTGTTTAAGGATGGGGATTCATTGGAGGATCTTCCACTTCTACCATAAGAAAAGCCGCCTAATCCTCCGAACTGCATCATCTCCGGGATTGCCCTTTAATTTTAAGTATACAGTGAACATTTACTACTGAATTAGCTTCAAATATATATATATATATGTATATATATATATATGTGTGTGTGGATGTATATATGTATATATATGTGTGCATAATATAAAAAGTTAGTGAGGGTATCTGATTCTTATTGAAGCAAGAAAAGGAAGAATCATTTTAATTACCCTTGGCCAGTGCAAAGTTGAGAATGCGGTTTCTGCAAATTGGGATAACTGGTCCACTGAGTCCTCGGAAAGCAAGGTGCTGGTGCACCATTTGCAACTACAAGTTGGTTCTGAATGACAAACAACAGTTTATTAAAATGTGAAAAGAAATTTAACACCCCGTATAACTATACACTTGTTAATTTTGTGGTGAACTTCAATTAGAATGTAATTTTGTTTACATCATGAGCATAAAAAAATGAACTTCAACGCAAGACAAAAAATATTTGGAGATAAACTTGGCTTACCATTTTAAAAGAGCGTTGGTTCTTAAGAATAGATATTTTGAGAAGAAAAAAGTTTTAGGTATATCGTTGTATTTAAAAATGTCGTAGAATATGGTTCATACTTGTGAACTTGATTCCTGAACTGAGGAGAGTTTAAGACTTGAAGAAGAGTCTCCATGCAGCTGTGATGTAAAGTTTGATGTTGGATGGTAATTACCATTGCCCAAACTAGTTACAGTGCCTTCAGCAGTCGGTGCAGCAATTGGAAAGTAACTTCCACAGTTTGTTCCCGTTTCCATATTCCCAAGCCTGAATTTAATTTCAATACACACACACACACCAATATGAACTTAATAATATGAGAAAATATTGTAATCTATAGATGATTTTGTCAAATAAAATTTTATATGACAACCCTTTAAACTTTGTGTAAATTTTAGTTACAAGAAGCTATGCATAACTTACTGATAGAACAGTTCAGGGTGAAGAGTGTTCTGAGAGACATGAAACAAACTCGGCTGCTCTGGGACTTGGAAATCTCTCTCTAATTCTCCCTGCTGGTTTTGATCGAATAAATTATTAAAGTAATAACCTGCATTTGCATCATAAGAGGTATGTATATGTTGGAAATACTCACAACAAAAGAAGGGAAAATCTGGGGTGTTGCTACTGACAAAGATGTTTGCTGTTGGTGTTGAGCAGTATTATTATTAACAAAGGGGTCCCCAAGATCAAATTCAAGCACAGTTCGCGACCTACAATTCATTTTTATAAATTATAGTTAGCATCAAAACTATAAGATAAACAACTGTCACAAACATATTTTGTTTCTGTCATTATGATACCTTTTACTCGAAGATGCAGTAAGGTGAGTAGCGTTTGAGACAGTTTCATCAAAGTCAAAACCAGTATTTCCACCATTGGAGGTTGACATTCCTGTTGTTTGTCCTTCTTCCTTCGGTAGCTCCTACCAAAGTAAAACATTTCAGATTTTATTTCATGTGTATGCATATTAATTCATATATGGATATTATAATGAATTGTAATTTGTAAGAACTAACTTTTACGTAAAATTATAGTAAATAAAATGTAAGATTAATCAATCTAGCAGTTTAATCATTTCATAATTTTTTATCTGTATTTTATCTAACAGCATTTACCTATATTTTAAATAATATGTAATATATTATTTACAATAATTAGTTTTTCATTTGATGAAAAATTTATAAACTCTGTGTGTGTGTATAATCATCCAATAGTTGGTAAATCAAACATAGTAAAAAAGGTAATACCTCAGGCGCATAAGTTTCTTCCTTTGACATAATGAGTTGAAACCGCTGAAACTTCCTGAAACATATAATAATTCACTAACAAATTAAATCCTATTACTTAAATTACTACACTCTTAGATAAAAATAGTTACGTGTTATAATTAAATAGTAAATGTTTAATTCAAATATATATTGGTATAAAAAAATTAAAATTTTGGCTCACTTTCGTATAATTGTATGAACAATTAGCCTGGTCTAATTTAAGTTTTTCAATCGAACTGGCTTTATAAAAGCAAATTAACTGAATCTTAATAAAAGTTTGAAGGAATGAGATATCCCTCATTCAAGATAAAGTAAACCATTAACTTTAATACCAAAAAAAAGAGTAAAAGGAGAGTAGAAATTGTCTATATCATGAAACAATTTTTAGGATTTGAACTTTAGTCTTGATTGTCATGAGAAGAATTGATCAAGTAAAATTCAATCTCGTTAAATATCAACAAATCAAATCATTGATGCATAAATCAATAAATTATTAATTCAAGTGGGATTAGACAAAGTCAGTAGACACTTAACACCAATGACAGTATAAAAAAATTCAATAGAATTATATATATATATATATATATATATATATATATATATATATATGAAGAGGCGACAATTCAAAGAGAAAAATGAAAGTTTTGATTACCTTATTGAAGTAATGTTTTGATTGGATGAGAAAGTTTCCTGCATGAATTAAGAAAATAAAATCAGTTTGAGGAAGAATACTTAAAACCATTTACATGAATGAACGTAATGTCATGCAATTGTTGAATTTAGATAGCAAGTATAGTTAGTAGCTAGCTAGCTTGCTGGTGGTGGAGAAACTAAGGAAAAGATTAAGACACTATCTCCATTATTCATCAATCGAAACTATAGCAGAAAGAGAGATGGGGTTAGAACCTTGTGTGCCAAAAATGATGCAGTTCTTTTCCTCACTATTATTCTTTGATGTCAATATTATATAAGAAACAACAAGGACATGACCATAGTAAACTATTAAGGAAAGTGATAAAAATAAATATAGATAATTAAATTAGTGTTAGTCACACTTTTTGTTAAATGCAGATATACAAATATAAAAAGGAAATGAAAAAAAATAGTAAAACAGTCATATATTACCATTTTCAGGTTATTAAATTAATTCAAGTTTAAATATTCAATATTATCATCTTCAGGTTATTAAATTAATTTTGAGTTTGAATTTTCAGTATAACTTTTAGATTTTTCAAAACCAGAAACATAAAATTATTTGACAGACACATCAGTATCCTGAATAAGTCAGCAGTATACATACTAGGAATGTATTAGGTGAGAATATGAGACATTAAAAGAATTAATATTTGACCATAAAATTGATAAACAAGGTTCTTTTTGTGGATATTTAAGAAAAAACTGTCAAATTTTTTTATTTTTCATATTCACTCAATAAGTTAATTATAATATTAGAGGATGGTTTATAAAAATTGGTGTATTTGTAAGTAACGTAAGGTGTGAGTCAATAGAGATCTGGCTTTTCTTTATGGGAGTTGATAAAATACTTATAATCATTACTTATAATTTAATGATTAAGATTATTTTTAATTATGTAATTTATATATGTATATATTTAATTTTATCACAGTTTTTAATTGTTAATTTTTTAAAAGTAACCTTACTTTTTAAAGTGCCATATCCAATTTAAAAAGGAGAAATCTGATCAGTTTTATTCTAATTATTAATTTTTTTTAGAAATAATTAATGTTAGCACATATTGTTTTAAAATATAAATGTAATTCTGCATGTTTATCTTTATTTATTTTCCATTTAGGTGTACCAACATTCCTAATTTGCAAACATAAGCATATAGGCTTATACTATGAACAAAATGATGATGTTCAAAGTCAATCATTATTTTAAAGTGGATTAGTGTTGAACGTGATTCAACAAATTTGTATACCAACCTGAAGTCAAAATTTAAAAATTGAACTTGTTTTTTTATAGAAAATATGAAGAGGATTTGACTTGATCTTCTCCCTTGTATCATGTTTTTTATCTTATTTTCAAACAACTTGTTTTTTTTTTGTCTCACAATTTTAGTTATCATATTTTCTTACATGGCTTTCAGATTTTTAAAATTATTTGCATCCAGTTATTTATTTTTATATTTTAATTAATTGAGTTAGTTTTTAATTATATTTTAAATGAATATATTATATTAAGGTTCAATTGGATCAAAATTTTAAACAAACTTAGAGACTAAAAAAAAAAATCAAAATAACATATTAATTATTAAAATGAAAAGAAAAAAAATTAGCTTTCTTCCATTTATTAACTACTAACTTTCAATTTTTTTCCCATAATTACATTCAATTACCTTTCTTTCTTTTGATATGGTGTTTGGATAAGGAGAAAAAGAAAATAATCTAAATAAGAATATTTTTTGTTTAATTAAAGAAAAATCACAATTGTATTTATCTTATTAAAGAAAATATAGGATTGCAAAAGAAAAATGGTTGTCAAAAACTGAAATTTAGTTTGAGGACAAAAAACGTAGGAACCTATCCAAGAAAAAAAAGTGATGAAAAATCTTCTATATGTATAAGAAAATAAAAATAAGAAGGAAAACTAAAATAATATAAGCTAAAATTAATTTATATACAAGTTAAAAAGTACAAATGAAAAGAAAGTCTCTATACATTAATTTACACATAAAATAATTTTAATTTATGAAGAATTTCATTTTTTTTCTTATAAGTGGTTAAAAAATTATTCAACCATGATGTGATATTCCTCCAATAAAAAAATAGTAAAAAATAGTTTTACATTCTCTATAATTAAGTATGACACAGGATTTGTTTGGGTAAATTTTCTCACAAACAGTTTTAAAACCAAAAGAAAAAAGATTTTTTTTTCATAAACTGAAACCAGTTTCTACGTAAATTAAAATTTTGATTTTGAAAAAATAAGATGATTTTTTTTTCTATATTAAGCATAAGACCAGATATAATTTGTATCAAATTTTATTTTTTTCCTCTAAAAATAACTATAAAAATTCATTCAGACAAATTTATAAAATATAAAAGGTAAAACTCTGAAATTGAAAAAAAAATAATAATAATAGATGAACACAAACAAGTTAAAAAAATCATTCTCTTCTACGTTTTTCCAATATTTAAGTTAAGATGTATAAAAAAATAGCAAAGATCCATAAACATTAAGCCTTAAGGTTTTATGTTAAAAATGATATATTTTTTTTTATTCTCACATAATAAAATGTTGTCATCTTTTCTTTTATACTCTTTTTAAAAATAATTTTCAACACATAATTGAACAGAAATATAGTTCAAACAATTAAAAGGCCAACATATAATGATTTTCAAATACTAACCAAAACAACAATGGTAAAATTCCACGGAAATTAATAATGTTTCTGAAACTTAAGAATCTATATGCTTATGATGTTCTTCTCATCAAGTGTCATATAATTTATCGAGTATAAAAAATATAAAGTTATCAAGAAATACATTTTTCTAAATAGTGAACTCAAAAAATCAAAGAGAAATTGGTTAGTTATAATATTTTTTTAATATAATTGATTAAAAAAACTTTATTATTTAATAAATAATAATAATAATAATAATAAGACGTCAACGTGACAAATAGATAACAAATAGATAATCTTATCTATATATTTTTCTGACATTTTTACATTTATAAAAATGGAAACGTTGAACTTCATAAAAAAAAATAAGAAAAAAGAAAGGATTCTAAGAACCCCGAAAATTCATGTTCCTAAACCTAAAACTACATTAAAAAAAACAGTCCTTTAAAGGCAATAACGACAAAAGACAAACCACAAAAAAAGCTCCTTTGAAGGCAATGACAAAAGAAAATCAAGGTATAAGTAAAACTGGTTAAGTCACCTACACCTTTTATTCATAACTTCTTTGTGTTGAAGGATTAAAGTATACGTTACTAGTCATAAAGTTAATTTTGTACTTGTGAATATCTTAGATTTTAATACCTTCTAGTTTCTAAGAGTTGTGTTATTTCAATACACGTCCCTTGTATTATGAGATATATTTATTATTGGTGTATTTGTAAGCAAATCTAAGAAATCAAATAAATTAAGTTTCTAAAACTATTTTTGAATATTTTTTTCCTTTCCTTTCTTGGGTATATACCTCCAGAGATTAATAAAAAGGTTGACTGAAACATGCAGAAGATAATACACAAATGTGTCACATTCTAAGTCATATTGGACTTAATTCCAAGGATGGACATAAGGAATTGGATTTTCTCCCTGATTTCTAAGGGGTCCATGGAGTTCTCATCTAGAGATGTTGGGGGCTCAACTCCAGTGAAGATGTAGAGAGCCTTTAATTCATCTGCACATGATGCTTCCTTTCTACCTTCATATCCTACTATCTTCCTTATCACATTAATCTCTTTCCACATCTTCTCATCATCCAATACTACCTGCAAAAGCTAGAGTAAACAGTTCCATAATAATCAAATATGTTGCAGTAAAATTTTTAGTTTATCTGTATATCCAAATTCACATGATAATGTGCAGACAAACCAATTTCATGTGGTTTGCACTTCTCCTAACACCATAATTAGGATCCTATGACTCTGAATGCACTTATACAAGTCTCTACTATTGCTGAATTAGCTATATTTTTTCTGTTTTGGTTGATACTTGATGAGTCTACACTACACTACACTACACTCTTAATCATACACTAGGTGAATTATTTCCAACTAGAGTGCAATAAACGTCCAAGGTAAAGTCCATAAGCAAATTATTTAGAATGAACCCTGAACAATATTAAAACAATTATCACAGGTAAGACTGTCTTAAAATACAGTTAAATTAGGCATCTACCTCTTCAGAAGGACAAATAATGTTTTCTTCAGAGGAACATTCAGATGGCCAAGACTCTTGTTCTACAGACGAAACCAGAACATCCATAGAATCTGTACGCCTGTCAATATTTGAAGATTCTGCAAGCAGAACATCCGTAGAATCTGTACGCCTGTCAATATTTGAAGATTCTGCAAGCATACAAATTAATTCAGATATCTGGGCTCAAAACAAAAATTAGCCCTCTAGACACTGTAAATGGCAAAGATATTCTATTGCTATACCTTCACGCAAATCAATTGTGTATGCGTTCTCATCAGGGTCTATCCGTTTTCCATCAAATAAATCAAGTGCACTTTCATTAGCAATTTCTCTCGCTTCTGCATCTTCCAAGTACGTCCTTTCATTTAATTCATGCATATGAGATTCTTGATTTTCAGAGTCAGAAATGTTATAATCTAACTTCCCTCGATGTATGTCAAAATTTTCACCGATGACTTCAGATGAGTCCTCATCCATTGGAATGTTATAAACCAGCCCTTCTATTGGTAAATCTTCAATTGGTTCAGCTGGAATCATCAGTTCAGAAGGTTCATCCGCTGACTTCTTTGAATAATTTATAGTATCAAATTCTTTTCCTTCTGACATAGTATCCTCACTTTCATCATTTCTTGAATGAAGCATCTCCTCACGTACATTTAGATCTTCTTCCTTTCTCAAGTCTTCTCCAGTCCCCCCAATGGTACTAGGCGTGTCTTCCCATGTTTCTTCCATATCTTCAACACGACCAATTTTTTGACCACTTTCATTTGCCCGTCCACATATTCCTTCTACATATTCTCCTCTCTCCTGAGTCATATCAGTTCTCCCCTCATCTCTAATTTTTTCTAACAGCCCCTTTGTTTCTCTTTGTAACTCTGCTTCCTCTATGTCACCCTCCATGGCCCGATCCAGGGATTCCTCTAAAACCACATCTGTAACCCCAAAGGGAGTCTTAAATTCTTCATTATCCCCACTTATTGGTTGCACTGGCACTCCATTATTTTCTCCTGATGAGTGTACTTCAATTCCATCAGTGGCATCTTCTTCTCGTGAACCGCACTCACTCCCCAATGTCATAATTTCCCCATTCTTCATACATTGAAAACCATCCATTTCAATGTCTCTCTTTGTTTCATCTACAGGGGCTTGCTCCTCTCTATAGATCTGCATATCATCACTACCCTGCTGAAAACACATCTCTTTACGCAATGGGGGATCCTGAAGAGTAGGCATAGGGAGCAACTTACTCATTAAATTCTGAGCGCATATGTGGCTACCCAAGAAAACAGCACAAGGCATACAAACACAAGGCATACAAACAGCAAGACCAATAGCAGAAGCTACCACAAGAGGTGGAACAACCACCGGGGCAGCTGAAGCTATGAAACCAGCCACCAATATCTTTTTTCCCACACAGACTCCCCTTTTGAGCACCCACCTCACCACGCAACCACTTCCAGCATCATGTTTGTACGAGTATTTTCTAGTATCCCACTCTTCATCTTCCGCTTCTTCCAATTCCATCCTATATAATACATACACCAACTGATGTCATTCAAAGTTGAAACAAAACTCTATGCATGTCTGCTAAGTCTTACATCACCATTATAATTGGCAAATAGAGTGAAAAGGGCGTTATAAGAGAAGAATGCAGTCCAGGAATAGAAGAAGAAGGTGGATGAGAGTTGTACCTGAACAGAATGTAAGATAAACAAGCTTGAAATCTCCAAACTCTAAAAGCTAATATGCCACTGTGTGTTACATCTTCATTCTGATTCTCAGGAGCATGGCCAAATTCAGTGATTAATTTGGGTAAAATGAAGTGTCTGATTCATCATTTGCATGTTTTTGTTGATGACGCGTGGTATAACGAGAGGGATCAATTGACAAATGCAGGGTAAGTAGAGTGCCACCTTGGTTTCTTTTGCATGCAGTATTCTAATATGAGATTTATGCATTAGTCATGTAATTATCTAAGTAAATATCATAACAGACTAAATTAGTAATATGGAACTATTATGCTTTTCGATTTAATTCTGTTATTATATAGTTTATGAACAAGTTTTATCTCTTTATTCAATTATAAATCTCTTATATAATTTTAAAATAATTATTCAAAAATTAAACAAATTTATCATATAACAATTTATAATTAGATAATAATATAAAACTATTTTCCGCTCATAACTTATTTCTCTAATTTTTTTACAAAATTTATGATCAGTTTCAATATTTATTATTTTATATCCATCTCATTTAAGGTATAAATGTCTACTCAATCTTGTATATATTTCATTTATTTTTGTTTGGATTGAGTTGTAAAAAAATTGAGTTATACTGGCTTCATGTTTCACTCGACCCAAATCAATTTAAAGAAATAGTTTTTTTTTCATATTATTAGCTTTTTCTTTAAATGAAGACTCTAATATGCATATGAATTCTGACATCCTACAAAATTAACACTTCAAAGTTTATTAGCCACCAACAACTTATTAAAATTCATTAAAAAAAAATTGAGATAGACATTTGGATAAAAGTCTATCCGAATGGGTGGGAATTTATATCTTTTAGGAAATCTTTAATATGAATTTTTTTATATTCTTTTAGCATAATTTGTGGGTTGTGCGATTTTTTATTCTCCCTAAATGTACCTAATTCTAAATCCTTGTTGAACCTAAATACTAAACCAACACCATAATAAATTACTATTAACACAATAATTAATTATATTATATAATACCTTGTATTTTATATAATATAATATGAAATATATTCTTATATAATATAAGATGTTATATACTACAATCAATTCTCAACAGTGACTAATCATAGTATTGACTTAAAGTTAGGGTCAGCAAATTATTAATTTTCCTAATGACTAATTTTATTATTAGGTGTTATGAAATCAGTAATTTAAAATAGTTAAAATTAACTATAAATTATATATATATATATATATATATATATTAAAATGAATTTTGAAATCTTTATTTCACAATGTTTGTGAAACAAATAATTAAATCTTTTTAATATATTTTGGATCATATTTTCTAAAAAATGTAACATTGTTTTTTGAGAAATAAATTTTAGAAGATAATTTATTTTTATAAAAAAATAAAATATGTTATAATAAATAGTGTTTTGGAAGAAATTGAAATTTTAGAAATTTAGAAGAGTAATTTAATTATTTGAAATAAAATAATTTGAAATTTCACTAAAAGAAAGTAAAAAAATTAAAAAAGATATTTTTTTTATCTTTTAAATACATATTTGTTTTCATTTTTTTATTTAACATTAAATAGGATATCATGAACTTCGATGAAAGTGTTATCAACTTAATATAATTTTTCAATTGATATTAACAAAGATATATTTCGAATCAAAATTTATCGCAATTATTTTTTTGTTATAATCACTAATGTTTGTTTTTTCTGTTAATGTTATTTCTCAATTGAATTTAGTTAGGATTTTTTCTGTTAATGTTATTATTTGATAAAAAAGTTTAAATCCAAATTATTATCTTATTCAAACTATATATACAATTCAAATTTCATAGGTTTAAGTTTCACATTAAAATTATCACATACTAGTGGATTAGTGAGGTGCAGGTAGTAATTAGGGAGGTGATAAAGTTGTTTGGTGTGAGTGAGGTGCTGTGCTTGCTTGGTGTACAACCGTAGTTTGAAGGAGAGAGAGAAGGGAAGAAAGTGGTTTGTTGTATAGGTAGCGGCGTAGTGGTTTCAACAACAGTCATGAGGATCGTTCGCAGAGACCTCGTTCCCAATGGACCCGGTAGCGTTAAGGTTCAATTTCCTATTCTATACACTTCACTTTCCTTCTCTGTTCCGTCAAATTTCATGCTCACGTTTATTATGTGCGCTATGCAGATGGTGGCGGTGGATTCCGATGATCTGTGGTTTGCGTATAACTTGATTGCTCCCGGAGACTCTGTCATGGCCGTTACTGTTAGGTGCTCTTTTTCTCTCAATTATAGCTTTCTTCGATCGCATAATCTGTTTTTCAATTTTCATATTCCTTTTGTTTTCTTGCTTGTTGTGATTGTATAGGAAGGTTGTTAGAGAAGCCGCTCATGGCGGTCGAGATGCAGAGCGCGTGAAGCTCAAACTGGAAATTAAAGTCGAAGAGGTATTTTTTTTGCAAGCAATAGGATTTCTGTTAGTTTTTTTAAGGTTTTGTGTTATCTTGATTTTGTTTTATACTAGGTTGCTGATTATGACAAAGAAGGTTCTATTCTGCGTGTTCGTGGAAAGAACATTTTAGAGAATGAACATGTGAAGGTATTGAACTGCAACTGTCATTTTGATTCTATCTCCAAATTGCTACTGCCATAAGTTGTCATCTTTGTAACTCGTTTCAGATAGGAGCTTTCCATACTCTAGAACTTGAACTGCAGCGACCGTTTGTGCTCAGGAAGGTATTTTCTCTTGAATCATTTTGCGTCTTGTTGCAATTCATTTCGTATGGTTAAATAAGTGCTTCATATGCATATAAGCTAGGCCTTTTGCTTGGATATACCATTGTGCCATTATGGTTGGAATAGCAAATGTAACCAAAGAAATGAGTGGAGATGAATCTTCATGAAAATCACGTTGTGATAGTCCGCCCCCCGCCCCCTCCCCCACCCCCACCCTTTTCAGTCGTGATTACTAAAGATTGTATTCTGCCTCTTGTAGGATGTTTGGGATTCTTTGGCTTTGGAGGTACTACAGCAAGCATCTGGTACATATCATGTTATATGAATGTCTCAATTCTTTTATAGACATTTATAGCTAGAGAAATTTAAGTAGTGTAATCTGTGTGCGTGGAAATTACAAAATATGCTAATTTGAGGAATGAAGATATTGCTTTACCTATGATCACTTGATCAAACTGTTGAATTGCTACTTAATATGATGTCTCAAATCTCCTGCACACCTTTAAGTAGTTGTTTTAGCAAAAATGGTGGAAAGAATGAAATAATTGATTCATATAGAACCATTCATATTTTTCAAGCAAACAGGGAATAACAATCCTCATCTGGTCATCTGTTGTCTGACTGTTGGTATAAATCTTAGTAATCAAAACTGTGAATGAAAAATCCATGCATATTTTGCAGATCCGGGTGCAAGTGCTGATCTAGCGGTGGTGTTGATGCAAGAAGGATTAGCTCATATCCTCCTTGTTGGTAGAAGGTTAGCTTTAACTTTACTGGGTTTCATTTATATATATTACTTATAATAGCATTTTATTCATAAGATAATTTGCTCAGCACTCTACTAGTAAACATGGTCACTTATTTTTGTTTGATTTCTGTGGGTAACCTAAAACACTGGAAATTAAATACATGTTCTTCTTGTTGGTACTCTAGTTTATTTTTGCCATGTAATTGTGTCATTACAATGAAATGATTCATCTTATTACGTTTCATTTAATTGTGCAATAAAACAGTATGACTGTTACTCGTTCAAGGATAGAAACATCAATTCCTCGCAAGCATGGGCCTGCAATTGCTGGTTATGAAAAAGTATGATCTATCACTCTATTGTAAAATGTCATTAAATGAATTCTATAACTTGAGTGATACGATTCTAAAGCATCCCTCCCTTTTGTAGGCTTTGGATAAGTTCTTCGATAATGTTTTGCAGGTAAATAAGGGCTAAGATTTCTTATCTTCACACTTATTCTCTTTAGTGATACATATTCTGTTTAAAAAAAATTGAAATGTATTTGCTATGACTTATAAAACTTCTTTTTTCAATTAACGGTGTTTATGAAATTAAAGCTAATGATATACTGCAAATTTAAATACCCTCAAAGCTCTATCACCTGATTTGTTTTATGTTATATATATGTATCTAGTTATGAATTGTTGTTCTTCATTAACTGACTTATAGCAACTTCCTTTCCCGTAGTAATATGAGACGCCCATGGTAATGATAATAATATCATACCCATGTACCAAATATGGGCATCTTGCTTAATAATATTTGATGTCTGGATGAGAATGCCTGTTATCAAATATCTCCTTAGTGGATATGAATGAATGAATGTCTTTTCAGTATTTCTTTACTCTTGCTTAAGAGGATGTATTAACATGATCTTTTGCCGTAGTCTTTCTTTCTTATCTTTAGTAATATAAATTTCTTCTTTCATCAATAAAAGTTTAAAAGGGGCATTGACAAATTTACTGGAATTCTATGAATCTGTTTAGGCTTTCTTGAAACATATCGATTTCAACGTGATTCGTTGTGCTGTAATTGCAAGTCCAGGATTTACGAAGGTGAGTAACTATTTCCTGTTTGCTTTATTTAGGCTTCATTTATGATTAATTTACAAATTTGATAGTGTGCGATGGCATGCATGTATTCTTAATAATAATAATAAATCATCTTTATTGGTTATTGTGTGCACAAGTGAAGACAGTATTTTGGAATAGAAATGTTTATTATGCTTATATTAAGTCTCTGTTTCTGTTTCAGGATCAATTTCATCGTCACTTATTTTTGGAGGCAGAACGAAGACAGTTGCGACCAATTATTGAAAATAAGTCGCGCATCATTCTTGTGCATACAACTTCAGGCTACAAGTATGGTTACTTTCTTTATTTGCATGTTCTCGGTTCCTACGTTTTAGGACTTTACAAGAGCTTCATAAGTTAATTAGAATTAACAGAAACACATGAAGAATGTTGTGCTCAGTGATCAATTAACTGTGGCTTGATTTGTGTAATCTTTCTGATGTGTGATATGCTTGTATAATATGCGTGTGTGTGTGTGTGTGTATATATATATATATATATATGTGTTCCAATACATCCAATAGTCTCACATCGCTTAGGAGTCGAAGCCAAAAGTAGTTTATATATCTCTTCTTCCCTTAACCCTCCGAGACGTCTTTTAAGGACAAAACTGTAATGGAGCTCTGAGCTCTAAAACGGACAATACCTCAGATGCGGTAATTGATCCTAACGATGTTATCTTAACGAACTTGAGATCGGAACATTGGCGTCGTCTGTGGGGACGAAAGGGGGTTCCGAAGTCGAACCCTCACTTCCCTTAGCCCTCGACTGGGGGCTTGTTCCAGTACATCCAATAATCTCACATCTCTTAGGAGTCAAGGCCAAAGGTAGTTTATATATTCCTTCCTCCCTTAACCCTCTGATGTGCCTTTTAAGGACAAAACCGTGACGAAGCTCCAAAGAACAATACATCGGATGCGATGATTGATCCTAACGATGTTACCTTAACGAACTTCAGTTCATTTAACAAAGTTATACCCATATTATTTGAGGCTGGTGATTAAAATACTTTTGCCATTGTATCTGCTCCATATATAAGGTTTTAAGTGAATGCCAAACCTCAAGTGTGACTGTTAAAGACATCCACTTATTTAGAATGTATAGACTAAAAAATATGGCTGCAAACATAGATTAATACACTGTTGTTTTAAGAATTAACTTTGTAGTTCAATTGCTTGTGGGTACTGTCGTATTTTCTTTATCTTATCTCTTTAGCGTTATTATTTATTATCTGCAGGCATAGTTTAAGGGAGGTTTTGGATGCTCCAAATGTCATGAATTTGATAAAAGATACCAAAGCAGCACAAGAGGTACCATCAAAACCGAATCAGTACCTATCTTTCACTTTTCTGTTTGGCCCTACTGAAAAGTTTCCATATTATGTTTACTTATTTTCTATTGACTGTGGATTAAGCGTTATTCTTTGTTTTCCTTCAGGTTCGAGTTATGAAGGATTTCTACAACATGCTTTCAAATGTCAGGTTCTATTTTTGAGATGCATTTGTTTACCTTGCCTATTTTTATGATTAGAATGCCATATCCCTATTTTTGAACTTCTTCCAGAATTAGTTCAACTTTAAACTTATGAGAGTTGGAGACACTAAATTTAGGTGTATCAATATGGTCTCTGCTTAACTTGTATTTGCGCATAGTCATATGCCTAAAAGGAAAGGAGTATTGATCTTTTATTCAGTTGCATGATGAATTGGTCTAATAATGACTTTTAGTTAGATGCTTACCTTATCGAACTACATGAGAGAAGTGCATCTTCCATGAAATTTCCTTTTTTGTTTTTCATTCTAATATTTTTTATTAAGTGTTTAAAATTCAAATTACATGATATTTTGACCGAAGGTAAAAATTATCTCAATTATATGGTACTAATACTTTCCCCTTATTATTATGCTTGTTACATAATGATTAATCTTTGTTGAACACAATCAAGAGTTACGAATGTAACTAGGTGGATTCTGGGTAAGCTATAAAATTATGTTTCAGAGGATTTATCATGGGAAACCGTCATTTTCCTGTCTGTACTACAAAAGTACTTTTTTTTCCTTGTGCACACTCGAGCATTAAAAATCTAGTTTAGAGAGAGAATCAAAATCTACATCACCTTGGCATAAAAGGAGTACTCATGTTTCTCACTTCAAGGCTGTAAAAACAGTTTATCTAAATTTGCATTTTCAGAAATATAGGAAATCCTGATTGAATATCTTTGGTGTGGAACAGGATCCATCGCGTGCTTGTTATGGAATGAAACATGTTGAGGTTGCCAATGAACGCCTAGCTGTACAAACTCTTCTCATTACTGATGATCTTTTCAGGTTTGTATGATAAAGTCGTAAAATATTTGAAAGCAAGACAACATGCTGGATTGTTCTATCTGATTCACACTTTGGCTTCCTGCATCCTTTTTTGTTTTAATTTAGCCATTTGTCTTTTGTCTCTAGTCCATCCTTGGAAATGGTTTAGATCAAACTTCTTTGCAAACTACCTTTTACTTTAGTTATTGTTTTATAGAAAGATATTTTGGTTTTTACTTTCGAGCCAGTATAGCATCATAACTTTATTTTTTTTCATTTTCTTTACATCCTATTTGTGAGCTTGGGATTTGGAATTTAATCCTGAAAATTCTCTGTTTAATGTTGTGATGGAGTTTTTGTCTTCACTATTCACTTTTGGTTATAGGAATTCAGATATAACAACAAGACAAAAGTTTGTTAACTTGGTCAACTCTGTTAAGGATTCAGGAGGATCTGTCCATGTATTTTCGTCCATGCATGTCTCTGGAGACCGTAAGTTTTATTACTTTCATTATTCTTTACTATTTTGTGGAATGAGTGGGAGTGTGGAATATTTATTTATCCTAGAAATTCATTAACTGGGCATGGTGAACAATTATTGAAAAATAAGGTGGAAGTAATAATATGACAATATATTAATTAGAACGATCTCCTTTTTTTTCTTCCTCGTTATTTAGAGCTGCTTCACGAAAGTAAATGAAATTTCTGCACAAACATATATGTTCTAATTTTCTTTCTGTTTGAAATTGAATATGCCAACAGAACTAGCCCAGATAAGTGGCATTGCTGCAATTCTTCGGTTTCCCCTCCCTGATCTTGAAGACATTGAGATGTGATGGCCAATGTTGGTCAAGCATGTTAGTGTTGGCCATGGCTCCTCTCTTTTTATACTCGGCTGATGTTGGAAGAGTTCCTGAGTACTCACTACAGATTGCAGGACAATTGAACGAGGGACTTGTACTATAAACCACACAATGCTAATTAATAGTTGTAAATCATATTCACCACCCAGTGTTCCACATTTTTGGGTGAATTCCTGTGCTCCTTGGTATTTATGTGTTGAAAAATTGATACTTTCCAAGTTCCCATCATGTACATGAATCTGTTGAGTAATTAGAATAGTAAACAGTTCTCTATCCCTGGCTAAAGGGGATAATTATTGAGATTCAGGAGCAAGTCAGTTTAGGAGAAACGAGTTGATCTCGAGATCAAATTTGTGGCAACCGTGCAACTTTGTCTGAAAGTGTAGTTGGCTAAATATATTACTTTTCAAAATGATTTTTTTTACTTTTTTTGAAATTCCTATTTGTGTATTTTTTGAAAATTAATATTTAAAAGTACATTCATTCAGTACAACTGTGTTACGTTTTTGCTAATCAGCAACTTGTCGCCATAGCAAACATGGATAACTATTAAATAGTTGTGTCGTCAGTTTGTTTTTCAAGATAATTCTATATCTCATTTCAAAAGTTGCTTGTTATTTAAGTTGACCTTCCAATAGCTGATAAACTACAAAGTCATACTGACTGAATTTTTATTTATACAGTCCTCTTATTAGGACGATATCTGATCTAGGACTTAAGGCAAAAATCGCATCAAGCTTATTCTAATATGAAGTTTTTTTTAATTATCTAATCATTGTAACATTTCACTTTCAGCAGCTAAGATAACTG
The DNA here is from genome assembly GCA_030347555.1 of Lablab purpureus. Taxonomy (NCBI): domain Eukaryota; kingdom Viridiplantae; phylum Streptophyta; class Magnoliopsida; order Fabales; family Fabaceae; genus Lablab; species Lablab purpureus. The sequence goes on from CM059260.1 coordinate 30,087,926, forward strand.
TTTTAATTCATTCATCTCGCAACATAATTAATTCCAAATAAGGTTTTAATAACTCTAGTTTTGAACAAAAAAGTAGTAATAGCAACAATTGCTTGTATTATTAATAACCTTAATCTCTAAGTAATGGAGGAATTTTGAAAAGAATTCGATATTTTGATGTTTTATAATACTTTTTGTAAAAGAATTTAAGAATAGTATAATATTTCTAAAATATTATTATAAATTTTATTATTTAATTGTTTAAATCAACAATATTACTCTTAAAGGCCTGGCGAAATTTGAAGCATGGCCTAAAATTGGTCAAATAGTTATTCCCGTATAGGTAATGCAAACTATCCTCTTATAGTGTAAATACTATTTATACATACCTACATTAGTTGATGCAAATAGTTATAACTTTAGTTAAATAATTCAAAAATAAGTTTATAATGATGTCACTTTAAATATTTAACAAGTTATATTAGAAGAAAATTACTAATTTAGCGTTTGACAGTGTTAGTTATTACTAGTCCCGTGAACTTCCCTGAAAGCTGCTCTGCTGCTATAAAATCTTTTCGTATTTTATAAAAACTTTGCCAAAAGATTGAAATATTTGGAATTTCTATGCATGACACATTAAATTTATTATTTTAATTTTAAATATTATATACATAACACCCTCCATGATAGAGGAAATCAAGCATTGCCCGTGGCCCTGGGAACATCCACAATGAAAACCATCACATTGACAGAACAAACTAAACACAGTAGTATGAAATTAGAACTGCAAGTCTAACAACATATAGCTGACGAGCCAAAACACCATAGCCAGTTCATTCATCTTCGAACATAGCCAAAGCAGGTTCATACTTGATTCTGGATAGTTCTTTCATGATGCCCTTTGACTTGGCCGCAAGGGAAGTTACTCCAGCAGTCACAGAAGAGCTAAGCAACCAACATAATACTACAATAGTCTTTTGCATGTATCTCCTGAGTAAAGAATGCTCCTTACTCATCTTCGTCATTGTGATTGAAACTTGAAACCGGGGGAGCACCTGTTAAGAGGTCCGTTTGGTGCAACAGAATATCATTCTGCTTTAGATATATCACAACCTTCTCAGCTTAATTCTTCTTTATTTCTTCACTTCTATTTCTAGGAACTGAACCATCCTTCCCAGATTGTCCTAAAGCATGAGCAAACATTCTCTTTGCAGCTCCCAAGTGCTCCCTTTTCATGTAGTCCTTGTTTACACTTTTCCCTTGTTTTCTATCTTGAGAGAATAGATGCAACTCTTTGTTAACTGGTGTTTGATCATTCCTTTTATCAAGGGAGGATGCATTAGAACTGCTAGTGTTTCTTATTCTGTTGTTTGGATTCCTTCTTAGGCGTAAAAGCTCTTCAGAATCTTTCGTGAGATTGGACTCTTCAATACTCTTATCTTGAGCATTCATTTCATCTGTGAGGCCTCTATCCTTCATACTGTCACTAGCCAAGCCATCCTGATTCTTCGTATGAATTCTTTGACCCAGTGCATGAGCAATCATTCTGCGGGCAACCACAGGCACAGTGCGAGGCTTTTGTTCACCAGGCTCTTTTACCTCTTCCAACTTCATAGAGAAAATTCGATCACGAGCAATTAAATAAGCTGCTTTTCTCTCCTCCAATGACTGTGAAAAGGATGTCCTGTTTGTCTGTGAAACTGAAAGATGCATCACACAAATTAAGGCTCACTAAACAGAACAGGAAACCACATCATAGAAAAATCCAACTTACTGATAATGGTAGATTCTACAGGTAGGCTAATATTGTAAATGATGTGCTATGGTAACTACTGATCTAAGAATCAGCAGCATGCATTACCTGGAGTGGCTTCGCTTCTCCTTAATATTTGGTGGGAAGTAACCAAAGATTGAGGTTCATCATGCTTCCATAGGATATCACTAACAAGGATTGGAGGTCTGAAATCCATCCAACATAAAGGTTATTTCGCAAAACAAACCTTACAATAATTACTGAAATACCAATAAAATAAAGTAATCCAAATTATGTTTGATATAAGAACAGCCAAGGGAAGTTCATTTACATGGAAGAATCTGAACATCTCTCCAGAATCAAATGACGGTCATCTCCTTCACCAACAGATTCATGTGCAAACCTGGCACCAATTATAAAACTAAAATATGAAAAGAAAAATAGACATATTCAAAATAAAACCAGAAAGGCATTTTGAAATTGACTTTAAAAGTCATAAGAAAAATACCCAAATATCTCAGCAAGGCGATGCAAGAGAAGACGGTCGTAAGAGTTCATTGGCTCCAATTCCAAGATCCCGTCTGAACTATAGTCAATAAAAACAGATATTAAGAAGCATACTAGATAATACCAGTCTACCAGCCAAAAAACAAACTTCCAATCATTGTAAAACAAGTATCTAACACAACATGCATATGCTTAACTGCCACAAAGCAGTCAGATGCCATAAATGACCAACAAAGCTTTAGAGCCATTCTACTACAAAGTCCCCTTTACACATTAATCAATATATATAAAGACCTTAAGACAATAATTATATTGCAAGAAAGCATGAAATACACCATCCGGTTTTGAAATTAGTAATTGAATTGTTAAGCTAAAATGTTTGTCATGGTTTTTTACAATATGATAAATGAACCCTTTTATTTTGCATACAAGAACTATGCAACCAAATTTAACTATATTAAATTTGAAACCATTTTTAATGGCAACCAGTGTTGTCAACATTGGGATCATGGAAAATTGTGAAAAGCTAAATATCCACTGTATCGAATAGCAGATAGCATTGCAGACAAATAGCAGAAGGCACACAGTGGTTGAAATATAATCTAAATACGCACACACAAATATAACAGTGGCATATTATAAAACATTATGCTACATGCAAATAAATCTTGAGATAGACTGAAACAATCTTCTATAATCTTCAGAGATAAATTCTTTGAGGGGGAAGTGGATACATAATGTAACAGAGAGAAGAAATTGGTGATGCTCTGGAACAGTCATGTGTGGTATGTAAATAAAGGCACATATTGTGTTTAGTTTAAAACTCAAAAAAGGCCAAGTAAACAAACACTAAATAGAATAAAGAAGAGGCCATGTGAGTAAATATGGAAAGGTTTTAAATGGTCACGTGAAACGGTTGCATGTGAGATTACCAAAGTAATGCGAGTCAATTTAAGAATCAGACACAAACTCATCTGGCCATCTCCTATGATTAACACAAACCAAACCCATCCCTCTTTGATTTCATTTCTCCAAACTCAAGCACTTTGAAGTTCAAACTCTCAACATCCCTTGCAGAACCATATGGACTCTGCCTCCATAAATTCCACCTTCCTGAAAAAGCTGAAAACCTGGCTGCCTCCATAGATTCCACCAACCCACAACACAATATCTATGACACAACATGCACCTACAACAAGCAACACTACCTTGATGAAGTTTTCTGCAGGCTCCACAATACAACAGTGTTGTGATCGCGTTTTCTGCAGGCTCCACAATACAACAACAGTGTTGTGATTGCATTTTCCCTGAAATCTATGATACAATAGTGCTGTATTGGCACAATCTCCAATTATAATAACACTAATAGAAACAATGTATTCTCTCATTTTTAACACATTTTCTTTTCTTTTAGGGACTGTAAGTACATACACAAGAGAAACTTTCCCTCCCCCCCACCCCATCTTTTGGAACAAAGTGCAGGGATCCATTGAGTCTTTAAATTTGCTTTTAACCATGCTCAAGACAAGTAAGACATCAACACTTGCATTAACTAAACCTGGGACTAATACTGAAGTTAAACACCACTCAAATTATCTCATAAATGTTACCTAGTCTGATCATCCTGAAGAAAGTTAACCAACGCTTCTTCCATTGTGAGAACTAGATGCTTGCAAGGAAGATTGTCCTTGACAAGAAAAGCCAACTCCTCAACCTGAAACACAAAAAAATCAGTGAGTACTAAGACTCAGTCAAAATTTTAAACACAGCAAGGTAAGTCCTTCTAAAGAGATGCCACTTTGCGTCATGCCAGTTCAAATAACATATAGGCCAAGCAAAATCATCAGACATGCACGATACTATATTGACACCAAACACAGAAGCAACTGTCCTGAAAAAAAACCCTCAATTAACATTGGGAAAGAAAAAGGAACAGCCTTTGTGCTAAAACATATTCTAGGGTTCAGAAATTTGAAACTTCGATATTCGCAACGACCTTAAAAAGGTAACACCGTGAAAAGGGAAGCGCATGGCAGCACAAAATTGAAATATATTTGAGCATCATCAATTATATCACCATAGAGAGAAATAAAAAGAGAAAGGTAGAAGCATACCATGGCGAATTGGGTCATAGTCATATCGAAGGATTGTGCAAAGTCAAAAGCTTTAGGGTTTAGGGTTCCCAATTACAAAAATTTGAAATATCCTACTCTTCACTTCAGCTTCAGATTTGTTCAATAGATGGAAGTTGCTGCTGCCCCTCCTTTTTTCTTTTACGAGCACTTTTATTTATCTTATCTCACGTTATTATTATCCTCTCTTAGTTTTACATTTCCCCCTATTATATATATATAATTTATAATTTATAATCGTAAAAATATTTTTTTGAGAAAAGATAAAATATAGTTTTTGACATGATAATCTTTCTTAAATACAATTTTAATGAGTATTTTAGTTTATGACATTTTATTGCATTTAAATTGTCCTTTTAACTATATTTTTCAATGGATATTTTTCATTATAAAAAGATTACATTATTTCAGGAATTTATGAATTATTTGATAATTTATAATTAGTTTTCATTTTTTAAACTGGTTTCTTGAATAGTTATTTGCTTTTTTAATTGAATTATTCTATTTAATTACGAAATATTAATCAAATAAACCTAATTAATCCTTTAGTACTGTGATCGATTAAATGTTTTTTTCCTTTCAAATATAGTTTTTTAATTCTCCATATTTTCACCAAATTATGAACCTGATAATTTTAACGTACCCTAATTTATTCAATCCAAATATCCTTTTACATAAATTTCTCTAAGTTTTATCCTATAACAACTTTTTTACAAACTCATACAACTAACTCAAACATGTAATTTTTCTAAAAAGTTTCTTTAAGATCTTCCTTCTTCTTCTTCTTTATCTTTTGAATTAAGTTATTTCATGATTCTTTCTTTTACCTTTATCACGATTTAAACTAATTTCTCATTCTGATTTTGAGTACCAATTATGTCTGTCTCTCATGTAACAATGTAAATTATTTTATCTTTTACTCAATTTTAATTCTGTTAGCTCTTAGGTAATTTAGTTTAACCAGATTAATCACACATTAAATTATATTAAAACATAAAATTATTAATGAAATTTTAATTATTTTAAGTTATTATAGTGACAAATATTATATTAAGTATATTTAATGTTATGATTTTATTAAATTTTATCTAGACTATTTTATACATATTAAAATGAATATAATATGAACAATCTTAATTTTATAAGTAACTTTAATCATAGATTTTATTTATGCATTGACATGATATGTGAATGCATAAATTTATGAAGGACAAAAGTATATTTTTCGTTTATGTATTTTTTAAAATCTTGTTCATGGTGGTTGGTATTATATAAATAATTATTTTTAAAAATTATATTATTTATCTTTAAAATAATATAATTAATTATTAATTTAATTAAAGATTAATTTAATAAGTAATTAAAACCAGCTAATAATAAAAAGAAACTCATATTTTAATTTAAAATTTAATTTAGTTATTATCGTATATATTTAGATCAAGAGTTACCAAAATTATGATTTTTATTTATTTTATTAATAATAAAAATTAGTTTAGATATAAATAATTTTTAATTTATAAAATAAATTTTAATTTAGTCAATATAATTATTAATTGTTTTTTAAATTAATTTATATTTAATAATTTTTTTAATAATATGTATTTCTAAATTAGCGAACTTTTGAAAATGTGTGATTTTAATTGTTTTATATTTAAATTTAATATTTAATGTTGACTTTTTTGGTTACAAAATTAATACAAGAACTGAATTCCCGTTGGAGGAATAATTAATTAATTTTTAAAATATAGAAATCAACATCAAATTGGACTAAAATTGTTTAATTCATTTTAAGAGAAAATAAAGAATATCTAAGTGTTTTAAGAAGGAGAGAGTGTGATTGCCATTCCTGGATTTATATTATGAAAATAAATTTATTCTTTTAGTAAAATTATTTTTAATAAATATGCAGTTCATTTTCTTATTCTGATATATTTAATAAATTTAGGTGGTAAACTCCTTAGAGTAACGAAAATTCAATTAGCTTTTAAGAAAAAATGTAACACTTTTCTTCACTGACTTTTTGTGATGTGCTTAGTCCTGGTTGCAAAAACTATAAACATATAGTTGATTATAAGTTTAATCACAACCAACAAAACGAGAACATATTTTTTTGTTGTTGAAAATATGAGAACATATTATCATGCAACACTGTTTCTTCCCTATCTATATTTTGTTTTTGCCCCGAAAACTTATAGTCAATGCTTTTCTAAATTAAGTGGCTAATTTAAACCGACAAAGATATTAATTTATGGTTCATCGATTCAACCATTAAACCAAAGTTGAAACCGCTAAAATAATTTATCGTTTTTTATAATGTATTAAATAATAAAGTAGTATAAATTATAAAAAAAATCCAATCAAGCCATTTTCGCCTTCAATCTTCAATAATCATGCAACTTTGAATGGTTTTGACCAGTACTTGATTGGTTCAACCAAATTATTATTATGCTTTTATTTCATTATTTTTCTGAATTATCCTTATCAATGATTTAGCCAATTCCATATCTAACCAACCAATCCTGTCCAATTATCCAATTTTTAAAATATACTTCCGCTACATGTTACATGATCTCAAACCCTTTTCGAGTCCTGGAAACTTCGACTGTGTTCGACATCATTCCTGTAGGTTTTAACTTCCCCTGATAGACTTGCATACATAAAAATGAAATAAAAATTAACTTCGTCATTGAAATTCGTGATAAATATAAAGAATGAAAAAGAATGCATATTCATGGGGTATAATGAGGAATAGAGATAAAAATATTATACTCGTCTCCGCCAATAAATATCACCTAACAATCAACTATTTACTATTCACAAGAACCAAGTAAATCTGGGTTATGATAGATGCAAAGTAATTACATTGCATGTAAAATGTTAATGTCAATGTTAATTGATCAACAACACCCCCTACCCCTCAAAAAAAAAGTAAACATGCCCCAAAATATTGTAGTAAATACTATATAGCCTATTTTCCCTTGAAATAAAATTGATAAACAAAGAATTTACAAACCCGATTATGCTAAAAGAAAGCACAAATATAATTCATATACTAAAAGGGTTCCTGGATTTAAAAATGATCACCGGCAAGTGGCAATTCTGTTTACATCCCGGATGATGTTGTCCGGTTTATCCGTTGAGCACCTAACTTTGGAGGAGCAGGTTTAGCACCGCGCCCTCTGCCAGTTGATAAGGGCTTGGCCTTAGTAGTGGGTACAGGAGCAGCGATGGCAGCCCAAGGATCATCATCATCGGTTACAGTTGATTTCAAATTTAAAGGTTTTGATGGTTTTGGAGCAGGGGCTGCTATGGAACCCCACAAATCATCATCTTCATCCTTTCTCGACTTTGATGTACTTTTGGATTGCAAATTCCCGGCTAATTTTCACACGCAAAAATCCTAATTAGTACACATACATAAAAGTAAATAACTGAATTTGAGTAATTGGGTTGCGAATGTTCCTTTTATCTAGGGAGTAGGGACAATGTCAAACTTTCAAGTTTAAAACATAAAAGCTAAACAAAATGGCAGCAGCATCTTCAAAACAAAACTCTAATGTTTTTTCAGTAGCAATTATCAAACTAATAATCCTAGCATGCAACAAAGTTGCAAACCTGAATTAGTAATTCATGCACTCGCAACAATCACTCTATGAGGATTTTCATTAATCATTGGAACGGACATAGAAGTATTCTTTTTAATGCTAGTAAATGAATAAATAACTTCCAATCTGACATCCGAAAATTATAAATGGTAACTAGCAAACAGGGAAATCAGGAATCCTCATAAAACTACTAATGGTTGAATAATTAATACCTAGCTTTGTCTGCGAAACAGGTTGAGAAACCGGCCGCCTTTGAGCTGCTTGAATGTTTGCAAGAGCTGGAGTTGGTTTCATTTCTTCAAGTGGTTCCAGATCATCCCACCCATCCTTGTCATTTTCAAACTCCTCGTCGAGTCCATTCTCCAGTTCCCCCCAGCCATCTGTTGATGTCGGGGAAGTAGGGACAGGTTGCTCAGCAAAATCTGGCGCAGACCTTACACGAACAGGTGCTGTTGGAGGAGTATCTTTAACTAGAATACCCAAAAAAGAAGTTAAATAAGCACGAGTTAAATTGTATAGATTTACTCGAAATGAAGCAGAACAATTGCAGCAGCAAAAGATCGGGTAAGGAGCAGATTGCACAGATTTTCCTCAAAGGTGGATAGGGGAGATCATGCATGAGATCTTCAGTTATGCCTTCCCCTCACGGTTTCTCAGTCCTCTCATTATGTTCTTCATTTAATAATAACATAAAATTACGACTAAATCTAATGAATTTGATTTTTTTTGGGCCCATTAAGACAAGACATTTCAAAAAGAAAGTGTCAGGTTAAGATTTTTTTATGACCTTAAACCCCTCCACAAGGCCTTTGTCTTTAAACGTGACAGGTTCACTAGAGAAGAAGATAGAAATGGACACGAAAAAGGAACGACGCCTAGCACCACAATTTTAACCTCCTCTATCTCATAATAAGAGCTGCTGCACAATTTTCTACTAAATTTATAGAAATATGAGAGTGAGAGAGAGAACAAGTTCTTTAAGCACTTTCCTTCCTATGGCAATAATTTGATTATTCAAAAGGATTTCATCCTCTCAACACATTAACAAATGCAATGACGCACTTGTAATTCCTAAATTACCTACGTGTAAAAATACGCATCAAAGGTGATGACATTATTCCAGTGAAAGTATTAGCGAACTGAGTGACTGAAGTTGGTTACAAAAGCATTACCAGGGTTTAAAGTTAATCTCTTCGTTCATTCTTATTTATGAGCCTCAATTACTTTGTTCATCAGAATTAAGGAAAATAGTTAATTTAGTTTATAATGATAAATTTGTCCTAAATTTATATTTTTTCTCCAAACTACCCTCGTCATTAATACTCTGCTCTCTTCTAAATGTTTGTCAATACACTCACTGCTTAATTAGGAATATTTTAAAAACAATTAATAAATGGGACATTATGAATTGGGACTTGTAAAAGGAAACATACTTCGAATTTGAGGCTTATAAAAAGGAAAGGAGGGAGTATATCGAAGATTGGGTGATTGAACTCATGCTACACATTTTAGGCATTGGGTTAGGAAGGTTAGCAGGCAAAACTGGAGGGGGGAGGGGAAAATTTGATCACATACTAAGAGACACAAAATAGTAAATCACATTCAAAATAGCCAAGAGACTGATCATGTGTCATACCTGAGCTGGCATTAGCAGATGCTGGAGTAAGTGTAGTAGAACTCACAGAAGAAACTGGAGCATGATCAGAAGGCTTACCCTTCAGAGTCAAGGAACTCATAGCCCATCTACACAATGATGAGAGTAATTCAGAAACCATAATGCAAAGAAACAGATCAGTGGCTCACGTGCAATTAAAGAAGACTGAATCTCAGCCAGAAAATCAGGCACCCCTAATGGGATGCAGTGCTCTTTAAGACAGTTTAGACAAGACAACTACTGCTAGGTTCTTATTTTTTGCAACTGATTAAGTACCTTTCCTACAGTGTCATAACAAAAAATGGCATCATTTAACTAGTTTATATAGTATACCATCATATCAAGAGGAGTGATAGCAATACACACTCTTCATTAGTTGAAATTCATTTAAGTACCACTTTTTTGGGAATAGAACCCACCAAAAAAGGAAGGCTACATAATTAGCAAGATCCACATGAATTCACTTAATGAGTGTGTGTGTGTTCTAGCTATTGTTGTTACTACTAGTATTCTATGTGAATAGACAAGAAATAATTCATGCATTTTTAATTGACTAATATAGAACAAAAAGAAGGGAAACTTCACCACAGATAGTGTAAACTAAATTAGTTAATATCATAAAACTCAAGCTGGCACTACTTATTCTCTGTTGTTTAACATGTGAACATCCTGGCCACAATATTTGAACTGACTTACCCAAGTAAACCAGCATTTCCTGGAATTGAAGAGATTCCCATGCTAGTTCCCTCAGTAGCCTCTGCTGTATTTGTCTAAGATAAGAGCATGAAATCAGTATCACAATTCACCGTTTAAAGGTGGCAACAAATAGTCATTATTAAGACAGTTATGAAAACTTACAGATGATCTACAAAGCTCCAAATGCGGGCCTTCCATGGCCCTTTTAATTTGGTGCAACACCAAACTACTTTTTTAATATTAGGTTATTCTCGTAATTATTTGATACAGATAATGATTGTCAAACACCCCATAATTTCCTATGGCTTCAACCCTTTTGTCACACTTGCATTGATATTTTGCAAATATTTTTACTACAATGATCAGGATCATGGCCGTGCACAAGCAAAAGACTACCCTGACTGTACAGACATTAAGTATGGATGTTCAGTTGTAGGCCCATGCAAACCACCCTAGATATTGTTAGTTTATATGATGAGAAGCAGGCCTTAGGGGATAACCAATACAATATGCAGAATAGTTACGCTTTCTTCAAAAAATGAAATTTCCTTCTGATAAAAGTATAACAAATACCATTATTGAAAAGCGAAAAAGTATAACCGGACTTAGCATGTAAAGGTAAAGCAGGAACTATCAAGTATCATGTTGTACATTGCGCACCTATTTCTAGATGTAGGTAAAATCCAAAAAAATCTAAATTAAAAGAGAAAAAAATAATTACAAGGCAGATATGTATAAATAATTTAGATAGAATCTAAAAAATATATATTAAAATAGAAAAGAAAGAGTGACTTAGTGCACAAGCTCCCACTTAGTAGGATACACTGAAAGTAGATATACACAGCCTTGCCCATATAAGCAGAGAGAGGTTGTTTCCAAGATTTAAACATGTGACCTTTAGGTCATCTCCATTGCAAGAGTCATAATATGAGATTTTAATTTACTTTTTGTGAGTCTCATTGTGCCACATCACTTCTAAAACCTCCTTGCAACTTTTACTCAAATGAAAGCGTCTTTTATAAGACTCAAACTTATTAATGTTTTATGTGCTTGTTTATTTTTTCAAGACAATTTTTTTATTCTTATGACTTGGAGTTTTACTCTAATGAGAAGGTGTCATAAGACTCAGGTCTTAAATTTATGACTCTGGGTATGGCTCCTATAATGAAGACGCCCTTAGATCACAAGGAAACAATATTATCTTTGCACCTAGACTTGCTCGTTTAAAATTCTAAAGTTATTAATTCAAAATAATTTTCAATTTTGAATTTATAAGAAGTTAAGAATGACTAGTTATTCTTTAAGGGAGAATATGTTTTCAGATATCTAATGGTGAGTAGAATGGAATAAAATAAGTTGGAATGTAAAAGAATGAAACAAAATTAACATTCCATTGTTCGGATAATTTTTATGATGGAATGAAAATATGGATTGGTTCCATCCCATACCTGAGTTGGAAGAGGGGAAAAGCAGGGTATCTGATAAAACGAAATGGAACACCAATGCCATCTTATTTTAAACAATCCAATTAATGGAAGCTGGTATCATTCCATTCCATCCCATTCTTTTCCATCAATCCAGACAAAGACTTTAGGCATGCCTAAGATAGTGTGATCTCATTTAAAATATTGGAGGGGATTCACATGAAATCAGAAGCAGGGTTTTAAAAAACTAACTCTGAACTCTAATTTATTTTCTTCCCAAAGATACAATCCAATATATAGAACCTTGTTATGCATATGAGTAACAGTCAAAAAGAATTCCATGGCATACCTTTTCATAATATTGCTTCGCCATCTGCAAAAATTGATCAACAGCTTGAAATGCCTTAGATCGCACATCACTGTTTGAATCGTGACAAGAATAACATATAATCACAGCCTCGGAAAAGGTGAAAAATTCGAAGGACAAGAAAGATCTCTATTTAGAATATGAGGATTGGCAAAACATACAAATTAGCACATAGCACAAAATAAAAAAAAGAACATACAATATTCAAGAGGCTAATGTAAAAAAAATTAAAACATTAAAAAATGGAATTAAGAAGCAATTGTGCAATACAAAAAAAAATCTTTAAAAAAGGATTTAACCCACTAAAAAATATTAGTTATTGGGAAATCAATTTACTAGCAAACTTGTCCACAAATTGCAAGTGAATATAAGAAAATAAAGCATCATCGGGATATAACCTGTCAGGATCAATTGTGAGTACAACAATATTAGGAAGAATCCGAGTTGCAATTTCAGTGATGTCATAGTAGGAACTGGTGGCACATAAAGCTATAATGCCTGTAAATTAAAATTTAAAATGGTGAAAAAATACATTTCGTTGAAAAACTGAAGAAAAAGTGTAATAGGTCAATCAGTGTAACCCTAATACCTGCTCCTCTAGCAGGTGGAAAGGTATCACGTAAAGCACGGACTGTAAATGCATTAATCAACACTCTTTTTCTTGTCTGAAAAAAAAAAGCTCTGAGGAGTTATTAACCAATGAATATTTTCTAGCAACATTAAATAAAAGTAGAGCAACTATCTGAACTAGAAAAGATCATTTGATCATACCCCTTCGTTTAAGTAGTTTGCAATGTTTCCCAATAAGATGGTAGTATTTGTTCGTATAGCTGGTTCTTCATCAACCTACAGAACAAGTTGTAGATTTTATAAATTTTAGAAAAGGAAAAACCGGGAAAATTTTTCACTTTCCCAGTCAGCTTTCATTCCCCACACAGTAATAGTGAAGCAGTACCTGTAACTTTGACATATGCTTTAACAATGACCCAGAAAAGGTCCTTTGAGACAGCTGCAATTATGAGACAAATAACATTTTAACAAATAAAAAATTAGCTACTAAAGATTCATCAAATAGAAGACAAGATTTGGGATGGAAAAGACGAAAAGGAAGGGCGAAGATAAAGGATCAAAGCTTTCAAAACATGCCATTTTATTGAGGTCCTGTCCGGAACCAATTGGCAAGAGAGTTAGTTGGAGCATCAGGACACGTGGCAAAGGACCCATGAATAGTGGAAATCAGGCGCAACACTCGTGAAAGGAAGCACAACGATAAGTGGAAGGATTATGGACTGAATTGAGTATAAAAAAATGGTATCTCCTTTCCCTCTGATATGATTTTGTTTCCTATGGTTCTTAAATTCTCTCCACTCCCTTTGATCACTTGGCTATTCACTGATAATCTCTCATCTCTTCTCGTCTTTTATTATCAAGTTCTAAGACGAGCCGGGAGATTTGGAATTTGGTCCGACGTCTAATTTTCAGCTGTTGTCATTGTACTCTTTTTGTTGAAATTGAACATTACACTTGAAATTTAATAAAATCTATATATGTTTCATTGGTGCTTTCATTGACTTCTACGACTGAGAACACGAGATTGTGATGATTGAAAAATGTGGCGAACGCCCATGTTGATGACATTTGTCGCATTGGTGAAACAGATCCAAGCTTATTTAGCTTTAATTGTGCAGAACAATTCTCACCTTCACGGAAGTTCTTCGAACAATGGTTCTCCAACAGGTATTCCATGAAATGCTACTCTTCCAGTCAAGGATATTTCATTGGGATTTCCACATTTTGATGGTACCACTCTGGTGCTAGAATGAATCTTTAAGACTGAGAAATTTTTTACTTACCATAACACTCTAGATGAATCTAGGGTGGATATTGTTGGGATGCATTTTGATAAGGAGGCAATTCCGTGGTTTTAGATGCTTCATAAAATGGCTGCAGTTAATACTTGGTCAACAACTGACTTGAGTGTTAGAATCACAGTTTGGTCTTCTCCATTTGATTGCCTAATGGCAGATTTGTTTAAATTGCAACAATTAGGTTCAGAATCTGATTATTACATGAAATTTATGGCATTAGCCAATTGCTCTATTGGTCTTACCGAGGAAGCCTTGTTGAATTGATTTTTAAGTGGTTTACATGTTGAAATTAAAAGTGATGTTCTTGCTATGTCTCCTCCTACCTTGTTGAGGGCTATAGCTTTAGCTAAGTTGTTTGAAGAAAGATACCAATGCCTAAAACTATGACCAATAATTATATTCCCAGATACTCTTGTATTTCTTCAATTAATCACAACTCTAATGTGCATGTTAATCCTGCATCACAGATAAATTTACTTCCATTATTACCTACTCCCCAAGGACCTCTATTGAGAAATTCAGAAATTAAGAAAATAAGTCCTGTTGAGACCCAACTTCGATGAGAAAAAGGTTTATGTCATTTTTGTGAAGACAAATTTACCTATAATCATTCCCAAAACATGTACTTATTCAAACACATTGAAAAAGCAAGGTAGAGCTTTTCGGTAATGCTAATTCACAAGTTATGACACAACCCATGCCTCTTCTTAACAAGACAAGATATTATAGTAATATTACACAACAAACTTTAATCAAATCCTAATGATATATACATGAGCTGAAACTAATTTAAGCCATTTGCTAAACTGTGATCAGGCCAAACATACCATGCAAACACCAAAAATTGGTACTAGCAATATAACCATAATAACAAATTTCAAGTGCCTCAAATTCTAATTATACCAACAACACCTCTCATTTTTAAAGTAAACTGAAAAGACAAATTTTGCCAACATGAATATTAAAAGACATACCTTCGGAGCCAGAGTTAGCATGGACTTGAGAGTAAGTTCCCTCAGAAAAGCAGATGTATCAGCAAACCCGGTAGCAACATGAGGGTAAACCTGATCATAAATGTCAACAATAGAAGCAAAATATCCACATTGATAACATGAATCTTCAAATATTATACCACGGAAAAAAAATTAAACAATCTTATCCTGACAACATACCAGCTCATCAACAACTTGTGCTGATAATGACTCCCCATACTGATCAATATGTTGAAGAAGCCCAACTCGAATAGATCGATCATTTGATGCAAAAAGCTTAACAATGGTTGGAAGCACCTACATATTGAAATCCAATAGATGCATGAGATGAGTCCTGGTTAGAGAGAGAGTCAAGCATTAAGAAACAAGGAAGAAAAGGACATCATAAAGGTACTGAAGTTGTTATATACCTTGACACGGAACTCCTCAGCTGACAGCCCAGAACCCATTTTCAACAATGCAGTCAAAGCAGGGGCAGAAGCTGAACCATATTCAAGTGCAGAAGCTAATAAAGGAAGTAACTGTGAAAACCAAAATTGTCCAACATGATCAATTGGGATAAAATGTTGAACATATTAAAAGTTTAAAATTAGAACTGGCAAAGAGACCTTTTTCAACACAATCTGTTGAGGAAGCTGCTCTGACAAATTTGGAAGCTTGCGGAAGAAAGTGTCTTTCTCAACACTATCTTTCAAACTAAGAATTTCCATGAAATGTATCGTATCTACTAACTTGTTTTGAAAATACTCTGCACATCCATTACCAACAAACTTAAAAGTTGCAGAGATTTATATCAGGGCAGAAAACAATAACAATCAAAAGTTCAAAACAAGAAAAACAAGCATTTAAAATGTGGTATAGATTGTTGAAGTGGATTTTATTTTAGCTTGTTTTCACCTGATCATGAAGCAGAAGAATTTCCTCCTAAGTCCTAAATCTGAAAAAGCTAAGATCAATTTACATTAGAATGTACTCCCAACACAACACAACACTCTATCATATAAACCATAACCTCTGCATGCATTTACACCCCCTCTCCTTGATTAGTCCTCTGTTCAAGAAAAGTCATCAAATTTCTTTATTCTCTCGTATACAATCTATTCAGGAAGTTAGGATGCAACACATTTCAGCTTTAACTGCATTTTGATTAGCTAAGAACTTTACTTGAATGCACTAAATCAAACATGAAACCTCTTTCCAAAAATGCTAAGCAACCACCTAAAAAACCCTTTAGCTATAACCAATACCGTCTGTATTGTCTAAATGCCAATCATTAGCAATGTTTTGCATGCAGTTTTAAACTACAGTTTATGATAATTCTAGGGCAGTAAAGCCAGCCCAAATAGCAGATACCTATAACTAGCAAAATTTTAAGTAGCCTTGTAGAGGAATATACTGTATCCTATAGCATACAAGACAAACTGCAGAAGAATTCTTCAAAGTTCAAACAAAAGAAGTAAAACTACAACAATGCTAACCTAGATTCTGTAAACAATAATTATAAATATATCAAGAAGAACTCACCGTTGTTTTCTATAAGCTTTGATGTATTTAATCTACGAGAGGGCACAGAACTCAGCAGCCGCTGGTAATCTGGAAGCAGAGACTGTAACCCAAAAACAAAAGACATAGAGATAAAGAATGAATATTTAATTAGGATGAGAAATAAAAAAGTAATCAACAGAGCAAAACCTCCCTTAAACATTATATACAGTAACAACTTCAACACAAATCAACACAAAATTCCTAAGCAGGCTGACCTTCGGAATGGAGACAGTGTTGCGTAACTCCTCCGTTTTTCCCAACTTTAAACCAGAGAATAGCTCATAGATTAAACAACCTATAAAATAAGAATTTGTAGGTTTTGAGAGGTCTATTCCGTGAACCAACAATGTCTGTGCAAGTTTACATAATTTGAACCAATATTACTGATGCAAAGACAAAAGGTAACATTTTTTTCTAATATATAAAACATACCCTTAAAGAATATTTGAGACAAAAGGTTAAACAAGATACTTAAACAATAAATTCTAAAATAAATACAATTTGCTTCTTACTATGACTGGAAAGAAGGGGATTGGTAACTATCAGTAACCTTATGCGAAGGTAGATTTAAGCATAAGATATATTATTTCTAGTTCTTCCTTCTTCACTAAGAACTAAAATTGATATTATGATCCATTCTTAGCAAAACAATAAATTACAAACAGAACCAAGCCCCAACAGTAAATGGGAATGGAGTTTAACTCAAAGCACCACTATGTAAGCATGTATAAAGGACCAACTGTCCAAAAGCTTAAGCAGTTAGGTGATGGATCAAGATTGGTTTTAAATCACTACCACATCTCCTTGCAAATGAGCTCTTTGGTCAGAAGCATAAATGGTTTACAGGCTTTTAGAAGAACAAGAAGCATGGGTGGAGGATCAAATTCATTACCATTTTATCATAGAAACTTTGATACCATGTCAAGGACCAACTCTTGTAAAAGCTTAAGATGCTTGGTGAAGGTTCAATATCGGTTCTTATATCTTTAGAAAGAAAATTATTGTAGTTTCACAAATAAAAATCATTTGTTTCCTTTTATAGCCAGCTATAGATGAGAACGATTTAAAATATACGTTGTGGGCCCCATGGTACAACCATATTGATTAGGCCAGTAAGAGGACATGAAATGTCACCATCAGAAAGCAAGAGAAACTGTAATAATACCAGAATGTTAATTGGTTCCATTCCACCTAATATTTCAAATTGCCAGCATAATGCATCATAACTGAGAATAACATACCCATGCCCCAAGAATCAATGGCCCATGGAGGAGACTTCTTAATTCCAGCCCAGTCAGATTTTGCCAGTTCCATTGATTTGTATTGTGCTCCAACAAGCCATGCATATTGCTGAATGGAAAACGTGCGAGGAATATATATTAGCTTTCTTCACTGCTTGAGTCTTTTTTTAATGATAAGAGGTCTCACAAATCCTAGCAAGGCCATCCCCATCCCCACCCTACGAAAAAAACTCCTTTCACGGATCCCCACCCTAGGAAAAAAAAACTCCTTTCAAGGGAGAACACACGGCTATAGCTTGAGAACAGGTTTTGTTGTCAAACTTGGGTCTGCTAAAGTGTAAGGCCATCATGACCTTTTTTAACCCCGGACCAAGAAACCTATCCTATAGTTGACAAGAAAAGAAGGTATTACATCCAAACACTAGATTACCAGCATCTGCCCAGAGGAAGTTTCGTTATTCCCATCAAACTCTGATAGAACATCAAAAGCATGGAGTTTCCAGTCCAAAGCTTGTGTGACAACAACACTTGCCAAGCAAACATTAGCATGAACCTGCAAACGCAAAGTTTGTCAAGAAAAAAACAAAAACAGTAACCAGTGAGCCTAAAAACCATATTTACATTAACTCATGAACACTCACGAGTTTACAATCGTTATTTAAGAAGCTCACAGCCTTTGCTATTTGATGCAGGCCCCAAGCATAATATTCATCCCTACAACCCCAATACGGAGTAAAATATAACAAATGAATACTATTTACTCAATTACTAAACAACAAAATCAAAGTCAAGGCTTTTCATCCTGCATAATTTCAATTTAATGTTACACTCCAAAACATGTGCAATGAAAGTTGCCAAACAATGCTTTAGCAACTGAAGAACATCATGAAGCAGGAACTCCATTGATACCTTTGGGTACCTTCAAGACCTAGCTCCTTAATCTTGTCTGTCAGCGGCATCACAGGCTCAGTCACCATATAAATTGTAACCTTGGGAGAACCAGCATCAACACTTTCAATCTCTGTGCTGTGAAGAAAAGACAAAATATTCGGATGCCTAACCTGAAACAGTGCACCATCAAAAGGAGAAAATCATCCAAAATTTGAAACCCCGCAGCAACACAAGACAAGCAAAGCTTACAGTGCGTAGACGCTTAACACCATTACGACCCGCAGCTAAATGTCCATCCTGAGCATTGCTCCCAGACAGAGAAAATATTGACACTGGAGAACCATCATCCTGAAACCGAAACCAAAACCAAAACCAAATAAACGACAAATTAGTTAGGTTCAGTTTCAAATTGAAGCTAACATTGACATAAACATTATGCACCTATAATTAGCCTTAGGAGTTAGTCGTTTAGAAATAAGAAAAACAGGTGAAATTGAGTTACCTTGGAGGTGCCGCGAAAATGAAGCCACGAGCCCCAAGCAGAAGCGTAAGGTTCACCGATATTGTATGGAAGATCTTTGAGGCCGGTGCCAGATCCAGCCACCACCTCTTTCAAGAATTTGAACATTGCTTCGATCCACGATCACAATTCTGATCTGATCACTGATCAACCACGCTCGCTATTACGTATAATAACTATAACTCGTGATACGGTACCGTTTCAGGATCCGGAATATACAACACTCCTCCTCAACGTAATACAAAAGGAGCAGGAGAAATTCAACTCGTCGTCAAGCAACTACCATCCTCGAGGAGGGAAATGCAAATGCTCATGCCACCTTCGCTCTAACGTGTTTTTTTATTTCTTATCTTCCCATAAACATACGAGAACTTTCATTTTTTTTTAATTATTTTACTATATAAATTATTTAATCGGGTTCACTTTCTCTCTCCATAGCCCTTTTGTTCTTCTCCAAAATAAATTCTTGTAAAACAAGTAACAACCACGGTTACCATGACACGACACCATCTAATCATTTGATTGAGCATGTGTAATTTGATTTATGGAGATAAAAAATAATTTTGCTTGCACTATTTAGGGAATGCTAATGCTAATGTAATATTCCATGATTCCACGAACGAGTTTTTCTGTTCCAAATATTTGGTTTTTTATTTACAAGCCACACAATTTGAGTTACCTCTTTTGTGAAAACAACGTTGATAAATGCCTCTATTGTTATTTATTTGTGTTCCTGAAAGAAGTTTAATTTAAATCATATGACATAACCACCATTCCGAATACCACATACTAATAATAGAGCAAGGTTGGTGCAGTTTGGAGTGATCTGCAATTTATATTTTATATACGTGTTTTAAAAAACGGGAAGGGTTCCGTGCAAACGTATACTTGTAAATCTGCAATTTCATTACCAAAAGATCAAATTTTAACAATGAGATTGGGTTGCACATTACCCAAAAGTAAACCAAAAACTTGAAGATGCTGGGTCCATTATTATATATCCAGAGCTTAGTTGTAAAGAGAATCAAGACCCCAGAGCATCAGTGGTCTAGAAATTGAAAAACGAGTATTTTACTGATCAAATTTTCACGGTAAGCATTCATGTTATATATTCATCTGAATGTCAAAGAAACCGTGCAGTACTCCTGTACCAAATGAGATCGGTGAGATAGTGTTTTTTAAACATTTCAGAACTAGTTTCATGGCACTTCCTTGTTCACTAGGAAAGAGAACGGGAGCTTTATATCACTAGTTTTCGGGAGTTATGTGAACGAAGAGGTAACACACTACGTGCTTGATGCAGCACCTGCAAAGTTGATATCCAACAGATATGTCAGTGACCTTTTGATGAACGGCAACGAATTATTATCGGGTCAATCACAACTTGAGTAACGTCTCTCCCTCCTACTGCAGAGAGAGGATACTTTGAAGATTAAATTCATCCCCTAACAGTATATTATTTAACCCAGAACCACTAGTAAATAAAACAAATGAATCTTTATGGAAGGGTGTAGAGTTATATCCTCGGATCAGAAGAAGCATGTGCATCAGTACTTAACAAAATGTTAAAAAAATAATTAAGTGCAACGTGATACATAAGGTCATACTCGTATCAGGGGGAAATCCACATAAAAAGGTTTGTATTAAACATTCTTCAAGGGCTGCTTGTTTTCTGTTTGGCCTTCTCAATGAGGGGCTTCAGCTGCTTCTTCTCAGCAAGAATCTTTAGAAAGTTAAACAAAAAGGGAATGTAGTTGTGTTTCCTACGAATATTTTCTGTTTTCCATTTTTTGAATTTTTCTTCCTCCATCAAGATCTTCTCAGTAGCAGCTTCAATCCCAGCATTGACTTCAGAGAGGGAATTGTTCAGAGCCTCAAAATTGCTGTTGTCCACCAGTCTGTCCGACTTTGATGCTGCCAGCTGCTGCAAAATGCGCTCCCTCCTTTTTTGAAGCTCCTTCAGCTCAGCAGTGTACATTTCTTTCCTGTTCTTGATGACTGCCAGGAGATTAAATCTTATCTCATTTTGGGAATACCTTTCAATGCGTTCCTGTATCATAGGCTGCACCATCTTCAGCCACTCCATATCACCTTGCCCACCAGAGCACTGACCAAGGCTGATAGGACCCTCCTTCAATCCATCAAGCTCATATAATACCCCATCAACAGGTAGATAGCTTATGAAATGGTAAACATCATCATCTTTACTGGCAACCTTTTGCTCTTCAGGAACAAAAGGTTCTGGCCTAGCAAAGCTATTGTGGGCTGTTCGTATGGCTTCACTGTTATTGATGGCCAAACCTTTTAGTTCAGGAGGAAAGTTCTTGGTAAATTCTTTCAATTTTGTCAGCTCTGGACCAATGTCAATATCTGGTGAATTCATAAGAATGGACAAGATCGCTTGGGTTGCACAAGCATTATTTATTACCTACAAATGAACCACTAGATCAGTATAATCACGCAGACAACAATTATGATTTTTTATTTTAATCATTAAAAAGGTAACAAATAACCTGGCTAGCAAAAAACAAGTTAGGATTGGGATCTTTGATTACAACTCGATCATCCTTTTCCCCTGGACGCCATTTGAAAAGAAAAATCAACCCATAAACAGGCCTGAAATCGAGGACAAAATCCCCAAAGAAAAATAGAAGGCAAACATTCACAAATTAGTTATCACAACATATGGAAGTTCAAAACTAGCTGAAAATAGCACACCAACCTTAGGCTGTTGAGAGAATCAATGTCCAAAGAATACAGTTCCTCAACCTGCCAAGACATATCTATGATTGAGGATAGCATGCACAGAAAAAATTCTAACTAGAACCAAAAGGAAAAAAATGATTTTGCTAAGCCCTGGAATTTACCAGATTTATTTAGGCTCACAAAATTTAACAAATTTCATGGTCTTAGAATTGAAAAATTCAATTTGATAATTTTCTAGTAGTTTCCAGTCTGATATTAACAGTCTCATAATAATTACAAAAGCCATGCCCTGAATTGGCAAGAAATGGCAATCAACAATGTGCTTTTAACTCATGCCCAGGAATATAAATCTTTTTTGACAAGGTACAAGCTTTTCCTAAGGACATACAGAGGTACAAAGACGGTCCATTTCCCCTTCCACAGCATAATTTTTCATTTTTCCTATAGGTCATACTTTCTTGATCAAAAAGAAACCCCCAGCCCATAGAACTTTTATGAGAAATATCTAATTTCAGATAAAGGTATTTCACCTTCTCAAAAGCCCTTTAATTTTACAAAGGTTGTCTTCTTTAACTCCATCACTTTTTAATACTATTAAGTTGACCTGCACCCTTTCTCAGTACTTATGCTAATATACCATGAGCAAACCTTTTTAAGATTTCTCTTTGATCAGAGAGTATCATTTTACTTTGGAGGGGTTTGGAGGCACTTCAGATGGTTCATTATTTCATTACAAAGGATTTTGAGAAAACAAGGAGGCTAACATTTTCAAGACAGTACGTGCAGTCTACATAGTTTTTTGTGGGTTTGGTTGAATCAAATGTTTGCATCTTTATGAAAGTCTTTTTACTGCTAAATTATTACAGGACAGGTAGTGCTCATCTATATGTTGTGTTCATAGGTTCATGATTGCTTCAAAGGGATTAGCTACCATATGCAAAGAGACTTGGCAACTATTTCCCTCTATGCATTCTTTATTTTGTTCATCTTCCTTCTATTTTGTTTGGAGGGTATTTTTAGTTTCCCCTGGGTGTATTCTACCTATCTTCTCTTTAACTATTTACGTTATTATAGATGCTAGCACACAACAGACTGCAAACCCTAAATAGCGACACTAACAAAATAGAAAAAGATAATTGTCAATTAAATGTCTCTGTAATGTTGATACAAGATGTCAACCAAACATGTCCATGGGAATGATATTCCTAAGCATAATATTCCCAGAATGCAACATTATACCTTGAAATATACGTCCCCCAATTTGTCTTTCAGCCTGTATTTAGGAGTTAGGATTTAGAGGAATAAGCAGGGGAGGACAATTTACTAATTCCAACTTAACAGTTACGCAATATTTATAAAAATAAAAAAATTAATCTATTATTTTATTTCTTAAAAAATAATTAAAATTGAGAATATTTATTAATTTATCAAAAATAAACCAGTTGATGTCCCCTCCCTTACCCTTAAAAACTCAATTCCCAACCACACCCTTGGGGAAGCAAAACCTCCTAAATAAGAAAAAAAAATCAACATCCCACACGAAGAAAGACAATGGAAAAATAAATAAGTCCTACAAAAATACCTGTACACCTTTCACTTGCATTTGCTGAATGAGTTCTGTAAACACGCCTGGGGAGACAAAAAAAAAAGCAAAATCAAACTCTAAAACAGTGTACCAATCAACTATATCAAAAAAATACTGCATGAACCCTCAACCCTAGTCAAAAGTCATGAAGTTTGCATACCGGGATCGGACTCAATGGTGCACCAAGACATGATTCTTAATTGTTAGAAACAACCTGCGAGACCAAGAACTCAAGTTCAGGTGTACTATTCTTGAATAAAATAAGATTAATTTTAGTTTCGCTTGTCGCCACAGGGATAAACAAATCCCACTCCTAATCTTCTTTTCTTTCCGTGAACCACAGATATTCCACAAATATATACACGAAATGGCCCTACAAATGAATCCTCTGAGCAATAAAACAACATAAAAGAGAGAAAGGGTACCTGGATTACTTACTCTCTCTCCCTTTGCTGCCCCGCTGAGTTAAGGTTTTGCTTGAGACACTGTAATCTCAGTTCTCCCTTTTCTTCCATTCTCCACATTGCCAAGGGTTTATACAACACCCAAGTCATCACATTATTCAATTACACTTTTTTAAATTTAAGAAAATAATCATAAATTAATATTTTTAATATCAAAATTATAATACAGGTGAAATAAATGTTTTAGTTGACTTTAAATTTACACTCAGACATTTAAATAGAAGTATATTGAAATAAAAAAAAATTGATAAGATTTTTAAAAAAAATCTTGACATTTATATGATTTTATAATTTTATAATAGAATTATAAGAAGTGTGTTGCTGTTAAAAATATAAAAAATTCAAAAAAAATATTTTTTAAGATTTTTTATGTAATCTTAGAGTAGAATATAAAAATACATCTATTGTATTTGAATTTTACAACTATTGATTTTTTCATGTGTCATATTTTTTTAAGTGTGCTAATACATTAATACCATTATTTTGGTGTACCATGTTCCAACACCTATCTTTTAAACCAAAATGCTCTTTTAAATTAAATTTAACTTTTTAAATTAAATGTAAATTAGTACTCTAATTGTGATTGTGTTGAATGGATGGATTTCATATTTGTAGTATAGGAAACATTTTTGTTTTTTAGATTATATAAACTTTTGGTATCTTAAAATTAAATTTTCATCTGTAAAATTGATCTATATGATATTCCTATAAAATTTAAGTTTTTTACATCTAAATATATCACAAGAATAGATTTTTTTTTCTCTTCAAATTATAATTTGATATTCTAAAGAGACATTTGTTTCAATTTATAGTTTTATATTCTTCAAAACATAATTCATGAAAATATTATGATAGAAAATTTATTCCTAGTTTAAAAATATATTTGGTTAACTTTTCATATTTTGAAAATCATTTTTAAATTATAAATTAATTAAAACAAAACAAATAAAAGATGTAATAGAGAAAAAACTTCTTATTCTCAGCATCTAAGTGCTTATGTGTCAACTTTTTCTTATAATAAAAAATAATTATCAAAATAAAAAATATTAAAATTTATATTAAAATCATAAAATTAATTATAAAAATAACTTTTTTATTAATTTTTATAACATCATAATTACAAATAAAAACAGTTATAATTTTTAATCACTTAACTATTATTCATTGTGAGTATTTTTTTTTTATGCATGGTAGAATTAATAAATTGATTGTTTATACAAATAAAAACAACTTCAACAAATTTGTATAAAATAATCACAAAAAGGAATTCACCTTACAGATAAAAATATAATGTATAAGAACCGATTTTTAAACTTTTAATAAACATAAAAATAAAATATCTCTACTCTCATATAATCAGGAATTTTAATCCAACAATATTCGGTGAACAAAAAGAAAAAAGAAAATTTTGTTGTTTTCTTCACTAGGCAATTCAGCTACAGAAATTATATTTGTCATTCCGAAACAGTTAAAATTAAGCCCATCACTATCTTAGACTAATTCTCCCATGTGACCAAACTCTTATGGTAACTATCAATGAATTTTAGGCTCACATATCTTTTTAATATATTATTTGAGATTATAAAGATTGAAGATTGGAGTTGGTGGTTTTAGTTATAGAGAGTTTCAGAATATATGGGTAAAATTAAATTTTTTTATTGCTCAGAGCATAAATTTGTTTAGATTTAGAATTTAGAATTATTTATTATAAAATGTATTTTAAAATATTTTAAGGAATTTAAATAATTTTAGCAAGTTGAACTATTTTTTTTGATCAATTGTATTGGTCATAGCTTTATCATAAATTTAAGTTTAAATAATTTAACTAATTTATTTAAAAATTTAATCCGTTGTTGAAATTCTAAAATTGTTGTTTTGAAAAATTACTTTTAATGTTTCAAATAATTTATTCAAAAAATTAGTTAATTAAAATTTTAAAACTCAAAATATCCTAAAATCAATGTTGATTAGCATAATTAGTTAAATCACAAATTCAGTCAAAATTACTCAAAATTCATCTTTAAGTGATTTCAGTGAGTTAAAATGTAGGTTTAGTTGTTTATATTATAAAAAACAAGTTTTGTTTAAATAGTAGGTAGATTAACCTAATCTATGAATTTAAGAGCTATAATACTTATTCTGAAAGTGTTTTCAAGATCTTTTCTTTTAAGAATTGCAGGATTTAAGCTTGACCTATCATACTCATTAAGGTGCATCATCTTGGATATACTATATTTTTTTAGTTGCTTACTAATTGTAAATTCAGGTGGTAT
This sequence comes from Lablab purpureus, assembly GCA_030347555.1. Classification (NCBI taxonomy): domain Eukaryota; kingdom Viridiplantae; phylum Streptophyta; class Magnoliopsida; order Fabales; family Fabaceae; genus Lablab; species Lablab purpureus. The sequence goes on from CM059260.1 coordinate 30,114,128, forward strand.
TGTCCATTTTCTATTTTGTATTCTGTTGTTGAGTTTGTATTTTTGTGCAGGATAATTGAGATTTACTTGTGGAAGGGTTTCACAAGTAGTAATTGATTTTGTAGGATTCAAGATCAAGTGTTTGTGTAATCTTTTTTATTTTTATAATAAGTTTTTTGTAAAAGCATAAAGATTAATGGATTGACTTGATTAGGGTAATCAAACAATTGGATGTAGCCTTCTTTCAAAGGTGAACCAATATAAACCTTTGGTATTTGTCTTTTTAATTTTTATCCTTTAATTCTTGCATTGTGATATTCTACGTAGTATAAAGAAATTCATTTCAACACTGTAAAACCTATTCAAAAGGAAAATCTTTCATAGTTCAATTCACCTCTCTTAAACTCAAACAATATTTCTAATAGTTATTTTGATATGTTTGATAATAACATTTGTTTTATCTTTTTAAATGATGGGCTAATATGCATTTTTAGATGACTTAATATTTATAAAGTGGTGTCTCAAAAATATTTATTTATGATTTTTTTTAATTTTTATATAACACAAACTTTTAATATTGTCCAATAGCATTTATACCTTTGATGTATTTCAACTTGGTGTATAACTCTTAGTACAAATTAATAAGAATACATAAGAGAGATAAGACTATTTGTATAGATATTTGTACACCATAATATAAATTAAAAAAGATTAAATTCTCTATACAACATGGTGTATAAGATGTACTAAGACCAAAAGTGTTTAAATTCTTTCTATAGTCAATGTATAACGCTTGGTACAATAAAAAATGTTTAAACTCTTAACACAATATGTGAGAGATAGATTCATAGATAATTGCCTTGGTTTAACTATAAGGTTATTATTGTGTTGCATGATTGTAGAATACATGCTTATATAAAAGATTACATCAAATATTCAACCTAAATATATAGCTAAGTTATCATAATTGTGAAATGTAATATCCTATTATTTAATCTATTAATTAAATAAATATTTATTTTGATCCTCTTGAATTATTGAGTTAGTTATATATACTTTAAACAAATAAACATTAAATAAATAAATTAAGTTTTTTGATAATCAATTAATTTACACTTATTTAATAAATCATTCTATGATTTAATCAATTATGAATGTGATTTAATCTATTAAATTAAATAATATATGTTTTCACATACATATTTAATCTATTAATATTATATAATTTATTATGTGCAACAATTCGAGTTTATTTATTTTTTAAATAATCAATTAAATCTTATCATTAGTTATTTTTTTTATTAACGAGGATGAGTTGCAAAGAAGTTGTCAATCAAGGATAGTTATATATTATCTTAGGATGAATTAGAAAGTTTACTATGTGAAATGATTAATCAAGCAGAAAAAAAAAATAATTACACATGCTTAAGTGATTATCACATCATTTTTCCTTTTCTCATTCTTGTTAAATTGTTTGACTTGGTAGATAAGGTAAAAAAGCACTTATACCCTAATGCTGTTACAAGATCTAAGATTAAACCACTCAAAATATTAAACCCTTTTCTTTAAATACTTTGATATTAGACTTACACATGTTATATACGATTTTCCATGAAATACATATAAATTATTTCTTTATTTGTAATTAGTATGATAAATGAACTCTAGTAACTCTAGTATGATTTAATTGAATAAAGAAAAGACTAAATAATAAAATAAAAAATAAATAAAATTGTAACTTTATCTCGTGGATGCATCTAAATTCTTCCACAAATACATTGAAAAGTAAATTGGACGTTGAAGTAGACTCGCGAACCACTAATGTACGATTATTATACCCGTAATTTTACGATTTAAATTTTGTAGTATTTATAAAATAAATAACTCGTAATTTTTATTTTTAAATTATTTTATATCTCTCTAAAATTTGAAAACACTGTTATTGTGTCTATAAATTTGGATTTAGCTTTTATTTTTATTTTTTTATTTTTTTAGACTTAATAACTTATTTGATATTACTGTTTTTTTTTTCATTTTTATGTCACAGTTATTAAAGTTTTCCATCTAGTTTCACTTTTTTTAAAAATGGTGCATATTTTTCCTAATTCTTAGGTTAAACTGATAACATGACCTTTAAACACTTCTTGGCATTGTTATTACTATAAACTCTTTGTTTTTTTCTTCTTCTTAGAGAGACCAAAACAAACTCCAACAACAAACAACAATGGTTCTTCCATTTTTAGCCACACCCTTCTGTTGTACCAAAAAAACATGTCTCTAAACAAAACAAACATGAACACCAAATAATTCCAAACAAATAGAGGCAAAAGGTTTTTTTTACCAAAGTAATAAATTTTATTAAAATATTATGTCAATGAGTAATTTTAAAAAAATCATAATATTGAGTAAAACTTGTCTTGGAATACAATTTTACAACGAAAAATTTACCTCCAAATATTATTTTCACTTCATCATAGTTTCCATATTAGTTTAAATTATATTTTTAATTTTTTTCATGAAATCGTGGTTAAACACACAATTTCAACTTTTATTTTATTTTTTAAAAAGGTATATCAAAACACATTTTTTAACAGAAAAATAGTAAGTTAATTCACGATTTTTACTTTTTTCTTAAATTAAATTGTATGCAGATTAATTTTTTTTTTCTATTTCTCGTTTTGTTATTTTTCAAAATTATTTTGTAACAAAAAGAATTAAAATAATAGTGTGATTCAATAATTTAAATAATAATAGTAACTGAATGTAATTTGAGAAATATAAAAATAATTATTAAAAAAAATGTGCAAATAAAGTTGATTCATGGATTATTCTGAATAAGCCGTAAACAGAGATTATGTTGAATTAAAAAATATTGTATTTTAAATTAAATTGATCTAGTTTGCCCAAACCAACCTAGTACTATGGTCTAAATAGTGTTTGCTTTATAAATATTAATTATATTTTAAAACAAATTAAAATTAATATTATTTAACCAGAATACGCAAACGTATATGTAAATGTTAAAATTAATTTTAAAAGTGCATACTTTTTATTTTTTAAATTTAAAAAATCTTTTAATTTTAAAAAGAGACAAAATCATATACTAACTTTATATATTTTTTATATTAACATATAAATCTCAAATAAAACTACAACCATATAAAATAATAAAGTAAAAATAACAAATAAAGACTACGATAAATTTATTAAATATAAACTAATTTAAAAATAAAAAATAATTAATTTATTATAGTAATTAAATCAAAAATTATTTTATAAACTAAAAATTATTAATATTTAAAATAATTTTTATTATAATAAAAATTATATTTTTATAATTATTAATCTTAAAAAATTATAAACTTAATTTTTATATAATAATAACTAAATTAATTTTTAAATTAAAATTAAAATTTATTTTTATTATTAATTTTTACTCATTTATTAAATTAAATTCTATATTAAACTTTATATTAATCTTTAATTTAATTAATAATTAATTTGATTAGTAAAAATATTTTTTTAAAATTATAAAAAATAATATTTTATTAATTTTAATAACTTTCAAATTTAAATTAGTTTGAATAATACAAAACAACATTAAATTATACCAACTCATTTAAATATACAATTTAATAGTGTATTGTAACCTATATCCTCTCTTTCAAGATATACAATATAAATAACTCCCTTTTACATAATATTAATTATATTAAATTACAGATCATACATGCTCATACGATTATTCACTCAATACAATAAAATTCATGCTAAAAAATAAATTGATTCATATCTAGAACATCACGAAATTAATGCTTAAGCCAAAAATATAAATAAATAAAAAATGTAAATAAAAGCATAATTCTATTACAACCAATTATATATTTAGTTAATTCAAATTAAATGAATAATAAAAATGATGATGATAATAATTTAATTCCTATTATAAAATTTCACTGTTTAACTCTCGTTATATATAGATCACCAACATATTCAGCTTTCCCCTCTAGACATAATATTTTATTTATTGTATGTAGTTATTAAGAAAATCCTTCAGTATTAAGCAAAAATATTAGTTCAATAAATTAACAATTTGCCTATTGATGATTATGTTAGAAAAACTGATTTTCTTTTTGGATGGGTTTGGACATCTCTTGTCCTTAAACCATGAACCTTTTATTTGGTAATTAATAAAGTTACCTTTGTCCCTAAAGAAAATAATAAATAGAATACAAACTTTCAATTAGTAAGGAGTTTTTAAAGTGATATGTGTAATAAATAATTAATACTAATAATAGTAGTAATAATAATAATAATAATTAAAAAACACATATTTTGACAGCTGTAATGAAAAACATTTTTCTTAGTCTGTATTTAATTAATGGGTTAAATATGTTTTTAATCCTCAATTATTTGTTAAAATTGTGTTTCGTATTTGAGGTAAATTTTAGACCTATTTCGTTCTTATACTTTATAAACAAGTGTAAATGATTTTTAATGATAATTTTAACGAGAGAAAAATGAGAGGAAATAGAAAGAAAAATAGAAAATAATAAAAAAAGAAAATAAAAAGATAAAAAGAATTTTTGACACATCATCAAGAATCATTTACACGAGTTTATAAAGTATAAAGATGAAATAAATCTAAACTTTATCTCAGGAACGAAATACAATTTTAACAAATAATTTAAAGATTAAAAACATATTTAACCCTTAATTAATTTACTAAAAAAAAGCAAATTTCTATTTGCTTAATATGGAATAGTTATGTGGATGAAAGAAGGCCTAGAGAATTAATTAATAAATATTTTTGTCGTCTTTTATGAAAATAATACTGAAAATGCTATTTATACTTGATGCATATAAAAAGACAAATAAATAAGAGTTTAATCAAGATATTTTATAATCTGTCTTGGTAAAAAAACCGAGGCAAAGAAATATGAATGTCTCTAATTTTTAATCTGTGTTTCTGTTGGCTGTAGTTTAAGAAGTGGTGGAGTGTAACCTTTTTTTTCAACCTTTTTCCTCCCAAATCCTTCCTTTAATTACTAAAATAAATTAAGAGTTAATAAGTTATTTTATTGTGCTTTAATATTTGAAATTTTGTAGATTTTTTTGGTAGACAACTGGTCTAATCCTGCAAAAGAACCTATGTAGTAACAAGATTATTAGAAAAAATTAATGAAGATCACTTTTTTTTAATCATTAATAAGGGAAGATTATATTACTATGTGTGAATTGAGGAAGTCATTAAAAAATTTAATCAATACGTTAAAGAAATGTGTAATATCATTATTATGATTTGTTGCATCCTCCTGCTTAGTGTATTGAACCAACACTTTAAAATAGTTGAAATTATCGAATTTTTAAAAAATTGAAATTTAATCTAAAAATCAACATAAATTGATGATACTTTTAGATAAGTAAAAGAGTTTTTTTTTTCTAGTAGATGAAATAATATATGTATATATATAATATCAAAAAAGAAAAATATAAATATAATAACACTCATTAAAGAAAAAGAAAGATAAGAATAACAAAGTTGATCTTTAGTTTATCAAAAACGGATAAGAACAAACCGATCTGCATAAGATTTATGGTTGGTCGATTTAGTCTGTTTCTCATAACTTTGAGTTTACTGATCATCAACTTGTATAAATTTTAAAAAATTAAAACAATCAACAACTTTTTTGTATTTTTTAATTACAAATTTAAATATATTAAAAAATAAATATTTATTACTAATATAATAATTATAACAAAAATTTAAATATTAATAACTTACTATTTACTATAAATAAATTTTAAAATTTATTATAGAAAAGAACAATGAAATATAGATTTTTATATAACATGAATAAAAATATTTACTCATGTGAACATATAAATAATAGTATATATAATAAAAAAGAAAAAAAAAATCAGGAATGGTGGGTGAAGAAGTCACCTATGTAGGTGGCAAATCTTTTTCCAGGGAAGTGTAAGTCAACCCACATTGTGAGTGCCATATTGTTATCCTTTTTGGGAGTGAGAGAATTCAAAGTGTGTAGTCTATATTTTGATAAATGAGTAAATAGAAGGAAGTTAAGAAAATCCAATTACTGAGAAAACACTGATATGACCAATATGGTTCTCTCTATTATTACCTTTTCAATGCCTTCAAATAGCTTGAAATAGAAGCACATGATATTGTGCCACAACCTACCAATTGGAAAACTTTTATATAGCAGAACAGTAATATTATCACTTCAATCTATTCTATTAAATTAATAGTATTATTTCCTCTTAGTCTCCAGGTATTACAATTATAAAAAAAATTGCATTCAGATTCAGTGGTATGGAACCGAACAAGAAGCACAAGACAAAAAGAAAGTGTGTATAGTGTGTAAACCACCTTAATTTTTCTTAATAAAGAAGAAAGAAAGAAAAAAAATAAGAAGTTAGATGAATTTGATGTTGTAACAATAGATATTTGTTAGTTTGTTTGTTTGTGGCATGGGTTGTTCCGTTCCCGCTCCTTACGTCAACTAACTATATCCAATCTAAACTCAAAATTAAGGGAAAGAAACTTATCGATTTTATTCAAATTTTGTAAACCTTACGAATTCAGAATTGTGATTACGATTACGACCACGATCACCATCTTCTCCACTAATTTTCCTTTTCTATCTTCTGTCTAATCAACACTTTTCCATGACCTCTGCTTTTGATTTTCATCACAGCACAACACCCTTCTCTGCTTTTGAAAACCAAATATGAAGTCACCTTCTCGAGTACCAATTCTTTCTTTTCTTCTATTATCATCATCATCGTACTTTTGCTTCAATTCATGTTCCCCTTTTCTTTTTCTAAAACTAATGAGGCCAACCAATAACCATGTAGTTTTCTTCTGTTTTATTTGCTTTGATCCTTTCCTCGTTTTTTTTTTTTTTGCATGGCCTATGGCTGGCTATAAGGGCTATGCCTGCTTTCTCTTACATAAGGAATCAGTGTTGAAAAAATAAACACGATTTATAGAACTTGTGAAAAAGGGTACCATAAAGATCTTCAATTTTATGAAAACATTTTGTGTTGCTTTTATCTTACCTTGTCTTATGTTGGACCAGGCTTTTTCTGGGGGTGATTCAAAGAGTAAAAGATCATGTCTTTATGTCATCTTCCCAGCAGTTTGTTTAATTTTTGCTGTTTTATTCTTCATGGGTTCGATCTTCTCATCACAGGTATACATGAATCATCCTTGTCTCTTATCGACTTTGACTTTGATTAAGTAGGATTCATCACGTTCTTCCAAATTCCATGCAGCCGAAACTATCAAGCTGGAAGATGGACGTTGAAGAAAATACAGCAGTTGAAGAAAATACAACAGTTGATAAATGCAAGGTTTGATTTCTCCCTAGGCATTTTTTTTTCTTGATCATGTGCAATTTTTTCAGGTACTGAAATTTGGGTGCTTATATTTGTTTATATTGTTTAGTAGAACCAGTGCAGGCCTAAGGGAAGTGAAGCATTACCTGAAGGCATAGTCTCCACCACTTCCAGTTTCGATTTGCGACCTCTCTGGGATCCTCCCATGCCCAGAAAGAGAGGTCATCACGCTGTAGAAGCTACTCAAGTGAGTTTCTGTATATCTCTTTCTTGTAGTTTACTGATGCAGAATTGTGGCCTCACACTCTTTTGACATAGAGAACATATCATCACCACCAACACCGTGTCCAATGGTTACTTTCTTTTGGGTTTCCTGGCTTTTTGGTTCTGCAACTTTATTTGAATTTTTATCAATCTGTAATTTTGGACAACCACGTGCAATTTTTTTTGTCATCAACTGATTTGAATAGATGAAAATTAAGAATATATTTTACCAAAAATATTATCCATGGTTGTCTTGTGACGTGACAAGTTATTGGACTGCCAATTATGTATCAATTAACATTTTACTTAAGTTAAAGACTAAATGCCAAAATCTGAAATAGTTTGGAGCCAAAAAAGATAAAGGTACTAAACCCTTTTTCTTTACTTCTGGTATGGTAAGGTTAATATAAATGGATCAAGCAATTTGTTTGCGATGGCAGTTGGGATAAAGCAGAAAGAACTTGTGGACAAAATGGTTAAAAAGGTACTTTAATGAGTTTTGTTCATATTGTTCATCACAAATACTTTTGTCGTTTATGGGTCTGTGACCCTCTTTCTACTCTACATTGCAGTTTCTAGAAAGTAATTTCACTGTGATGCTCTTCCACTATGATGGTATTGTTGATGGATGGAATGATCTTGAGTGGAATAGTGGAGTCATTCATGTGTCGGTAAACGGTCAAGGGAAATGGTAGGTTTCTAGGTGATTTCACATTCCATCCTATCCATTTTTTTCAATAATCCTGGACATGTTTTCATTGACTAGGTGGTTTGCAAAACGTTTCTTACACCCTGACATAGTTGCAGAATATGATTACATTTTTCTTTGGGACGAGGACCTAGGAGTGGAACATTTCCATCCAGATAGGTATGTAGAATTCCGTTTTAACATTTGTTAATTGCAATTTATAGTTTGATGATCTTGGACTTTCATCCAAATATAACTATTCTGTCTCATGATTTTTACAATATTTCTTAAACTATTTTTCAGGTATGTTTCTATTATCAAACATGAAGGGCTGGAGATATCACAACCAGCACTTGATCCTAAGAAATCAGAAGTTCATCATCAGATTACTGCACGCGGGAGGAGGTCAACAGTGCACAGGTTCACTTCAACACCCTTTTCATGTTCTCAAGTTTAGTTCTCATTATAGCAGTCTCCACTCTCCAACAAGTACTTTAGAATTAGGCCCTGCTATTATGTGTCTAAGAAATCCCCTGAAGGTTGACTTAACTATATACAATCGAATCATTGATACACTTTCTATGAAGTCCATCTCATCTCCCCTGTTTCTGGTATCAACCAAGATTTGCTTATGACTTTTTGCGGTTAAGGTAGTTACCAAATACTAACCATAGAATACGCCTCATGTGAGAAGGGGACAAACCCCCTCAATCCGTGGACATGAACATTTGATGAAAAAACAGAGGGAAGACAAGCCTATCTTGTGTTTTCCTTGTAATGATGTTGTTGTTACTAGAGAACAGTGCTTTGAAGAAAATGCTTATTTATTGGATGTTTTTGGTCGTTGTGTTTGCAGAAGGACATATAGAGCTGGTAATGATGGTAAAGGGTGTGATAAAAGCAGTACATCTCCACCTTGTACAGGGTAAGATTTTTTTGTTGTAACAGCAAATTTAATGTGGATTTCCCTTTATTTACACGTTTGAAGATATAAAAGGTGAACTAATTCGCTTCAGGTGGATAGAAATGATGGCTCCTGTTTTCTCAAGAGCTGCATGGCGTTGTGTTTGGTATATGATTCAGGTGCTCCACTCTGTACTATTAATGTTGCTGTGGAGCATTAGCATAAGCACTGCTCTATACTGGTTGCATATTTATTCACAATCTGTGGTTTATTTCACAGAATGATTTGATCCATGCATGGGGCCTAGACATGCAGCTTGGCTACTGTGCTCAGGCAAGTTAAGCTATGTTTTGGTTAAATTTGATTTCCTTTTTCAATATACAATACCATAGATATTCTTGATACTATTCTCAAATAAAAATAAACTTTTTATTCGGGTAACCATTGTTTTCATGGTTGCAACCAGAATCAATGGCGATTAGCTAGATGAAACACAAATTTTAATTAGAGATTTACCCTAACAAGCTGTAATTAAATTTTGTCCTCTTGTCATTCCCCTTTTATTTTTGCTTTCTAGTTCAATCTGACCTTATTTCTGATGGGTATAGGGTGATCGAACAGAAAACGTTGGTGTTGTGGATGCTGAATACATTATCCACCACAATCGTCCCACCCTTGGAGGAGTAGACAATACCGTGGTCAGAAAAATGGCATTTTTATTAGAGTTCAATTATGAAGCAATACTCGTTTTAATTTTTTAAAAGACTATCATTTCTTAGCTCACTTCTTACCTTGCACGTGTATCTCGCATTCTATCTTCCGACAAACTGAAGCTTATCTGTGTTTTGCAGCTTAAACCTCAGGAAAAGGATCATAGAGTAGATGTAAGTCACCATTTTGTCATGCTTTGTCAATTGAAGTATTTGTTTGAATGTACCTCACGTAAAAGCACTTTTCATTTTGCTATCCAATTTAGATTCATAGACTGGTGGTACCAGTCAGATTCTTTGCAAAACTTGTCCCTCTGGATGGTCTATTACTTGGGTTGTGTTTGTTTGATAGAATAGAAAAACATTTTTTTGGGGTCCCCTCATATGTTTGATGCAATGACCAACAAAATAGGCACTACTTACCTTTCAAGTTTCATAATATATAGCCATTTGTTACCTTAAATGACAAGGACTAATACTTTTCCCTTTGGCTCTACATATTTGAGATTCTTGCATGAGGAAATTTTATGCCAAACAATTAGTATATCTGAGTGATACATATTTTTTTCTGTCGTTACTGACACTGACATTATTTTGGGGGTGTGCAGGTGAGGAGACTTTCTTACCGGGAATTAGATATTTTTAGAAAACGTTGGGAAAAGGCAGTTGAGGAGGATGAATGTTGGGTGGATCCATTTCCACAATCAGTGTAAGAATTGGATTGGCAAACAAGTTGTGTAATTTTTGTACAGAAAAAACATTTTATTTACGTGAAGAGAAGTGCTACTGGTGGCTTCAGCAAGTGTTGATCATGAGTAAGACGTACATATAAAGCTTACAGGATCATGTCATGATCACTGGAATATTTTTTTTTTCTTAAATAAGCTGGGTGCCTTTAGTGGAAAATTTTCCATCTTTTATAGGATCAGCTTTGAAGGGAAATAAAATAATGATGAGAGGGTAGATAGAAACTCGTAAGTTAGACTCTTCACCTTGTTTCTTCTAAACATCTTACTGTCATTTTTTCTTTTAATTTTGATTCGATAAAAGCAATTGATGTCAACTTGTCAAGTTCATTTGAAGAGAGTTGATAATGATTGATTTTATTACCATATATGATCGTTCGTTTTATCTTGTGATCATCACTTTATTCAAAATTTTCCTTCATAGAACGTCTTACCACAGTAACAAATTAGTAGTGGTCAGGCTAGTGAACTATTATTCCTCCTCAACGACCAAAACTTTTGCTGTTTTCTATGTTTTCAGTAGTATAAAATAATTTCTGCACTAAAATAGCAACATCAATATAGTCGAGACAAATCTGAACGGGTGTTCTTATGTTAAAGAAATAAAAGCAAAGAAAATTAATGAAATTGAAAATACTTATTATATTAAGAATATAAAAATATTTATTAATTATTTTAAAGAAAATTAGAAGCATTTAAAACAATGCACGCACTGGCATCTTCAAGAGAACTTGTTCGCAAGACACTTGGGAAAATATTAAAGATACTTAAATGGTACTATATGCTGCAGAGAGTGAAACCCAATTTGATTAGAACAGCCACAAGCAATTCCAGTTGGATCCTTAAATTATCCTTACATATGTGCATGGGTTGTTGCGAAATGAGGTCAGAAAGATTCCAAAACACTTTTCTCAAGATGCAGAATTTAGTTGCAACCCTCCAAACCAAAGCCTACATAGAGCTACAAATGCCTCTGCCTTACAAATTCACCAATACAGAAGTTCAATATTCTTGCTTTATTAATAAATGGACATTATAGATGCGTTGGTATTAGTATCATAAAACACATAGAAAAGAGAGAATAATACACATTCCAAGGCTTATTGCATGGATACATGAACCATTATGCAAAAAAATAGCAAAACATATTACAAATGTAGCAGGTTTATAGCTAAGACTTGAATGTCCTATTCTCCCACCACATCCCAATTTAGCACTCTCGACCTAACATTCGGATTAACACTAGGGAAGTTGCAAGAAAAACAACTAAAGATGGCATTCAAAGCAATTGCATGTTTTAGGGGTGAAGGAACAGAAGCCAAAAGGTCTATTGGGAATGTTGCAATTGATGGCATAGCAACATGGAGAGGGCAAGCAGATCCCTCTGGCTCCACCACAGCAGGTGCATAGTGCACATATCTGGAAGCTTCCCAACTTTCGCCGGCTCTCATTCATCATCATCTGCATGGAAGCTACACCACCATTTGCCTGCTAATAATGAAAAAATAGATAATTGAGCAACAAATTTCTACACATTCATTTAGATTTAGGAGGAGAGGAGAGAAGAGAAGGCTCACATTCACACTGGGTAAGAAAATAGACAAAAAAATGAGAGAGATTATGAGTCCATGAGCATGAGCAGAAGAGGGCATCTTGACAAGTGCTTCTTAGGTTGGTGGTGATGGAGAGTGAAGGGTTTAACTTGTTAAGCGGAAACTGAACTACAGAGCTAGCTTTTTACACTCTTCAGTTGGAACCGGAAAAAGACTGCAGTGCAGGGGAAAGGCAAGGACAAGTGTTTAATTTGAAATAAGAGACCACGGAGTGTGTGACCCCTGTTGTCTCTACTCTCTGCTCCCACTCCCTAGAGTTAAAAGGCTAGAGTTGATAATCCCATTGGATTTTATTGATAATGTCACCACTTTCCTATTACGTGTACAACTCTTCAAACCTTGCACCACGGTATAAAAGTCCAGACAAATAATAACATTGTTCTCATTAACACTTTTTATTTGATGGAAACACTTTCATCAATTAGTTGTATCCATCATTTCCCATAAAATAATCATAGGAATTTTTATACTAGAAAGCTATTTTGTTTTTAAATAATAATAATCCATTCATTTATATAATTTAGTTGATAAAATTTCTATATAGCCACTTTTCTATATATTGTATCCAAATATTAAGATTTCTGACTATTGAAAAGATGTCAACTATATGATACCTAGAATTACTGAAAGTTTAGGCCGTCCTCCATCATTAAAAAGATGTCTGGTGGAACACAAACCACATCACATCGGGCTTACGTTGGAAAATAAATTATTGCAAGATCGTGAGTTGTTACCGACTAAATATTGCTTTTGGTGTTACTATTATTCTTATTATTATTATTTTTTTCACTTATATTTAACAATCATGTCTTTGAATTACTCTTTTTTGGGAGTGGCTGGCTAGTCTTAGACGTGCTTTCCTTTTCAATTTGATTTGACCGAGTTGTGAAGATTGTCGGTCATACAAACTATTTTCGTCTTAACAGGTTTTCTTCACCCTGACTACCATTATATATTTTCGTCACCATCTGCTTGGACATTTAACAGCAGTTGCATCGTACATCGTACATAGTACATCGCACGTGCACAACCCCGCGCTGATGTAGCAAAAAACAGTGATAATGTAAGCAGAGCCCCAACACATTTCGTTTGCTTCACCGAAAAATGAAGAAAATCCTTTACTCACTCGGCATGATTACTCTGCGGCAATGGTAGAAACTATATTATTTCAGGGATAAAATAAACTGTAAAAAGTAGATACAATTTTTTTTTCCGCGTACACTGTAAACTAGCGCAGTTATAACATGCACGTAATTTGATTAGCAATACTATAAGCGGGTTATCTTCAGCTACAGAAATGCGACTTTCTAATTTAAGATCTAAATTCCAGATTATGATTTGATGCATGTGAACTGAAAACCCAACTCCAGCAATCCACCCACCTGTAATGGGACCATGAAATTTATAGCCCGAACCCCACCGCATTCTCTGCAAGAACAAAAGTACCATAGGTGTGTTGAGATTTGGCATATTGGAAAAAGTACATCAGTAAGGTTCAGCTTTCACTGCCTCCAACATTCATAATCAATACCCTTCAACTTCTGCAAAACAAAATCTGTCAAGGACAATCACCGCAGATAGTATGCATAATCAGGAGAAAATAGAGCTACAGATTAAAATTACATTCCAGCAGTTGACGTTTACACGTATGTACAAAATCATAGTTTAACTTGATCAGCTAAATTCTGGTAAGAATGTACAAGAATATGAAAAATAGAAAGGTATTGGCGAGATACTGTTAGTTTGCCATTCAAAAGAATTCCATACATGCACAGTAGACAGCATAAACCCAACTGCGGTGAGAGTAAAGTTTTTGCAATGAGTTTCAGTCCTGCACCATATAAATATCCAGAGGTAAAATTTGGTCATTACAGATTTCCAGAAAGACGATTTTACATAATGTGAAAAGTTAATTAGAAAGAGTGGTGGCTTGAGGACAGAAGGATTGTTCACATAGGGTTGGACCTAATGTGACAACATTTGCTTAAATTTATCCAATGAGCCAGGTAACATGAAATCCAGAACAATTGACTCTGTCAACTGCATTTAATTTCATTGACAGAATCAACTTGACATGACCTCTGTACATCTCCAGCAATGGGAAAATCAATTTACAGATTAATCATTTCTCCCCTCAAAAAAATTGTAAAAGCTAAATGACCCATTTTCAAGAGACATCATCATCCATCATCATCAATGTCATCATCACCAGAAGGAATCTGTCTTGTCTCTGATAAAGAAAGCCGCCTGGGTGTTGCTGAGCTTGACTCAACAAGTCCTTCGGAAGATAAATTTAACGCAGCAGTTCCTGGTGAAGATCGTAGCAGATGCCTGCTCGGGGCATCAGCTGAAGGCGATGCAGAGATATTATAGGTGAAAATTCCCATTGGGTGGTCAAACTTGCAACTTGGGCCAAACTTGCATATGCCATAACGAGAATAGAAGACACACAAAGGTTCTCCCTGTAAGAAATGGGACACTGCCTCTTATCAGCTTGCACTAATTCAATTAAAACTGCCAAGACGAAACTAATGTGAGGAGAATGATGGCACAAATATTTGCAGATCATCCCATTTTCTCCAATTACCACAAACAAATAACCTTTCCACACATTTATCCAGTTCAACGAAGGAAAACATGAGAATACACAAAAATACTCAACAGACTTCACACTAATTTAAAAATAAATAATATGAAAATCACACCATGTCCATATTTTGTGAATGATATGTGATAAATCATGAGCCAAGGGAGAAACCCTAATGCTGTCAGTGATCATAGTTTGATTAAGATAATACAACAAATAAATATTTCAAACTACTCGAACTAATTACTACCATTCTCAGCATCATCTCTTGGGTCTATTTAACTTATTCAAACCATTCCAACTTAGGTCGGCTTCAAAATATGATTAAATCCATGCATAGAAAGTTATCTGGAGTAGAATTATGAGTGCCAGTTCCTAACAAGATCATGTTTTGTTAAGATAAAAAGGAGGGGATCCAAATCCAAGCAAGAAATAATGCAAAAATAATCAAATAACAAATCGTATGAACCACAAGAAAATTATGGAGACTAAATCTTAATCAAATTGTCGTCAAACTCAAAAACCCAAGAACTATAATGAAGAATAAATTCAGAAGTAATAAAATTTACGCCTATGAAAAAAAGTAGATGGATAGAACTCCATAGCCAAAACCCAACTCACAGGACGTAAAGGAAGGCCCATGGGACTCAAGACACAGTCAGGAGCAGGAATGAGTCTTTCGCGTGGGTGGTGGAACCGACATACTGCGCCAAACTTACAATCTCCTGTCTTCATGTAGAATTGGCATTCAGGCTGGCCAGGTCTCTCAGGAAATATGTTTTCCCTCTGCAATGCATAAAACCCTACTGGAGCAGTGCCAGAACGGAATTGAGAATATGCTCCATGAGATCCTGTGTTTGCTAGCTCACCTTGGCGAGAAGTTCCATATGTTTGACCATTTCTCATTGCTTGCTGAATACTGTCTGAAGTAGAGATTGATCCCATTTGACCCTGCAAAATAAATATTCTATCAAGACATTGACATGTATCAGCCAGGCAGGTTCCAACAAAACAGTTGTGCACATGTGCACCATGTTGCATTATTACCAAAGTTAAAGGAATGATCACCAATGTATTCTGTTGAAAGACAAATACCATGAAATTTCACACCAACAGAGTTTCAGCATTATTTTTACAGAGGAACAATTATCATAAATGACCTTCTACATACATTTAACATAATCTGATACAACTTTCTTGTTGTTTATTTCCTACGGAAAGGATGGATGAGCTTACACTGTATGCACTCCACCCAGGCACTGAAACCACTCCCTGAGGAAGAACTAAGGGTGCATAACTTGAAGGACCTTGCCAGCGAGGACTGGGAATGTATGATGCCCTTGACCAATTTGTAATTCCTCCAGCATACGACTGCTGACCAGGTGTAGTTGGAGAATGGACGGTAGGGTAAACAGAAGAATCCTGTAATGAAAGCATCATATTACTCGGTTGAGGATGGTGGAATTTGCAAGTGTTCCCAAATTTGCATTGTCCTGTTCTCAAATAATAAGTGCATTCAGGCTCATCCTGCAGAATCAGGAGACAAAGGAAAAATTTTGTAAGTTATATGAACACTGATATCAATCAGAAAACAAGTACAATGTCTATAAAGGCTCCGGGGTCAGATATTAAATATCTGCATGCAAGAACACAGTTTTGGAAAGTATAAAAATAACATCTGAATTTATGCAGGTCTGATAATTTAATGGTTATCAAATGAGTGAACATAAAGTAATGAGCGATAAATTTATGAGCAACTACAATTGTAATCATAATTATAAATGAATAAATGCTGATAAAAAAAATTATAAATGAATAAATATAAAAAACTAACAGGTCGGAGTGGATAGCCTAAAGTATTTAAGGCAACTCTTCCAGCAATCCCAGCCAGGTCTTTAGGATGATGAAATTTGCATGTGGTTCCAAATTTGCAAGTTCCTGTCTTCAGATAGTACTGGAAAACAGAAAAAAAGATATCTTTGTTATGGTAATTGCTGAATGTTTAAATAAAAAATGCATGCCAAGATACAACAGTGCTCTGCAGTACAAGGTTAATGCTAACACTTTAACATCTCTATTACCGATAAAGAACAAAAATACAAAATCAATATGAAAAATCTGATCAAAACATGCATTCATGGTCTGGCGTGAAGTAATTTCCAGATCTATAGTAGCTAGAGTTCCTGTTGATATCAGCTCTTAAATCAAGAATTAGCACATGCTATGTTGAATAGCACACATACGTGCAACCCATGTATATATCTGGTCTTAAGAATGACAAGAATTAGATTTTCAATTTGTCCACCTTAACTTTTCAATTGTTCAACTGGTTGTGTATGTATTTATTTACATATGCCAATAAAAAAAAATGTATATATATATATATATATATGTGTATATGTATATGTATATAGTTTGACAGTACAAATGGTTTTTTATTAGATAAAAGCCAAAATGAACTGAATCTGATTACGACAACTGCCACATAATTTAGGCAAAGTCATGTGCACACAAGTTCACAGTTCTTCCCTTTCCCCCTACCTCCATTCTCCACAACTGTCAAATTCACTGACATTTTAGGCTAGCCTTACATATCTTGGTTACAAGAACCACATGAAAGTGTCAACTCCAAATCCAACAATTACCCCCACAAAGATTGATATTATTTAGAGAAATTGCTAAACTCCACCTAAAAGGAGACGGTTCCAGACCATGCAAATAAATAAGCAACGTGCAACTTATGCATGCATTGAGAAACTAGTACGTGCCTGACATTCTGGTTGTCCTATTCTTTCTGGGAACTCGCCTATCATCCTTGCAGTGGCAATGGCCTGATAGGAGATCGTCAGTATCAGGTATATTCACCATGTAATAAAATGACATCAAAATAAAAATTATCAACAACACAGTATGATTCAACATTTTGTAGCTCCAGTAAAGTGAAACTCATTCATGTAAAAAAGAGCATGTATGTGAAAAGCCAAAAAGAGATAAAAAAAATGTTGTTTTCACACCCAAAGCTAGTTAGGAGTGCTGCATCAAGAAAGGAAGATACAACAGAGTGACATCGTCCCTGGTGTTTGTGTGCATCTCTCTCTGCTAAAATGCTGTCATAATCCAGTACAATGAATAGAAATGCACGCGTTTTGCATAGAAACAAAGTCAACAAACTAACAAAAACATGAGTTGGACAGAAAATGTCAGAGGACAAAAGCAAATAGTATCAAGTGTGCATAGCTTCCGATCAACCAGAGAAATTTTAATATTTTATGATGACAATAGGAATGATTCAAAACGAATCCATATAAGAACAAGAAACCTGTATCATCATCTAATTTAAACACATAATCATAAAATTACAACATAATTTGTCGAAATAAATGCATTTCAACTAGTACCAGCTTCCTGTTAGGAGGATGATTAAATCGACACGTTGCACCAAATCTACAGAGTCCAGTTCTGATGTAATATGAACAATCTGGCTCCCCTGGACGCTCCGGATAAGCTTCAGAATCCATTGTTTCGCCAGTCCTTAAATTCATCATCCACAGTGAATCTGAAACAACATCATAAACCCGTGAACAGCATGATATAAGTGAAACTGAAGCCACATCATCAATGCACACAGTGGCTACAAATCCCAAACCAACAATCACAAAAATAATAATAAAAAGCGTCGGTGCAACTACCGTTAGAAAAAGCTTAAATCACGATAAATAACTATTATAATCATATTCCTTTTTAAAAAGGTCAGAGAAAATAAAAATCAAACACCGTTTGAATAGAAATCGAATTCGATTCTGGCAGCAGTTTACTTAAATCAAGCAAAAAAGATATTGATCTGAATTGAACACGTGACATCTCCTAGTTCTAACTTCTAACGCAAAGCTTTGGAACACGAAATGTTACTTTATCAATCTAACACTTTATTAGTCAAACGCATTCAATTTGAAATAAAAAAACGATTAAAGAGAAAAAAATAGAAAAAAAAAAAGAAGAGTAAAAGAACCTTGTCCTTGAGAGATAGGAGAATTGCGGCGTGGAATGATTCCATGAGGTTGAGGATTAGGGACGATGAGGTTGAGCTTCTTCTTCTCCATACATAAGCCTTTCAATTCTCATTTCCCACCTTCTCCACCCCATTACTCAAAAGAGAAACTTCTCCTCTCCACAAACCTCACCACAACTCTCATCTCTTCTTTCTCTCTCTTCTCCCGCACGTGCCATCTCTTTTCCCTTTCTTTTCTAATTCTTTTCTCTTTTTTTTTTCTTTTTACTTCAACCAATGAAGAATTTTCGTTTATTTTTATTTATTTTATTTCAAATCAACTGCTTTTACTCTTTTTTCCTCTTTCCTAAATAAAGGTTCAGAGAGAGAAAAAAAAATCACAAATTATTACAGTATACATTCACTTTGCTTCCATATTATAATTTTATCATTTAATTATAAATTTTACTGATAAATAATATTTAAAAATTGGTGGTATAAAATAAAATGATAATTGAAAGCAATTTACTAAAAAGTAATTAATAGTTTTATTAATTGATACTTAAAATACTAATTGATAGTATAAAACTATTTTTATCTAAGAGTATCTTTGTACAGCTTTATTAAGAAATTCATAAAAACAAATTAAATATAATAAAACACCAAACTATTTCAAAATAAATTACAGATAAAAAAGAAAATACGGTATTGTTAATACTAAAGAAAAAAATATTAATAATTCTGAAAAATAATTTTAAAAATAAAAGTAAAATATTAAAATACATTTACTAAGATGCTATAATCTAATTTGAGTATATTAACGATGATGTAATATGTCATGATGTCATTATTGCTAATGTGACAATTTGAAAACTTTATATGAAAAAGTCATAAGGTTGGGGACATGGAATGGTAATGTCATCAAAGTTTAGAATACGTTTAGATGACTTTATCTTCAATTACTTTTTTTTTAGAAAAAATGTAGAAAAGAAAAAAATTATAAATTAAACTAATTCAAACACAAGTTAATAAGATTTTTGAAAATGTATACAAAGGAATTTTTAAATTTTATTTTAAAGGTATACATTAATTTAATTTACTAAAAATAGAAAAATATATAAATATCATAATGACGAAATTCATTTAAATATATTCACAATAATATGATATGATATCATGAAGATGAATGGTGTGAAATTATCGATGCAACACATCATTAATTGTTCATTCTTTCTAATGAAAAAGGAGATGAATAAAAGTATATTTTTGTTTTTTAATTAATTAGTATAAAATCAAATATTTATAATCTTAAATTGTAAATAAAGGGTGATAAATAAAATAGGCTATTCAACCTTAGGTATTACTTATTAAATTTCTGTTATTCGGCTTGACTGGTATTTTAAATGAGTTATAACTTTTAAACTATATCAAACTTTATTTCACATAAAAAACCTATTTTGGTTCACTATAAAAAATAAAAAAATAAAAGATAAATTACATATTTTTCAAATTTAAATACACTAATAAAATTAATTTTAATTTTGGATATAATAATTTGATATATAAATTACTATATTTATATATATATATATATATATATATTAATAAATTACTTTTTAAATATTTTTATTATTTTAAAAATACAATTATTATTTTATAAAATAAGTCCACGTGACCCAAATTTATCTAAATCACTCTATAAATAAACTAGATAAAAAATGGTTAAGTTGAGTTTAAGTTACAATTCTTTTTATTTGATATGATATTTTTTTTGACAATTTTCAGGTGAGTTTATCGTAACAAATCTATTTTTACAGTTTTAATAATAGAGTGTATGATTTATTAAAAAAAATTATTCATAATAGATAAAATGAGTTATAAAATGGTGTATATTATAGATTATAGATATTTATTCAATTTTGAATTAATAAAAAGTTGGTCAAAACACACATCTATTTTCCCACTAAAGTGAGAAAAATAAAAAATTAAGGTTAATTAAGTGAAAGTGAAGGAAAAAAATAGAGAGGGAGAGCAACTGCCTCAGGAAAAATTATTGGCAGGGTATTATTTTTTGTCAAAAAATGAGTTGTTTGGAGAGAAATAATTAGTGCTACTATTGCAATAGACTTTCACATGTACGTTGTCAATCAGGGTTAAAAAATCCACGGAAAAAGTATAGGATCAAAATACCAAATAAAATTCTGTGTCACGGTTAATTTATGATTTTTTTAAGTAAAAGAAATCTTATTTAAAAATAAAAATGAGAAAAAATAATTTAAATTTTTTTATACATATAAAAATATTTTACTCAACCCAAATCCAAATTCAATACAACTAAGATAAAATTGGGTTATGTTAAGGCACTCAAGATAGATCAAGTCACACCATATCAATATGATAAAGATGAATTTATATCAAATTGAATTCAAGTCAAACAAAGATTAATAACGTTAAGGTTGGATCAAGTTAAGTTAGACTCATATTGGTCAAGTCTGATAAGGTATAAGTTAGCTAGAGTTGATTCTATGCTAATATAGATAGGGTTGAATTAGGTCAAAGTCAGATTAGATCAGGTCATACTAGATCTAAGGTCTAGCCTAGGTTAATCTCATTCACGTCAGCCTAAGTTGAGTTAGGCCTACATCGAGTCAAAATTATAGTTCACCTTGAGTTGAGTTGGTTCTATGTTATACCTACCTTGTCAAGTTTGACCAATCTAAGAAAATAAATTTCTGTATACTAAACATATACAATACTTTTCTATTTTTGGGCTAATAAAAAATGACCAATACACAAATCTACATCTTTTCTCTCGAAAAAAATATAAATATTTTAATTCACCAACTCGCATATGTTTATATTGCATAATTTGTATTGGTATGTAATAAATTTACATATGTAAATATAAATTTTTTTCTTAGTCCACTCTAATACATATTTTTATAATATTTTTTTAATTACTTATAGTAAGTTTCTTTTCATATTTGTATTAAATTTTTATTTTTATAATATACTCAAAATTTGATATTAAAATTTATAAAAAGAATTATATTTTTTATTTCCTATTTAAACAAACATATAATTATAAAATACGAATCAAATTTTTAAACATGTAATTCTTATAAGTCAATGTAATTCTTATAAGTCAATTCATCTTAACTTATTTATGATGTGCTAAAAAGATATTGTCACCACCTATTTATTTAAGATAGTAATGATTTCTAAAAGTAAATTTTGGTAAAAGAAATTACTGTAAAAATAGTTTTTCAATCAATTTCAAAACATGTTTTTTTTTATTTTCTAGTCTCCTTTTTATTTTTTTAAAAACATGTTCACTTTTTTTTGAACATTTTCATTTTTACTAAGGAAAATTATCAACGCACTTTCAAACGATATTTGACTGTCACCTTCTTTCTATTTTTTATTTTTTTTTATTTTTATTGTGCTCAATTGCCTTAGAATAGAGGTGTAGTTCAGCGGTTTCAAATACTTCTTTCTCCACTTTTGTAATTTATATTTTATTTATTTTCTTCTATTTTATTATTTTATTTATTTTTTTATTTCTTCAAAGTTATCGTTCTTATATCTTCATCTCTATCGTTGTGTGATTTTTACTTCTGTATATCATTATATATATATATATATTATTTTATCTTCAGGAGTAATTTTTTTTAGTATGATTTGTAAGTTGATTCAATAACCTATTATTATCTTTTAATTTTTTATTAAATATATTAATGGTGAAGATCCAACGAGTCAAATTAGACATTTTGTATGATATTGAAAATTAAATGACTTCGCTCCAATTTTTTTTAACATGACTTATTAATACGATTTTGAATTAAGTTTTTAATTTTCTTTTACTTTTTAAAAAAAAAACGATCCTTAAGTTAGATTCATATCAATTAAATATAGTTGGTAAGCAGATAGATTATTGTATATTTTTAACCATTGAAAAAAATGTTGACTTCAAATACGAAGAATAAAACAAGAACAATTATTACATCACAAGCCATTTTCAACAAATATCGGTCAAACGAGTGCATTACTACATGGATTGACTCAAATATTATGGAATTTAATTTTAATTAAAAATATTTACAGTTAACGATGGTTGAAAAAATATAAATTTAACAATAGTTTTCTTAAACTCAAAAACAAAACTAAAAGCTGGTTTTGATTTTAATATTTTTGGAATTTAAAATTAAAAACCAAAAAGTGCATGAAATTGTTGTTACTATTTCAACTAACAAATGTTATATAGTCTTTCTAAGCAGTCAAACAAAATCAATATATGCAATAATATCACGAATTGAAGTTTGAATTAACCATTAATTAGATTAATTTAAAATCCTTGAATCATAGCACATTGAACATAAGGTATTTCTTGGACAAAACGTAGATTCAATCAAGCTTAGTGCGGAGAAATTCAGTAGAATACTTGATTATGAAATTCTATTTCTAGAACATCACAAACAAGGCATGTAGTTCCAATTCCAATGGCTTTCATAATTTTCAATCACAAATGCAGCCAAAAGATAAATTAAATGCCCACTTAAAAGAACAAGAAGCACAGGGGATGAAATATACTCAAATTCATGAAAGAAGCTTGCAATATTAAATAAAAGAAAGTTTAATTAAAAGCAATCAAATGAACTTCATTTAACCTAGTCTAATAATGGATCTTTTGCAAGACATCCATAAATTAATAGATTGAAAAAAATTTAAAGAAGATAATAAAAGGTAACAGTGTTATCAAACTCTTAGAAAAATAAACTGGACGGATTGAGTATTTGAGTCCACTAACATGTTTAAGCCCACTTCACATAACTTGCAACCTACGCAGACCAATGATAAGATGGGGCAAATTGATCCACATAACCCATAAAAAATCTTATTTATTTAATTATTTAAATTTCTATTTGTAATATAATCTTAGTTAAATAAGATTTTCTATGTTTTAACATGTAAATATTTACTTGCTAAATAAAATTTTATTTAAACAAAATAAATTTATTAATGTATATTTTTATATTTAAATTTTTTATTTAAGATGCTTTCTAGCAATTTTAAGATACTTTTAGGCAATGTCATTACTAATGGGTTTGAATGAATTTTTTAATATTTGGATAATATTAAATATGAAATTGAATGAAAAAATTGAACAAATTAACAAGTTGACAAGTCTAAGCGGGACAAACTAACCTACATTGTCATTTTAATTGGGACACATTTTTTTCCTTATCATTCATCTAAAATTTCTATTAGATTATTTATTTGAATTTTTTATTCAGACTAGATTAGTTTTAAGTAAGTAAAAAACTTATTTTTTATGGATAAAAATGTATTACTATTTTGTTTCTAAAAATATCCTTAAATTTTATATTTTAAAACATTAATTTTTATAAAGGTCAATACATAATTTTAAAAAATTAAATGTGGATTTGACTTATTTATTTTGTCTTAACTTTTTTTAAGTAAGCACTATGACCAAATATTATTGTTTTTAAATATTGAAATGTGATTAATAAAACATTAGTCTTTAATAACATTTAAAAAAATATATTATATAATAAGTTAGTTCATTAATAGTAACATTTATTTTAAAAATATTACGTTGATATTATTTAAAATAACTTTTATTTAAAAAAGTTATTATAGTATACGAAATTTATTTATAACAATATTTTTAACAAATATCAGTAAAATATATCATGTAATAAATATTAAATTTTGCAGTGTATTATATGTTTTTTAAAATGAAATATCATAATTTTGTGGAGTATTAAAATTTATGTATTTTAAAAAATAACTTATATATATATATATAATTGCTATTTACAAGAAAGTTTAAATAGTTAAACCAAAAAACCAATGTTCCTAATCTAAGACACTCTAATTATATCCCTCGTAGATTTTCCTGCACCTATACTACTTTGTTCTGCATAAATGATTAATCCTTTTTATCACTGATTTGCCACGGTTTTGCTGCATACGAAATCCCGTGCAATCCTTCTCAGCCATTTCCATAATCAATTAACAATTCCTATTTGTCATGAATTATATATCCAACCAAAGGAATTATTAGGGGTTAAAAATTAAAACTGATACGATAAGACTCTTCTTTCACCCATAGTATACTGCATCTAAAATTTGTCCATCGTCGTGATTCAATATTTAGCAGTAGGAACATTTTGGTTGCTTTGTAGTTCCTTCATCCTTTATCTGCTGCTATCAATCTTCCTTATCTTCCTCAGTCGGTTCCTGCATCCTAAGTAGACTTGATTCTTCACTTCTCTGCTTCTTAATACCCTCCTCTGTTCACAATAACTTAATCTTTGTTTCTAGTAGAGATTGGCATAGTTCCCCCATTTGATTACCTGCATACTAGAGCAAATAAGCAGTTCTATGAAGCAAGGCTGTTTCCAATCCCCTGAACTGCATAAAGCACTACCATTCTTCTCTCTATAATGCTGCTATTACCTAGCTCATACCTACCATTTCAGCAAAGAATTTAGTACCCCTTAGTCTTAAAACTCATTAAAATTCCACTCAGAACATACATTATATAAGTCTCTCGCACAACTACCAATTTCAAGAACACTGAAATAGGCTCACGTTGGTTGGGATAGCTTTGCAGGAACAGAAACTACAACGTCTTCATCTAGATGAGGAAGATTTCCAGCTTTGAACCAAAACTTCCACTAAAAAAAAAAATTGTTTTACTAATAATCAAATTGTTCACTAATAAAATCTTACTAACTAATTTTATAAATTAATTTTAATTTTAATTTAGAAATCAATTTACTTATTATTATATAATGAATAATTTCATAACTTTTTAAAATTAATATAAAAATATATTTTTATTATAATAAAAATTATTTTAAATATTAATAATTTTTTAATTTAATTTTTATAATGATTCATTATTTTTATCTTTAAATTAATTTATATTTAATAATTTTTTTTAGTATGTTCCACCGTTATATCAAATTGTCTTTTAATTAAAGTTATTTATGAATAACTTCATTTTTTACTTTGTTTTTAACTATCATTTAATCCAAACAAATATATTAAATTGACCTTACGAGGCATATTTTTAATAATAATAAAATTTGTCTATTCAAATTTCACAACTTACATGTAATTATTAATGATATTATTTATATAATAAAATAAAATAAAATCAGCAAGTCTTATTGCTCTCTCTCGAACGAACACACACATATATATATATATATATATTTTATGTGATAATAATTGTGTCTTTAACTCCTTTTTGATGTGATTATATGTCTTGTTATTGAATAGGAGAAGCTACATCCAGATTTTAGTGTCTGATTTTTTTATTTTTCTGTATAGTTTATTGCAAAGTTATGTTTTGCATCCTGAAATCATACATACGAGTTTTACGTGAGTGTGTAGAGTTAGTTTTTTAAAGTTTCTTTTCGAATGAGACTATCAGTGTACATTCACTTTTTTTTTTCTTTTTTCTTTTACATATGTTAGAGTATCTCAAATACTCCTTTTATATATATTTATATTCTTTTTTGATAAAAATAAATAAATTCCCTCTTTTCATGCAAATCATAATTATATTTAGTTATTAAAAATGATTGAGAAGTATTTATTGAAAACTATTAATATGGATAATAATAGAAAAAGAAGTTATGTTAACTTTAACATGCATGTAGTACAAAAGAGAGGTTTTCAAGAAGCCAATTATTGAGTATTTAATGAAACTATCTACTTTTTATATATAAATATAATATAATCACATAGTAAGTGATGCATGCATGATTTAAATGCATCTAAAAAACAAATGCAAAGTAGGTCAAGTCAAGTATTATTATTCTCATGAAAGATGAGGTAAAAATCTAAATTCAGGTCAGTTAAATAGCCTTTATGAAAGTGTTACTTTTGTTTTAGCTTTTAAAATATCACTTCTAAAATTAATACTGTTTTAATTTAATATTTTTTTTAAAAAAAATAATAGAACACAAAATAAAAAAATTATTCTAATTATTTTTAATTGTTGGAACTAAATAAAGTCGTTTCAATTAAGGATGAAAAAAATTCAGAATTCAAAATGGGTGGTGACAGTGGTGGAAGACTTGTTCCATTAGTTGGGTAAAACTTTGCCCTTTTTCAATTTTGACGCCTTTTCAATTTGGAACACTAAGCAATTTTGCACGTGTGTTTGTGTTCACCCACCACGTGGGCTTCGCATGCAATGGATTTGACTTCATAATTCTTTGTTCAAAACATGTTTAGAATCTTCTTCATCTAACAATATTTTTTTATTTTCTTCAACAAATTAAATAAAAATAAGTTGCACATTCTGTTAGGAAAAAAATCTTAAAAATATTATACATCACTTAAATATAACTATATTTTTTATTAGCTTCAAGTTTTTATATTGTTTTGATGGTTTTTCTTGTTATTAATTATAGTTTAATACTAAAAGAATATCAAATGAGGCATTTAAATTTTATTTAATGATTTTAATATAATTATAATTATTCTCTACATACATATTATCTTCAAAGACAACAATAATAAAACTATATTTCATATTCTTAAGATTAGACTTTGCATACTATAAAAACAAATAATTTAAAAAAAATGAACTTTCCAAGTTGATTTGGTCCACAAAGACCATCACAATTTACAAGTATCTATCTATATTATTCGATAGGATGATTAAAGAGAGAAAAATAAAACCGAAATTTTATTCAATATTGGAAGCCGTCAAAGTTTTAATTGGTATGTATAATATAAATCAATTATATATACTGAAAGAATTACTTTTAAGATTTAAATATTCTATTGTTTTTTTATTAAAACTGTTTTAAATATATATTTTTATAATTTTGTTTGTTTTAATTATAAGTTATAACTATTGAATCCGTGATTGTCATATATATTTCTTAACTTGCTTCATTTTTTTGCGGTTTCAGACGTGAGAAATCATCCAGTTTTAGTCCACTGTAATAAGGGAAAGGTATACATCATTTTACTTGTTTTAGTTAATTGATTTTTGTTGTGCAAATGTGAGATTCCACGTGGGATGAAAAAACTGATAATTAATTTGAACACATGTTGAATGTGATATAAATTTACGTGTGTAATTGATTCATAATTCATATTTTGTCGGTGTTAATTATATGCAGCATCGAACTGGTTGTGTTGTTGGATGCTTCAGAAAATTGCAGAGTTGGTGTTTATGTTCTGTGTTTGAAGAGTACAAGCAATTTGCTGGTGCTAAGTCCAGGACAACAGATTTAAGGTTCATAGAAACGGTTGATGTTTTAAGCCTGAGACAGTGTCTTAACAGCATCATATACCAACACCTAGGATACTCTTCAAAGAACCGCAAGTTGCTTAGAGATAATAGTTCACTCAAGTTCCACTTAACATCAGTTTAGCTTTTCTAGTCGACCACTTCCTTTGTTAATTCATCACTAGAATTATTTGAACACCGTGTGACATCATTCCATAATTTTATATTTTTTCCGTTCATAATTTTATGTTGGAAAAACATTATTTACCAATGATTGATTAGTACCGATAATAAATGTAATTTTTTAAGTGTCATTATATCAATGAGTCTGACACTAGCAAAACTAATAAAACAATTTGGTTTTTCAAAGAGAAATACAACTTCAACAACCATTCCTAACCATTCCAACGTATTCAAAACACCAATTAAAACTTATTTTTACACTCAAAATAACATATTTGTCGAGCAATAATTATACAAATTATCAACACCTAAGTCAAATAATAATTACAACAATTCTCAAAATCAACCTCCTAAATTAGAAAAACATAGAATTGACTAAAAATTCAATGTCACAAATATTTCCTCTGTTTTTAAATAAGAGTCGTTTTAGAAAAATGATTTTGTTTTTTTACCTGTCATTTGTAGAGTTTAAGATTGCATTAATTGTTTTTTTACCAATTATACCATTACTTTTGAAAATATCAATAACAATTAAATTTTTTCTTTTATGAGATTTTAAGTTGTCTGCTGCTTATATCAACCAATTACTTAATACAGTAATTTATTGTTTCCACCTTTTCATCTACCTTCTCTTTATGTATTTAATTTAAAAAAAAAAGACGTTAGAGTGAAATTATAAAGGAAATAGAAAGAGAAATTGGTACTTACACAGAAAAAGGAAAACAGAAGTTAGTTGAAGACTCCTTTGATAACACACATTGAGAATCTATCTCCAATACTCATATTTGTAGAATGATAATTTTTTTAAAGTTTAGATTCAATATATATATATATATATATATATATATATGTATGTATAGTGAAACTAAGAGTGATATGAATTTTTTTGGTGGAAACAAAAATATTCTTCAAATTTTTAAATCAAAATTTCTGGTGGTGAAAATTTTCAGATTAAAAGTTATAGAGAGAAACTTATTTTCATGTAGATGAGAGAAAAATGTTTCATACAGAGATACTGTATTGTTGAGAATTGAAAGTTTTTTTTTTTAAGTGGAGAGAGAATATATTGAGTACTCTTTATTATAGAGAGAAAAAGAATACACTCTTTTAATCTTAATAACAAGGGTATTACTGAAAAAAAATTAAAAATTTATTGCAAAATTGCTTTCATTGGTCTGTGTACCATAACCTTAAAAGACTCTTATTTAGAAACAAAGGAAGTAACACTTAAAGGAAACTCAAAAGTATGATTCAAGTTTCATTATTAATTTTGTGACTCAATTATGATAAAATCATTATTTTGAAGCTAATTTTTTTTTGGCTCTCACTATTGTTATCCTTTTTCGACATGTAATCTATTCAAGAATAGTTATAATGTATCAATATAATCCTTACTATCTATATAACACACACGTGTATGTATATATATATATATATATATATATATATATATATATATGCTAAATTCTCATGATACTACATCTTCTAAAAAATTACGACCTAGAAGATAAAATTTCTAAATTACATATAGAAAGTCATTTTCAAGTTCTAAATAAAAAGTGATTTTTTTCATAACTTTTTTATTTTACAGTCTAAAAGTAACTTTTAAATTATAAAATTTAGAAATTATTCTTTTAAATTATACATTTAGATATCCTTTTTTACATAAAAAAGTTTTCAAATTATATCACTAAATTATATATTTTAGATTATATCATTCAAAAATTTTCAACAAGTCAAACATAAAAGACAATTTTCTCTATACTCATCATCTATATCCTATGGAGGAGGATACCCATGGCGTGGAGAAACCCTGCATTGGTTCATTGTGCATCTAACAAAAAAAATTTGCTTAGCAATTAATTGTTATTTTCTTTTTTACATGAAAGTTTTTTTTGCAAATTTAGTTGAGTTTGACAAAGTATTTGTCAACTTTAGTCCCAATTATCACGTAGTATTAATAATTACCACCTCAACAAACATCATAACATTGTTGTAATTTCATAATGACAGAGAAGAATATCCATAGAAAAACTAAATCATAAAATTTTCGTATACAAACCAAAACATAAAATGATGTTGAATGTATGAACCAAGATTTCATTTCAAATGGAGTCTTAGCATGCACTTTTGTCCATACTTCATTAAACACAGTCTAACTCAAATCTGAATAACCAAAAACAACAACAACATAAGAAAATCTCCAAAACACCAAATGAAGGTCCACGGAAATAGTTCAATTGACAGCTTTCATGTAAGAACAAGATAGCTATCAACATAATAACTTTTGCATGTGTATGCAAGTTCGATAACGGATCACGATGACGTTGAAGAGAGGCATTTGCTCCTGTTCAAGTGTGAGGAACCTAGTGCCAGCTACGATCTCTTGCACTGGTTTCTCTGAAAGGAAACACTGAACTGGGCCCATTAGCATTAAGCCAATCCTGATAAAAACCTCCAAAAGAAGGCATGTTCAATGGTGGTGGAATTGGAAACCTAGGTTGAAGGGCAACATAAGGGTCAAGGTTAAGTCCATAGGAACGGTAAGGCATGGTAATGGCATTATTCAAGAAAGAAGAATAATGCATTTGGGGAGTGTAGGAGGAAGATCCAATGTTCATGTTATTATTGAAACTTCCAAAATGGTGGGGTCTCATGAACCTATTGAAAAATTCAGGATTTGGGTCATTGGGGAGTAGTTGAGGAGTGTGAACTCCAGGTTCTGCAAGGTTTGGGGCACTCAAAAAATTCCTAGTCCCATGTGAACCGAAGGTCAACAGAGTATTGGCTGCAGCAACAGCAGCAAGCTCTTCCTCTTCTTCATCGTCCACACATTGTTTGCTAGGGTTCCTAAAGGTTGGTTGTTCATGATTGTGTATTCCCTCATAAGTACTGATTAAATTTTTTTGGTTGTTCGAATCACGTTCCACGTGCTTCTTTACAGAACACCCAGCACTTGTGCATTTGTAGTAGGCCCTAGAAAAATCCATGGAAACTTGTTAAATTATAATGCACAGTGACAAAACTCAAAATTGCATGAATGGTTTGTCATACTACCATAAAAGCTTATTATATTAGGTCTAATGTGAAGACCTTAATGTTAATGAATATAGTGATGATGCTTAGTAGAAACAAACAATGCATAGTTGAACTGTGACAATTTTTTATTATTTTTGTTACTATTTGGATAACCATTTTATAGTAGAAATGAGAAATAATAATTGAGGGAGGGATATGACAAATATAGAAGAGAAAATGAGTTGATGATAATTATTCTTTACATATTAATGCTATGCTTAATATAAAAATGAGTGTAAAAGTAATATATTCATATCATCCATGTACAAGAATATAAATAAAGTTGGGCATGCAGAGAGTGAAGAGATAGAGCATTATACCTGGGGAATAGATTTCCCTTAATAGGCTTTTGACCATACTTTCTCCATTGATAACCATCATCTACTGTGTTATCTTTTTGTCTCTTAATCTTCACTTCCACATTGTCTCTAAGAAAACCCTTCCCTCTCCCTTTCTCATATTCCTCAAGGGATCTCTTTCTCTTCCTGTAATATAATAAAATGCATGAATCAACCAGAAAATTAATGAACAAAAATATAAATTCTCCTATTCATATATATATTCTCGTATTGTTATGCTGTGATTTATCAATTTTTTTTGGGTAAATTAAAAGAAAATGTAGTTGAATGTGGCATGGAAATTAACGAAACCTATGAGATTAATATAACTTTCAAAGCAAAACCTGCTCTGAGAACTGCTTGATCCTCCCCCAACAGCACTGGCTCTATCCTCATTATCATTGTCTGTAGGAAGAACATCTTCCGAAGACACCTCCAAATAAGTGGAAGCTAAAGGTTGAATGGCTTCACTCCTGCCACCAATGGCATGTGCTTCCTTGGAACTAGAAATTTGATCTTCCTCATCAAATTTTGCGTTAAGATCAAAGGGAAACTTCACCATTTTCTCATCATTGGAATTGGACGAATGCACTTGTTCAACAACTTTCTTAAGAGGAGCATTTGACAGATCCAACTCGGGAGCAAGAGTTTGGCACATTGCCACAAGACTATTCTCATTAGAAACCTGATGAAGTCATGTATGATCAAATCCATAGGTATTTTAATGAATTAAAAAAAGGATTAATATCCACTCTATAAATAGAAGAAACAAGTATAAATTTGACAGGAGATATATGATAAGATGAAAAAAAAAAGTTGATGTTAATTAAACTTTTATATTTTGGAAAATATTTACCAATTAATCATTGGATTTGGATGAATTATGAGAAAAATATAATAACTACATGATAGATAGAAATATTATTTGTTTTTAATTTTACTCCACTAACATATCAGTTTGGAAGCTTTCACACATTGGATTTGGATAAATTATGAGAAAAATAATAAATACATGTTAGCTAGAAATATTATCTGTTTTTAATTTTACTCCACTATAACATTTTTTTTCATAACGTAGTTTATAATAATTTTTTTGGTTTGATTTAAATTTCTTTGTTATTTTCCATTATAAGCAAAAACAATATTTGTTTTTTATTTAATTAATCTCTTAAAAAATAACTATTTAATGGAACTATGTAACTTGTAAATAAGAGGGAGAAAGTGGAAAAATAATGGAAGTTATTTATGGAAATAGAGTATACATAGGATGGATTCACTGATATTTTTTCATTTTATTTCTTATGCATTGTCATTCATATTTTTATATCTACCTTTATTTTTTATTTCTATTTAACAAAATTATTAAAGTTTTATTTTATTTTTATTTTCATCATCTTTGTTTCTTTCCTCGTTAATGTTACACTAAATATTTTGTATATTAGTATCTACCGCTACTTAATAATCACTAGATGTGTTTGGTGTGGCCAAAAGAATAAAATACTTTCTTTTGAAAGTAAAATAAAAAAAGTAGTACAACGATGATTAAATTAAAGAAATTGCAATGACACGTATTCACATGACATAGTTAACAATAGTTAGACTATTAAGCATAAGTTGGGACTAAAGCTAAAAATTCAATATTGTATGTTATTTTGAAAAAAAAGGATAAAAATAAAAATATATTATATATATATAAACTAAAATATATATTTTATCTTTATTGAAAATATAATTTTTTTAATATAATTAATTCCAATAAAGAATATTTTTTAGTTTCAACATTTAATAAAATGATGTAATTTTAATCTCTTATTAAGGACTAAAAGCATGTGCAAAGAAAACTAATGTAGTATTGGTAAATTTGCCAATGGTCCGAATATTTTTTCAAAATCACCTTCAGTATTTTAAAATTAATTATTTATTGTTTCAACGTAATTAATTATGTTTGGAGAGAAAGAATAATGATTATGTAATTGGTTGCTATTCGTCCTCTCCCATCCCAAAAAAGTAGAAAAAGAAAGTTATATAATTAATTTTAAATATTTATTATTTTAGTTAAAAATTATTAATTAGTTAACAACATTTTAAGAAAAAAAATTAAATAATGCAACATATAATTAAAAAGTAGCCTTATAATTACAAAAGAACAAACCATTTCTGAAAATAATTTTATAAATAGAGATGAAGTGGGCAATATTTTTGCAAACAATAAGCTTAAATTTATTATATTCCTCCAATGAGATAATCTTATTAGATTAGTGTAGAATCATTATAAACGAAATTCATTTTTTAAATATTTATTTAAAAATTGAATTTGAAGCCACTCACTAAGTAAATTGAAACAATCTTACCTTCACCCTCCTGTTGAAAAAATGGTGTTGCTTTTGAGTATATTTCGACTTCAAATACCATAATTTGGGCAAAGATTACATGTTGGATCCCAAAAATAAAGTGTAGATCTAAAGTTGATTTTGATTTAAACTAAAGTACCAACTCTAAATATTTTTGTGTTAAATAAAAAAAAAGTTATACTAATGTATTTTGGAATATTCCAAACTAATTATTTTACTTTAAAATCATTATCAATACACAAAATGGAACTATTGAAAAGCAGACCCTAAAACTGATATGTATCAGTAGTATACAGCAGTAAATTTGTATGATGAAAAGCAAAAGGGCACATTTTTTTAATGAAGAAATATATTGAGAAGGGATGGTATATATACCTGAGAAATTGGAACCAAATTGACATCAATACAAGGAAGAGAAGCCTCAGGGTTTTTATTGATTATAGGCTCATTCAAATCGAAATCCAAAGCCCTTCTCTCCTTGGCAGAGAAACCATGAAAGCCCCTTTCTGCAGAATTGCATGCTGTGGTTACAGTGATGTGATGGTGCTTGTTTTCAATGGAAGTGGACATGGTGTGGTGAAAATAGGTTCAGCTTCTTCTGATAGAACTTTTGGAGGTTGAACCTAATGAAGCAGCTTTTGCTTTGACTATATTTTGTACACTCTAAAATGTTAGGGCAATGAATATATGGACAATTTAACATATAGAATAAGGAAACACAATACTAATAATTAACTACTCTTTTACATGTACCACACAGTGGGATCATCAAAGGAAAGTGTTACTTTACATTTGTGTTTAAGCTGTCATGGCATGTACCAGGAGTAGCACAATTAAAAAATAATTAATTTTATAAAAATCAATTTAGAAAATAAAAGTACATCTTCTAATTTAATTTAATTTAATTATATCGCTAATTAACTGAGGTATAATATTTTATTGTCATGCAGAAAATTAATTATTATTACAAAATTTTATCACCAATTGACTATATGATTAGTACTTCAGCAACACAGTTTTATCGTAAAAGTTACAGATAATTTATTTATCTGTTATTTGTTTAGTTCATTTACGATAAATTTATTTAATATAATTATTATAAAATACAAAATTAAGTTTAATACATTTTATGAATAGTTAATAATTCATT
Source organism: Lablab purpureus (assembly GCA_030347555.1). Classification (NCBI taxonomy): domain Eukaryota; kingdom Viridiplantae; phylum Streptophyta; class Magnoliopsida; order Fabales; family Fabaceae; genus Lablab; species Lablab purpureus. Next base: position 30,149,358 of record CM059260.1, read on the forward strand.
TATTATTTTACAAAATTGAATGAATTCTCTTAATAATACTTAACCATTCAAAATTAATCCGACCAGTTTTTAATAATTAATTTTTCTTTAATTAATTTATTTTTAAATATTTTAAAAAATGTTGTTTTCTTTTTTTAAAATTTTCTAAAAGCATTACTTTTATGAGAATCGAAAATTCATCCACGAAAATATTGTTATCAGATAAATTAAATCACGTTTTTATTAAATGATTGAGACTAAACCAAAATTTTTAATTAAATTTTTATAGATTAAAATGGATTAATGAATTATCTTATTCATCAAATTAGTGTGGAATTTAATATAATATTCTTTTATATATATATATATATATATATATATAACTTGCAAGATAATATATCTAGAAAAGAGAGAAAGATGAAATATAAAAAATAATTTGACTTACTTTTTTATCTTAATCTCTTAATCTAATGGCTTTAGAGATTAATACTTCTTTAATATTGTTACATTAAAAAATTAAAAGATTTTTTTAACAAAGAAAATATATAAATAAAGGAGTATGAGATACCTCAACTTTTATAAAAAAAATTAAAAGATTAAGACGAATAATAAGTTATTCTAAATTGATTTCTATTCTAAACTCTCTTAAGTATTTATTTTTCCATCAAAGTACTAAGACGTACATAACAATATTTGTTAACTATCCAACAACTGGAAATGGTATATTTTTTATTCATCTTTTTGTCTATCTAGTTTAGTCGTGTGACAAATTGTTCAATGTTGAACCACAAATTTATGAAATAAATAACTTTGATTCACATTCTTGAATTTTGCTTTACACATTTGAAAAAATTAATGATTTTACTCTCACAATTAACTTACCATCCATTTTTAACATTTCTGATGATGCCACTATCCAATTAGCTAATTTATTTCTAGTTGACAGTGAATTTTCATGACTTTTCTTCATTTTTAACGTATTTAATAACTTATTTAATTAAACTATTCAATATTTAATGTTATTTATTAAATAATTAAATATTTCATCTAATTATTTAATATTAAATAATTAAATATTTTGTATTAAATTATTTAACTTGTAATAACTAAACAATAAATATCTCGTAGATACTTATGCGAATTTATTACATGATCGTATATGTTAAAAAATGAATGCTAAATTCATGTTAGAAATAAAATTGTAAATCTTCATATAGGTTAACCAAAATTAAAACTGTGAAAATAATAAAAATAGTTGTTCGTTTTTTAAATGTTTGAACAAAAATCGAACAACTAAAACTAAGAGAAACCAAAATAAACCACTTATTAAATTAGAGGGAAAAGTGCAATTAAATTAATCTTATCAAACAAATCTCTTATACAAATTAAATATAAGAAAATTTGATTTTAATTCATTAATTGATATGGCGGAACAACAACCTAATCACCTGTTAAACATAGGTGGAGCAGATTAATAGTCTTAAACTATTTTGTCTATCTATTATTCTTTGATTTATTTTTATTTAATATATATATATATATATATATATATATATATGTACACAATTATTTAAATATTTTTTTAATTTTTCAATTTGGAAAAACAAGCCGACGAATCAGAGCGAACTAATTGATTCGATCCATTTTGTAATATATATTAATATTTAAAAAATATTAAATAATAAATGAAGATAACATGAAAATAATTAAATTAGATTCCCTCAAAAATATAAATAAATTGGATAAATACTGATATCATATTGTCTAAGTACAAAAATTGATACATATAATCTAAGTAAACTCTCAAATTCAAAATGAAAAAAAATGTTGGAAGTGAAGATTTTATCGAAAGTGACTAATAACTTTTATAGATATTTTTTAATTAATAAATTTGGGGAATATTTAAAATTTGTAACATGGTAAAAAAAAATGAAAGATAATTTTTTTAATTTATGAAATCATTTTATTATTCTATTGTAAGATAAAAGGTAATTAATAAAAAATATTAACTAATCATCAATATGTCCACTTCAAATTGGTTGTTTATCATGGAGTTGTATTTGTTTCCTCTTATTCTAGATTGAATTTTATGTTCGAAAAAATCTCGACTCAGAAAAATAGCCTTGTTATAAATTTCCTGTAGTCTAAACCAAAATTGATCATGAAACTACTGATATTGTTCATTAATTCAACATATTATATATAAACTGATATATAGTAATTAAATATATTTTTTAAGGTTGTGATAAATTAAAAAAATAAATTAAGATTAGATTATAACAGATAGATAAGGTAGAATTTTAAGTTAATAAAATAAATAATATTTTTTGTAAAAAAATAATAAATAATAACTAATAGGATACTGATACACGGGTACACCTTTCCTATACCTCCTTTATAATTAAAGTTTATTTTTAAAATATTGAAAAAAAATAAAAATTAAATAAAAGTGTCATTGAGTATTCTATTAATGGTATGTGAAAATTTTTCCATAAGTAGTGGTTGTACGTGAAACTTTCTAATTAAATTCGATGGAACTTTTGTTGTAAGACCCGCAAGTTCTTAATTTTTTTCAAAACAACTATTTTTTCTCTACTTTTTCCTTTTCTTTTTATTTCTCTCTATTATTTTTTAATGATCTCTCATTTTAATCACGATTAAATCACATCTACGTATTTAGAGACTAAAAATAGAACAATGTAAATTAAACAAAATTTCATTTTGATTAAGTTACTTTGTTTGTACTTTAAATATATAATCAATCGAGATGTATCTGAAATTTAAATTAGCAATTTGATTTAAGGATGATAACGAGTGGAATAAATATGAGTTTGAAGTAAAAATTTATATTTATATTTGTTTTTATTTTTTTAAATATGAATTTGCATATTGTTCTGCCTCTATTAGATAATAAATATATTTATACCCGTATTTATATATTCTTTTATATTGTCAAAAATATTAATTAAATAATTTTTTTACAAAAAGTTAAAAAAATACAATAAAAATATATGATATTATTAAATATTAAATCAAAATAAGACGTATTTTTTATAATTATATAAATCGTAAAATAGAGTATCAAGTATTAATTATTTAAAATTAAAGTAATTATAGAGAAGAATAAATAATTATAAATAATTAAAATTTCATAATAATTACATCATATAGGTTAAAGGATAATAGGATTAAACACTTGAAATTGATAATGAAACATTTTCATGTTAAAAAATTTAAATAATAATAAAATATTTAAAAAGAACAAAAATAATAAGATATGTACAATTTAGTTTGACAAAATTCAAGTTTACTTCTTCTTAATCCAATACATAGTTTAAAGGAAATCACACTAAAAAATAGTATAACCAGATTGTAATAAGAAAAAGAAAATTTAGTTTGACAAAATTTAAGTTTACTTCTTCTTAATCCAATACATAGTTTAAAGGAAATCACACTTAAAAAATAGTATAACCAGATTGTAATAAAAAAAAAGAAAATATCTAAGAGATCTAATTAAACTTTATAAATATTGGATTCAAACAATTTAGAGATAATGAAACGAAAAAAAATCTAAAATAACAACAAAAATAATTTTGTAACTTATTTAATAAACTAAATAAAATAAGGATTTTAATAATTTAAATAAGGAACAAGAATGTGAGATAGATTAATATGTACATATCTATCTTTATTTCACTGTATTTAATTTAAAAAATAAAATATTATTTATATTATTTTAGTTAATGCAATAATTTTTTTTTTAAGATTGAATCAGTTCAAATGATACTTACGAAAATAAAGTTTATTTTTTATTTGCACTGTAGCCTGTGAATCAAACTTCCTTTAAGTAAGTTAAAACTTTTCTAACTTTTTAGAATTTTGAAAAAAATATTTAAAGACCACACGATGTAAGGTAGGGTAAACTTAAGGTTACTTTGACTCAAGAATATACGAAAAAAGAAAAAGAATGTAAAACTTTTTATTGGATTGAATAGTATATTAGATACCTATTAATGAAATTGTATGATGCAGAATGATTTTTATTAAGAAAATATTATAGAGAGGGTGATGAAATTAAAATCTATACACGTGGAAGGAGGTTTCGAAATATGAATAGAATTTATATAAAAAAAGAATTGAATTGAAATGATTTGTGATATGATTTTCATCTTATTAATGTATATTCCTTCTGTTTCTAAATAAGAGTCGTTTAAGGTTTTGGTACACAGACCAATAAAAGCAATAACTTTTAGTATTTGTAATAAATTTTTAATTTTTTTCCAGTAATACCCTTGTCATTAAGGTTAAAAGAGTATATTCTTTTTCTCTCTATAATAAAGTATAATAAAGAGTACTCAATATATTCTCTCTCCACTTAAAAAAAACCTTTCAATTCTCAACAATACAGTATCTCTGTATGAAACATATTTTTTCTCATCTCCATGAAAATAAGTTTCATTCTATAACTTTTAATCTGAAAATTTTCACCACCAGAAATTTTGATTTAAAAATTTGAAGAATATTTTTGTTCTCACCAAAAAATTTCATATCACTCTTAGTTTCACTATATATATATATATATATATATTGAATCTAAACTTTAAAAAAATTATCATTCTACAAATATGAGATTCTCAATGTGTGAGTCTTCAACTCTCTCTATGATATAATTGTCAACTTCTGTCTTCATTTTTCTGTGTAAGTACCAACTTATCTTTCTATTTCCTTTATAATTTCACTCTAACATATTTTTTTTTAAATTAAATACATTTTATTGATTAAAGAGAAGATAGATGAAAATGTGGAAACAATAAATTACTGTATTAAGTAATTGGTTGATATAAGCAGCAGACTACTTAAAGTCTCATAAAAAAAATAATTTAATTATTATTGATATTTTCAAAATAAAGGGTATAATTGGTAAAAAGCAATTAATGCAATCTTAAACTCTATAAACGACAGATAAAAAGAAACAAAATCATTTTTCTAAAACGACTCTTATTTAGAAACAAATGGAGTAATATGAAAACATATTATTGTAATGATTTATCTTTATTTTAAATATTGTATTTTGATTTTAAGTATTATATGAAATTTATAAAAGATATACAGTAATGTATTTCAATAAAAAAAATTAAAAATAAAAGAAAGATAGTTAATGAATATGATGCATTTGAATGTTGTAATAAAATATATTTATTTTAAGTATTGTATTTAAGATGGGATGAGTAAAAGAATGTCTAATAATATATATGTATTAAATAATTGAGGTCACACATTTGCAATGAATATGTGAATAATTGGTTAAATGTAAGCATTGGTATAATAACTTATATTACATATATATGTTAACAATAACATAAATTAAAATCTTGGTAAAAAATTGGAAAAGAGTTTACTACACATCTAACATATGAGTTTCAAATGTTGAATGCATTAAACTTATTTTGATTTCATGTAAAGTTTTGTATATTTGAGATTCAAAGTTTCGCATGTTAATACAAGTTATGAGTAAATATTTTTTGTTAAATATCCTTTTTCTTTATCTACATTTTATGAATGATTGCAAGAATGAAATTAATTATGTTTATATGATTATTGATGGATTCAGTATGATTTAATTTATTTTTTATATTATTTTTAATTTTAATAACTTATGCTTTTTGTTGTTTATGTGATATTGGTTATCATTCTACTTTATACAGAATCAAATATTTATACTGTTCAGGAGCTAAATTTGAAAAAAAATAATAATAACTCTATACTGTTACTTTATCAATATAAATGTATATATATCATATAAATTTCTTTTCACTGTAACTTGTTGTGTAAACCTTGTTAGGTATTAATATAAAAGGGTCTATATGTATGGATTTTGTGTTGAAGTAATAGTGTTATAAGGGATGTCAAACATTCTCCTTTCATCATTTAACTTACTTTAGACATGTTGCATTTGTACATAGCTTTTTTGCATTCTGTTGTGTGCCTACCTTAAACTTTTCAGACACAAGAATAGAGATATGCCCCAAACTGAATATGAGAAGCATGTTTTCTGATTTTTGTTTGTTATCCAACACCATGCATCTAGTTGAGCTAGGGTAAAAATTTTCTGAGCATCTATCTTCGTTCCTAAAAGTTTTGTTATTCCTTTTTTTCCAACCATTCCAGATTATTGCGACCTGAACACATCTCCTGCATCAATCTAAATTGTATGAGATGCTGTTTCGGTGAGAAGTGATGTAGGGTGGTAACACCGATCCATTTATAGTACATATCCAACATACGTTACTTTACATGTGACAAATAAGTATAGCAAGTTGACTCATCATTTAATTCACACATTGGAGATACGCTGTTGCCAATCACTACTCGCCTATTGTGTAAGTTATCCCTGGTAGCTACTTTGTTGTGTAGCATTTTCCAAGCAAAATTTGTGCAGAGGGCAGTACTCTTCTCCTCCTCAACCCTGTGATGTTGTTGTATATTTTGATATATGCAGATTTCACAGGGTAGGACTGTGACTCTTAATCCACTTTGTACCTGTCTAGTCTAGTTTCTGCTAGCTCTTGTGTCAATGCATGTACTTTCCATTTGAACCAATCTCTTCACCAAGCTATTTCCTCCACTCTCAAATTGTCATAGTGTTAATCACTAACAGGAGGCATATCTTTGTTCAACACAATCAATGTGTACAAAATTTTCACCAATTCCATATATTTGGGTTGAACAAAAGAGAAAATATGATACGGAAGATTACGTGGGTGAACATAGTTAAAGAAATATAGACAAGAAGAAATTCCGTTATCTTTAGGAATGAGAAAAAAAATAAGAAAAAAATTTTCAGCAATGCAAAGTTAAAGGTTTGGACTACGATTACAAATATATATACGGAAATGTGCAATTTTCATACCTAGATTGTGCTTTAATCCATTTGTATGCATTAAGAGGATGTTTGTATAGAAATAGTCTTATGGTATGATTGTTCATTATCAGTTGCACAGACAATATTATGAAGAGTTGAATATTGGTGTGGTGTATAATTGTTATGCCATCATAGTAAGCAATTATGTTTATCTGTTAGAAACTTATGATATGATTATCTGTATATTGGAACTTGTAATGAAGATACTTGATTTTCACTTATTATAAAGGTCAGAAGCATGTTGTTGTGGTGTATGGATCTGATAAACTTGTGTGGTCATATTTAGCCATAATATACCTTATGTTATTATTATTACATCAGGTTCTTAGCAATTCAAATTTATTATTCACATATAGATACACAATTATATGTGGGAGATGTGGTAATGCTAGCAAGATATCAACCACGGAAAGAAGGAATTAATAATATTCACAAAGTCAGAGAAGTGTGTCATTATCATTTAATGATGTGTAATGATTTATTCATTCTGAATTTGATATATGGAAACAAACTTTATTAGATGTTACTAGACTGATATTTTAGATACAACTTAGTCTATTTTGATTTTTATGATAAAAAGGAAAATGGTTTATAAGAAAGAAATTTCTGTACATTTTTTTTTAGTTTTGTAAAAAGGTTGGGATACTTCCATGTTTCTTTATTTATTGATATTCTTTCTTATTAATAAAAAAATCACTAATACCTTCCATATGTTTTCTCAATAAAAGTATTAATTACTTAGATATTTTGTTGTTAAAAATATTTTCAAAAGAAATATATTAATACAAGAAAAGATATATATTTAAGAAAGATCAGTAATTCAAGTTAGTTTGAATCTTAAAAAGTTAGACAACATAAATAAAAAAATCTCACAAATTTATTATATCTTAAAATTTTGGAATGAAACTACTATAGTAATATCTTATATAATTTTACTTATGATTTATTGGTACTTAATTTTCTTAGTATCTCATCTAAAACCATCATTAGTTGTTATTTTTTAACAATTATAATTAAATTGTAGTTATTAATTTAAGTAACTATTACATAAAGAAAAAAGTAGTACTACTAGTGCTTAAAAGCATGATGCGTGGGGTGATTTGAAAAACCTGTTAGATTACCTTTTAAATACAAATATTAGAATATAGAGTTGCTTGAGTTGCATAAAGTTATTGAAAGAACGTGAAAAAAAAAATGAGACTAATAGAAAATATAAAAAAATATTATATTTTGATGTAAAAACCAAAACATAAAAACGATGCCAGATATATAAACTAAATGTGCATTTCAAAACTAAGTCTTAATTGGTGTTTTGGACAAACTTTCTTCCTCATACCATAGTTTGATTCAAATCTGAAAAACCAAGACAAAAACAACGGCACATAATATTTCAAAACACCAAAAGAAAACCAACAGAAATAATTCAATTGCTAACAACTGTTAAGTAAAAAGAAATTATGAAAGATAGTGTCTTCTGCATGCATATAGAAGGTCGATAAACGGATCAAGATGATGTTGAAGATGCATAGAAGCATTTTCATGTGCCCTACACAGAATATCGTTATCCTGCTCTTAGGAGTTACCTAATACAATCTGCGATATATTGCCCCCATTTCCCTTAAAGGAAAGACTGAACTGGATCCATTAGCATTAAGCCTAGCCCGAGAAAAAACTTCAGAAGAAGAAGAAGGAATGTTAAAGGGTGGTGGCACTGGAAACTCGGGTTGAAGGGCAGCATAACGGTTAAGGTCAAGTCCATAGAAACGGTAAGGCACAGTATTGGTATTATTGAACAAAGAAGAATAATGCATTTGGGAGGTGTAAGAGGAAGACCACCCAATATTCATGTTGTTGTTGAAACTTCCAAAAGGGTTTGGCCACACAGACCTAGCATTGCCAAATCCTGGATTTGTGTCATCACCAAATGGTTGAAGAGTGTGAAGTCGAGGTTGTGCAGGGTGTAAAGTGTTGAGAAAATTCCTACTCCCAGATAGTTGAAAATTGAACAGAGCATTGGATGCAGCAGTAGCAAGTTCTTCTCTCTCAACTTCTTCATCTTCATCCACTTCATCCTCTTCACAGTGTTTCTCATTAGGGTTCTTAGGGGATGGTTGTTCATGATTGTGTTTTCCCTCATAAGTAGTGATCACATTCTTTTTGTTGCGTGAATCTCGTTCCACATGCTTCCTTACACAACACCCAGAACTTGTGCATTTGTAGTAGGCCCTAGACAAAAATGCAGAGAAACTTTATTTCTAAATTAATATATATTGCCAAATTGCAAATTATAAATGTACATAAATTAGTGAAATAGCCATAAATAAGGTCAAACCAATCAAGAAAAAAAAATACCTAGGGAACAAATTTCCCTTTATAGTTTTTTGGCCATATTTTCGCCAACGATAACCATCGTCCACTATGGTCTTCCTTCGGCTTTCAACATTTACAGTCAATGTTTTTCCGCGAAAAGACCTCCCACTCCCTCTCTCATAATCCTCCATACACCTCTTTCTTTTCCTGCATATCATAAAAAATTAATACATAAATTAATTAATTGTCAAAATTACAAAAAATCTATTTATTTGTCATATGTTTCAACAACTATCAGTTTTTATGAGACATTGTTATGGATAGAGTGAAATAATAATTAGGATTTACTAAATGAATGATGAATCACTAATATAAAATAACATTATCATATTTTTAATCTAAAATCTTGAAAAACAGACAAAATTTTATGAATATTTTTATATATTGTTTGTCTTGTATATCTTCATGTAACATAAGAATCAATTAACATTCAAACACCAAAATCTTTTTCTCACATGATGTAAGTTATTTACATATTGTAAGTTCTCTTAGAATGAAACTCAAGTCTCATTTGAGGTACTTGTCGGGTACCAGATTGTTACCAGAATAATGATATACCAATTTGGTGATGGTTACATATATATCAAGAGGGAGAAAAAACAAAATAAAAAAAGAAATGAACACAGAAGAAAAAACAAATGCATACAAATTAGAATAATACTTTGAGAGAATTACAATTAAATAGTTTTATCAGTAGTTGAGTGTCACACCATATAGTCTCAAGTAATAATTTTCATAGAAAAAAACCTGCTTTCAGAGGTAGCTGTTCCTCCTTCGACAGCACTTGCTCTATCTTCATTGTCCATGTTTGTAGGAAGAAGATCTTGCGGTGTGACCTTCAATTGAGTGGAAGGTAAAGTTTCACCAACTTTGGCACCTGCTTCCTCAGTGCAAGAAATTGAATCCTCCTCCTCAAGTTTAGTATTAAGATCAAATGGAAACTTCACTGCTGTGTCATCATCGGAATTGGAGCGATGCACTTGTTCAACAACATGTGCAGGAGGCGCAGGTAACAAATCCGATGTTTCCGTTGCCACGAGGAAATTATTCTCAGCAGAAACCTGAACAATTCATGCATATATCATATACAGAGAGATTAATGCAGTATAATTAGAAGACATGGTGCATTCTTCTTTGATTGGTACATCTAAGTCACACAAAAGAGAAAAATTAATAATAATAATAATAATAATATATTAATAAATTATTAGTTCGGAAGCTTTCATTATTGAATATTTTTTAAGAAAAACAACAATAAATAAATATATATATATATATATATATATTAATTAGAAAGAGTCTAAAGAGTAAGGTATGTTTATATTTATTAAATTAAAAATAATATAAAGTCATATTGGATCAATCAACTTACCGAAACTATATTATTCACAACTAAAAGACAACACTGGACTAAAATTATAAAAAAAAATACTACAGAGATTATTTAAAAAAATAGTACATATTACATTTATTTAAAATTTTATAAAAATACCATAGTTTATACAATTTCCCTAAAAATGTGTATTTTGTCCTATACACTTACTAGAATGGAGTGTAGTTTTAGTTTCTTATCAAAACTAGAAATCTGTAAAGAATAACTAAAATGATATCATTATATTAAATATAAATAAAATAAATAAATAATTTTTGTATAATAAATAAAATTATAATTATAATATTTTCATGTAATCCTTTTTGTTGGGTTTAAAATTACAAATATTCTATGCAGAAGACAACCTTTGGTACGAATAACAAATCTCTATGAATATTTAGTGCAACCACATATTTAGGAATTAGGTCACTTGTTAAATTAAAACAGTCTACAAAAATTAGTCTGCACCGATGATGGTATCCTTTAAGTAAATTAATGTCAAAATTAAATGATTAAATTTTATAAGTGGACAAGACGAAGATCTCTAATTAATTTTTTAAAGAAACCATCACTGCTTTAGAGAAAAAAATTACTTCGAAACATATTTGTATTTAAATATAAAATTTCTTTAAAATATCAAATGTGAATTTAAACAAAAAAAAATACATATTTAATTTCATGTTAGAATTTGAGTTCAAGTTCAAAGTTCAAAGTTCATTCTGATTTAAAAAATAGAAAAGAAATTTGTATAACCATAGTTAGAACTTTTGACTCTCAAATAAAACCTAAAGATATCTTTGTTATGAGATCAATCATAGGCATGACACAGAGTCTCACTACTACTTAAAATCTCCTCCTTTTTTTATGAAAAATTGAAGCAACTAGATAATTTTGTATGTGAAAAAAAAATCAGAACAATAAATTTACTTTTAAAATAAATATATCTAAACATAAATTATTTCATTTCAAATCAAATCTACCCCAAATTAATTTCATAAAAAAATAGTTTTGCAAAGGACTATATATCCAAAATCACAGTTCATGGATCAACTGTTGAAAAGTAGATACAAAAGTTGATACTTGTTATTAGCATAGATACAACATAAAGAAAACATGTTTATCATGAAATAAAAAAGGCACTTTTTTAATCAACATATAGATAATACCTCAGAAATCGGAACCAAATTGATGTCAATAAGAGGAGGAGAAGCGATTACATCGATTTTGGGTTCATTTAAATCGAGATCGAGAACCCTTCTCTGCTCACTGCAACTGGGTTTGGAAGAGAAACCATGAAAATTGGAGGTTGAGATTTGGTTGGTGTGATGGTGTTGGTGGCTATTGTTTTCCATGACAGAGGTGAAGAGTGAAAGCTAGGATTTGGCTAATGGAACAATGGATCTTAAACCAATGAAGTTTTTGCTGTGTTTGTAGACACAGAATGCTAAGTGCTAAGGTAACCAATATATGGACAATTTAGATGCAAAGTAAGGAAACAAAACACTTCTTACTAATTGAATACTGTGTACAGCTACCACAAGCTGTGATCACAGAAGGAAAGTGCTTAGGGCAAATACATATCTAAGCTGTTACATCATGTAGAAGGAGAATGCACAAAAATAAAAGGAGTTTAAAGTCAATGCATACAAAAATAATAAAAAATAACCTTTGTCACTTTGAAAAAAAAAATCATAAATTTTGACTGTGATTATAAGAAAAAGTATTCATAAAATAATCTAGATGTTTGGTAGTTAGTTAATTAGCAAAAGAATTTTAAAATAAGTTATTTTCATTAATATAAAATGTTAGCTTATAAATATTTTTCAATAATTTTTTTCTTTTAACTTCATTTATACTTTTTTTTAAGTATTTGATGTATACAAAAAACTTTTTTAATAAACTTTTATTTAAATAAAATTTGACTATTATAATACAGTATTACATCAATTGATTGATTATATATGTAATTAATTATTAAAATAATATAATTTTCACATTGTAATTATGTGAATTACAAAACATAGTCTAAGCATATGTAAAAAAATAATAAGACAAAAAATATACAAGATAATAATAATAATAATAATAATAATAATAATAATAATAATAATAATAATAATAATAATAATAATAGATAAGTTCAGAACTTAAACTAAGCATACTTAGAATTAATTATAATTAAAAAATTATATAAGTATAAGGTAGTATATATATAAATATGAGGTAGCATATATAAATATATTTCATTATTATAATAAAATAGTGTTATGGTAAGTTGTTCACCATCGTTATTTTTTGTTTCCATGACCCATCCATCAAATAATGGCCATGTCTTCCCTCTTACTTCAGGAAAGTGGTAGCTAAATACCAACCTTTCCTTCTTATAATTCTTATTTCACACTTAAAACACCATTTCTCATAACAATGGAATATGAAAGAAATTACATAATATAAAATAAATGTTTAAATATTAAATAATGTGCATATAAAGGATAAGTGTCTAAAAAATCATTAAATATAAATTAATTATTTACAAAAAATTAAATTAATTCTAACGCTATTAATGAATAATGGGTTATGTAGAGCTAATCTCTTAACATATTCAGAATTCTCTTAGTATATATTTACTTATGCAAACTTAAAGTTTGATAACATGTTTCAGAGATAAGACTATCTATGAATCGTCATATAACAGTTAAATCAAGAGAGTTATATATATTTGTAAGTTTTATTCTTATCAACATAGTCTCATGTGTCAAAGGAAAAAAATTAATCCAATCCACATTAAATAATGATTATGTGGATAATAATTAAATATACATTAATATTATAAATTGTATTAAATAATAATGACAACAAAATTTTAAGTCAACTATTAGGTCAACTGAAATTGATGTAAAAAATTTCACATAAAATTTTGAATTTGAATATTTTATTAAGAAAAGTTACTCATCAAAAATGAAAAATATGACTAAAATGATTAATATTTTTTTCACAAAATACTATGGTAATATGATCAATAATAATTTACACATGTAATATTATAAAAATATTCATTTTTTATCAGCAATATATATATATATATATATATATATATATATTACGTAATAATTAATAAGTGGCTGACCTTATGCTTTTATTTAGCTTTAAAAAATAGTTGAATGAAAAATTTAACAATTTCTTAAAAAAACACTTCAAATTGGTTCTTTATTTATGTTATTTTACTCTTAAATAAAGTGTAAAATTCCAAATTAATGTATAGCTATCTGTAATCTAAACTAGAAAGGACTAGAAAAACTACTAATTAATTTATGATTTATTAATTCAATCATTGTTAATTTGTGTTTGAAGTGCTGATAAAATATAATTCTAACATTGTAATATATTAAGTATTGAATTAAAATAAGTTTGTAAGGAATTAAATAAAGTAAAGCTTTTACAAAATATAAAATAATTAAATTATATTCTTAAGTATGATAAAAAAAATAGCAACAATATATTAAATTATAATTGATAAATTGGACTTGTAAGTGAATATTTTATAGGGTATGTTTGGATTCCTATTTAAATTAACTTTCAGTTTCAATTGAAAATTTTGTGTCTAACACGATTTATACATTTTTTTTATTTAATTAGAAGTAAACTTTAAACTTCATTTATTCAAAAGTTACAATAAAATATTTTTTCAACTTCCTTAAAATGTAATTTAACTTAATTTTCTAACTAAATGTCAAAGAAACACCTAGAACTTTCATTTAGTTAAAAGAATACTTTAAATAAAGGAAATCAAATGGATTCTTTATCATTATTTAATTGTTTTTAGTGGCATCTCCACCAATCTTTAAGTTGATATTTGGTTGAGATTAAGTGAGATAATATTCATTTTTTATAAAAAAAACTAATAAAAATTTAAAAATATCCTGTCATGTTATGTTTTACGGACTAAATAAACTAAAAGCCACTGGTCCAATTTATGAAGATAATATTATTGAACAAAAAAATTATACAATGATAGAGTTAGTTTACATTATAAAACATTATGATAATTTCTTGTAGGCTTATAATATATTTATCTTTAAAAATATTAACATAAATTTATTATTATACTAATTATTTTTTTCTCGTACTGTAAATTAAAGTTAGTATTATTTACTATATGCATCCAGTGCCCTACTTCTTGAAATAATGCACATTTTAAGCCTTATAATAATTTTCTTTTGTTTTTGGTAAATTTTAAATAAAGCTAATTGAGATAAACTCGATATTATGTATTTATAGAAAGGAAGAAATTAAAATAAAAAGTTAATGTATGCACTTCAGTTTGTTGAAAATGAGATGAAAGATTTATTAAAAAATAAATAAATAAAACTATCACTACAAGAAATCTATTATTACCAGTTATATACCAATTAACACTAATGGTAATGATACAGAAAAAAACGTATCTTAGTCATTTTAAAAATTACAACCAATAGAGTGGCTATTATCATTAATTGTGGCTCAAAAAACTAGTGACAAGTATTAAAAACAATTAATAAGTAAATAGATGTAAATATTAGAAATTGATTTTTTTTTGTTTTGATTCATCAATGAAGTGTTTTAATTAGTAAAAAATAAATTCCAAAAATATTTAATAGAAAATTAATTAATTTTTAATTAAATACATGGTTTTTAATTGAAAAATTAAATATTTTTAATTGATACAAAGTCTGAATATTTTATAAAATATTAATAAATTCTTAACATAAATTATGAAAATATTAATGATTATGCTTGCAATCAATTGAAATTAAAATTTTGAATTCTGAAAAGGAGGATTAATCAAAATTTACCTTAAATATGACTTTGAGATATTTTTTATAATATATGTAATAATCTATTAATAATATTTTAAATTTAGTTTATTGTACATCACACACATAAAATAGTTACAAGTCGGCAACAAATTGATAAGACATTAGTATTGAATTATTTTTATTTTAAATTTTAAATATTTTATTTGTACAAATTAATATTCAATATTATTTTATTAAATTATTTAATTTTTTATTTGCACAAATTAATTTAAAACTATCAAATATTATTTTTTACTAAAATATTTCAATTACTATCAAATATAAAAAATTACTACTTTAATTTTGTTCAGAAAAAAAAATTTACTACATACTTCAGTTCAAAAAAAAATTATTAACATTCATTAAAATATAAGTTTATCAACGTTACTTAAAAAGGTTTTCACATACATCAATTAAAAAACAGGCTTAACCTATATGACAAATAAATAATTCTAAAATTATAAAAGAATAAAATATATTGATATTGATTAAAGAAAACTTACTTATATCTGTTGAAAATAGTGTCAGTGGTGTCCAAAATAATACATTTCACATAGTACCTAAAACAAATTTGCGATTTCAAATCATAATATTATAAATATTTATATCATAAAACTCTTATAACTCTTATGATGGTTATGGGTTGTTTCGGTATTTACCATGGTATAAAGTACATCATTATAGTCATAATAAAATAATTATGCAGAAAATAGTAAATTAATAAAAAATAATTTATAATATAAACCATAATTATATATAATATATATATATATATATTCAAATATTAATCTATTTCATTCGATAAAGATTATATTAAGCAACTATATAATTTAACATTTTTTAAAATATTAATATTTAATAATTTTATTAGATTTTAAAATCTTATTCATAATCAAAGTTTATGAGAATCTTTATTAGTAACTAATAAAATTAAGGTAATTCCTTATACATATTTTACAAAATACTGTACAAAAATTTTCATAAACTTTTAATCACGCAGTATCTTATTCTACATGTTTTAGATTATCACAGGAGATATTTTCTTCCTAGGTTTCAATAGTCAATACCACAACATTTAAATATATATTTATTCAATCAATTTTATTTAGTCACAATCGGTAACTTATATATCATTTCATACACATTGAATTACAAATATAAGCTTTAAAACAAAACAAAAAAGTATAATTAAATATTTAAATATATATATATATATATAAAAGTGTCACTTGAACATATTATCCTTATTTAAGTGTCATTATTCTTAAAATAAAAGGTAATCAATTTTAATTTTTCCCTGCTTAAACGGTAAAATCATCACTTGAATTATAAAATTTATTGCTTGAGTATCATTTTAACACTTAAGTCATATAATTTTGAAGGGAGAGGCTTGCAAATAATTCATTTTTATCCAAAATATAAAATTAGCACTTCGATGACCAAACTCTTAAAGGAAAGAGAAAATTGATTTTGTCTTTGTTTCTGTGACTGAAATCGCTACTTGAAACTTGAGTGTTAAACACCATTGTTGGAGTGGTCAGTTATTCACTAAGCAAATGAACCTTAACAACAACATTAGATGTCATTGATTGAGCTTTGCTTGAATTATCAACTTGTAGCTTAAACAAATATGTAGATACCAGAAATTTAAAAACAAAAACTCCAATCAAGCTAAAACTTAAGGTAATCAATTTTTTCTTTTCTATTTATAGTATTTTTAAATGAATTTTTCATTTACTTTAAAACTATAAAAACTTGTTATTACATTGTTAGTTAAACAATAAATTTAAGAGACTAAAATCATAATTTTTTTCAAATTTAAAAAAATAGGAAACTAGAGCTATAAGAACCTTTTTATATAAGTTTTAGACAAAAGAGTTTTAAAATTGATAAAAATATAATAATAATGGTGTTTTAAGATTATAATAAAAATTAAACAATGTGATTCTTCATTTCTTTTAAACCACTACTTTTCTAAAAAATAAAAAAACCTTTGACTTCTCTTAACCTTTTTTTAGAAGTTTTTGAAGTTTTTTTTCTCTTGAGATCTTGTAAGGTAGAAGCTAGTATAGACCAATCACAGAAAACTTTCACTGAATTATTTTTATTTTTTTTACGTATTTTTTTTTTGGTTTTCATGTAAGGTTTCGTGGAAATAAAGAAACGATGTCCCCTTTTACTAAACAATTTTCTCAAAGATAATTTCGTTGACGGTACTCATTGTAACATCTATTCACAAAAACTAGTATAATATCTAATAAGAATTATAATCTATTTCTCAACTCAATTTAAATATGTAAAAGAATTTATTTTGTACTATTATTAATAATAGACACTATAATAAATCCATTAAATATACATTAATTTAGAAATCATAAATAATTAGTTACTATATTAACTAATTTAAAAACTATTTTATAAACTAAAAATTATAGGTATCTAAAATAGTTTTTATTATTAATAAAATAAATAGAAACTATATTTTTTATGGCTAATAATGTTAAAACAAATATGAATTGGATTCTATATGATGATAACTAAATAAGTTATTGAATTAGAATATAATAATTAGTCTCTAATACTACTAAGATTTTAGTTACTTAGTAGATTAGATTCTAAATCAATGACTAGTTTTATCATTTTAGAGATCAAAATTATGATTTTTAAAAACAATATTTTATAGTGAGAGTTTAATAATAAAATTAAATTAAAAGACAGATAACGATAAAACAATATTAAAACAACAATAAAAATATATTGAAATCAAATTTCATCTATCTATGTCTTCTGCAATTCTCTAATTATCAATATATGTACTCAACTATTTAATGTTATTGAGGTTAATACAAGTCATTTAGAAGTTTCTGGATTCATGTGAAATGTAGTTAATGACTTGGTTGTTAGGAATTTTTGGATCATATAAATATATATTACATAATTAAATGTGTTAGAGCCATTATTTTATTAGCCAAAATATTTAAGTTGTCTAATTAATTTAAAATTATGGCTAAGGACATATATGTCATGAAAGACTAATTGTATAGATACCATAAGTAACATTTTTAATTTGATGAGGGGCCAAAAATATTAAACTTTGAAAGTTATAAAAGGATTATGGTCCCCATTTTGTAGAGCAGAAGACAGAAAGTACAATTCCTATTCTTTTTTCTTCATCTCTATCAGAAGAGAAACCCTAGAGAGAATCTAAGGTGTTCTACATTTGGAATATCACATATCCGTGGTTATTCTCATCACCTTCATTATTTTCAATGACAAATCTAAGTACGCTTCTGCATTTTATATTCATCATCAATTGAGATATGAGTTTATAAGAATTAATTTTGATTGTGCTGTAATTTTGATTTTATATGAATAAAAATATTTGATTAGGCACAATTATTTATTATTATAAAATTCTATCATTGATTTGACTGAATGTTTTATGTTATCTTCAATTCATGAAATTTTATGTGAATGTTACTAAAGATATGTTATATCATAATGTTTTAGAATTTCGTAACATTGATTAAAATTTATTTGAGTTAAAATATATTTGGTTTGATAAGTAATTATCAAAATACTTCTGAATGGAAAGAATTAAGTTTTGGCATAATTTGAGTTTGTAAACTATTTTGTTGATATCTACATATATTATTCAAGTAACAAGTTGATCATTCAAGACATATTAAAGTGGTGGACATTTAATTCTAAATTAGAAACTCCTTGCTCAAATGTTTTAAATGTCACTCAAATAATAATAATATATTCAATGCTAAAACAACATTTGATAATTTGAGTAAAAAAAAGAAAAAATCAATTATCTCTATTTTAGGAATGTGATGCAAGTGTTAAAGAAATGTCTCCCAATTAAGATATCTTGTTCAAGCAATATTCTTTTGTTTTTAAAATTTAATTGTTTTTGTTTTATATATCTTTTAAATGTGTAATTGCTATATGATTTCATTGTAACTTTGTTGTATGGTTATAATAGTGAATATTGAATGAATTGATTTTAGTTAGAATATGCTTGGATTGAGTTTATTGATATGGTGGTGCAAAATGTAATTATCTAAATAGTAATCCAATATAGTCTGAGAATTGTGGTATTGTATTATGAAAACATTACGAAAATGTGATATACAAACTTAATTAATAACTTAAAAAATGTATATTAAAATATCATGTGGTGAGCTAACAAAAACGTTTCTACATAACACAATGTTTAATATATGCAAAGAGTTACTATGCAGATAATGAGTTACCGTGGATGTCCAATAAACTTTAATTGAGTCACATCTTAGTGTTCGGTGAACTTAATTAATGTTTATATACTAAAAGTTGTCCTATTTTATGATTTAGTTGTGTATATGTGTGAATATCCGACAAAATTTGATTGAGATGTGTGTCAATGCCAATTTAGGAGTTTTCAGTATATGTATTGTACATACATGATGTATGAAAATTCTTTTATATATGCTTGGAAAATTTTCAAGTATTTTGTTTTCTTTTTTACTTTGTAATATTATATGGATATATTTTTTTTTAGTTAAGTGGTTAGTTAATTACTAATATAGGTAGATTTTACAAGAATCAAATTTATTCCAAACTTTGAATATTAAGAAATAATTAAACTAAATTAATTTTGGAAACATGAATTTTGAAAACAACTTTGTGAAGTCAGCTTTGTCTGGTGCTGAATTCATGTCCACTATTCACTATTTATTATCATAACTTATTACTATTAACTCTTTTTTGCGAGAGTTATATATACAAAATGCTATTTTTTTAATGTGTTGCAAGCATTCCAGAAATATGATATTTTGTCAATAAGTAGACACCTACTTGTAAGATGTTTTAAAATATACATTTACTAGGGACACTCAAAATTCAAGATAGGAGTATCGCCTTTTAACCCCTTCCTTCAACATATGAAAACATAATTTTAAGTATAAAAAATTGAAAAATAAAAAAATGGTATTGGATGGTCATTAAAGAGTAGGGTGAAAATAATGCGTAAATGTGAAAAGGTATTTTAGAAAATTTGAAAATATTAAAAAAAAGGAAGAGAGTGGAAGATGAATTTTGAAGGGTCTGGAATGAATGCCATGCCCAAATACCACATCTAAAGTCCCTCAGTTCGGACTTTGCTTGTGTTCATGAAAGGGGTTAACTATCATAGCTTTGTCAGTGCAACAGATTATGGCAACACTCACTTCCTCAGTGACAACAAATTAAGGCCATTCTGATTTAAAATCTGACTACAAATACTAAACGTTTCTTCTACTTTTAGAGGCTGATAAACATGCTCTGTGTTAACACAAGTGAAACTCACATTTCTACGAGATTGCCTTTTTTTATCTAACATAAGAATGAATGGAAATATTCAGTATCGTCAAAATAAGTCAGGGAAAATACATTCATTAGGAAATCAATTGAAAAATAATACAAAAAATGTTAACATGAAAAAACTTCAAAAAATATTTGCTCCTTTGTCAATTCTATCTACACCAGTAATGATTGACTATACCATATCGAGCACACTGCACACCTTATCATTCAAGGAATTATGGTACAACAAAATCAAATGAATGACATCCCTATTATATCAAAACCAAGTTAATTTAATTGTTTAGAATGGCAGTTAGCAACAAAAAGAAAGTCAGTATTCTTCCAATAAAACAGGTAGAAACTGAAGAAATATCGTGTCCTCCCACTGTACGTACTACTCCAGTCGCTTCATCCTTCACTTTAATGCTGGAAGAGCCTGATCAACACAGCACCACAATGCTAAGTAAGCCAATGCAAAAAGCAATAGAAATTAACGAGTTACATGGATAAGATAATTATAACAATTGAAACTTCTTTTGGTCAAGCTCGCGTTAATTAACGTTTCCTACATTTCTAACAAGAAAATAAAAAAGTCATTGAAAAGTAAATTACACTTTTGCTTGAATTGCACAACTCTTCTTAATTTTAAAAATTTCAACATCCTTGTGCAATATTAATAAATGCTACACTTCAATATATTTTAATGTAAATCAGTCTCATGAAAATCTTTTCACTCTTTTCTGCTATCATCATCATCATCAACAACAACTAACTTTGAGCTACCATATTTAGAACTTCAAAAGATGAAATAAAATTAGGGCAATGTTTAAAAAAAAATCATTTAATAATTTTCTCAGGTCTAAACTCCTACTTGAATTTGGCGTGTTCGAAATTAGCTTGGGGGCAACACTAAAAGTTGCATAGAGAAGAAATATAACCGTAAGACTTTTTTATCTTTGTCACTTGAAGACATCCGTTTACAACAAAAATGGACTAACGTATAGCACACTTAATTTCTTGTGGTAAGTGTTTTAAGTTTTAAAATTAGATGGAAAGGCAATATAATTGGAAGTATCTCTCAAGATAAAGAAGTGGTACCAGAAAATAAACCTTTAAAACATTTCATGCAGGAGTAGGTTCGGGCTATAACTATGATGAAATTATTTGAAGTAAAGAGTACTAAAAGGAAACAAGCTACGTGATTTCAACTATACACAATTTAAGAAATGCGATTATAACTCCAATTTATTAAAATTACTTTTTACTTACTAATATGACCCCGTTATTATTATTATTCCTCTCTCGTTTATGATGAGTGATTAAAATATTTAACAGTTGGGCATAATTGGAGAGGTACTATTTAATATTATCTTGAAGTTTAAAAAAACATAAATAGGAGCAATTTTTTTTTTATGGACAACTGAAAAGGGACAGATGCATCATACAACAAAGTAGGAAACAAACAAAACGTTATGAGACGCTGATAGGTACTCACAATTGTAGTCGGTCCATCCAATGGCCATATTTTCAAGATCATATAGCACAAGTTTGTTGGATAGCACCAAATCTGCAATTAAAAACAATTCAAAGTTAATGATATTGAGATCCAACACTGGCAAAAAATATTTACAAAATAAATAAAACTAGCTCCAGTTACACACAGATATAGACAACGGAAAAGGCAAAGGTCCAAAAGTAAGTTTACAAAGTGTACTTAATTCAACACAAATTAGTGAAGAGTTGAAAAGCTATAAGACGAACCCTCATCAGTATTCGAATTACGGGTTTTGTATGGAAGAAAGAAAAAGGAAAGAGATAACCAACAATAATAAGCATATTATTGATAGGATGTGATATAATACACTTTGCCTAATACATCTATTTGTACCCAACATATTATTACTAGTACAAGTCGGAGCTCAATAACAGCAACACTTATAAATTGATGACTCTGATATCTTAACAATCAGAATCAGACTCAATTGGTGACTTAATGCACAAATTTTGTTCCATGAAGTTACACTAAGCTGATGGATTAACTTATAAAGTGTCATTTAATTCTAAATATATGGTACCTCCAAGAAGGGTCATGTCCTTTCCATTCTTGGTTTGTGTCACACTTTTCTGCCAGCCAATGCACCAGATACCACCCTGGGTCAATCAAGCACAGATTAATATTAAGAAACAGTATAATTAAATTCCAGGAATTCATCTTATCAACCCAAGGTACTCAAATAAATTAAAAAGATACATAATATATCAGTAAAATTATCCAGATGCCAATTTAAATTTTAAACCATAATAATTACAGTTGACATTGAACAATAGATACCTTTAATTTTCATGCAGAAATTTTTTC
Organism: Lablab purpureus; assembly: GCA_030347555.1. Lineage (NCBI taxonomy): Eukaryota > Viridiplantae > Streptophyta > Magnoliopsida > Fabales > Fabaceae > Lablab > Lablab purpureus. The sequence goes on from CM059260.1 coordinate 30,172,523, forward strand.
TATAATTATACATGGAATTTAATATGCATCATAAACCACAGAACACTCAGGTACATTCAAGAGATTGAGAAATCAGTTCAGATAACAGGTTAAATCAAGATTAAAAGGCCCTTGAGGAAAAACATATTTATGTTTTGAGTATTTGAGTATCTAACATACAAAGCTTGTCAAATAAGAAGCTGGGTACATCTATAATAAAATGAAGTTCCTACTCACTCTAAACTGAAACAGGTAGTCGTGAGGATAAACAGTCAGAGAAAGAGAATCCTCAAAATGAAGCTTGACAACTGGAAATCCACGATCAACACTGCAAGATTACAACAGCCAACAAAATAAGGGCTGCATATGATAGACACTTGATGTCCACTTGTTGCCTTCGTAAACTGATGAAGTAGAATTCTCAAAAAGTGAAATGCATTTTAATTACCCAAACATCATTTGAACAATGAATAAAGTTACTATTTAAAAAAACATTTTTAATAGATGATTCTTTTGAAATATAATTATTTGTAAGGTATCAACAAAAGGTTTATATACTTCTATTCTACCTAAATAATCAAACATGAGATTCTTTGTAGATAATTACCCAACCTACTCAACAGCTCCCCTCAGAAACAAAGAAAAAGGACAAAGTAATACTCAAAACAGAAAATTCAAAGGACCGTATAAGGGAATTGTCATACATTTTTCTGTAACAGAGTCCTAATAGACCCAATACATTCACTTCATCAAAAAGCTAATCGGTAATTTTAAAGTCAACATATGTCAAAGCTCCACCTAGCTAAAGTAACACAAATTTTATTACACAACCTTCTATCCTAATTACGACTGCCTTGTGTCATTTTATTACAACCTTTTTCCTCCTGCACGTTCCAGAATATTGGATTAGCAAATACTATCAAACAGTCATGGATAGATACTTATGAAGATATATTTAAATAGAATATGAAGTGGACACTTGACATCAGACCCTACGGACTAAACAACCAAGAAAATAAACTAAAGTAAAATTATCCAGCATTGAACGCTAGTTAAAACAATTAGGAATAAACCAATACTTATTCCAATACAACAGAGAAATGTAAAATTTCAATAAAAGAATATCACAAAGATAAGTGCCATACTTTCCAGCATACTGAAAACAACTAAATTGTTGCTCAACAAGATATAATTTCAGTCCAGGCTGCCGGGCCAAAACCTATCATAAAGAACATTAATGAATACTCAAGTGAAAATATTGATTCAGTTAAACCTTTATACATAAGTGACTTACCTTTTGAATCAGTTGGTCATAAACTAAGCCAGGAAGATAAGCCAAGGTTGTTCCACTATCTATGACTGTCCCCCTCCCATTTCCAGAATCAAATATATCTGAGGGAAGCTGTAGAGTATCCGTATCAACATCAATACTCTTCAAAACCACGTTATAGTGTGCCCTGTAATGGTCAAAAGATAACGGTTATGGCATAACTTTTTAAACTCATGATTTGAACTGAATATCAAAACATTATAGCTTATAAGTACCTGAAAAAACATTTCACAACTCAAACCAGAGGCCTCAGATGAATATACTTTCATAAAACTGAAAGCCATAAAAACAAAACAAAAACAGAAAGAAGGCCTTTATTATGTGGCCTGATCACACATATAAATACTAGCTAGTGAGATGGATGGAATTTCATACATGCCAATTATTTTTACAAATTTAAAGTTAATATGGTCCCAACAGGATCCAGAAAGGGGCAATAAAAGACAAAAAACTTGAAAAGGTGTTGCTCAATACACCAGCACTAATGACATTGACGTAAAGCAATAAAATTGGTGGAAATATACAAATACAAATCTATTAGATATAAATCATCAAATCAATTAAACAATGACTTAAGTATTTTTCTTTAATATTTTTTTTCTAAAAAAAACTCCTTCTATTTGTACCTCCATAACTCAAATGGAATTATTTGTATGAATGCTTTATTCCACTCCCGTATCAAACATTTACAACATTTTTAAAATGATATCTTGGTTGCTTCATTTTCTGAATCTTTTATAAATATATTAAATCTAACGTTTGAATGTTACATGTCCAAATGGAGAAAAAAAAAGCATGCAGATCCAGTACTGTAGGGAATTTTCTTCAAGTAATAGTAAGTACTGCTCCCTAACTTCAATTATAGAACAACCCGGCCAACTAAATTATCTTGTGAACACATGAGGCTATCTAAAAGATAATTCATTATCGGTAGTTCCAATATTGCGTGACCACTTTTACCCTTAGATTTATATGATAACCAACATAATAGTATGAGAATGAAATACTAAGTTACTGCACATACATTCTCGGTACCAACGGAGTTGTACTGACTTGTGGTTCCACCAATTCCCCTATGGCAAATATTCCACCACCACGAATATTGTCAAGGCAATGTGAAAATATTTTTTTCACCTTTCCAGATGCAGCAAGCTGTGAAAGTACAGAAGAATTTGCTTGTCCAAAACCAATTATTCCATCAAGGGCTTCTTCAGAAGATGAACCCAATGTCCCAGATTGTACAGCGCCACACCTGTCAGCAAAAGAATAACCAGAGAGATATAAACGGAAAAAGGTTGAAATGGCAACATTTTTCTTTAATCTATTAACCCAGGAACTTATTAACCTAAATATTTCTAATTAAAAATAGTACAGTGAAACTTCCTACTTGAGTACAAAGTTTTCACAAAACCAAAAACAGATGACTTAAGAGAATGGAAATTTTGTTTAGAACCAAGATAATTCTCTCGTAGAACCCCTACTCTGAATGAAAAGAAGACATGATTGGCCTAAAAATTATCATAAGAAGTCAACAACAAAAAGACTAAGTGAGAAATTAAATAATTGGTACTTAGTAATCATAATTATTCTCACCCAAAAATGATGCTGCTATTTTGTGGCGTAGTACGAAGATTGCCATTGACACGGTTATAAGTAAGATAATCCTGGACATAGTATCCAGAAGTTGCACTTCCATCTCCATAAGTTATGCTGTAAGGGCATGGAATTTCAGGCTTGCACCCAGGCATTGGACCATCATACGTGGCAGCGCAAAAATCTTGGTCACAAGAAATCAGCTCTGCAGTTTCAGAGCTCTTTGGGTCGTAAAGTGTCAAATCTATCTGTTGCAATAACAACGAAAGTAGGAAATTCAACAAGGGATCAAAGTCAGTGATTCAGAATTCGAATCTGCAAACCGAGGAAAAGGTTTAAAACATAGATACGTACACCGAGATCACTTTTCCTGGGACATCTCGAGCACTCAACACAATTAACCCAAAGAATGTCACTTCCTGTATCAACTTGCACATAATAATCCTTCGGAGGAGAGCCAAGCCCAAGTTTTGTATAATACAGACTAATCCAAATAAACAACAGCATAAGCATGAAAATAAAGAAAATCACGGCTAGCTCCTTCAAAAATCATAATAATTAAAGCTACTCCTATACTACAAATCAGAATTCTCAACTTAGAGATTATAAATTCCAAAATTCTCCACATTCTCTCCTTAGAAGGTATATTCTACACTACCACACAACTAGCTTGGTGAAAAAATCTTATCAACCACCTATCTCAATCTATTCTCATTTTATTATTATCTATATTTCTATGTATATTTGATTTTCTAGAGAGACCATATGTCTCAATTTAGAAATAACCTTATATTACAATTTAAGACATTCATTCTAAATCTAAAAAATATTTTACATTAAAAAATATTTAGTTCTAATAAATTTTAATCACATGCAAACAAATATTCATCCGGTTAAAACACTGGTAAGTAAGAAGCAAAAGAAACGAACCCAGTCTCAGTAGGGAGACCATTGCCGCCAAGGTTGAGATCCACGGCGGAGAGAATTCGACCTTGACGGCGAGCATCGTGAGCTTTGATAGCGCTTAAACTCCTTTTCCGACGCTCTACCGGGAACACTAAATTTCCGTTGGCAACGCAACTGATTTCCGAAATTAGAATCGCCACTAACATCACTAAACCTTTCGGATCCATCAATTCGGTAGCCTAAGGAGTTGAATTCAACTGAAAGAATCAAAGAAATAGTAGCAACGGATCCACCACAGCTCAATGAAGCTATTTTGGTGCTTTGGCGTAAAGGTGCATTGGTTTTGCCGTGTTCGGTCCGTTCTATTGAAAAAGATGAATTCAGCAATGGAGAGGATTATTGGGAATGAGAACAACCAAATAGAAAGAAGAAAAAAAAAAACAGACAACAGTGACCGAGGGAGACTTTTTATTATTATTATTATTATTTTCAACGCGAAACGACGCGTGCTCTACTCGTTTTGACGCTATCTTTGCTTTCTTTCATTCCGCTTTAGTTGAAGGGTATCTTTCATGCCGCTTCATCACTTTTCAAATTTTATTTTCATGAAATATATTATGTACCGACAAGGAAACCCGTGTTTATTTATATATATAGTAATATATGCTAAATTTATTGACTTATTTTTTAATAATTTTAATTAGTTGATAGTATAATTTTTTTCATATTGACAATATAAAATCATTAACTTCGTTTTTATTATAAAATAAGAAAATTATATAACATAGTTGACAGAGATATATAGTAATACTCTTTAAGAAAACAAAAATTCTTGGTTCTTCCATTACCATGGTTTTAGAAGAAAAACTGTACTCTATTATGTGGGACAAATCTCCATTTTATTTATTTCTTCTAAATCAAGGAAAGAAATAAAAAAGGATTTTGACTTCTTCTTTTCAACATGTACTCGAGAATTTAATTTTCAAATGTGCATGTAAGAAAATAATATATGGTGAAATACTTTTTTTAAACAAAAGTTCAAACATGATTTGGATTCCGTTTAAAAATTTTAAAGAGTACTTACAAAATTATTTATATGTTTATCAATATCTTTTAAAAAAAAAACAATGAGATTCAAATTCACATTTTTATGAGATATGAATTTTGTTAAAAAAACTCATATAATTCCATAATTTTTTAAGAATAAATGAGATTTTTTGTCATAGATTTATGTGTTAAATTTTATAAATTAAATATAATTAATTACAGATATCTTTTAAATAAATATGATCAAGATTTGTAAAAAAATAAGAAAAAAATTAGAAAAAAAATGTATAAATGAAATTATAATAAAAAAAGAATAGAACTACTTAATTAATGTAAATGACTGGAATATAATAGTTAAAAATATGTCACTTTTAGGTGAATACATATAAGTTTTAATTTTTATTGTATAAAATTTAGATTAAATATGTTTTTAATTTTTGAATTATTTGTTAAAATTATATTTTATTTTTTAAGTAAATTTTAAATATATTTTATTTTTATATTTTATAAATAAATATAAATGAGGAAAATTAATAAAAAAAAATTATAAATAAATAAAAAAAAATTTGAAGTATCTTCAAACATAAAAAAATAAATCTAAGACGATATTTTTGACAAATAATTTAATGATTAAAAATATATTTAATTTTATTTTTTAATAACTATCCTAATTTTTTAATGACTTTTCTTCCACTTTTTATATTAAACATTTAGTATTGATAGTCTTCATATTTAATGTTCAACGTTATGATTTTAATAGAATATTGTGTTTAAGAGTTTAGGCATTGTTTCAAATATAAAACTTAAACTACCAGTGACATATACTAATCAACTAAATAATATTTTTTATTAAAAAATATCAATCTCTTGGATAATATCTTTTATACTGTATATAAATTTGATGAGTTAGTATAGTAATTAAACAATTTATTAATATATAGTGAAAAATAGTCTCTATAATAATTAATTAGAAAAGAACATGTGACAGAAAAGGAAATATTCTATGGATCTTCGTCAGCCAACCAAATACGAGAAGAAAATGACAGTGCAATAAACCACAGTCGCATCGCTATTTAATTCGTTTAATTTTTTATAATCAAGGTACTTAATGTAAGTAAGAACCGTTTATAAAAAGTAGCAAAAGAATTATATTTATTTGTATTTTACTGAGTAAATATGGAACCAAGCACCCATCGTTTTCTTATCTTTCTTTTTCAGCTTTTTGGAAAGTTTAAAGGAGAAACAATGTTGTTTTATAATGTAGAGGAACTCACGCCCAACAGTGATGTGCCAACATGGTTTAAAAAAACTCATCATTTTTTAGTTCACGTTGTTGTATAGCAAGATAATCATAACATGTTTGTTACTAAAAATATTATTATACCTATTTCTTCTTTTGTGTTGTCGGGAATGATTCTATTGACCTTTACGTGGGAGTGATGTGTAATAATAGGAAACATTAAAATACAAGTGATTGAATCATGTCATAAAGTTTTTAATTTAATATTTTGTAGCTTATGCACAAATTATAGAGGTGAAGCAAAGGCTGCAATGGCTACCCATACGAGTTGTTACGTATGAAATTGATGGATCGAAAGCATGTTGGAGCTTCTTTTTGGAAGAACAATGTATACGCGTGTGTGTTTTTTGGCATATCATGTGAAAGATGTGGGTGTGTCTAAATATGCATTTGGTCAAGATTTTCGATCTTTATTTTCGAATATTTTAAAAGAAAAAATGTTTTTTATAAAACAAAAGTTACTTTAAAAATACTGAGAATTGTCATAAGATTAAATATAGATCATTTTAAAATTCATATTCTTATTCTTATTATTATTAAATGAGAAATTAAAAAGTCATAGACTTTATACTCTCAGTTTACAATATACAATAAAGTAAGAAATAAAATTTTAAAACAAAATAAAAATAAGTTTTCCATAAAGTTTACTGTGAAAATATAAATATTTTTTCTTCTTTTTTCATTTAAAGGTTATCCATTTTAAAGCAAAATATGAGACTATAAAATCTTAATTGTGTTAGTATTTTAAAATTCACTATCATAAAGTATTATTAAAAGATAGCATGGAATGAAGATATAAAGTCAATGTAAATAAATAAAATCTAAATAATTATTTTTAATATAATTTGATAAATTATGAAATTACATAAAATCATTTTTAGAATCAATATCTAAATTTGTCCATTTATAAGCATATATATTTTCGTCTTGAAAAATATGAGTAACAAAAAATAAATTGTGTTAATCTTATTATTAAAGCACGCAACCAATCAGTTCCAAAAAATTTTAGTCACTCTACACTTCAAGAATAGGTGAAATATTATAAAGTCTCTTAATAATAACACAAATATTATTGATTTAAAGAAGAAGTTGGACCTTGAATTATATATATATATATATATATATATATATATATATATCAACTACACTCTAATTTTTTAATAACATTTTATAACTTTCAAAATAATAAATTTTAAATAAGAAATTATATTTTAAATAAAATAAAATTATTTTTTAAATATGTTTTAAAATAAAAGAGTGAAAACACATCAAATATATCTTAAATATTTTTATTTTTATTTTGGGATCCATAATATATTTTATATATGTTACAAACTATGCATATTATATAATGCTAATGAGTAACCCATTTAAAAACTTTTAATATTTTTGTAAAATATATGTTTTATCTATTTTAAAATTTAAGTTAGTGATCAAAATCAGTAATTTTAATTTTTGAACAGTGAAAACCAATTTTTTTATACAAATTAAAAATAAATAATATATTTTATAAAAATAAAAAAATATAAATGTCGTATATAGAAAAAAAAAAAAACTCGTTTATTTTATATAAACCAAAAATATATTTAAGTTTAAAATATATTATATTTAAAAACTATTTTATACAAAAATGACAAAATAATTATTATAAATTAATAATAATATAAACATTAAATATGTTTTATTTTATAAAATTAATGAATTAAGAATATCTCTTAGGTATAAGGATGAATTACAGTTTTTTTCTTTTCATTTACCTAAATTAATAGACAATTTCTGTCATTTTTTTATATTTTCTCATTTAAATAATAAACTAGTTATATTCCATTTTTTTATCTCTTTGTATTTTATTTTTTTCCACCTCCCAAACTAAGCCTAATGAAAGTTTTGGTGGATGTAGTTATTGTGTACTTGTAAACAAATCCCTAATGATTAGTTGGGTAAGAGATAAATGTTTCTTTTTAATACATGGTTATGTCTACTTTTGACCTCACTTTGTCACTTTTTGCCTTGCAAATCACACTCAATAAGAGGCAAAAACTAAGCAACACATGTTAGACAGAAAAATCAGAAAATTTAATCCCCTCACCATGTAGGTTAATTTTGGAAAATTCAAGGATTACTGGATGGTTCTATTTATAATGTTCTTGAACAGATAAATCAATTTAATTTTTTTTGTTGGTCGATAATGATAAATGTCATTTATTAATTTTTAATTTGAAATTTTTATTTTTCAAAATTGATAACTAAAATTAAGACCGTTTATATTATTTTCAAATTAATTTCTTTAAAATTAAAAAATTCAAGTTAAATTGAATAAATGCTTGTAATATTTTTTCCTTTTAAACTTAAATCCAATTACCATTACTCGAAATGCTAGAGTTAGAATTAATTTATCCTGAAAACTGTAATTTAAAATGTGAAAATAATTCCAGTTTAAAATTTTCTTTTCGTTGTTTGGTGACCATAGATGTCAACTTTTTTATTCATAAAAGTTAAACATGTGTTCACGTGGCATTTCTTACTTTCAATTATTAATTAGTTATTAACGTTTATTGTTGTTTAATATTTATAAGTTTATTATTAATTTATTTAATATGCATTTATAAAAGTAACTTTAATTTTGAGGGAAATTATTTATCCAATACTTCCTTATTTTTATATATTAAGATTTTAATATATTTTTAAAAAATAATTTAGTTTTATGAAAGATAAATTATAATTTGAAATTCGAGAATGAGTTTAGTTAAATTTTTGTCTTTTTCTTCTCTCTTAGTGATCATAGATGTCAAATATTAAGTTTTAATGTTTTTTCAATGTATCAAATTATCTTAAAAAATTATATTATTTTTATTTATTAGTTGAGTAATTGACTTATAATATAAGAATATATATAGAGTGTCTAGTAACAATGTAAACCTATTATTTTAAGAATCATAAATTTAAAGTTTATATCTAATAAATTTTTTTATTAGAATATAATCACATTACAATAAAAATAAGACTTATAGTTATAAAATAAAATATTATTTATTTACATTAAATATAGTATATGAGGTGAAATAATTAGTAGGTTGAAGAACAAATAATATATTATTAATAAGTTTTTATAAGATTATTGATTAGAAAAAAGAAATATAAGGTCTTAAAAGTGATATAATATGATAGGATTCAAAAAAGTAAACTAAAATCTCATTACAATTGAGATACCTTAATAATATGAGGAGTTTTACATATTTTATTAGTTGGTGTGTAAAGACTTTTACATCTTTTATTAGTTGGTGACTCCATTATTATAAGAATTTATATGTCTTTTATCTAATTAGTTACTCGACTAATAATAACACTTATAAGTCTTTTATCTAGTTGGTTACTTAGTTGGTGACTTGTGCTAGTGTGAGGACATACATGTCCTTTATCATGAAGTTGGCTATTAGGTTAATAGTGTGTGGCTTATTCATCCACCATATAGTTGGTTACTTGATTGGTAATGTGTATGACTAATTTGCCTCCTCTCTATTCAAGGATACTTTTTTAGTGTTTAACCCATTTATCACTCTATCTAATCATCATCCAACATAATCAACAAAATAAAACTAATTACATAAAATAATATCATATTAAAGAATAACTTGTAAAAGACTATAAGAAATACTAAAAAAACCAACAACAAAGTAGCAAACAACATAAAAATTTATAAAAATCATAAATAAATCAAACAACATATGATACCAAGATATTTGGTAAATACAACAAGTAATAAGAAATGTGTTAGGATAATTTATTTAGTGAAAAGTGTATCAATCAGACAATAACAAATAGTAAATAATTATCATTTTCTTGGAGAATTTGCACAATACACAACAATAATTATGATTCATAACTAATTTATAAAAAAATATTTCCATAAATTATTTTAATGTTCAAAAGAACTAAAATTATACAAATTGAATTAAAACTCTTTTTGAAATTTTATCAAACAATTAAAACACCATAGATATGAGAATTTAAAAAGTGGGTTATCATGGAGTTAAACTTCATTGAACCTTACTCTCATGCATATAATCATTTAACTTATTCCAATTTAATGTTAAAGTTAACCCACTAGTTTACTCAAATCCTAATCCCGTAATGAAATGAACATAAATTCCCTTATTAAGAGTCAGTTTCTTGACCACTTAATAAGTAAATTTGCATTCACAATAAGGGTTTAAAACAACTAAATAATCAAGTTTCATACCTAATTACAAGTTTCATTAAGTATTTTATTTCAATTCTAAATAAAAAAACATATTTTTCAATATTCAATGAATCAAATATCAAGTTATGGTTCCACAACAAGAATTAGGCACAAAAACAAAATACTAACATTGAATAGAAGGATATATATATACCCACACAATGTAAATTACATAAGAATTTAGTTGACTACATCTAACCCTAACAAAATGGGTTTAATTCAATTGTCATGAAGAACACTAAAAAATATGAACAACTAAGGAAGATAGGGAACCAAAGAAGAGAGAAGAGGTATTTAAGAAAGCCTTAGCAACCCACAAGTCTCCAAAATTGACTTGAACTAGCCAAAGAATCCCCCCTTTCTCTTAAAGAGACAAGGGAAAATAAACAAAAAGTGTCATGTCAACGAAAGCAACACCCAATGCTAGATACTCCATATTGGGCGCATGCACGCATAAGCGAGAAATATGTCCCTCTATTTATCACTGGGAGTTGGTGCCCAATGCGAAATGAGTGACACCCAACTTTAGTGGCACAATTTCTTTTTTGTTTCATGGTGTTTGACTTGATTCAAGTGACGTCCATCGCATGTAATCTTTTGAAAATCCAAAATCTAACCTCCATTCTAGAGTTTCATGGATCCAATCTAGCATTGCTTAACCCCAAGTATTTGTTGTTTAATTTTTAGACAAAAAATGGAATTAGTAATATAATTAAATAAGAATAGTCAATATTCAATTACTTATAAAAAAAGATTAAAAAGAGACTAAATAAGTTAAAGGCTAAAAAAAATAATTAATTTTGTTAATGTAAAATGATTAAAAAATAGTAAAAATAAATATAATCAAAATGTAAACTCATAAATATATATTTAATGTTTGAGTAAACTATTAATCAAAATGACAAAAACACTACACTTACATTATAAACAATATGATATTAAGTATATTATTTGGTTATTTACCAACTTATATGATAATTTATTTACTCATACTAAAAATGAATAATTTAATATTTTAAATTATTTACCAATTCATATATGCTTCTATTTAAATAAGAAGACCTATAAATTTATTGTTTTAAGATTTCAGTCTGAAAGTAATATCATAATTCTTATATAAATTGACTTGTAGCTTATTAATATTGTATTTTGAAACGGAACAACTATGTAGAGATAGTAAGGAAAGACATGTAAGGACTCGAATTGGAATACAAAAGGAGTATGTTAGATTCATGTGATTTGATTACTATGAATGAACATACAAGTTCATTTTTTATGCAGAACAAATAATGATAATCCACCTCATAATGTTAATTTTTACCACTTCTTTTAGTCTTTTCACATTAACAAAATCAACTCTTTCTTAAGCTTTTAACTTGCTTGGTTCTCTTTTTGATACTTTTTGTAAGTAATTTGCATTTGGTTAATTTGATCTAATTATACTACTAATCCCCATATTTTTTGTCTAACAGTGATATAAGAAACATTTGAGGTTGAAAGAAGCAAGTTTGAAATCCTAGGGATGAAGAAGGAAGGCCTTAATGGAAAAGTAAAGAGAGTTCCTGACGCTGTGCGCCCCTGAAGCAGGCCCGGCGCTACATGGACAGGGACCTGATCAGTCACCTGAGGCCGGGCGCTAGTCACCTGACCAGGCTGCAGAATTTACCTTAGGCCTGGCGCCACCTTAGTGAGGCCGGGCGCCAGTTGGGCCGAGACCACTTTAGTATGCCGGGCGCGAAATGGAACCCGCCGGGCGCCAACTTGCTGACATGGCACCCTTATGCCTATTTATTCATACTCTTCGAGAGAAAACGGATGCTTGGCAAGAGAACTCAAGTGGAACGCGACTTGGAGCTTCTAGGGCTTCCTTGGAGACCATCTTCCTCCTTTTGGGTTATCATTCTTCTTCTTCCATTACTCATCCTTTATTTTTTGTGTTCTTCATGACAACGAAGAGCTAAAACCCATTTTGTTGGGATTAGATGTAGCCAAACTAACTCTTATGTAATCTTTTTGTTTATTTATATATATATATATATATATGTCTTTCCATTCAATGTTAGTATTTTGTTTCTATGCTTAATGCTTGTTGTGGTTTGATCACCCATAGCTTGATATTTGATTCATTAGGTTTTGGAAATTATCTTTTGTAATCTTGAATTGAAGCAAAATACCTAATGAAACTTGTATCTAGGAATGGAGTTTGATTCATTGGTTGTCTTAAACCCTTGTTGTGATGACAAGTTTTCTTGTTAGGGGATCAAGGAATTGACTCATAATAGGGAAACTTAGGCTCATTCCACTAAGGGATTAGGGTTTGAGTAAACTAGTCGGTTGGCATTTACATTAAGGTGGAGAGAAATTGAGTGATTATATGCATGAGAGTGAGTTTCGGTGAAATCTAATCCTAACATTTACATTCCATATCAATTCTTATCTTTATCGCCTTCTAAGTGTTTGTGAAAATATCAAAAAGAGTTTTTATTGTTGTTTGCACAATTTTATTTTTTTTAAACACTAAAACAAATTATGAAAATATTCTTTGTCTAATTTAGTTATCAATTGCAATTATTGTGGTGTATTGCACAAGTCCTTTGGGAAACGATACTCGGACTTTTCGAATTATTACTTGAACGATTTGGTGCGCTTGCCAAAAAAAGTTAACATCACCCTAAACCATAATGTTCTATTCATGCAAATGGATTTGAGATGATGTTATTTGTTTGTTTTTATTCAAAAGCAAAGTTAAAAATCCTCAATTTAAAGAACAAATGGAAAGAAAACCAGGCTGAACCCATAAAATTCATATTTATCCTTTAATTTGTAATAAAATTTTATTCTTTAATTACATATACCTATACAAATAATATATTACACTATTTTTTATTTATATATAACATAATTAATTATTATATAATTTAATAAAATATTAAATAATAAAAATATTAATAAAAACAATAATAAAACCACTTTTCATGTCTTCTTATTTATAAAAATAAAAGAATATATAATTATATTATGATATATTTGTTTTTTTAATCATAAAAAAAGAAGAAGGAATATTGACACTTGGACTAGTTGAATATTGTCTTATTAACGGATGTATATAGATGGATAGAAATCAATTATAAGATTTATTAAATTTTGTTTCTTTCTTCAAATAAAAAGGTAAAGAGTATGAAAAATTCATAATGAAATCGCTCAAGTATGAAATAAATATAAGGATTTTAAAAAATATATTTTACTTTTACTTATATTATTATGACAGTGTATTTTTTATGCGATATTACGACATAAATTATCTCGCACAAAATTAATTTAATTTAATTTTATTTTAAATATTAAAGATCTAGCTGTACTAAACATTCAATATTTTATCACTCCTAACAATCTTACACCATCTAATTAAATTTTAATAAAATTTATGTTTTTTATTGTAATTTAAGCATCAATTAATTTTAACTTGTATATCTTCATTAATGATTTTTTTCAAATACATTATTAGTTAAAAAAACCAAACTATCTTTCCTATTAAATACGTTTTTATTATTAAAATTATTACATTATATTATATTATTACTTTTAAAATTTATAATTGTTAAAGTTTTTAAATAATTGCTATAAATTGTAACTTTTAAATTATATAAAAAACTTACCAGGATTAATTAATTGACAAAGAGATTGGTGATGTATTTTACAAGAGAATTTAATTTAAATTTCATTGTCACCTGTTTCTAATCGTATAATAAAAATTTGTAATATGTAAAATCTATTATGTTATTATATTTTATTAAATATTTTTCAATTTTATTTCACAGTACTGCTAAATTTTTAATATACAATTTCATGTAAAATAAATTAACATTTTGCATTTTTTTATACAACAGTATTCATCTAACATAATGATATTTAATAGTTATGCTACATGCATAGGTATAACAAATTTAAGCAATGTAAAAATTTAAAGTCACGTAAGTATTGATAAAAATCATATTTATTTCAATAAAACATAATCATTTATATTTATCTATTAACGTTATTTTTGGTGCCTGATATTTATTTCAACGTATGTGTATATTTATAAATATATGCATTTCTTTTAATTTTCAATCAGAAATACAAATTTTTAACTGTTGTCATTTTATTTCTAACAATTAAATTGGTTTTCCCAATTTGTTCCTCTTATTTCCTAAATAAACCCAGCATCTCTGTTCTCTCTAGAGAGTGTCATTTTGTATCGTAATCTTGGCCTTAGACAGCACAAACGCAGAAACCGCGAAATTGTGCCCGAAATCGATGAATTCGCGAAATGGTGGCGAGAGCCACCAACCTCCGCCGCAACCTCAAGGTACTGATGGATGCACACTTGTTTTTGTTCATCTTTTTTCATTTCTCAATTCTTTATTCGTAGAAGAAGAAAAAAATCATTGCTCCGTATTCGATTTTGTTTCGGTAATGATTTGGTTCCGTAGGTGAAAAGGTTACTGAGGTGGGATGGTATGTTCTTGGTGAGGATCAACAACAGGTTGGTCCTTACGCCTTCTCAGAGTTGCGCGGTTAGTTTTTCGACATTATATATATTTTTTTCTTTGAATGTTCTTTTGTTTCAAATGAACGAAGTGGAGTGGAGCTAGGGTTAGGTATTGTATATTTTGATTTTTTTTTGTTTGTTCTCTCCTACCTACTAAGTGAAAGCTGAAGCAGCACTGTGTCGACTTTGAGCACACTTGTGATTTTATGTTGAAATTGAAACCTCTATTTGCGATATTTAAATTGAAATTGATTTGGACAGAACATTTCTTGAATGGATACCTCTCCGAAAATACGTTTGTGTGGTCTGAAGGAAGGAGTGAGTGGCAGCCCTTGTCCTCAGTTTCTGAGCTGTGGACTCAAATTAACCGGCAGGGACCCGATTCCTCAACTGCAGGTATGACTTTTCTTCTCTTTCGCTTAGGATTTTCCAACATCATTATTGTTATTTGGGGAGCTTTAGAGTGTGACCTTTATGTAGTGTCTGCTCATGATGTTGACGAGTTTGAAAGATGGGAAAAGGAGATTCAAGAGGCAGAGGCACAGGTGAAAAGTTCAGATTTTGGATCCTTTTCTGGCAATGTTGGTAGTACTGCGTCAGGAGAAGATTCTGAGAGACCTTCGACGCCACCTGAGGGTGAAGAAGAATTTACTGATGATGATGGAACTGTATATAAGTGGGACAGGAATCTTAGGGCTTGGGTTCCCCAGGTTGGTGCATGACATGTGTATAACTATTATCATCATAATTTTTTAATATCATACTTTGTGTGACCAATGATGTTCTTTGTTATATTATGATTAAATGAAGATAGGCTACAAGCTTAACTAAATTTTGATGCCCAGGAATTTAGATTCGATTTCATCAAGTTGTCACTCCTTTGAATTTTGAACTGTTTTTTGAGGCTTACGTGATTTCATAGGGTTGATTTTGCATTTGTCAAACTGATCGGTTGTATTTGTTTCCATTTTTTAGCATATTATTATGGCATGCTAACCACATTGACATCTGAAATAGGTGACTCAATATCACATTGCTTTGAAATAATAGGGTCTTTTGTTTTAGATTCTGCCATCTGCACAAGCCACATGAGCATTTAAATCCCAAGAATCAAACATTTGCTGTAATTGTTCTTGTTTAGCAGGGAATTGATCCCTCATCCACCTTGGGCAGAAGCAAAAGAAAAAAATGAAGCTTCTACCATGCTGATGGGATCGCATGTTATGTATTGTAATAAATGGATAAAATTGAATATTAATTTGATACTGTATACATTTCCAAAATAATTAAAATATGCGTGTCTGGTAATCTGTTTCTTCCACTAGCAACATTGCTTAAGAATATTGAAACAAGTGTACACTCACAAAATCAATTCTCAAAGATTTTAACCAAACGACATTAGCTATAATGTACTAATGGAATCTGAAACACTCTCTAAGGCAATTTATGCCCAAAGCATATGAATGAATCTATTTCACTATCAATTTTATGTTTTAATGGATATCATAATATTTACTTATTCAGAGGAGTTGCAGTTACTTGTAAGATTTACTGTGTATATGTTTTATGTTGAGCACAAGTATTGAATAATTATTCATCTTTCCTTTGAATCTATTCAAGGTTTCATCGCTGTGGAGTGTGGCTGCTGTTAAGTATGAAATTTTCATGGCTACTGTTGGGTACTAGATCTTACATTACAAGTTCTAGGAATTTTTTAATTCATAGAGAGTGAATACTTACTCTTTCTCTAAACTTCTTCAGAACTTGTAATAAGTAAGAAAAATGCATCACAATTAGTTCTGTTAATGTTTGTGGGTTGGTAGTTAGTTGTGTTTAAAAGTTTTATGAAGTGTTAAAATCTATTTCTAAAAACTGAATAAAGCTGAAGTGCTTCTGTTCTGTATACACATTTTTTTCTTTACTTTGATTCGATTACTTCTCTTTTTTGGTTTTGTTTCTGCCAGTCGCATTTTGTTTCCTTTGAGTTATGCAGTGTTTCCAGTTTTCTTTTCACTATAAGACCGGGAAAACAAAATGTTGTCTTTTCAACCTTGAGGACTAATATACTTATTTGTGTTTGTGTGTTGGAGATCCAACATCGACTAGAGATGAGGTCAAATTAGTATATATGAGTGGGTGCAAATATTACCTTATAAGCAGGTTTTGTAGGGTTGAGTTAAACTTAAAATCTACTTCTTAATATGGTATCAAAACCATACAAGTCCATTTTAGTAAGGTTGTTTAGCATATCGGACCATTTGCTATTGGACCACCCATGAAGATATAGTCCTGTGCTCGAGATATTCAGTCCTCGGCGTGAGGGGGTGTGTTGGAGATCCAACATCGATTAGAGATGTAGTCAAATTAGTGTATATAAGTGTGTGCAAATTTGTTCTTACAAGCCGATTTTGTAGAGTTTAGTTAGATTTAAAGTCTACTTCTTAATAGCGTGTATCCTTGAAGTAATGATTCCCATAAATCTCACACCCTTGTAGTTATTGTTTGGGCCAAAGTTGTTGATTGTTTCTTTAATGTATTTTTTATTGATATTTTTAGTGTGATTGATAAAGTTATTATATCATAGGAGTATCCAACTGGAAGCACTGAGCCTTATGGGCTTGAGGATATGACCTTCTTGCAAGAAGAGGAAGTTTTTCCAACAATAACTAATTCTGATGCCTCTGAAAAGTTTGAAGATAGTTCAAAATTGGGTGTTTCTGATCCTTCCTTAAAGGAAGAAGCAAATGAAGCAAACGAAGCAAATAATACCAGTGTGGTAGCAGGTGAAAAAAGGAAGCTTTCAGATCAACAAACTGACAAGAAGGTGCCCCTTTTCTTTCCATCTTGTCTATATCAATGGTTTCACCATTTCTTATCTTTGTTGCTTTGACTTGGAAATGAGTACCTCTTTTGAGACAAATGGCACCTCTATCGATCTGATTCTGTTTCAGGAAGCTAATAAACCCCCAGATAGTTGGTTTGAATTAAAGATCAATACACATGTTTATGTCAATGGGTTGCCTGAGGATGTTACCACTGATGAAGTAAGTATCAACTTTTTGTCTCAATTTCCTGAGGGTAAACTTTTTTGCCATAATAAACATAACAATGAGTAATATATTGCAGATTGTGGAGGTATTTTCGAAATGTGGAATTATAAAGGAGGTATATTTCTATTCCAATATTATATATTATCTATTCAATTGTAAATTGATTTATAAACAATTGAGCTCTAATTCATGTCATATATTAGTTTCTCATGATTAGAAGGGTCTTAAAATGTTACTTTTATCTTGGGGAAGGAAAACACTGTTGACACTATAAATTAATGATATAGTGGCTCCATAATACTGAAAAAATATGAATGAATACTTGTAGACATTGAAGAGCAAGTTATGCTGCATATCATGTTTTTCCTGTCCTTTTTAATGCTATCATGCGGGTTTTGATTGTAAGCACTCTATTTGTAATGAAAATTTCATGAGCTTGTCTTTTCTTCTTCTGGGCACACGCACTTGCCAATACCCTAACCATAAGTGAATCACAATGGCCTAGCAGCTTTTCCAAATTAGTTCTCCCTGAGAGTACCTTGCAAGAGAGTATTCTTTCTAGTTCATTACGGTGTGACACTCTGTGTATACTTGTAAGAATTTAGGACTAGCTATTTGAGGGTATTGTAACTTTTACTGGTTATTATAGTTCATGAATCCTGATCATGGTTATTATAGGACCCGGAAACCAAAAGGCCTCGCGTGAAGCTCTATGCTGATAAAGAGACAGGAAGGAAAAAGGGAGATGCTTTGGTTACATATCTTAAGGTAACTCCTCTATTGTGCTGCCTTGTGACACATAGTTGTGATTGTAACAGAGTTTCAATTATGTTTGGATATACTAGGAACCTTCGGTGGCTTTGGCAATTCAAATTTTAGATGGAGCTCCTCTTCGGCCTGGTGGCAAGATTCCTATGTCTGTCAGCCAGGCTAAATTTGAGCAGAAAGGTAAACTTATTGGATTCTTAATATTTCCTATGACAGCTTAGATATGGTCGTATGGTATCCATGTCTTAAACTAATAATTTAGTATTTATTATGCCTGCTGTTGCTTGATTAAGCTTTCTTTAAATATGCAGGAGACAAGTTTGTATCCAAGCAAGTAGACAATAAAAAGAAAAAGAAATTGAAAAGGGTGGAGGAAAAAATGCTTGGATGGGGTATGCTTTGGTCTCCCAAAATTTTCAAGTTGATGTTTTTGGATTATGACTGATTCCTAAGCCAATCCTTAATTTAACATAATTTCCCATTTTCATTTATTTATTTATTCTTATTAAAATAGAATATTGATTTATCTTCTGGTAAATATTTTTACAAGAAATTGCTAGATAGTGAGTAGGTCAAGTCTTTACCTGTGCAGTAGATCCTTGGTTGTGTATTGAGCTAGGTTATCCAATTGAGATTTAAATGGTGAATCACCAAGCTGATTTTTGAATTGTGATTCTTAATTTTTACCAAACCGTAAGATTTAAGACAACAAAATTACTCCAAACGAACCATATACATGATATGTAGTGTTCAATGTAATATTTTGCACTAAATAAAGAAAACTAAAACAAAATTAGTAGTTATATCTGAGTTTGTCAAGTCTTTATTTTAGAAGAAAGAAAGCAAAAGTTAACTACTGAGTACATTTTAGAGTTAACTAATTGATATCTCATTGAAGTCTGTAAAATTATTCTTTTGAATAGTGGAGCCATTGCAAGCGTTGAGAATCATTTTATAAAACTTTGAACTAGAATGTATTCTGTTGTCTTGTCTGCTTTTGATGATAATGGGTCTAGAGAGCATGCTATGCTTACATGACATACAGAGTCCTTTTCAACCTTAGTAGTATGAGAAATTTAGACTATTTTGGTTGAAATTTTTAGATTAATTTTCAGAGTTTTTTTTTTT
This sequence comes from Lablab purpureus, assembly GCA_030347555.1. Lineage (NCBI taxonomy): Eukaryota > Viridiplantae > Streptophyta > Magnoliopsida > Fabales > Fabaceae > Lablab > Lablab purpureus. The sequence goes on from CM059260.1 coordinate 30,192,395, forward strand.
TTTTTTTAAATTTAGCATGCATCCCTCGTAGTAATGTGTTTCTCATTGTATGGCTCAGGTGGTCGAGATGATGCAAAAGTTTCAATTCCAGCAACTGTGATCCTTCGTTTTATGTTCGTTCCAGCTGAAATGAGGGTTGTGCTACTTAATTTTGCTTATTTTATTTATACAATTATCACACTACAAACTTGCTCTACTAGTCTCCATACTTCTGCCCGTGGAAATGGCTGTATAGATCACAGAAACAAAATGCTACCGAAGTTTTTTATGCTTTTAAAAGTTATAGCATACATGTTCGGAATATGTACTTTTAGTGACCACAATTAACCTTTTACATGTATTTTGATGGTTATAGATGGTAACTATTACACATTAGTTTGAAATATGACCAAAATATTCCTTACAAGGCTTAGGCAAGTCTCGATGTTGGGCCTTGTAGATGTATAGTAGTCTTGTTAACTTCACATTCCAAATGTGTAGTCCTGAGTGTGTGTGTGTGTGTTTAGATGTCCTACATTGGCTAGGAATGAATGTGACCAAAATACTCCTTATGGGCTCAGCTTATCTCTCCCCCTTGAATTAACTTTTAAAGTTGGGTTATGCTAGGTGCCTTTTTAATAACTCGAATAGGATTCCTGCTTTTCTCATAGGACATTCAAACTTCAATTTGCTAATTACAACTTGGTGCTGCTATTTCTCATGTTGAACATTTTCTGATATTACCCAATCTTTGCAGGCTGATGAGAATCTGCGTTTAGAACTAGAAGAAGATGTTAAAGAGGAGTGTACAAAGCTTGGTCCTGTAGATTCTGTCAAGGTAGTTGGTCTATATGCCTGAAAAGATAAACAAAGTTGCTTCTCATTTCTTTTTCCATTTTTTTGCTCTCTTTTTCTAATAAATATTTTGTACCCATTAAATCAATTGAGTGAAAAATACATTTATGTTTATTTTTTCTTTTTTTCTATAATTCATTTAGACCTCACTAAATCTGTGATGTCATTAGTGTGGCCAAGCCTATCTTTTGATGGTGGATTTAGGCAGTGAAGGCTTTAAGTAAACTTAACCTTGTTCAGAGGTGTTTTAAAATGAGGGGAGAAAAGATGAGATGTATTATCAATTTATCATGTAACCCTTGAAGCCTCTATTATTAAATTTTACGAACATATAAACTTTTCTCATGTCTATTTTCTTATTATAAAATTGGAATCCTTATCTTGAAAAAGAATGCTTTTAAGCTATTCCCCAACAAGAGTGTTTTTAGAAGCTTTTCTTAAATGAGAGCGTTTTTAGAAGTTGTTAGCACTCTCATTGAGCCACATGTTATGTTTTAATATCATATAGACCATTTAATACGATTTTCTTTAAATTTCTTCTTGTTACTCCAAAACATTCCCATGACGCCGGAGGTGTCTCGAGGTGGCAAATGTGAGTGCCTGACTGGTTGCCTCATTTTGTTCTGGTGTGGTAGGTAAAATTAGGATCTTTCTTTGTTAAATGATATTTTTAATTCAATACATTTTAAAAAAAATATGATTGCAGAACAGTATGTTTGATTGGTGCATCTTCATTTTAAAGTCCTAGTTCCACCTGAAGGCAGCGAAATTTTTGTTTCTATAATTAATGTTCGTAAATATTGTACTTTTTCTTGTCCATTTCTCTATAGTTTGAGAAGTCTAAGCTGATAGTGTATGTAATTGTGTAGTATCGTAATACTGCTTCAAGTGAGTTATGACTTGGTTTCATTTCACTCTGGTATGACAACTGTTGCCGGAATTTCCTTGGAAATTGTATATATTTTCTAATTCATTTACTTGATTTATATTTCCATAATTTTGTGCGACATCACCCCACACCCATACCCTAGTTTTTGGAAATTTTGTTGTATCCACTATCTCGAGTGTTCATTATAGTAATGCTACTACTCAGACCCATCATATTCATGCAATTATTGTATTTGTGCTCTCTAATTTTATCTCATTTTTCATGTTACCTGCTGGTTTTTTTTTTTCTGTAGATATGTGAGAATCATCCTCAGGGAGTTGTTTTGGTAAAATTCAAGGATAGGAAGGATGCCCAAAAGTGCATAGAATTGATGAATGGAAGATGGTAATTATACCTACATTTTAACTGTTTTCTTCTTGTGCAATATATGCATAACCTTCATGCTGTAGCAACTTACTGCATCATATAAGCAGCATACTCAACCTAGGCATGATGACTTTCTGTAGTTGACCATTTCCAAATCTGATTCTAGACATTCATCGACAAGAAAAGGTACTATTAAAAAAAAATTGTTGGAACATCAGAGGCAAAAACTGAGGTGGTTATAAAAAAAATATATTTGGTAGATGGTTATAAAAAATCTGTATAACCACCAGGGGCAGCATACTCAACATAGGCTTGATGACTTTCTGTAGTTGACCATCTCCAAATCTGATTCTAGACATTCATCGACAAGAAAAGGTACTACTAAAAAAATTTGTTGGGACATCAGAGGAAAAAATTGAGGTGGTTATAAAAAATATATATTTAATTAGTGGTTATAAAAAAATCATATAATTTAGTTTAATTATATGATTCAATACTAAAGAAAATAGTTCCCCAAAATTTAAAGTTTACAGAGTAAATAGGAGTCAATTTTAAGCTGCTAAGTGTTAGCTCATGAAATGATTTTACATCATAATATTTTAACAATGGACTTCCATCCCTTTAGTTGTGTTGAATGCTTGTGATGTCGTATACTACCTTGTATTTAATATTCGAACAACTAAAATATTAGATCACGTTGCTTGAGTAAAAATACTGATCAGAAAAATAGAATATATTTGTATTTTTTGCATGCTTCATCGCAACTTCCTCATTTAAAGCCATTAAACCTATATTCCTCATCGCATTTGATTGAAAACAGAGTATTTGGGAGAATTGTTTGCCTTGTTTACACAATCAATTTTATTATGCTAAAGGTGCATTGAGGTCAAAAGCTAATGATGGACTTGTTACAGAGCTAGCTACCATTAGCATATATTATCCACATTAATGACTATACTAGAAATAAAACACGTAATAATAAATCAGCTGCTATGCTAATGAATGTAGAATAGTACAATACTTTTTATCATGTTGAAAATTACTAAACTCAGCTTGCTATGAATGCACAAACACAGAACAATGATATATTCCATTTTACTCACATTAAAGTAAAAACCCTTTGATTCGAATATTTGGCTCCAAATTTCAAGTTTAGAGTTAGCCTCTCCCCAATAATTCTTCAATCAAAACTATATCTTCAGCAAAAAGCATATACATCTAAGAACATTTAAGAGTGTAGATTAACTTAGTAAAGACATTGAGCCCTGATGTAAATCTATCCTTACAGAAGACTTCTTAGTCATGTCTCCAAGAGTTCTCACACTAGTAGTTATCCAACAACTATGTCTTGCATAGGCTAGATATAAGCCTCATTAACACCTTTTTCCCCAAATTCTTCTACAACATGTTTTTTCCATAATACGCTTTTTCCATGTTAACCAAAAACATGTAAATATTTTTCTTTACTTCGGTGTACCTTTCCATCAACTCCCAAATAAGATAAATAGATTATGTTGTAGATCTTCTTGACGTAAATTCAGATTGATTCTCCACAATAGTAGTCTCTTCTCTTAATATATGTTTAATCACCTTTTCCCATTATTACGTAATGTGTCTCGTACGTTTTATCTCTGTAATTTACACAATTTTGAATATCTCGCGTTCTGATATATATGATATAAAATGTTACTCTTTCATCCATCTCAAAATTTCATGAAATAGTTTAGTACAATAGGACTGCGGTAGAAAGCCAACTTTTGTTGTTTTTTTTCGATTTTTAATTCTTCCGCATTAGAGGCCCATCATTGAAAGCCTTGTAAGAATAGTTTTTCCAATTCTCTTTGTTATCGTAATCTGTTTAAGAGATCGTACTTTGTTCAAATCTCATTATTTCCGTTCCCTATTCTTATGTTTTTCATTCTGTCTTGAGACCTCAGTAAAATCCTCGTAAGCTTTAGATTGTGCCAATCAAGTATTAAATACAGATCTCATTGACAGTTACAGTGATAACTAAAGTGACTAATATCCCCACATCTGAAATGTTTTAACAAATCTAGATTACTATTCTAACACATTCAAAATTGATTAAACTCAACACAGATAATTGATCTTCAGAAAAAAAATGATTAGCCCTGGCCAACTCAAGATATGCAAACCTGCAGTATTTTTTGAGGGAAATTATTTATGTATTGTTAATTTCCACCGTTTCGTGCCCGTTGAAGTTTTTTTAATATCTTTACCTATATTTTCTGAAACTGGCTCGGATAGTAACAAAGTAATAACATTATTTACTGAAACAAATGTTGACAGTGGTGCTTAGCGGCCTGCTCCAAAAACGCTACAGCAAGATAACGTATAGTGGGATAAATGCTGTTTTGAAATTTTTTATTATTTATAGAATGCATACTATATGTACATAAATTCTCAAAAATGATAGTCAATTAATAGCATTTATAATTAACAATAAAAAATCATAGGTGTCTTCTAGATCCGAGTCTTAATTTATCATTTTGATTACATCTATAGATTTCAAGTTTGGAAACTAAAGTTCCAAAAATTGCTTTCCAACAAAGTCCTAGTGTCTATGTTCAGAAGGATTTTTATGAAATCAGCACAAAGCGCTGCTACAAGCCTACAACCCATTTTCAACCCGCTCCAGCCACTACAGCAATCCTTATAGCGGGCAGGGCCACATTGCTATAGTGATGCTATTTAAAACCTTGAATGAAACATTATCATTTTGTTAAGCTACAATGTCTGAATTCTTACTCTTCATATTGTGGTGTTAAAATAAATATTCAAATTTAAAATATGCTGAGAGTGTTAAAGAATAGCTTCATTTGCAATTGCTTTTACCTTTTCTTTTCTCCTCTATTTCTCATTTGCATCGTCATTTACCTTTTCCCGTGTATATCAACTCTAGTCATTCTTTTCCTCATTTATTTTATCAGGTTTGGTGGTAGACAGATACATGCCAGTGAAGATGACGGTTCGGTAAACCATGCATTAGTCCGGGATCTGCAAGAAGATGCCATTCGACTGGAGCAATTTGGTGCTGAACTTGAAGGTGACTGAGGCAAGGAGAGTAAGTGAATTACATTGCACCAGATTCAATGTTCCCTTTCAGTCCGGACCAAGGAATATTTCACAGTGACTAAAGCTTTTGGATTACTAGGTCGTCACTTTTCTCAGTTTTGCAATGATATAGCAGTTTTCCTTATGCAATTGGGAAAGGAAAAGGAATATAGATGAGAGAAATTACTGATTTGGCTAGCTCACCTTATTTGGAAAATTGTAATATACCCTGTGTGCAGTATTCAGTTATTCCAGGTTACACTGATTGTGACATTTGACAATGCAGTTAAATTTGAACTTTTAAATTAATTTAATTTATCTTAACTGTTGGGTTTCATCCTTTATGCTCATATACCACATGTGTACAATATGACTTGGATACGAGAACACAATGATTTTTTTTAGTTTAGTATTATGATACGCAATGGATGCATTTACAAGAATTTAGAAAACATTTCAGATAAATTCAGCTCTTGTTAAAAAAAAAAGAGATATTGATTATTTTTTATTTATTTACAATTATGATGGTCATAATTTAAAAATTGACCCTTATTATCATAACAAAAAAAAAGTTTATATCATTTTGTGATCATCAGTAGTCTTGGATAATTTTATCAATAATGTCAGTTTCCTCATCCATCTTATCAACATTTAGGAAAAAAAACAATTTCTAAATTTGGATATTAAGAGAGAATTTGACTAATTCAAGAAATTCAACACCATCATGTGAATATATTTCCCGTGATATGTCCACAACCATATCTTCCCCCTTTTATACAATATTTCCTTTTTATCTTTTCTATGTACATAAACTAAATATTATGTCCTTTTTATATATATTGTTGTTTCTCTTAAAATATGAAAAAAGTATGTACTTCTATCCTCTTATAACACGAGGAAGAATTATACTGTTCAATAAAAATATAAGGATTGGGTACTTTCTGAGAATTAGTAAGCATTTAAAAATATCTACAAAATATTCAAGAAGTATGTTAGAAGAAATTAAAAATTAAACAAAAAGTATAATATACTCTTCAAATACATATGTGAAAGTATCGTTATCTAATACAGGTATACCATGTATACTTTTCTATTTTTGAAGGATCTAGGTTTCATAGTAAAAGAGTTGTTCGATGTAAGAAAAAAATTGCAGGTGATGCAGACGATTTGATGATTGCAGAGCATTTCCCCTATTTGATTTTACATAAAAGAATGTAAATAGTTTGTGGTGCCAAATCTCGATAATAGTTCCATGTGGGATAATGGAAGTATGAGTGAAAGAAAAAGGCAAAGGGGAAGTACATGCCAGAATAAAACTTCAATTAGCCTGTTCTTCTTAGCAAACATTGAATCTGTATAGGTGGTTGTGGTTTAATTGTTTCATTATTTTTCTCCTGCTTTCCCATCTGATCATTGGTGCATTTTAGCATGGAAAAATTAAAGAACTGGTCCTGCATGGACCACTCAACAAAACAACTATCCAAACTAAAGCCTGCAACTTTCAAAAATCTCAAGCCAACACCCCATTTGCAAAATCCATAATGAAAGAGGAGTTTTGGTTTGTCGGGATGTAAGAAAAAATGTCGTAATCTAAATTGCAAGTGACATCATAAAACTTATCTGTGTGCAAATACTGGCGCAATAATTTAATTAAAGAGGTTAAACTGCAAGATTTTCCCATAAATTATTATTCTGGAGAGACTATTGAAATAAGTTAAGAATAATTTTACAGTTTTATATATAATACCTATATGATAATCTAATTTAGTTAATAATATGGATTCACTTTTGTATTGTTTTTACTCTTATAAATATAAATAACTTTTTTTCATTATCTGTATAAAAAGCTACCTACTATGAGAAATAATTATGAAAATAAAGATTGCAAGTGTTAATTATATTATTATAACAATATAAAATGATTTATTTTTGTAAATATTCTTTTTATGTTTTAGTAATTTTTTTATTTTGACTGTAAATGAAAAAGTAATTCTAAAAATCAATCCTTATTCTGTTTAATTTGAAAGTTTATTTAAGTATAATAATAATTTATATACTTATTTTTTTCTTAATTTATGGCATATTAAAAGAACAATAAATTAGATATGGAGATTTAATTATAAAAATATTATCTTAGATATTGTGTGTGCAAAACAATTATAACCTTTAATTATTATAAAAATAAATATAGCTACGCACTTGTTTCAACTGATTAATTTAAATGTATATAATTTTCTTACAATTTTAGGTCTATTATAAATAATATTTTGATAACTATTTTATTTTATTTTATTGATTATGAAGACTGTTTTTTATTATGTAACGTAAACTGGACAGGGAGATGCTATTACGACTGCATCTCGCTAATATAATAATAGAGTTATATACGTATAATTGTTTGTAATTATGGAACTGTATAAAAAATATTTACATAAAAATCAAGTTCATTTTAAAGAATCATATATAACACGAAATACACACTTTTTAATCTACGGTTAATTTGCTCAAAATAAAAAGAAAAAAAAAATGGTTTCTAAAAATATAGGTGTAACTTACTTTAAAAAGAAGTAAAAAATAAAAAGAGAAATGAATTGATGCAGAGAAGGTACTAGTTTAGTTTCACCAAAATAACCCGCAGACGCAAACGTTGAAAACACATACACGCGCATCCATCAGCCCCAACATTACAACGGTAGATCCCTTCTCTCCTTCTTCCTTCTCCCATTTCTCTTGTTCTTCGTCTCTCTCTCTCTGCCAATTCTTCAATCACGCTTTTCGCATTTTCCTTACGACAATTTTCTTCTTCTCCTTCGCAATTTTCCCTTCTCTTTTCGTTTTCCCCTCTTTTTCCCTTCTGACGTGTTTCACACCGCGGATGTTGATTGATTAACATATATGGTGAAATTTCAGTTTACATTGCGAACTTGTCTGAACTGGATTCCGTTATTGTTATTGTTGTTTGTTTTAAACTTTGTGCCTAACTTGTTGTGAACACATTTGTAATGTAATAGTTCGATTTTCGTGCCCTTAGTTTGCGCGTTTGTTATCTGTGTGTGCTTAGGTTAATAGAGTGTAGCCATATTATGGTAACGTCTTCTTTGCCAATTAGCACGATCACAGGGTTTTGAATTGATGCGCAGGTTGCACGGGATGCTACCGTTACTTGCTCGGTTTTGTTCTAAATTTAAAATAAGAATGTTGATTGTGAATGGTTCAAGTGGACCCGTAGTTTGTTCCTAGTGAGTGATAAAGAAGTAGATACGATTAGCTAGAGTTTTAGCATGAGTGAGTTAGATTCAAGAAGAGTTGTTAGGACCACTTATTAATTGAAAGGTCGGTTAGTATGTCTGTGGAATGTGTGTGTATGAGATTTGGAGACTGATTTTAGAGAGATAGTGCTAATTAAACGAGTTATAAAGTCTTTGTATGATGAGTTGTAAGAAATTTTCTTTGTCGTCTTCATTTACGAACCTATTTGCTGATTGCATTTAAAAGTATGACACGGAAATAATGAAGATCGGTAGTTGTTTGGAAAAAGTTGTCTTTGCTGTTTTTGAGAGGGCACTGGATCCTCTCCGGCCACTCTGTTCTGCCAAGTCCTAGCGTTTCACTGGTTAGTCTAACGGTAATTAGAGAGGAGAAAAAAATGTGATATGAGGGTTGAGATTTTTCTGGAGAGAGAATCTTGCTAGAGATGCAGCACTGAATCTGGTCCGTTTTAAGAGCGGTGTTCAAAGGATTTTTTTTGTGAATATTAGAGAACACGATTGTTATAGGCTTATAGCCATAGAAAAACAATTGTTTTACTGATTATTGAAGTTTTTACCTCGATAATCTACATTTATATTTAACGTTGTCCAATAAGAATTGGAGTTTTACCTTGGTAATGTACACTGATATCTAATGAAATATTTATTATACTGATTATTGAGGTTAACTCCATTTCTAATTGGAGAACAACACCAACAGCTCATATGGAACTACATGTAAGTTTTGCCCTTCTACGTTGGTGTACATGGTTTGATTAAAATACTTTGAAGAAATTGTCTCAGTCCTTAGATCTGGTATGGACAGGATTTTTTTTTCATTTTGGGGTCTTTCTTTGGTGTTTGGTTCACTCTCTGTCTAAGGTAGCTATACTATTTTACTATTGATTACTTTGTTTTTCTTTTGTTTGTATGTTGTAGTTCTATTTTGTGATGGTTTTGCTTGTTCTGTAATCTTTTATTCTTTGTTCTAATAATATCGTTCTTTGTCCTTCCACCTAAGAAACAATGATAATAATTTGGCTATTTTTGTAAAAGGTCGTTACATTCTTTATGCTCCATAAAGCTACCAGTTTTTAGATGCTGGTATAGTTGTTTGAGAAGTGACAATATTTTGAGGATATGAATTGGTCATTAGCCCCAGCATAGCAACAGTTACCATCCCTTATCCCATAAGATGATATTCTGCATAGGTAGAAAACTCAACACCATAAAAAAGATCTTAATTGATTCATGAAATCATCTTGCTTTTGGTTATAAACATGGATCTGCCTGACATTTCTTATTTAGCGTTTAAGTTTCACCGTTTTTGTATCATTTAAGGAAATCATCTTATCTCTCATTAAGAATGGTCTAATTGATTTTTACTTAATACCAGGGTCTGAGACTGTAAAGAATTAGTGGAAGGGTGAGCTGAAGTTCAAGGAGTTGAGGGGAAAACAGGGAGAGAAGGAGGTTGAGGTATTTATATTTGTTGACTTTTGTCTTCTGTAGAATTTTCTTTTTGGATATCTAATAAAATAACAATCCCAAAAAGATATAGAGCCCATAATTTAGTGTTTTACCTTGGAAATTTTTGAACTTGCTATCACATGGGCTTGTCTTTGCCAACAATTATTTTCTGGCATCAAATAAGTTTCCCTCAAAAAATTGATGGGTTGAATTATGCTTAGATAATCTGTGAATCTTTTTCTTTTACTTCCCTTTCCATCAAACTTACTATTTTACCAATCTAAGTTCCAACCATAGTTGGGCTCTGTCAAGTGCCTGTTTGCAAGCCAAAATTACTATCAACTCAATCAATTTTGACTCTCTGTACTGGTGTTCCTACAAGAATCAACTGAAAATATCTATCAGTCTGTACCTTTATTTTTGTTATGCTAGGAGGAAAAGATTTAGCACTCCTGAATTGTTTTTCACTATGCCATGAATCATAGGTAATATGCATAATATGAAACCTTTTATCAGGGTTTAATCAAGGTGAGAAGCTAAACAGTGAAACAATATTGCTGTGGGTAGTTCAATGACTTAAATTGGAAATTTTCTGAATCTTTTAATCAATCCTTCTTCTTTCCTAAAGAGTTAATGCTGGTGGTCTTCCTTTTCATGTTTCTCTAGTTTTCCTTCCCATGTGCCAACCCCTACTTGGTAACGAACACTAGGAACGCATGGGTGCTATGCAAAGTCATACTATTAATTGTTTTGGCCTTGTTGATGTGCTAAGTAATAAAAGATAATGCCAAAAGGAAACCTGTGCCTTTCCTCCAGAACGTGGTTCTTTTAGATTTAGGGTCTGTTAACTTAAAACAAAAGAAATTGAAAGGGTGGAAAACTTTCTGTTGACCTATGTTATTTAGCACTTAGTAATGATTTTTGATATTTTAAACCTGCCAATCACTTGCCTACTTGTTGGTTGTATTGCCTGATCTCTTGCTTAATGAACAATTGTTTCCATTTATGGACACAAATTTCAAGTGTCTTTCGGCAAGCTTTTCATTTTGATTTGATTCCCAGTTGTGGGATTTTGTTTTTCTCAAGAAACGGTTGTGGAAAAAGAACTCGAAATATTTACCTTTAGGAATACTCTCTAGCTTTCAAAAGAAGTCTTACAATTAATATAACACTTCATTGACAGTAGTGCGTATTGCAAATGATGCTTTCAGGTACTCAAGAAAGTTTTGGTAGTTTAAATTGGAGGGCCTTGATGCCAATGGTGGATACAGTTGTATTTGCTAGAAACTGTAAACAGTCACTTCATAAGGTAAATATATTATATATTCAATACTCTTGTGGAACTGCAATGAGTATCGTCGATATTCCCTTCCTGTCTTTGCGTAATTCTTTGGTAGCAGTTGCTCTTCTATTTTTTGATCCTTGTTCTCGTCGTAGGTGAAGGTGACATTCTAGTACTAGAATGGGCCAGATTCCATGATGATTAGATATTGTTGATTTGTTTCTACACACTGGCAATCCTTAGGTCTGACAGATGGCTTTTCAAAATGAAGAAGAGAAGACTGAGGACTACCTTTTCAAGATTGTTTTAATTGGTGATTCAGCTGTTGGGAAATCAAATTTACTTGCACGATTTGCCAGGGATGAGTTTTATCCTAATTCGAAGTCAACTATAGGAGTAGAGTTTCAAACTCAAAAGATAGATATTAATGGAAAGGAAGTTAAAGCACAGATATGGGACACTGCTGGGCAGGAGAGATTCAGAGCTGTTACATCTGCTTATTATAGGGGTGCAGTTGGAGCTCTTCTGGTGTATGACATCAGCCGGCGCCAAACATTTGATAGCATAGGCCGATGGCTTAATGAACTCCACAGTAAGAATTACAATTGTTTGTTCCCTTTTCTTCATGAAGTTTTTCTCATGCTTACTTTCTTTGTGAGGTTTCAAATTTAGGAAACTGTTATCTTGTCCTTCAATCTGTGTGATTGTTAAGCAAGTTTGGGAAAGATTAATTTTACTGACTTCAGCTGCTTTTGGGATAAAAATGTTGTTTACAATTTCAGTTGTATGTTTGGATAATAGCTAAAATTTGTAAAAATAATTTGCTTTATGAATCTGAAAATTTGTTGTTTATGATTATTTTTCAAACTTTTTTCCCTTTTTTTATGTAAAAGTTTATTTTTTATTGCTACAAAACGAAATTAATTATTTTAAAACCATTTTTAGTAAACTTATAAAAAAATTGATTCTGATTAATAGTCTATTATACATATAATCAATTATTAAAATAATGACAACTATTCCAAACACCACCCCCTAATGACTTGTTATTGTTTCTATATTTTTTTGTCGTACTGAGGTTAGAATCAATCATTTATATAATGATACCATCCAAACCCCCTTCTCCCAGTAAGAACATTACTTAGTGGGTTTATGGCCTATTGGTACTTAATATGGTCCTGCCGGTAAATAAATAATATTACAGTCTTTATGCTCTCTTAAAAGTGACTCTGTTTCATTAGTAGAAGAAACATTATCATGTTGGATGTATCATGTGGATGCTAAATTCTGAACAGCATGTTAATTGTTTAAATTTTTCTCTTTTCTGCTTTGAACCTTTGCATTTATGTTAGTCTTGTTTATCTTTTTTTTTTTATATTTAAAAACATACAGGATACTTACATAAATCTGCACCTTGTAATAAACATGGTCATTTTGATTTAGGTATGGAAAAAACCTCCAAAAGTAAAATGAAAATAAGTTCCTTAACATAAATAAAAACTAACTTATACATAAATGGAAAGAAAAAGCTAAGTGAAACCAGTGTTTAGGGATAAGTTTAGTCGTGAATATATTGATATGTCACTTTGTTTTATTGCTTTCTTGCTTCAAAAACATTGTATTCGCATATTTTGATTTTGCACGTGATAAAACAAGAATTAAATGGAGTGGTTCATTATTATTATTTAACAGCTCACTCAGACATGAACGTTGTCACAATACTTGTTGGGAACAAGTCCGATCTTAAAGATGCAAGGGAAGTGGCTACAGCTGAAGGCAAGTCCTTGGCTGAGGCACAGGGTTTGTTCTTCATGGAGACATCAGCTCTGGATTCATCAAATGTAGCAGCTGCTTTTGAAACCGTTGTAAAGGAGATTTACAACATCTTAAGCCGGAAGGTTATGATGTCTCAAGAGCTCAACAAACAGGACGTTACCCGAATTGAAAATGGGAAGACAGTTGTTCTACAAGGGGAAGGCGAACCAGAAGCAGCAACAGCAGATGTCGAGGCAACGAAAGGTTGTTGTTGATGTTAGGTTTCGGTAATATGTCGGCTCCAAAACCGAGTTTTATTATAATTATTCAACCAATCCTGAAAATGTAACTCAGATATTCAAGATTTATCTTCAAATGTTTACTGGGAATTTTTGGAGTAGAATTCGTCAATGCATTGAAAGAATTACATAAATGAGAAAAAAAATAGATAGTTAAGATTGAAGATTACTCATAACAAGTAGCATTAAAATGTCCAAATTTTCCTTTTATTTCACGCATGCATGAAAAAGCACATCAAATTAATCAGGTATTTATCTCTACTATTTCGGTGTATAACTCCGAAAGCATTTGTTTTAAATGTATATTTGCAAGATCCGTCGCCTACATTTGTAGCTCAATTATTTCGTTTGACAGCTGAGATTTGAACTTGTGATATTTGCAAAACAAAACTCAGAAAATTTTCAATAACCCATCCCTGCTTGAATATGTTGTATTTAACCAAGGTTAAAACAAGAAAAAGAAAAGGAGAGAGGAGACCGAGGTAAAATACAATGGGAAGTCGTTTAACAAAATGGACTTCCATTATACAAAATCTCAGGAAAATAATAGATAATAGAACAAAAAAGTAGCAGAATATTTGTAGGAGGGAGAAATAGTAATCCAAAACCACACTCAATATAGCAGCTTCAGCTGCAGTCACAACAGGCCACTGGATTTTCCCTTTCAATTGCAGCTTTTGTTGGTTGATATGGCACATAATCATTTACACAATAAATTGGACCTGTTTCCAAATAAATTAAATAATGGATCTAGTAAAAGCTGTCTTGCTACTTTTGCTTGCATTTGCTTTCTGTACAGATCAATCAGCTCGATGATTGCAAGTTGGACCACAAAAGCTCCCTATGATAAAAATAAATCAAGCATAATTAAGATGCTTACTATAGCACGTATATAGACAAAAACTTATTGTCCGTAACAAGACAATCTATCCATTTTTTGGTTCTTCCACCAAAAAACTAAAATAAAAGTTACAAATACTCACATTAACTGCTGCTTTAAGGGCCGTGCAATTTCTGTAGCTGGTCAACCACATCATATGAACTGCTGAAAGGTTGAAAATCAGATCGGTGCAGTACGGTTCCTTGGATTTTCCTGGAGCCATCTGGTTGAGAGTCAATCATAGGTTTTCTCTTGGATGAATAACAGTGGTGAACACGGACTCGGTGTTTTCTTGGCTGGATAGTGTAATTGCCATACACCTTAACAACCAAAATAGCTTCCTTGTCTCTGGAGTCTTCACACCAAGAATTTTGTACAACACCGTCAACAAACTCCTCTAGAGTCTGAAATTCCTCATGATGCACTGATACTTCAACAATTTGATCTGGTTTTATTATACCAGTCGCAGGAATCACCTGAATCATGAAATGTTTTAAGTATAATTATTGTATGGGGCATGGCAAACGAGAGATGTACTACCTGAAGCAAAAAAAAAATGTATAGTGTTGATCCACATAAAGAATTTGGTCCCAGGAGTAAACATTTTTTTCCTAGGGGAGATTTTGGTTCTTTCTAAAGGATTTAAATTGCAGACCACATTACATGATGCAGTTATAACAACTCAGCTGTTGTGACCACTATAAACCAGACTGACAGCAAAGCAATATAGGGTATGTTTGGACTAGTTTCTCCATAAGCGTTTCTAAAAGAGAAATAAGAAGAAAAATTGAAATTAACTTTCCCATAAGTTAAAATCAGCTTATTCATAAAGTAATTTGTAGAAATAGTCACGTGAGACTTCTCTAAAATCTTATTTTTAACTTGCATATCAACTAATTTTAACTTACGAAAAAACTCAGTTCCATTTTTTTCTTAACTTTCATACTAAAAAGTGTTCATGGAGAAATTCGTGCAAAGAATAGCCTTGATTCACAATAGTTACAAGTTGAGTACGAAAATTAGAGACAATGTATATGGTAGCATTAGTGGACAGAACGGGTTTGCAAATTAAAGAAGGCCTTGAATGGTCACAAGCAATCTCCCCAGGTTTAGTTTCAAAGGTTTACTCGGGCTATAGTACCCTTGTTAAGCAAATTCAAGTTGCTCATACGTTTTATATAAAACATTCTTAGAAGGCATAATTATAGTGCTTTAAATCTATGTATATGCTATGCTTATTGCAAGAAATGATGATCTCTGAAAAAAATTATGAAGGCCACTCAAGGAAGAGTAATTCTGTTAAGAAAGAAATAATTGGAAATCCCACATCCATTAATGATATAATAAAACTATAATATATAAGTTAGTGTAAATCCCACTTCACAAACCGATTTTACGAAGTTGACTTAAATTCCACTTTCTAAGATGGTAGTAGAGCCTAAACTAACAAAGTTTGTTCAATCTACCGTGTCATCAACTATCAGATATAAGGACTGGTTTTGTAACCTTGAATTAAACTTACAAGGAACAAGGATGGGAATATATACACTGGCTAACCATGCAGGTTCATGCTGAGAGGAGATCATAATTGCATGCTTTTAAGTGGAAATTTGGACTTATAGGAATAAAAGGAAAAACGTAGTTGCAAGAGCAAGTATAGAAATAGAATTTAGAGTCATGGCTCAAGGGGTGTATGAGACTATTTTGTGATGATTGGTTTGTCATCAACATTGCACGGTCCAGTACCAGTTCAACATGAAAGGACAGATCATGGACAGAAAAAGATTGACACTTCTGTCACTTCATTAAGGAAAAGATTGACACTACTGCCACTTCATTAAGGAAAAGATTGACACTACTGCCACTTCATTAAGGAAAAGATTGACACTACTGCCACTTCATTAAGGAAAAATTAGACAGTGGCTTTATAGAAACAATGTACATCCCTTCACAACTCTAGTTGGCTAATGTATCAACCAAATCACCCCCTGCAAAGCAGTTTCAAGATCTTACTTGCAAGTTAGGAATAATTGATATTCATTCACCAACTCGAAAGAATGTTGTAGGGTATAATTATTGTAATTAATTCAAATTTATTTTTTATAGAAGTGATAAAGTATATAAAAGAGTAATTCCGTCCATTCTTTCATCATCAAACTAGAAGTAAAAGTTATCTTTTAGTTTCCTCCTTTCAAATCTCTCTAGTTTTCGAGCTCATTCTATAACCATAAATATTGAACAAAAAAAATATTTTAAATAAAGAATATCACCTCAAGCCACCTTGGGAAGCCAAATGAACCCCTCAACTGATGGTCAGTAGCCTTCTGATCCTCCGTAACAGTAGACTGACCTTCACAAATTATTTCAAACAAAGCATTGCCTTCTCCACCTTTATTTGTAATACGTAAAATTAACGTGTCCTGGTTCTGAAGAATTATGTTGTTTGTACTGATGATAGTTTCAGGAATCTTGCATAATTCTTTAAAAAGAAATTTAATTTTCTCATTTGATTCAAGAATCTCTCCAAACTCCTGTCTCCGGATTGACTCGTCTACTCGAGCAATATCAGTAGAAAATATGCAGCGGACAGGCTTATGGTCACTATCGGTGACATCCATGCAAGCTTCATACCTATTGAAGGTGAGATGGCCTTAATTAAAAAAAGAAAAATTGAAAAAAAAAAACAGTATTTCTATTAAAGCTTTTTCAAAATATTTTAGATAGTGATACTACACAATCAGAAAAGGTTAAAATATATTTTGGCCCCATATTTCAGTTGGGCGTCAAATGTAAACATATTTCAATTAGTCCGTGTGGTACAATTTTGACGAAGGAGGAAATCCGAGATAGGATTGAATCCATGTGTTATGCAGAGGTTCGATTATGTATACACAAGGTAATGATTTCAAGAATCAACAAATATCCTAATTACCTGCCACTGTGAAAAACAAAGAAAATGTAAATCTGAAAAATACTGATTCTGTTAATGTTTTTCTGATTTCTAAGAGTGAGAGATACAATTTTTATAATACAATCATGAAGCTTGTAAAGCAAGCTTTGCTGATGTAGGACTAAACTAAACAGAAACAACCACTTTGCTGTCTCTCTGTTTTACAAAAACAGATTTTATTCTATTACGCTATTACATAAATACAAGATGTGGTTAGTTAGTCTATTTACATTCTATACATATGTTATAGGTTATATACACCCAAGTTTGGTACACATATAACATATTTGGAGGTCGACTAAGTAAAAAAATCTTCCAATTGGTCATTTGATGTGTACAGACTAAGTACCACAATTGTAGGATATTGTTAACCTAGACAATAGACATTATTTATGTATCTTCCAACAATACCATTTTCAATGTGTCCCAATCATCTGTTGCTGTTATAACACTGTTGGATTAGCATTGAGTTATTGTGAAGTACAGGGGCCAACTAGAAAATGATTGCTATGTGTAAGGAAAAAAAATATGACATCTCCATTCCTCACGTTATGGTACTTATAATTGCTCCTTACAATTTAGAGTTTTATGAAACATAATTCTAGAACGAAAACATACAACTTATGACGACCAACTCGAAAATAATTATAAACCTAGGCTGTAAACTACAACCTGTTTGGTATATGGATTACATATCAAATTATAAGAGAATATAGCTGAAGTATACTTCAGAAACAAGAAAAATATGATGAAATACAGCCAAAATAAAGGGTGGTAGTAGTTAGTCAATAACAATGCCAACTCACTCTAGCAAAATTATTTTTGGCTGTCTAGCATTTTCCTTTCATAAATCTATACTTCAATTGACTCACACCGCATCTCTCATAATTAAGAAGTTCCCTTCTTCATACAGGGATCAGAGACTGCATAGTCCTTCCGGCAGGGTGTTTTAATCTATATACCCAAATGCAAAAAAAATATATACATATAAGCTAGAGCACTCACTGTAATACAGAAGTGACAATGGGGCACTCTAAACTGCATTCAGCCGCCGAAGATGTGCAGCTATCACGATACAAAATTCTGTCACACCAGGCGGGGATGCGCTTCTTTTCACCAGAATCATACCCTTCAAGAAAAGAGATCATACAGTCTGAAGTCATACCCTCAAAAAATTTTGAAGTAGCACTGATGACAATTATAACAAATATAAGCAGCACAAATTGTAGCTTGAAATGATTCACTTTTCAATATCTAATTCTTAAAGAGTTACTGATTGAGTCAAGTATAAGCATTAGGTTGTTGAGAGTCCTTATGTACTCTATATTTCATTGTACTGCACCATTAACCTAATAATATATATACAAAGGGAGATTGTCATTTAGTTTATCCAGTCAACCGTATGATTTTCTCCTACCTACCCCATTACACAAATAGCATAGTGAGCAAGCCTCTAGAAGTTATAAGCACCCAAAAAGATGAGAAATCCTAATATATTATTCAGAGTCTCCGTACCCCTCTTTTCCTCTGCCCTGTCTGTTCTACAATTTTTACAATTCATATAAAGTCATCCTGTGTGCAGAGAGGGATGTGGAAATCATTACTTCTGAGGTGTGATTGGAATTTTTCAATTCATATAAATCTGGATTATTTTCTTCCTTTCCCCTCCCCTGTACTGTATCCTGAGCATGTTATTGGCCTACAAATAAATAATCTTGGTAATTGGAACTGCATGATTTGCATTTTGCAGAAATCATGAGAGATGTAGCAACCCAACCCACGTCTCTTACACTTAAGTTCCATCTCACTTGTTAACACTAAAGTTTACTTTCAAGTTCATTGGACCATTGTGTGTGTATGTGTTTGGGCAGGGGACCAACCTGCCAAGCCAGCTTGGTGCCGCTCAAACTTGTACGTAGGAGGAAATGTTATAATTGCTTCACGCATTCCTTGGAAAACATTCCCAGCTTCCATTTCGGCTCGAAGTTGATCCCTTTCTCTAAGCCAATCAAAGCATCTTTGAGAAACAAAATCTCTTGCTTCATCATATGATATGTCATCAAGTCGATAATTAAAATCTCCAAGAAACACAACCATGTCTGCCTCAGATAACTCAGGCATCCCTTCTGTGGACTGGAAACCAATCTCAAGAATCAATGCCTCATCCAAATATCTGAGTGCATCATAAAGCATTACTTAGATGAATAAAGTGGACAGCATGTACCTACATTTGTACCACGAAACATTGGAACAGAAGATGACGTGCCAGCTGCAACAGAAAGGACCAATGGCAAGCCAGATCTATAAACAGGCCAAAATAAATACATGGATAAGGCAAGTGCGAAAATCAGGAATATGCACCGAAAAGTACCAGCTGTAGTATTTAAGACGTTTGTTGGCCGACTGAAGGACATTGTTCGATATACATGATCAAAATCTGCATTTCGACGACCAACTGCATCTAAATGTGCGGCGAAGTGACAATTCACAAAGCACATTATCCGATCATACACTCTAATCCTCAAACCAACAGCTCCCTGGAGAAACAAACATCTCCTATGTCAATTGTCAGAATAGCAAAAACTGAAACAAAAAAGAATATAAAACTATTTAAGACTTGCAGATCTATTTGCTTTATATGTATGTGTCTGTGTTGAATTAAATGATTAAATCCAAGCCAAAGACATTAACCACACTTTACTGGTTTATCTCTTAAGTGGACACAATTAGCGATAAAGTTTTAATGGGGATATGTTACTTGCAGACCACACGAGCAAATTATGTCATTGGCTTGCATTGCAGAACTTGTAGAATGCAAATCTTGGCCTCTGTTTTTACTTGGAATTGCAACATACCATAAAATCTAGTAATCAATCTAGTGATATAGGCAGTAATCTGACATTTAAGTATTTATGTTAGTTTGTTCAAGAAACAAAGCTGACAATTATGAGATTCATGATCATGACCAACAGCCACGTCTTAATACACCCTTTATTAGCAAAATACAATATGCAAAGAAAAACAGCAGAGTAGATGGTACATGCCCACCTTATTGCCAATAGCACGTCCGAAGCCACATGGAACTGCTGCGACATCAACATCCCCAACATGAAATCTAATGTTGGTTTTAACCCTGAAGAAGAAAATTTCAACCACTATAGGTGAAGAGAGCAGCAAGGAAAATTTAGATAACAATGGCATCTCATGAATTCAAATTGAAGAAAATAATTGATATTTTGGTTCAGGATACAATTAGGAACCCAACCTTAAGTGATATATATCCATATTTTTCAAACCAAAATAACATTCATAACAAGTAGGAAGTAAAACCGACAATAATCTGACATAACAAGCAATTTAACAGACCATTACAAATTCAAATTGATAAAATTTAACGCATATCCTATTGACTAAAAAATCAAACAACAGCCATTATTTCTGACATACTAAAGCTTCAACAGCTAACATGTATTCCCAATCAAAGATACTCACCACACAGCAATGACCAATCCAGCAAGTTGTCTGGATCCAATACGTTCAAATGTCGAACCTTCATCTAATGTTTTGTCTATCATGTCCAGCCACCACTGCCCAACAGAACTTCCCTCCAAACCTACCTATATGTTTGTGAGACATGAAAGGGTTATGAGCAAGAAAAATTAGGCAAAACCATTAATTATACAATATATATTTTATGCGTGCATATATACATGATGATTGTCACAACAGAATGCTGACAATGACGCATGAATAATCCAAACATCCATTGAACAAAAATCACAACAGAATCTATAATGATTTTCAGTAGTCCATGTGCTAATAGGAACAAAGACTAAACACGAAACATTCTTAATCATTTTGATGTGGAGCTCTATTACAATAGAGCAATCCAAGAACTCCCCGGCTATTTTTTATTGACTTGTGCAATATCAAGGATTCAAAATCAGCTGGATGGATTATAGAATGAAGCATGGAACGACATATGGATGAATGGATTAATAATTGGGAAGAATCATTTGCAGCAATGAATCATGTTGATGGCCACGGAGATTTAGGCTGCGGTGAAATCCTTGCATAGTTTCATGAAATTTTAACCAGAAGATAAATGGCCTGCAAGCAATTTATCCTTATTTTAAAGAATTCAGAGACTGAGAAAAAAGGAATGTGTAATTTTATTAAACTCTAAAAATGAATTGATTACACACAAAGAGCTATTGAGCTCAGTTATTTATACAAAAGAATAGCTTGGGTGCTAAGCTATGTCTAAGCTCAACTAACTTCAACTGTTATAACAGAATGACAGTTGGTTAACTCACTCTGACAAAGTGTTGACTCAGCAATCTACATAAACAAGTATAGAATATTAATTTTTCCCCTAGAATAAGAATTAAGAAAAATATTCTTAATTTCTAAAGCACCCAAAAAATGACAATTTCTAAATTACTACTATTTTATAATACCATGGCCTAGGAGTTGCTTTGTGCCTCCCTTCTAAACCACTGCATGTTACTCTTGCTACACAATAACCTGCCATTGCTGCTACAGAAACTTTTTTTCACACCCAGTTCCCTCTCTCCCATTTCTCTGTTTCTCTTGACCAGTTTTTTAATGAACAAGTTGATCTTGCATTTGAGTTGTCTCAAAGGACATGTTGGACTCATTGATGCGCTCAAACGTGAAAATATGAAGATTGTATGACGAAGGTAAGCCAATTGACATAGAGGTGTAGATTATTTTGGTCTCAAAAAGATCTTGTTTCTTTAACCTTCCTTTTTCTTCAACATACTTTAACAACAACAAAAAATTGGAAGTGAAAGCTAAAATGTTTAAAGAAAAGGTAATGAAATAAAAGTCAGACTTTCTCAAACTGCCATTATGGGAGTAGCTATAACAATTTTATAAACTATAAAGCTTTAACGAAATTCTTTTACAGAACAATGGTATTACTGTCATTAAATTGTTCTGTCATTTCATTTGTACTTGATTCTGCAGTACCAATTGAAGTCATGAACAAATCATCATTTCATTCCTAACCATACAAAAGATTAGAAAAGGAAATATCAATGTATTTCAAACTTGCAACTCATTAAATTACAGTCATTTCACTTTCTCAATTCCAATAGTTTCCTAAGCAATTCATTGCATTACATTCCATTCATGTCAATTAGCCAAAGCAGTAACAAGATACATGCATGTAAGTTATTAGCTGTAAATGCCAACCTAATATCCCACAGGTATTTAGCAAATTCAAATGTATAAAAGTTAAACCTAACGAAAAAGAAAAAACAACTAAACATAAATCACACTCAGCAACTACTTTGCTTACACTACTATTTGTCTAATAATAATATTTTATAATACTGATTTTCTAGAATTATTACAGAAAATGATGACTTACAGTTTCTTTAGCAGCAGACATCGCAAGAAATCCAGCACCCATTTCAACCTCTTGCAACCCAACAACAACAAGACTAACATCTGAGGCCACAGAACCTAGCCATGAAGTAAGGGAATCTAGAGATGCCTTTCCTTGTCCAACATTCCAAGTGCCACTCAATATTTTTATATTTTCTATTTTAGTATATAAAAATTCTTTGCCACCCAATTCTGAACGCAATATGCTATCAACAGGCCCTGGGGAGGTGATGTTCCATCCTCGTATACCACCATGGTTAGCCAATGCAAATATATAACCAGCACCAACTGACAATTTTACAATTGGACTGCCATGAGCCACCCATCCCCCAATCAGATTACCCTTGAGATCCAATACCTGGACAGTTCCAGACACATAACCTACCCAAATTTGCATGCCAAAAGTAGAAAAACACTGAACAGCGGATGAATGGTAAAGAAAATCTTGAATGCGATTGCCATTTCCATCCCATTGCACCAGTAAGCCACTTGTACACCCTGTCCAAATCATTCCATCTATTGTTATCACTAGTGCTTCAGTTCTCCGATTATCATCCCCAAAGCCTCCCTTTGCTGCAACTCGACGAACAGCATCTGCTGCCCCCATTATGGCATTACGTGAACGCTGAAAGAACCCAATGGAACTTTGCGTTTTGTCTTTCCTAGAAACAAGCTCCACTGAAAAATCTTGAATTGAGGACAAATCCAACCGATTTTCAATTTGTCCATCTGAATTGAAAACTTTCAATAGCTCCCTTGTACGAGCATCCCTATAAATTAACAAGCACTAGCTTACATTAAATTGAAAGATATCAATACAAAGAGAAAGAGAAGCACAGCTAATGCAAAGTGAAAAGAGTAAGGATCATGTGACAATGAAGTGCATGTTTGGTTTAACATCATGGGTCCCACTTTCTCTATGATTCACATTAACTTTAAGGTAAAAGCAACTAAAAGTTGCTTCTAATGATGTGTGCTAGGTTAGCGTGCCACAGAACCAAACATGTGGGAAGTCTCAGTCTAGTTATGATTTTTTTATACATCCCATGCACAGAGTACCATCAAGAGACAACATGTCAGAACAAAACAGGGCATACAGGATTCGGCATGACTTACCATAAACAAGCAAATATATAACCTGACTAATTCTTGGATATGATTATTTTATAAGGATTTATATCATAGACCCAGTGTCCTGTTATTAGCAATGCAAGCCAGTTCATACAAGTTTAAAAGATTATCTGTCCACAAATTAAAAAGGCCATGGTTCTTTGTTAATATAATAATACATTAAAATAACTATAATTACTATCTTTTTACCAAAGGAAGTTGTGATCCTTGAATCCTAAAATTGAAATTGAAAACTATAGAAAAAATCCTAAAATAATCAAATACACTTGAATGCTTAAACATAAAAAGAATCAACCCATACTGATGTTAATACAAACACCACGAGAGTTTAGGAGAAAATCTCACCACAAAGCAAATGAAAAATAACCAGCACTCCACACCTTTGCTCTCGAATTATCAGATACTAAGTACTTTACATCTGAAGTCAGCATGTTACTGAAGCCATTTGTAGATAGTTGGCTCCTTAAGTCAACATAGGACCTCTCAACAAATATAACAGCGCTGTGCCTTTCCTCCTTCGTCAGATGAATAGATTTTTCAACAGCCTCCCAAGGCCATATTTTTATACCTCCTCCTTCTGAACCCGACCACAGATCCCCTGGAATAACAAATTTAAAAAAAAAAAAGGAGAGAGAAAGAATAATGTATAACATTCACAACAAGCACGTGAATCAACCAACAAATATCAGGTTCCGGATAGTTTGGAATCTTGGATTGGTATTTTAGTACATTTTTTAGTAAGAAATTTAATTAAGAGCTTATTCAGAAAAAGCTTACCACATGAGAACTTATACCCTAAAGTACTCGAAGAACTTCACTGCAAAATTATTGAAATAGGATAAAAAAACTTAAAAAAGTTATTTTTGTAAACTTCACCAAATACCTTCTATTTTCAAGTTAAGTGCTTGCTTACACCATTAAACAAGTCCAAAGAAGTTCAGCAAAAGTTCTTCTAAATGCTCAAGAGTCAAAACAAAACAGCTTATAATCAAAATCTTAGGTGGCGTTTGATTCAACTTATTTTGGACTTAACTTTCACTTAAAAGAAACTTTTAAAAGGGTAGTTTTTCTCAATAAAGAAAACTTGAACTTTAAATAAATAAATAAATACAAATACGTAAATAACTAGTTTTAGAAGCTTTAGACTTCTACTTTTCCCCCTACTCCTTTATTTTAAATCTCAAGATCCAAAAATACACTACCCATGAAACTTTTAAGACTAAAAATCATTTCCTCTGTCTCCTTTTCTCTGTCCATTTAAGAAAATAACAGACAAATTACGGGATGAAATTAATAGCTTAATTTATGAAAAAATTATTTCTCACTTCTTAACATGACCTCTATTATTATTTCCTTTTTAATTGATCACAAGTTTGTAAAGTATTCAAAAATTAAGTGAAAATAAAGACAAAATGAAAAATATAGTAGGTAGCATTATCTTCTTTCAGAGGTAAACAAAGAGGTAAACAAATAAATAAAGAGAAGGAGTTACCAAACAACTTTAACTCTAGATCAAACAATCCAGACACTAACACTACAAAAGTCATCTACGCGCATTTATACTGTTCATAATTTGCTACACATGATAAATTTTATTCGTTTTACAATGGTTTAAAAATCATATAAAGATGATTTCTAATTGCAGCGTAGGCTAACTGAAAATACATGTCTATCAAACTCTTAACTTTAAAGTTAAACTCTTATTTTAATTTCCTTTTTTTCTAAAAAAATTAACACATGTTTTTAATTCTTCAAATTTGGTCTAGGCTTGTTTCTTGTCCCCAACTCCAAGTTTTAAATTGATATTTTTGGTCTTATAATTTAAAAAAAAGTTTTAATTTCTCTATCCTGAATATCATTGAAGATTTCACTTTATATTACTAACAAAATACCAGCAGTTATCATAAAATACCTCTAATATGATTATTTCCATTTCAAATTATTCATTTTCCTATGTTTGAGGAGCTAAATATATTTTTTACATTCTATTTTAAAGCATTAGCTTGTAAATGCAAAAAGAAAAAAGAAAAAAAGCTAAGCACCTAGGGTACCGGATATGAGCTAAAAAATTATCCTAATCCAAAGAGATCTAAACATAATTGTAGAACAGTAAAATTAATAGTGAAGAACGAAGGATTACCATAAGAGGTGAAGGTGAGGGAAAGAACAGGGCCACGGTGAGCCTGCCAAGACAAATTTTCCTTAAACCGATTGCTCCAATCGCAGCAGTTATTGTTATCCTCCAAACTCTCATCATCCATCTTCCAGCACCTAATCTTCCCGTCCCTGTGTCCACTCCACACCAACCTGTTCCCCTCATCCGCAACCAAACACAGCGTCGGTGAACTCCACACCGATTCTCGAAACGGCGCACTCTCCTCGTCGCCGCTCCTCGCAACTTCGCCTTCTTCTCCAACGCCGCACCACGACGCGTACAGATCTTTGAAGTTCCAGAACCTCACGCCGCACTCGGAAGCCGCCCACAGCTGCGACTCAGTGGAAACAATGCTCCTCAGGAAACGCCCAACCTGCGTCTCCCGCAGCGGGTGCGGCCGCAATTCGAGGCTCGGCGGCCGCGCCGGGTGCACCGCGCCACGCGCAGGGAGGCGGAAGATACCGGCGCCGCCTCCCTTGGCGACGTACTCCGGCAGCGGCGCGGCGCGTGAGCCGGAGGATTGGCGGTGTTCAGCGGAGAGCTTGCGTTCGAGGAACTGGAGCATGTAGTCGAGGCGGCGATTGGTGGATTGGATGGAGTTGGAGGGTGAAACGTCGTCGTCGGAAGAGGAGGAGTGCAAATATGGTGACGAAGTTTGATGGTCGAAGGAATCGACGTCGTTTTGGCGGATTGTTGACGATGAATCCATTGAATTGGAATCAGTTGCGCGTGGTCGACGATGGAAACAGTGGGAGACAATCTAGCATGTGTGAATTTGTGAGAGAATTTGGTTTGCGATGTGAATTGCGATTTGTGTTTGACTTGGAAGTTGGAATGGATGAGAGAGAAATTTAGAGAGGAAGTGGGAGTTCAGAGACGCACCAAACAAATTCCAGCTGAGCTCAGACACCTCACATCTGTATCTGTTCCAACCATCCACCCTATTCTTTCTTTCCATTTTTTTACTACTAATTATTAAATCCATATTCGGATATTTAATACCTTCCATTTCATATTTTATTTTTAATCGATTCGTTCGAATGATTTGGATAAATATAATATATGCTCTTCCCTTTTGTTTAAATTGCTGTCTTAAATATGCACGTTACCAAATTGCCAAATTTGCTTTTTTAATTTTAATTATGCCTCTCGTGTATATAAAATATGAAAATATTAAATTATTTCTTTTTTTTTTAAATTATGGATATATCCTTTGATAATTAGGACATGATTAAATGTCTTCAATTATGTGTTCATTTTCTGTTTATTATTATATTTTATTGGTTTAATATAATATATTGAGAAATAAAATATAGGATAAGTTCTTTTTTATACATTAAATTACTAACTTATTATTTTATCTTTTAGATTGTATTTAGCTTAGTTCTTTCACTTGCAAATAAATAATTTATTTTCGAAAATGAGTTAAAGTCCCTGGTGCACTAGAACTATCTAGTGCAAAATCAATTAAGCAACCCATGTCAAAATAATTAATACATTTAGATTTTTCTTAAAAAGTAAATTAATTAGTAATCCTTTTCTTTTCCTTCATTCTCGCAGTAAACATGATATAAATGGATATATTATTAAAATTTTCATTTAAGTATAATAAAATATTTCATTAAGGACCGGTTATTAATAAGTAAATGTAAAAATATTTAAAATAAATTAATCATAAATATTTTATTATTTTAGTTAAAAAATTAATATCTTTTTTTATTTAAAAATATTTTTCTTTAATTTTAATTTTTTTTCCTAAAATTATAAGTTTATTTTTAATGTTAAACATTACCATTTAGAGGCAATAGAAAAAATATTGAATCTATTTAATTAAAATTTTGTTTGGAACAAGTTTTTTTTTTCTTAAATATTGAGTCCTTTGCTTTTATTTTTTTCTACAGTGAAGTTTATGTCTTCCAAATGTGGAAATCTAATTCGAAAAGGTGAATTTCTACTAAATGATATTTTAGTTTCTGAATAGGTTCTTTAAAAATTAAGAATGATAGTGAGATATATTGTGTGATAATTAATAGTGAATTGAATTGCGAATGAATAAATTTGATTGTAAGAAATTGGTA
Source organism: Lablab purpureus (assembly GCA_030347555.1). NCBI lineage: Eukaryota > Viridiplantae > Streptophyta > Magnoliopsida > Fabales > Fabaceae > Lablab > Lablab purpureus. The sequence continues at coordinate 30,220,222 of CM059260.1, forward strand.
CAAAAATGGGTAAAAAAAAAGAATGTATGTGAAGTTTGTTGAGTGTGTGTTAGGAGCTACCGTGCATTCAAGTGTTAGTCTAAGATGGATTTACTCAATACCAATCTTCTGAAAGGCACTGCAGTTAATTGGTTCTTTGTTTGAATAAGCTCTTTGGTTCCTACTTTGTCATGTGGTTAGATAATGTTCACACACCTTATTCATGTTTATGTGTCTCGTGAGACTTTCTCTATACACGCACTAGTGTTAATTAACGTACATCAAAACTTTATTCGATAATTGATTAATTATAAATAAAATAAGTTGAATTTAAGTTAAAACTTAAACTAGTTAAATAAATAAACTGAATTTAACTATGTATAATTCAACTCGATTTATTCATCTACTTGATATATATATATTACAAGAGTGTATTATAATTTTTTTTCTTGCAAATAATTAGTCTTCAATAAAAATTAAATATTAAAAATATGAATATTGTTTAAAAAAATTGAATATTGTATTAATACTTTTTATGTTTTAAAACTTTGCTGCTTTAAAATAATTTTTTAAATAATTTAACATGATAAAATTATGAATACGTGGTTAAATTTAAAATAATTTTCAATTTTTTTAATTCATAAATTAAGGATATACATTATAAAAAATATGTTATGCGTATTTAAATATAAAAGTAAAATTATTTTTTAATAGTAATAATTTTATAAATATGACTAAATTTAATAATCACAATATTTTTTATTTTAGTTGAAAGTAAATTATTATGTGTATTAATAAAAGCATATTTTATCTTCAATTCAATTATTAAATGTTAAATTATTTTATATCATTCTACTATATTATATTTTTTTTCAAAATTTATCGTATTGCAAATTCACTTTTACAAATATATTTAAAATTATTTAATATCTTTTTATTTGTCAAAATTGATTTAATATATAAATTTTTAAAATATATTAAAATGTGAATTGTTAAATGACTTTAACCATGTTCAATTGTAATAAAATTTAACATTTTTTATCATCGAAAATAAAAGTTAACATAAATAATACAAAATTAAAATTTAATATTTAAATTTTATTTAAAATTATTAACGACTTAATATTTATTAAAAGTTATACTAATATACTTTAATCTATTTATTATATATATAAATTCAGTGAGGTAATGTGTAAATTTGACTTGAGCTTTACTTTTAATAATGAATTAAATCAATTATTAAATTAATAGTTATTATTACAAAACTTTAATCTTTATAAGTTAATAAAAGTAGTAATAATAATAATATTATTATTATTATTATCATTGTTATTTTTATTATATATACATATAGTTTTCTGTATAAAATTATTTTTTTATTTTTTAAAGGTTCATATTTATATCAGTTGCAAAAGATAATTTTTTGCATATATGATTGCTTTTTTAAGGGAAATGTTAAGGGAAATGTTCAACTTAATTTTTTTTCTTTTGAATTTAGGTTAAAATATCTTCAAATTCACAACAGCACAAACTACATTTCAAGCATATATATATTATATACATATATAGCAGTTACTGCAACTTTACGTACATATAATGTGATGAAAGTTTTGGCTATTAGCTACTATCACACATGTGTATATATAATAAGGTAATTACATGACAGAGCAAGCGTTGACATTGTCATCGTTGAACATGTTGCTAACGTTGTCGTCTCCACGGTGAGAGACATGAATGGTGCCATGTTTGTCTGGGAGGTTGTAGCCATGTCTGTAGTAGTTGTAGCTTTCTTTGAACTCGTGGGTGGTGTCTTTGAAGTAATGGTCAGCATTGGTGAAATAAAGTGGTGGATTAGGGTATGGCCAGAACTCTGCTCTCTTCCCTGCCCTCCTCACTGCCTTCAGCACCTTGTTCCGATCAACATACCCTCCAACCGTTACCCTTTCCATCTCCAAGTCAACCTCCACCGAATCAATGCCTATATATTTCAACAACCTATCATTCTTATAACTCTCACATTCTACATTTGTTTTTGCCAAACCCACCATGTTATCATCTTACTTACACTTAAAATTCATATCCACAATACCTTTCATGATTTTTTTTGTCTTCTTCATTGTATCACTTCTTTTTTTTCTTCTTATCTCTTTTTGAAATTCTAAAATTTGCTAAGAGTGTATTTCATAAGAATAATAATAAAATATATAGTAGCTTATTTTATTAGTTTATATTAGGTTAATTTGGTAAATTTTAAAATAATTTATTTAAAATTTTCTACAAATTCTTTCACCTAATTTTTAGCTTGTATATGATAGTTTATTTTATTTTATTTTATAATTATTTATTATATTTTAATATTTCTTATTTTATTTTTTTATTATTTATTTTAAGTATATAGAGATAATTAATTATTGTATTATTTTTAGTTTTTGTTGACTTTTTTTATAATTTTTATGCCATTTAAATTAAAAATATTTAACATTACAAATTAAAATAAAGAAATTCAATGTAATCATAATTTAAACTGAGAAATAAAAAAAACTTAAATTTCTAAAAAAATAAATAAAAAAGAATTTGATTAATATCCATTAATCAACTTATATAAACAAAAGGATTTCTCCAAATAAAAAAATGTATATACAACTTTTAAAAAATAATTCGAAGTATTGAAATGTTTTTAAAAATTTAATTATTTTAAAAATATATAAAATAATATATATTTTATGAAAAAAAACAAATTTTATTTATTAATAAAACTTATATAATTATATTTGTATTTCATTTTACATTTATTAACTAGTTTATCAATTAACTCTTCTAGTCTAATAAATTATTTTATCAATTCATAATTTATAAATTAGAAGTTTATTATTTACTAATAGTTTATTAACTAGAAATTAGTTTATCAACTATCCAATAGAAGATATATTAATTTTCTCAAATAAACTTTAGGAGTTTTTTTATATATAAGCACTACCTTTTCCTGTTTAGTATTTAAGCACTTTCATACAAAAAAAAAAAACATGACCCATAAAGCATAATTATTAAACAATTATCTTATACACATATTAATCTAACGATTTTATTTCTTGACAACAAGTGATGGGTATTGTTGTAATGATTTTGCTTATAAATGTTTTTATAGTTGTGAAGTTTATATATATGGTAAAATATATGAGAAAATGGTGCATGTAGTGTAAAACCTTTTTTTGTGCTAACTGTCAAATTTAATCATTTAGTCACATTATCATCGTGGTTTTACTCTCTTATCTCAAAGCAACAAGTTTTCTATCACTTTACAGAGTAAACTATTTTTTATTTTAACTAATTGATCAAAATAATAATTCACTAGTTTCTTTTAGTAAATAAGCGTACACACTAATAGTACTATGACTTTTAATCTTGTAATTTAATTTAGAAATTATAATTAATTCACATTTTATTCATTTTAACATCAAATATCTTAATAGGAATCACATATATATACTGATTTTTTTATTAGTTGAAATGATATAATTTTAACCTTTTTTTCTAAACCATCATTTTTGTTAAACGGTTTATGTATAGATTATTATTTCAATTAATTAAAACATATATAAGTTTCTCTCACACACATATACATATATATATATATATATATATATATATATATATATATATATCGTATAAGAGAATGAGAATATGTAAATAGAGAATTTGAATTGGATTCCAAAAAATATTTTTTTGTCCTATCCAATGTTCCTATCATTTTTAGTCCATTTTATCACTGTAGAATGTTTTCGAGGTACGTGGGAGATTACCAAAGGAAAAAAAACATAGTATAACTTTTTTTTTCATTTATATTAACACAAAAATTTCAATTTAGGGTTTTTACATAATAAATTAATAGAAAGATAGCTTATTATGAAAATTCTATTCATTCATTTTATATAAACTATAATTAATTAAAAAAACTTATTCTTTCTTTTATTTTTCTTCAAAATACATAATCTAAATTAATTATGAACAACTTTTAAAATTAAAACATACCTTTGAGCTTGTAAATGGCGTTTTTAACAACTCTCTCACAGCCCGTGCAGCACATCCTTACTTTCAGCTCAACGGTCTGAAAGGAATAAGTATCTCACATGTCATTTCAGTTTGCATCCAACTTTTTCCCTAACTATATTGTTCATACTTCATATTCTGATTCTTCAATTTCCAAAACCTCTTTAAAATTCAGGTAAATTTAAATGCTGCTATATATATAGAATTTGAATCGCTGTATGTTGTTCAATAATTACCAGTTACAGGTTTAAAAGCAAGTAAATCAAAATACGTTGACCAGGAAAAGGAAAAAAAAAAAAACTGGGATTGGAACCAAATTCTGATGGTTATTTTCATATATTCTCATATGTACCAATCTGAAAAGTCACTTTTTTCACTCTTCTGCTTCGTTTCTGACAAGATCATTTAACCTGTCGTATACTAAATTATATTCTTACTGTTTTTTTCTTCACCTTCAATTTTTTTAATCAAAAGGAGATGTTCATGTATGACACATCGCTTTCTCTTGTACCGATGAAAGATTAGACCTTGAATAAATTTTCTAAGTTTCCAAATAATCACCAAAACCAAATTCTGATTAAATTTATCATCATGATACTGAACACAGAGACGCATAAATTAGAGTTTTCAGTTTCGGTTTCGTTATCCTATGAACATGTGCTGGAATGAAGAAAAACGATGGATGAAAGATTGAAACATGTAATATTCCACTTTCAACAAGGTCAAGAGAAGGAAAACAAAAAACAAAACTATTGGTGATGAAAGCGAACCTGCAAGGAAAGTGGTCGAGCCTTCTTTGGCATGGTGAAGTTTCTGTGATTGTGATGATGATGGTGGTGGTGGTGGTGATCTTGATGATGATGATAGATAAAAAAGCGATATATAAACGAAGAGATTTGAAAGCCGAAAACTTTGTCTAGCAAGGAAGCCATGGTAGATAAAAAGAAGAAAAGAAGAACAACAAAGGAAGAAACCAGCTATGGAATATATTCCTCTGAGGCATTTACATGTCTTAAAAATGATAATATTTTGTAATCAAGGTGAAGCTATGTAGTAGAGTAACATATATAGGGAAAACTAATGGCAGGGAAAAGAGTATAAATTCTTTCTTTTTTTTCATGTGTAGATATTTATATATATGGCATTTTCTCAAATCAACTAAACCAAGTGATGTTACAACCTTTCAGACAGGAATGGAATCTAGATGCATGCTTGATGAAAATGGGAATAACAAGTGTCGTGGGATATGGATGAGCTTATAGAAAAGAAAGAAGATTTTAGATGCAAAGGAAAAATATATTCTGGTAATCTCCTTTCAGACACCATCTTTGAAAATGGTTAAACAATGTGACCTAAATATCTAGAACCCTCAGCAAAGTTATATTCTCAGATTTCATTTAGTTTCTCTTTCAACGTTAGCCATATAGTTGTTTCCCATATTTTACAGGAGTTTGGAATAAAAGAATATATCTTTACCTACACAGTATTTTCTGGTTTTCTCCATTACAAATTTTGATTCATCATTTATATATATATATATATATATATATATATGATACTATGTGCTGATTAGAACAAGTGATAACTGCGCATTATTCCATAACTTCTCACTCGTAGCCACAAAAACATTGCCATGAAAACTCTTGATGCATTTACTAGTTACAGAATTTCTGTAGAATGTGATGACAAAATATTCTATGTTATATTTATATGGATATGCGAGACTTCAATATACATGTAAGTAATATTTGGGGCTATTAATTCTTGACGTTGGAGGAGTGATGATCAGCCCTAATGTTAGGATGATACTGAAAAAAATATCCACAAAGGTTGGCTTATTTTTCAAAGCTAAAATGGATAAAATCTTATTTGGAATCATCAATGATTTTTTTTTAAAATAAAAATAGAATTACTTAAATCAACTTAATCCAACTTTATTATTATTTAATTAAACTTGTTTATTGCACTGTGATAATCATTTATTTTCAAAAAGTTTATAGGTCAATCAAAATTTTTATTTATTATTACAAAATAAAAGTCAACCAGATTATTTAATAAATTATTATATTTAATTAATTAATATTTATAATATAATAAAATTTAGATATTATCATATATTATATTAAGATTTAAAAAATATATATGAGTTTAAAAATATGAATAATATTAAAATATGTATAAAATATAATTAATAATAATAATTTATAAATATTTAAGATTGTTTAATATAAAATTAGTAAAAAAATAAATATTAAAATTTTCATGATTAACTTTATGAAAAAATTTCAAATTTTAAAAATATATTTAATATAAATATAATAAATAAATTTAAAATTAAAGTTTTGTTTTGTATACCCTACATTTTTAAATGGACTTTAACTTTTATAAATCTTACATATAATTTTCTATCAATCTTTTTCTTAACTCTTATACAGGTAAAATATTTTAGAAGAATGAAATATTCTATTATTTTATTTTACTTAAAATTATGAAATATAGAAATACTAAAATGTTTATAAAAATAACATGTTTCAAATATTAAAAAAGGTTAAAACTGCAATTTTATTACTAAAAAAACTTCTATAGAATTTATACAGAGTGTATTAATTAAGAATTGTATCCTTTGAATATAGAAAAATATGATTGCAACAATATTACTTTTTGAAGGGAAGTAACTTAAGATTAAATCATGTGGAATTAATTATAATGAAATTGTTAGAAAATATTTAATTTTAAATTCATACATATTTTTAAATCATAAAAATGTATAAAATATAATATAATAATATTTAAATTTTATTAATATCATAAATTTTAATTAGTTAAATATAATAGTAATATATTAAAAAATTTGCATAAAAAATAATTAATGGTTTGAAAATTTTGATTGACTTTTTTTTAATAATAGATGAAGATTCTGATTAATTGAAAAGTAAATTCTAACCCTACTACAATGAACGGATTAAGTTCATTTAAATAATTTTATTTATAAAATGTTTGTTTCTGAGAAAATTTTTACCAATATCAAAGAAATAATTCATGTTAATATTTTCATTTCTGCTCCCATTTAGAATGATATATATATTATTAATTGAGAGTAATGTTATTCATAAAAATATAACATTCATATTTTATAGATCTACTAAAATTATATTATTTGATAAAATATGTTGTTTTTAATGAAAAGTCCATGTGTAGATTTCTTTTATGAATATATATTCACATTTTAAAAAGCTTATATCTATATATAACTTTCATGCTAATTGGTAACTATATATATACATAATACTTTAATCTCTTGCTATTAACTATATATAAAATGAAAGTTATGCTTTTATGAATAAGATTACTCTCAATTCATAATATATATATATACACTTTAATCTCTTATTATTTTCATTTATTGTATACATATACATAAGTAGGCATATAATATCACTTGGATCATAAATTATCAAAATATATTTCAAAAAGCAAATTATATCTAAGTACTATAATTGTTCACTTTAATCTCTTGCTATTAACTATATTTCTATTCATTTTTTTTTTAAATTGTTCACTTTCAGCCACTCATACATAATATAGTTTGTTCTGTATATAGTAAAATCATAACACATATAATTCAACAATATAACTCAACAATTATAATTAAAGAATCATCATTTATATCCAGCATGTAAATAAATTTTATATTTAATTATCATATTCCACATAATTAAATATAAAATATTTTTTGAAACCATATTTATAGATTTTGATTGATTTATAGTTTTAAAAAAATATCATATAAATGAAATACTTAAAAAAAATTATAATAAAATATATTTTATATATTTTTCTTATTTGATTAAAAATGAATGTATATGTAATTTTATAATTTGTATGATGAGTATTATAGAAAAAGTCTAAAACTTTGAAAGTTTGTTTCTATAATAAGTTATATACATTTTAACATTTAATTTATAATTTTTGTCATTTTTTTAAATCGTCCCATTTTTTTACTTTTTCTGACTTTTCGTTGCTGAAAAGGAATAAAACCCAGATAATTTACAACTCTTAGACTTTGCTTACCCTCTAACCATTATCAATATCAACTAATAATAGCCAAAGTAAATATAGTGAAAAAACTTACTCAATATTAATTCTATCTTTTTTATAAACTTTGATTGAAGAAGAACATCAACTAAGAATAACTAAAAATGTATAGTGGTGTTAATATTTTTGAATTGTCAACCACTATTTAATATTTAAATAATTTTTTTATTTGATAATAATTGAAATACTTTACCGAAATAAAAAATTAAAATTTAATAAATTTGATTTAACTTATCTAAAAAAGTATTTAAAAAATGAGATTAATTTGAATTTAATGTATTAAAATGTTTTTAAAATTGCGAAATTTCATATCCAATCACAAACTAAGAATTTAAATAAAAAAGTTTGAAATATTGGTAATTTATACTCTTTTTGCAATTTCAAAAAAGGTGAATTCTATAGAAAAAAATGAAAGAAAAATGAATTTGAAGGTGAAGGTGGTGCAGTCACATCAATTGTTTTTAATTCTGGAAAAGGCAAAAACATAATAAGTTTTCAAACTCATAATGACAGCCTCTTAAATGCTAAGCCCACGCTCTCTTACAATTATTTTTTATTCTAATAATCTATTGTCACCCTCTTACTAAAAACATATCTACCTCACCCATCTAAAACTAAAATTAACCCACATATATTATTACATACATTTCTACAATTAACTCAATTAAATATTAAATATAAATCATGTTTACTTCTTCTGTTTCAAATTATAAGGTGACAAATTCTCACATATTAATAAAAGCAATTAATTTGTTCAATTTTTTATAAATTTTCCATTTTTACTCTTATTAATTACTATAAATTTTCCATTTTTACTCTTATTAATTATTATTAAATGAATTAATTGAAATTTAACTAGAAGTATTTATAAATGAATTAATTTTTTAATAAAATTGTAAATTGATTAAGATTAGAATTTCAATAGTTTTGAAATTATTTCATAATCATTTCTAAATAATTTAAAATCATAACTATTAATTATTTTAAATAAATATTTCAATAAAAAATTTTAATTCTCACCAAATTGTAAATGACTATACTCAAATTTTAGTTTAAAATTTCAATCAAAATTTTTAATTTCTACTAAATTGTAAATGATTATACTTAAATTTTATTTTCAAAATTTAATTCTTAGTTCCTGATATTTAATTTTTCTTTCTACTATTTAATGATGTGATTAATATAGATATATAAGAGGAAAAAAAAAATTATTGAAATTCTAAAACGTCTTATATTATGAAACAAAATTTTCTTCTAAAACCTTATAATTTGAAACGGAAGGAATAATAAAGTTATTACAAGTCTTATATTATTATATTGTTATGAAATAAGATTTTTTTCCAAAAATAAGCTTATAATTTAAAAAGAAAAAGTAATTGTTACTTTTAAATTAATTTAGACACTTCCTTATTAAAGTGAAAAAGAACTTCCTTATTAAAGTGAAAAAGAAATAGGTCCTTTCACACATTATTAAATGTTACACAGATTAATATATTTTGATTCGCAGATCAAGATGAATTAACTTACATGAGACCGAACTCCAACATCTCATAAAAACGAAGATTTATGACATTTATGATAATTAAAAAATAAAATTAATATTTAATATTTATTACAAATAAATAAAGAAACATATAAAGTTATATAAAAAAACATGAAATAAAATGTAAATGTATACTTATAAAAATATAATACTAAAATATTAATATTAAAATAATAAATAAAAATATTTAATTATATTTAACACATATAAAATATTATATAACATTAAATATTTAATCCATCTTAATTTTTTACTGCAAGCTATCGAAAAAAGAAAATATTAGTTTTTTATATATTTATATACAAATATTTCATTAATAATATTAATTAATAGATGTCTTTTTAATAATATTATTTGTTAATTGTATATTACATTTAATAAAAAATAATGATATAGAAAAAAATAGTGAATGCGTAGTTCTAAACTACTGTATTTTTATTGTAATTTGTTTTCTAACCTCGTATCAAATATATATATATTCGGAAATGTTTAGTGAAAGAAATTTGTTTTAGTTTTCAGTAAATTTGAGACTAAAAGGTTATATTTAATATGTTTGATTTCTAACTTTTGAAATATATTTTTCTTAAACTAATATTTGTTATAATGTGTTCAGACAAGGTTTAATTTTTTTATGAAAACACTGAAAATCTAACTTTTTCGAATTAAAATTTTATAATAAAAATATGAAGTTACTCTTATTAAATCATTTAATAGGTTTCTATATTAAACATTTTAATAAAATTAACATATTATTTTCAGCGTTTTAACTAATAAAATAAAATGTAGATATTATTTCTAACAATCACAATTGTAACATAAAAAAGAATCTATCTCATTAGTCACATAGATATTACTTAATACTGTATTATATTCTTGCATTAAATTTATTATAATTTTAGGATATAATATCATAAAAAAAATTCAAACAAAATATATTTATTATTATTCAGTATCTTTCTTAAAAGTTTACTCATTTCTACTGACACCTGCAGCAAAATATGTTTCCGTACATTGTATGATTTATAGCAGTGTCACTTACTAGAGGATGAGCTAATATAAATGATAACATACTATAAGTTATGTTTCACACATCAACATATTAAACAATCATAATGTTTTATACCACAATTCAACCATACAACAAAATCTTATATCCAGTCACCATTCCTATTATGACTAAACATAAGTCTTATTCTAGAAGATTTTATTCATAGTAAACAAGTTTCATCAAAGACTAAATATTTGTTTGAGTTGGGTACCTAGAGTCAAGGTAACACAAAATATTTGTTAGCGAGAGTCAAGTGTATATCTACTCTGAGAGTCTGACGTAAGACTCTCTCAGTTTCTCATCACTTAATGTTTTGTCTACATGACTAGACATTAGTGAAATCAGGATACCTTTATCTATGAGCTAGCAAGTTTATCACTACTCCCTATCATACAATACCATTTCAGATAATGTATCAACACTCTAAAGGGGCTAAAAACAACACTCATAAAAGGCCAACAACAACATCAACACTCATTAATGTCATAACAAGTCACCTATCAAAGACTTTCAACACTCATTAGTAGGAATATTAACACCTCGTATCCCACTGTGAGCTATATCAACCACCACTTACCCCCTATGATAAGCTAACAATATCTAAAAGATAAACAACATACCATCCAACAACAATATTTACATATATAGAACATAAGGTTCACCATTTTTATATATGAACCTACCAACATATTCATCATCTTATAAAACATCATTTAGCATTTAACTCACAACATGATCAACAATCAACATCAACAATCAACATCAACAACTTCTCAACTCATCAAAACATGTTTAAATATGCATAATTTTTCAACTAGCTGACAACTTGACCACTTTCTTACTAAAACAAGCATAACTAGAATTTTAGACCTCCTTTTTAGTTGACTCCAAAGTCATTGGAAAGCTAACATTCAAGGCTAAAACTTTCATGAAAATTACTAACCTAATTCTAAAAGCTTGAGCGAAAGTGAGGTCAAAAGTAATTCCTGTTCCACTGCTATTTTTACTTGAGTGAGATTTTTGTCGCTTGAGCGAAAATAGGGTCGAGAGCCACCTTGAACCATATATCTATTTGTTTTCCAACTTCAAAAAACTCCCCATAAACCAATTTTCTACAATCCCAGACTCATAAAGAGGGTATATAACAAAAATCTCTTCTTAATTTTTAATCTCATCAGAAAAGAAGAAGAAGAATTCAACAGTAGAAAACTATCAAACTAGTTACCCATTTCAAATTTTGATAAGACAAATAAGATCTATGTTATACCGACTTCTTTACTTCTAATTTGACAAATTTTTAGAGATAAAAAATTCTTTTATTTTAGACATAATATATACAGAGGAGAGAGAATTTTAAAAGAAAAAAAAAATTAGAATGAATTATAATAATGTTAAAATTCTTTATATATATATATCATTATTAATTTATTTTAAATTTTATTATTAAAATAACGGTGGATCTTACCGTCATTTTCAAAAATTATGATTTATCTATATGAAAAATTTCTATAAAGCCAAATTTCCTATTAAATTAACTCTAAAACAGTTACTTTCATTAAAAAAATAAATGATAGACATAAAAATAATCCTCTTTCTTTTATAGTTCTCATTGTAATTAATAGGATAACATAAAATTTGTTTCCCAAATAGAGCTCTATAGGGGTTAAAATAAGTCTAAATGTTTTAAATCGGACTACAAATAAACTTGTTTTTTTATATTATGTAAAAAAATAGACTTGAATCACTTAAAAAAATTACACAAATATAAATATAATATTAAACTAAAATGTTTAATTTTTAATTTATTATATATTATGTGAAAACTTTTTAAAATTAAAAAAATAGAATTGAAAAGTGAGTTGATATAATATTTTTAATTTATTATGCACTATATATTACATAATATATAGTATGTTGAATTTTTAATTTATAGGTATACAGTTTTAATTTTCATATATTATATTTTGTTAAATATATAAAAATTAAAAATTATTTTCCACGCTTTTTTTTCTCACATAAAACATGTTAAATTTAAAAAAGGAATCCTATGTAGAAATGTATAACAGTGATTGAATAAGGGTACGATGATTTTTCAAAGACAAATTATACAACGTGTTTTAACGCGTTTTAAAGCCGAATACGAGAGACGTGTTTTACGAGAAGAGATCTTAACAAGAAACAAAGGAGAGAAAGAAAATAGTATTTATATTCAACTTCCTTTAAAAGAGACATTGTCTCAGCAACTTCAACGGCTCCATATTCAGACTATGAAATGAGAATTTCTCCAATGAAAATATAATTTTCTGCTACTGATCTTCTCCCTTCTAGACTAGTGGCCCAATTAACATAGGGAAAACCATTAAATTAAATTTATATATAAAAAAGAAAAATTAAATTTGATTAATATTCATTAAACTTACTTACTTAAAGAAAATAGTTTTTCAAATAAAAAACATATACTAGTTTTAAAAATTAAATATAAGCATTAAAGAATATAATAAAATTTTAAAATTATAGCTATATAATAATATATTTTTTAAAACACTTATTAAAACAAATTAACAATTTTATTTAAAAAAAATATTGAACTTTGGATATTGTAAGATAAATTAGTAGGAATATTTATTTGGTCTGCATAGTTCTAAATTAATTCACTTTTATATGAATTAAATAATGAGTTTAATACAGTAACTTAATATACAATTCAAGATCAACTGTTATATTATTGTTTTTTTTAAATATAATAAAAATGAATATATATTTTTTTAAATGTTTATATTGTTAGAATTATGTGGTTTAACATTAAATAATAGTAGTTTTAAGATTATATATTTATGTAGGTATGATTTATTCTATCTTTAAATTTTAACATGTCATTCATAAATTTAATCTTATTTATAATTTATTATATTAACTTAATTAAATCTTAAATTATTTTTTATATACATTACTTTATCTTTTAACTAAGTTGATATTTAAAATTTATAATTTAAAAAAAAATATAATTTTTCAAAATCTTAATCCAATTAATTCATCCTTATTCAACGAACTTAAGAATAAGTTAAGTTATATTAAGTTTAATAAAAATATAAAAAATCAATCCAATCTAATTCTATTTATTAATAAATTAAGTAATAGATTTATCAAAATCCAATCCAACTTAATCCCTAAATATCCTAGAAATAAATTTGTTGTAAGTTTTACCATTTTTATAAGAACACTTATTACATGAGGTTAATTTTAAAATAAATATATAGTAAGGTGTGTAATAATTAATTTTTGTTTAATTAAAAATCATTGCTAGATTACGTTGACAAATTATTGCATCCTATAAAGTGGATAACACATTTTTCCTATTTTAACATGATCATTAAAAGTAAACAAGATTTATAAGTAAAATTGAATTAAAATTTAAAAACAATTTAATTAAGCGAAGTGAATGGTATAACTGTCTAAACAAACTGTGAATTAAATTAAATCAAATCCATTTTATTTTTTAATTAGTTGAATTATTTGAATGTTTCCAAATATTATTAATAAATATTTTATTTCAAAAAATATTTTTTAATCTCACAAGTTAAAATGCAGTAGAATTTAAGTAGTTTAATTTTTAAAAATTATATTAAAAGACAAGTTTAATTTAGTGTTTTTAAAATAATTTGATTTCCTTAATTTTTTTAAAATTAATGTACTTCAATTTAAATTCTTTTTAAAATTTAATTATACACTCAGATTTAAAAAGTATTAATTAGCCTCTCTCTCTCCTCAAAAAACACGAGTCCATGTATTAGTTTTACTTTTCAACAAAAAAAAAAGTATGTGTCCTTTTTTAGTAGGACCCCTTCACCATGGTCCTTGGTAAAGTTCTTCCTGTCAAGACAATTATGCCCTTGCAACATACATTTGTATCTTCTCACAGCCACTTTTAAATAAAGTAAAAAAGCATAAGCAGCACCAGTGGTGAAGAAGAAAAGTTGTTTTGCAGAGAAAATATGAAAAACCAATTAGTTAAATACATTTAATTTGTTATACTAATAATATATTATGAGTTTATGTAAAGGTGTTGTTTATACAAAGATTTAACCACAGTACTTCAAGAGTCTATAATCATTGTTTTCCTCTATATTTACATTATGATGATGAGAGAGAGTGAGGACAAGATTGGAATAGCAATATTCTTAAGGCTATTATTAGAATCCAAGACAGAACTTATGGAAATTAGTAAATTAAAGACATCATGAGATCCAACTATGTTTTATTATTATTATTATTTTACCCAATGAATAAGCCTAAGAACCTGCTTCTCTGTCTACACCTCACAACTTTCATTTGATAAATACAAAAACCAATAAAAGCTTATTGTTTTCTTTTTGGCTGAGACAGTGGAAAGAAGAGAAGAAGAAAGGGAAGCAAAACAAGGGATAGGCTTTGAAGATGGGAATCACAAGCCCATTCAAAGACCAATCCCTCTCCATCACCAAGAGAATTCTTCCTTGGACCCTTTATGCTCTTCTTCCCATAGCTCTACTTCGCTTATACTTCTACCCTCTACCCTTCCCTGCATCTCCAGAAACCGAGCTTCCCAACTCCGCCCCAATCACTATCATCTCCCACTCTTCTCTTTCTGCTACTGCTCCTTCTTCTCCAGGTACATGTGTGCTTAATTTCAATTTGGCAAACCTGTATTGTTGCTAGTCTTATCTTGATTTATGAAACTTGCGTGCAGTTCTTTAGAATATGTTATCACTGTTATTCAATCAAAATTGGAGTCTTTTTCTTGTATTGTAATTTGTGTTGCCTTAAATCTCAACATAGAGACTACAAGGTAAAAACATTAATGGAGTTGAATCTAAGTTTTATGGAATTGTAGTTAGCAATTTGGGATGTAGGATTTGTTGGTTCATTAGACTTGCTTACATGTTCTTTATTGGCAGAAAAGGAGAAAACTTATGAGACTCCATGTGATTACTTTGATGGCAAATGGATCCGTGACAAGAGAGGCCCTTTGTACAATGGTACAACTTGTGGTACAATCAAAGAAGGCCAGAACTGCATGACACATGGAAGACCTGACTCTGACTATCTTTACTGGAGATGGAAGCCAAGTCAATGCAAACTTCCAAGGTTTGAACCTCAGACTTTTCTCCAACTCATTAGCAACAAGCATATAGCTTTTGTGGGGGACTCTATGGCCAGGAACCAATTAGAGTCCCTTCTTTGCATGTTGACCACTGCTTCGACCCCTAACCTTGTCTACCGGAATGGTGAGGACAACAAATTCCGGAAGTGGCATTTTCCTTCTCACAATGTGAGTGTCTCGTTGTATTGGTCCCCATTTCTTGTGCAAGGTGTTGAAAAATCAAACTCAGGGCCAAATCATAATAAGTTGTATCTGGATCATGTTGATGAGAGGTGGGCAAGGGATATGGATCAGATGGACCTGATTGTGTTGTCAATTGGGCACTGGTTTTTGCATCCTGCAGTGTACTATGAGGGAAGTTCAGTTTTAGGGTGTCATTACTGTCCCGGCCTTAATCACACTGAAATTGGGTTTTATGATGTGTTAAGAAAGGCCCTAAGGACTACCCTCAATAGCATAATTGATAGGAAAGGGGGTAAAGGATATGGAACTGATATATTTGTGACAACATTTTCGCCTGCACATTTTGAAGGTGAGTGGGATAAGGCTGGTGCTTGTCCAAAGACCAAGCCTTATAGAAAAGGGGAGAAGCAACTTGAAGGGATGGATGCTGATATGAGAATGATTGAGATTGAAGAAGTGGAAGATGCCAAGACAAAAGCTAATAATTTTGGAGGGATTATTAGGCTGGAGACATTGGATGTAACCAAATTAGCACTACTAAGACCAGATGGCCACCCAGGTCCTTATATGTATCCCTTTCCATTTGCTAATGGACATCAAGAGCGTGTGCAGAATGATTGTGTTCATTGGTGCTTGCCTGGGCCTATTGACACATGGAATGAGATTTTTCTGGAGTTCATGAAGAAGTGGGGGGAACACCTTAGGATTGAAGAGTGAGTTATTTTTCTTGTCTTGTCAAATTCTTATCAGTTTAATTACTCATTTGATCATTATATCTGCAAAAGCTTTCTTGTTTAGTTCCTATACTTGACAACATTCAATTTTTACACATTAATTTTAATCCCCCGCGTATACCATAACGGACTAAAAGTACATGTTTTAAAGTATAGGAACTAGAAAGAAAGTTTTTATAACTATGAAGACTAAATGAGTAGTTAAGTCATTCTTATATGTCATAGTTATGTTTTTCACCACTGGGGTGATGGATATTGCATTGAAAAGGATAAATTTTTAGTTTGGTAGAACAGAGAGCAATTTTTTTAGAGGGTGGGAACAACAGTTTCATTGGAAATTATGGATTGTTGTTTTTCTTGGTTGGGCTAGATAATGGAAAAGAAAATATATAGAATTCTACATCTTGTATTGATGAGGGAGGATAGAGTGACAAATTATTGGTACAATGAACAATGATGTTTCTGGAATGTGCCAAAAATGTAGGTAAGGGTTTAAGCCATTTGGACATGATGTTTTCTGATTTGTGGTACAAAAGTGTTTAGATGTGAATTTGTGGAGGAATTCATAACACATGGGCAAGTCTTTTCTGTTTGGTAGCCATTAATTTTATCTGGTGGGGTATTTCAATTGGGAAACTTCCTTTTGCTTTGAGTTCTCTCATGTTAATTTCATTTTATCCATTTGGAACTGTTTTCAAACTTCTGGCAATTACGTTAAAGGCAATTGTGACGTTATTGGATTGAAATTGATCTTGATTCTTGATTATGGAGTAATAAAATGCACCGTTTATGCAGAGACATGCTCAACAAGTCAATTTGGGAACCCTCTTCTCTTTCCCATTTTGTTTGGTCTGGTTTTAGACAAGTAAATAGAAAGTCTTATTGATGATTATGTCAATGCATGATTGCAAAATATTTATCGTATACTTGTTATTATTAGTTAAATTGTTGGTGGATTTTAATTATTGAATAAGTTAGTTTGACTAAAATAAAACTGTTTGATAGATTTATCAAAGTAACTTATTTAGGAGTTTCAAATTTATAACTAGCTAGTTTAACCAGTTTCTAGTTTGTAAATTTTTTTATATTTAAATACATTTTTTTATTATTATTAATTTCTTTTTACTTATTTATAGAGATAATTAATTATTATATTATTTGTAGTTTTATTAGATTACTTTTCATTTTATGTAATTTTCAGTTTTTTTATGTAATCTTTATATTTTAGTTCATGAACCTAAAAATTACTCGTTTTAGTATCTTACACATTTTTTAATCTATTTTTTATTTTTATCATCTAAAATTATGAGAACTAAAATGAGTTATAAACATGTAAGTAAGGGAGGAGGGGTTAAAACAAGCTAATGCTAATAAATGTATGTATAAGAATTAAAATGAGTAGTTTGTAGTTATAAAGTAGACTAAATAAATGAGAAATTAAGAGTGAAATTGTTCAAGATTAAAAAAAGTTTATTCATCTGTAAAATCAGAGTTTGAAAAGAAAAATCCAATTTATGTTTGTTTGTTTATGACAATGTGTTTCATCTCCCAGTGTACCAACTCTCACTTCTCAATCATAGTTATCAAGATAGTCTTATCTCAAAAAAAAATTTAGAATTTTTCTCAATTTAATTGACAAAACTATTTTATATTTTTAAAGATTATAAAATTTGAGGACTTTTAACAAATAACTCATCTATATGATTTAAATAATTAATCTATATAAACAATTTAATAATTATCAATAAAATACTTAAAAAGTTACAATAATGATAAAGTATATAAGTATTTTTTTTAATTTAAGTTTGATGATTTTATTATTATTATTATTATTATTATTATTATTATTATATATTAAATTATAAAAAAATATCTCAAAATAATGTAAAATAAAAAAAATAAAAAAAATTAAAGTAAAAATTTTAAATAATTAAATAGATAACTATAAAAATAAAAAAATCTAGCATAACACTAAATTAAATAAAATTATAAATGAATAAAAATGATAACTATAAAAATAAAAATATCAACATAACAGTAAATTAATTAAAATTAAAAATGAATAAAAAATATAATTATAATTATAAAAAATTAACATAACGATAAATTAAATAAAAATTACAAATAAATAAAAAATAATGATAACTATAAAAATCAAAAGATAAACATAATGATAGATTAAATAAAAATGATAAAAGATACATGACTGTAAATAAATATATAAAAACTGATAAAAAGATTATTGTTTGAGATAAATAAATGAATATATTTTTTTATAAAAGAACAAATATAAAAATAAAGATAAAATAAATAAAAATTTATAAAAAAACTAATGCAAAACTGAAAAAAAAAATTATAAAATAACTAATGTAAAATTAAAGATAAATTAAATAATAAAATAAAAACAAAGAAATAATAGAATCAAACAATACATAAAATATATTTAGAATTATGTTGTAGGCAAGATTTAAAGTAAGTCTGCTGAACTTAAACGCTATTTGTAAACCACTAGAATATATAAATTTTTAAAAAATGATAGACATAATATTTAAATACATAAAAATGATTTTTAATATAATATAAGACGTTGGAAAAAATTATTAAGATGAAGTAAGATGAAGGGGAAAAGAAGAATAAGTTTTATGTATATAATCGTTAATGATGTTTCACACTGTTTATGTGTGAATTACAAGCAATTAAATAAATCAATAATCAATAAAAAATGTATCTTGCTCAAAATGGAAGATTTGATATATTAGTTATGCAAAACATTAGTGTTTTTTAAATGGAAGATAAAATATCCTCTTATTCCTATTAAGGTTTAATATATTCATAAGCCAATTTTCAAGTTTAGATATAATAGTGATGTTATTTGGAGTAATGAATGCTTTAGTTTTATTTATATGTGAATTATATGAAGAACGTTTTGAAAAAAATTGAACAATTTTAGAAAAAATATTTTTATGTTAAGTGATAATTTTAGGTTAAACAAGTAAAATTTATATAACAAATAATATTAATTTAACCTTTTCAAAGTAGATATTTTATTACAATAAAACATCTTAATAATATGATATAGATTAAATTTTTGTAGATTTATCTGGCTATTTTTTCACAATTTCTATAATCTCCTAATTTTTATGTATTTCAATAATCTCATCAATTTTAAATACAATGTATTTCTTTGGTCTATTATTTTCTCTCTCTTTATTACATGTCCTTTTTATAAGTAAATAATATTTACACTTTTAAAATAGATTTTAAATATTTATGGGAATATTATTCTATTTATGAATTTTTTTTATGAATATTTTGACATAGTTAAATATTAATCCCAACTTTATTATGTGTAACTTTTAATTTTTTCCTGAAATATTTTCAAAAAATATAAATATTTTAAAACTTATATTTTATAATTTTTTAAAATGTATAAAGCAATTTTTCCTTTTAACAAGTTAAAAACCATATTATCTACTATTTAAATTTTTGTTTTCATATCCAAAATAGCTATATTCGTATGTACTCAATACATACGATAGATAGATTAAAATCACTAGCTCGTATATTAACTTATAATTTTTTTATTCTAAAAAAATAAAAGTCGTATTTAAAAGAGTAGCTAACATCTTTTTGAGTGTGCTCATATATAATTAAAACCATAATAAATTGATATTGTTAAAACATTTAATATCACTAATAAATATAAATTGTTAATGTTATATTCCAATTAATAATTAAAATGGTAATATACAACTTTTTTTAGTTACTAATATACTACCCATACAACTATTTCATAATATTAAACTATACATATAGAACTAGGTATTTTGATAAAAGTTTATAAATCATTTATTTTATCTGTAACTCACACCTATGTAAATTTAATTTTTTGGTAAATTTTTAGTATGAATTTTTTATATCTGATCTACACAACTAGTTGATTAAACAGATTTTACCTGCGATCTTTCTGGGCTATCTCCAACATCAAGTCAAATTCAACCCAAAAGTTAATACTTTATAGGTTTGCAACAAGTGTAATTCAATATAAAATTTAATATTTTTTACTTCTATTGGTTATTACCAAGTCCAATTTAATCCAAAAATTTATTTATTTTTCTTTTATTGATTGTGTATTGTTTAATTAATTGAGTAAATTATTGTTATACAAATAAATGCTAAAAAATCTCAATGTATGTTTGCGGGTGCAAACTTACTTGTTTAACTCACAAGTTTTGCAGTGCATATATAATTTATACTAATTAAAAACCATTTAAAATATGAACTAAACAAACTACAGGTAAGTCTAACCCAAATCTATATACTACACATATATATTTACACATTTCACAGTTATAATCTTGATGACCTAGGAATTTTATAAAACCAGATTTATGAAAAGAGAAGTTTCATGAAATATACAAACTCCTTTAAAATTCAGCTATTGAAAGTTCACTATGTTTATATACAAACTATAATCTTAATAATTTTCATACAGTTAATAACAAAAATATGATTAATGGAAAGCAATAATTTAACTAATCTTCGATAGGAATGATAAAATGAGTCAATTCAACTTGTTTTGTCTTGATCGATTGATGATATGTAAAATACAAAACAAGTTAGAATGGTCCACTAAAATAAAATGGACTAGAATTATTGGTCCATCCTACCAAAAGATGACCCAACAAACTAATTTGCTACTTTTTATTTTAATATATATAATTTAAAATTATACTTAATTATATAAATATTTTTTAAGATTTTTATTTGATTAATTAATGTCTCTAATTGAGTAAATTAAAATTATTACTATCTTTAGATGATAAATTACTCTATTATAATTAATAATTGAAACTTAATTTATAAGTATTAATTATTTAAGTTATATTATTATTATTGTTATTGCATTTGTATTTTTAAATAATATAATAAAAATAATCTTTTAAATTATTTTTATTTATTTTTAAAATTAAAAAAAATGTTCACGAGTTTGACCTGTTAGTTTGGTGGATCAAAGGTGGAACAAGTCAAAGTTCATTTTGTTATCCCTAATATTTGAAGTGTCTATTATTTTATTTATTAAATTTACTCTATTTAAATTATTCCTATGTCTTATATTTTTATAACAAATTTAAGTATAAATGCAGGCAAAATTAAGTAAAAGAGACAAATGTCTTCCAATATACCCTTATTAAATATATTTTACGAGAGATCAATATCTGATTTAATCTAAGATTTTAAGTTCCAACAAGTGGATCACATATTAAAAGATCATCATAAGTTCATGTTCTCACATTCTACAAGTATTCCATTGTGTAATAACCCCTTTAATTTTTCACTTCCTAATATCTTCCTTTACCTCATTTATATCATCAATGAAATAATGAGATATCTGTAAACAATAAAAATTTGTATTTAATACATATAATTACAAATTAGTTAGCATACCATCCTAGATATATGACTTCATCAAAACCTATATTAATAAAAAATCCTTTTATATTGATTAATTGAACATATCAATGAGTTATGCTTTTAAGAGTATTATTTGAGAAAATTTATGTTGCTTAAGTAACTTACAATAATATAGGTCAAACAAGCTTACCAAATCTTCCTCACTCAAACTTCAATATATTATTCCAGTGATAAGTCTCATCAATTGGATGTCTTAAATAGTAAAAAAAGTCTTTTGAGTAACATTGATATTGTTTGAGCTATGTAACTCTCTTACAAAAAAATTGAAATAAATGAAAGAATTTTATTGTCTTTCTCTTTCTTAAATTTTAAATTTTAACTTCAACAATTACTTGAGTATCTATCTGGTCATCCCTATTCAAGTAATAATACTCTATACTTTAAATTAGAACACTAAAGTGTAATATACATAAACAACTAAAGTTTTCATAAAATTAAAAAATTAATTTCAACTATTAATGCAAGTTTAAAACATCCATTTATACTCCATAAAAATTACTATCCAAATTAGTTAACATAACTCATTTTGACTATTTTAGTCCAATGTCAAATTCAGAACCAATACAAGCATTCAAATCAAATCATATAATCATTAATTTTAACATCAAATACTAACGAACAATAAATTTAATATTACCATATAATAACTAGAGAAGTGAAACAAAATATGTTCCAGACATAATGAATACTAAACAATTCAAAACTTCAATTAAAAGATATGTTATTTGAGAAGATGACATTTCTCTATTAATATGACCACTAAAAAAGTCAAAGATTCACCTAATTAATAAAAAATTAAGAGATATTAGAGAAAAAAATTCACTTACATCAAATTGAATTTTAATTGGGTACAAACACAGTAATACATTAACTATTATTCAGTAGGATCTAATTTAATAAGATATGAGAATTGAAGTTAGATTTGGAGGAAAAAAAGTGAAATTAAAAAAAATGCAAATGAAAAAGAAAGAAAAAGAGAAAAAGTGAAAAGAAAAAAAGCGAGTCAAATCGATGGAAGACAATTTTTTAAAAAAAAAAAAATATGAAAATTTATTTTTAAAATGAATATAAGAAGAGTTGATCGATGAATATAATTGGTTAAAAGACTAACCATACTACAAATGAACGATAAAATAGTGATAATTTAAAATTGTTTAAAGATTTTTGTAATAGTTACTATGTTAATATCTGACATTTATCTTAAAGAAACTAAATAACATTAAACAGATATAAGGGAGAGAATGAGAAAAATATAATGCCTCGTCAAATTATGCATACTTAATTTATAGTATAAATGCAATTTGTTTTTTCTTTTAATCATTATGTTTTTCTCTGTCTCATACCTTCTTTTATCCCTAATGGCATGAAAAAAACAGAGTAACAATCTTACAAGTTTTAGTAATATAATTTAGGATGTCTTTAATAAAATGAAGGAAAAGGTTATATATATATATATATATATTATAATATCTATAAATTTGAAAATATAAAAATATGCAAAGTTATAAGTTTACGAGGACGAAATTATAAAAAAGTTAAAAGATATGAATGAAATAAATTATGAATAATGGATTCAAACATAAAATTTAAAATATCATGCAAAATCTTTTTTCTATTAATTTTAAGAGAAATTAGTCTCATGCTACCAATAAAAAGTTGTTCTTACTAAAAATATCATTTAAATTTTTTGTTACATCACATCACTAAATTTGTATGTTAGAATATAAAATATTGCTTTAAAACATAAAATTTTGCTTCCCGTTTATGACACAATTATTTTCATACAAAATTTGATATTAATCACAGTTTGTGTTTTGAAATAGTGGGTAAAAGAGAGATCAAAATCAAGATAGAAGAAGCACATATTTTGCAACTTTTATTTGATACTCCATAAGATTTTCGTCTTGGACAAAACTAGGTGCATAGGTAAGAGTCCTTAGTTTATTTAAAAACAATTCATGTTGAAGTAAGTATTTTAAAAAGGGTAATATTTACCATTTAAAATCATCTAAACGAAACTATAAAGTAACTAAAATTTTAATTTTAATAAAAGGGTTAAATATATTTCTTGAATTATTTGTCAAAATTGTATTTGGTTAATGGGACAAACTTTCGATTTAATTCGTCTTTATACTTTATAAACAAGTATAAATGATTCTTGATGACAATTAAAAACATCTTAAAAGAGGAAAATGAGACAAAATGAAAGAAAAAATAGTGAAAAAAACTTTAAGAAACAGATGATAATGAAGTTGAAAATTATGAAGAAGAAAAATAAAGAGATAAAACGGAATTCTAGCACATCATCAAGGATCGTTTACATGAGTTTATAAAGTATATAGATAAAATAAGTCTCAAATTTATCTCAGAAACGAAACACAATTTTAACAAATAATTTAAGAACTAAAAACATATTTAATCCTTAATAAAATTATCATCTCATAAATTTTATTATTTATTTATTTTATACATTTTAAAATATATTATTTTTTATGTATTTTGTGTGATATGTGAAATATGTACTAAGATAAGATGTAAAAAAAAAAGTAGATAATAAAATGATGTTAAGATTATATGGTTTAGTTAAAATTGGAAACAAGATTGTGTCATTTTTTTAGAAGAATAACTCTTTTTCTTTTGTGACAATTCAAAAAGAAAGATTTGAAACTCTTCTCATTCTATACTCTGATTTAACAATTCTAAATAATAATTTTCAATTCAAAAATTTAATTATTAATTACGGTTATGAGATAAATCCATTTAGCAACTTTAAATAATAATTTTCATTTCAATAGTTTAATTATATTTTAATTTAATATGTAATTATTATATGCGGTTATGAGATGAATGTAAGAAGTATAGAGTAGTGTTAAAATACTTTTTTTTCTTTAACATACATAATATTTTTCTTAACTTTTTCTGTTTTTTTTTTCTTCCTAATTTGTTTGTATTAGCTATTTTCGTTTTCTAGTATCTGAGATAATTGCATTTTTTTGTTTGGTCAAATCATCCCCTTTAAGTTACTTTTTTTAAAACAAAGTTATTTATTTTTCAAAAGGGAAGAGAAACCAAATTCAATTCAAAACCTAAGATACCAAAACCATTAAACTCAATCTTTCAACATGCACCAAACCAATCTCTCCAATTATATTATACAATCTCTTCTTCTCTCAAATCTAAGATTTAATTACAGTCTTTAATTCTAAAAAAATAAAACTCAATGAGAACAAAATTCTTATTAGCAACAATTTCATATTCAATAAAGTGATTGAGAGATCGATTTATAATAATATGTGAAATAAATAATTGAAAAAAAGATTAATTGCCTTTCATACTAATTAATGAAAATCTATGTGTTATATTTTATTTTTGTTTCATCCATAGTAATTAATATGTATCTCACCTTTCACACCAACACTATCAAAATCTATTTAGGATTTTTTTTATCAGTGATAATTAATATGTACCTCATCAATTTTCATTACATATAAAATATACATATTTTTTAAAACAAAGAAAAAAGTAAATTTAAATATTACTAAAAATAAATCACAAAGAACTAAGTGATATCGTTATTAAATTTTGAAACAAGTTTCTTTTATCATACTTTGTAACGATTTTTATTTATTAAAACAACCTCTACTCTTTATTTATGTTTATTATTTTTTAATTTAAATTAAATTATGTAAAAAAAATATTTATTAACCACCTCAATGACAATGAGAATGAGTTTCCATTGCTTAAACAAATATCATTGCTGGTATAAGTAACATTGTTTAAAAAATTGTTTGGACCACTAAAATAAAATGGAGAGATTTTCAAGTTTAAATAAAAATATATAAACAAAATTATTAATATATAGATCAACTGCAAAATTCACAAAATTAGATTATTCACTTAATTAAATTTATCATTGGAGTGAATTTAATGTTTAAATCTATATAACACTATTAGTATACTTATACAATTAAGTTGAAGAATCCATCGTAATATGCTCTAAAAGTGTTATTATAAATTGAGTTTAAAATTCATAAACTCACTTTACTTAGTCATTCAATCATATCTTTTAAAATAATTATCATACGAGTCAGTAAATTTCCTATACATATTGATTTGTAATTGAATAATAATGTAGGAATATTTAATACTGAATATGAAAATAAATTATAATGAAAACACTAAAATGTTTATAATTTTATCGTTATTAATTAAAAACGTATAATTTATAGTATAAAATTACTGTTTCAAAAGATATACATGAAAAAAGTATGCAATTTATTATGATGATTTGGTTAGTCTCGGAGGTGACGGCGAAGACGGAAAGATATAAAAACCCGAAAATGTCCTTGGGCTCAAATATACTTTATATACAAATTACGCACTATTGCAAGTTTACCCCAACAGAAAGTTGACCAAAAAAAAAAAAAACTAAAAAAGATAGGGAAAAAAAAATTTCATCTAGACATTAATGTAGAGGATACAGATTTATCTATGTTGCTTCCTTCATCGTCTTCTTCCCCCATCTTGTTAGGGTTTGTAGAGTTTTCATTTTGTCTTCAATTCTCCTCGCTCATCGTTCTCTCCACCGGCCATCTATAGAACTTCGAATTTTTGCTTTATTTTTTTTATCGATATTCCATTGAATTAACCCCAATTTTCCACGTATTCAACCGTACAATAGAAAATCGCAATTCCTCCAAGATTTCGTATAGGTAACTCCTGATAGGATGTAGTCTTCTGTTTCCTGTAAGAATTAGAACTAATCACTACAAAATCGCTTGATTATAGTAAAATTGACTAAGGGTTTTTTTTTTATTAATTACTATTAATTATTCATTTTTGATTGGTGTCTATTCATTTATTATTTGTAAATAATATTATTGCAGTGAGTTTATAATGATGTTTGCTTTGCTCTGCTATGCATCTGTATTGTTAAGTTCAGGTAATGGTAGCCATAGTTTGTGAAGGTTCTTTTGAACAATTTTTACAGGATTTTTTAGGTTATATCTGGGATCCTGTCAGTGATTCATGATTTTTGTTTTTAAATTATCTCGTGATCTGGCTGTTGAAATGTAGTGAGCTAGGGATTTGGTTCTGAGAAAGATTAAAGAGAAATATTAAAAGAGGGATACGTGAGAAAGAGATCAAGAACGCTGGTTTTCATGTGCATTTAGATGATGCACTCTCCTACATTAAGCTTGGTCCTTCATTTGTCAATTATTACTATTACTATTCGATTCAATAAGAATATTAACAAAAAAGAACATATTGAAGTTTCAATTTTCCTTTGCTTTCAGATCTACCATTCTGCAGGACAAATGCCAATAGCGTTATTGAAAATAGTTAGAGTTTTAGTCTCACATGAGCGAGGATAACAATTTTTACTAAATAGCAATTAGAGTATTGAAAGTTAAGATACTGTGTTGCATAATCCGAGCTGACTCTATTTGTTTGTTGTGACTTATTTCAGATTGATGTATTCTAACAATTTATGAAGTTACTGGGACCTTGCATTAGCTTCTATTGATGTGGTTTCCAGCTACTTTGCAGTGGAAGTTTAGAGAACCCACAAACTCCACGTCTTTCACTTCATAAATACTCTTCATATCAAAGTAAGTTTAATAACATCCTGATTAGATTTTTTTTTAAGTTGGCATGGGTGTGCAGATTATGGTTTTATGCTGACTCCTTAGTTCCTACAGGGAAGGCAAACCGGAGACATTATTGCGTCTTGCCTTTTTGCATGAGGTTATGATGGGGACTGAGCTTATGAGAATATGTGTTAAAGAAGATAATGATGATTTTCCATCAGTTCCACCAGGTTTTGAGTCATATACATCTTTCTCTCTGAAGAGGGTAGAAAACAATGAAAAACAAGATGATAAAAACATGACCAGTTGTTCAGCCTCTACAAGTGCTTCTGAATCACCATCAACTCAGGTGGAAAATGATGTTGAAGTTCGTGAAACTGCAAAGGTTCCCAGATCTCTTCGACGAAGACCATGGATTAATTATGGACAATATGAGAACCATTCAGATGAAGACTCTGACTGTGAGCGGCTTGATCAAGTCAGTCTCATATTGATTCATTTTTTTTTATATCTTGATTTTGAATACAATGCACACATTTCCTAAATATCTTAGTGCACTGTATTCTGGTTAGTATCTTACATAGGAATGTCAATGCAGAATTTGTCCTCAAGAGCATGTCTTCCTCGGGGAGTCATCCGTGGATGTCCAGATTGCAGTAATTGCCAAAAGGTCTATTTGTAAAATATGCATGATCTATTTTTGCCAGAAATTATTTTTGGCCTCATTATTGATTGAATTGACTTTAATTTGTCTCTATTATCCTCTATCACTGTCGTTTCCTTTATTATTGTTATTATGTTAATAACTTAATATAGACATACATTATTTTTTTAAAGATTAATTTATTAAGAGAAAATTAGTGATGATGTCATTTGTGTTGCCAAGTCTTATGAATTGGGATGGTCCTTTATTGAATGTTAAAATAGAAGTGGCTTGGTCTACTTGCTCATCAATGAGCTGGTTATTATAATGATGGCAATGAATTTGAGTTCGTAATTTTATCATATATTATAGGAGTTATTTCATCATAAAATAGGTGTTATAGGGCATCTCTCTTGCTTGATGAGTAATTGACATTGAAGTTTCTGACAGGTTGTCGCCAGATGGCGACCAGAAGATGCTCGTAGGCCACATATTGAGGATGCTCCTGTTTTCTACCCTACTGAAGAGGTTTTGTGCAGTTCCTCTGCCACATTTGAATTCACTTCTGTCCATGCAACTGTTCTGTTTAATTCTGTCAGTTCGTGTAATCATATCTCTGACTTTTCGTTTTTATCCAGGAGTTTCAAGATACTTTGAAATATATATCAAGCATTCGCTCCAGGGCTGAGCCGTATGGAATTTGCCGCATCGTTCCACCGTCTTCTTGGAAACCCCCTTGTCCTCTCAGGGAAAAAAGTACATGGGAGGGTTCTAAATTTTCTACACGTGTACAGAGGATTGACAAACTTCAGAATCGTGATTCAATGAGAAAGATGTCAAGGGTTCAAAGTAATATGAAGAGGAAAAGGAGAAGATGCACGAGAATGGGTGTGGATAATGGCACTAGAAGAGGACCTAATACAGGATTTTGTGAAGTTGAAAGGTTTGGGTTTGAACCTGGTCCAGAATTTACCTTGGAAACATTTCAGAGATATGCAGGAGATTTTAAGCTCAAATACTTCAGAATAAATGAGAATGTATCTCCTTTGGGTGCCAATACAACAATTTTAAATGGTACCTCAGAGCCTTCTGTGGAGAGCATTGAAGGTGAATATTGGCGAATGGTCGAGAGTCCTACTGAAGAAATTGAGGTCACATTCTGTACAATCTCAATAATTTGCTGCTTCACGAAACTATTGTCTATTTGTTGCCCTTGGTATATGCTGCTCCACTTACATTTAATTTTCTATCACTTCCAGGTGCTTTATGGAGCTGATCTGGAAACTGGGATTTTTGGGAGTGGTTTCCCTAGTAAATCTAGTCAAGTAGGTTCTGCTACACATGAACAGTACGTAAAGTCTGGCTGGAATTTAAATAACTTTGCAAGGCTTCCTGGATCTCTGCTCACTTATGAAAGCAGTGATATATCTGGTGTTTTAGTGCCATGGTTGTACATTGGAATGTGCTTTTCCTCCTTTTGTTGGGTAAGGACTACATATTTTCCTCATTTTTTAGCATGTATTTCATTGAATTCATCACAATTTGTGTTTACAATGTTTAAGAGCAAAGAACAAGATTGAAAAAAGGTACTTCATTTCTGATTGATTGAACTGTACGAAAGGATACATGGATAGTGGAATATGTATATAAATACATACATACATACATACATACATACATACATACATACATATGTATACCTACACACATATATATAGAAACAAGAAGCTAAAAGTAAGGAAAGAATTGAGCTAAATCTAAATATACGATCCTATTGACATAATTGTTAGGATCCATTTGCAAGGTCTGGGAATTGAATTCCAGATTGGAGTATGAGATTCTAGTGTGAGGTTTATAAGGACTCGAGCTTTCCAGCTACAATAGCTAGCTTTTATGGTGTGGTTCTCCCAAGGTTCTTATCAATTGGTATCAGAGCCTTCCACCATGTTAGTTGCACAGGTTTGCCTAGGATTAGTCAAAGGGCTAGTTCATAGCCAGTCCTCATGGGCACTTAGGCTGCAATGTGTGATGGGATGTTAGGTTCCAGTTGTAAGGTATGGGACTTGAATCCCACATTGGAAGTATGAGATTCTAGTATGAGTTTTATAAGACCTTCGGCTCTCCAACTACTGCAGCTAGTTTCTTTGGTGCGGTTCTTCCAAGGTTCTTATCAAAATAATGTACAGCAAATATTGCAAAAGTAGGCTGTCTACATGAATACAAATAAAATCTGATATAGATAGAAATGTGTTTTTTGTTTCTTTGAATGCTCTTTGAGGGTGGAGAGGATATAAGGATGTGAACTTGCGTGAGAATAAGGGGACACATACAGTATAGGTTTCATATTTTTGCCCTGATTTGTTTGCTAAACCACAATAATATCGGAACTACTATTTGTTGTGTGCTGAGTGGCAACTTGTTGATGTTGTATGTGTGTTTACGTGTGGGAGAATAAGTCCTTAGTTAGCATAGGATCTGTAGTTTTTATAACAACTTTATATTTTCTTTATGGTTTAATTGTTAATGCAGCATGTGGAAGACCACCATTTATATTCATTGAATTACATGCACTGGGGAGCTCCAAAATTGTGGTATGGTGTCCCTGGAAAAGATGCCTGCAAATTGGAAGAGGCTATGAGAAATCATTTACCAGAACTTTTTGAAGAACAGCCCGACTTGCTTCATAAGCTGGTGAGTAAAAGTTTTTCCATCACTTGAAAAATATCATTTGATCTTCTTGTTGGTTTTATCTCTTGAGAGGTGGCAAAAAAATTGAAGTTATTATTATGTTCTCATTTGATGAAGTTCCATATTTTACATCTCCATTTTACCCACCTGTCCATATTTCTGTTATTAAGCAGATAAATAGTTATGTTGGATGATCTTGTTTATTTCTTTGGATGTGTGTTTATCTGCTGCTTGTATTTCTAACTTTTTGCAGGTCACTCAGCTTTCTCCTTCTATCCTTAAGTCTAAAGGAGTACCAGTTTATAGGTGTGTCCAAAACCCTGGGGACTTTGTTCTGACATTTCCTCGAGCCTACCACTCTGGGTTCAATTGTGGTTTCAACTGTGCTGAGGCTGTTAATGTAGCTCCTGTTGACTGGCTGCCCCATGGGCATATTGCTATAGAGCTGTACCAGGAACAGGGGCGCAAGACTTCTATATCACATGATAAGCTGTTGCTTGGGGCTGCAAGGGAAGCAGTACGGGCTCAATGGGAGCTTAATTTGCTGAAGAAGAATACTTCGGACAATCTACGATGGAAGGATGTCTGTGGAAAGGAGGGCCTGTTGGCAAAAGCACTTAAGGTAAATTATGCTTCTCCATATAATGCACTATGAAGGGATGATATTTATGATTTTATATTAACTTATGTCATGACCATAACAAGGGAGTTGGTGTTTAAATAGTCTTGTTTAGAGTTATAAGAATCTTATGGTTCACAATTTAATTCCTTCAGTACACCACCTATTGATTCATATCTAAAGATGAATTTCAGATGACCTTGAATCTTATGACACCTGAGTGAATTGGTACAATTTCATATCTTTGATACAAATTCTCATGAAAGAAATTGAAAAGTGACCTGAGCTTAAATTGTTAACAAAATGTAAATGAAGGACCGCTTTCAAATTTATCCCATTTTGTTATTCCAATAATTTGTTTGTTACTCAATCAATGCATGTACCCTATTTGGCTATTTCATTGTTTAGTTTCCATTTTCTAAAGTAGCGGTTTCACATATAAATGATACATTTTTTGTATGATTCTTGTGGCCAAGTTGTTTTATCATTTTTGAGTTTAAAATTATTACATTGAACATTGTAAATCATCCATAGGATATGTTTGAAATTATTTTTACATTATATTTGATTCATGCCATTCAATACAAATTATGATTCACGATAAAAAATCAGCTTGGCAATTCACAATTTGAGTTTTGATTTAATAACCTCTCCCACCATGAATGCTTTTCGATATTTGTCTGTTCATCCCCTTCTTCTACCCCCACCTTGGTTTTTTTCTTCTGTATTATGTTAGTTGATTGTGGAGGGTCTGTAGACTGAAAGCATAAAGTGCTAGATTGAATTTAAATGTTCTTTTATGAAGTTTATTTTTAGAAGTACAAAGAGATTTCCATATAGAGGGGCAAGGATTGTTATCCAGAAATGGCATAAAAAGAAAAGGAAAAATAAAAATTCAATGATTCCTGTGTCATTAACCACTTATCATAAAAGTTGAAGTTTTTAGTTGAACACTCAATCCCATCAATGGGTTTATGTTATACACCCCTTTGCTCAAGATGATTTTAGGCTTGAAGTCTAAATAATGCATATGCCTTCCTTCCTTTTGTGAGTTTCAACTTTATTATAGAAAAATGGGGGTGCCAAGGATTCAACTTTATTAATCAAGCTCCTGAACGCTGGAACTTTTGTTTTAATTTCCCAATATTGTAACTAAGTTCTGGAACTTTTGTTCTATTTGATGAACATTTGAGGATCTTGTTTTATATGACACTTCTTATGGTG
Source organism: Lablab purpureus (assembly GCA_030347555.1). NCBI lineage: Eukaryota > Viridiplantae > Streptophyta > Magnoliopsida > Fabales > Fabaceae > Lablab > Lablab purpureus. The sequence goes on from CM059260.1 coordinate 30,253,231, forward strand.
GAGCAAATGTTATCTGTCAATTACAATTTTAAATTCATCCTTCTGATCAATAAGGGTCCTCCACCCCACCCTGGCAAGAAAAAAAAAATTAAGCTTTGTGAATCCAAATTCTATAAAAAATACACCACCAGTGGTACTTCTATTGAATTTTAATATTAATAATCTCTTTTCTTATTTTACTTGTGTTTTCCTGTCTAGATGCGTGTTGAGATGGAACGAACAAAAAGAGAATTTCTCTGCAGTTCTTCACAGGCATTAAAAATGGAGAGTACTTTTGATGCTACTGATGAAAGGGAATGCAACATATGCTTTTTTGATTTACACCTATCTGCAGCTGGCTGTCGCTGTTCCCCGGATAGATATGCTTGCTTGGATCATGCAAAGCAGTTTTGTTCATGCTCTTGGGATTCCAGATTTTTCCTCTTTCGGTATGATGTTAGTGAACTAAATATTCTCGTGGAGGCATTGGAAGGAAAATTAAGTGCAATATACAGATGGGCAAAATCAGATCTTGGGCTGGCTCTATCATCTTATGTCTCAGCAGGCAAGGAAACAATAATTAAAGAATTGAAATCACATTCATCCAATTTGTCTCATTCTTCAAGGGCAACTTTGCATAAAGAGATGGCTTTGCATCAACCAAATAAATATATTGATGACTCTCAATTGATTGATGTCCCAATAGAGAATCAAGCAAATAGCAAAGATCAGAGCTATTTTCAACAGAGAAAATCAGCTGAAGCTATTTCATCTTTGGGTTCAATGAAGGAATTGCTAGCATTTAATAGCTCAAAACCTGCAACATCTGAGATGCCTAATCATAAGATCTGTGTTGGTAAAGAAGAATCTGTTATTTGCAGATCAAAGATGAAAACACCCGGTTGTCAATTGTCTCAAGAGGATACATCATATGCTTTATCTACTCTAGCTCAACAAGGAGGTGAGAAAAGTTCACTCTACATGCATAACAATATTATACTTCTTAGTGACGATGAAGATGACAGAAAGTTGTCTGATTCAAATAGAAGGAAGGAACTTTCTTCTCTGCTTGTAGGCCCTGGAGATAGGACAAGCCCATGTAACAATATAGAAAATACAAACTTTACCATTTCTGTGACAGATACTGCTGTGATGGGTGAAAAAGATGGTATTAGATTACCCCATGAAAATATGAGATCTGATTCAATTCGGCCTTTGCATGTGAAACAAGAATGTCATGAACACACAGGAACTGTTCTAGCCTGTACCCCAGTAGATCTTTCGTGTCATATGGGTCTTACAAGTGCAGAATGCACTAAAAATGTTTCAGCTCCGCCAAAAGTTGAAGCAAGTGATCATGGTTTGGAAAGTTTGGAGATTTGTCCTCTGAACCCACAACTTTCTGGCACTAAGGTCAAGACTGAAGATAATCACGAAAAGTTTGGAGGATGTGCCACTTCTAATGTATCAGACAATGCAAGAGCTGTTAATGGGAACTTTTCTTGTGGTCCAAACAATTACCGACAGAAAGGTCCTCGGATAGCGAAGGTTGTTCGGCGCATCAACTGTAATGTTGAACCATTAGAGTTTGGAGTTGTGCTTCCTGGAAAGTCTTGGTGTAGTAGTCAGGCTATATTTCCAAAGGGTATGTATACTTGGTTATAATGAATTACAACATCTATGACACTGTTTAATTGAGTCTGTAAGCTGTGTATTTATGCAAATTAAATTAATTGATGCAGGATTTAGAAGCCGTGTTAGATACATAAATGTCTCAGATCCATCCAGTATGTGTTACTATATTTCAGAAATACTTGATGCTGGACGTGGTTGGCCTCTATTTATGGTACTTTCACCTCGTTTTCAATTTCAGGCTTTTGTCATGCAATTTGGCCCTACATATTTATTTATTTTAATTAAGTCTGGAATGGTATTTCATATTTCTGATGTAAATTTGATGTACGTAGAATTTATATCCTTTGTTGCTAATATCTTGCTGAGTTTTACCCCTTATTAAATGGGCAAAAATTTGATGATTCGTGGATCCTCTACTTTGCACTTCACATATTGTATGTTTAGAGCCAAGTAGGTTTGTTTTTTCAGAAGTTGCTCCTTTTAACTTGTAATGTTGTGAGAATCGATTGCCCCTTTGTCTTAGTAATTTGATTTCGGACTATTTTGGCTTCTGGGCATCTAATTTTAAGAATGAAGTCATGGAAAAAAAATGCAAACAAGATTATGGGGTAATCTTTAGTGGGAGCGATCATGTGTTTAACCTCCTGATAAGGAACTTATTTCCTTATCAAGTTAGATTAAAATTGATATTTTAAAAACATTTCAGGTGTTGGATGTATTTGGTTAAAAATTTCTTTAGATATCTAAATAGGTTGGCAACGTGTAATTAGTTGATTGGAACTGGGAAGAGCTGGTATGTTAAATAACTTAACTCTTGTTTTACTCCTCAGGTTTCCTCGGAAAGTTGTCCAAGTGAGGTCTTCATCCATATGTCAGCTGCAAGATGCTGGGAGCTTGTCAGAGAGAAAGTGAATCAAGAAATTGCAAAGCAACATAAGCTGGGAAGAAAGGGCCTTCCTCCTTTACAGCCCCCTGGTAGCCTTGATGGCTTAGAAATGTTTGGGTTTTCTTCACCGGCGATAGTGCAGGTAATTTTACTGATAAACACCTGAAGGAAATAAAATAAATAGGTTAACTGAATTGAACGTATCTTATGAGCACAAGCAAAAGTGACCTTATGCATTTCTGCTTTTGGTAAGTTAAATGAAAGCTTTTATAAAATTTAAGTATGAAAGTTGATTTTAGTCTATTTATATGAGAAGCTCAAATATTTTATTTTATTATTTTATTTTTCTCTCCTATTAGGGTATATGTTTTTTTTTTATCCAAGTAGGCCTAAAACCCATTTATCAAGGACTTCATTTATGTATAACACGAGCTGAAAGGAAATTCTATTCTATTTCTTGTTTCTCGTCACCTTCCACAGTAATATGTAAATTATGCATGTAACAAATTTTATAGCTTCTTTTAGATTGACATGATAGTGATTTAGGATTGAATTATACCTTTGCAGTAGGTATTTATGTTAAGGAAATAACACGAAGCATTATCATTAAAAGGCAACCAAGCATTTTTTTTAACCAGTTTTCTGATTTATTGAAAATAATAACAGGAAATTACAAACCAAACACTCTCTTAGCTAGTCTCTTTCCATTAGGGCTAAGGGAACTCTAGGAGTGTGTGTAGCTTCAATAACGAATATTTCATCCCCCTTGGTCATGATAACAATCTTGTCAAATGTTTTACGTCTGGATTTTAAAAATAGTTTTATTCTTAAAGACGTGTTTTAGGGCTTGTAAGCTTCTTTCTGGTTTTTCATCCATATTGTTATCATCTGCAGACTGTAATGCATATTTGATTTTGTTTTCCTTGGGCATAGTTTTGAATTTTGATAGCTATCAAGTTATAAATTAAAGATACCTACTTTCTTTGAACAGGCTATTGAGGCGCTGGATCGAAGTCGAGTGTGTAATGAATATTGGGACTCACGGCCCTACTCCCGTCCTCTAGGACAGATTTCACAATCATGCCAAAGCAATGTGAGTGGTGGAAATGGTGAAGGGGTTCTCTTGAATAAGCACATTCCCCTTGAAGTTGTTGCAGTATTAAGGAGCCTATGTAAAAAGGCTACTGCAGAAGAATTGAACTCGTTGTACAGCATTCTTAGTGAAAGTAGGCCACAGGCTGACAGGAGCCAAATTGCGCAATTTCTTAAAGAAGAGATTCACAAATCACAACCGCCCTAGGTAATTCCTTATTTGGACGGAATTGTTCATACGCCTAACCTTCTCACGTGTAAATTTTAGTTCCTCCGAGGTTGCACATGCAATTTGATGCAACCTTAATCTTTTGATTTTTTTCCCACCTGAATGGAGGTTATAGAGAAAGAGAGAAAAAAACGAAAATAAAATTAGAAAAAGTGTGGGTGGGGGAAGCCTATTTCCCTTCAAAATTTTGCTCTTTACTAGTGGCAGCTGGGAGATGTGGAAAGTTATCAAGTGTCACTTTGGGTGTCTCATCTGAAACACTGAAGGGCGAGGCTACCAGCCTTTATAATTGATTTTGATTCATATGTTGTACACGCAGTTTGAAACTACATGTAGGTTCATGTTTAGATTTGATTAATTATTTTAGAAAATAGCTTTCTACTCGTATTAAGCTGTTTTCTCCAAAAAAGTACATATCTTATAAAAGGTTTTGTTATTCCAGGGTTCGTAAAAGATTTATTATCGCCTTTAGAATGTAGATGATTTCAAAAGTTGAGAGGTATCCTATTATTCTCAACAAGATTATTTTTTTAACAATTAAAATGTAAGTTATCGAAGTAATTTTTTTATATAATTAGCAAGATTGTCTTAAAATCGATTAAGAATTAGCACATTAAAAAATTATTTGTAGTTACATTGTACAATAACCTCTTTATGGCTGATAAAGTCAATAGCGCCTTATCTGTTATTTATTTGTTTTTTTATTGATTGCATATCTGGTATAGTGTAACTTCAATTTTATGTAAATTTGTTTTGGTGTCTATAGTTTTCGTGTGAACTACACTTGTCTCTATTATATTCTTTTCGATTTTACTTCGGTGACAGCTACGGTGAAGAACTCTCACACATGGTCTATCATGAACCACTTTTACACATCGTTTGATCAATAAATTTTACGGAAAAAAAGATTCGATACACCAGATCATAATCCAACATCTCCCTCCTTTGTCTGAAATCTAGTCATCGTGGGAGAAATCCTCGCCCATGGAGGAGGATCTCAATGACCTCTCCCAAGCCTTCAACGACTTCTCTGCCTGTTGTAGTGACATCTCCGATGGTAGCACCTTGCAAATATCTCGTTGGATTGTGTGCAGAAGAGTGATATCTTCCACGAGGTGGAATATGATTAGATGAAGGTTTGCATCAACGGCCTCCATTCGTTGTCTGTGGCAATAGAGAGCTCCAACGACAACCTCCGACAATTTGTTTCATGTTCAACAAGGTGGATCTCCTGTCATCTAAGTCAATTATCTAGTCAACATTATAATAGAGGCTTGAAGAGAGGAAATTGCGCCAGATGATATATGTTTAAGGGGAAGTCCATGTTGTATAGTGCCTTTAAGATACCTAAGTGCCCTCTTCATTGCTAACTAGCGAGAATCTATAGGACTTTTACATAAATTGACAAATTTTGTTAAATGCAAAACTAGGTTCTGATATGGTGATTTTAGCATTATGAAGTGTTCCAACTACAAATTTATACAAAGTAGCATCATACATAAGTTCAACCTTCTAGTCACCAACATGAGAAGGGATAAGATTGACTTCAATCATATTAATTTTCTACAATCAGTATTTTACGTACTTGTGCTAAGAATAATACATCTGTCTAGAAGATGTTTGCCTTTGATAACCATAAAATAATTCAATGAATGAAGATGATTGAGAGAAAATTTGTTATTTAATTAATGAATAAAGAATTGCACCAATTGAGAATAACTCCTTATAATAGTAATAACATCAATATATGCAGGTAAATAGACAATATTTTCATTTTGATGACCAATGTAGCAAATTGTTGAATTCTTATTTATATTATAATAATTTACAAAAGCAAGAACATGGACAAAAATAAAAACTAAGCAAGAAACAAAACTCAACAAAGGAGAATGCATTTTAAGATTTGAAAAAAAAAATATCCACGAATCCTAACCAAAACTATCGGTGACATGAAATTTGACAAGACAATAAGTGTTATGGAATTTAAAATAGACATTATAATCTTTAGATATTTTACTAATACTATTTTTTTTTTGTAGTGGAAGAGACACGAAAAAGTTGATTTAATGACAAAATAACATTAGGATTATGTGGGGAGATATAGATAAAAAAATAGCGTGAAGAATGTGTGTGCAAACCTCGACCATTTCCCGTTCAAAATTTGGTCAAGAAAGGGATTAAGTTGTTGAATCATTTGACAACTACTAATTACATATAAAAAAGTCTAAGAATATTTTTTTTGTATTACCTTTATCCGTTTCTGAATTATTTGTTAAAATTGTATTTAATTGTGGATTAAATTTTGGATCTGTTTTGTCTTTATATTTTATAAATAAATGATCATTGATGATAAATAAAAATATCTTTAAAGAGAAAAAAAAATAAAAAAGAAAAAAGTGAAAGAAGTTTAAGAGATGAATGACACTAAAGTAAAAAACTATAAATAAAAAAAATAAAGACATAATTTTTTTTTAACATATTATCAATAATCATTTACATGAATTTATAAATTTAAATAAGTTTAAAATTTACCACAAAGATGAAATACAATTTTAATAAATAATTTAAGGACTAAAAACATATTTAATCCTATTTTTATTATTGACATTAGCAATTATATATAATATCGTTGAAATTTACTAAAATGTTGTTGATAACATTAAAATGTCATGAATTAGTGGATTTTGATGTAACATTCTTATATTGAAGTGTTGTTAAGATAAACAAAATTATATGTTTGTTGTGAGATAGAATATTACTGGAACAAATGTGAAGTGGGATAAAATTGTTGATAAAAAAATAATAATTGTGTGAGTTCATGTGTTCGTATTTAAGATATATTAACATTGAGACAATTCCATTAATTGAACTAAAGGAAAATTAGAATTATAATAGAGTTCAATTCTTAAAATTGTGTCAAATTGATAAAAAATGATAATATTTTTTAAATAAATTCCTTTAAATGTATTACATACACTTTAACTTCTTAGAGAAAGAGAGGATGTAAATTGCTAAAGCACATATATTATTGTATTGTTCAACCATTCATTTAATAATAACATTAAAGTGGTGATGAAAAGTTATCCAATAATCATTTAAAGCTAATACATTAATGAGAATTTTAGTTTGAAGAAAATATTTATCTATTAAATCATCTGTATGAACGATAATACCCAACTTAATTTGTATTTGTTGCATTTTCACTCTAGTTTGTTTGTGAAAATAATAGTTAGTTTTCTACTAAACTTGGTAGGAGTGTTCATTTCCAATAACCATTAATAGAAAGAGTAAATTGGAGCCATAAAAATAATATCTCATATTTCGTTGCCAGGATACCCACCCAAGATTCCTGATTCCTATTTCACATTCATTTCCAATGAGAAATCATGGTACAACTCAAAGATTTACCACCTCCAAATCTTGAAATTCAATTGCTTCGATTACTGCTTCTACTTTTTGCTGTGATATGACAAACTTTTTTTCTAGCAGTTTCTCTGATATCTTATGAGAGAAAAGAAAGTAAAGAATACAAAAGAGAAAAGTGAAAAAATTCGAAATGATCATAAATCTACCTAAACTGTCAATACCATATTACATAAAATAAACAAATGAAAGCCCACTTTACTGAAAATCTGATAATTTAATTATTACATAATCAATTTACAAAATTACTTGAAAAACTCGGGATAAAACCCATGAATATAGAAAAGAAAGCATTAAAAAAATTAGATAAAGATGAAAATAAAATTTATAGCAATTTAGAAACTAAAAATATAATTAAAACATTTTTATTTTTCAAGTTAAGGTCGGTAGTTGCTAAATTGCATCACACTCCATTGTTCATTATAATTAATATTTACTAAATTAAGCAAATCATTCATAAAAACAAGTAATCAATTTATCATTCGAAATTCTATAATCATTTGAAATTATCAATAAACCAGATTACTGATACTTTAATCAGTATTTTATATTTAAAAATACTTTACTTAAAAAAAAGTGTAACCAGAATTTTTCATTTTTATGTATATATATATATATATATATATATACCTCTTAAAGTTATTTGAAGGTTGAGGTTATGAAATAAAATAGTAAAATAATTAATAATGATAATTAAGAAAATGATAATGTTTGTTTGTACTAAGGGTAAGGGCCCTACGATAATCCCGGAAAGAGGCGTTGTGACCGCTTATCTGGTAATCCTTATCCGCAATGTATCGGTCCGCAACGCAATTGAGTGAGCCCATATCTTTTTCTCACTCTTCCCCCCTTTTTATTTCTCTCTCTCTCTCTCTCTATCTCTCTCTCTCTGCCCCTAATTCTGGTGGGCATTCATTCTTCAACCTCCATTCCCCACAACCAACCCAAACCAAACCCTGCAACCCTTCTATCCATTCGCCATGCCTATTCCTCTTTTCCCCACACCCACAATCATCATTCCCATAATCACTGACCTCGCCGTCTTTATCACTCCCCTCTGGATAGCCGTTATCGTCGGCGTCGTCCTCGGCTGGGCCTGGAAGCCCAAGTGGGCTTTCGACCCAAAACATGCTCTCCAAAAGCTTCGCCTCCCTCGTCCCCCCAATCCCCCAAACCCCGCCTACTCCACCACCATCGCCACCAGGTACCTTCTTCCGCCAATTTCCAACCAATTCCTATTCTCCGTTTCGTTTCTTTCTAATTTCGCTTGCTCGCGTGCAGTGCCGCGCGTGAAAAAGACGCCAGCGGGAATGCGGTGGTGACGGAGCATGACTTGCTGCATTTATGGAAGTTGGTTGAGGAGAAAGACGGAGGCCCCGCGTGGATTCAGATGATGGACCGTTCTACCCCCACCATGAGCTACCAAGCTTGGCGTAGGGATCCTGAGGTACGCCTTACCGTTCTGGATTGTTTAATTGATTGATTATTTGAACGGTGTGATGATTGAAGGTGCTTGTGTGGTAGAGTGGACCGCCGCAATACCGGAGCAGAACGGTGTTCGAAAACGCGAGTCCCGAGTTGGTGAGGGATTTCTTTTGGGACGACGAGTTTCGGTTGAAGTGGGATGACATGCTTATACACGCTTCTACTATACAAGAGTGTGGCCTCACTGGAGCCATGATGGTGCACTGGGTGCGCAAGGTTAGCTTCTTCTACTCTCTCAGTAAGGCAACCAAGAGAAGTACTCAAGTTGTTTGTTGATGTTGTGCGATTGTGGCTACAGTTTCCCTTCTTTTGCAGTGACAGAGAGTATATCATAGGGAGGCGAATTTGGGACGCTGGCCAAATTTACTACTGTGTCACAAAGGTTCCTTCCTATCATATTAATTGCAATTAAAATGCCTTCTCTTTTGTGTTCTCATTAATTGCGAAAGAAATGCCTTCTAATTAGTGTTCTATTTTGTGTGTTTAGTAATTTTTTTCATAAACCTCTTCCTTCCTGAATATTTCTAAATATTTATTGGAGAAGAAAATAATAAATAAATAAACTTTTCTCTGAACTTAAATTTAAATTAAAATCTAAAATAAATTTACTCACAGGCTAATTCATTCATATAAGTTCTTATCTAATTTGTAGAATTTCTTGGGGAATGTTTGAATGAGTTTCTTCATAAATACTCGAAGAAAAGTTGAAATTAGTTTCTCCCCAGCTAATTTCTAGTTCTCTAAATTTTTATTTTTATCTTGAGCATAGGCTAGTTTTAGCTTATGGAGAACTTCATTTAGTTTTTTTCTTATTATTTTTTTCCTCAAAAAGTGCTTATGGAGAATTTTGTCCGAGCAATATTATGTACAAACTAATTTTATCTATTACAGAAACACTTTTCTTCTAGAATAGTTTATGAAAAAGTTTATCTGATTAGAGTTTAATTTTACTGTTTGCTTAATGTCCGGTAAGGTTGGGTGGGTCAGCTTGGTACTTAGATTATGTAATGCTTCATTTGGATTTGTGTTTTTTGTGGCGTCCGTCCTTGATGTTAGTTTCTGTATTTGGTTTGGCTTGTGTGTGAGGGGTGATTATGATTGGGTTTTCCAATCTAGATCCAATTCAGTCCGATAAAGTAGATTGGATAAAAAATTCAAATCCATTTTAGCTAGATCAAATTGAAGTTGATTTTTTCAATCCAATTTAAATTACATTAATTCTACTTTGTATAATTTTCCTAATTAGATGTAAATTTAATTTGAATTGGCCTAATTTTTCCTAATTAGATGAAAATTTAGATTTTAATTGGCCCATGTGGGCTCAACTTGACCAAATCTAGCCTATTGTGAGTCCAATCCAAATTGACCTAGGCTCAGTTTGGTCAAACCCAACCTGACCCAGGCTAGGTCTGACCTAGGCTTGACCAAACTTAGTCCTAGCTTGACCTGGACCAACTGGGCTGACTTAGCCTTCTTAGGCTTGATCTGTCTCGGCTCGACCTAGTCTTGCCCATCTTAGCCCAACTCAGTCTAACATATTTGCCTCAATTCAATTCCCAAGCTGACTTGGCCTGACTTAGGCCTTGCTCGATTTGGCTTCACTTGGACCTTGCTCATCTCAACTCAACTTGACCCAACTTGTGCTTGTCCTAATTTGACTAGACGTTATGGACTTGCGCCAACTAACACCAACCTGTCTTAGCTTGACTTGGCCTTGCCTAACTCAGGCTCAACCTGATGTGGATTGTTTTGACTACATGGACATGGACTCGGGCTGACTTGGCCTTACCTATGCCCGACTTGATGCATTGTGAAATTGGGCTGACTTAGCCAAACCCTGGCCTTGCCTTGCCTTGCCTAATTCAACTTGACACGACTTGAGCTAGACTCGATTAAGCTTAATGTGAGCATGTCTCGACTTGGCCTAACATAAAACTGGCCAACATAGCTCGACAACTTGACTTTGTTCGATTTGGTCCCATCACTGACCTGGACTTTGCTCGACTCAGCTTGAGTGAGCCCTAAACCCAAACCAAGTAGTCCCAACCCGATCAACTTTATATGGTCTTTGCCCTAGTCCAACCTAACATAACTTGATTTGGGTTTGGGATGGCCTAGCCTAATTTGGTTCTAACATACTCGAGCTTGACTTTGGTGTGGCTCAAGCCAACTTGTCTTGGGCTCAATCCAACCCTACATGACTGGCTTAACCTTGCTCAATTTTGCATGATCTAGCCCAACCAAACCTAGTCTTGCCTTAATTGGGTCTGACTCGGTCTGACTTTTCATAACTTGAATTGACCTAGACTTATCTTGGTTTTGGATTTTTAAAATCCAAAACATGATCCAATATGTATTTAATCCAAATCCAATTAAATGGATTGGACTTAAAACCCAAAAGTATGGATTTTGGATTTGAGATAAATCCATTAAAATAAACTTAAAATAATATGGATTTTGAATATTATATATTGGATTTAAGATTTAGACTTTTTGCTCACCCGAGTTGTAGAGCTAGCTTTTACTGACTGACTTTTTCAGCAGCCTTGTTACAATGTGGGGAACTAAATGTTAAACTAGTAGAAGCTGTGTACACTGCATAATCATCTTACACTTGCCTGACTTGAGTCTTTTTGGAAGTATTAATCAAACTTAACTTATTGGAATTAAATAAGCTGTTTTCAATTTGAAACAGTAGCTGTTTGGTAGTTATGATGTTTTCATTTTTTCAGGAACCATCTTTTATCTGGTTTGTGATATTGACTCGTGGCTTGTTTTGCTTCTTCAGGGAGTACCTTGCCCCTCCATGCCAAGGCATAACAAACCTAAACGAGTTGATTTATTTTATTCAAGCTGGTGTATTCGTGCAGGTAGCAGGCAGTTTAGGGCTTGATTCTTGAAAGTACTTTTTATTTAACTGGCATTTCACTTGTTTAAAATCATTTATCAGTTCATGTTTGTGCATATCAAAATTATAAGCTATGATTTTAGAAAAGCTTACCAATATGTAGCTTGGAAACTGGGGGTGCAACTTTTTCCTTATCCGTGTTAGTAGTTTTGAGAACAAAATCAGTGAGGGATTTCAGATACATAATATAGTTCTACTTCAGAACCTTAATGCTCACATTCAACCTTTGACATGTGGTTTGCATTATGTTCATTCATAGTTTTCCTATAGACTACTGATGTGCATCTGTTGCTTATCTGGATCCAGTTAAATCAAGAAAAGATGGCCAGCTGACTTCATGTGAAGTATTGTTGTTTCATCACGAAGATATGGGCATACCCTGGGAAATCGCTAAGCTTGGAGTTCGACAGGGTATGTGGGGAGCTGTCAAGAAGTTTGATCCTGGACTACGAACGTATGAGAAACAAAGGGCTTCTGGTGTACCACTATCACCCTGTGCTTGTGCTGCTAACATCAACACTAAAGTAAGTATGGACTATCTGAGGTCTCTGGAAAACACGACCAGTGATTTGTTGGAGACTGAAAATCAAGATTCCTCTGAGAAACCAGTTGGGAGGAACATACCTAAGCTTCTAATTGTTGGTGGAGCCATTGCTCTTGCCTGCACTCTTGATCAAGGACTACTAACTAAGGCAGTTATATTTGGAGTAGCCCGAAGGTTTGCGAAAATGGGAAGGAGGTTGTGATATATATTATGCTTTTTACTTTCAGAAATTGCCATCCAATTTCCTCTGGCAGTGGAATTAGAAATTGAGATGTTACTTCTTGCTTTGGAGCTGTTTATGTGGATCTATTTGGCTGCCATGGTTCAAGAGGAATGATATTATTCTTTCTTCATTTGTTAGATCTACGAGGGCAGCTTTTGACTAGAAATACGAAATAGGAACATTGTATCTTTATGTCATTAAAGATTCTCGAGCTGCAGGAATAACATCAATATCCAGGTTTTTCTTCAGTTCATGTCTTTTTAATGTTAGCCCTGGCCGTTTGATTTGTATATCATCTTTTTCTAGCCCTTGGTTTTGAAAAATACAGTGAACAAGGTATGGCAGCTTTCAAAATTATGTTGCATGAATGTTTATTCTGCTTGTCAAGTCTAAGATAAAATGAGAAAACCGGTAGTTGATGAATAATTCAAGTAACAGTTTGCAGGATACGAGGTTGAATTACGATTTATTTATTGCTCCAGTTGTGTTTACTCGTAATAATTAATACATTTCTTTAACACTGTACACTTTGTTAATAATGTACTTGCTTAATATTATTAGAAAGGAAAATTAGGTAAATTTTTAAATTAACATTAAATATCATACATAATTTGGGTTATAGAATATTAAAAGGTTCATAAACAATCGCTTGTAAATTTTTGGATTGTTTTCGTGTTTCGAAAAAATGTTCTTGAATCAGGCGTCTATTATTGATTGTGATTAGTTTTTTGCTTTTCCACAGTTGTGGATTATTAATAGTAAACGATCTGGTTCACAATTTTCAGTTAAATTGGCCGTTTTTAATCATGGTTAATATAAATTTAACCTAAAAGAAAGTTGAGATAGGGTGCAGAAATGAAAATCTTCATATGGAGGATGTTATGTTCAAATTTTATGTCTGTCATTTTCTCAGGAAATTGTTTGGTATAATATAATTTGAGTTGTATTATTATGCCTTAATGGTTGGAGTTAAATTGTAAATTGAAAATGGAGCTTAAAATATTAAGTAATATGCTATATAAATAATTGAAAAAAAAATGAAATGATAGCTGCCCTTAAACTCACTAAAAGAAATTAGATATTTTAATAAGATCAAAATTGCCATGTTACACCACATACCCCTCTATGTACCCAACCTTTCTTTAACACCCATCAAATATACATACTATCATTTCTAAATCATAAAAAAAAAAAAAAAAATAATGATAAAAAAATAAAAAATAAATTAAGATGTCTTTTGAAGGTTAAATAACGATTCACGTAAGAATTTTCTTTACAACAATATTTCAATCAAAAGACCAGAAATACAAGTACTTTGAATCAATTAAAAATGTTGAAGATGAAACTAAAATATAAAAGCTGAGGGATTAGGTAGGTGTAGAAAGGATATTTTGATAACAATGGAGAATAAACCATAGCACCATGCTGGGGGACACAGTTATATACATTTCTTTTATAATCATATATTTATATATCAAATGACTATTAGTAAGTTAAGTAGGACATATTTTGTTTGAAATTAAATAACTAACATTTAGAGTTGTATAAATGTTATAGTTAGAAAACAGTTTATCTTATAATACATAAGATAGGCCAATTGGTGAGTTTATTTATTACAAGTGGCAAACATTAAGTTATAATAAGATAAATTATTGTCTTTGTTTAAGATTTTTTTTTAGATTATTGAATTGTAAGATAGGGTATAGGATTTATTGAAGAGTTTTATTTTAAATTATAGCATTTGATTGCAATCTTTAAAACAATTAAAGAAATGTGACATTATGAAGTATGAATTATATGAAATCAGATTTAACAACTAATAGAATTAAGAATGAAGTAAACTCATTTCTTCTCCATTTCTCTTTACTCTCTCGTATACACAGCTATTCATGGTGCCATTTGATTAAGATTTTATTTTAAATTATGTCAAATTTAACGTAAAAATTATATATGAATTGGTTTGGTTTGAGTATATAAAATATTTAAATTAAATTTGGTTTGATGCGTATAATTTTTTATTAATATATATTATGATTTAATTTATAGAATTTATTTTTTATAAGTCTAATAAATTCTTTTACACATATTTATAATATTACATAAAATTTAAAATATAAATATCAAATTTAATTTTTTATATTATTTTTAAGTAATATTTAATTTTATTTAATATTTTTTTCCAAATATAATAGTTATATCATGATATTATTAGGATAATTTTTTAGTTCATTGACATATCAAATATATTGTGTTATTTGTGTAACATATTTATAGATATAAATTAAGTTTTACAAATTTTATTTCACACATTCCTATCTTATATAATAAGTATAATAATATTTAAATAATTAATTTCACTTAGATTTGATTTAAATAAGTTCTATCGATTCAATCTTTTCAATTTTATAAATTTTCTTTCTAAATCAATCTAAAAAGTTATAATTTTAATTACATATGTTTATATATATATATATATACATAAATTAATAAAATAATTTTTTTTAAAAAGTTATTAGGACTTTTTTATATATGTGCTAAAATATTCTTTCTTAATTTTATATAAAGTATTTTAGAGTGAGTGTATGTAATTTTGACGAATTCAATTGGTAACTCGTCAAAATAATCGGTCTACAAACAAGTAAAAGTAAATTATTATTATTATTATTATTATTTATGACTATTATTATTTTTAACTGCGCACTTGGTTCAAAAGAAGGAAAAGAGCAGAGAAATTTTAAAATAAGGGGATCACCTATCATAGCTTCAACTTTTTAATTTTGGTATTGACTCAATGATCATGCATGTAAATTTTAGATAAATGTTTGTTTTTTTAACCTTAAAGTCAACATTGTTTATATCTTTTACAATGTCTATTATTTTAAGTTAACTTTTTTAATTAAGTATTAAATAGTGTTAAATTTCATAAAAAAATGTATATATTTGATCTGCTAAGGAATAAAATAATAACTGGTCTGCTCTTTGGTTTAACAGTTATATTAATAAAATGTATTACGCGTATAGAATTATTGAAAGAAATATTTTAGGATAAACTTGATTTCCTTTTCTATCTCATCTCTTTATATATGCTATATTATATATATATATATAACATTTGGATTAATGTATATGTTGAAATATAACATACATAGATAATTCCATATAAAATAAAAAAATAATTTATGTATATATATTAAAATATAAGTTAAGCTATAATTTTTAATATATATATATTAAAAGATAAATAAGTAGATAAAACATAAATACAAATTAAAATATATATTGAAGGTTGTTGGATGATATTCTTTAAAAAAAAGAAATTAATTTTTTTTATTTTTCTTTGCACAAATGTCCCATTGTAACTTGAGTAATATGTTCATCATTTTGTTTACTTTCTTATCACCTCTTCATATTACCAATAGTTGAAACTTTAATAACACATTCATTACTTTAATGACTTATAAGTGTGAATCAAGAGATTTTGGACTAACTTTCTTTTTTCAGATTTTGAGCCTGTTCAACCAATATTAACTTGTTTCAATGAGATGTACCTACCCATAACCCTAGAAAATATTAAATGTTTACAACACAAAATTAATAAATTTCAGACTTTTAAAGATGTGTTTTTTTCTAGTTGGGTTAAATGAATATTTTTCACACATCTCAGTTCTACATAAGATGTGATTTTTATATTTTTAAGTTAAATTTATTAATTATAACAAGAGTTTCTTGTCTTTCTAATTTCTGTCGACCAAGATTCATAATAGTTTTAAATTTTATTATTTTTAATCAATATTATTATTAAAATATTTTAATATATTTATAATTTAATTTATAATATTATCATTATTTTTTATTAATAATAACATATTATCAATTCAAATGTATTTTAAAAATAATAAAATAAATAATATTTATATTATATTATAAAATTATATCTATTTTAGTTATCACATATTTTAAAATATTTTTAATTATTATTATCTAAATAAGTTTTTTTAATAAAAAATTTTTAAGATAAAATATTTTAAACATGAATCAAGTTAGCTTAATCTACTTTTAACTAAACTTATGGTTATAAATTTAAGTTAACTTAATTTTTTTAATTATATCTCCAATGCCAGAATCATTAGATTTAATATCTAGATTTTGCACTGAACTATGCTCACATGATAATAAAAGTAAGACCATGAATTATAAAATAAAAAATTAATTATTTACATTAAATACAATTATAATTATTTGCATCAAATATAATTATAGAAAAGAATTAATAAATTAAAATATAAATAATATATTAACAAATAAGGTCTATGACATGAGATCTTTAAAATAATAAAGTGGCATAGAATTAAAAAATAAATTAAAATTTCATATGACTCCATATAATAAAGATTTCTTAATCAAGTAACAAATTATATAATGATCACTTGTCCATGTAACATGATTAAGTAAAATTCAATATTTCAGCCATTATAGTACCATTCTCTACAATTTTTATTCATAATTTTCAATGTTACCAATACCTAATGTTCTTAAATCAATTCCAAAAGTAAGAGTCTACATAATTATGTTAAATTTTAACATTCTAAGATTTTGAAATTCAAATGTACATAATAGGAGATATATTTACTCCAAATCAAATATAACTAAACTTACTCAACCTTTTAAGTAAAAAAAAACACAAATTAATCAAAATCTCCGCATATATAAAAAAAAAGTTGTAGATTTTAGGAAGAAACATAGTGCATTTTTAGAATTTAAAACTGTAGCTGGAAAAGTTCTATCTTCCTTTATCTTTACAAAAGAAATTTAAGTATTCTACGAAAGAATAGAGTATTAAGGTGAAAAAAATTGAAGTTTTTAACTTAGTGAAAACATAATCATACCACAACATCATAGTATCATACGAAAGCATAAGACATCTAGAATTGAATCTGCCCTAAAAGTAGAAGACGATGAATAAAGCTTACCTATGGAAGCTCACAATAGTAGGGCAAGGATTAAGCTACCATTAACATAAAACATCACTCAACCTTCAGAAATGTTGGAATAAGGTTTGGTTAAAGAAAGGAAAAGAAAAATGGAGAAGTAACAAGAGAATGTGAGTTTTGGGTGGTTCTCCCTTTCTTTATACTTAACACTACTAATGTTTGTCTCTTTTTGCCACACTTATCCACTATTTTCACCTCTCTTACCAATGTTTTCAATTAAAAGTCCATACCAGTCCACCTCCATAACCCAAAGAACAATGCATTAGTCCATTTCACAAATAACTATTACACATATTCCTGCACCCCTAAATTTTCTTCCTGCACCTTCCAAAAAATTAAAATTCCAATATTACCTTTGTTATTGACTTCTGGTTTCTAGAATCTGGAAGTCACTTTTTGGCTTCCGGTTTCTAGAATTCGGAAGTCACTTTTTGATTTTCGGTTTTTACAATTTGGAAGTCATTTTTTGACTTCTGGTTCTGGAAGTCAACTAATTTTTTGGCTTCCGACTTGTACAGATCAGAAGTCAATTTTTACTTTGCATCTAAATTGACTTCCGGGTCTGTACATGCCAGAAGCCACGGTGCCGAAAATAAGCGAAAATGAAGGCCTTACTCGTGCCGGCACCGGTGTAGTCGTGTCTGCTTGCTTCAACTTGTTGGAATACCTTAACACAGACCAAATGCAACGAATAAGAAGGAGAACCACGAGAGAGGGACGGAGGAGTACGGACACCGGAAGAGGAAGAGAGACTGGAAGAAGAGAAGGAAACGCAAAAGAAAAAAACAGAACGCGAAGAGAAAGAAAAAAGAAGAGGAAGTGCATTTCATTTAGGTTTAAGGATAATTTCGTAATTACATTGTAGTGTTGGGATGGAGGCGAAATTTTTTGAGATACATAGAGAACTAGCCCACATATGAAACCAAAAATATTTTATACAATCTGTTCATGTAGCCTCTCGTAATAACTTTTCATTTTGCATCTAACTATTTTTCAAAATATATTTAAAACATATTAAGCGATAATTTTGTGAGAAATGAGAATTAAGTTTTAGTAATTAGATTTTTTTTAATTATGCACTTCTTCCATTCTATTTTATGGAACATTTAGGATTTGATACAGATATTAAAGAACATGATTCATATTTTAAATTTTATAGAACGTGTAGGGTTATGGATTTTTCTAATATACTCTTTATTTGTCTGATTAATTATTAATTAAAGATCATTCTGAAAAAATGTTTAATACACCATCAAATTTATAAAAATATAATTAATTTAAGATATGTTTTTTCGAGAAGGTGAGGAATTAAGGCAGTATTAAATTACAAATATAATACAATTTTTTAAAATTCTCACCTTATCTTTAGTTCAAACATAAATTACTAATTAAATGCACAACATAAATCATTATTATAATAATTTAATTATAATTATTATTATTATTATTATTATTATTTTATAATAACCAGGAGTTGTAAAAGGTACAGAAAGCATTTTAAATCACGTGTGAATTCAAACAAATTTAAAATTAAATTACAAATGCAGATTAATAACAAACTGATGCCATTTTATTGTGTTTCGTCTTCCACCGTTCATTAGTTGATGAAAGAGTACATTTCATTGGGCTTGTTTGGCAAATCTTTTATTAAATTACTCTAAGAAACAATCATTTTCACTGTTCATATTATCATTGAAATCTCAATTATTACCACCATCACTAATTATTACCCTTATTTACTATTTTTGTCATCATTTGTCATGAAAATCACAGAGATAATCATTATTATTTTTAAAAAATAAATATATAAAATTATAAATAAGTTTTACTACAATATAATCTAATCATAAACTGTCATATATAAATTTGTTGATTATTTTCAGATCTATTATCTTAAAAGTTATAATTATTATAACTTTTTATTTATTGAAAATATGATAAAATTTGGCATAATAAAAGTTGCGTCAACGATAATGTTTATACCATCATTATTTTTCAAATAATAACTTACTCATAAATTAAATATTTTTAATTAATACAAAATTAGTGAGTTTTGATTTTAATTTTTATGCTTTTAAAAACAAGAAAGAATTATTTATAACTTCTAGTACTATAGGACATTAAGCAATTGTTTATTTATTATGTGTTAAAAGAAAATGTTCATTGACAATTTCAAGTAATGCAAAATAATGGTGTTATATAATATTTTAAATTAAATTTTATTTTTTTTATAAATTTAGGTGTTTTGAATTGTTTATATTAAGATTTTTTGTTTTATTAAGTATTCAAATATTTATATTTTTAAATTTTTGTTATTTAATTTTGTCATTAAGGATACCATGTTGCATTATTATTGCAGACGTGTTTTTATTTAAAAAATAAAAATTAATTTTATTAAGTTTTAAATTTTTTATATATTTAAAATTCACAAAAAAAAATTTATTAAAAAAATTTATTCTATTAAATATTTCAAATTTTTATATTTTTTAATTTAGTTTTTATCATTTAATTTTATCGTTAAATTTTGTAGTCTCATACATAATACTACATATTTGGATATCAATAAAAATCAAGTTATAAAAGTAACTTTGGACACATTTTATGAATTTTAAAGTTTTAGTGTTTAGATAATAATAACAATTTATTAATAATAAATTTTTAGAATTTTATTTTTAATAATTTTTAAGAAGACTGTAAAATCAAATAGTCATTTTGTTCTTATTAACAATAAAATCAAATAGTAAATACTAAATTAAAAAATATAAATTTTTTTAGATACTTGATTAAATTATTTAAAAATAATTATTTAAAATATAAATTTAGATAAAAAATTAATTCTAAAATATAATTTAAATAAAATTTTATAATAAATATTTTCAAAAATAAATTTAAACTTTTTAAAAAACAAATATAAATAAATTAGACCATAAAATATAAATTTTTAAAAATTAACATTTTAAAACAAATTTAATTTTATAAGTATAAATAAAACTATAGATAAATTAAATTAAATTCTAAACAATTTTTAAAATATCAATATTTTTTTATCACTAACTTTATTTTGATCATTTAATTTTTTAAAAAAATATTTAAATAACTTTTTAATAAATATTTGTGAATTGATACTATAATTTTTCTAGTCATCTTAACAATAACAATAAATAATATTTAAAAATACTTATATTTGTTATTCACAAATATTTATTTAAGTAATCATTTACGATGCAGATTTTATCCTTGTAAGAGAGTTTTATTTTTTGCCATCCTTACATGATGCGAAGCTTTCTGAAGCGAGTTTGAGTCTGATAAGTTACGTGCTTTCATAAAAATTATATGTCGACCTATATATGATTAGAATTGGGTTAATTAGATGGTAATATATCAATTCCTGGTGTATGACGCCAACCTTTCTCTAATAGTTTGAGTCCCATAAGTTACGTGCTTTCATAAGAATTAGCTTCAAATCATATCTTAATATTAGGTGATTATATATCTTTTATAATTATAAGTTTATATTGTAAATTTATTTTTATTCACCTCTAAACTCAATCTCTAAACTAAATGAAATGCTTTAGCAAAGCTTGTAAACAATGAGATAAGCCTTCAAGTGTTCATTCATTCATGAAGAGATTCTCTTGACTGCATAATTTTTGTTTTTGTTTCGTAGCAAATGAATCACTATCAGAGTGTGATATTTCTTGGTACTTTCTTTCTGCCTCCCTTTTCTCGGCGCAGGAAAATCGAAATCACATTTGACTTCCAAAACAAGAGAAATCAGAGAAAATGAAAGCCGTTGCTTCATTCAACAAATAATAATTCAACAGCCACTAGTTGTCGAAGCAACACATTCCTCACTATGCTACACACCTGGCTCATACGTGTCTTAAAACTCAGTGTTTTTGGTTCCAGCAAAGCCACAATCACACAAAAACACCATCAACCAAAACCTACGTGGGATTCAACCACCGAAAACATCTGGGCTATTAATAACATTTTTCTTACCTTAATAACTTTAAATGTTATTACTACCATGTTCTGGGTCCCACTAGTTAAGATCTCGCGGTGCGTATGCATGAAATTTCTCACCGCCTGCCACGTGTCGCCACACTGTAGGCCAATGACAACCTCGGCACTGCTATAAATAACACCACTCACACTCTTTGCACTAACCACTCCTTTCTACTCACCTTCACTACCTCGTCACTGTTCTTCACAACTCCTCCCTCACCGGTGAGTCACTCTGACTTTTTCTCTGATAAACCAGAATGTCTTTCATCGCTTGTTCATATTTTGCACTAATTTTCTCTACATTGGTACACATTTTATTAACCTTCCTTCAATTGTTTAGATCTTAACAAAAACTAACGGTGTATTGTTATTATATATTATATATTGCTTTAATTTCTTAGATCAGTTAATGTAATTGTTATTGTTGTAAGTGGTGACTTTTTGGTGCTGCATGCAGAAGGCATAAGCATGGCAACAGTGTCTACGGCGTCTTACGTGGTGTCAAAAGGCGCGTGCCACGAGCAGCGTGGCGCGTGGAGTACCGAGGCGAAAATGAAATCTTCGGGTCAGGTGAGTCTGAACCGGCAGGAATTGAATTACCTTAGGTTGAGATCTCTGAAGAAGGTGCACGTGCGAAGCACGCGTTCGAGCAAAACGAGCTGCGCTTTGTCTGCGAAGAGTAGCAAAATTGAGAATGAGAGTGTTTTGGAGAACAAGGAGGGTGGGATGAACTTGGTCTTTGTGGGGGCTGAGGTGGCACCTTGGAGTAAAACTGGGGGACTTGGTGATGTTCTTGGAGGACTTCCACCAGCTTTGGCTGTAAGTGGATTTTTATTTCTCTTGCTCGTTTTAGCTGTTTTATTCTTAAACTACCATTTTGTGTTGTTATTCATGATCAGTTTAACCCCCTCTTTTGTGCTATTTGATAAAGGAACAAGGACACCGTGTTATGACAGTGTCACCGCGCTACGACCAATACAAGGATGCATGGGACACTAGTGTGACGGCGGAGGTAACTTTTTTTGTTCTCTTAATGTATCTGTATATAAATCTATGTAACTCTTTGTTCGTCAATGCTTGAACTGTTTCATTCCTTTCCTTTTGTAGGTCAAAGTTGCAGATAGAATTGAAACTGTTCGTTTCTTTCATTGCTACAAGCGAGGTGTTGATCTTGTTTTTGTGGACCACCCATGTTTCCTTGAGAAGGTTATATACTTTTGTTGGCATGAACAATTTCACAAAATAGAATATTTATAGGATATAGAAGACACTATAACACCTTCAAATTAAACTAAACATTTTCTTGCATTTTGATTTTAAAAGGTGTGGGGCAAGACTGGTTCAAAACTCTATGGCCCTAGTGCTGGAGTGGATTATGATGATAACCAACTTAGATACAGCTTGCTATGCCAGGTAACTTCCCCTATAGTTTAACCTGCTTCAGTTTTTCTTAATGATAGAGTACATAGCCTGTTCTGAATCATATCTACACATGCTCCCTCTGTTTCAATTGATTTAACTTCTCAAAGGAATGGCTACATGTCTTGAGACATTTAACATTGTAGATTGCCTTCAACGGCCATTTGCAGTTTTAATTCGTCATCGCTGATTACATTTATGAGAGCATAAATTTGGATTCACTTTAATATTTGTTGACTCTGGATATGACGTTATCAATGTGTTCAACAACTTTCAGGCTGCACTTGAGGCACCAAGGGTTTTGAACTTAAACAGCAGCAAAAATTTCTCGGGACCATATGGTATATGCCTCTCTGGTTTATTCCATGATCTTCAATATGCGGTTAAACAAAACCTTCAAATTTAGCTTACAAGCTTTTTCTGTATCTGGACAGGTGAAGATGTAATCTTTATTGCCAATGATTGGCACACTGCTCTTCTTCCATGCTACTTGAAATCAATGTACCAGACCAGGGGGGTTTACCAAAACGCAAAGGTGAGGATTTGTTTACTTTCTGCACGTTGGTCTTCATCATCAATCACTATTCATTATTTCCAGGGAAACTGACTTTCCTTGGCCCATCGTGGCAGGTTGCATTTTGTATTCATAACATAGCCTACCAGGGTAGGCATGCCTTTGAAGACTTCCCTCTCCTCAATTTACCTAATGAATACAAGAGCAGTTTTGACTTCACTGACGGGTAAGACACCGATATCTGTTCCAAGATAACTTACAACATGTCCTAAATTTATTATTTTATTTATACACTTGGACTTTTACACATCCAACCATGTTAATATTTTTTATGTTTCATTTTCAGGCATATGAACCCAGTGAAGGGAAGGAAAATTAACTGGATGAAGGCTGCAATATTAGAATCGGACCTAGTGCTCACTGTAAGTCCATATTATGCCCAGGAACTTATTTCCGGAGAGGATAGAGGTGTAGAATTGGACAACATAATTCGCAAAACTGGCATTGCTGGTATCGTGAATGGCATGGATAATCGGGAGTGGAATCCACAGACTGATAAATTCATAGACACACACTTCGATTCAACAACTGTAAGTGTTATCTTCCCTGTTATTAAATAAAGTTTGCTCATTGATATGGAACTACGAACCATGGAAATTAGCAGGTCCTTATCAAATTGCCATTCTTAGGTCACGGAAGCAAAATTCCTGCTGAAAGAGGCCCTTCAGGCAGAGCTTGGCTTACCCGTAGACAGGGATATCCCGCTGATAGGCTTCATTGGTAGGCTTGAAGAGCAGAAAGGTTCAGATATTCTTGTGGAAGCTATCCCAAAGTTCATTGACCAGAATGTTCAGATCATAATTCTCGTGAGTGTGTTGATTCGATCGTTGTTGTGGTATTAATCCGTATTACTAATAATGCTTAAAAGATAAAAGTTATGCTAATGGTTCAATCCTTTTTCTTCTCCAGGGAACTGGCAAAAAGACCATGGAGAAGCAAATTGAGCAACTAGAGGAAATTTATCCGGACAAGGCCAGAGGGATAGCAAAATTCAACAGTCCCTTGGCTCACAAGATTATTGCTGGATCTGACTTCATAGTAATCCCAAGTAGATTTGAACCCTGTGGTCTAGTTCAGTTGCATTCTATGCCATACGGAACGGTAGAAACTATTGGCCTCTTTTTCTCGATTTCCTTCTCATCTACACATTGGTGTTCCGTGACAACATTTTCTGACTCTTTAAACAAAAAATGTTTTTGCAGGTGCCAATAGTTTCTTCCACCGGTGGACTCGTGGACACCGTTCAAGAAGGGTTTACTGGATTCCACATGGGAGCACTCGACGTAGACGTAAGTAGAGTAGACAAATAGTCTTGTCTTGTTTTTCATTTGATAGAGGAGCGAATCTGAAAGATTGTTACTGGAGTTTTTCTGTAGTGTGAAGCTATTGATCCTGCTGATGTGGAAAAGTTATCAACTACAGTAAAGAGAGCCCTTGAAACCTATGGTACCCCAGCCATGAAAAACATTATCCAGAACTGCATGGCCCAAGACTTTTCATGGAAGGTAAGCATGTGTGAAACGTTTGTTTTACATCTTCTAAGGCATAAACCGAGGAGTCAAATTCTGTTTATCTTTATGATACAGGGACCAGCCAAACAATGGGAAAAAGTGCTGTTCAGCCTAGACGTTGCTGGCAGTAAAGTTGGAATTGATGGTGATGAGATTGTTCCTCTTGCAAAGGAAAATGTGGCCACTATTTGAGCATCACCATTGAGATCCTCTTTCTGAATATGATCATGGACGAGAACGTTATCTAATACTTGCCAGCAGTCTGCTTATAAACGTAGCCACCTACACATGATTTGATCAACCAGTTCTAACGAAGAGGTGGAACTTTAATTTCAAGCAAAGTATCAAACTAACATAAAGCTTTTTCATAAGCAAGGTCTTGCCATAAAGGAAACTTGAAGTACTCAAGTTTTATATGTTTAAATGCAGCATAAGGTGAATAAATGTCAATATATGCTTCCAAGTAGTAGGAAGGAGCATGACATCTTTTATTTTCTTATGTTATTGGCTTTTGTCTCTCCACTCTTTATGTACATTGCAAATTGAATAAATAGTATGCTTGCAAGCATCGAGATTAACGTATTTCCCTGCAGTTTATTTTCCAAAAAGAATTTCATCATAAATTTCAATCGGTACTTTGAGAATCAAGTAGTGTAAATTATTTTTATACATGAACATTTGCTTAAAAATTTAATATTACCCTAAAAAACCCAGATATTATCGTTTACACATCAAAAGCCAAAAGGGTTATACAATTCTGACTCTTTTTATATAATTCAGAACCGAAAAGTAATAGCATTCACATTTTTAAAAGACTAAAATAAAGTTCGCCCAAAAAATGGTATAGTTTTTTAGAACAAATTAAATGCCGTAAGTTTGTTTATTTTAACGAAATAGTTATTCATTTTTTTCAATTTCTAAAAAATAATAATTGCTTTTCAGATTAAAGCTCTAAGAACATATTACAAAGTGCCTAAAACCATTTATAAATTTTTAATGCATGCATGCAACCTATAGATTAACTTAACTGTCCGAGCTCAATTACATGGGATAACATAAGAAAACATCTATGACCACAATCTGGACATAACATAAGTGAATTTGTCTCTGTCTAACTCTGAAGGCCAGATTTGATCATTATATTATAAGACTAGAGTAATAATGGCAAAATGATGAACCATATTAAAAAAGTAATAATAACAACTATGATATTTTATTCTCCCTTTATTTTTTTAACCACGCGCTAATATAGCTTTCCTGATCACTTTTTCATTTTTTAAAATTTTCTGATTCGTTTATTTCTTTTGTGCAATAGCAGACAAATAAGGGTAGGCTTTTTTGTTTTCTAATAATAAAAAGAAGAGTGTTGATGAAGTCTTGTAGAATCGTGGTTGTAAAGTTATGCATCAAAAACGAAAGGCGTCAGTTTCCAGTTTCCCAGTGGTTGGGTATGGGAAATGTTGATCACGTAAATGTGGAAGTAAAAGTAAAGTTGTGAGGAAACTATTGCTTGGTCCCGTCTACATTATCCAGAGTCATCATCTTCATAAATCAATCAGTGTGAGTTCATTGTGAATTTATTTATTCATTCATATACATGAATTTGATGTTCTTGTATCTCAAACAATTATAAAGTTAAGACCTAACTTGCAAGTCACATGACACTGTCACTAACTTTTTTTCTCTAATAACTTGCTTCACAAAAGGTTTGTGCTTGAAATGTGAAGTTTAATTAGGATGGGTGGAACACCTAATGTTAAGTAAGATTAATTCATTAGAAGACATATTACATTCTCACAAACAATAACTCGTTATAATCAATTAGCAATAACTACAGTATACACATAAATACAAGTGACTTAATAAATGATGTTTACACATGATTCATTATTCATCTCTAATCGAGTCATATAATTTAACGTATTGGTAGGATTAAAACATGCATAATTAAAGGGTGAATGAATAAAGGGATTGAGTTTTTGATTGAGGTAGTTTCTTCTTGACATTGGTTTATACGAGTAGTATTAATAGTAATTGGATTATTTTCTTGGTTATGAAAAAAGCAAGCTTACATAGATGAGGAGGAGGCTTCCATGAAGAAGAATCTTATTCCTCTTCTTTCTAAATTAATGGAATTTGTTGCACCAATCTTTCCGCGTGTCTCCCTTCGCATTCTTTTCCAGGGAATCTTTTTTCTTTATCTATCGTCATTTTTATTTTATTTCCATTTTCTGAATAAATTAAAATATCTACCACCTCCTCTCTCTGTCTCTGTCTTCTTCCCAAATCTATTCACCGTTTGGAGAGAGTCATCACTCACAACGAAACACTGCAACTGCATCTCGTCAACTCCACATTCCTAATTTAACCAAAGATCCATGGAGGACTATTCTACATTCCCTCGCTTCTTCACTGTGTTCTTCATTACCAGTAAGTTAATGAACTAAAGCCAATTCTCAACCATTTTTTTTTTTTTTACATTTTCATCGAGGGATGGAAATTGACAATGCTGTTGCAATTTAGCTGTAGCACTTCTTGCAACGACCGTTCTGTCGATTGGGATAAACTACGGTCAAATCGCGAACAATCTTCCCTCACCGGACGACGCGGTGGCCTTGGTGAAATGCATCGGAGCAACGAAAGTGAAGCTCTACGACGCAGATCCGCGGGTTCTGAAAGCGTTCGCCAACACTGGAGTGGAAGTAATGGTAGGTCTGGGCAACGAGTACTTGTCCAGAATGAAAGATCCAACGAAGGCGCAGGCCTGGATCAAAGCCAACCTACAACCCTACCTCCCAGCCACTAAAATCACCTCAATCTTCGTCGGGAACGAGGTTCTCACCTTCAACGACACTTCCCTAACCTCGAACCTCCTACCGGCAATGCAGAGCGTGCACACCGCGCTCGTCAACCTCGCCCTCGACAAACAAATAACCGTCACCACCACGCACTCCCTAGCCGTGCTCCAAACCTCGTATCCTCCTTCGGCCGGAGCCTTCCGTTCCGACCTGGCTCCGTGCCTGGCTCCCATCCTGAGCTTCCAAGCCAAAACCGGATCTCCCTTCCTCATCAACGCGTACCCTTACTTCGCCTACAAGGCCAACCCCAAACAGGTTCCCTTGGACTTCGTGCTCTTCCAACCCAACCAGGGGATGGTGGACCCCTCCAGTAACCTCCACTACGATAACATGCTTTTTGCGCAGATCGACGCGGTGTATTCTGCGTTGGACTCTTTGGGCTATGGGAAGTTGCCGGTTCACATTTCGGAAACCGGTTGGCCTTCGAAGGGGGACGAAGACGAAGCCGGTGCGAACCTGGAGAACGCAAAGAAGTATAACGGCAATCTCATTAAGATGGCTATGAGTAGCAGCAAGAAGGGCACACCGTCCAGGCCCAACTCCGATTTGAACATTTACGTTTTCGCTCTGTTTAATGAGAACATGAAGCCCGGCCCAACTTCCGAGCGCAACTATGGGCTTTTTAAGCCCGATGGGACCCCTGCTTACCCCCTCGGCTTCTCTCTCGCTTCTGTTCCAAACGACGCCGTCAATAACAGTACCGGTGCTGGCACGCCGCCGCGGCCACCCACCTCTTCCACCGGATATTTGTCCATTTCCTCTGCTTCCTCTCTGGTTAGTTGCACTAACCCCACTACTACTTTCTACTTATTATAACTATTATTATTATTATTATTATTATTATTATTATTATTATTATTATTATTAAGCTAGAAATTTCATAATAGGTGCCAATTTGATTCCTTGTTCAAATTTATTTTAGTTAATTCATTGCTTCTTATTTATTTTAGTTTTCGTACGTTTTAGCCTTTTTCATTCAAACGGGTTCTGTTTTTATGTTTTAATCTGCTTAGTTTTACCAGAATGAAAATATATCACAGAAGAAATAAAAAAATAAATTACAAAAAAATTGTTTGTATAAAAATAAAAATACAGAATTCTTAAGTACATAGTAGATTAAAATATAAGGTTAATAAATGTATTAAATCAAATAAATAATTAAACTATAAATTATTTAATCTAACTTCCGTAGAGGCTCCGTAAGAAAATCTAGATTGTTCCTACAACATGATGAAACTGTTGATTTCGCGTAGACGAAGGTTTCTCTTTTCTTGAATCTGGTCGCGTTATCTATTTTTCACGCTTTTACGTTTTTGTAATTCTAATCTAGAGGCTCTACCCATCTAAGTTTATTGGTTGAAAATATTTACGAGTTAAGTTGTTTTACCGAATATTTATGAGATAATTGTGAGTAGAAAAGCTTTTATGTCGATAATGAATAAAAAATATTCATATAATAATTTTTAAAGTAAATACTATAAAAACGTTTTTAATAAAAATATTTGTCACAATTATTAAAAATTATTTAAAATAATTTATCATTAAAATGAGAAGATATGATATAGAAGTTCTTTATAATTATTAAGATGTTTTTCTAAAGATCTCTTGATAAGGGATGAAAGTAAAAATTAGCAATAAACTTGTCGTTTTTCTATCGAAATTATTCTATCTTTGATTTGTGATTGGAAAGTAAAAAGATAATTATTTTGAAGTTATATATAGGATGTTTCTGAATCTATAAATGCGTTTAAGTTTATACATTTTTAGATGAAGTCCCAAGTTAGTGTAGTTTTCTCTTTTTTTATTTGTCTATTTTTTTATAATATTTTAATAATAGTGATGATACATTATAATATTTTTTAATGACACATTTTATGATTTTTTAACTTTTCAGCTAACTAGTTAGTTTGACTGACAATATAGCCGTTACTGTAATAACGTTGATGTTTGGTTGGGTTTGAGGACAGGAGAGGTGTAGTTCAGTAGGGCCTTGGTTATCCTTTGTGGTGGCGTTGGTGACGGTGGTGTTGATTCTGAAGTTTTGAAGATATTTAGGTTCAGAATCCAAAGAAAGACAGGGGGGCATGGCGATAGGGAGAGGCAAAGGCAGAGTGAGAAGGGAGTAAAGGTAAACCCCACAACACAAGCTTAGTTATTATTAATAAATATATTTATATATTTATTTTTCACTTTGCTTGTCCCTTACTATTGGAATTATTGTCGCCCTCCTCATAAAGACCATACCTATTGTCACCATCTTGTCCATTCAAATTTTAAAATTTGTCATTGAGGTAACACTTGAGTTACACCATTTTTTGCAAGTAAAATTGATTTTAAATCAAATTTATTTTCTTTAAAAATAAAGTAACTTATATTTGATTTTTTTATCCTGAAAGCTAGTTTATGGAAATTTTAGTATAAATTTTCTACCTAATATAAAATTTACTTTAATTTATAGAGAAAAAGCACAAATTTACTTCAAAATAATAAGATATTTATATCTATGGCAATACAGACTATTTGCATGTATGATATATACGTAAAAACCATCATTTGAGAAACTTTAGAAAAACATTCCAGGAGATGTTGAAATTATAAAAATCTACACAATATGGCAGTTATGTACTTTGTTTAGTATGGAAATATTTATTTAAACATACGAACAACGACAGACATATTGTTCTAAGACAACTTTTGTAAGTTTCTGACAGTAATTGGAAAAAAATATTTTAACAATCCATGGACTGTTATATAACTCTTTTATGGAATGTTTTACTTTAAAAGATATTGTAAAAATATATTTGTAATTAGAAAAGAAAAAGTTATTAAAATAATAGAAAATATGATGAATGTATATCAGAATTCGGTTGCAATAATTGGTTAGCTAATGATGATTAAGATTGAATTAGGTTAGCATTGAGAAAGAATGATTTAAGTAGTAGGAGTAATCTTTTGTATAGTTTGTTTGTGACATAATTATTGCCAGCGTTGTGAGGAGAAAAATGACATGTCTGAAAAAGACAGTGGTTAGGAAAGTGACAGCATGAGCATTGAGCATTGAGCATTGAGCATTGAGCATTGAGCATTGAGCATGAAGCACTTTTTTGTTGGATGGAAATTACTAGTTGGCAGCATAAAGAAAGTTAACCCTTTTGCGCTTCCTTTTGTTCTGTTTGTTTTAGTTTTGCAGGGAGTACACGTGAGCTTTGCACTCAGATAAATGCCTACCAAGGAAGGAAGGGTGGTTGCAGGGACTAATTTTATTACTTATTATTTTTATTATTATTTCATTCAAGTAGAAATAGATGTAATTTTATTGGTATTTTATCAGACATTTTTTCATAATAATATTAATAATAATGTGCTCCTTCACTAATCATAAAAGCTCCACACACCAAACTTTCTAAATACGGATTTTTGCAGTATTCAATTCTAGTACACATCCACCTCCTCCGCATTTTTTTTTGGGTGTTATTATTTCAATTACTTAAATAAAAAGATAAGGACAACGCAATTTTGAGGGAATAGAAGCTTAAGCAATTATGCTCCGTTTTATTGAAAGGGAAAAAAAAAAGGAAAGGAAGAAAAATTATGAAAGAATAAAAAAGAGAGATTGTTTGATTTGAAAAATAAAATAAAAGAACAAGATAATTTTATAATTAGTAATTTTTATATATTATTTATTATTTTTAATATTATATTATTATTATCATCATCATTATTATTATTATTATTATAATAAAATGTAAAAGAATACGTCTACGACAGTTATGCGTATCTCATAATCGATGTACTTTAAAAAAAATTAGAAACACTTGTGGGGTCGTTCATAAGAGTTACGAAACCTGAAGTTGAAGTGATAGAACCTCAAAAAATGTCATATTGGACTACTAATCATAAATTTACTATTGTTGACGGGAAGTTACTTCCTGTACCTCTATAATTTTTACTGTGAATTCTATAGACATAGTAAATTTGTCAAAGTATTTTAGATACAAAACTTTTTTGGATTGAGATGTTTTGAAATATTTTTAGATTGGATCTTTCGAATGAGTGAATCGAAACATATATTAAAATTTTAAAAAAAAAATCGAAATAGAAAAGACTTTCGTTTTGCAATATATTATATCCACATAATCAATTACGTGGACATAACAAAATAATATGAATGTGTTAAGTATATTATAATTGATTATAATGACTCATTCTAAATACAAATCCAACAAAAGATTGAATCCAGGTTGATATTTTAAGTATTTTGTATTTAATTTGAATGCAGAGATAATATGATTATGGCATTAAAAACCAACTACTATCTCTTTCCTTTTCTTTAAAATCAATCACATACACTTTTTAAAAATTGTTTTCGTATCTCATCACTTTCCCCTGATACAAAACCACGTCACTTTTCACTCTAATTTATTTTTTCACTCTCACTTTTCATCATTTCAATCAAACAAAAGCTCAAGGAAATTTTTATCTATACAAGAACAAGTTGAAAAGAGATAAGAAAAATTTTAAATTAAAAAAGATTTATAATATTTATTTAAAATAAGTAAAATACTGAAACATTAAATTTATCTTAGTTTATCATTCCATTCATCATTTAAAAATTATCAAAGTATAAGCAGTTTGTTTATTAAAAATGGTTTGTCCAAAAATCCTTTTCCCAATGAAATCAGTACCGTAAATACACAAAAATGGTAATGTGGTTGCAGAAAAGGCACTTCTTGGTGCCTACAGGAGACGGCATATAGCAAGAATTGAACACAGAAACAGACCAACTTTGTTTTGGTGCAAAATACAAAAGCAATAAATGAGAAAAGGGACAAGCTATTATTTAATAAATAAATAAATATGATAAGGTGCTGTTCATCTCTTCCACGTGACACTAGGTCCTAACAACAAAACGACGGAAGGAGGGCACGACTGATTTCTTTCACAAACACAAGCGCAGCCCAGGGCACACGATACGAATGCATACAACAGTCAAACAGAAATTATGATGAATTCATTATGATCGATTTTTAACCTCCGATGAAATAAAATGAAATGACGAATTGTTCATAGGCTGCCAAAATTTCCCTATCAAAAAATGATATCATTCATGTAGTGAATTGAACTGATACTACCAATGATATCATCAAATGATTTGTCTCATCTAAAACATTCTTGTTTAATAGCTGTTACGCCACGGTAACAATTGGTCTCGCATTTTACCTAGCAGTTTTGCACTGCAAAGTAAAATTACTATCCAGGATATGAGCTCCGTTTCGTGCTTAACTTCTAAAAGCATATGAGCCAGGCATCAACCAACAAAATACCCCATTATGGTCTATACTGTATGAACCTGAGATGTCTCTCCATCCATCTGACCTTTAGTTCTAACTCTCTGATAGAATAACACGTACGCAGCAGAGGATTTAATTTCAGCTTCAGTAACAGGAGTGACATGACTATCATCGAAATGACACCATTTATTGTCTTCGATCAACTGTTAAAAATTGGCAGAACAATTGAACGCTAGGTTTAAAACAAAAATCTAAAACAGCAGAATGAATTCACAAATAACAAAAACAAATTCGCATCGCAGCAGGTGCATGTTATTAACTTACCTTGCAATAAGCAGTGTAATGACCACCACCTAGACCGCCATAATGGTTGCTGATTGCATAAAGGTTATACACATACGACTGTCCATCTTTGCTTTTCACATACTTGGTTAAATCAAGATTGTGAATGGGAAAATTCACGAAAGTGTCAAGTTTGTTTTTGAGGTATCTACTGTATGAAAATCGTTTTAGGTGAAAAACGAGAATCTCGGGCAACTTCCACAAGTCAAGCTTCTTTGTAGCTTGCCTGTGTTCCTTGCAGCTAGGGCAGTACCTATTTAATTTGAAAAGGAAAAAGAAAATAAGGCAGCAATACCCCTAAAAGCACAAAGCTCACTGCAGAATACTAAGAAATCCATTTCAAAAACATGAAAGCAAATCTTACCACATGTCATCTGGTCCCAGAGGTTCTTCAGTCAAGAATGCTTCCAAGCAAGAAAACAAAGAAATAGCTTCTTGCTTGGTTTTCTTCACACTGAACCCAGTTTTGTGAACTTCTGGGAGATCCCTCAGATAGCTAGAATCGTACAATTCACTTTCTTTGTCAGTCCATTCAAGAAAGACTCTTATAAGTTTGCTGGGTTTTATAAAAGAAGCTTTCCCAATGGGTTCAGAACTTTCGTTAGTTAAAACAAGTTGGAAAGATGACTCCCCGCATGATGTTCCCTCCTGTTCTGTGCCTCCAATTGTTAGACTCTGTGATTCGCTGTGAGTATTGGAGATGTTTGGTTGCTCATCACTGCCAGCTGAGACGAAACCATTTTCCTTCCCATCATGAGACTTAGTTGAAGAATATGATCTTCTTAAAGGTGCCAACAATTTAAGTACAGATGCCTCAATGTTGGCTCCAAATTGAGGACCTTCTACCAAATAAGTAACCAAGGGGGTTCCGAAGAGCTTCCTTTCTCCACCCTTCATACTGTACAAAGAACATCAAGGTAATTCAAAAAATCAAATCAAACAGTAATAAAGAAATTGAAGCATTATCATAGTTGTCTAAGTCAGTGCACCAAGACCAACATGGTGAAATGTATATAACCGGGTGAGGAATCATGCTATGGCAGATTCCCTATGCTAAGCCACAAATGGTTATGCATGCTATCCTAACTCCTATGTGATAGGGGTGACATCCAGAGTAATAGTTACCACCTAGAATGGCACCTGAAATAATCCATAGTACTTAAATGGCCCCAATAATGGACAAAATAACCAAAGCATCAGAAAAATTATAGGAAACGAGTGCATTCAGACACAGTTGACACTAATCACCATTAAAAAATATCTGGGTTACTCATTCCCATCTGTGGAAGAGATTAACAGATTAATGAAAACTATGGTGAAACCAATCAGTTACTTCGAAGGGGAAAAATCTATTTAAGCCAAAAGATTTACAAATTGCAACAGAATTAGAAGTATCACTTTCAGTTAAAAGGGAACCCCATGAATGCACTTACCAAAAAGTTAGAAAATGGCTGGAAAGAAAATTGCAAAAATTCTGAGAAATTTGAAATGGATGGTTATATACTTGCTTCAATTAAGTCTTTTCAATTTAAAGGCAATTTCTTTGAATAAAGCAATTTAAATTTCTTGTATTTTAAATTCTTTGTTGGGATAAAGTTAATAATTCCCATCATATG
The DNA here is from genome assembly GCA_030347555.1 of Lablab purpureus. Taxonomy (NCBI): domain Eukaryota; kingdom Viridiplantae; phylum Streptophyta; class Magnoliopsida; order Fabales; family Fabaceae; genus Lablab; species Lablab purpureus. The sequence continues at coordinate 30,288,245 of CM059260.1, forward strand.
TAAAATTTCATTTTTAGATATTTATTTCTAAAAAAGCTGCAAAGGAAGAGTTGAGAGGGAGAAGGGAAGTGGAAAGACAGAGGTGCGAAAGAAAGAGAGTGCAGATGAGCAAGAGAGAAAGGGGAAGGGAGACAGAGACGAGAAGAAGAGAGGAGAGGGAGGGAGAGGAGCAGAAAAGAATGGAGAGAGGTGTGCAAGAGAGGAAAAGTAAATGAGAGAGACAGGCACGGGAGAGGGGAAGAGAGTTGCAGAAGAGATAGAGACTTAAGGAATGGGGGAGAGAAAGAGAAGCCAGAAAAGAGAGGATTGGACAGAGAGGGGGAAGTGTACAGTAGAGACAGAGAGCGAATCAAAACTTTGAGATGGTGAGTTGATAGTGAAACTTAGAAAAAGAGAAGGAATGTCCAAATTCTTTCATTTATGACGTTATTTGAAATCCCTACAATTTTCTTTCAAAAAAACCTATAAAATTCACATTATTTTTAAAATTCTTTGGTTTTCGGTACCATTCTAGTCATTTTGATATGTGATATTTTAAATCCAATTAAGAGAATTCCTCTCTCAAAACTTCACATCCAAACACAATGTTTAGGACAAAAGCCACTATAATTCATCCTAGACAAAAATAACTAATATTTAGGCAACTATGAATCTTTAGAGCTTCGTGCCCATTCAATATAAAGAGTATATTTTGTACAGCACAAACCAAAAGAGGTAAACTTACTTATCCACCACACATCGATGTATTACTTCAAGTTTGGTTTCACTAGCTCCACTTTTGATTCGATAGGCCACAATGTGTTCATCATCCTTTATTGAATTCAATGATTCCGATGGATCTAGATATCGATAAATCTTATGATCATAAACCTAAGAGATAGACATATAATAAACCATCAACCACTGAAATCAAAGCAAAGAAAAACCAAGTTTAATGAGAAGTACTTACTTCTGCAAGAAAAAGCATTTCATCACTCTTCAAGCAACATTCAGTGCCTACTGCTTGGCAAAGATCTCTACAGGAACCATGCTTCAGAACTGGGACGGTGTATGGCATGGGAAGACCACTCCCATCACAATAAAAAACAGTTACTGTCATTGTGCGATTGACAGTGGAAGGTAGTGGCAGTGATAAGTACATGAATGGATCGAAAGTGATTGAAATTTTTCCACATACTGGACAAACCAACGTTGACTTGTATTGACCCTGAGCATTTTATTGTAGAAAAATCAAAATGCCATGCTTAGTAAAGGTAACAGAATGAAATTAAAAGTTGAAACTCCATATGGTCAAGCCTTTATAGAAAATAAAGTTAAAATTGATAGAAATCAGAGAAGGCTTATTGAGAAGGGAAAAGGGAAAAACAAATTATAAACTAAAATTGAATAGAGTAAAACATATATAAATATAGTAAGTCATAACTACAGGTTCTGCTCTTCACCTTTTAGACCTAAACAGGGGAGGGGAGAAAAGAGACAACAGAGCAGAAATTTAAAAATTTAACTGAGCAAAGAGACAACTAATGGAGGATCAATTTATAATCCATGCAGTGTCTATGAAACAACATAGACATATACTCACCTGGCATACATCAACAATCAATGAATCATTCCGAGCCATATGATTTTTCCAACACTCAGATGCAACCTCCTCATCTGGCCTACCATCCGAATCCTTCATTTCAATGTAAGGCTTTTGTTTCACACGATTCAAATCTTCATGCAAACCATCCAATAAAAAGGCAAGCAGTTCCTAAAGAAAGAAATGCATTAATAAAAAAACACCACAATCATAAAAAGGTCGAAGGTCAATTTAGAACAACCAAAAGCTGTCACTGAAAGAAATTCAATCAATCATCAAATTTTCTTATGTCTAATTTTAACGCAAAACCAGACTCTCAAGGGTGGGAATCTGCTAACGCAAGTTAAACAAAGGCAAAAGATAAATTACGTAAGAAAACAAAAAATTAATTGAGTTACTCCCATATCTCAATTCTCTACAGACGCTTCAAACAGATGACCAAAGATGGTGTTACATTACCCATGGAAACAGTGAATGATCAATAGAAGCAATTTCATATTACAGAAAGACTGGGGGAAGAATGCTTAAAGTTGTCTGGATGTTGCACAAGGAGACAGTGTTCCAGTATTAAGTAATAACAGCACTTGAGTTTATTACGTGCCATTAATCTCAAAAATAAGGAAATTTGACAATTAGCGTAAACTAACCTGAGAATCATGCTGGTTATAACCACTGAATTGTGGAGCAAATCGGGCCAATTTGCTCTTGAATGCACGGGGCGGAATGGCAGTTTGCCCTGAAGACCACAGTTTCCTCAACAAGTCACCAAATGCAAGTGCTAACTCACCCTGCATATAAGACACGTGTAACAATTACAAAATTAATTTAGAATTTGAATTTGCCTTCAAAATAAAGTCATTCATGATACACTACTTTTAGGCTTAGATATGATTTTAGTTCCAATAAAACGAACTGAGTTTCAATTTTGATCCCTAGAAAAAAAATAATCATCGTAAGTGTCGCTCAATGGCATATGTGATACAATGACAACATGTGACATTTCTAAAAAATATTTATAATCCCTAAAATAAACATTTTTTATCTATCTTAAAATATTTAGGAACCAAAATAATGATTTCAAATTTTGAAAAGATGAAAATCAAAGAAAAACGTTTTATAGGGACTAAAATCAAAACATGTTCCTCTTATAAAGACTAGAATTAAAGATTTCAAATTTTAGAGAAAAAAAGGAACATTTTATAAAGACCAAAATCAAAATTCACTCATTTTATAAGGACTAAAAATATATCTAAGCCTTATTTTTATAAATGTTGATCACTGGAAAAAATACATATAAACTAATGGAAATGGTCATCGTACATGCATTCCTAAAGGATTTTCGGTGTTGATTTCATCACTGTAATCCTGTAAGAAATATTCAACAAGAGGTGGAGTGTGGACTAAACACTGAATAGAACTATTCATGAAGCAGGTGTTCCCCAAGTTCTGCAGTCCGACCAAACCACCCCTTTCACCTTTATTGACATCATGTTTATCATCCATATTGCTCAACGACGAACTTACAGAAATTCCCTGATATAAACTAAAACTAGACGCAGTTGAGTGACCATTTGACATGGTAGGTCCCCCAGCAATTGACATAGATGACCTTGGAGGTTCTAATGGTACCAAAGCTAGTTCATTTCCCATTGAATCCATGCCAGAATGAGAAGACTGATCTCTATCATGTAATACTTCCAGAAGAATCTGTGAGCAAGAGATAAATCAGGAGCATCAAGCTTTTATAGAAGAATCAATACCAATAGAAGAATCAATACCAAGAAAAAATTTAGAATGTCTTAGAATCTAAACATAAAATTAGAAGAATGATAAAAGAATATTCAAGCTACTTTGAGTAGATTCCATTTTTCACATCCAAACATGGATCCAAGGCCCCAAATGTCAAACCAAACACCCATTAAAGATCTATATTACCCAAGGTTACTCACATCATGGTCCATCAACAAGTTAGCCTCCTCCAATGTCAGCTCTGAGACTGTCAGCGGTGAATGTTTGGTCAAATTGAAGTAATCCCAGAGACGGGCCTAATATAATTGACACCAAACAAAAAGGAAAAAGACAAAAGGAGAAGTGTAAGATTTTATAACAAATGAAATAAATAAAAGCAAAAACAAATAGGGGGGAACAGCACCTTGTTTTGTTCTACTTCTTTAATTTTGCACACAAGCTCATGAAGTTCACCTATGGTCGCCTAAAATGTATTACAAGAAAAGGGGAAAAAATCAGAATAATGGCTCATTCACATTCAATCATCAAATCATATCATGTTACAACCAAATATAGCACCAATCCAGACTAAAAGCATAATGTGTCAAGACACCAGTACACACATGTACCAGTTATCGTCATCATTTAATTGTATGCTTTGCACCTACAACTTGTAAATTCGCTTTTAAAATTTTATGGGCATTCTTCTACTAAACAGAAAAACATATGCGAAATTTCAATTTAATGACCTTAGTTAAACATACAATTCCAGGAAATAAAAATCAAATATTTTGAAATACAGTATGGTAATATTAAAATTTATTTATACAAAGAAAATAGTATAATCAGTTCTTGTAGTGATAATCAAAGACCAATCATACAGAGCATATAAACAAATAAATAACCTAGCACCCTTATTAAGCATTGACATTACTGCAAAGCTAACTAGAACAGAAGAGTCTGTAACAAAATCAATTGGCACCTTTTTGCTTAATTTTACAATCAACAGGCTGTTGTCTCTCGCATCAGTAACCTTTAGACAAAGAGGGTAAACCTCAACACTATATTGCTTATGTCCAATACCCTGAGAAATTAACTTCCTTGGTAATGCTGGTCCACCTTTGTACCTAGGCATTGTAAGACAGAAATCTATTAACACTCTACACAAATCAAGCATTTTAAGCCATCTAATGGCATGTTTAATTGATGTCATGCATGTCTTCCATGCCCAAATGCCAAGAGGTTTCCATAATTTGTTAGCTTCAAATTTTCAATATTAAACCTGGACATATAAAAAGTTCAACAAAAAAAACACTACATATGAAAAAATTTTAAAATTAAACATACATTGGGCTCTTCTTTATCATATTTCTTACCCAATTCATATAAGCTATGAGGCACTTGCTTTCAATTTGTGCTACTAAATCTGTATCCACAAATTATTCATTACATGCTCAATCACATGTATTAGAGATTATTTTATCGCGTGCATGTGTATTCACATTTTTATTACACTCCAATAATATAATTTAAAAAATATAAAATTTTGCAAGAATGATATTAAAAAACATTAAAATAATTCCATTCAGAAAATATATATAATATGATAAGAAAAGTGTTTAAAAAATGTCATAGTTACTTTCAGAAAGAAAAAGTTACTTAGAAATAGAGAGAAGCTGTTCAACTACTTATTTTATTAAACAAATAAATTATTTTTTATTTATTAAAGGGAAAAATTATCCAATTAAAAGATGACACCAAAGCAAGTTACTAAATGGTGTATCCCCTTTATATAATGGTATAGAATGGCCCTTCCTTCAAACTACAAAACACTAAATCATAAAATTTCTCCAAATTAAAAAGTAAAAAATAAATTTACCATTCCAACAGCCTTTCCCACACTTTTTCAGGAACTAAAACATAGTCTGTACCCTCTTCCAACATTCGACAAATATCTAAACTACTGCTGTCAAAGTTGTTTCCCTTTGAAATAATATCAGAATTATCAATAGACCCAGGTTTATCTGCAATCTTTGTGTGAATCATGTTGGCATGCTCATCAGAAGATTGTTTGCCAATTGAAAGCATACCAACACAGGGCCCAACATAACTTTGCCACCTTGAAAACCACCTGCATGCAAGAAAAAAAAAAGAATACATATAAAAAATTTAGATAAGCTTTACAAAAAAAACACTTTTATTACATAACTTTTTATTGCTTTTTTCAGAAACTACTCATTCTAGCATAGAGAAAAGCACCGCGGACAAGTCTGATTGAGTTCTTTTTTTTTGCAATAGATAATACCTTATTGTTCAAAAGTTTTCTAAAAAACTGGCCAAACTCCATAATAATTGAAATCAAACATGCAGAAAAAACTCTTTTACAGCTAGTTTTTCTCAAGAAATTAAAATATCTATTTATCTTTAAAAAATTAGACATCATTTTGAATTAAGAAAATCTTTGGAACATAACACGATAAATGAGCTCATAAAACCACAGTAGAAAGTTCGTTGCTGAAATTTATTGCAGGATCACAATGCACTACAAAAATACACAACACAAGCATATGAATAACATAATAGAACAAACTATTCACAATATGAAAAAATATCATGTGAATTGTGAAGGATGGTGATTCTCAATCCCAGACAACACAGTAATTATAAATGCTCAAATTATAGCTAGCCAAATCTTACAATCCAATTCAATTTTTCTATCTACCAATTTGTATCATAAAATAAATCTTAAATGACTTTGTATCTTATCATACGTGAATGAATCTATGTAATTTTGCATGATCAATACAATTAGCAAGATTCAGCAATTCATGTCTTTAATTCTTCACCAATTTTCATGAAAAAATTTATTAAAAAGTCATGTGAGCTTTAATTTTAAATGAAAAGAAATTCGAAAGTGCAATTGCGAAGTTATCCCATTTGATTATTCCAACTTTATTTGTTACTCATTTAATGCATGTGCTGTATTTAGCTATTTAATTGCCTTGTTTCCGCTATTCAAAAATAAGGACTGCACAACATTTTGTTTTAGATGACTTCTACTTAAATTGTGTTGTCAGTTTTCAGTTTAAATTGAACATTATATCATGCATATATACATTTGAAGTAATTTTTCATTGCAATTCATAATTCAAAAAATACCATGACAATTCATTATTTGAATCTCGATTAGATAAGATTGCCTCAAATATTAAAATAAATCAAAATTAAATATAAATACCACCATTAATGTATAAAAGGTAGACATGCAATCACCATCAAACTATGGCATGATTAACAATTCAATAACAAGATAAGACCGAGGAGCTGCATTAGGCAGATTGTGACTGAGACAATGCCATCAATGCACTATAATTGGCGCAAAAAGGGACTGTACTGAGGATGGAATCATGGAAGAAGTTGCACAAAATTAGAAAACAAATCTGTGCATATAAACTCCAAACAGAGACTGGAAGAAAAAGCAGATTAATCAAAGGTTAAGAGGCTGAAAATATCTTGGGGCTGCTGGAAAAGCAAGGACTAAGCCAGAAAATGCATGAACTGTTATACATGGGTGGTGCAAAGGAACAAAGCAGCAACCACCCAGTACGTCATTCTTTGAAAGGGGTTCTAATTCTGTTTGATTTTGATTTGAAGGGGTACTATGAAATGACAAATACCACCTAAAATATTTGAGGATAAAGCAAACAAAAAGGAGACCAAGCAAGATTGAATGACTTTTTTACCATAGCGGCTGTAGTTTGTCCACTATTTGTCTGCAATTCAGGCTGCCACCTCTGCTCTACATAACTGTTACAAAATGTCCCTTTTATGAACATTGCTATAGCATGATATTAGGTCTTCTATGAACAATCAGATAAACAATAATAATTATAAGATGGTGATTATCCCAATAACCATCTTTTTTTCTCAAAGGCTTTGGCACCAAATGTGAGTTGTCAAACTTTTATGATTTGTCGGTCATATTCAATCAATTTTAAAATATTTAGTATGATACCAACCATTGTAGTTAATAGCATGTTATAGCAGCAAAATTATGCCATCATAGACACCCCAATCCTCTCTTCTCTGTTGCATTGCAGATAGGACAGTGCAATCACAGAGTTCGCGGCATTTTGTAACCATCACTGGACACTGCCGGGTTAGATACATCTAAATACCTTTCAGTTCCAGAATTGGTGTCATTCATAATTTTTTTTGGGGTAGACTTGGAAAATACCCAACCCTTTAAATATGGGTTGTCATTCATTATTATCACCTTGTTTTTTCATCATCTTCTTCATACCCAGTCCTAACCTTGCTCCTTCCATATGCTGCACTTGTCCTAGCCTTGCTCCTGCTCCTGCTCTGTTCTGACTTCTGCACGCACCTCTTCTCTGCATCCTACATTTGTTACACTTCTCTGCTACTTCTATATTCACAGATACAATCTTTCTCCATTTTCCAGCTTTGAACCAAAAAGTACAGCATATGTCACAAACTCTGCCTAATCTTCAGCCTTGATTATTAATGAGGTAAGGGCTCAAAAAAGAAAGTACCCTGCTACAGCATTATTTGGGGTTGGCCCTCCATGGCACTATTTGGGACAGAATACTACTATACCAGCAATAATCAACAAACATTTGATAACTCAAATCAGCTCTCAGGTGTAGTGGGCTACCCTTGGAGGTCCAATAGCAACTACCTAACAAGATTTTTAAAAGAGCCAGCCTGGCAGTATCGTAGGGAGGGCAAAAACACAAAAGATATGATATATCGGAGCAAACTAGCATATGCATGTCTAGGCACTAGCACAACACACATCCTTTCACCACTCCATGATGAAGACATTAATCTATTACATACGAAAAAAACAGACGCCAGTCATCATAATTTTTCACTCGGTAATCATAGCATAGCATAAATTCGTTAAAATTAAAACAAAATAAATTATATAAGGTTAACACCTGTTCGAAACAACGTAATATAAGTTGCCTTCTTTCAAATTAAGTTCCGATTCCTTGAACAATTCCGATACGATCCGGTTTTCCTCCTCCGGCGGAAGCTGTATGCAACTTGCTACATTATCCATAGGATAAACTGAATCGGCGATTGTCATGGTGATTTCTATAGTCGCAACGCACAACGGAGATCTCGAATAAAGTCCTAAATAGACAGGACTAAGTAAGTGTTAATGCTCAAATCAGCGATAAATTGAACAGTGTGATCAAATAGAATTCCAAGTGAGAAGAAAAGAAGAAGATGATTGTCGCACGGCAAGTACCTGAATTGAACAGATCCAAGAGGATGAACAGTGACGGAGAAATCAAAAGGAAAAGGATGTAAAGGCTAAGGCAAGATACAGAATATTCGAACCCTAGATTGCAGGGAGAGCAAGAACATATGGAAGGTAATGTGCAACTTAACGAGATGAAACAATCCCACTCACTGCACAAACTTTTTCAACTGCCTCTTTTCTCTCTTATATTTCATTTCTCCCACCTTCAAGTTTAATTCTCACCCATCTGGAAATTGAAATTATGCTTATTTTGAAAAGAAAAAAAAAAAACTCTTACCCAAATGATTTGTGGATTTGTTGTTTAGGTAAACAAATAATGTTTTCTTTTTCTGTGAAGGGTATCTCACAATTTAATTAAGTTATTTAATTCTTGATAAAGTTGCATGTTTTCACTTTAAAGTATTAATATGAAATACATGAAAATAAATTAGGCATATGGATTACAGGGTCAAAAATATTTTAACTTATTTTTATTGGGTTGGATTATCACATATCATTTTTAAGATTATTTATAATTTTTATTTCAATACAAAAATATTATAAGACTAATATTTTATTTAATAATTAGTAAATAATATATATATATATATATATTTAAGAAAAAATAATTTTTATTCTTATAATTTAAGATTATGGAGAGATTTTATAAGTGTCAACCTTATTACCTCATATATCAACCCTACTTTATATTTTAAAATAGTAACTATTTCAGTTTAATTGGTCATCTTAGTTAAATATAATTATTAAAAAAATTATTATCATATACTTTTATCTTATTTGAGAACAAATGAAAAAATATTAAAAGTATAAAAAAATATAACTATAATTTATTTTCTCTAGAAAACGAGTATAATATAAATGATAACTATGGATACAAATATATCAAACAATTACAACCAGAAATATATACTTCAGCTTTAGGAAGTATCTGCTACATGAAAAAAATATATCATACCCCAAGTAGAAACCCTATTATATAAAATATTAGAAAAGTGATGAATAAGAAAGAAAATATAGTATATTTACAATTTTTGCTTTTCTTTAATGTTAAACACATTTATTTTTTTTATCATTTAAATTTTTATTTATATTTCTATTATGATATCTTGATAAAAAAAATTTAATCAATATATTTATTACTTATAATTTAATTTTTAAAGTTTTTATATTATAATATAAAGAAAAAATTTATTATATATATATATTTAGAATACAAATTGAATAATAATCTATGAGAATAGCTAAATAAAAAAGTTTATACTTATATTATAATTGATGCATGTATATTATCATCAATATATATATATAAGGTATATAATATTTTCTATTTATTTTTTTGTCATTTTTAATTAAATTTTTTTATCTATTATTAGTGAGATAAAAGATACTTTATATATTTATATTTTTATATTTTTTAAGAAAATAAAAAAATAATGGTAATTACATGATGGTAATGTATAATTTATAGGTATGTAATCTATGGTTACGTTTAATACATAAGTAGGTAATTTTTTTATAATTTTAAAATATAAAATATGTATGAAAAATTTCATTATACATTATTAATCCAAACACATGCGTCCTTATATTTGTTTATCTTTATTTTTTAATTTAAATAATACAAGTTTAAAAAATATATAATTTTAAAAATAATAACTTCAAAATTAAAAAAAAAATTGAACAAAGTACTTATAAGGTGTTTTATCAAATAAAGAAAATTACTTTTATTATTATAAGATAAAATTGTTTAATTAAAAATTACAATAAAAGGTAATTGAAAAATAAATAATTAACTTTCTAAAAATAGAGTTAAAAAATTATATAATTATAAATATATATCTTAATTAAAAAATTCACTAAATATTGATATAAAATATAAATTAAATTAATTTTATTATTTTGATAAAACGCGTAATAGAAAGCAAAGCACAGTCATTTTAAAAAAAAAAATAATTGTATAAAAAGTAATCTCACAATCCTCGGATTATTTATAAAAAAAATGTTTATATTTTATTCTTTCAGTTATATACAAAGACAGAAACAGGTAAACATGAAAACACGTGTATTTTATTATGTATTGAAATCACATAATTTGTTTAATACAATAAAATATATTATTTTTCAAATATTAAAATTTAAGAAAGTGTTGTTTAGTATTTTATATCTTAAACAGTAATTTTTTAAAACTAAACTTGCATCAAAATTAAATTAATTCATATCAACCAAAAAATAATATACCAACATCCTACCCTTAAGAAGACTACACAAAATTTTACAAAAATTGAGGAAAACTACTTTAAAAAGACTTACAGAAATAAAAAGTAAAGCAAATTGTATGAACTAAAAAATAACAATTTTTAGACACATAAACATTTACAAGTTGAATATGATGTATAATTTAATATAAGAGTAATAAAAATATTAAATATTATATGACAAGAAGAAAAAGTATCATCAACATAATTAGTTAACAAATTTACAAACTCCAATAATGTTTGTGTATATAATTAAAACAATAAACTTGAAGTACATTAAGTTTTTCTAATATCTTAAAATATCAATTATCTTATATAATATAATTCTTAATAAAAAAATGTTATATAAGAATAAATTATGAATTAAGTTATATAACTTACACCTGTCTTTCCCTTTGCACAAACTTTATCCCACAATGAAAATATGGATTTATGGTAATTTAGAAAGTATGAAGGTGGTGAGTTCTTAGTTTCTGGCAGTGTCAAAAGGAGATCATCTCCTTTTTTGCAATGATATCATTCTTAGTGTAATTGGAGCTTATCCTAGTGGCTCTTAATTGAAGTGTTAAGGACAAAGACTTGAAAGATTTGTTTGTCAACAAAAGGGAAAAAATGTCTGTTGTGCTTGGTGGTGGTGCTAGGGTGGTTATTGCTGCTACACCAGCTGAAGGTGCCCGAGGTGGCGCTACATTTGCGGTGAAAGCAAAGGAAGGAAAATAAAAGAGAACAGAGGGAGGAGTTCAATTATGATATGAGTTTGAGTTTGTTTGAATAAAAGGTCTGAAGTTTTTATGTCTTTCAATTTGCATTTCTATTCAATATTTTAGCCCAATCTCTAGGTCTTGTCACTCAGAGTTACAATTTGTTTAGGTTTATAAGTTTCCTTTGCGCATGGAAGACAATGTAATGTTGTATAATGTAAACATGAATATCAAGGGCAATATCACTAAAACTTGAAGTACAAAATTTATGGTTGCAAATTTAATTCTTTCTGCAGAGTACTTATGGGAAAATCACCAAAACAACACCAATGATGGTCATATCTCTGCTTTTGTTAAATTATATTCATCTCAGTCCTCTATATTCAACTCTTTCAAATGCTTTAGTCTTTTGTGGTAACAAAATACATGATTAAGATAATGTAAATTTTTTAAAATACAAAACACACTATCAGCAACATCTATGTTTGCACTAGCATAAAATAAAACTCATCTCTTAATCAAATGTTATGTATTTTAAGTGTTTTAAACATGATAGTTTAATAATTCTCAATTTAATTGGATTCTCTTCATAAATCATTCCTAAACAATTTTGAAATAATTATTTCTAATTTTTTAAGAGTTTTACGGAATGGGATGATGCATCCAGATACCGGGTCGGGCTCAATTGAATCCAATTCGAACACAAATATGACATACCAGACTACCCAAACCCGAAAATCCCTTTCATTTGTTTGTTCACCTTGGCCGTCTCTATGTGAATCCCCTGCTTCCAGTTCCAGTGAGAGCTTGTATTCTTCTCTTTCTCCTTTCATCTTTCCCACTCCGAATCAATTGTGATACCCTCACCCTGAACTCTCTCCCTATTTTTGTGCCCTCAATCAGCGGGCAGAATGAAAGGGGGGCGATCGCACCGCCCTCAGAGCTCTGACCCGCCGGACGAGTGGGTGGACGGGTCGTGGACGGTGGATTGCATCTGCGGCGTGACCTTCGACGATGGGGAGGAGATGGTGAAGTGCGATGAGTGCGGCGTGTGGGTTCACACGCGCTGCTCGCGATATGTGAAGGGCGACGACACCTTTGCCTGCGACAAGTGCAAGGCCAGGCACAACAACAACCCGGAGGAGACCGAGGTGGCGCAGTTCCTTGTGGAACTCCCCACGAAAACCATCTCCATGGACAACAAAATGGCCCTCCCCTCTCGGCCCAGGCTCTGGACCGATAAGCCAATCCAGGACCGGGTCCACGTCCAGGGCCCACCCGGAGGCGACCCTTCCATCTTTTCCGCCACCTCCGTCTCTTCGATTTTCTCCCCCCACCTCTGGAAGGCCTGCGGGTACGTTCCCAAGAAGTTTAATTTTCAGTACAAGGAGTTCCCCTTCTGGAGCGATAACGATGATGACAAGGATAATGTTAACGTTAATGAGAGTTTAATAGCACAACCACAAGAACAACCACAGGCACAAGATAATAACGAGAATGGGGCTGGGGCTCTCGTATATTTGTCTAAAGACGGTGATAATAATGGTTCTGCTCCTGTCTTGGACTCTTCCTTTATTGATGCGAGATCTGGCCACGCCAAGGAAACCGAAACGGAAACGGGCAACTTTGGGAGAGAGGATGTGCCGCCGCGTGTCCACAGTGAGGTGAAGAAGGAGAGGACACTGCTGAGACCTCCTGTTGTTCATAACAGTAAGCGCAGCAAAGGGGATTTCGGGTCTTCGAATTCAAAAGACCGGAGCGGGAAGAAGCGCGTTAGGACTACCTCTGACAGAGAGGTGGATCCCAGGAGGAGAACTCTGCATTCTTCTAAATCAGGTTATTTCCTTTAATCCCTCTTTTTAACTTTTCTGCTATTTGCTATTGTCATTTTGGGGAATTGAAGGTTTTAAATTGCGGTCGTTGCGGTTTTGATGGTATTCTTTATGTTATGGACTTGTGCAACTGCAATTGTGGTAACAAAGACCCCAAAAACCTGGCTGCAATTGTTGTGGTCCACTGTTTTTACTCTCTTCAATAACTGTATCCCCGTCAAGATCTGTGCTCAAGGATTCCCAATTAATATCGCTGTTGAATTACTTGTTACTAGAGAAAAAATTATCTCTATTGTTGTTTCATTATGTGACCAGGAGCAAAAATCATCAACTATGGTGGTGTTTTTGCTTCTTGCCATACTTCATCTGCGCTTGTTGACTCCATTTTTTTCTTCCTGATTTTGGTTACTAGTATTTACACCCGCTGGTGATGCAAAACAAGTGGACTTTTATGAGGACAGAGGACCAAAGATTTTCAAGACTGACACTCGGAGCATAAAGAATAAAAACTTAAAAGAGATAGTTGTTCAAGAATGTGTTTCTGATGATTATTTAGCTGTTGATACCATCATGGAGGAGCCAAATACTAACTTAACAACTACGGAGGACTCTTCGGAACCATTGTATCCTGACACGAATAGACACGGTGTTTCTGTTGTAGATGTACTAGCAGAAGAGAAGCCTAATCATAAACCTCCTACTGTGGTAGAGATGTCTTCTAAGACTGATGATGCCGTTACGTCGGCTTTAAAGCAGAATAATGTTCGAAATTCTTCAGCTAAAGAAAAGGTATACATTACTTACGCTGCCATAATCAAAGATTGACAAATGAAGTTCAAGTTTTGTGATTATCACGTGTCAATTAGTGATGCTCTGGTTTTGCCCATTCCATGTTTAATATGGTTGCATCAATATTGGTAATGCTATGTTAGGTTATTGTATTAAGGCATACTACTCCATCTGTTTCTTTTCAATTGTTGATATTTTAACAAAAAATTGTTCCCAGATACCCGTACGGCACGTATCGACGATACCCGTACGGCACGTATCGACGATACCCGTACGGCACGTATCGACGATACCCGTACGGCACGTATCGACGATACCCGTACGGCACGTATCGACGATACCCGTACGGCACGTATCGACGATACCCGTACGGCACGTATCGATGGAGTGTCCAAAATAATAAACTTTTTTTTGCTACACAACTTTGACATGTCGGACATGGCTCCGAGGTAACATTAATGGGGGTAGATACAATATGTTTTTTTTAGAAATTAGAAACTCAAACTTATTGTGTAAGTTTTTATTATAATGATAGAAAAAAGGAACAAATCCTATATAATTAAGAATATTTAAATTATATGTGTTATTAGGGACACTTTTATTCATTCTCCTATCATATCTTTATATATTTTGGAATTATTAGAGGTTGTTAATCTTGTCCTCATAAATGTGAGTTAAAGTGTCTTTATCAATCTTGATGACCAAGAAGGGGGTGAAATGTCTTTAATGAATTAGATCTTCTTTTTACTTTTTGGAATTTAAATGGATGGATTAAATTCAATTTTCTATTAGGTAACAATACAATATGTGCATATTGTTATATTTGACTAACCTTTTTATAAATGATTTTAAATATATAACTCTTGATTGTTAATTTAAATAATTGAAAATGATGTTCAACACACACACACACACATATATATGCGAGCTGCCATGTTTTACATCTTGGAAATTATAAGTGTTGTAGTGTACATATATGTGTGGTGTCCGGCGTTAGTGTTAGTGTTAGTGTTAGTATCCATGCTTCATATTATACCCCTAATATAATTAATATGGAGAGAGAAAATGGGTTATGATGAAAGTGAGAGAAAATATCAAATGTACATTGAAATAAGAAAACTTAAGAGGAACGATAGTTAACTCACTTAAATTGTATTAAAAATAGAAAAATTTAATGTTTTTCTTGGTTTGAGTGAAAAAAACCATAAACAACCATTATAAAGGAACATAGGGGAGTACTTGTTTCTTAGTTTAAGAAAATAAAATTTGAGAAAACTTCTTATATCTCCTGACTTGAGTACGAACTGAAAATGTTAGGCCTTTATTCACCTCTACCCCAAGAACATGATCTTCCATGACTGCATTTGCTTTTTTGATACTCAGAGCTTGTAATCTTACCAGAATATGGGGGACCACTAGGTTATCTGCTATTGTCTGAAGATTTTATATCTAACCGTTCAAAATATTTTTACTGGGTTTGTACATGCATAGTTTTTCGATGTTTTGTCATGTCTTGTATGCCTTTAGACTTTATGTCACTGCATTTGGATGACATTTCTTGCTTTTATAAACAAGGATGGAGATTGCTCAGTAGCTGATAATTCAGATGATACTTTAGTAGTAAGAAGTGCTGCAAGTCCTCACCCAGAAGGTCATTGTGGTTCTGCACAAGAACTTGTGGATAACCAAGTTTCTCAAGATCTTGACCGGAACATGCGTTCAAGCTCTACAAAGTGCAAAAGTAAGATGAAAAGAGAAGACGATGTTGATAATTTTAAGAAACCCTCAATTTTTCATCCTTCTCCTATCAGTGATCTTAAAAACAATGAAAAACTATCTGATCACAAATCTGATGTTGTTAAAGTGAATGATGCGCCAGTTCCTAGTTTACCATCATGTGAAAATAGGGTCGGCGGTGTTGACATTTCATCAGAAGTAATCCCTACTGATCATATCAATAAACCCAATGAATTATCTGGTGATTTTTGTCATAGAAAACAAGAACTGGAGGGTTCTGAAGGTTCCTTTGATACACAAAAGGGATTTTCAGAAACAAAAGATGGTTCAGACTCTCGTAAAGATCCATCAAAATCTGAAGCACTGGGATGTCCACCCAAAGTGCTAGCATGTGTTGGAAAGACATCTCCAACTTCGTCAACCATGAACTCCAAATCATTGGGTCATGACATCAAATCTGAAGATACTGAAACTGTTAATCCTTTTACGAAGCATGGAGTGATGGCTGATTGTAATGTTCACATAAAGAATGAAAATTGTACAAGTAATGTTGCCAAGGATGAAAATCCAAAGAAGTCTGTAAGAGAGCGACCAAAATCCTCCTTAAATTCCAATTCAAAGGGATTGCATTCAAGCAGGAGTGTGCATAATTCTGTCTCCAAGCAAGCAAATTCAGATGCGAGAGATTCTGTTCCTGTATCTTCTAAATCTTTGATACATCAGACTGCGAGTATATTAGGCTCTAGTGAGTCTAATGCACCTCTGCACAATCAGAAGGTTCTACAAGTGCAGAATAAGATTTCGTCTTCAGCACCACAGAAAGTAGAAAAAATTAACCAAACAAACATCACCACTTCCTCTAAGTTGAACCAAGGTCATGTGCAGTCAGTGAATCCTTCTCCGATATCAAATTCTTCAATGTTGAGTGATGAAGAGGTTGGAGCTGGACTTCTACTTTTTTAATCAGTATACAAATAAGTTTGTCTACAAATTATCCTTTCTTGTTTTCTTTTCTCTATTAATTTGTAATGTTTTTTTTTTGTTGGCAGCTAGCTCTGCTATTGCACCAAGAACTGAATAGCTCACCTCGTGTACCTCGGGTACCCCGAGCACGCCATGCAGGAAGCTTGCCCCAGCTGACTTCTGCTAGTGCTACAAGCATGCTAATGAAGCGAACGTCGGGTGGAGGAAAGGATCATTATTTGGTATAATTTTTGAGACAACAACTAAACTGATAAATATGGTTTCATATATGAATTTTATTTCTAGAATTTTTGCATGCTTTTCAATAAAGATGATCAATTTGACTTTGTAATTTTATTAATTTAATTATAATTACAATTTGCACAGGTATCTAGACGAAAACACAAGGAGGCATCCAGAGATGGGTCTGGCAGTTCTCGTGAACTGGAAGATGAGGCTAAAAGGATAGAGAAGGAGAAGGGTCCATCCTCTTCTGATCAGAGGAAACAAGATATGTCATATATGGAAGATGCTACTGTGAGGGAAGAAGGCCTTGCATCTATGACAGCAGCAAACTCCATCACAAACAACACTGTTTCTTCCACTCCTGCAATTGCAAACAATGATCCATCCTCTCCTCCTGAGGATCAGAATTTATCATCTATGCGTAACTCACCTAGGAATATCTCTGATGATGATACAGCGACTGCTGGAAGGCCAGTTCATCGCACCTTACCTGGTAGCTTCCTGTCAGGGAAATAATGAATGCTACTTTTTGTGTTTGTTTTGATTTTTAAATCATGTCGTGTTTCTCTGTTATTTAATATCTGGACTATATATATATATATATATAAGATAAAGCATTGATGATTCATAAAACGGTGATTTTACAAATTTTGATTGCTTGCCTTTTAAAGCTCATCAAATTATCTAAACTTCAGTTTCAGTTTTGAAGTACATTGACAAATACTGTTAGAAGTGTCAACTTAAGATTTTCAACCATTAATTCATGTTGGTTTTGAGACATAAAAAATTGATAAGGGAAAGTTCCTGACTATAGCTGTGTGTGTGATGGTTATTTCTGGGGGAGGTGACTCCCAGAATTGTAAGAATGAATTAATTAGTGCTTATTCAAAAAAGACTTTAGAAGTCATCACCACCACTATCAATAGAAGCTCTTGTGATTAATAGAATCGCTCCAAGTTGAAGAAATGTGAGATATCATTTCTAGTAACTTTTCAGTCGAAAATTTAGATTTGTAGGGTGATACAATATTTTGGAGAGGGATTTTCTAGTTTGAAAACATGTAACCATATCTGATATAGTAAAATGCTTTTGAGATGATTGCAAGAAGCATCAAACCACATTAATTTTTGTGTTCTTAGCTATATCTATTTGTGGTATGCTTTTGTGTGTTTTATCATCTGATCCTTGTTGCCCACACTGATAGTGTTTTTTATAGGAGTGGTATTAACAATCATCACTACCACTATAAATAGAATGAGAAGAATTGTCCCTAGGTGAAGGGGGGTAGTGTCCCCAATAGAAAGGGGGGTCGGTCATATATGCTAGTAGAAGTTTTGTAAGTCCAAGAGATGTGAGAGTATTTATCATTCCTTGTACCTTTTGAGTGGAAGATTGAGTTTGTAGGCAATGTTATTTAGGGAGAGTTTTTCAAATTTATTTTAAAAAACTTATAATCTTATAATCTCTGAAATAATTAAACACTTTCAAGATGGTTTTGTGGACAAGTGTAAGAGGTGTCAAATTGCGATAATTTTGTGTTATTCCACTATTTCAATTTATGGTATGTCTTTGCGTGTGTTTTATCCTTTGTTTCTTCTTGCGTATGCCAGGGGGTTCACCAACAATTACATGGATTTTATATAAAAAATTACTTTTACATATATGTGCATGTAGGTCTGGGTATGGTCAGCCCTTGTAATCTATGAAGCATGGATTCTTATGCAGCCACTTTGACACTACTAGTGTTTAAAACGTAGGACACCAAGACAACACATATATATACATGTACATTTACCTTTTTCTTATGATAATTTGCCTCAAAACGAGCCCCACAAAAGATGTGAGAGACATTATTTCAATATTTTATGATATTTTAAGCTGACTTTTCTACTAATAAAAAATGAATATTTTTAATAATATTAATTTGTATGTCCATATGGAAGTGTCTACTCAAATCTCTATGTTGTACATATGTGTCAGTTTTAGTGTCTAAGCCAACAAAAAATACATTTTTTTAAAATTGAACACCTAATGAGAAGTTTTAAACTCCTATCACTTACTGCGGCACTTCAAATGAGAGAGGGATGTTTTCATAGCTTGTAATTGGCAGGGAGGAAAACACTGAATGTCTGAGTTTAATAGGTCTATTGAGCAATTTGTGGACAGTTTCTTACTGTACATATATGGTATCCAAATGCAGGTTTAATCAATGATATTATTATAATGAGCAAAGGCAGGCGAATGACATATGAGGAACTCTGTAATGCTGTGCTACCGGTAAGGTTATTTATTAGTGTTGTTTGTGGTAGCTAATTTCTTTATTGTAATGTGTTGAAATGGGGTTGTCCATGAACATGTTTGCTTTTCTTGTGTTTTGTCACAGCACTGGCATAACTTGAGGAAACATAATGGAGAGCGTTATGCCTACTCAAGTCACTCCCAGGCTGTTCTTGATTGTTTGAGGAACCGGCAAGAATGGGCAAGGTTGGTTGATCGTGGTCCAAAGGTATACGAATGTAATTGTCATAACCAATCTTCAACTGTCTGCCTTGCTCATTGAATAACCACGAAGATTTCATTTTCAAAAACTCTGAACGGGGATATAATTAATTTTGTGGTTTACCAAATTATCTATCAAGTTTTGTATAAAATTCTGTTACCGCAATTTGTGAATAATTGGAATCTCGGTTCAACTTGATTTTGTTACTTCTGCATAAAGATTTGACTTTAGGCAGGATGTGATGATAGTCCTATTTGATCATACAGTGGCAATCTGCCCTTCTTTTCCTTTCTGTTTGTTCCATCGACTTTAGTTATTATGTGGTATGTTAAGTCCTAAAAATTTCCTCTTTAAACCATTATTAGTATAGCAAAGTCCCGGTGCTAAAGGCTGAGATGATTTAGATGATGGAACTAACTTCATTTCAGAAGTTACAAGCTGTTAATTCGATTTAAGCATGATGGCTAAGCCAATTTCACCCTGCAGTCCAAGAATAGTTTCCATTCTTCCTGGGACAAACAGAAACATGTGAATCCACCCATTCTCCTCTAGTACTCTATTTTCTGCAGTATTTTTTGTTATGAAGCAGTGTCTGTGGGAGCCTCTGTAGTTATACTGAGAAGATCAGGTGGCTCTATTGCAAGGGGAACTACTGCACATAGTTGTAGCTGAGGATAATCTAGACACCCCACCTCATTTGCTTTTGTGGTGGGTTGATGGTACTACCTAAGATTTGTCTAAATAAGTTTTTGACCAGATGGACTGACCCTAATGACCCGTAAGCATTTGTTACATTTGCAGGGACTAAACACATTTAAACCAAATATTATTCATCTAGTCTTTCCTTGTAATGACTTTTTTTTTATCTTTGCTTACTTTCTGTGACATTGTTGCTATATGTATTGTCTAGAAAACTTTCAATCTAAACATGAATCAATGTTTCAGACAAATTCTAATAGAAAAAGGCGTAAGCTGGAGGCTGAAGAATCTGATGATAATGGATATGGCAAGGGAAGATCTGCAAAAGAGGCTGAAGGGAAGAACTTTGAGTTGCAAAAGGAAGAGTTCCCCAAAGGCAAGCGTAAAGCTCGAAAACGCAGACGCCTTGCCCTTCAGGGAAGAGCAGTGAAGGATGTCAGGAGGAGACAAAAAACTGACTCGCTAACGGATGAGGATGTTGGTCCATTCTCCAATTCTAGTGAAGAGAGCATGTTCAGTGAAGATGAAATTCAGGTTGGCAGAATATGCCCAGCCGGAAGTACATCAGACGAGGCAGGTAGTGCCTAATATGTGGTGGCTTAATATCTCAGATTTGTTGTTGCAAGAATAAGAATTGTTGGCTTGCAGTCTTTGCGAGCTTGTTTAATGAGAGGATGAATTGTTGTTGCTTGATGGATGTCACGCCGCTTCAGTTGTGTAAATACTTGTAGCTGTAGTTGTATCTTTCTTCATGCGTGATGCAGAAGTTCGTGTAGAATTTTGTTAGTGACTTTAGATTGGGTTAAATAGCAAGCAAGAATGTACAATTGGATTTGATTAGGAAACACTAATTTAGAAACCACCCTTGGACGCTGGGAGCCTGGTATATGATAATCTAATTTAACACTCTCCGTGGTCTTGAGTCGTGGGTGGATTGGTATACAAGGAAAAGTAGGCGTGGTAGCTTTGCAAGGGACAATGTATATGTATAGGATAATTACTGATTGACGGTTATTGATTTATTGTTGTAAAGTTCTTATTGTATAACATTTAAGCTTTGCATTTTTCTTTCTTGCTATTAAGAAAAGTCTTTGTTGTATTTCTTATTCTCTTTGAAAGCAGTGTTATCTGAATGCGTCTGACGAAATCGATTACTTGATTTGACAAAAAAAAATCTTGAACTTTGGAAGATGTTTATATGGAATAATGTTATAAGTGGAAAAGCCCACCTGTCATTGTATATAACATCATCCATGGTTATGTTAAGCACCGTTTTACTCTTATTATACAACACGGGGGAACCGCTGCAATGGAAGCAAAAGTCCATTATGTAGACTAGGCATGAACAAAAACAAAATGCAATTGATTGAATCTGCTACTGATTCCATCCGAGTGATCAGAAAAAAAAGATGGGACTCACAGTTGGTCTGATTCGGATGAGCGGGTAAAAAGAAGAGTTATATCTTTGTGAGTTGGTCTGATTCGGATGAGCAGGTAAAAAGAAGTTATAATTTGTGAGTATCAGGCTCCATCCAAAACCCTAAGTATAAAGGCGAAAGTTTCACGTTGTTTCTAAAACAAAACCTAATTTTAAATTTTAAATTTACATATTTTTCAAATTTTATTACGATTTGTAATTTTAAATTTACATATTTTTCAAATTTTTTGGCAGCTTAAGGCCTAAATCACTCAATGTATAACAATTGCAAGTTTTTTAGAAATTAAAAAATTAATAGAGTAACAAATGAACTACTTAATAAGGTGTTAGTTTGGTAGGGTGGGAGGTAATAGCTGAAAGTGCAGAGTCCTAAGAACTAGCAGCAACACCGAGCTATTAGCCAGCCAGTTGCAAAGAGAACAACAAAATAAGTGATGAGTAGCGATGAGTAGCGCAGAGACTAAAACATTTAATAATAGTTTTATTAAAAAACTTATAAACAAGGACATTGGTGAGTTCAAGTACCCATTTCATCCCTAATTATTTTTTATATTATTGTTCTTTTGGTTTTGATGGTGGATAGATAAGATTTAGAATGGACCATAATGATTCTTCTATATATATATATATATAGTTTATATATCTGTATATAAATTGACATATCCCTAACACTCCTTTATTTATAATTTCATCATTGTCGAAAAAAAAATATCCATTTCAGTTCATGGCACTCAATCCATTTATCATCTGTAATTATATATACCTATTCTAAATGAGTCTAATAAATAAACTTGTATGGAGTGTGATTGTACTAGGAAATTTTACATGCACATTTTCAAAATATGAATCAGAAAAGTAAAATTGTATTGTTAACACTAAATGCTGATTTAAACAGTCACATAAATTTCATTAGGTTTCTTCAAGGAAAATCCTCCTAGTTTCAGGTTGAAAGTTCAAATGACTTAAGTGTTTATTTATTTCTTTATATAACAATAAAATTCATTGAAGAAAAAAAAAACACATTGCAATATTTCGAAATAAAAATTTTATTAAACTTTTTCTTCTCTTTGCTTTAGAACAGGATGTTACCCAAATATCCAAAGGTGTTAAATAGACACATTTTTTTGTTATAGGAAAAGATACAACACTTGGGTTGGTGGAGGGAAAGTTTGAACAGAAATTTAATCTAGTAGCTACCACTGGTCGTAAGAGCATTGGCACGACATGCAGCATAATTATGTAACCATATATATATATATATATATATATATATATTATATATATATCTAGTTGTGGTTGGTGCTGTTCCAAATCTCTTCAAGCTCTCTAGCAAAGGCTTTCTGTCTTCCAACAACAATGGTTATGTGATCTTTGTGGTCAATAACCCTAACTTGAGCACGAGGAATCCGTTTTTGGACCTCATAGCTGCATTCTACAGGGATCACTTCATCGTTTCTGCCATGGAATATGGTGACTTTGCAGTTTGGGTTTTCTCTCACAGCATCCAAGTGTGATCCAATTTTAGCTGCAGTTCCACAGATGATGTTGTGTAGGGTATGCCATGCTGCATTGTGGGTGTGGCTGAAAAATCCTTCCAGCAAGAAGGTCCTCACCCTGTTAAAAGAAGTTGAGAGCAAATTAATATGAAAGTTAGTGTTAGATAAAGAGTCTCTCTCACCAACAACACACTTGAAATTGATCTATTCTCATTCATGGCCATCAAACCTAGAATCATTAATTAATGCAACCATAAAATGATATCTGATTCTTCTTCTGTCCTTACATTCTGACACGTTTGACTGGTGATCCCCAGCTGTGGGGTCTCACTATTAAATCCTACCAACATTGTACCCTAATAAGGTTTAAAACAAACAAACCCAAAAAACTTTAAAATAAGAGGATAAAAAGTCCTACACATTAAGGATGCAAATTTATGTTAACATGGTTGCAATTTTCAGATGGCTGTGATACTATAACCAAAAAAATTATATCACATTACAAATTACTATATATAACGGTGCATTAATTAAGAAATCGGTGCATTTATTATGATTGGTGCATTAATTATTTTGATAATAAAATTAAAAAAATAAAAACTTTGTTTTTCATCATCTCCATCTTTTTTTCTTTTTCTTTAATAAATAGAAAGAAACTTGTGTGCCTCTAAAATTAATGAAATAACTCCAAGGCTAAAAAAAATATCCCTTTCTCCTCTTCAAATGGACTTGGGCATCACATGACATGTGAGTGTTGCCCTAAAGTTGTGTTCAGTCAGTGGCTTAAAGTGTGACAGCGCGATATTTTTTAGATTGAGGCTTCAAGTACATATGTTTTTTTGGGAGTTTTTGTTACTAACATTAGTGATCCTATGTAAAGTTATACACACTAATGTATATATACTTCACTTTATCAATATATATTATTTTAAACCTATTATTTCATTATATTATCTGTCATTTTTATATTCTTTAAGTGACATCTTTTATTGAAACGAATACAATGTAATAAAATATTATAAAAATACTAAACATTTTAAACTGTTATTTCTTAATGTTTACTTTTTCAAAGCAAAGTATAGATAAATTTTGTAATTGTAATTAAAGAGATGAACAGTTCATGACTGCAGAAGTGCCAGGTAGAAAAAACTGAACTGAAATAAAGATATTTTGTTAATTTAAACACCATACACAACAACAAAGATGACATTCTAAAATAATTGTAAGATGACAGAGTGTAATCTTACTTACAATTTGCATGAAAGCATGTGAATTTGTGGCTATAATTTCATCCACTAAGGTTGTCGTTCATGAAAGAGAAATATCTGATTTGACTTCAGTCCCAGATAAATACATGTGTAGATGAGTAGAATTTATAATAAAATAATATTATTATTTATAAATAATTTGAATACTCTTACAAACAACTCGTCTTGAAGATGCATCAATGTGTAAAAATAATAATATTTTTATTTATAAATAAATTTATAAGCAATTTCAATACTCTTGTAAAAATGACTTGTCTTGAAAATGTTTAGTTTGTAAAACTAAATAATAAAATCCATTCACTTTAAATGTGGTAATAATTGACTGGAATCTTAGATTGGAAAAAATGATTTCTTCTGATAATTTGATTCTTGATTTATTATCCTATGAGTCTGTGTTTATACTTATGAAACTTTGTTGAAATTGACACCTGACATCCTGTAATAAAAACTAACTTTATACAAGTATTTTATACTTTTTAAAAAAAAATATAATACACGATAATAAATATTAAAACACTTATTCGTATTTTTAGTTTCAAATTTGAAAAAACATTGTTTTTATCTCCTTTTTAAAAATATTTTAATATGTAAAATTTAAATAAATACATTTAAAAATTAATTTTGAAAAGCAATTCTTTTTTCAAAAAAGTTTTTAATTTTTAAAACCATTTTTTAAAAAATTGAAGAGACTTAAGTAAAGAATTGAAATTTAAAAAACACAAACTATATAAATTTTGAAAAGTAAAAAATTAATTTAATTAATACATAAATAAACCGCAATTGCAGTTGCATAAATTAAATACCATCTTTAGGTAGGTAATGATGTTTAGTATTTATTCAAAAAAGAGAAAAAAAGAAGAAAAAAAAATTGTGATAATTGAAAATAGCAAGGGTCAAAAATTGGCCAACTAAACAAGGAATGATAAAAGTTGGAATGAAGAGAAAAAAAAAAAGAAATAGAAGGAAATGGGTAGTCATAGAGTTGAATTGAGGAGTTGAAAGATGCACGAAAGGTATATGTAGAAAGAGAAGAGGTGGTTTACCTGTTTCGAGTTATGAGTTTGGCCAGAAATTCCCAGATACGGTGGTTTTTGCAGATGAGCAAGCAAATGAGCCTTGATATGTGTTCGTACCAGCAGGCCAAAGACGCGCCAAAGGCCATGGGTGGCCACACGCGCCTTGGAGCAACCTTTCTCATAACATACTGTGTGGCCTGTGCACCCTTGGGTACTGGGTAGAATGGCTGGTCAATTAATTTCAGAAATCATTTTCACATAAAAAACTATATGATAAAATGAATATAACACAAAAAGAATAATGTTAATGGAGCGTGTAGTAATTACTGGAGCAAGCAAGGTGAGTGACTTCACGGATTGAGGGTGTTTGACAGCAAGTGCAAGTGCCAAAATGCAACCCAATGAATGAGCCACAATGTGGAAGGACTTCACCTTATGAGCCTCCAACACTGATCTCTCTATCATCTCTAAATGCTCTCTTAATGTGTACATCGATTCGCTTGGTTTTGGACTCCTTCCAAACCCAAGCAGATCAACTGCGAATAATCTGTAACTCGATTTAGCTGCCTCGGAGAAGTTTGGGAACACTGTCTCACTCCAGAATAATGAGGATGAAATGAATCCGTGTATGAACACCACATCTTCTCCTGCTTCATCTACATCATCATCATCACAGTTTTCTGTTATTTTTCATGTTGACATTAAACAATTATGCTAGGTTACATAACATGTTTGGAACATCCTATTATTTACATTAAGAAGGTTCTAAAAACAACATATTTGTGATTAGTCGATGACAAGTTTTGGTACCTGTGGTGGGGCATTGGGACTTTACAAAGAGGGTGGATTTGGCACTGGTGTTATTATTAGGAGAGGATGAAGAAGAGATCCAACTTGTGCATAGTTTGCAATCACAGTCAGACCATCTAGGAATTTGGTGAGGTTGCTGTCTTCCAATTTTGCCCTGGAGCATTTCCACAATTGTGGTGTTGACAGTGAAACGCGAGTTCCCTCTTTTTGACTGGAAAACAGGGTCCTCCAACTTAAACCTCTTGAGCTCGTTGAGGGTTAGTCTTGAAACCTCAGAGACCAAAGAGGGTCGAGAGTAAAGGGTGTCAGAGATATCCTCCAACTGAAGCTTGGTTGAGCATAGGGAAACGATCTTGGATTCCCCACCTTGCTCAGAAACCAAGATCTTTCCACTGCTGGTGATTGCTTCCTTTGTGGAAGAGCAATAGCAGGGTCTAAACTCAGCCTCAATACACAAGTCCACAGCTTTGAAAACAAAACACAAGAGAAAATCAACGAGGTCGAGCACAGAGAAAGCAAGGAAGCTAACTGCTTCATTCACAACCCTCCCACTCATTGCCAAAACGGATCTAGCCTTGGCCATTACAGCCATTTGCATGCAGATGAAAGAACACAGAGAGAGTGGACGAAAATGGAAAAGGAAAAACGGCGGTGATGAGTGGTGAGTGGGGAGTGGTGAGTGTGACAAGGCAGAAGGGTGAAGAAGAAAAAATGGTGTCTATTTATGTATCCTAAATGGAGTGGGGAATACCATGAGAAGAAAGGTGGAGGCTATGAGGGTTGCTAAAGTGGCTGCAAGGACAAGAGAGTAGGATGTTGAGATGATATATTAAAGGGTGGGTTAGTGGAAGGACGCGAAGCAAGTACCACTTCCCTTCTTCTTATTTAGTGAAGTTATGTTTGGTTTGTTGAAAGCGTGTGGGATTCCCTCTCTTAAATTAAAACTTCACACAGAACCAGCAAGAGAGACAGACAGAGGGAGGGAAGAGAGAAGAGAAGTGTTGAAAGAAAGAATTGATTGTTCATTAAACAGCATTTGTTGGCCAAGAAAAAAAAGTAGTTGGTTGTTGAACCCCTCACAGAAGAAACAATTTCCCCTTCACCCAAAATATGCACCACACCACCTTTCTTTAGATGAAGTGTAAACAAATGAACCAGCCAACGGGTATATATAACAAGAAAAATATTCACCCTCGCCTAATGCCAAGAATTATTAAGTCACTTTCTTGCCCATACGAAATTATCGGCAACAATTTCTCACTTTTCTCACCAGTTTCCTTCGGTCACTCATTCTATTCAACTTACACAGTTTCTATGAGATTATAGTCCATAAAATAATAAATAGTTAAATTCGGACCAAATCCTCTTGTATTTAATGCACTCTGTCTCTGCCCTCCATGAGAACCATGCCCTTAGCTACCCATTTAAAACCCTCCTCAATCACACACAACGTTTGCAAGACTCTGTCAAACCTGCTTCCACAATGCATCCAGTTTTTATATGCATATTTCATATTAATTAACTTTTATGCAACAGATTAAAGTCTGTATTGGCTAGAAGGATTCCATTCTAAACTATACTCTTTTGCCACCGACGACCTACATTTATGACACTCAAATATTGAAAATAGTCATAGTCATAATATGTATTTAAATCTGCAGGACTAATAATGTATAACAAGTTTGAAAATAATTATAAATGAACAAAATACTGATGAAATTGCGGATACATTTTATAGAACTAACTATAACAACAAAATATGCTTCTAGATGTTTTCTAGAAGAAATTTTTCACGTCACCTCTTGGAAAATCATATAATCTTATGTAACAAATTATCATTATAATTAAAATTAAATATAAAAAATTAAATAACCATCACTTGTCAAGGAATTTAAATTCTATAATATAAAAATATTATTTAAATTCTTCAAATCATGTCATATTTTATCAACAGTTTTACATAAAATAATCTAAATAGATTAAAAAGAAATTTATCTATTATATTCACTCATATTCTAAAATAGATAGTAAAAATTTTCTTAGACTTTCTATTTCAATTTATGAGATTCAGATTACTATTAAAACTTGATATTCCACAAAAACATTTCATAATATTAATATTTACTTAAAAGGTAATATTATATCTCCTTGTTAATTACTATTTTATGTCAACCATCTCATAAATTCTCCTTTTCATTTATTAAATTAGACATTTACATATCACAATTATCATACATTAATAAATATAGTAAATTTGATGAAACAGATAAATTAAAATAAAGAATATTACATTCAAAATTCTTACTATACATAATATATCATTTACAACTAAACTAAAATAAGTCAAATAATAAATGATAAAATGTAAGAAATTATCGTTTTAAGTAGAATTTTTTCACTTGAGTGTCTACAGTAAAAATAAAGTTTGTTGGCAACCATCATCTCACTTTTAATTTTTTTTATCAGCAAATCATCTCACTTGAATATTAGGTGATCATTTGATGATGGTGTATGTCACTTAAGTGATATAACCCATACAAAAAGAAGATACATTACTTGTTCCCTTTCAGTGAGGAGTTCCAATTTTGGAAGTCTTTCATTCAATTGCTTTCTCGCTTACCAAATAGGTTTCAATGCAACAATACAAGTTAAAACATAAACATCAGTCTCAAAGTTTTTATTTAATGTAATTTTAATTTGTCACATGACAAGCATTTAAATGACTAACCGATTTAAATTTGGTGATCTAATCCAAATTTATTCATATCACTTGTTGATTCCCTTATTTTAACCAACTAATTAATTTCATGTCATCAATTCATATGAAAATTCAAGAACTTAATCCATTATTTTAATTCTTGAAGCTAAGTAAAAAACCAAAACTAAAATTAATCCAATCATGATAAAATCTTGAACATAATTATGTACATAATTAAATTAAAATATCAAAATTATAACATCTACAATCCTTAATTTAATGTGTCTTAGGATATTTCTCTTAAACTAATTTTGTTAGAATATTAGAGTAAGCTGAAAATCTCACAAGTGAGTAAGTTGAATAATATATAAATAGAAAAAATTCACAAACTAAATTACTTTAAGATTTTGAATTGAAAGTAGTATGTCTCTTATATAGATTATTCACAAATCTCCCTAATGTCTTTTCTCGATAGAACTTAATAGTAGTATAAGAGCTAGATTCATCTTAATGACTAACTCGAACAAGTATAAAATAAAGTAGGTGACTATAAATAAAATGTCTTAAAAATTATGTTTTATTTTTTATATAGATTATTCATTACTCATGAACAACTTTAAATCATAAAATAAAACTAAATTCTCTGTTCTTCAAAAGAATTAGGCTCTGAATAGGATCAATGACAATATTTTTATATGATTTTTATGTAAAAGATATAAACATATAATAATTTTTTTTTTAATCTTTATAAATTTTTTATATGTTTATTATTTTATCTTTTATTTTTACTTTTAAGTCACAATAAATGTATGTATATTAATGAATTAAAATGTAAGGGGTAAATGAATTGATAAAAAAAATTAATGTTATTTTAAAATTTAAAAAGGACATAAAAATCACAGCAGTACAAGAAATCATACTAAATATATTTTGAAATAATTATTATGAAAATTAATAATCTTACTTCAAATAATAATGTAAAATAGACAATTTTGTTTACATTAGTAGCGAATTTTTATCAAATCCTTGCTTATTTTAATTATTTTAGCAAACATTTAATTGAACACGAATAAATGAATTCCTACTACCAATTACTTATAGTAACGACTTTGTGTAACTAGCAGTATCTTTGCATTAAATAAATATTTTTAAAATTTCATTAAAACTTAAAAATAGTTAGTAAGAAAGAAGTTAAAATAACAAGATGCATCATTAATTTAGGTAGACTTTTACAAATAATAAAAAGTAATAAAAAGTAGAACTTTAATTTTCAAAAAAAGATAAATATAATTAACAAGAACTTTAAATTTTATATGATAAAACATTTATAGCCATGTAAAAATATTGAGTTATTTGGATCTGACATGTATAGGTATCTTTAATAGGAATTTCTTATATAAGAGGTTTTTAAATTTTTTTCATGCTCCTCAATATTTAGTGTATCACATGTAATCTATCTGTCTACCCACCTTTCATTAACCTTCCACTTTAATTTTTTTTTTTAACATTTTATTGAATTTAAGAATTTTTAATTGTGACATCTACTAGACAAGCCATTAACAGTGAAACAGGTTTAGATCCCTTCGCAGTACTATTTTCGACCACACTGTCCAAATACGCATTCAATTTTATCCATAAATATATCATATAATTGCCTAAACAGTTTGCAATAATTGTAATCAACATATGAATTAACATTTACATATCAAATTTTGTAGAACATGATACATCGTCGTCGTAAGTTTCGTTTATTGAATATTTTAATAAGCACGCTTAAGAAAGAAAATCATTTTTTTATAAATTTAAACAAACTTATTATTTGTAAGACTTAGTTCCTCGAAATTCTGAATTCTAACTTGTGCTTAAATTTATGAAAAATTTATTTATTTTTTTGTTTCTCTTTTAAATTTTTGAATAGTAGAGGAAACAAGAGCTGATAACACCTTTTGTATCTACATTTATCTAAAAAATAGTTGTAAAAATTGGTATGGTATGAGTAGGAGATAAGGTAGGTACGTAGCATGAAAGATTTTGTTAACTGCATTGGCTGGCCATGCGAACATTGCTTGTCTCAACATTTTGTCGCAAAAGCAGAGTGTTGAAAACAAGGCAACAACATGTGTTTGTTCGAAAAACCTAAGTGGAAGTTTGGACAGTGATATGAATCCAACGAAATAGAAGAGCTAGATTTGTTGGTCATTTCCCTATATTTATAATGCTGGTGACA
Organism: Lablab purpureus; assembly: GCA_030347555.1. Lineage (NCBI taxonomy): Eukaryota > Viridiplantae > Streptophyta > Magnoliopsida > Fabales > Fabaceae > Lablab > Lablab purpureus. The sequence goes on from CM059260.1 coordinate 30,319,526, forward strand.
CTTGTCTGCTTTATGTGTTATGCATGTATATGTGCCTCTCTGGAGGGTTTTGTGTTTGTAGACTCTCATCAATTCTGGAAACAGAAAGCACCACCACTTATTCATCTTTCACACTTTCAGAAACGGTTTCAATGCCATCCTTATCTTTGCTGTGACAGATCCTGCTGCTATCCATTTCAGATACATGCATATGATGTACTAATGGTCGAACCATGTACAATTCATAAAGCCACTTTGTTTCTTTTCTTCTCGCCATAAATTTTTATTCTCTCGCATGGCGCTACGCATGCATCGTGAACAATAGCAGTTCATCAATGGTGGGTATTTTTTATAGTGAAAGATATTATTACAGATATGAGAACACGTACTGAAAGGGAAGACCAATTAATGGTGGGCATATTCCAACAAGTTCATTTTTAGCCCATGGAAGATTTTCAATTCACGTTTAATAATTCCTTACATATATCATGATATACTATAACATTGAGCAAATGTTATGCTAGAAAAAAAAATTGATATTAAAATAAACAATTTTAATAAATCTTTAACATACATACCATTACAAGTTTTAGAAGGCATTTTGCATCGGAAAATTTTTGACAGAAACCTGAATTTTTCTTATAACACCAACCTACACCAACTTTTCAGTAATTTTAATCTAAAAATGAAATAATAATTTGAATAAAACCTAAACTATGTGATAAAACAAGGTGTTGAATGGGTGGAAGAGAATTGTGGGTATCTGTGTGTCATAATCCTTTTACATCAATTCTAGAGTTGATGTTGAAAGAAGAAACATTGAAATAGTAAAAAATTCTTAACTTAAAAAGGAAAAATTTAACATTGGTTATTGTTTATTTTTTTATTTAAATTAGTTTTTAGGAAATATTTTAGTTTATATTTTAAAATATTTTTTCTATAAAGATAAAAATATATTTAATTATTATTTAAATTTAGAAAATTAAGATTGAGATATTTTAATATTAAATATTTTGTTATATTTTTTCTTTATATATAAAGTACATAAATAAAATAAATTACAACTCTTCCATATAATATATCTCATATATTTTCAAATTATATTTTCAAAACTCTAAAAATATCATCAATGGTTATTCTATTTTTTGATAACGAAAGTTATGATTTATGAGTTGTAAGAATCTCACCTTAACCCAAATCAAAATTCAAAATTTGTTTACTGGTGTTTCACATATGTTACTCACTATAATCATAACCCTAAAATCACTTCAAGAAATTTGAGACTATTTGAAAGGAGAATATGAAGGAAACGAGAAAATTTGAGGCATGAAAGTTCTAAAGTTGATTAGAGAGTTTGAGCTACAAAGGATGAAAGAGTTTGAGACAATCAAGAAATACTCAAACAAATTGTTGGGTATTTCTAACAAGATAAAATTACTAGGTAAGAAATTTTTTAATTCCAGACTAGTTGAAAAAATTTTAGTAACTATGCTGGAGAGATACGAAACATCCATTACTTCGTTGGAGAATACAAAAAATCTGTCTACAATTACTTTGATAGAAGTTATACATGTCTTGTAAGCACAAGAACAATGAAGATTGGTGAGAGAAGATCATGCTGTTAGAGATACTGTACTTCACACTATTGAAGGAGCCAAGAACAACAAAAAGAACAAATACAACCAAAACAACAATACACATATTTTTCCGTCTTGTTCCTATTGCAAGAAAAATAACCATCAACACTTGTTGTGTTGGTGGAGGCCAGATACAAAATGCCACAAATGTGGTCAATTGGAACATGTTGAAAAGATATGCAAATATGATCGTCCCTAGAAAGTTGTTAAGTTTGTAGAAGATGAATCAGTAGATGAAATACTTCTTACAACATGTCTTACAACTAAAAAATCTAAAAAGGAGTTGGCTCCAAATGAAGACATAAAAGAAAGATCAAAATAAATAAAAAAAGACGCAAATATCATAAAGAAGTTTGATGTCCTAAAGGAGAAGATAGACAAAGAATCTATTTCAAACATCCATCAAAAGTTCAATGTCACAACCATAGAATTCACAACGTCAAAGAAGATGATGATGATGATTAGGTTGATAAAAGAAGAAATATAACGAAAGATATCAAATTTCATGATGATTCCATGCAAGGAAGAGAAAGATAAAAATTACAGACAAAAAAGAGAAGGAAATCAAGCTTTAAAAGAAGGAGAATCAAATCTGAAATTTCAAATTCAAATAAATAGATCTTAAAGCAAGGAGGAATGTTGAGAATATTTGTTTAATATTTTTTTTATTTAAATTAGTTTCTAGGAAATCTTTTATTTTTTATTTTAGAATGTCTTTTCTATAAAAATAAAAATATATTCAATTATTATTTAGATTTAGGGAGTTAAAATTGAGATGTGTTAATATTGAATATTTTGTTACATTTTTTCTCTATATATAGAGCACATGTATAAAATAAATTACAACTCTTCTGTATAATATATCTCTTATATCTCATATATCTCTAAAGTATATTTCCAAAAGCTTAAAAATCTCAGTAGTTATACTCTTAACTCACATTAAAAGTCAAAACATTATAAATTGAAACTTTATTGAGATGATAAAGAATCTTTATTCAAGGTGTTTTTATACAATTTTAACTTTGTCCTATGATGGTGGCAAACATGCGCAAAATTAATTATGAACATCATATGTAATAAATTATTAGTGTGCAAGGAAGCAAAACCAAAGAGAAAGACGGGAGAAGAAAGAAGGCTAAAGGCTTTATTATAAGAGAATTCCACTACACCACTTGACTATCCAATCTTGTTCTGATTAAGAAGGAAAATGGGAAGCGGTGCATGTGCACCGATTATACCTACCTCAGCAAGGCATGTCCCAAAGATGCATATTACTTCCCAACATAGATAGATTGGTGGATCGAGTGACAAGGCATAAAATTTTGAGATTCCTTACGTCCTAGGAGTACAACCAAATTCGAACACATGCAAGACACGGAAACTACTACCTTCATTAATATTATATATTTCATGAACTATTATTATCCAGTCTCGCATTTTGGTCTCAAGAATGTTGTCATAACTTAACACACATTAATGGGCAAGATTTTTGAGAGTCAAATAAAAAAGAATATTATTTAGATTTAGGGAGTTAAGATTGTGATGTTGTTAATATTGAATATTTTGTTATATTTTTGCTCTATATATAAAGTACATGAATATTTTGCTCTATATATCTCTTATATCTTATACATCTCCAATATATTTCTAAAATCCTAAAATTTTCATTAGTGGTATCAAAGTTATTGTTCTTAAGAGACCTATAGAATGGAAGGAGAAAGAAATTTCTCAAAAGTCGTTATTCCACTTTTTGATGGCGAAAGTTAGGATCTATGTGATATAAGAATGCAAGCATATTTAGAGGGGATAAATTTACGAAAAGTTGTGGAAGATGATTAAATTATTGATCCATTGCCAAAAAATTTCACCATGACCCAAATCAAAATTCAAAAGGAAAAGAAAACAAGAAAGACAAAGGCGAAGTCATGTTTATTTGTTGGTATTTCACAAATGATACTTACCAGAATTATGACCCTAAAATCATCTCAAGAAATTTGAGACTATTTGAAAAGAGAATATGAAGAAAATGAGAAAATTCGAAACATGAAAGTTCTAAACTTTATTAGAGAGTTTGAGTTACAAAGGATGAAAAATTCAAAAGATTATATGTTGAAACTTTATTGAGATGATAAAGAATCTTTATTCAAGGTGTTCTTATACAATTTTAACTTTGTCACATGATGATAGCAAACATGCACAAAATTAATTATGAACATCATATGTCATATGTCATAAATTATTAGTATGCAAGGAAGCAAAAGCAAAGAGAAAGATGGGAGACGAAAGAAGACTATAAAGACTTTATTATAGGTCAACAAGTTTCATTACACAATTTTCATAAGAGAATTCCAGTACACTACTTACTTATCCAATCTCGTTTTGATTAAGAAAAATGAGAAGCGGTGCCTGTGCACAGATTATACTCATCTCAGCATGATGTGTCCTAAAGATACATACTACTTCTCAACATAGATAGATTGGTAGATCTAGTAACAAAGCATAAAATTTTGAAATTCGTAAATGGCGTAACATTTTGACCTAAAAAATGTTGTCATAACTTAATAAAGATTAATGAATAAGATTTTCAAAAATCAAATAAAAAAATATAAAAATATATGTATGAGATGGTGGTCAAATCTAATTATTATTGATAATACATAATTAATAAGAGAATTTTTTTCAAAGTTAGACCAATGGTTAAATTATATATATATATATATATATTATATTATATGTACGAAGAAAAATTTCTCAACTTCTTTATCATCATCACTTTCATCATTATTTTAAAAAAATTAATATATTGACAATTATTATTAAGATTCTTATTCTTATTAACATTATTGTCACATCACTTTAATCATAACAACTATCATTATCATCATAAATTTATCACCATTGTTATTATCATCATAATAATTATTACATTTTTACTTTTATCTATTGTTATTATTATTTTCATTATTTTATTATTACTATAGTCACTTTCACTTATTTTACCATTATTATTATTATTTTTTAATATCACTGTCACTAATATCAACATTACCATTAGTACTACTATAATTTATTATTATATAATTTTTAATTTATTTCAAATATTTTATAAAATTAATGTTTATCTTACTTTTATCATTATTATTATTATTATCATTATGAAGTTTATTATTACTATTCTTCATCATCAAATTATCATTATAAATATTTCTATCCTATTTTATTGTTTTCACCAAAATTGTCTTAAGTAGTAGAATTAGAAATTTGTAATAGTTAAAACATTTACTTTAAAAGACAATATTTGTTTTAAAATGAATCTAGTAATTTATTTACTTTTATTTGACAAAGAGAATTTATTCAAATCACAGCAAGCACAGCCAGTTGATAGTTTAGATATTTAATTAAAATAAACTGAAAAGAAAATAAAGAAAGGCCATGGATAATTTTGATAAGGGTATAAATAATCCTAAAATTCTTCTAAATTTTTTCTAAATATCATTTAATTATTGCAATAATTATTCTGGGCAAAACCTTTAGTTAGGATTGCATAGTTTTAAAAATGAAATAATAACATTGTTTTTAAACACAGGTAATTATTTAAATAACATTCCAAAAATTAAGATTCCTTATCAAGAAATATACCTTTCACGCATAATAAATAGTGATGATACAATAAGAAGCATCAGAATTAGAATGTACCCTTAAATAATAATCCACCTAATAGGGCCCCTAGGCACCAGCTGTTGTTTGGATTACGATGCTTTCATCATCATTGATATTGCAAATCCATGTAGACAGAAACTCAACAACCACTGTATTCATGAGACAAGAACTCTTTTTCAGAAAAAAATCATTTTTTTATTATTTTAATACAATTTATTATTGATAAAACATAATTAATACAATCTTAAACTCTACAAATGATAAATAAAAAAAATAAAATCACTTTTTAAAACAACTCTTATTTAAAAACAGAGGGATTAATGTAAAAATTTAAATGCGTTTACAACAAATAAGACACCAAGAAATTGAAACTCGCGTTATTTAATGAGGGATAGCAACTTAATAAGAGAAGGATGTGTTTTCTCATCAATGCAAAAATATTGATTTGTGATAAAAAAATAAAAAGGTGGTTTGTTCCTTCTCCATTATTTCAAGGACATAAGTTTTGACGAAGAGAATTCAATTAGAATTTGTTATGGAGTACATAAATAGGAATTAAATGCAAGTTTAGTCTTACATTAAATAAAAAAAGTTAAACAATATATATGAAGATTTACAAATTCATATCTTAAATTTTTTGTTTAAAAGTTAATCCCAAATATCTTGTATTAATTTGCTCATATTAAGTATTTCAGATCTTTTTTATATACTTCTTGAAAGAAAAATATTGACATTATATTAACCTTGAAAGAGTAACGTGAAAAGAAATCAAGTTTGGAAATTATTCGATATTCTCTTAAATCAAATCAAGTTTTCAAATCATAAAATCACAGTTACTTTAAATCTTATGATAAAGAAAAATAATTGGAAGTGAATTTTATAATTATCAAGGGTCATAGTTATTGAAATCTCCCTTGATTGATTAGTAAGTATCTCATTAGCAATAGCTTTTTAACTTTTATTTCATTTTATTTATCAATAACGGCTTTCTGACCAATTTAGGAAGGTATTTCACATTATTTTACAGGTACTTGATTTTAGGAGGACAGATGAATTTATTTTGATTGAGACATTTAGGAATGAATTTTAATGTAACATGTTCTATATTATTTACTAACTACGTAAATTATATATATAAACTTTACAAAACTAGTGAGAAGTGTTTCTTAAACTTCCAACATCTTCTTCGTGTGTATAAGAAACATTAGAAATTAAGTTATCAAGAATTAAAATTAACATATATTTAAGTTCAGCAAATAAGAATATATGCTAAATTTCTTACAAGATTAAGTAGATTATATTTGATAATTTTAAAATATTTTAGATTTATATGTGGATTCAAATTTAAAATAAGTACAAATTAGTAAATATCAAATAGACAACTAAAAAAAAATTGTGTGAAATATATTTAATCAAAAGAATAACACCTAATCCATTTGAAACATACTCATTTTATAAATATTGACTAAATATGAGATGTTAAATTTTGTTTGCACTTCTCATCACACTTAATTCCTAATTAACACTATCAAGAAATAGGGATGTTTCATGGTAGTAATAAGAATGTTTAATATTTCTTATAAGTGACTTCAAACAATTCAATCTTTAATAAATTATATTAATTCAATCAAAAGTCTTGCAATTAATATAAATAAATAAATTGAGCAATATATAAATAACTAGCGAATCTTTTCATCATATTTCTTCAGATACTCAACACATCTAAGTATTCATATTTAAATCATATATATAAAAATTTATAATAACTTCAACTCATAAAACTAAAGTGAACATACTAATTTGAAAAGGGTCAATCCAATGCATAAAATAGAATTGTTTTTATCAAATTTAATTAGAAAATTATTCTAATTTTTCTCTATTTGAATTTCAAAATTTTGAATATTTTTTGTGAAAATAGGTTTAATTTCAAACTAACCCAATTATTCATTCAAGCAAGTTTCAAGTTTAAAATAAGTTTAAAATGCAGCAAAAATTGCATGTAAAGTATATATTGCCTGATATAACTAGTATTTCTCAATTCTAACATGTGAAAACCCAATTTGAAGTGCTAATTTAATAATAATACAAATACAACTCATGATTTCAAATATTTCCATACAAATAATAAACAATTTTTAATATTTAGATTAAACTTTAAAATAATTTTTCTTACTTAGAAATTGTTTGGAGGAGTTAATAACAATCCACTTGCCTATATGTCTATCATCAAAGCAATCAATAATCAAAGTTAAAAGAAAGAAAAAAATAAGAGAATCAATATTCTCAACATGACTAATACAAATAAATTGTTCATTTAAAAAAAAACTTACTCTAAGATAAATTAAATAAAAAAATATTATCTATATATTAGGACATTACTTAATAAATTTTATGTAAAGAAAGAGTCACTACAACAAATTTATTAAATATAAACTAATTTAGAAAAAAAATAATTAAATTATAATGACTAAATTAAAAATTATTTTATAAACTAAAAATTATTAGTATTTAAAATAATTTTTATTATAATAAAAACTATATTTTTTTAGCTATTGATCTTAAAATATCGTAAAATTGATTTTTATATAGTGATAACAGAATTGATTTTTAAATTAGAATCTAAATTTGTTTCTAATATTAGTTACGAAAAATTTAGTCATTTACTAAATTAGATTTTAAATTAATTTCTAATTTAATTAGTGACCAATTTTATCACTTTATAGGTCACTAATATGATTGATAAAACAATTATTTTTTTGTAACGAGTTAATTTTAAATCAATTTCACCAATAAATTTGCTAAATTTATCCAAAAAAAATTAAACTAAAGAATAAGAAACTTTTATTTAAATTTGTTAAATAAATTATATTTCACATTTTAAAATAATATGTTATATATAATGTAGATATGTTTATACATGTATAAAATTAATAATGTGTGCACTCATGTGAACGCATATATTTACATTGATAAACCATATTATAGTTTTGTCCAATTCTTAAGTTCACATTTATTTTATTTATTATATGATAATAAATTTAATTATTTCAGAATATTACATGAGATAAATATATTAGATTTAAATTTTAATTGCTTAAAATAAATGAAATAAAACATACATAAAATTAAAAGTCAGTGTTATAAAATTAAGAAATTGAAATAACATAAAAAATAAAAAGATCAAAAATTAAAATATTAATTTATTTGTGCTAAATATTACATGTACACAATTTTTTCTCTATAAGAATATAATTATGTTGTTTATGTGATTTGATAATTTGATTCCTAAGACTTTTGTACAAGACTACTTCATCCACTTTTATTTCATCATTTATAAACGTGAAACTACTGATAGATGTTGATATGAAAACAATGATAGCATTGTCCTTAATAGTACTCCATTCAATTTTCTTTTTGAAAGTAAGGATTAAAAAATATTTAATTAATATAAATTTAAACAAAAACATTTATTATTCACTTTAATAATAAATGAATCTATCATCTTGTTTGTTTTATGATGAGTGGTGATTTTTAATATTTATCTTCTTGATTGATATCTAAAAGTATATTATTGTTTGAAGAATTAAAAAAATACTTTTTCATTTTAAAATAATAGTTTCAAGCTTATGATATATTGATTAAAAAATAATAATATACTCCAACTTATGGTGATGTTGATAAGTTACAACACACAAAATTACTATGAAGTTGTTGGAAAAAAAACTCTCATTTAAACTTAAATAAAAAAATTAATTCTAAATATTAAACTACATGAATCAATCTATCCTACCAACTCTCATGTATGTGTTGATTTTTTTTAATATAATTACTACACAAGTAATGCTGATATGAAATGCATAGGAATTTTTTCACTCATTTATCAATTAGGACTATATATGGAGTCAATATTCTTTTATATACGTGCAGTATGTGTTTCGTTAATTTCGCAAGCAAAAATAAATAAATAATGTTAAAATTTTGAGAAACACTATTAAATATTTAAATTTATATTATTTATACTAATTATTGAAATAAAATTTATATTATTTTGATTGATAGATATTTGTTTACTTAGATTTATAATGTGACATAATATTGAGTTAAAAAATTTATATTTGTAGAGAAAAAATAGCTCCCATTGTATTGTGATTTTATTTGAAACAATAAACATAAAAATGTTATAGGATTGTTTATCTCATTTTTTTTTACTATTTAAGATTATATAAGTTTTTTGTGATGATACTTATACAAGTTATTTATCATACAAAAATAACATCTTATGGTTGAAGATTTTGATTGGTATTTAATAATTTAGAAAGTAAAAAAAATCATTAATTTAAAAAAGGTAGAGAATGTAATGGAAATAGATAATCAGTATATACACCAATTTCACTTCTCATGAGATATTAATTCATTTCTTATTAAAATAAAAATCACTTAAAATGTATTTTTTTTTCACAGTCAAGGTATAGAGGGATATTTTTTAATCTTCTAATAAACATGAGAATAATTAGTATTTTCATAGTTTAAGAATATAAAAAATATGTAAAATAAACACCTTAATCGTTAAATGAAATTTTGATGATTATAAATTATAAAATTACTCCATATAACACATAGCTTATAAATCATGATCTTTTTATAAGATATTTTATAGTTTTTATGAAGTATTACAAGAGTGTCTTATTATGTTTTATGAATATGTGTATCTATATTAATAAACAGTGATAACATATATTAGGTTAATTTTATCAGTATTTATAATTAGGTTATAAAATTGTCTTATATATTAAAAGTGTTGAGACTACACTATTAAGTTTAGACTTTTTGAGTGTTGTTTTGTCTTATATCATATTTTAAGTTTGATTTTAGATAATTTGTTATATATTAGATACATTACATGTTTACCTGGTAAAATTCTAGATAATACATATATAATACAAATGGTACTAAGTTTTCTTCTTTCACTTTTTGATATTTTTTTCTACTGGTATTAATTATAAGTTTGAATATTTTTTACTATTTTATTTAAATATAAATTGCATTTTGAATTATGTATTCAAATTTTAGATTGAATTTTTATAACAACATACAATTTGTAATTTTAAAAATAATAAAAGCATACCAATTATATAATATATCTTGGTTTCCTATTCAATCTGTGTATATATTACATAATCAAATATATATTTTTTTTTAAATTAAAAGACATAAAAAGCATAGTTAAAATTATACATACCCCTCTGACACATATATACAAAATAATAATAATAATAATAATAATAAATTATAAAATATAAATAAACTAAATGAATTAAGTATTAATTTAATATGTAAGTAACAATATTAATATATCATATTATTAATTTTATTATTTTGAAAAATTAGTACGAAGTTTGAAGTATGGCTCAATGCATCAAGAAAATCTAAAAATCCAATTAAATTTCCTAATTTTATATTCATACATGCTACTAAACATGATAAACTCAGTAGTAACTACATAATACATCATAATCATTCAATAATACTAATATCATTAGGCAATGTTCAATATCACATCCATATTTAATTTTATATATTATTCATTATAATGACAATGTCTGTTTCACATCTACAATCATTATTATAGATTAAATAAGTATTTAACTAAAACCAACTAAGGACAAATAAATTATAAACAAAGTATTTAAAATAATAAGGAAATGATGTTTGAGGTATGAGATCATCAAAATTACAACTCACATGTCTTAAGCTATAGCTTTTTGGTTTGAGCGATTTATTATTTGTGTCTCAAAGCTTTATATGTAATTTTTTTTCTTTTATTCTTTTCATATAACAAATTCCAACTTGAATTCAGTCACTTATATCCAATTTTCACCAGTTTTACACACCAAATTCAACCTGTTTTTATTTTCCAAAAAGTACAATTTATTTACAATTAAGTATAAGTTCTTACAATACTTAAATCAAACCAAAGGCATGCAACACATGAATTTTAATTCACATCTAATACAAGATTCAGTCATTTCAATTCTAATAACCAAATTCAAATTCGCAAGGAATATCTCAAAAAATTTAAAATTTAACATTTATAATTCTAAATTAATTTCTTAGAATGGTAAAATTCTCTATATATCTTTTAAGATTAAAAACTATTTATAACAAAATTTGAACTATTGTATTTGGCGTGGCAATGCGGCAACTCCCTTAATTAACACATGAGTGTTTGCCACTTGATTGGTAGGATAAAGAACTTGGAGTGCAACAAAGACTCTACTGTGAAGCTTCAAAAATAATAAAATATAACATTGATAAATTATTCTTAATTGTTTTGTTTCATAAATAATAAATAATATGAATTATCTTTTTCATTCTTAAGAAAATTAATTGGAGAATTGAGAATTTTAGTTTTAGTTTTAGAAATTTTAAAACTTTATTACTATATATCATCTCTCTCCATACATTAATTATTTAAGGACAAATAAAAAAATATTCCAGTTACATACAACCTTAAAATTATGCTTAGAAAAGATAAGAAAGTGAAAAGAGTAATTAATTTTGAGGAAATAAGAGTGTGGAAACATGCATAGAATAGGCTGAAAGATGGGATAAGAGCATTAATTGAGAGGTGAAAGTTTTAAAGGAGCAAAGGTCAACTTGAGAGAGCATATGCAGCAACAACTGTTTTTGCAGGCTTTTAATTTTACTCCTCACAAGTCAAACCTCTCCCACACCAAACCACAAACCATATGTGTCTCACATAAATTGGATGAGTGCAATTGTAAATCTGGTTCCAATTTAATCTTCTAACTTCAATATGGGTGCAGAGTGATGTGACCTGAATGACTTATTTCAAAAAATTTGGTAGACCTCCCAGAGAAACCAAACCACACACCACTTAGACTCATAGGAGAGACATGGGAATTTCAAGGACACAAAAATCATGATCCTTTGATTTTCCCTCACCTAATTAATTTATGAAGATTTTACCTTTTCAATGCTACTTCTCTGGGGAAGAAGAGGGTAAGAGGTTTCTTGTGTTCATTGGTGACTTCTTCTTCTTCTTATATTCTTCTTCTATTGTTGAGGGCTGCATCAACCTCGAGAGTTATTATTATGGCTAGGGCAAATGTTGACTTTAATTACTACCACTACCATGCTGTATTCTGCATTGGGATGCACTGCATATGGTCCCTTGATGAGGCATTTTGTTGGAATAGCAAGCATGGACATTAAAACTAGAGGTGAATTGTTATGAGCTGGAGCCTATAAGAAGTGTTCAAGTTACTATTTTAATTCAAACTTGGTCAATTCTAGGGCATGTGGTTGTTAGTTGCTTGCCTTTTGATCATCATTCATGCATGTGTACTGTTTCTATTTCTACTCTTCTGCATTTCTTCATCAAAACCTTTCCCACCATCTAATGTTACTCTCTTGTTAACAAAATCAAATCATTTTTTCCATAAATAATTCAAATAAAAAGCTTTTGTTTTTCCAACCCTTCCCTGTTCATTTTGGCCCTAAAATATAAGAGCATAAAACTCTTTCAAACTGAGAATGTAAAAAAAAAAAAAAGTTATAATAAAAATATAAGATTTGAATAGATAGGTATGTTCAAAACTGAATTTATTCAAACGAAAATTATAAATTTATCAAGATTTTTTTTTCTTTTTCAATTTCATGTTTTTCTGATTAAAGGTTGAATTCTGAACTTACGATAAAAAAACTCAAATATTATGTTATATGTTTATAAATAATTTTCAAATAACAAATATATACATATATATTGAATTTTTACCCTTATAATATATCTATATTATAATTTTTATTATATTATTATTTAATTTATTTATGAATATGGGACAAATTATATAAAAGAACTTACAGCACATCTCTCTATTTAACTTCTTTTTATTAAAAATATTTAATATTTTTATACCTTTTATAATTTTATAAATATTTAATAATTTAATAACGAAAAAAAAATAAAAAATCAAAATCTAACGAATAAATATTACTTTGATTTAATTTTATATTATATTAAAATGGAATCATACTAAATTACAATTTATTTTAATATTCAGATTAAATTACCATCTAATGAAAAATTCAACCCATCACTAACATATCTGCATATACTATTCAAAACTAGAATTACTTTCAAACTCAAATATAATAAATGTCAGTATTCTCTTAAGATTTTCTTTTAAAAAAATCTACTATTGCTTTAAATATTATTTTTAAAATCAATCAATCGGAAATGATAATTTCTACTACTTTTAAGTTAATTTCTAAACTATAAATGCTAATGTATACATAATCTATTCTTAAATAAAGTAATTTACTTGCCACTCCAAAAAGACAAAAAAATTATGTTGGACGTATGGAAAAAGAATTAAAAAAAATAGTTCTTATACATTATTTTTTCATAGAAGTTATTTTTTTTTAAATTTAACAAGAATTAATATAAATGTCTTTTCCCAATTTGTACATAAATCATAATTGAACAAAAAAAAGTGACATAAAAATTCCTGTACTCTTGTGACTAGACCATTGGATCAAGTACAACAACATGATTTAATAACACTTAAAACAAAAAAAATTGTAAATTTTAATAATTTATATATATATATATATATATACATTTATTTTAAAATGATAAAGTAATTAATTTAAAGATAAATTAAAAATGTTTTGATTCTGAAAGTGAATATCAGTGATACATAATTCGATTGGGCTAATTAAAATATAGAAAATGGTTTTTATTTCTAATTTTGAAATAATAAAAATAAATAATTAAAGAAAAAAATGGTTATCATATTTTATATGTTAAATAAATTAAGTATTTTGAAAGTGAATATGTGTCCTTGCTGGAATAAAGTTATTTGGGAATATTTTTTTCCATTAATGAAATATGTATTAAATAATCTTACATATAAAATCAGTAAAAGAAATAGTACACCAACTTCATATCATATCATTATTTGTTTTACCTATTAGAAATAGATTGGTGTGATTAATTTAAAGTAACAAATTAACTAATTAAAATTTTAAATAACTTCAAATAATTCTAAGAACAAGTCAAATATGTTGATATTTATTGTGTTATATATTGGTTATAAATAATTATTTTTTCAGGTATCTATCATATCCATGAACATCCTTAAATTGACCCATAGAAGTAACTTCAAATCCTACTATTTAGGCAACTTAAGATTGGGAGGAGTGAAGACAAAATCATCAAAACTATATTCTTTAGCAAATAATAGATGTTAGGTCATACTTTTGATAGCAAAAAATGATATCATATATACCATTGGGTGCTGTGTTTTTCTCTTTAGATTTCTAAGTGTGGTTCATAGGTTAAATCAATTCATCGACAATAAGTTTTATGCATTTATATGCATTCATGAAACATGATGCTTTTGATAATTATCTTGAAAGAGTTAGGTCTATGTAGGTGTGAGACATGTGATTAGAATATTTATACCTCTTATTAATTATATCATCTAGGTCATCTTTCAATCGTGAAATTGTATCTCTATATTTTATTCGGCACATCACGTCTTTTGTTCACAATGAAACAAACATTCTATAAATTTTAAAAATTTATCTCATGTTAAATTATTAAAATGAAAACCATCAAATTAAAAAAAAAATCGAACACTTAATATTTAACATTTTAGCCTACCAAACAAAACTTAAACCTTTCAAGTCTTAAAAAACTTTCTTTTTCAATTTTCATATATTATCATTTAATTTTTATAAGATGGAATGAACTTTATACCCATGGTTGTAGGAATGAAGAACAACATGTTTTACACTTCTAGTCCATTGCTTGCTCGATTGGATGTTCTCTTTCATACTCAATGTTAATATCATTCCCCTTTCTCAATCTTAGTTTTTACCCATTTAATATAAAACTAATAAATCTATTAATTATAATTTAGTTTTCCTTCACAAATTATATATGTAATTTTACTATTTATTTTATATTAAAACTTAAAATATTCTTAACCAAATTTTGAAAAAAAAATCATACACTTAAATAGATAAAAAAAATGTTAAAAAAGGACCACAAGTAAATTTTGAGATGCAATTATTATCTAGTAAAAAAAGTTATTGATAATGTAGAAAATCCTAATATAAATTCATCCTTCCTCCTTTAATACGCATAAGCATATGGGATGATTATAAAAATGATAACATATGAATTTTAATGATAAAGAACGAAAAAAATTATAAATATATTTTATTCTTAAATTTATAAGAATTTCATCTTCATAGAAATTTTTGTATATTCTTTTTAATTTTTTTAAGATTTTGAATTTTAAAATTGTTCTATTTTCATAATAGATTGTATCCTTTATTACGTGGTAGCTGAAAGATTAAATAGGTGTAACATATTTTTTATTAAAGTAAGTTTTTATTTTTTTTATTATTGAATTTAATACTTTTGTTTTTTTCTTTCAAGTGTTGATTAAGGGAAGATATTGATTTTTTTTATTATTAAATTTAACACTTTTGTTTCTTTCTTTCAAGTGTTAATTAAGGGGAGATAGTGATGATGTACAATAAATATAAATATAAGTATAGTATAAGTTTTGGAAAGTGTACAAGTAGTTTGCTAGGTACACTATATAAGGGAAATTAAATTAAAATTGAATATTGTTTTAGATGTTTTAAAAATTGTGTAATGTTAAAATATTATTATAATCAAAATGTTGAGATGAAGTTTAATATATGATATATTATGTATTATAAGTATAATTGGTGTTAGAGTAACATAATATATATATATATATATATATATATATATATTACTTCAGTATTTTTTTAGTTACTAAAAATTTAAAATATTTTTGTTATAGATGTGTATCATTCAAGCGGTGGATTACTGCTCAAGTAATGAGTAACGAATACATGAGTCATGTGTATATGTTTTAATGTTGTTGAAGTATTAGAATGAACAGTCAAGCGGCACAACACATCATTGAAGTTATCACTTCAGGCTCCAATGAAAGAGAGATTAAGATAATTCTCTCTCTTCTATGACTTTCAATCTTCAAGCTTTCAAATGTGATGTTGATACATAATATTTTTTAGAAGTTGTTGGATTATACCATAAGTTACCTCGCTGAAGCTTTTATATAACACTTAAGCAATACAATAGGAATGATGGTCGCTCAAGTAGTAAGAGAACACTCGAGTGAGAGAAAGACCGAACTAATTCTTTCACAGTTGGATGATGTCGCTCAAACAAATAAGTTTTCCAATTATATATATATAAGTTTTCCAATTATATATATACATGCATTATGATGATTATGACATGAGATGCATATACTTTTATGATACATTTATTGGTGTATATTGTATATGAATATTTGTATGATATTATAGACCTAGTTGGTATCTAATGTCATATTGTGGTCTTTTTTATGAAAGTGTTAATAGAGATACTTTGGATAATATTATGGCCCCAAATATCATAGTATTAAGTATAAAAATAGAGATATTTTGACTTTAAAATTATTTAAATCACATATATTGAAATATTAAGAGATGAGAAATTAAAGGAGGTTTGTGCATTAAGTTGTTACAAAGTAGGTGCAACGACACCTTAACAAAAGAAGTTAACAATGAATTTCTAATATGTTTATGATGGATTATGTGTTAACGAGTTTCCTAAAAGGTATTAAGTATGACAAGTTACTTTGAACCACTGAAATATAATTTATGATTCTTTTACTGTTGGATAAAAGTGATTTGTTTATATAGTATTTTTTTTAGATTTAATAGGCTTTTTAGTCCTAATTTTGTGAGTTTCTACAATGCGTTTGCATTATTTCTTTTCTCATTGTAGTTCCAATTTTAATTAAAATTAATCAATTTGGTCTCTTCTATTAAAGGAGCATGGATAACATTAAAAAAGTGATGACGTAATACATCATGTCATCATTCTTTTAACGTCATTTATACCAATTTAACAGAATAGATCATATTGATTGATTTTAACTAAAATTGAGATTATATTAAACAAAAAATAATAGTAAAAACACATTAAAAATTGAGACTAAAAATTCTATTAAACTTATTTTTTAATATAAAAATATGATATTTGAGGGATATATACATATCTTGTTGTCTTAAATGGTATATAAGTTGTATACATATTTTAAATTATTGATTCAGTTTTGTGTGTATAATTATTATGATAGGACATGCTACTATAACAATTAAAATTACAAGTAACAATAAAAAACTATAACAAGATTATAAAAATTTTAAATTCTTTCTAATGTATGTATGAGTATATATATAATTACTAGCTATTATAAGTAGCTTTTTCCTTGGCCTTACAAAAACATTGGGGAAGACGTATTATGTAAATGTTGATATATGGGTAATAACTAAAATGAATAATATAATATTAAAAATGGAAAATGAGAAATGAGAAATTAAATTAAAGTACAGAGAGTAAAAATGAAAGAAAACAAGAGAAACTTGCAAGTTAAAATGCTTCTTCAACTTGGGAGAAAATAAAGTTATGATCAAGTTAAACTTGTTTATTAAAAAACTTACACTTGATCTTGGCAGGAAAAAGAAACTGTGTTTTATTATAAACATATTCATAAGTAAATCAATCAATGGATGATAGAAAAATTTGTCAGCTTATATGATGTTCCACATCTTTTTATTGGGATATTTTTATTAAATATTTTTTGAACTATTGTTAATGAAATATTTTTATTGAGTATTTTTTATCCATGAAATTTAAATTCTAAACCTTCTTTAAAACATTGAACACTACTTGTCCTAGTTATCTTCTAGTGTCTGTTAGAGTTCCCTTTTAAAGTTATTACCTTGATTTTCTTGGACTTTTTGAAGCAAAAATAATGAAAGAGTGTTTATTTATTTATTTCTGAATTGTAGAAGTGGATCTGTGAGTTTGGGCCCAAAGAAAGGTATACAGAGGGAGAATAAAATCTTACATGCCAGAGGAAGCATATGATTGGGAGAATCCAATTCCATTTGAAATTTTGTAAGAATTATTTATTTCATTTAATTTTGAAAATATATAGAATAGAAATTAATTAATATGAATTTTTTAATATAATAATTGCTGAAGTATCTAAAATAGTATGTAACTAAAACTAATGTATATTTTGCAGTGAAAAAAGAATGCTATGTGATGCAAAAGGCTATTCGTTTATTTTGAAAAGGTATAAGATGGGCTATTAAAGAATAAAAATAAAAACTCGAAATTACTAAAAAAGAGAGTATAAAAGTAGAATTGAGTTGCAATTATTATATAAAAGTAAAATATTGACAGAGAGGAAAATGAAATTCATTAAAGAGAACAGAATAAGTGCTAATACACATTAACTTATTGTTGTTATTATTACTAAATAAAAGCATGAAGAGATAGGCACTAAAGGGGGATTCAATTCTTGGAGGGAGGCTCGTTAAGTCTAGTTAGGGCCTTGTCGAGCTGGGCCCATTTCTGTTCCAAGGTGCCAATGTAGCCAATGGACATTCTCACAAGCCCAGGTGAAATTCCAGCAAGCTTCTGTTCCTCAGAACTCAACTCGCTGCTGGTGCTACTTCCAGAGCAAGACATGAGAGTCTCGTAATAGCCCAAGCTCACCGCCATGAACCCGAACTGCCCATAGTTCTGCAAGTGGTTCATCAACCGGTTCGCCCTCTCCTCCGTCTCCATGTCCACGCAGATAAGCCCACCGAACCCGTACTCAGCGTTGTGCATCGACTTCAGTAACTGGTGCTGCGGGTGCTCCTCCAGGCCCGGGTAGATCACCCTCAGGCCCAGGCTTTTCAGCCTCCTTGCGAACACCAACGCCCGCTCACTGTGCTCCTTCATTCTTAGCCCCAGGTGCGGGATTCTCTCCGAAAGTTCGAATGCCACCTTTGCGTTCATCGTCGGGCCCAAGAGCATTAAGGCCCCTTGCTGCAGGTCCATCATCTTGTTCACCAGGCTTGCGGGCCCGCACACCGCCCCTGTTAAGTTCTCAATCATCCGTTTAATAAACAATAATAACTAAAATTGTATTTTATTTTTTTGGAATGTAGGTAAGAACATATTAAATGTCATGAACATTGAAACTAAGTTTTTACTTATTTTTTATTTTTGGCTAAAAAACAAATCTTTTTAAAAGCAAAGTAACACGTGTAACACGTAAAACAGAAGGGAGCAGAAGTTGTCACCAATGTTCACGTGGTATTGAGGTCAGTAGTCAGGGAGACGCTGCATCACATCAGTTCAAAAAGGGATATTCTATTTAATATATTCACTTCTAAAATGATTCCTATACTTCGTATGAGTGTTTAAGAAATAAATAATATGACTCCAATAAAAGAATTATTAATTGTATAATGATTTAAACTTTTATGTGGATAATTTCGATTTATTTATAATATAAAAAATTACGCTAAAAAATAAGAAAATAGAAGTAAAAATATAATAAAGGCTGTAAAAATAGTATTTTATAGATATTTAAACATGTACGCATAATATTCGATTATAAAGAAACTTTAAAAAACATTTTTTTTAAAAAATTAACCAATTTTGAAATCAAAACAGGGAGAGGTTGTGTGAAATGATTTTTCTTCTAATTGCTTACCTAAATAATAATAACAAAATTCTTTATTCACATCCAATATATTAATTAGGTAGAGTGGTTAGTTTCTAGATAAGTACGAATTAACTTTCCTTTCATCAAAAAGTATTTTAAAGAATAAATTAATAATATTAATAATTTATATTTATGTCAGAAATTAAATTAATTTATACACGTAACGTAAGTAATAAACAAAATTTATTTTATAAAAAAATAAAGCATAAAAGAAACCTAATTTTTTTCTACTTCTAGGACTTTAGTCGGTTTAAGAGTTTATTTTATATTATAAAAATTGAAAAAAATGAAAAAAATGGTTATATGAGAAGTATAAATATATTTTATGATATATATATATATATATAATATTATTTGCCTTTATAATATATAATTTAAAATCAACTAAAGAAATTCTGGTTGATAGAAAAAGTAAAAATTACACTAACATGCATAATGAATTTAGAAAATAATTTGTATGATATGAAAAATTAATTTAAAAAAAAAAACAATGGCATTTGCTGTAGAGAAAATAAAGTTTAACGACTCCACTTCAAACTTTCCAACGCAGCCGGAAAAGAGATTCGAGTAATGACAAATTATATATTATATATTTTTCTTAAGAAAAGTTATTCTCACACTATCGTGTTACACTTTCATTAGTAGATTAGGTGCTATGGATATTTCGAAATCCTCTTTCCATCATAATTCTACTATTCATTCAAGACTTCTTTCTATTTAAAAAAAAAATACCAAACAAAGTTAGGAACCATGATTCTCATCTTTTGCTTCTCCTTTCTCTTTTCTCTCCTTTTTATTAATTCTTTTATAATTCTAGCTCCCTTGCTCCAAGTTATTACAATTTTAAAGTAATAACTAAATTAATTTACTATACTATTTTATGTAATATAAAATTATATTTTATGGTACTAATTGTTTTTAAAATGCTCTGTAATTATAATAATATTTAAATATTAATATAGCAAATCAGATGACTCAAATAACATTTCAAAAATCTGAGATTGATCAGACTCCAAATAAATAAAATAATCCTTTCAGGATTTTAAACTAATGTGTGTCCGAAGAGACCTCATAAACATCCCCGAAAAAACATTACGTTTTGTTTCGCAAAGTTTAAGGGGCAAGGTTTAAGGGGGCCTACGTAATATAAAAGATTTATTTTTGTTAGTGATTATGAATGTACCATTACATTGATAGTTCAACATGTGAGATGGATACACATCATTATCAGGATAAACTCGAGGACTTGTCCTTTGTGGATTCGTGATCCATAAAAAAAGTAGTGTTTTATAATTATTTTATTTTTAAAAAATTCCCCTACACATACTACTATTAAATTAAAATTAATACCACAAATCCAACTATCTTTTTATGGGATTATTTTCTTTATACGCTTTTTTTTCTTTTTTTTCAGTAATAATTTAGTATGACTCTAAATTTCTCTCACTTTCTTTATTTTCTCTATCTTTCTAGTGCTTTCTTCATTTGTTCATTTAATACATCTGTAAAATTCTGTGTTTTTTTATTTATTTTCCTCATTTATTATATTTATATATTTCTATCTCTTCATCACCTTCCCTCACGCGTACACCCCAAACTTGAACTGGGAATACCTAGCTTTTACCTTCTTTAAGAAATACAAAAAATATTAAATATAATAAACTAAAATAATTAAACATTTTATACAAACAGTTGGCTTGAAAAGGTAAAACAAAATGTCATATTATAATTTTTAATACTTTCTTCTATTAAATCTTAAATTAATAGTATATACATCTAATTTTGTTTGTCAAATTAAGAAGAAAAAATATTCTGGTACGTATTTTTTTCCAATAAATATTTATGGGTTGAGTATCATAAAAACAAGAGTATCATGGTGTAATAATATGGTTAAATACCGTGATAAATGTTGTATTAATTAATTAATCAATTAATTAATAAGAAGAATTAGAAAGACGACAAAGATACCTGCGATGATATCTGCCCCACCGCTGATGAACTTGGAGATACTGTGAACCACCACGTCAGCGCCTAGACGCGCCGGAGAAAGCACCATGGGTGCGAACGTGTTGTCCACCACAACCGTCACTCCCTTCCGCCTCGCCATACGGCACAGCTCCGGTATGTTCGCCACTGTTAACGTCGGATTGGAAACAGACTCGAAGTAAAGCACCTTCGTCTTTCCTTCCACCATCGCATCATCCACCATCTTCAGATCCGTCACCTCCACGAAGCTAGTCTCTATCCCGGACGTGCGCGGGAGGAAGTGCGATAGCAGCGCGTGAGTTCCCCCGTAAAGAGTTCTCGACGCAACCACGTGATCCCCGTGACTGCACAGCTGCAACAGAACGGCGGCGATCGCCGACATCCCGCTCGCAGTGCAGTACGCCGCCTCCGTGCCCTCCAGTGCGGCCATGAGGCGGCTCAGGTTCAGCACGGTCGGGTTGAAGTGGCGACTGTAGATGAAGAAGTCGCGGTCGGGGCCCAGCTCGCCGGCGAACATGCGGCGCATCGTCTCCGGCTCCATCACCGTGAAGGTCGCCGACGCCTCGATCGACATGTTGACGCCACCGTGCTCCCCGAACTCGTGGCGCGCGCTCGCCAGCGCCGCCGCCGGATCCGCCTGGCTGTGTAGCATGAGCTTCTTGGAGTCACCGCCGTCGGCGTCATCGGAGCGGCTGCGCTTCTGAGTTGCCAAAACGTACGTGTCCCCCATTGAGTGTAGAGGAGGGGTTGTGCTTCTGTGAAGGTTGTGTTGTGAGTGGTAGCTACTAGTGGTGCCACGGAAGCTCTAGTTTGTTCTACGAATCCAATTTGAGCATAACTTCTTCTATTTATAACAGTTTCACAGTTATTTATTTATTTATTTATTTATTTATTAACTGTAACTCGTTTCAGCTTAATCTTCCACGTTCCTCGTTGTTTGTCTCAAGCAGAGATGTTACTGGTGGGCCCTCTCATCCTTATTGCCACGTGACAACTTTTATCTTTTTTTATTATTTAATTTTATTAAGAAAAATAAAAGGTTTTTTATAGTTTTTATTTTATCTACACTTTAGATAATATTATTAAAAGTATATTTCTCTTTTCAGGAGAAGAAACTTTGACAAGTTGGTGTAGAAGAATTGGTACGAGTTGTTAACGCAGAGGATAAATTCAAAATTTTAAGATAAGCTGGCAGAAAGAAAAATTAATAAAAAAAAAACTTGTGAGTTTTGTGTCCTTTTATTTAGGTTTTTTGTTTTTCGAAGAATAGTAGTATTGAATAGTTCCACGTACTCTCATCATGGTATCATTGACTTTTAAACTTTACTTTTACCATTTTCTTATATTTTCAAAATTACATAACTTGTCTATTTTTTTGTTTGTAAAAATGATAAGAAACGATGAATATACAAACAAAATGTTTGTACGTGTAAGAACATGATGTGATGGGAGAGAAACCAAAAACACCTACGTCCATGCAATGTACGTCACTTATACTTAACACCGCTGTCGTACGTATTGACTTCCCCGTATCCATATAATTAGACTTAACTTTGTTATTAGGATTAAATTAACGATACTACCAAACGTTAATCTGCTTAGATTAGAGGGGTGGAGAAAGAGATAGGGAGAAAAAAATATGGAAAATGAGATTATTTGATTAAGATTAATAAATGAAAAATTACTGAAACTAGATGAAAAGTTTGATTTATATGACAGAAAAAAAAAATAATTATGCAATATAATAAATTAATAAAGTATCCTTAATTACTATTTTGTAAGGATGAATGTAAATCGAATATATGATTTACTAGGAATTAATTATTTAATAAACTTGTAAATAATATTTAAAATTTTAATTTTGTATTAATTGAATAATTCATTATTGTAGAAATATTATTATAGAAAATATTAAAGAAGAGAAAATTCAATAAGACTTTTAATATATCAATTAGTTTTTACTTAAATTAATTTTTTTAATTAATATAGCAATTAAATGTGTTCTTGCTGATACTCATTACAAATCAAACACTAATTATCATATTAATTTTGTATTAAATTGAATAATTTTTATTAAAAAGGAATAAAACTAAAATAATAATTAAGAAGAGATAGTTAATAAAATGCTTTTTTTAATATATCAAATTTTTTACTTGTTGAAATTTTTAAAAATATACCATTTATCTATAATTATCAACTTTAAATTGTTATAAATAATATATAAATATATAACTAAAATGAAAATTGAGCCAAATAATATAAGTCAATATACTATTACACTTGAAAAATATGAATGGCAAATAATTCAAGTTAAGGGTGATAAATCGAAACTCGATTTGTAGGTGGGCCCACACACTCGGGTCTTCAATTTCACAACCTATTTTTTTAATTAAAAATAATTTTAAAATTTAACTTTTTTATATTATATTATTTAAATAATGTAAATATAAAACTAATTACAATTTAAAACATTAATACTTATAAATTAAATTTTAATTATTAATTATTATAATAAAAATTTATTTAACATTACATTAATAATTTAAATTTATCTAATTAGAAATATTAGTTAATTAATTAAAAACTTATGAAATAAGTATATAACTAAATATACTTTAAAATTCTATATATGTATATAAAATAAAAAAATAAAATTTAAAAACAAACAAAAATTGAAAAATAAAATAAAAAACCAAACTAAGACCTTCAATATGCTGCTTAACTATGATAGGTCGGTCCGTCTTTCACCTATTTTTTTGTAAATCAAAGCAATGACTCATAAAACTAAATGTTTGAAACATCCATGTACAGATAAAAACTGCAACATTCTATATAAAAGAATGATAAGAAAAATTAATCAGTTTAAGCACTTATCAAGAATCAAGCATAATCAATGGTTAAATCCATTATTACATATATCTAATTTTAATTATGGTTAAATACGTAATTAGATATATTTTACATGACTTATATATTAAACCATAATCAATTATAATATTATGTAAATAATATTCTTTTTGAAACGATTCAAATTTGTAATGTTTCTTTGTCTAAATTAATTATAAGCTACTTGATTCAATTCAAAAATATTCACAACTATGACCAGTAACTGCTATTCTTATATTGAAGTTCAATAATTTCTAATATTGCTTACGTATGTAATATTATTTAATTATTTCATAACATATATTGTTCTATTAGAAATGTAATTTAGATTCGTCGTACCAAAAATAAATTAGAATGGATTTATTCACATAAGAATTGTAGGTTAAATATTCATTCACAGATTTAATATAAGAATAAAAATTAAAAAATTATTAAAAAATAATTATTTATTATCTGTAATCAACAAAATATAAAAAAAATTATTGAAATAAATTATAAAATAAAAGGTTAAGTCATTTCCACACTTTTCTGTAAAGACCAATCTAGGATCCGCACTATCATTTCTATACATTATATATATCCACATGTTAGGTCACACACACACACACACATATATATATATATATATATATATATATATATATATATATATATATATATATATTTGGTGGAGTCATATATATAGATCACAATGATTATAGTGGAGAATATTACTCGTTATATTTGGTAACATAATATTCTAATTAATCATGTCCTCATATAGGCTATTTTCGACAACAAGTGATATTGTGCTATAAAATTTGATTTCTTTAATTTATTTTTATTTTCATGATAAATTAAGTATATAGTTTTTCATTTTTTATTTTAATTTTTGTTTATTTTCTAACTTCAGAAATTTAAGATCGTATCTTAAAACTTAATAATACAATTTAAAAAAATATCAACATTTGAAATTGTTACTAACATTACGTGAATTTTAACTGTTCAATAATTTGAAAAAATATTATTATTACGACATAATCATTGCATGCAGTAAAAAATTATTACTGCAACATATAATTATTACATATATTACATCTCTAAACAAATAAAACTTTTTTTTATTATTAGTATTATATATATGTTGGGACTATTTTTATTTTAAAACATGCCACATTAATTATTTAAAAATTTATAATTGAAGTGCAAATATTTTGTCAGTGCAGCACTAAAAGGATAATATATATTAAGATTTAAAAAAGAATAAGAGGATGAATAAATGTTGTGATCACTATCATATTCCTATAATTAATGTTAATCCCAATCTGTGATTAAAATGTACCAAAAGAGCACGATTATACCAAAAAAATGTGATTAAAGATTATTTGTAGAACACTCTTCTACATATCTATGTTTGTGTTGTATTGGAAGGATTATAGGATACGTAGAAAGGAACGATATCAAGTACATCCAAACTCATGAATATGACGTGTTAATCCAAATGAAGAGAAAAATATAAATAAATTTATGATAAAAGGAAAAAAAAAACATTTAACGCATGAGTTGATCTGAAGACATGTCTATGTACTATGTATATACGTGGCCTTTTGGATGCATGTGCACTTGTAATATTAGCAGTTTGGCCTTTCACACTTAGAGGCTTCTGGAGCTTTAAAATAAACAAGTAAACAATTTTGATTGTATAATTGTATTTTCATTTCCTCTGCTCTTGGATATAAGATGCTCCACTATTTCTATTGTTATCTTCCTCATTTTCAAAATACATTCATTATAATATAGATCCATTCCATGCTAATATTGGGATAGATATTTTCACAAATCACAAAGAGCTCATTGTTCTCAGTGTTATAAAAAATTTTGTATAAATTGTATAAAAACACACCTGCAAATACTAGAAATACCAGTATTTCCAGAACACAAAAAAAATACAAAAGATAAAAATATAATAGATTCTAGGACAAAACGCCCCTGTAATCTTCTAAAGAAAAATGGATAACATTTTCAACGATTGCAAATCATTTACATGTGTTTATATCGATGATATACTCATTTTTTCTAAAACAAAAGAAGATCACTATCTTCACTTAAAACAAGTTTTATACAAACTTGAAAATTACGGCTAATCTTGAATTTTTCTAAAAATATGGGGTTGGAGTTTTATCGTTTGTAAAATCTCCGTTTGTGGTGGAACAGTATACAAAATTTGATAAACAAGAATTGTCAATTCTTACAAATATCTACCATTTTAATGGTAGAGAAAATACAAATTATATAACTAAAAATACACTATGTATTTAAGACCCGGTAACACCGTCCACTGACCTATATTTTTTTTTTTCTCTTTTTAACTCTCCCGTTCTCCCATTTCTTTTACTTTCTACTTTCTCCATCTAATTATCATCTTTTTAGTCATAGTTAATATAAAATATAAAAAACACGTAAATTTATGTTAAAAGCTTTTTAAATCTTACATAATTTTAAGTTTGACCATATTAAATTAGTCATAATTTTATGTATCTTAATTCTCTAAAATCTATCATCGTTTTGTAAAAATGAATTTGTGTCTTTTTTATTTTTTATGTGCACTACAGATTTTAATTTAAATTTTATGTATAACCCATTATAAGATTATAAGTAAATTTTTATTTTTACGTCAAATCACAAAAGATCAAACATAAAAATTATTTTAATTCAATTATAAAATTGTTACCACATTTTTTACATAAGTTATTTTTTATTTAACGAGAAAGTGGTAACTTAATATCATTTTTCTCTACTAATATTAGAGTATAAGTCATTTTCAAATAAGAAAAGTTATCTTTAGTGAAATATTGCATGTGAATTTATATTTAGAATTCAATTAAATATGGAATTCAAATGTTTAAACTTATGTTATGAGAATTTAGAATTTTGTGATAATTTTTTTTATAGGACATTAAGTATTGAATAATTATTTCTATTTTGACAGAGAGATTTCTTATGTTGAAATGAAAAAATCATTCAATGATGTTATTTGAAACATGGTAGAACTATGATATCTAGTTTATTAAATTGATTTGTACTCTGAGTGGTGCTTAAACTTCGTTGAATTATATTTTGAACTTTGTATGATTAAATTGAATTAAAATGGTTTAAAAATGAATTTTATGTAATAAATAGATGGAATTGGGTATTTTAACAATGAATTAGGTATTTTAAACTTATTAAAAAACTATGAAATGATAGAATACATTTTTTGTGGATTTTGAAAATGTTTGGAGTTGTTGCATACAATGTTTTCTAGTACCGTTATCTAAACTAGACTTTTCCATCTTAAGTGAAAGTGTACATGAGTCAAATCTCACACTCTCTAAGATTTTTGCACAAGCGACACATTTCTTGTTTAAGAAAAAATGAGACCAAGAACTTGTTCTTTATTTTTATTGTTGTCATGCTTAAGGAATTTTTGCTCAAATGAGACAATTTAGCCCAAGTGGAAATAATACAAAAAAATATGATTTGTTAAATCACATTCAAATAAGGTTCTGTCACTTAAGCGACATTTCAAGTGTTGAAATTATTTAGTTAAGATATTGAAGGTATGGTATGATATTTTAGTATGTGCACCTATATTTACCAAATATATCCTAACTTCATTTTTTGTCTAAGGAAGAATTTATTGCATTATAAAACACGTGTTGCTATTTGGATATTGAATGTCTTGGACTTAACATAATTTATGAAGCTCATATATGCATACATGTGGAGCTTAAAATATTTTAGGTGTTAGTATCTTATGAGACATACTTAATACAAGTCTTTCAAAAAGAGTTGATGAATATTCTATTTAAAAGGTCTTCTTTTCTATGCATATTCATGTGTTGATCTATCTTGATGAATGATGGAGAGTTTAAGATGTTTATATTTATAGGTAAATAACTTGATTTAAGAGTTAAATTGAAAATATTATTATGTTAATTTCCAATAAATTATCATTTATTGTTATTTATGTAGAACCTACTATGACTCTAGGTGGCATTGAACAAATGTTTTTATGAATTTAGGAGTTGAATTTCAAAAAAATTATAAATGTTAGTTTATTTTGTGATTTTTTTATGAATGTATATATTATGTGTATACAATATTAAGTGTGTGTGACATAACTTACTTAAAACTTTTTAAAAAGTAACCTAAACAAGTTTTAAATAATTTATTTATAACAAGAGAATGTTTGTTACATGAAAGTCTCCTCACTTGAATAATAAAACTGAAATGCCTTAAAGTATTAAAATTAAGTTTCAACCCAAAATCCCTTACTCACATGTAAAAATCAATCATGCATTTCTTAATGTATAAAGAAATAGAACATTAAGAGAAAAATTAGCAAGGATGTTAAAGTTAGTAAACTTGAATCATATAAATTGATTTACTATAAGTTGAGCTAAAAATGGTTTGTTCAACCTAACTCACTTTTTAATGAATCAAAAGTTGTAATTTAACTCGACTCATCATGAGTTAGTGAATTAGACGAGATAACTCATTTAAGCATGTTTTCATCAAGTTTTATATATTTATTATAACACAATCAAACTGGATTGAATCAATCCACTTATTGAAGTATATCACCAAACACTAATCACAATAAATCATATTATAAAAATAATAAATGAAAATTAAATTATTAACCTATATAATCGAGCAAATAAATAAATTAAACAATTAAATTATTCAAATAATATTAAGTAATATTTTAATCTTAAAAAAAGTCAAAATGCTCTACCTACACATATAAAAGAAATAAATAACATAATATAAAAATAGTAAAAAAATTTGGTAGATGAACTATAAGTTAACTCACATTCATTAAATTCAAACTTGTTATATTATCACTTAAGTTCAACCTCTTTTACATTTTAATCCATTCCGATTCAAATTCAAGTCAAATTAACTAATGTATTTAAATTCATATTAACATTCTTAAAAAAAATCATAAATAAAAGTTACAACAAGATGAAAAAAAAGTATTTTATAATTTTAAGACAAGAATAAAAAAAGAGAGTAAAGAATGAATAAAACTGAAGGATTGAATAGTAATATCTTAGTCAAATGGAAAAATCTTAAAATTTTCTATTTTTATATTCACATTTATTAACCTCACCCCCTGTTATAATATTTTATGTCACACACAAAATGAAAACTCAACTTAATTAAAATTCAAACTATTGTTGCTATTCTCCTCACCCTAATTCCCTATTTCTAAAACCCCATTTCACAAACGAAACATAAGTATTGTTTTTCTTCCCAACCAAAAATTAATCTACATATATTATGCTCACACATGAAATGTATTAACTAATTTAATTAAAATTTTAAAATCAATTAATTTTAACTATCACTTTTCTAATTATTCTCATTTGAAAAAGTTACTTTGATAAGTTTCTCAGAAGGCGAAATTCATAGTTACCTTTTAAAGTAAAACTTCTTTAGTAATTATAACTAAACAGAATATATATATATTCAAATTACACATTTTACATATAATTAAATTTACTTTTTTAAAAAGGCTGAAATAAATGGGCTTAAAAAGGCCTTAATTGATACGTCATGTGCCATTTTTCTTTGTTTAACATGGTCTAACCTCGTGGGCTTTTCATTATTTCTTCCTCTAATACAAATTTCTCGTCTTATCAACAACCAAATTATAAACTATTCTGACTTCCAAACTAATTTATTCTTTCTAGATAGTTTTTCATTATTTGAGAGATAGTTATATCTGAGTCAATTTTTCCAAAAGCAAAAAATGAATCTTTAATTTTTTATCGTTGGACGAGCCTCTTTAAAAATTTAAAATACCATTATTATTTTTATAAAAAATAAATTGACGGTATAAATTTTTAACTTTAGTAATTATGGTTCTATATTTAAAGTTTAATTTAACTGAAAAACTAAAAATTAATATGGTGAAGCATTATATTTATATAATTAGCCAAAATTCCATTGTTTGTACGCATTTTTGTTTTAATATTTACTAAAGAAGGAAATTGGATTGCATCTCATTTTAAACGTGAACATAGGAGCCAGTCATGTATATATACAATCTCTTCTTATTCAAATGCTGAAATTTTGGATATATTTTATTTAATAAAATATTTTTGTCTTTATTTTCTTACAGATAATTATGAAATCATAACTCTATTCTTTGCATTGTCTTGAAATATTATATATATATATATATATATATATATATATATATATTTCATAATATATCATTTAAATTGTGGTATAAATTTATTTTAGTCTATTGATAACTTTTTAAAAGATAATTATTAAAATTTAAATTTAGAGTTAAAAATAAAAGACAATGTATTGAAAACAAATTGAGAAAGAAAGAAAAGACAACATGTGAGTATAAAACAATTTTACATCGTTATTAATCACAAATTACGATATACTATAAGTTTGTTGATTTTTATTAAAAATATTTTAAAAGGCATATTAATAATAATAATAATAATAATTTTTAATTAATTTATAAATTAAAATGTTTTATATTAATAATAATACATAGTCGTTGAACTAAAAAAAGTGTAGAGATAAGGATAAAAGATATGATTTGGGATGTTTAGAATTTTTTTAAGACTAAATGGAGAGATGGTCAACATTGTGAATACATATTTAAGAGTTAATAGTGTGTGAAAGCTACAATTTTTCAGTGGTGTGCTTTAAATATAGTGGTAGATTTAAAATAAAATATATTTTCTTAAACTATCTCAATTTATTTCCATGTGTTATATAAGTTTGCTGCTTCCAGAAAATAGATTATAATCACCTTGGTCAGATTTGATAAAGTGTAATTGATAATTAAGGAGATGTGAATAAAACAATGAAATTTTATTCGAACCAAGAAAACAATAATTAAGAAAAGTGTAAATAGAAACATAATTAAACTTATTTTCTAGTTCTTTCTTCTATTTTGTATTTTTACTAATTATTGTTGTAATTATATTGTTCTCATCTCTTTTAATTAATGTTTTTTTAAACATATGTTATTACGTGTTTGTTTAACTTATGAAAAATATGGATTTGGAAATATAGTATTTATATGTTTATTTTAAATTGTAAACAAAAATTTTCATGACTATTAATTTTAAAAAAATAAAGTGACTGTAACATATTAAAGGTGATAAGTTGTATTATTTTTAAAGTTAAAAATTTGCTACGAATCTAAGTGTAAACTAAAATTTTATATTAATTAAAAATGAGTAACTTAAATTAAATATGAAAAAATTTCATAAAATTTTAAATTGGAAGTGATATTATAATATTAAAATATTTTATATAAATTTATCATGTGCTTTTATTTTAAATGTGGATGGTATTTAAAATTTGGTAAACCTAAAGGTAGCCATTTGAATATTAGCTAATTCAACTATTGAAATGAAAGGGTCATGTCATGATAAAAGTTAAGCATGTAAATGTTTAAAATTAATTGGTGGTTCATTTAGTTATTAAATTCTGTGGGTTGTTAAATTCCTCTTCATTCTTACTTTTGTCACCTTCTTACTTTTCACATTCACAACTTATTAATTTAAAAATAAGAATTTATTTTAAAAAAGGAAGGTGGAATGAGAATTTTTTTTTTCAATAGCATTGAACTTGCTTCTAACATTATGTTTATAGAATTTAAAAATATATTTTAAATTATATAATTTTATATTATAAAATTATACTTTTCGTTACATAATTTTTTCTAAATTATACAATTTAAATGGTATAATCTAGGAATATATCTTTAGGTTATATAATATGAAAATGTATTATAGATAGTATAAAATTAAATATGTTTTTAGATTAAATAATTTAAAATATATATTTTAAATTATACAAAATTTTACATCTAGAAATATATTTAAGATTTTATAATGTAAAAGTCATAATATATTTTGAAATCCATAAATATATTTTATATTACAAAATTTATAATATATTTTTAAATGACATGACTTGACATATATTTTTAGATTACGTATTTTGTAATACATTCCAGAATTCAAAAGTATATTTTGGATTATGCAATCAAATTTTACAATTCAGAATTCTAAAGCATGAATACTTTGGATTTTTCCAACACTCTTGTGGAGGTGCATGAAGAAAGCTTAGAGGTGAAAAAAGTAATTATCTTGTTTGTGACCAGTGCCTACAACATTGGGCATTACTACTATATGTTGCTTTCTTTTTGTGATATTTGGGCCGAACAGAATTTGATAAGATACACATTCTTCCTGCACTTCCATATTATTTTCACTGCACCTCCATAGATGTGGAAATTTACAAAAGTACATCTCATATAATTTCTTTTTAAACTAGGGTGTTCTAGAATATGTATAGATTAAGTGTTCCGAAATAATTTTTTAAAATGGATGAATTCAAAATATGTATTAAAAACAGTAAAATATTTTTTAAAAAGATTTTTTTAAAACATAATTATAAAATTTTTATTCTATTTTTTTTAAATACATATTGCAAAACACTTATTTTGAAAATGTTTTTAAACATCTTTTTCAAAACACTAAAAAAAGAAAATAGTAATTTTTTAAACAATAAGATACAGTGAAAAATTATATAGGTGCAGGAAGAAATTACAAATTTTATTTAAGAAGTTTTAAAACACCTTTTATAAAAAAAAGTTTAAATATATTTTTTATTTTTAAAAAAGTTAAAAATTTTATATTTTGTTTTTAATAAAAATATAATATTTATTTCTTATTTTTTATTTATATTTTTTCATTATATTAATTTTATTAACATTATACATAAAGAGAAATAAAATATTTGAAA
Source organism: Lablab purpureus (assembly GCA_030347555.1). Lineage (NCBI taxonomy): Eukaryota > Viridiplantae > Streptophyta > Magnoliopsida > Fabales > Fabaceae > Lablab > Lablab purpureus. The sequence goes on from CM059260.1 coordinate 30,353,145, forward strand.
TAGTCAGCACAATGGTAACAATAAAATGTATTTTTTTTCAAAATCCAAATACAAAATTTATAAATATTTCCAAAAAATATTGGTAACTAAATATTATTCTACCGAATAATAATATACATGTCAATTGTATGAACATGTCTTATTAGAACCCGTGAGTAGTTTATTAATATAAGAACTAATTGGAAACCTTTATAATAATTCACATATTTGTTCAATCAACTTAACTGGACTCTCTTCAAAATTATGTTTTATATTTAAAATTTTGCTTCATCCTAAGTTTAGAAAGAATTTTGCGTGATAAAAAAAATACTAAACTATAAATAAGAAAAAAAAACCATTTTTTTACTGTTTTCAGGGTAAGGGAAAAACTATCTTAAATCCTAATTAAAGTCTGTGTTGTTTTCATGGACTAATAATGTTTCATGTATTAGAAATAATCTTGTTTGCATTTGATAAATTCATTTAATCTTATACACTAGGTAATTTTATTTCACTTTATTTAATAGTCAAAATCAAGAATAATGTATATATTTTTTCTTTCAATTTTATGACATATTTTTAAAAATAAAATCTTAATAGAATTTCAAATATTAAAACAGATAATATTTTAGATATGATAATTAACTTAAAAATATTTTAAGTTGAATACTTTCAATAATTTAGCGTAGTTTTCTTTCTTCAAACTTTAGAATTATAGGTTCAAAACTTACAAAACTTTTAAAATTAACTTTTTTTTATCTGAAAAAGTTTTGTTTTTCTCATTTACATTTCAAAACAAAATTTAAAATTATATATTCAAAACTCGAATCACTTATTAATTATTTTTATTCTTTTTGTTATTATTTATTTTTATATTAAAAAATCTTGTTAAAGAGACTTCATAAAATTCTAAAATTTATTTTAGAAAGCGATTAAATAATGATAAAGTGATATGTTTTCTCCATACTAAAAGAACCTCCTTCAATTTCTTAACTAACTAAATATACTTGTTAACATTTGTCATATTAAAATATATTAAAACGATTTTTTTAAATGAATGAAAAAAATCTATTTAAGTTTTCTATTCTATTTTTTTATAAAAATAAAACTCACAAATGGATGAAAATTAAAAGAAAAGGTTGAACTGTTTTTGTTAGTAGTTTAACTTCAATTAGATAAACTTGAAATTAAGATATTTACTTGTAAACAAACGATTTCAAATGATTAAATTAGGAAACTAAAATTTAAGATACCCACTTGTAAAAGAAGTAAATTTAGAAAGATTAAGCATTAGTATTCATATTTTTTAAGTTTAATTTCATATATCATATTTAATTTGACCAAACTAAGATAAATTTGATAAGAAAAAAAAAAGAGAATTATTTACTTTCACTTTTAATATCTATTTAATAATAGTTATTTAATCTCTCACATTTTTTTTTCAGTTGCTACATTTAATTTAGTCAATAAATTGATATCCTTTTGAAAATGTTGCTTAAAATGTGTGTAAATTGAATCAACCATCATTATAAAAAATAATAATGAGAAAGTCATGAATGCATTAAAACCTTTTTAATCAATCATTTACATTTTAGTAATTTAAATGCGGGTACAATTAAATAAATTATTATTTTTTGTAACACTTGTTTTTTTTTAACCTCTTTTGCATTCTGCTTCTTCATTGTTTTCCTATATTTGTTTTAACAAAAGTGATAAAAAAAAGGCAAAAGAAAATTGTAGCAATTAAAATTGGTTCCTTAAGCTGTCTCCTTCCTTCAGTCGTCCCAGTTCCCCTTTCTCGACTTGGATCGGAGCAAAACTCTCCTTTCTCCTCAATCTTCCATTTCACTCTCTCTAAAACCCTAACATCCCGAAATGCCGGAACCGGAGTCGCAAAACGGACACGAACCAGAACCGCAGCCAGAAACGGAACCAGTGCCAGCAGAACAAACAGAAGCACAATTGGAACCGGAATCGGGATCGGCGCCCGAACCCGTAGCAAATCCGCAGCCAGAAGCAGAACCCGTGCCGGCGGAACAAGCGCAAGCACAATTGGAGCCGAAATCGGAATCAGAAGCTGATCCCGCGGTAAATGATGCAGATCTCAGTGAAACGACGGTCCGTCCCAATGACGTGAACGCCAATCCTTCTCCCACTCCGCAGCTCCGGAAAGACGAAGGAAACCGAACGTTCACCATGAGAGAATTGCTGAACGGATTGAAAAACGATTCCGAACCGGAGAAAGAAGATGTTAACTCACCTTACAGGTTACTGCTCTTTTGCCTCATTGGATTAGGAAACGTAAAACGACAATGCGTTTGGTTTACTTGTTGATGCAATCCTTTGCTTAGCTACGGAATAGTAGAACACAGAAATTGTAGATCGTTGGCGTGTAAAATGTTTAATTAAGAAATGGTTCTAATTTTAGCATATATTAGCGAATTTCTTTTTGTCAGCTATGGTAAATCTAAGTGATATAGATTTAAGGGTTTGACTTTTGGGGTGGCTTGTCTTCCTTTTCTGCACACGTGAAATGCAGCTTACACTCTAGTGTTTAAAAAATTTCAGCCCGGAGCAACAGCAACAGCACGCAGAGCAGAACAACGCTGCTATGGATTTGATAAATAGCGTTGTAGGTGTTGACGATGAAGGCCGGTCCCGACAGAGGATTCTTACATTTGCTGCCAGGAGGTAAGTGGCCACTTCTATTTGCTACTAGGAATTACCCACACTGAACACTTGCAGCAAAACTGCAATCTGCTTTGTAACCTTTTGCAGATAGTAGGAGCTCCTTGGCAGGGGCAGCACTTGTCCATATTTATTCAAACTTGTAACTTCTTGATTGGATTTTCTAGGTATGCTACTGCAATTGAGAGGAACCCTGAAGATTATGATGCATTGTACAATTGGGCATTAGTACTTCAGGTCTGATGTTAGTGGAGTCGCTGGATTTTCATGTTATTTTTTTATGTTTTTGCTTATTGGTCTTTTTTTCCCTTTCTATTTTTTTGTTAGAATACTTGGCTGGTGCTGTCAATTTGTTGTCTTGTATAAGTTATTCTGTCATGATATTCCATTTGTGTGATGGAATTTTGTTGGCTATTTATATTTTGCATTATTGTAACTAAAATAAATATTTTGCATTTCCTGATGAAATGGAATTACAACTTCATATTATTTTAACAAATGAAATTCCTCGGATATCTACTGCAAACAAAGTTCTATTGGTTTATATTAAACTCAAGAGTAAGCACAATGAATTATGTATTTATTACTTTAAACAATCTGGTTTTTAGGCCAGAATTGCACTACAAGATATAGACAATACAATGCAGGGTTTCCCCCCAACAAGAAGATTCTTCCTGCTTTTAGTAATTAGTAACAAAACTTCCCAATGAATAACCACCCTTAATCTCAATATATATTATGCATCACATCACACACTAACTGTCACTTCATTGAATTTACCCATTCTATAGCTGCCTAATTAACTGTATATAGGTTGAAATGATGCTCAAAAGCAATAATTCGGATCCGAGCTACCTAAAGACAATTTCTATGCAAACACTGATAATGCATGCCTACTAAGTTTCAGTTTCCTTCTTATCCTTTCTCACATAAGCTTTCCAAGTTCTATGTCTATTGGTTTGAATTGTAGTATGCTATACTTGGTCCAACCATTACATAAACTGTCTATTCAATCCTTTCTTGTGTGCAGGAAAGTGCAGATAATGTTAGTCCAGATTCCACTTCACCCTCCAAAGATGCGTTGCTGGAGGAGGCTTGTAAGAAGTATGATGAGGCCACTCGCCTTTGTCCCACACTACATGATGTATGTAAGAATATCCTTCTCCTCGATGTTTTAGATGAATGCCTAGCAAAATTTTAGCTAAGATCTGGAACAAGTGTAGATGAGTTGAACATTAGAAATTCTTGGGCGCGGGCCAAAAGTAGTCTAGCCTTTATGAGTCCAGACCTTAAATCAGACTTCGTATGAAAATGCAAATAAATACCACTAGAGAAACCTTTAAAATGGGCACGCATACTTATTTAGAAGTTGTAAATATTGTTGCGAATATTATTATTTTTTTAGTATTTTATTCTTATATGAGCTATTAACAAGCTGAGCCAGGCAGTAAATCGAATGAGTTTCAGAGTCTTTTTGGTTAATTTCATCAAATTTGAAAAGGACAAACTTGGACCAAATTTGGGAAGAAGTGAGGGATTTTTGGAAAGGAATAGCCTTGATCAGTATTGATGTGATAATAATACTACTTCTGGTCCTATACATAAGAAACAAATGATAGTATTTTTTATGACCTTAGTACTCTTTTTAGTTCTTAATATAAGGTATTTCTAACAGAATAACACAAACTAATGAAAAGAAGCAATTTAGTTGATTTGGTTGATGTTTTAAAGTGTTACCAATGCACCGAATTTACTTTTATTATTAATGACTTTTAAATTTTTTTATCATTACTCATCAATATAAAACATACTCATACTATTTAACAGGGACAAACAAGGAAAATAAATCTAGTGTTGTATACAAATTATAAAATGCCTTATAAAAAGGACACTATGATGTGCCTTATATTAAAGACTGGAAGGAGTATAAGAAACATATAACCGCCATGTAAACAATTTAGTTTTATGAACATTTGTTTCTTATATATAAGACCCGATGTAGTATGAAGAAACATTCTCTCTCATTCCTGGATAGGGTATTCAACAGATCAACTTATTTACTTTACACATATTATTTAAATACACAACCAATTTTTTTTACTAATAATAAACTTATTGAGTATGCTCATACATGTCAAAGTGAGCTAACTCTATTCGCTTTATGGTGAACTAGAGATTTTACAACCTGGCTCGGCCCACCACGGGTTGGTGGATTGACTCACTAACTCATATTTATTTTTTAAACTATAAATATATATACAAAAATTACTTTTTATATTTTATTTTTCATTTTCCATGAAGAACCATTTCTTTCTCTTTTTAAACATCTTCATTATCTTCATCTTCAAAAACAAAATATTAAAAAAAATATAACTTATAATATAAGTAGTTTGATGGGTCAGCTCACCACAACTAGGCCTGAACTCTTTTTTGTTTCCTTTTTTCCAATCCGGCCTGGCTCGTCAGCTCACCACAACCCGGCTTGAACCCACTTAATTTGTGGGTGTTAGCCGAGTTCATTTTGGCTCATAATAAAAAAAGTTTCCTTTTTTTTCCAATCCGGCTTGACTCGAACCTGTGACGAGCCGGGTTGGCTCGCGGATTGGAGTCCATTTTGACATGTTTAAGTATGTTCTAGCTAATTAATATATTGACCAACTATCTAATGTAATGAGTCAATTATAGATACCAGTACTTAGTTACATTGTTGAGTTAGTTAGGTTAGTGTGTTGCAATAGTTTGTTGAACCAGACATGCTGTTTATAAATAAGAGGGGAGGTTGAGAGAGAGATCATGTTGTCATTTGTGAGAGTAAATTAGGACCACTTGGTGGCATAGGAATTCATAGATCCTTAAATGCAGTGTGTGGGTTCTATTCTATAAACTGAGGAGTTCTTCCCTTTTTTTTGTAATAAAGAGGCTAGGTTCCTTTCAACGATATGACTAAGAGAGTTCTGATCTTGGAGCTATGGGTAGTGTAGATGGAAGGACCTAGAGAGCTCTACAAGTTTGACAAGAGTGAAGAAACAGTTTCTTGATGTTCTTGAAGAAATGAAGATAGAGAATAGCAAGTTTAGGCTTTCAATCTCAAGGAAGAATGGTAATTGTTAGTGCAAAAATACTAAGAAGGTATAGGACCTTGGAAGGAAGAAAATAGAGGGGATGTTAAAGTCTAGAAAGATGGAGGTGAAATCTTAGGAGCACAAAAATAGAGGGGAAGAGGAAGTCTTGAAGGATGGAACAGTCACTGAAATGGTGGATGCAGAAGAAACAAAGATAAAATCCGAACTGATCTCATTGGAGGATAGGAGCAAAGGAGTCAAGGACTACTTCATGTACATGAAGAAACAACAAAAGAAAAAAAAATGCTTTGGTGGAAAAGATAGGAAGGAACATCATAACGAGGCATAATTTGAAAAATTGAAGGTAAAGATGCAGAGATTGGTTTAAAATTTCACCAGTGAGTCACAAGCTCCAAAAGGTGGAGAGTTGCAGGTCATCCGAGAAAGAGATAGCTAGGGACCTGGAAGGTTGAGCATAATGGGTGAATATGTGAAGCACTGATCTTCCATGGCTACAGATGTTTGTTTCTCAGGTTGTCCAGTCAACGGACACAAAAGCCATCAGATTTGTGTTCTTGCATGGATTCGGATGGGTCACTGTCAAAGATGGAGCTGTGTCTCTCATGTGGGTTACCCCAGCCTCCACGGTCTGATTGGGATGCTTATAAGGTGGTTGATGTTACTCTATTAATGAGAAAACACTGGAGAAAGGCACTGCCTGTCAATTCCAGAGAAACACAGTCTGTATGATAACAAATAGAGCAAAAGCAAAGTATAACATATTAACTGAGCAACCACCTTCAAAACCACTGGATCAAGTTTTTGCGAGGATGATGACAATGACAAAGGAAGACTGACTGACAAAGCAGGATAAATAAAATTCTGAATTTAATGGGCTAAACCCAACCCACTAATAACAGTGAGTACCAAGGCAAAAATTCACAAGGGAGCCAAGATATCTTGTTACGACTAAGCAGTGATGATGATGCTCTGTTTCATGGATAATAATGCAGAAGGAAATAGACCACTAGAGGAGTACAGGAGCACTCACATATTTGTGTTTGATGCAGAAGTGAAAGTTCATTTAGGGCGGCCTGCAGTGGTCTGGTTGATTTGGTCATGGTGCTTCAAAGTTAAACTGGAAAACTGGTGTATCTTTCTTTAGTTACCCGTTATTCAATACTTAGTAAGTTGGTTAGTTACATTAGTCAGTTGGTTAGGTTACTGAGCTGAAATGGTTTGAACAGGGCATGTTGTTCATAAATAAGAGGTGTGGTTGAGAGAGGGATCATCTTGTCATTCGTGAGAGGAAATTAGGACCTTTTAGTACTGAGTGGTTCAGACCCTCAAAATACCGTAGCATGTGTGCTCTACAGTTCTAGATCTGTTATTAGTGTCACCCTTTGAGCTCCTTGTTAAATAGAGAAATTAAGTTGTTCATACGTAATACTTTTGGAATTGCCAGGCCATGTAATCCCGCAATTCCACTGTATTTAGTATTAGTATGAGCAAAATTTTATATAACCAGGCATGCTTCACCAAATATCAGTATTCATATCAGGGGCTAGTGCTATCTCGCAAGCACTGCAGTATTGGTAGCCCATCTATCTGCAGGAAAATGCTGTCATATTTTGATGAAACACAAGTATTTCCCTTGTCAAAGTCTATTTATATAGTAGGAAAGCTAAAAAATGTTCCTATTTGCCTATAAGTATTTTTTTATTTTTATACAAAAGTGCAAGTCTTTAATTTTCATTTTCCCTATATTTGATTGTATTCAGGCTTTCTACAATTGGGCTATCGCAATTTCTGATCGGGCAAAGATGCGTGGCCGCACAAAGGAAGCTGAAGAGCTGTGGAAGCAGGTCAGTAAAAATAAATGCGGCCTTTTATTAATGGTTTTGATGCATATTTTGGATAATTCTTGGTAAAGAACTGGATTTTGATACTGAACTCGAATGGAGTAACTATTCACATTTTGGTTATAGCTTTCAAGGCTTATCCTGACTTATCTAGTTTTTGTTAATATCTTACCCAGGCAACAAATAACTACGAAAAAGCAGTTCATCTTAACTGGAACAGTCCTCAGGTTCTTCTTCTCAATTAATTTTTGAGAGTTTCTCTTACAATTTGTTATAATTTTCAGACATGATTTTGAAAACCCCTTTCTTGTTTTCTTTGTTATGTATTTGCTTTATCCTGTACACTTTCTGTTCCTATACTGTTTATTTTCTTCACGAGTATCCTTTGTACCGATTCTCATGGAATCTATTTCAGGCGCTCAATAATTGGGGGCTTGCTCTTCAGGTATATTTAACTTCTAACTTTCCTGTATTCCAGTATTTCACTACTTCATACAAACGGCATTAAAGAGAATAGTGTATTTGTATTGTTTCATGCTTCTAACTGCATATTTGGGTCTCCCCCATTAGTATGTATGTATATTGCAAGTAATCAAAATAGAACTCTAGGAGAAGCTTCATTAAATGCTTTTTAAACGCACATTTTTATCTTTCCCCAAGACTTGGATCTTTTTATTTCGTCTAAAAGCTTTCTTTATGCCAAATGCACTATGGGCCCTGGTGAATAAATCTCATGAAAATGTGCAGTCACAAATATCTTTTCAAGTATTATAATTAATAGTCTGAACTTAAAAGTGGTATAGTAGCACTTGTAGCTCATTCAATGCTGTAATCAAGCATCCATGTGCTGCTATACTGAGGTAATGACAAAGCATTAGCACAGTTGAATCATTAATCCATGTCAGAAAAAAATTAGTTTTAATTTGGCAGTGTATGGTCTAATATATTCTCTCCTCCTTTATTTGGCCTTGAGACCTCTTAGGACATCTCTATTTTAAGGGTCATAACATAGGGTCCTAATTCACTTTTTATGGATCCTATTATACTACATTACTTTTAAGATCTTGTACTTACTTTTTTAATAATGTTAGAGTCTTATAAAATCTCATTTAATAATATATTATTTACACTTCAATCTACCAATTCTCTCATATCATAATTATATTCGATGTAAACAAATAATTTTTCATTCTTTAATCCAGGGTTTTATTTTTATTTTTATTTTCATATCAACATATTCCAATACAAGGGTGTTATAAGATTCAATTCTTAACTTTATAACCTTGAGTATGACATTTATAATGAAGACGCTTATGTACAATTTGGACAAAAAAACATTACACGGACAAGATTATCTCAAAAGCTTCTATAGATGAAAACATTACATGGACAAGATTATCTCAAAAGCTTCTATAGATGAAAAAGAAAAGACTGGGATAAAACCTTCAAACTACTCGACCAGCCATATGTACCTGTTCCCTTTGTTTTTTTTTTATAATCATAGTCAACTCTCTTTTCTTTTCAGAATATATTTCCTTATACCTTGAGAATTATTTTGCAAACATTCTACTCAATATTTTATAGAATTCATAATTTTCTTTTTTGGAAATTCTCAGTTAATTTGTTTGTATTGTCTTTGTTTAAAAAATTGGTTTCCAATTTAGGAACTCAGTGCCATTGTTCCAGCTCGAGAAAAGCAAAAGATTGTCAGAACTGCAATCAGCAAGGTAACAAAATTATTTGGAGGGAATTAGATGGGAGTGACAAACAATTGTTTACATTCACCCATATCCTCCGAATATTGCATATTTTCTTTTCCACTTTTTGACTTTTCCATATTCTTTGATGCAGTTTCGTGCAGCCATACAGTTGCAATTTGATTTCCATCGGGCAATTTACAACCTTGGAACTGTTCTGGTCATATTGCTTCTTCATTTTACATATATTTAATGACGCATGCTTTTGTGTCTTGTATTGACATTGTATGTAACAGTATTAGGAGTGTATAATTGACTAGCTTAATGCCTTCACAGTATGGATTAGCAGAGGACACTTTAAGAACTGGGGGATCAGTGAATGCTCAAGAAGTTTCACCAAATGAATTGTACAGCCAGTCTGCAATATATATTGCTGCTGCTCATGCATTGAAACCAAATTATTCAGTAAGAGACCACTATTTATCCTTGTATCCTGTCAATTTGTCTCTTTTATTTTAATCATGCAATCTGCTTATTTAGTATTGTTATTGTTACTATTTTGGTGTATGTAACAGGTTTATAGCAGTGCCTTGCGGTTGGTGCGCTCTATGGTGAGTACATTTTATCCTAAATTATGTTAGTGCAGTAGTTTTGATCTGGATGAACATTGCAATATGCTACAGAATTTATCGTTTAAATGACTTAAAAAATTGCTCTTTCTAGCATCCTGAATTTTGTTTCAACTAACTAATCATGCGGTTTATTGGATTATTGGTTCTCATCTCTCATCCCCTTAAGTAGTACTTGCAGTGAGACAACCTATTTTATTTTTCTTTAGAAGTTAACTATGTAATGTGAGTGTTAGTTGATGGAATCATTCATTTAAATACTAACTTTTACAGAACTCGTTTTCCACAGCTACCATTACCACACCTTAAAGTTGGATATCTAACTGCACCTCCTATGGGGTCAATGATTGCACCTCATAATGACTGGAAACGGTCAGAGTTCCTTTTGGATCATGAAAAGCTTCAGCAGGTAAGATGTGGCTGGCAAATTGAATTTTTTTAATTAGTTTCAAAATCATTCATAACCTATAGGCTCTAGTCTCAGAACTGCTAATTATGATTAAATAATTTACGTTCCATCATTCAGATACCCAGAGGAGATCATAAACATGTATCTCAAAGTCTCTCAGGCAGATCAGTAGATTCAGTGAATGGGGATAAGAAGACTATCAAAGTAGATATAGCAGATATTATTTCTGTATCTGCATGTGCTGATCTGACCTTACCACCTGGTGCAGGCCTCTGCATAGATACAAGTCATGGATCATTTTACTTGGTAAGCAACAGTTTCATTGAGCTGAATTTATCCATATTGTACCTTTTTATTGCTTGTTTCCTCGGCACTTTTCAAATTTTGTTTAATCAATTGCACTAAATCAATTGGCTGACAAAGCCATGACCACTTTCATAGTGAAGTAATCATGACACCCGCATCTAATAATGAAATTACCGCTTCCACTTGAAATTTGTAACTATAGTTATCTTATTCTTAGTCAACCCAGTTGTTTTCTTCTGAAAACTGGAAGTTTTTTTTTGTGATGGCTTGTTGTGTTGATAATGTATCTGATTGTCATGAGATTTTCAGCTTTAAATGGAGAAGGAAATTACTTGAAACCTGCACTATTGTTGTCCATTCTGTCTTGGAACAGAAATCACTGCACCTAGGGGGCATAACCTCCATGCTTCCAATAGTTTTTCCGTGCATTTGCACAGAAACGCAAAGTCCATTCATGTGTTTGTGTTTCCCAAACTCCACCACTGATCACCACTGTACTTTAAAAATGGTTCTCCTAAATCCAAATTTAATTAATTTTACAAGGCTTGATGAAATCTTTGAAATGTGATTTCATCTCAATCTAGAGACACGAGCATCTCTTTAGATTTTCAAAATGCGGCTAATATTCATTTTTTCTTGCATTATCAAGGTTGCTGACTCCTGGGAATCATTGGATGGCTGGCTGGATGCACTTCGTCTAGTTTACACAATTTATGTGCGAGGCAAAAGTGATGTACTGGCTGGTATAATAACAGGATGAATATAAGTTTTAGGTGTACCATCAATTTAATATTCCAATTTCAGTAAGAACTAATTCCAGCGTTTTGCACCTCTCCGCGAACTTGTGTATAATATTGAGTTATGTATGAAATAATTTCAATACGATCTAAAAATCTTGGTTTACTCGCTAACCTGGTTGTTGAACATTCTAATTCTTACAAATATACAGTTTAAATTATTTGCAGAATTTTAGGAACCGAAATATGAATTAATGTTCTTTACACTTGCATTTCTGTGAATTTCTATTCCGGTTCAAGCCTTATTTTTGTTTGAGTGCGATTTTAGAGTTGGTTATAGATTCTTTAAGCCCATTTCCCGGCAAATTCTGAAAAGCCATGTAACTAAAGACTAGGCATGCTATGAAGTATGAACACTAGTATTATTTTTGGAACACTCTTACACTTTTGATGTATAGGTTACTTAACATATTGTTATTTCAGGTATGTTATATATATAATCATTTTGAGTTATTTAAATTCACCATCAAGATTCATATATTCATAATTATTTATTATTCATAAAAGGACATAGTCAAATATAACTTGTATTGTTATCTGATACAAAATTAAATATAATCTATCTATCTAAAGTTAAAGTAAAAAAAATACATTTTTTTTATTATCAACATTGAAAAAGATAGTTTAGGTTTATTTAAAGATAAAATTAATAAAGTTAAAAAAGATACTTTAGTTTATAGGTTTATCTAAAGATTAAATTAACAACCTTTAACAATTTTAGAACATATATGATATGAGAATAAATAAAAGTGTCCTTAATAATATATATATTTTAAATATTTTTTATTGTATGGGATTTGTTTTTTTTTTCTATAATTAAAGTAGAAAGTTACATAATAAATTCATGAGTTTCTAATTTCTGAAAAATTTTAGTGTCTGTTTTAGTTAATGTTAAGTTGCAACCGTGACAAAACAATGTGAAGACGAAAAAACATCTTTTAAATTTGAACATTCTGCTAATATGTGTCATTTGTCTAATACGAGTCAAACACACGGTGTCTCCGAACGTCATAGGTTGGTTTCTTTACCGTTTTTGCTGGAACGGGGTGTACCTGCCAAGAGCTGCGCTCCAAAATCATACCTTATTTTTGTCAGAAAAATTTGATTTTACAAACTATGCGGTTATGCTAACACTCTTCTGCAATGCATATGTTTGATAAGTGTACTTGTGTTTACCAAAAAAAAAGAAGGGTACGCTAGCCAATTCCTATAGCATTTAGTTAACAGCTTGTTCTGTTTTCGGTCAAACTTTATGAGGGAACAAATTTCATGCAGATAGGAGGATGGATTCTTGCAAGAGCTAAGATGGCAGCAGGTAAAGTCCATAGTCCTTCCCCACAAATCAGTCCAGAAGCAGCTGCTGGAACCATCGACTCTGCCTTCTTGGAGTCCAGCTTGTGCCACAGAAACACAACCACACTACCTATGAACATGTCGATCGCAAAGTATGCCCCAACCAGAAATGGTACGGCCATGACCATTGGTAATGGCATCCATTTACCAAACTTCTGGGGTGAAAAGTCTCTGATCATGTTTGCTCCTATGGCAAAAGCGAAGAACCCAAAGCAAAGCTGCAGGCAATGCTGGGGCAATGCTGAGAAACCTTGGACACCTATGATTGCCATGTTTCTGTAAATTAAAGCATAAGGAGCTTTGAATTCTCCTTGCGGATTTCCCACATCGAATGCCTTGTAGTATAGGAAGAAGCTGAGAGGAGCTGTCACACAGCCCATTGCAATGCCGACTACTTGGCATACGAACATGGCTCTGGGTGAGGTACGTGTGTAGTGAGCAGTTTTGAAATCTTGCATCAGAATACAAGACACTGAGACCACGGATTTAACGATACCGCAACCCACAAGTCCAGCCACCACACCATTTTCTTTTCCTGTAACAGCTGCCAGGGTAAAGAGTGCAACTTTCCCATAATTATATGCCATGTTTATGTCAGTGAGACCTGCTCCAAAAGCATTACAGAATGCCAGAGATGGAGCAAATATATAAGCAACCACCACGTAGTACCATTTCAGCTGAGGAAACATGCGTGGCATTATAATTATGGAAATGATTGTAAGAACCACGTATCCAATTATTCCTATCCGCATGGGAATGCTCTCCCTCAGAAATGTTTCAGTTTGTTTAATGTCCTCAGTCGGTTTCCCCTTTCTATCAGCAGCCACTGTTGCAGTAAGAAAACCACCTCAACATTAGATATAATATATTACTATTATCATCGAAAAATAAAAAAGAAACCAACGCGTGGTGTCGAGGAAAAGAAAAAAATTTACATAAAAAATAGAACCTTATATCCTAAGACAATTTCACTTAAAACTAATTATTTTAGGTTGATAATATCACCTATCTAAAGATGAACGGGAGTACATTGGATACGCACATCCATATATATCCGTAAAACCACGTTCTTCAAATAAATATTCCTCGAAAGTGAGAGAAAATGTTGAGAAAAACAAAACTTCACCTACTAAACAACTTGAACTAAAAACTTGGTTTTAGGTTGAAATATAGTGTGAATTTGACTACTTTTACCGTTTTTATTGTTCTTGCTCTTTATTCTGTCATGGACGTTGAGGACTGTGCAAATTAGAATCTTGACGAAGTTGTATATGCCATCACCCAGGATTAGAGCGATTGATAGAAAAACCTTGTAACCGTATAAACCCTTCATGTTACTTTCTTCTAAATTGTCCGGGAACCAGTCCCCTCTAAGTCGATCAACGAGCGGATACATGAGCCCATAGGAGAGCACAGCTCCAAGGAGCAAAGACACATTCACAAGGTGCGAGCAAATCATTCCTGCTCCAACAAAAGTCATACTAAAATCGAAATAGAATCTGCAAATCAAATTCAAAGAGTGTGATCAGTAACATTTATTTGGTATGGAACCCTCCATTTAGAAGCAATTAGTATGATAAAAATCATACGTTTGCTTCCAAGCTTGCAATCCAAAGGTGGGGAACTGTTCGAATCCACAGTCTTCTATCCCTGAGAAGAACCACTTAAATAAACCCCATAAGAAACTGATAGAAAAATACTTTGCGAATCCCCGTACTTGCTTCCTGCAATATTATATGAAAATATTATAAAAGAAAAGTTGCAAAAAAATATTATTTTAACAGTATAACTCATATCTGCTAATTGTTACAAACGAAAGCTGATGAATAGTAGAGAAGTGTAGGGTACTTGGCCATTTTATCTCCCTGAGTATGGAAACCATTGATGAGAACCGCTGTTGCCAAGCCACTGGGATAAGTTAACTTGAGGTCAACTATCATGATCTGCAGAAGAAAAAGTACTGTAAGAAGTCTTGTGTTACTCGTGAGAGTATTCATTACATGCAACTCCAACTGAACTTCAATACTCTTATGAAGTCAGGCATCAGGTATATCACAAAAGGCAAAACAAACATCAGGTAAGTCACAGAAAGATGTGCAGCTAAGACATCAATCCAAAACTTTGCGCACTCACAAAAAGGATGTAAAAGTATACCTTTCTGAGTGGGATCAAGACAAAGAGGCCAACAAAGCACACTACAAAAAGGAAGGCAGTCATCCAACCAAATCCAGGTTCTTTAATAGCGTTTGGGTTGTTACCCTCGCTTCCTATTCCAGACAACTCATAAGTCGTTCTGTTTAATCCCAACAGATAAGAAGCAAATCCTCCTGTCAACAAAAGTAATATATAGAGAGAGGAGAGTGTAAATTCAGTAAGTAATATATATGAAGAGGGCATATATTCTTAAAAATATAGAAGACAAAACTCTAACCTCCAACAGCAATGCTATAACATGCAACTGCACATGTCTGTATGATGGTGTTCTCCTGGCGGCTGAAGGGTTTGGCTACAAAACCAGCCTTGTGCAACACTTTGGTCCAGGTTCGGACAAACACAAAGGCAAGCAGTGCAGCAGAAACATTCAGGTTAGGAACCATGCCAGTTGTGAGGTTGAGCTTCATGACGATTATGCTGTACATGAATCCAATCAACATGCTTACAAACACTCCTCTCAGTGTTATCTGTTCTGTCCATGGCTGAGACTGAACTTCAGGTGCAGGTAACTGATCCTCCAAGTCCTCATCTCTTTCAACTATTTCTAGTTTCTTCTCTTCTTCCATCTTAAGGTCACTTGATGGGGAGATCATCTCTCTAACTGTAGTAGAAGTTGTATTGCCTATGCAACACAAACTTTGAACTTCAGAGAAAACACAACTCAAGCATACCAAAACCCATGATATCTGGTTGGTATTATACTAGGTTTATTAATTGTGATGTTCGTGCGTAGATATTGAAAAGTAGAATAATAATATACTGTTAACAGCTTCCTTACCTTATTTTAATTGATCTTTCTCCTTTAGCCTTTTCCTCACCAATTAGATGGACTATGAAAGATATTAAGATGCTTTCTTTCTGCAAAGGCACAGCCACTGTATGGATTGATGTGGGTTACATATAAAGAGCAGTGTTAACTAATGGCTGGGACGGGACTAACAGTAACTTTACTTGACCTTTTGTTGCACATATAACAATGCCAATTCTTTTAAAGTCAAATTTAGCTTATATCAATAATGTGTTAAGTTCTTTGGATGCTTTAATTAGTTGATGTGAAATTGGTTTATCTATCATTGGGCTGATTGGAGTATGTAAACACCACTCTCTTAGTAATATCTGGAGTAAGAAAGTGGAGAAAATACTGTAATACTACTTGTTTATAGAGTAAAATATTTTCTGTAATTTTATCTTTCAGTTTTAAAGGATTTTCCATGTTAAATGTTGGTATTTGTTGTATTGTGTGTTTATTTTGTTTACTACCTCTATGCTGTAAGATCAAATTTTAACTTACACTCACATTAAGCTTGTTGAGCCAGAAATGGTGTGGTCGGCATCTGGTGTCTAAAATATCGTATCCATAAATATCGGATTTAAAACACTACCAAAATAATATTCATTCATCCCAAAATCAACTCTGAGTCCACCAATCATAATGCAGATGACACTTTCCTTCACTGCAATCTTGTTCATACAATAATTTCATACTGTATTCTTTCATATTTTTCTCACACATTATTTTTCCTTTTATTTTTTTTCTGTACAAAGTTTTTGTATCAAAACAAAATTTTCTATTACTTTTAGGTACAATACAACTATTATTTCAATTGAGTAAGAAGCATTCAGAATGCATAAATAACAAAAATTTGTGTCAAGATATAAGGATGCAATATTTTTTTAAAACACTCGTTGATCTTAAACAAGAGTTGTTAAAAAAGAGAGTATTAACTAAATAATGTGAAGAAATTATAGTTTTTCACAGGAGAATTATTATAATTAATAACATAAAATATATTTAAAAGAATGTATTTGTTAACGAACATAAAATTAATATTTAATAGATTATTATAATTATTATAAGTTGTCCATCTAGTAAGATGGTCATGATGATCCAAATAATTGTGATTGTTTAAAAATAAATAATTATTAATAAAAAAATTAGACTTTCTTCATGTAACAATAAAAATTTGTGAATAACAGGTTTCAAAGTGAAAACTAATTATATACTATAACACTATTATTGTTTATGGTTTTGATCAATCTTTATGCAATGTAATCAATTTTTCTGTAAATACATGAGCACTTATACACATTTAGCATATCAAATAAGCAACTATTTCTATAGTATATATACTTCACACACACCTATAAAAAGATACGAAGTTGTTACACTAATTTATGTATAAATGATTACACTATTAATTACCTATAAAATGTACATTTTTTATCTAATAATAATCTTGAATTATATCAGTCTAATGTTGTGCCAAATTTATAACAATAATACTTAATGAACCATTGTTAAATAATTAAAAATTGCAATATTTTTTTATTAACATGGGAAAAAATTTAGTTCTTTACTTGTTTTTTAAGGTGTTGTTCCATAATTTTGATTAAGGTTATATATGGTTTTTTTTTATCTTCAACAAGAACCTCTAAACTATAGCTGTAAGTGTTTTTGACTATTGAAGATTTACTTTTTCACAGATTCGTCCCAACAACAGCAGATATATAGCACTTTGAAAGATGACAAGGTTCACCTCTCCAACCACATCAGAATCAGAATATATATATATAAATAACAGGCACACCAACAAATGTAATGAATTGGATGCACTTGCTATGCCAACAGTGAGGGTGGAATCGGCAAGAGCATTTTTCTTAGTTTGGTTTGACTAGCTAACGTTACTATTGACCAACCCTTTTCCACCTTTGCCCTCGTATGAGGTTCTGATAATCTCTAGCTAGTGGCAAAGATTCTCTTCCCATAAGGGGACTAAGGTGAGCCATTGAAATACTACATTGATTGCACTCTTTAGTGGATGGGTTGGCCTGTCAAATATCAGCATCCATTTTGAAAATGATAGAATTGAGATAAACTTGGATCAATGCCTTCTTTTTTTCATTTTCTTAAATGACAATATATACATTTACATATATATATATATATATATTTATATATATATCATAGTAGTATTTACTTATTTATTTATTTATAATATATGGTATTTTGGAGTGATTAAAAAATGTGTGGCAAACGAAAAGTTTATACCTTTCAAATCTGGTCTAGTACTACTTTATCAGTCATGTGTGCTGATTTCACCTTATGGGATAATAATTGAAGTGTGATGAGTTAGGTGCTGAAAATTAGTAAAACTTTCTACCAAGCATTTGAAGATGGTGATGATGATGATGATGATTTAGTTGCATCATTAGAACCGTTGAATATGAGCACTAGGTTTGTTTCAAAGATGCTACAATCACACATCACATCGTGCACAAATTCTGTGTCTGATTGTAATTGTACATATATAGAGTGAGGGAAGCTAAGAAGAAAGAAGGGTGAGAAAGAGAATGCAGAAGTGAAAGGGTTTTTGCATCAATGCATATTATGATGTATGGATGGCTATGGCTACAGGGTGATGAGCATCTATTTGTGGGGAAAGCAAAGGTAAAGGATTTTTCATCTGTGTCTGTGATGACCACTAGTTCTATAGTGGATACTTGAATTTGAATCTAGTGGCTAATGGGTAGATCAAATGACACACGACACTGACACGTAGCAGAAAATCCTACCTTAGCTAGTGTGGAGTGTGGTCGCCATGTGCCTGATTCGTACACTTTTGCCAATACCTGATTTTGACACTGATTTTCATTGTCTTTTTGGATCCCTACAAACTCCAAGTTTCTTTCCCTTCTGCATTCACAACTACATGATTAGCATTCTGGAGTGGACAAGTAATAGCACTATTAATAATAAGAACAACATTAATTGCTTCAACCAAAATAATGATAAGAAGAGGAAAAACTAAATTAGCTGTCTTTTGTGGTGTTGTGTTGTGCTTTTTGGTTAATATTTAGTTAAACATTATATGATGTATTAATTTAGTTATGCAGTGCTTAGACTGTCAAACAAGGGACAAGATCAAGATCTGATGTCAGATGATGCACTTGTGAGCTTTAATAATTTGAGAATGGTAAATGATTGGTTCAGATAAGCACTTAGAAATTGTTTTGCTTGTGAAGAAAGTTATGTGAACTTTTTAACTTGTGAATAACAAAAATATTTAGAAAAAAAAAAATAGAGAGTTAATTAAATTTTTTAAGTTATTTAGCATATATGAGGAAATAAAAAGAAAAAAGATATTTTTTCAATATCTGTTTAGTGTGTAGAAACCAGATTAAATATATAAATAAGACTTTTATTTTAATTTGTAGTATAGAATTCCTTTTCCATCTTTTTCCAGAGAAGAATCAAACAAAAAGTATGTGAACCCTATATGAGACTATTGTTTTTTTTAGTGGTTCTTCTGAACAATAAAAAAAGAATAACATGTAAACAAAAAACTTGAATGGCAAGTTATTTTGCACCTATCCATAATTAATTCAAATAAAGCCCATAATTATTCTTTCTCTCTCTAACCAATCAAGCAAAGAAAAAAAGCTATTTGGATTTGTATATCAACCAAAACAATGGAGGAAAAAAATGCAAGAAATAAGATCTAAAATAAAAAAAATTCAACTGGAAAAGTGACTGCATTTGAACCACTGCATTGAAAGGGCTTTTCAATTTAAAGCAAATTCTGTTGAGAAGCAAGCACATAGAAACTAAATTATGAGACTCCAAATCAAATAGGTAGATGACAGTATCTGCATTTGAATCTATGAAAGGGAAAAGGACCACAAAAATGTTATGCAAAACTTAATTAAAATTGTTGCAGGATCAGTTTCTACTAAAAGGATTCTCTTATATGAGATAAAACATTGTTGCTTTAATTTCAATTTATAATCAGAATAATTTACAATTTTGATACTCTGCAAAAGTTATGTTATGTTAATATCAAAATTTATGACTCTCAATACTTCTTAGGTATGATAATAGGATGAGACGGGATCTTACAATATTTTTCAGATAAAATAGAATAATTAATCTATTTTAAAAAAAATACATCCATATCATGATTTCTTTTCATAATATCATGTTAATAAAACTATTTTAGTAAAATTTAATTGTTTCAATTCTTGGATGATTAGGTAAAAGGTTCGAATTCGTTTTAAATTTCCTTCTTATCAATTACAACTGCATTAGTTGATACGTTTTATTTACATGTATGTAATATTAATACTTAATAGTAGAAAATTTAAATTATTTTATTGATAAAGTATATTTTAGTTTATTATTTTTATATAATAATATGTATGTAAAAAAAATGTTTGATAATATATTTATTTTTTTATAAATAGTTTAATTTATCAATTTTCAAAACACATTATATAAAGTTTAATAATTTTAAAAATACTAATAAATAAATGATTTTTAATTATTAATCCTTCAAAATACATTATATAAAAAGAAAAAAATTTCAAATAAACAAATATTAAATAATCTAATAATCATCTTTCAAATCAGAAGTAATGTCACTCTCCATCAGTTCATATCTATAAAATATTACAAAACATGATAAAGATGAATTACAAAACTAATAAAAAATCACAACAATTATATCTTTTTTAAAATTTAATTATGAGGAAAAAATTAAGAAGATGAAAATAAAAATAAAATCATACTAGAAAATGAAAATAAAATATAAGTAGAAATAAACATTATCAAACCAGTATACAAAAACAACAAATACGTACAACAAAATATGTATCTAACCATTAATTTAATAAATTGGTCACACAAAATTTGATAAGGATGGACTACAAAACTAATAAAAATCACAAAATTATACAGTTTATGACACAAAGTCATTTTTAAATTTTAATTACGAAAAGAATCAAATTTAAGAAGATGAAAATAAAAATAAAATAGTACTAGAAAATGAATAAAAGTTAAGAAAATAAAAATAAAATAGAAATAGAATAAACATACTCAAACCAGTGTACAAAATCAACAAATCTATGAAAAAGAACTAATCTTATACGTATATTGAATTAGTTAAAGAGATTCAAAAAATTGAAAGAATGAGTAAAGGATGGAAAAAAAGAAAAAACTGTGAAACAGATACTAAGAAAGTAAAGGATGGAAGAAAAGAGAAAACTATAAAAGAGATACTAAAAAGAGATAGTTATGGTTAATTTTAGGATTTAAATTTAAATTTAAAGATAAGACGGGAATGGATACGAGGGCGGGACGGAAATTGCATTACCCATCCTAAAAAACCCAATTTCTTAAAATGAAAAGAATCCAAACTTAAACTCAATCAACTTCATTTTTCTCTTTCAAACTCAGGAAGATAAAATTGTATCAATAAATACGGAGTTAATTGTCATTTTTAATACTTGTGAAACTAAATGCTATTTAGACATAATGTGCATCCAAGAATTTAATCATAATTTTTTAATTTATTATTATATTTTTTTGACAATAAAAATTTGTAATGTTATGACATAAAGTTCATTAATATAATTAGAAGTTCGTGTTAAAAAAAATTTATAGACTAAAAAATACCTATATTTATAAAATATCTTCATTCTCAATTTTGAAAGACATGATGATATTAAAAATTCTAATATTATTCTAATCACTATGCACATAATAATAATAATAATAATAATAATTTATTTAATGAATGAAAATTTAGAACTGTATTCCCATCTTGGTGGAATGTGGTTTCTTCAAACTTTTTCTTTTATAAATTATATATCCATATTACATTTCTGGTTTTTCATTGACAAGTGATAATAAATAGTGATTAAACATTGTGTCATGCGAATGAATCTAATTATCAGGCCTTCTTCAATGGTTTGTAGTCTTTTCATTGCAAACCCTGTTTTTTTAGAGAAGTTTGTATTGTTATCATGATATATTTTCATATTTCAAAATATGACTTTTGATTTAACATAAATACTATTTTAAATAGCGTGTATGCAAATGAAATCTAATTACTCTGTAA
Organism: Lablab purpureus; assembly: GCA_030347555.1. Lineage (NCBI taxonomy): Eukaryota > Viridiplantae > Streptophyta > Magnoliopsida > Fabales > Fabaceae > Lablab > Lablab purpureus. The sequence goes on from CM059260.1 coordinate 30,375,037, forward strand.
ATATTATAATTAATTAATTTATTTATTTAATGTATTTTTACAACTGTATCTCTGTTTTGGCAGAGAAAGGGTAACTTAACTTGAGACTTTATTTATTTAATAAATTAAGATGTAAAATATTGTTGTCGCGAACTCAAGTTGAAGCAAGAGAATTGCCATATTCACATTGGACATTAATCAACGTGATTGGTGGGCTTATCTATAAGATTAATGGGCCGTACCAAATCCCCATTTCAATATTGGGTAATTTCTTTATGTACTCCCATAACTTCTTCCTGTACAACCATGAAATAGAGTAAAAGACTAAATTGCCCTTATTGTTTAGATATATAAAAACCAATGTAAAATTCTTTAACCTTACCCACAACTCCTTTTCAATTATGGAAGACAAAGCGAACCAATCTAACTTATTTTGCATAAATTTTAAAAAATTAAAAAATAAATATAATAATTTTTTTTAACTTTTAATTTTAAATTTAAATATATAAAAAAATATTGGTTTAATAGACATTTTGGTCTCAATATTTTATAAGAATTTGTAATATTTTTCCATATTTATTTTTTTTCTCAATTTAGTTTCACATTTTAGTTTTTTTTCTTAATTGATTCCCAAATTTCATTTTTTTTCTCAATTGATTCCCAAATTTCCTTTTCGTCAACAATCCACATATTATAGTGTTTATTTTCATGTTTATATTCGTATCATTTTATCATTATTTAGGTGTCACGAGTTAAATGTGTTAGGTCCTATATAGTTAACACCGTCAACATTAATCTAACAGAAGAGATCATATTTAAGATTTTAATAAAATTTAGGACATAATTAAAAAAAAATTAAATATAAAAAAACATTGCAAATTCTCACAAAATATTATGACTAAAATGCCTATTAAACAAAACATATTTAATATAAATATATTAATTAAAAAAACATAAAAACATATAATTTACTATTTATTACAAATAAATATTTTATAAAAAAATATTAAATTTAATTATGAAATAAAATCTAGATTGTTATTTACAAATATATAATATTAAAATATTTAATTTTATTCAATATAAAAATAATATAACAAAATAATGAAAAGTTAAGAAAAAATAATGTGAGTTGGCACAGGTTAACTTTTCCAGTTAAAATCAAGAGTGAAATGGTAAGATTTCATGATTTTTAACTCTAATGTGTCTTCCCGTGCCTACATAAGATCAAATCAATATAAGATCAGTGAGATAGTTGCTAAATATGAAAAAAAAATCATGGGATTATTTTCAGTTCTAATTTTAATTATAAAAAAATTAGAAAAAATTAGAAATAAAAATAATTTATAAAATAAATAATTATTAATAAATTGAACATTAATTTTAAAATTATAGTTAAATATTTTTTATTAAAAATTAAACTTTTTATATTTTAAAATTATTATAAAGAAAGATTGATAAAAATTAATATATAAATATAATGATTGATAATATTTAAAAAAATACTATAATAATTAATAAATATAATTTTTAATTATTACACTTAAAAATATCATTTAAATAATTTCATGCATGATATAATGCCATTTTTTTATGTAACTGAAGTCATAAATAATAAAATTTCATATTTTGATATTAATTTTAAATGATTATTTTATTAAATTAATAACTTAAGTGTAAATAAAAATATTTTATTAACATTTTAAATTTAATTTATTAGTTATTATATTTATAAATATTTTAAAATAGTATTAAATTTACAATTTGTAAAAATTGTAATATTTAAAATTTATCGACTTTAAATTTTAATTTTAAATTTCTCACATTATTAATCATTTATAAGTTTAAATCATTAATTTAATAATTATTTAAAATTAATCATCAAAATATAAATTTTTATTATTCATAATTTCAATCATTTAAAAATATTTTTTATCATACATAAAAATATTTAAATAATATTTTCTAAATCTAATAATTAAAAATTATAATTAATAATTATTATAGTGTTTTTAAAAAAATTACTATCAATTACTGTATTTATATATTAATTTTTATTAATATTTTTTTATAATAATTTTTAAATGTAGAATTTTAATTTTCAATAAAAGTATTTAATCCATTTTTTAAAATTAATGTTCTATTTATTAATTTTTTTTCTAATTTTATTTTCACATCTTATTTTTAAAAAGTGAAGTTAAAAAAAATCATAATTCTTAGGAAATCTAAATTTAAATTATTTTAAAAAATTATTTCATTAATTATATTAAAAATTTTGATTTACTACAATAAACTGTCCTATATTAAAAAATATTTTATTTGGAACAATAAATAAAAAAAAGCAGGAACAGAAAAAAATCCACATTTGTTCATATCAATTTCTTAATGTATAATCATCATAAATGGTGTAAATGGATTCAGAATATACTAATTACTCTGGATTGCCTTGTATTTCTTGTTTACTGATTAAAAGCCATTAATTATTACTATTTAATACACGCATAATAACCAAAATATAGCATGTCAACACGAATTAAGAGAAGAGATCAAGAATATATGATATTATAACTCTTATATTTTTCATGCATGCAAGTTTGATTCTCCTTAATCTTTCAAAACCTGATTAAATTTCTGTTGTTTGGAGATCAGATGAGTTATTTATTCTTCTGAGTGCTTAAAACTAATTGTAATTTGAACGTCATCAATATATAACTCTCTATTTTAGTTTCACTAAATAAAAGAAAATATATTAATTCTATAAACACAGGGAAGAACTGTTACAGTAGTAGTCCAACTAAAACACTGAATTTTCATCCTCGTACAACATTATTTACTATGCTCTAATCTTCCTCGACACAATCGATGCTCTAAGCATTTGTCACAACCATTTCGCTAAACAAAATTCAATACTTGACGTTTTCAACTTTTTTCTTCCCATTTCAGACGGCACTAGAATTGGTGGCCATTGATTTTTTCACGAAAAAATCACTTCGGCAAGCAAAAACATTAGATGCCACAAATAAATCTTAAAAAATCCAAAAGAAAAAACAGTGAATCTATGGTAACCCGTGATAATAGTTATTTAGGGTGAGGAAATGAGTGAGCACTCTAGATCACGGGGACCCTTTCGTTGTTGATTTATATAGAAATATAAATATATGCATGGTGGTGTCTGCTTCGTGTCTGGTAGCGCATAGACAATTACGAAATGAGCAAACACGAAAACTATGTAACTTAGAAAAATACCATTTCCTTTCAATCCGTGTCTTGTCCTACCAATTACATGTTACGATCTTGGACTTTTTGCTGTTCCTAAATAAATAAGAGAATCAATTATTTTGGCTCACAACTTGCGTCTTCTGCATAACTTTGTTTTTTCACAGGTTGTTGCTCTCAAATAAACACAGTTTATATGTGTATATAGAGACAGTTTGGGAATATGCAATGTACCTTAAGTAAAAATGCTGTGTCTTACGACTGAGGAACAACCAACACAGCTTCATTAAATATCGATAATGATATTATTGATACATTCATTTTCCCACAACAAGTTCAGCGGTTGGTTGGTGTGATGCAACTGCTACAGATCATATATAGCTTTTTAGGTTAATTCTGTCGCTGTTGTTCAATTTTAACAACTCCGTCTTCACTCACTACTTCATCTGCACTTTCTTTAGCTTGCGCATTAACATGGATTGATTTAGATTTTTTGAATTTCGATTTCAACAAGTTCAAATTCATATTCGTTTCATTTCAATAAAGTTGACATTAGAATTAATATTATATATAATATCTAATATTTTCAAATTAAGTTTTCTTTAAATTACTTTAGTTATTATACTTTTTACAAAATAATTAAGATAATTTGTATGATTATTCAATTGTGAATTTTGAAATAGGAATGGATGATATAGTGGTTAATATGTGTTTGATGATTTTAATTAAAATGTTTCCTTTTATTTCTTTTATGCGCTACTTTTTCTCATATTGTGTTCTCGTGGTAACATAAATTAATACTTCATGTTTTTCTTTTGTTAATATATTATTAGTTTTTTATTTTTTTATTTTTTAATATTAGTAAGAGTTTGGAAAGAAGTCAGTTTATCTTATTTTATCTCATAAAAAACGATTTGAGATGGACTCGCTGAGGACAAATTACTAGGTGGAATACCAATTTTTTTTATTGATTTTTTTACTTTTTTCAATTTTTTATTTTCTTTAAGAATATATATATAATATATTATAAAAAAATCAATTATGTAAACATTTATAAGTATTTTAAAAGGTTAATTATTGTTTTCGAATAAAGTGAAAGATTAATAGTTTTATATGTTAAATTATTTAAGTGTGTGAAATATTTTTAATTTGTAAAGTTTTAGTGGTTTAAATTACACACTATTTCATATTTATATATTTTAAATAATATAATAATAAAAAACTTAATCATTTTAGTTAATGTTTTTTATTGTAATTATTAAAAAATAATATGACGGACTAAAAATGTGAACTACTAAATTAGTGATAGATTGTTGGTCAACCCACTTTATCCTTCTTAATATTAGTTTTTGAAAAAGAAAAAATAATTTATATAATGAACATGATTAATTAGTCCTTTTAGATTTGTTGACCTAGTTAAATTTATTAGTTTGTTTGTGGATTTTTCTAGAAGCAAATAGACTTTTAGGTCAAACAAAAACTTTTAAATAAGTCATACTTAGTCTTTAAAAGACATACATGTAAGTTGTAATAGATATTGGACCAACATGGCCAAGGACAAGTGTTGATAATGCTCCAATCAAAAGCTTACTTAAATCAATCAAAATAAATTTATTACAAGCATTAGATAATATCGATGATGTTACCATCGAAGTTAAATTGAGGTCACTTCAACAAAAACTAAATCAATCAAAGATATTCCATTTAATATCAACAAATAATGTCTGATTTGAACCAAATAAATACTTTGAAAATTAAGTAAAAAAATCTCAACCAAAATTAGCAAAACAAGAATAGTCTCAATCAAACAATTGTTTAAAATATAAACTTTAACTTAAATTTTTTAAAATTTAAAAAAGATTCAATCTAAGTTCAATAAATTTGATGGATTTGAAACCACTTTATTAAAATAGACTTATTTAGATTTTGAACATTTATATTTATTTTTCTTATTTATGATCTACTAAGATTTTCTTTACTCTTATTTATCGAATCAATTACACTAATATATATAAGTACATAACTAATTTCTTTTAATTATTATTGTTGTTATTATTAAAAAAAATTATATCTCATAAGAATTTTTCTATAAATTTATAAAAAAATATAAAAAATAATAAGAATTTTTTTTATAAACTTTTATAATAAATTTATAGAAAAAATTTCATAAAAATATAAAAAATTTGAATAATGTATAATACATCTGACGAAAAATAAATAAAAATAAAGGAGAAGGTAATAAAAATAAAGGAGAAGTTCTTGGTATGGTGGTGTTCACAAGTGGGATAAACAAGTTACATGCACTGAAGTGATAAGTTGAGTTCGGATAAATGCCAAAACTGGCATCAAGTTGTTTATATATTATTAATGTTGGCAAAACCTATGTGAGAAACATGGGAAGATATTCTTAATGTACCACTAGCCAAATAAAAGAATTTGAAATCATATTTAATATAAAATGTTAAGGTAAATAGATTTGTAGATTACTTTTAATATTCAGAAGGGAAGAAAGGGGTTGATCTTTCATATGTGATCCTAGCAATTTGCTGTCTTGCTCGTAATATAGTAACAGTAAAACAAGTTCTGCGAGCTTGTTAGTACTAGCAGCCAGAGATTGGAAACAAAAAATAGGACCTAATTATGAAAAGATGGAATGCTGTCAATTGAAATTGAAAGTCTGCAACTTTAAGTTGTTGCACCTTGAGAAATAGTAAATAATTGAAATTCTACAGCATAAATCTTGATCAGTTCTAAACTATTAAAAGTCTGCAACATAAATAAGCTGTTGACCCTAAGAAATAGTAATAGATAATGAAAGTCTGCAACATAACTTAGTTACTGCACATGAACAATTGCCAAAAAAAGAGAGTCTAAATTCAAAAATTAACCAATGATGACCAATCAAATAGTGATCCTAATTTTACTCTCAACCAAACAAGAGAGACAATTATAGGACAATGAAAAGAAAAAACAGCTAATTACAAGTTTTTTTTTTATGAACAGACTTTTTTTTTCTAAATTTTATCAAACACTATCATTCTTGACTAAAACTTGAGTCACAACTATAACTTCTTCATATTGGGAGTATGCATAGTGAAAAAACAATGACAAACGGAAGCTCTCACTATCTCTTCTTCGGACAATCCCTTTATTTTTTTCTAAGATATCTTTCAGCTGGTTCTTTCTCATGAAAAAAGAGAAAAGATATTAGTTTTTGGATATTTTCAGCAGTTCCAGAGCATGAGATTCACATAATTTATGTAAAAAAGTGATTTAAATAGATTTAATATCAATAAACAACTTTTTAAGTTAAAATCTAATAACATTATATAAAGTATATAATTATTAACGTCAAATAAAGAAGAATATATGCATGTATATATTTTGAATGCATGAAATGGTTTGTTTCTTTCCTTTTAAAAGAGTTCACCTGTTCAAAGAAGAAGACGAGATATAAATACGCATGAGAAGACATTGGAGGCAAACACAGGAAAAAGATTGCTGATAAATAAACAAAGAAAAAGATTAAAACTTTAACTTAATAATATAAAATAGGCAAGCATGCGTCCCCTGATTGTATTTGTTTTACAAGTCTAATATGAATCTCTATTTTAAATTTTAATTTATTTTATTTTAAATAAATATTATATTGATTTGTGTTACTACAACCATACCACCATGGATAATGTTTGATTTGATATGGTGGTTATTTTTATTTCATGCATAGCTTAGACTTGGTTTAGGTATATTAATTGGGTACAAAATAATCTGAACCTAGATTTATGTATATGATGAAAGTTTGGGTGAATTGTGTCATTTAACAGCAATATCGGGAGAAAAAAAATACCATTTTCAATTTAAAAAACTTAAGATAATAAATTTGTAATTATTTTTATCTTTTATATTACTTATTTTATTTATTTTTATTTAATTTGAGACTTTATCTCATACTTAAATTAAATATATTATTTAAAAATATATAATTATATAACATTAATAAAAATAATCAATTACAATTAAGGAATTCAAACTTAAAAAAATTGATTAACAATGTTTAGCATATCACATTTAGGTAAAAATGAAGGCTAGTATTTTTTAATAAATTTTTAATATTTACATAACTTAAATGATTTTTACACTCATGAATTATTCACAATACTAAATTATATTTAATAAAAAAATTTAATATTTATTATTTTTATAAATTATAATAAAATTTAATTTAATTTAAAATATAATATTTTTTATTTTTAATAATTATCTTTAAGTTTAATTTAATCTAAAATTTATTTATTTTATTTTTAATTGATAGTATATTATTTAATTGATTGAATAAATTATTATTATAAAAATATCTATATATATTTATAAATGTGACGAATTTTATCCGTGAACAAATCAGGGAACATGTAATGAGATTCACCCAAAATACTTCTTACATAAAAATAAAAGTCTCGAAATGGGATTTGTATGTTTATGAAAGGAATTAAAATGTCACAGTCAAAATACTTTGACGAAAAGTTCCTAAAAGTAAAATATGTGATTTTACTCATTCAGCACAATCAAAAGCTACTTTGCCTCTTCCTTTTCTTATAATTTCCTTTTACTTCATCCTTCCATAAAAAAACAAATCTAAACACAACTTCTTTAGGCTATATTTCATAGGTATCTGTCATAACAATTGTGAAAAAAAAAACAGTTCTAATCTAAGCTGCATTTTTGCAGTTAATTAGGGGAAAGAAAACATACCTATGACCATGTCGTGGGTATTTAATTCAAACTATGTTCGATTAATCATGCATGTATAAAGTTTCTTCATATGTATTAAAGTAATCATCCAATTTTAAAATATTTGTTAAAAAAACTTAATAAACAATGTTCGTAATTTTTTTTATTGGAAATAATTACATCCTTTTAGTGACTAATTTTTTTGCGTAAAAAGTTAATGGTTAATTGCCCATTAAAAGCTAATTTATAGGCATGAATAAAGAAAACTATATTATTATATTTACTTCCTTTTTATGAACCAAGATTGAATTTAATAAATAAATAAATAAATGTGTGGTTGTGATAAAAATATGATTTATATAAAGAGGTACAGGAGAGTACGTTATTTAGGTTTTATAATTTAATTATAAAATTAAAAGAATTATTGAGTAGATAAAGTCCATAATTTATCTTGAAAATTTAAAACTATTCCGTATTAATTAATGTATAATATATTTGATTGAAAAATATATGTAAATTTTTTTGTTGAAAGATTGCGTGATTACTAAAAAATTACTATATACTTATTATTGAATTAATTTCAAAATATCCAATCATTATCTTAACAAATTTTAATTATGATGTGAGTAACAATATGCATCAATAAAATTGATTTCTATTGATTAAATTATTTCAGTTAATATTTTTTTATACGTAACGAATTTCATGAATAACATTTGAGAGTTTACATTAAGTTAATTAAAATATACAAAATTGCATAAATTTTAAAAGTAATGGACATTTCATTTAACAATTTTATTTTAATATACAATATTCTTTTGTAAAATATAAAAATGTTAATTATAAGATTTACCTACAAATATTTAATTTATCTAAAATTTTACAAGCATAATCATCAGACTATATATATATATATATATATATATATTAATCATGAAACAAAATACCTTTGTGTTTAGAAAATCTTAAAATGTTAATTAGTTTATTTTTAAACAGTAATTTTATTGTTGATTTTTTTTACCATTTTATTAAAAAAACAAAATCAATTACCTTAAAGTTTTTGCTTTCATGTTAAAAATAATCTTTGTTTATAAATTTCTTTCGTTCTCCTTGATTAAGTAACTCACGTCCTTTATCGATACGTTTTAAATTTGTTTTGTTTGCTAAATTATAATTATCAAAGCTGATTTACATCAAATGTACTGTTAATTACGGTGAAACTTTGGTAAATGCTTATTGGAATAAACTTAGACCCAATGACGTTCAAAGACATTTTGGCATCCAAAATAGAAAGAATTAACAACATATATATAATAAATCTTTACATGATATATTCACCACATTTTTATTTTTATTTTTGTATTAGTGAGAAAAATAAGATCTTTACCATAAAAATGAGTTATTTATAAAAAAATAGATTTTTTAAATAATAAAAAAACTATTTTAAATTATCGTTTCCTAGAACAAAATCTATTATGAAAGCTAAAAGGAAGTTGCTTAAAGTATTAAATATACTATTAAAACAAAAATTAATAAAATTTTGAAAAATCTTATATCTAGATAACCCAAAATGAATACAATATGTTATAAAAAATTACACTCATATGTCACTTTTAATGGAGACACATACAATGTTCACAAATATATAAGAGGTAATATAATTAACTCACGTAAAAGTAATCCAAACCTTGAATTAGGTTACCAAAATTAGAAAGAAATTGTTTGTACTATATTTATTTATTTTATGATTATCAATTGATTTAGTGTAATAATAACTAAGGTCTGATTTTTCTGTGTATTGAGGTTTTGAATTTTATTAGATGAAAAAACGGTTTTTATTTTATTTTGGAAGGTCTCTTATTTGTATGTTACTCTATCACTTAATTTTTTGTAGTCATTAATTTAAATTAAATAGTTTATCTGTTCATGTATCAATAATTATCAAATTTAACTCGTTAAATGTTTTTTCTTTGGCTATAATTTATTGGTAAAAAATATTGTTATTAATTTAAAGAAGGTATCACCGCAAAAATTGTTTTAAACCTTAAAATCATATTGATTTGTCCCTGGACGATTATTTAATCAATATTTATTTTGATCAATTCCTAGGACGAGGATAATTATGCATATGGACTTTAGGTATAGAAAAAAACAATAGTATGCTATTTGAAAGCTAATTTTATCAATCAATATAAATTAAATTTAAATGCTATTTCTAAGACAGTATATTACTTTTATTCATTTCATATAATGCTATTAAAGCATAAAAAATACTACTTAATATAATTGAGTAATATTTTATCAAATATCACATATATATTTATGTTATGATTTTATATATTAATAAAGATATTTATAAAAGTGTATGTGATATTTTGTTAATAAAATAATAATATTTAAAAAATATTATTAAAATTATTTAGTAGTTTTTCTTAAATTTTATTAAAAAATTTATTGTATGAATTTTTCTTTAATCACATTTATCTCATTCATTCTATTTGTGGTATCTCCATTACAATAATTATAATATAAGATCATAAAGGTTTGATCATGTTATATCATTTTTAAGATTGATTTTTTTTCTTTTATTCTATGATTTAGAATCTTATTTATAATGAATATGTTTTTAATGTAAGATGATAATTCTCGAGTGTGAGTTTCAGATTTAATTAGTTATTTATATAAGATGGACTACATCCAACTAAAATCTTAAGATAATTAATTTGTAAATGTTTTTTTTATATATTATTCATCTCATTTAATGTAAGACTTCTAACTATTGTTTTTATATTTTGAATATGTCTTATAATTTTTTCACTAAAAATATAGTTTTTTTAGGAAAAATTCTTAAAAAATTAATATTTTTAGTAATTATTGTCTTTGTTTTAACTTTTTAAATAAAAATTGTGATTAAATATCCTTTTTAAAAAATATTAAAATGTGATTAAAAAAATACTTTTTAAAAGAATTACCTCTAATAACGTTTTAAAGAAAATATACTACAAAATAAATTAATTTGATTTATAATAACATTTATTTATTTAAAAATGTCAAACATTATGTTTATATATAGTTTATACAATTTATAGTAATATTTTTTTTAAAAATTTAATATAATATTTAAAATTTATCTAGTGCAACATTTTTAAATAAATATAACTAAAAATGTTAAAAAAATTAAAATGGTGTAGTAATCTAAGAGTTTCAAATTTAGTATTATGAGTGTTATTTTAAGAGTTGATGACTTTCAAAAAGGCACTAAAAATGTCAATAAACCTATTTTACACTATTATTTGTGAATATTTATTTTCTTCTCTTGTCTAAGCTCCTTTGTAAAATGTCACCTACTTTCTTTATTTGTTTTTATAAAATAATAAAACTCGAATTTAATCAAAATCATCTTATCATTAGTTAATACATTTTTTATATTTGTAAATCTCACACATTATATTAAACAGCATGGCCATAATTTAAATATTATTGTACTTTGAACAATATTAATATATTGTAGAAATAAATTTGTAAAAAATGGTGTGTAATGTGTTTTTATTTCTAAAATATTTGAATTTTTTTATTGTCCTAATTCTTAAAGTTGATTAGCAAAATTTATGCAATATGATGTACATAGTAATAATAATAAAAGTGTTAGTTAATCGATTTATTCTGATATATCTTTATGGAAATTTCATTTGAGAAGGAAGTATAAAAAATAATTTAATTATTGTAAAAAACTTATAATATTTTTTCTTTGTGTAGTCTAAAATAAAAAATTTTTGTTTCTCTATTCTTATTTATGAATGGAAATTAACATCCTATTAGCATAGTTTCGTCTGTATTCTTTTTATATGTGATTTTTGTTACTGAGGAACATATGCATTTAATCTTAACCTTTTTAGATAATTTTTATAATGAATTGAGTTTGAAGGTTAATCTCTAAAAATCTAAATTTATACATTCATCAATACTTAGATGCCTTGGAACAATATTAGAGAATTTACACTTTATCTAATAAAAATCAATTTTAAATATTAATAATCCTTTAATAGACAATCAAGATAACGAAATGAAATAGTCTTTTAAAAAAACATTAAAATATATCTTATATAGAGTTATATTTGACCAACTATTTTAATGTTGGTTGTTATTACATAAATATTATTAAAAATTAACCTACAAATAATATTTATATTTCTTCTATATATTAATATAAAGCTAAATATTAATAGAACCTAACTAATTCATGATACAAGAAGGATTGATAGAGTTATTAAAAGTAAAAGTAATTCATTAGCATATTTTTAATACCTATATGTAAGAAAGTTAATAGATTCAAGAATATTGAATATTAACCCGTAATAGTTTGTTTAAGATTTAGAATTATTGAATATTAGCTGGTAATAATTTGTAATTAAAACTCTGAAATGATATATTAATGTTTCTCTCTTAAATATTTTATATATAATGGAAGAATAACAACATTACAAAATTATGGATAATGTTAATATAAATTAAATTAATGATTTTTTAAGAAAATAAATTAATAACCGAGTTTATAGTATACTTTACAGTTAAAAGATATAAATAATTTATAATATGAGTAATTATTTTTTTTTACAAAAGATTAGTTATTGAATTATCAAGTTTTTACTTTTTATAGTTTTTTTTATGCGCTTATCGAAGTCTTTTTCTAGGAGCAACATAATGAGTGATATATATATAAAGATATTCTGACGTTTAAATCAATATAATATTATATAATATTAGAATGAAGTAGATATAAATTAATGAATGTTGAAGAACTTAACTATATTACTGTGAACTTTACCATTTTAAGTTTATTTTGTTGTTTGGATGAACTCTTTGCTGACGTGTCAAGTATTAAACATGATTAGAATTTAATTATTCATAGTATTTATTATATCATGTTTTATCATTTATTTTTATTGAATTAGATAATTTTAGTTTATTATTAGATTTTAATTATCTGTATCATTTATTTTATCATGTTTTATCATTTGTTTGTTTTTATTGAACTATATAATCTTTTTTAGAGTTTAATTATCCGTACTACTTTAGTTTAATTATCTCTCTTACTTATTATGTCATGTTTTATCATTTATTTTTATCGAACTAAATAATCTTAGTTTATCCTTTTAACTATAATGATTTAAATCTCGTTCTGTTTTGTACATATTTAGTTGTCTGATGTTAATCAATTATGTATAATTTTTAATATTTTAAATAATAATTTATTTTTATTATTTTTAATTTTAAAATAATTTAAAATAAAATAAAAATACATATATATCAAATAAAAAATTATTTGTATATATGTTTATATAACTATCTATATTTCTTAATTTATGTATTACTTTCTAAATGAAGATATAATTTATTATATTTTACTTCATTTTAAACCTATCACGAATGAGAGAGAAAAATATCCACTTGCTTAGTTATCATTGTCAAAATATAAAGTATACTAATTTATTAACTTTTACAATGAATGCTACTACTACAAAAGTAATTTTAAATATATACTTAAACTTATAAAAAATCTATGCAAGGCACATGAATCACAACAAATAAAACTTGGATGAGGGTTAAATAAATATAATTGTTTAGAGTGAAAAATAATAATAATTTAGTAGTGAATGAAAAAAAGAAGAAGAAATAGTATGAAAAGGTGAGAGGAGAGAAATGGCGCAGTAGAAAGTGAAAAAAGAGTGAAGGGTCCCATTGGAAGAGTCGGAAGCGGAGAGGAGAGAGAGGACGAGGAAGAAGGAACATGTCAGGCGTTAGAAATGGGCGATGTTGTTTTGTTGGTGTGCCCACCCCTCACCGTCATTCCTCTCTACTCCTAACACTCTACTCTTCCTCACTACTCTCATAATCTTCTTCTTCTTCGTCTTGTTATTGTTATTATTATTATTATTATTATTGTAATTGTTGTTGTTATTATTACCACCATCTCTTCTACTCTATTCAATTCAATTCATGCCGGTCAACGCCTGAGGGTCAAATTAGGTCTTCCTTCACTTAATTCAGTTTCAAATGGGGAGCAGAAGCTACTCCGCTAATCCTAGCGATTACAAGCTTCTAGAAGAAGTCGGTTACGGTGCCAGCGCCACCGTATATCGCGCAATCTACCTTCCCTACAACGAGGAGGTTGCCGTTAAGTGTCTGGATCTGGATCGTTGCAACAGCAATCTCGATGACATAAGGAGGGAGGCGCAGACCATGAGCCTCATCGAGCACCCCAACGTCGTCAGGGCGTTCTGCTCCTTCGTCGTGGACCGCAGTCTGTGGGTCGTCATGGGATTCATGGCGCAGGGCTCCTGCTTGCACCTCATGAAGGCGGCGTATCCCGAAGGATTCGAAGAGGCCGCCATCGGATCTATCCTCAAGGAGACTCTCAAGGCGCTCGACTACCTCCACCGACATGGACACATTCACCGCGACGTCAAGGCCGGCAATATTCTCCTCGATTCCAACGGCCAGGTTAAGCTCGCCGACTTTGGCGTTTCTGCTTGCATGTTCGACACCGGCGACCGCCAGCGCTCCAGGAACACCTTCGTCGGAACTCCCTGCTGGTATTTCTCTCGCTTCCTTTGCCGTTTTCGGTTCCTCTCCGTGCTTCATCGTGATTTGGTTTCATGTTCGGTGTTCGTGTTTTTGCAGGATGGCGCCGGAGGTGCTGCAGCCTGGAACCGGTTATAATTTCAAGTCAGTCAGTGTTCTTTTTCTTCTGGATAAAACTTAGCAATTTTTTAGGTGTTTTTTTAGTGCTGTTTAAATAGAATTGGAGCTTAACCTTGTTAGCTTGTTAATTTATGTTGAGCTTTAGTGTGGACCGTATTATACGCATTAGCAAGATAAACTCCAATTCTAATTATACTTCTAATGAAGAAATACTAAAAGTACTTAAGTAACGGCATCTAAGTTTTGTTAGTTGGTTTGGATTAGTTGTGATTCCAACTTGGTTTCTTGTTTGTTTGGATTGGATTGGGTTGGACAGAGCGGATATTTGGTCTTTCGGAATCACGGCGTTGGAGTTGGCTCACGGTCACGCACCCTTTTCCAAGTATCCTCCCATGAAGGTATGTCGAACTGGTATTTATTTGCTGCAGCTTGCTCATAACGGTTATGTTCTTCGGGTTGTAGGTTCTTGTGATTTGTTGTTGTGTGGAGCTGAAATAGGGATTCACAATTAGTTTTTTCTGTAGGTTCTTTTGATGACAATTCAGAATGCTCCTCCAGGGCTTGATTATGATCGTGACAGAAAGTTCTCCAAGGTATGGGTGTTCTTTCTGCCCAGACCAATACTTCGGTATTAAATGCATTTGGGGCTTTATTGGTTTACCGTCAAGGTTTATTAAATGCGAACACACTAACATGATAGTGACTATGTTTCTGCTAAAGAGACACACATTCAGAAAAAAAATACTAAACAATAACTTTCATGTCAATGTATAATTAGATAAATTGTTAAAATATATGAAATTTAGTGGAATAGAAATATGGACACACGGAAATGCCATGCTTGTGTTTCCACTACTGATAATAAGAATAACAATTATTAATATTATAGGAGTAGTAGCAGTCTAATTAAAGTATTTCCAGTTGTGACCAGTCTTTTAAGGAAATGGTTGCTATGTGCCTGGTAAAAGATCAAACAAAGAGGCCATCCGTGGAGAAGTTGCTCAAACACTCCTTCTTCAGACAAGCTAAGCCTCCGGAGCTTTCTGTTAAGAAATTATTTGCCGATTTACCACCTCTGTGGAACCGTGTAAAATCCCTCCAGGTTTGATATCATGCGTACTTCACTGCATGACTGTTATATAATTTCATTTAATCTCTTGCTTTTGCTTTGCTTTGCTTGACAACACAAAAACCTTGCAGCTTAAAGATGCAGCTCAGCTAGCACTGAAGAAAATGCCTTCTGCAGAACAAGAAGCTATATCTCAAGTAAGGCTGATATCAAATTTTATTTGTCATGTGATATACAAGTTTGTCCCTCCTCCCCTTCCTTGATACTAGTTTTCTTGTCTTATTTAATTGAAACCTTCATAGCATATTCAAGTATGGTTGATTGATACAGTGCATTACATACTTAATGGTATACCCCTGTTTTATCTTGCTTCAATATTTGTTGATTTACTCTTATACTGTAAATTATTATACACAATTTGGAGAGTCGACAATTATTCTCTTCGCTTTCTTAATTAGGCATTCCCAATATTCTCCTTTCTCCTTTGGATTTTCAAGCCACTCCTGCAGTTGGCTTATAAATTTTATCAACCTTTTTAAATTATCCTTCTCTTATCTTTATCTACATACTTAATTTTCTTAATCACCCATGTCTTTCAATCTATCCTCATTTTTCATCTTTTATTTATATCCCTACTAAATTTTAGTAGTTCTTTTTGAGAAATTCCCATAAGTTAAAAGTAACCTTGCATCCCTATTTAAATTGTTCATTATAAATCCAAAATTAAACATTTATTTTGTGCAATTCGCAAACCAAAATACTAAAGTGACAAATTCAACACCTATATACAATAACCAACATTTCGAGCTTGTTCGCCTTGCTATAAATTTTCTTTGTTAATGTACTTTCTTAAAAAACATTTCTATAAAAAGCTTTATTATAAGTAAACAATTCTGTCATTAAAATAAGTTGTTTTCCTGCTTGTGCATTGTTTCAGTAAAAAATTACCGGTTTCCAGTTTATTACACCTCTTTAATAAAAGTTGTGTTTATCCCCAGCTTAAGATCCCCATCAATTTTTTAGATGGACACCCAGAAAATAATGATCTAGTAAATAAAAGTGTTTTTCTTAATTGGAATGCCTGTTTTGGCTCAAAGCTCTACCAAATAGTCTCTAGTCTTTAGAATCAAAAGGAATTTATGCCATTGGTCCCAGTTCTGAAAAAGGTCTTTCCCAGCGAGATTAAGAGATAACCATTTATTTTGGAAGCTTGGCATTTTAAAGTTTCTCAGTTAGCATCCATTAACATGCATATCAAGGAGAAAAAGCCTTGTTACTTTTATAACCATTGAAATCTAATCCACTTGTTTATATTACTTTCTAGAGTGAATATCATCGGGGAGTTAGTGCATGGAACTTCGATATTGATGATTTGAAAGCCCAAGCTGCATTGGTATGTTATTTTGGTTTTAGATTGTTTTACTTGACTAGTTTTTCTCTTGATCTAAACAAATGGCTTCAATTTTACTAGATGCAGGACGATGATGATATCGCAGAGATGAGGGAAGAAGATGAAAACAAATTCTTCAGCTCGTACAAGGTTTGCTCAACTGTTCTAAACTTTCTATACCATAAATATGAATTTAAATTTTATGTTTTTGTTATGACAGGGTACAAGTGATTTCCAGTTTACTCTGGACAAAAAGAATTCAAATAACTTGCAACAAGATGAATTTGCATTACAAGTAGGTAGTAACGACCTAACACAGAGTGAGAAGAGAAATGGATCAGTGGCTGAAGCAACATCGTCTACCTTAGAGAATGATATGGGAACTAGCAAAGTTAAATCACAATCAGTGAAACTTGGTAAAACCCAAAGTGGACCATTGGTGCCAGGCTCAGTGCTTGGTCATTCTTTATCTGAAAAAGGGCGTGCATTTGAAAGGTACATTGTATTTTCAAATTATATATTTGTTGTTGTTTTTATATTGGGCTGGTGGTGGTAGTTTAAGAGAAAATGGAATGGAAAACGAAAGGGAGGGAATGAATGGAAATAAATTGCCTTCCCTATGTTTGATGATCGGGGTCTGAGCAGGGTAGTGTATGCAGCCTTACCTTTGAAAGCTGAATGACTGTTCCTAGGATTTGAACTTGTGATCTTCATGTCACAAGTTGCAAGCTTACTACTGTACCAAAGCTCACTCTTCAAAGAAAGAGTGAATTGTATAGTTGTAATTATAAGTGCAAAATTTCAATATAACCCTTCCAGGCATGTTAGAACTTCTCAATTTATGGCATGAAATAGTAAACAAGGCTAGTTTTTCAATATAAAATTAAAACTATTATCCTTCATTACCCTGTTTTCCCTCAAAATTTTGAGAGAATAAATAAGTTGTAAGAGGGGCAATGGTTCCCCTCATGTAATGCCTTTGCCTTTGTATTGTTTAGGGTTTAGGGTTTAGCTGTTTATAACTTTTTAAGCTTGACTTGTTAAATGTTTAAATAAATCTGTTTGTGCATCTAAACAAAAAAGCTCAGAGTTTGAATTTCAGATTTGTTCCATAAATCTTTTTTAGGCTTGACTTTTAAAACTCTTCAATAGCTTGTGGTTTTTTGTAACAATGACAAATTACTGTAATTTAGACAAGGTAATGTTTAAAAAATCATATATGTTATTACTTAGTAAATTATAAATCTATATTGAGAATTGTAATTTAGTTTATAACCTATTACTACCCAAAGTTACCTTCATGTTTCAAAATGTTTTGCACTTTCTTCAAAATCTTACATCAAGTACAGTACTTGTGTGAGCATAGTGGCACAACCAATTGAAAAACTCTGAATGTAGGAGATTTTACAATAATACTATAACATGGAAAGTTTTTAAACAGTGTAAGAGTGTAAGTCGCATCAATGTGAGTTGAGTTGTGTGTGTGCACACTCGTGCCAAGTTAGGATACATTTTCCATTTGAAATTGCATCTGATAGTGTGGAATAGAAAGTATTTCTGGTGACCTATAAACAAGGCAGTCAATCAGGCTTTTTTTTTATTTTTATTTTCTAACAAGTTCAAAATCTATCTTTGTAAAGGCGTATTTTCTGGATAATCTTTTTTATCCCGTCTATATATCTTGAGTTGTTCATAAATGCAGTGTGTAAAATGTGTAATTTGACTTTTGAATGAATAAATCCAATGTGGGATATTTTGTTCTGCTCTTTATGCTGCTTGAGGTTTTCATGTTATCACTAATGCAGTCTTTTGCTTGTTTAAACTTGTAATGCTTTAACTTTCAGGTTTGAGAATGAAAATCAGTTGTTAGGTGAGAAAAGTAATCGTGATATTCGACGAGCTCCAAGCTTTAGTGGTCCTTTAATGCTTCCAAACCGAGCTTCAGCAAATAGTTTATCAGCTCCAATAAAATCTTCTGGAGGTATTTGAATCATCGTGTACATTGTAAGGCTATTTGTGCAAGTATATTTTAATCAGCCATCTTAAACCTTGGTTTTGAATTTGTGCCCCAACTCTTGGTAGGATTCAGAGATTCCTTGGATGATAAGTCTAATAAGGCTAATCTAGTGCAAATTAAAGGACGATTTTCAGTGACATCAGAAAATTTAGATCTGGTGAAGGTATGCCTTTTCTTATTAATCAGTTTGTCCCTATCAACAACCTTAACTGACATCATCTTATTGTGTAGGATATTCCGGTAAGTTCAGTTTCACGCCGATCTTCACAGGTTGGTTGATGATCTAATTGATTATTGTTTATATATTTATGTTTTTTTTATCCCTCAGCTGACATTCTCTTCCTGTTACATTACATGTAGGGGTCTCCAATGCGGAAATCTGCTAGTGTTGGTGATTGGATGGTGGATTACAAACAAATGGTTTGTATAATTTCCACTTGCTCTATACCCAACCTCGTTTAACATCTTTTTTATGAATGTTTAGATTCTTTGGCTGGCTACAGATTATCTAGGATGTTTCATATATTATTTTATTTGATATATAATACTTCTCTGTCTTTCATGGGATGTATTTCTCTTCAGCCAATTGGTCAGTCCTCCAATGATTCTGCCAATATCAGTATTCCTGCATCATTTCTAGTGCCTCATCTTCATAATCTTTTCCAGCAGACATCTATTCAACAGGTGAGGGAAGCTTCAAGTTTGAGCAATGACATATAATTTGCTTGTGTGTCTGCTGGAAAGCTGATAATTTTAAACGTAACTTTTACCAATTTATAATCATACTGGAAAGTTCTGTTTAATTCCAGGATCTTATAATGAATATGTTGAATGGCTTGCAAACTGCTGAGGCAATTGATGGTGAGTGAAGGATTTTTCATTGATTATGTTTGAGGATCTTTTTTTCCTTAATATTGGATGGAATAACGAGTACAATCAATTTTTTCAGCTTCTCAGAACGGAAAATTGCCACCACTGCCCCGCAGTTCAGAAAACAATGGAAATGTAAGCAATTTTTATTCTATTAATTCTTTTAACTTGTTGACTTAATTTTTATTAACTACTGTATATGTCAATTTTCTGCTCAGAACTAGTCATCTCTATTCTTGTGTTGTGACATAAACCTATAGTAAACACAGTGATTTTTCATCAGTTTGGTGTCTTATCTAACATTTTCATCATTTTATAGGTTGATACAGCAGTTTCAGAGAGGGAACATTCCTTGCTGGCCAAAATTTCAGAACTCCAATCTCGGTTAGTAAATATCAGCTCATAAAATACTTTCCTGGTAACCCTTTCTCTTTGCTTCAAGAAGTTAACACACCTGTCTTTGTATTATCAGGATGATTAATTTGACCGATGAACTAACTTACGAGAAGTTAAGATACGTGCAGGTTAGTTTCTGTACAGGATTTCATATTTCATTATCTGTGCTGGATTTTTTCCTGCTACTTTATTTGCTTGGATCACATAAATTTCATGTCCAAGCTGAATCCATTTAAATTGAAGCTTTTAAGTTGCCTGTGAAACTAATGATCGATCTGGTTATCGCTTTGAACAGTTACAGCAACAGCTAGCTGCTCTCTACAGCCAAGAACAAAATGGGGAAAGAGAGGAATATGCATGAAGGTTGATAATTATAATCCTCTAAATGAAGTACATGTACATGTACATGTACATCGAGGCGAGTGATCAATCATACTTTGGACTCCAATTCTCTGTTTACTGAAGGAGAAATAGTCCTTGGTAAGTGTCATATATATTTCTGATCCAGCCTTGTGTTCAATAAGCGTTTGTGACGATCTAAAGCCCAGCTAGTGCAAATGATATGTCATAGTTAATCTCATTATTTATTTCATTTAAAGATTCAGATGTAAATAAGTTTCTCTGCTGTATCATACTGCAACGTGCTATGTTTGCAGATTAATCTGGAATTCTCGTGATAACTGATAAGAAAGTTGTGGGGACTACCCCGGGGTAGAAATAACATCCCTACATATTGAACTGTTTTTATTATTATCATTGCTATATCGGATTTGAGGTTGAATAGCCTTATTGTCTTCTACCAGCTGAAAATTAGGTTCTGTATCAAATTACACAACTCAACATGGTAAAATATTCTCTTTCTACTATTCTATTTATGTTATAGAATCCAATTTAACAATTTAATAATGTTACACGAGCAAACATCAAGCAATATGTTGTTTAATTAGAACCTGATTTTCAACCCAAAAGGAAGAAGTTATTTTATGACACAATATTTGTTGTTTATTGTTTTTCATATGCTATTGTTTTTTTGTTTGAGGTGAAATTGTTAAAATAACTCTTTTCAGGTCTTTATATTTTCCTTAAAAGTTCTTGTATAATTACCATGATTTTATAAAACACATCTTTTAATAAAAAATATATTTTTCTTAAACACTAAAAAAAAAAGCTTACTTGATAGTAATTCTTCGTAAATTTTATATATTCGATAATTTTGAATAGATTAAATTTTATTAATATAGCCGTTAAATGTTATTATTTCGACGATTATATAAACTATATGTTAGAAGAATTAGATATTTATGATTATTGAATTTTATGACTAGTGTTACTTATTTTCAAAAAAGAAAATATTTTTGTTAAATTTGTAAGAAAAAGTATGTTTCAAAATATTAACAAAAATTGTAAATGTTTTCCCATTTAGTAAATTTTTTTAATTAAATGATTGAATTAATGAAGTTTAAATAATTGATAAACAAGGAAGTTATTACAAAATATAATTTAAATATTCTTCTTATATACGCAGTTTTTTTTTTAAAGAGACTTTGCTTTTTTGTAGGTTATTTTTAAAATTTTAAGATAACATTTTTTTAAAATTTTTGTTTCTATCTTTATTATATATCGAAAATTGTTAGGAGAAAGAAAATTAATTAGATATGATAAGTAACTTATTCAAAACGTATTAAAAATAAAAAAAATCAAATATTTTTTTATTTGGGTGTAAGAACTGATTATTACATAGTTACAGTACACAAGGTTTTATGCACTATCATGTTAGCACATATTTTGTAACGATTTGACAGTAAATTTTTAATACTCATAATATATAAAAATTAAATTTTTTAAAGAATTAGTTGAAGTTAAGAAGTTAGTTTTTAACTATTTTTTCACTAAATTATTGGATTATAAGTGTTCCATATAATTTGTTAACAAACATAAAACTATTTAGGAGGAAAAATTTGTATAATCTTTTTTTATAGGTCATGTTTTTTGTATATACTTTTAATTTATTTTAAATTTGTATTATATTTTAAAAAATTTAAAGTATTATTAGAAGTAAAAATAAAGAGTAAACAATATACTAATTGAAATGCAGAACTTAATGTTAAAGGAAACGGTAGTAAACTTTATAATGCAAGTTAAATGTAAGTTCAAGTAGCATAATAAATACGATAATGTATATGAAACTGAAAGAAAAAGTATTAAAAAAATTTAAACTATATTTTTTCGCATTCATAAAATAACCTTTTCAGAAAAGAAAAAGCATTTTACAAATTTCAAGTGTTCTTCCTAATATCTTATTTTTTAAATCAAAACACTGGTAAAAACTTTCTCATAAACATCATCAAATTGTAAGATCTGAATGCCAATCCTCATATGTTAGAAGATCAAATTAAGCTATGGATATATATTTATTGGTAGCTCTATCCAAGGAGGGAAACAAAACAACTACCCTTAATCGATCATAGTATAAAATATAAACGAATATATGTGTGACAGATGAGAGTATATTCTAGGATTTTTTTCTTTTGCATTTCGTCACTTTGAACGCGAATGATTTTACTAATAAATTCAAACAAACATAAAATTTGTACAATTTTTTGGCTCTTCTTTTCCATTTATTTGTTTACCATTTGGTGCATAGTAACAAAAGGTCAACTTTTGAAAGAAAAACCTCGTACTATTATGCTTATGGATTGCTGAGTTTGCAATGCCTTTTAACTTTAAAACGTACTACATACGCTGTTACTTTATCAAACATATCATACGACTTTCTTTTTTTGAGCTCCAACAATCACCTACCACATTTTAACAAATAGCATTTCCCCAGTGTTCATTACAATTGTCGTCGTAGATAATATGTGTCTTAGGATGACAAAAATCAACGATAAATTCTTTTTAATATACTGTATTACTGACGAAGTTGCTGAAAAAAAATTTCTAATAAAATTTACTTTTAATTCTGTAATTTCTAATAAATTTGATCTAATAAGTACCTAAATTTAGAGTGTTTGTTTGTTATGACTATTTTTAAGATTTTTTTATTTATTTATTTTAATTGATTATTGGTATATAATATCTATTAATTTTGTTGATAAATGATTGTTATAAACAAATTTTAGGAATTTTCCATTTAGCTAGCCATGTGATGTGCCTGAAGAAGTTTGCTGTTTTTCTTCACTTCAGCACATGATAATGCAATATTGTTGACACAATTATACACACCGAGACACTCTTAACAGAAGAAGAAGAAACTTGATAAACTAATATAGTTTGCCAACTGGCTCATGTGCACATTATCAGTGTATATAGTTGTCAACTTCATCTGTTTCTCTGTCTTAACCCTTTACACTCAGCACCACTTGCCATGGCCTTATTTAATATTCTTCTACCAGTATCTTACTCTTGCCAACCTTATGTTAACCTTAACCATCTTTCTTATGTTAGAACAAACAAACTAATGAATGACAACCCACTAGATCAATTAATAAATTGTATTGTGGAGGAATTATAATAGTATCAAAATTTTGACTCAAGAAATCATAGAGAAATAGGGGCACTCAAGTAAATTGACCTTCTAGGTATGGTTCTTTTTGGATCTCATTATCAAACCTTCATTGGCCATATCTAGTGGTCCTAGATGAGAACTCTAAAATCTAAAGTGAATGTGACTCTGAGAAGAACCAAGATGGTCAATCTTTCAAGTCACAACAGAGTGTTTGTACTTCTCTTGCTCACATTGGTCCAAATCCAAGCCAAGGTGTTTTGCTACCAATACAAAGTTGGAGATCTAGATGCTTGGGGGATACCCACCTCAACAAACCCACAAGTTTACACAAAATGGTCCAAATATCACAATCTCACTATTGGAGACTCCCTTTGTAAGTTTACACTATTTTGCTACATCATATGTTTTTCAACTTGAGTTATACAACTCTACACCAACTGCAATGACCCTTCCTTCTGTATATAGATTCACAAAAAGGGTACAAATCTGATCTCACATGTTACCATTGTGTATGCTTACGCAGTGTTTCTATACCCACCAAGCCAAGATTCAGTGATTCAAGTTACAGAGGAATCCTACAAGAAGTGCAACATTAAAGACCCTATATTGTATATGAACAATGGCAACTCTTTGTTTAACTTTACATCGAAGGGCCAATTCTACTTCACCAGTGGTGTGGCTGGCCATTGCCAAAAAAATCAGAAGCTTCATGTAGCTGTAGGTGAAGAAATAATAGAAAATATGGATGCAGCACCTGGCCCTGGTTCATCATTGCCTGCATCTGCACCCTCCTATCCCACAGTATTTGGCAATATTCCAGTTGCTGCTTCTTCATCGACAACAACCTCAGCCTCATCTCAGCTCACTTCAACTTTTCAACTTCTCTTCATTGGATTTCTGATATGTGCACTCTTTTCTACCTTATGCGAAGGCAAAATGCCCATATCTTTACCATAAAATCAACAGGTTTGAGTATTAGCCATGTAACTATGTTAAAAATTTGGAGAGAGAATTTTGGTAGTAATCATACCTGGTTCAAATATGATTACTATATGAAAAAAATGTCAATGCGGATTCATTTTGAGTTACCCTTTCCTTTAAGTTTGGAATACGGACCTACCTATATATTATATTATATCATAATTCTTTCAGCAATGTAATACTTTGTGATTGGAGATTTGTGTAATACAGTTTCAGTCCTTCATCTATTAGGGAGGAATTTGACAAATGTGGTGCAGTTAAAACGAGAAAGTTTGTCTCTTATAAACGTGTTTTGTGAACTGGCTGAGCTAACTATTCTGCATTGGAAAAAAATCATGGTGAATTATAGTCATTCTCTTGAAAAATCTTATGCAATGAAAGATACAGAATAATCAGATGTACAATATCAAACAAACATAAAAAATTAAAATCAATTCTATATATTTCTAGCATAACTTAATTTACCTAAATTGGAAACAGATAATGACCCAAAATAGGAGGTGGGAGATGGAAGAACTATCTTCTTTTTCTGTTCTTCAAATATGTAAACCAAAATAGAAATTTATTCTGTAAAATAGACAAAATTACACGTGTTAAGAGACTAGTCTCTGTAACCGACCATTTGTGTCTTAAAAATAAGTGGCACTGAAATTCTAGAGACTTTTCAGTGTACTATATAGTGATAGAAAATCTTTTGACATTGCAATTAAACCACTGTGCTAATCAAATCCCACATCAGTAGTATGTTTTAAATTGTAAGAGAGAGAGAGAGCAATCTCACATTCTGAGTGAGTGAGGAAGCAGAAGAAAGCCCTAAAAGGGAGAACTTGCATAAGGAAAGGGGGCATCTTTGAAGGAAAGGCAGAGTCAATCATCTACTGCTACAAGGGGCAGGTACCTATAAATTTATTTCCAAATTGTATTTGAAGATCACAATTGACTGAAAACTGGAAATGTTATGTTCATGGTTCATGGTAACACTATTGATTAAACTGATTTTTGGTTGAAAAGGATTGAGTTGAACTGAGACAATCTTTGAGATGGAGGAAGTGATTGGACCCAGATTGTACTGTTGCTCAAATTGTAGAAACCATGTTGCCCTTCATGATGATGTGATTTCAAAGGCCTTTCAGGTGAACACTCACTACTCTCAGTCAGCTTTAACTTTTATTCTGTTCTCAATTCATACCCTTCCATCATGATCAAACAAGATAAAACATTCTACTATCACATGATATGATTGGTTTTTTGGAAGAAATTCAGTTTACTTCACAATTCATTCTTCTTTAACAAAGAGTAATTTTCTAAAATCAACACGAAACTTTTCTTATTTTATAAATATTCTGAACTTGACCACAAAATCTTAATTTTTATAAATGTTGCCTAGTTATGCACATCCCCTCCATTTGTTAAACATCAGACAAAACTCCTTCTATTCTGTAAATACATCACAATCAAATCTCTCCTTTTTATAGTAATAAGAGGAAATTATTGCATTCTCAGATGAGAAAAGTTTTAAAACAACAGTTGAGTATTATAAAACAATAATAATAAAATAAGCTATTTCGTATTCAAAATGAAAAGATTACATAAAAAAATTTGTAAAATAATTATTGATGATATAAAATCAAAGTAATTTTTAGAATCAATTTTATGAACTGAATAATAAAAATAAACTGATATTTTATTCATTTAATTATTGATTCATATGCATTATTTTTTTATTGCAATACTTTCGAAACAATTCTAGTTATTGATAATAATGTCATTAACAAGTATTAATTTTCTTCTGTTACTTTAATGCTCATAATTTTTTTTGTCGTTTGAGTATTAATAATTTCAAGTTTTACCAATTGTAGAGATATTTAGTTGTAGTGTTCAAGAAATAGAAGAAATTTTGTATAATTGGCCAAAAATAAGGGTACTTTTGTCAATTTTATGTAGAAATGAAGTTTTTTTTGTTAAAATGTATCTTATTCACAAAGCAAGAAGAATTCTGTACATGTTTAATAATAGAAGGAATTTTGTGTAAAAGAAAGTGAAAAAAAAAATAGAAGGATGATAGGGTGAATTTACTTGTTTATTTTTTGTATGCTTTTGTTAGTACTATATGACTTATTTTTTGGGAAACTTGGTGATTCCAAATTGTTTTCAGGGGAAAAGTGGAAGAGCTTTTCTGTTTGGTCATGCATTGAATGTTAGTGTAGGAGCAAAAGAAGACAGGGAACTAATGACAGGTCTCCACACTGTGGCTGATGTCCACTGTTCTGACTGCCATCAGGTTCTTGGTTGGAAGTATGAACGAGCCTATGAGGAATCTCAGAAGTACAAGGAAGGCAAGTTTGTACTTGAGAAGGCTAAAATTGTAAGGGAAAACTGCTAGTGCCTCCTTCATATTGTAAACTTTTGAAAGTGCTTATTGTGTGTTTCTGCATCCTCATTTCACCATTTTTTGTTACTTCCTCTGTACTCTCTCGTCAATTTATGTATGTGTGGATATATTGTCTAGAGTGATTTATTTGTTTTATTTAAATCGTGGATGATCATGAGTTGTGATTTTTACTTGGGCAGCTTTGGAATTTTGGAATTAAAGTTTAAGAATCAAATCCATGTATATTGAAAAGACTAATATTTTGAGTCATCAAATTGAAGTAAACTTGCGAGGTTTTCAGAAATTGCCTGGGAATATCAAGTTGGAAGGCATAATAATTTGGATATATTGTTTTATGCATCATGGACCAGCTTGGGGAACCTTGGTGATGCAATCATCACTTTTCTTTCCATGGAGAAACTAGAGCAAACCGTTTCAATTTAAAATAAAATCCAAATGAAGCTTTTTTTTTGTGGGTGAAATTTGTATGGTATCCTAATAATTTAATGGATGGAAAAATATCTGATATGGAATTTAGATGTGATGTGATATGAAGGTAGAGTTGGTTAGAATGTCACTTTTTCCACAGAACAGCAATCTTTCAGCCAATTCGATAAACAGTTGAATGCACCACACATTCCATCAAGAAATTACCACTAGCTCTCCACCAAAGAACCTTCACAACAATGTTTCTTTGGACGAATGCTACGGCAAGCACTCTCCTGAACCTTTCTGTATTAAAGAACTTGATGGCAATGTTCTTGATTTTAAAATTAATTTCTTTCTCAACGGAAAAATGTTTCTTTTAATGTTTAAAAATTAAGTTTAAGAGCAGTATTAACAAAATGGTAATATTAATAAGCTTCGTAATGACAGATATACATAAACAGCACTAGACAAGGTAGAAAAAACCTGTTCCTACCTGACATAGATCAGCATTGTGTAGCACATATGATGGAACAAACAATTCCAAAATCCACCAAATTGATTTCATTACATTTGCGTTGCATTGCATGCATGGCCTTAGAAACTTCCCAACTCCACCATAAATAAATCTTTCCCTATGCTGCCCTTCTTACCATATTCTTTCAACACTATAATTAATTCAAATTCATGCATCCCCCACTAAATACATAAAACTCATTATTTTAATCTCTCTTAAAACATTTTGCATTTTAGTCTTTACATTTCGATAAAAAAAATAAGAGATTAAAACCATTTTACTTCCGATGTAAGAACTAACAATATATAAATTTTATAAGGATTAAAAGCAATCTTATAAGACCAAAAAGAGATACTATCTTTTATAAATAATAAAAAATATGGTGCTGCTCATGCTCATGCGGTAGCTGGTCCAATGCTCTATCAACATATTTTATCAGAATCAAAATATACACAAGTGAACGACCAAATATATATTATATCATATATATAATTATTCTAAACCATCTCCACATGTTGCTATCTGTTTGATTGATTCAATTGAAAATAAGGAAAACCAAAACTAGAAAAACCAGGACATCCTACGCATCTAACACTTGTATTGTTCAACAAGTCAATTTTTTTAAAAGAAGAATGAAACACCACAGAATTCCCTATTTGCAGGTATTGTCTTCATGTATAAGATTATTAGGCAAGTTTCATTCTCATGAACTTGGCTCCACAAATAAGCTGGCCTGAGGATGCAATCCTGCTTCCTTCAAAGACAATGCCAGTTTTTCTTGTCCATACATAACCCGTGGAAAATTGGATACCAGGCTGTAATTCTCGGCTTCTAAACATCCCAGTGAGTCAACATAGTCATATAAAGATTGAATTGTTGCTGTGCTGTTGAACCTCCTTCCCTTGCGTTCACCATTTGGAAACCGTACCAAAACCTATTCATTCATAATAGATGTAATTATCATGTAAATTACAACATAATCAAACAAAGACTGAAAAAAAAGAGAAAATAAAGAGAGGGAGGCTAAAGCAGTCTAAAAACATACAGGGCTAGAAGTAAAGATCATTCATCATGCATATAAGTAAAACCATCAAGAATTTTTAAGAAGTTCAACCTTATTATATGAATTAAAGCTGAGATCTTAAATGCAAGTGAAACTATATAAGCTGAACAGTCATATAAACTAATGAAAGATGCTGGCATAAAGGAGAAATAAAATCATAGTTCAATCTTCTAATACTGTACCTGTGTAACATCAGGTCCTTTTTCAGGTTCTTCACCAAGAGACTGAGCTTTCTCTTGACGCATTTTAGCTAATGCAGCTTGTTTCTCAGCAGCTTCTTGTGCTGCTCTTTCACGAGCCTCCTCCTCCTCCTTTCGCTTCCTCTCAGCTTCAGCAGCTTCCCTAGCAAGACGTTCTTCTTCTTCCCTCCTCTGTCGCTCCCTAGCCTGAACATATATACAACATTAATCCACAGCACTAACAGGCCTGTTCTTTATAAATAAAGGCCTCTGCAGAGAATGTTGAGACAGAAAAAACAGACAAGCCATTGAGTACAGAACACAAAAGATTATATGAAACAAGCAAAACAACCATAAACTGCAAAAAAGCATACTTGATCAGCTTCAAGCGCAGCCCTGTATGCAGCATCTTGCTCTTCCCTTAAGCGCATGTTATTTCGTCTTTCTTCTGCATCAAGCCTAGCTGAAACAAGAACAGGGGAACTTTCTTCAAGCACTCTCTGCAGTGTCACTAGCAGCTCCTCACTGGATTTTGGACCTTCAACCTGCATTACATGAACTAGAGATTAACAATGAAAGCATCATAATCAGATTACTTGTCAACTATAACACTTGGCACGCCATTTCAGTAGAAAATAAAGAAAATGGACTCAATAAGCCTTTACAGAAAAAACTACTTGTTAACGTCATGGAGATTTACTTTAGGTATGCATAGAAGGAGGAAAAGGAGGTAAAAGAGACTGAATACTAAATACAATCAAATTGATATTGATTTGATTTAATATAATGCCTTACAATGTTGATATAAAACATGAAGAGTTATACTAATACTAGATCATAACTAAAAATGAACAATGAGATAATAGGGAAACTAATCCTAAGAAATAACTCTAAGAAACTTGTCAGGGGTAGTTAAATGTGAAAAGCCGGAACGCAGAAGGAGACTCCTCATCAGCAGAAAAACCTGTCTTGTCTATGTAATGAACTGTAATTCTGACATAAATTATATAGTTTCCATTACAGTAATAAAGACATAAATTCAGTGTACTAACTCTTGGGTTTAACATTTTAAAATATAATATTTTTTATGTCATGAGATGAAATATTCTTCACATATTCTAACAATACTGTGATGGAATTGAACCTACATACAGTTTTCCTAAGGATAATTGTGGCAAAACCACTTGACAGCAACAATCATCGCCTTCCTCATAACCAGAAGCGTTTTGCACCATCTGTGGAGAGAGAAAATATTTTCAAGTGACAAAGGACCAAGCCGAGCAAAATAAAAAACATAAGTAATAAAAATCAGCTCGGTCCAGCAAGTCCAACCAGTTGGGCTGGGAACTGGTGGCATAGCAGGTCTAAACTCTTAATTGGATTGAATATGTCACTGAACTGGTGTAATCCGTACTAAATCATCTGGCTTTATTGTTCAACCAATGACCCAGAAAGTGTGACTCGGACTGGTTTTTAAATATTTATTTTTTAATTCATGAGATTGACGTTCTGAAGCACATCTTCACGTTGTCCAACAAAAGCTGACACGCTTCCCTGTGCACACTGCCTTGGAGTTTTCCTTCCCAGGGGAATGATTTGCAGAGAATAAAAATGTTACTCGAATTTTAAAGACCTGCATAAGGTAAGGTTTTAACCCAGGTACTTGGATTGGTCCACCACCAGTCAGAAGAGTATATTACGTTATGTTTAGTATAGGGAAAAGGAAAAGAGGGAGACCAAAAAGGACATTGGAAGAAGTCGTCAAGGGACATCTCATGGTAAATAATATTCCTAAAGCTTAGTTTTAAAGGTGCCCAATGGTGCCGTGTCATCAATGTAACCTAGTGGTATAAGGCTATGATTTTATTGTTGCTGTCGTGGCTCTAGCACTGGAAATCAAAATCTGTACAACAAAAAAAAGGAATTCATATGGATCATTTTATTCAGCTTCATAACAACCTCAAAGCTACGGAGACAGATATCATACCAGTAAGAAAATGGGAAAGTGGTTATCCCCAAAACAAGGATTGTGAAAAGGATTTTTTCTTCACGATGTCATTGTTTGTGTTTAATACTGAGTGTAATATATGCCTCTTGTCATTATTCCTTTCTTTGACAATAACAAGGAACAAACAACATCAAAAGTGGCATTTAAACCCTCGAGCTTACCATGAAATAATTTTTTTGGGTGGGCCGGGAACAGTTGGGGGGAATCTTGTAAGTCTTCTATCCACATTTTAACAGATTATGAACATACTTGTCACATTAAGAAGTGCTGAGAGCCAATTTCACTGTCTGATCTATTAACTTACCAATTCTAACAACGTTAAACGTGTAAACCTTATATTACATGCATTTTTTGCAAATGGAGGTTGGATCAGCCACTCAACAAGTAGAATTGAACAGCGCCAACATGTTGTGGCCTGCCTAAACTTGGAATCGATAACACACAATAAACACAAGGCATACCAAGTAAGAAAACTCTTACTGTGAGAAGCAAGAGGAGATAATCGTATAGAAAAAGCTACATATCTCAATACTTGTCTAGTCTGAGCACGTTATCATGTACGTAGAAAATCCTTGCATCCATCTTACGTAAATATTTTACAAGAAATTCAGTGTGTCAAAATTGGGCTAAAACTTTGAGTGAACCTCAGCTCCAAAAACATAAACTGCTTCATGAAGCCAACTTCTAAGCAACAAGAGATGTAGAGCAGCAATTTAACAACACTGCAAGTCAGACAGAATAGGACTACGTGTACAGCAGGGGTGACAGAAGATGGTGGTAAAGGCAGGAGGTTGAGGAAGTTTCAAGAGGAGGACAACAAAGCCATAATAGCAATCAAATTCCGAAAGTGGCAACAGCAAGCATGTGCATAGAAGGAATGAAACTTACGTTTACTAAAGCTACTATAGGTATTTAGTCTCTTTGACTGTGACTCCTTAAATCGTACAGGGGCAGAGAAAATACAAGCCAAAGCACAACAAAGAAACTGTAACTTACCCAAAGAATAATTATGACATTAAATATAAATATTTACATTTCATATAAGTTTCTCAAGTTGGCCCAGTTCACTCCAATTCGCCAAACCGAATAATCCATAAACCAGACTTTTTTTTTTCTGTTTTAACCTGTCAAGACTATAATGCAAAACGCATTGTCCCTTAAAACCCAGTATACATAGAGTTTACACATAAATAGACAATTTCAGCAAATGAACAAGCTACAAACAAGGCAATAACAGGCACATAAACCAAACCTGTTGAAGGAGAGCGATCCTCTGATTAGTGGCGGCCATGACGAGAGCACAAAAGGGAAAGCGAGAGGCTTTCAAGCTGTTACTCATCTTAAACCCTTCGCTAGCGCGAATGCTGCCACCCCAGCAAACAAAATTCTCGTTCACAAACGCGGCAATGGTTTCAGAACAGAGAGTCCTGTGGCAAAACGACGGCGTATCAGGGTGATCGGGGGAATGCAAGTAAACGAAGAGAAGCTTGAAAGAATTCCGGGAGCGCTGGAGCGCGTCCATGAAGCCCTCGCCGACGAAATTGGGCCCGGAAGAGCCGTAGTCCCTCTCGAAAGCGGCGACGAAATCCATGGCCTCGGAAGTGGCAGCCGAAACGGAAACCAAGGGGGCCGAAGAGGAGGAGGGGGCCGAGCCCAGGCCCACGAGTCCGAGGGAGTAGGAGAGGACTCCCCCGGCGGCCCACAGGCCCAAACCGATCGCGCCGGAGATTAACCCTATACTGCCTGAAATGACGGAAACGGGTAGCGTGATGAGTTTCCAGGCCAAACCGGGAGGCGGTTGGGGTAGGGGTTGGGGATCGGGTGCGGAGGGAACATGATTGTTAGGGTGAGGTTGCGGAAAAGCATCGGTGTCGGTGGTGGGGTTTACGGAAGTGGTGAAGGAAGAGATTGCGAGTTCCAAGTCCCAATTGTGAGCAGCGAGGATTTCGGTGCAGAGTTCTGCATCTTCTAAACCAGTTATCGCTTGGAAATACGCCAATTTATCTGCTACATCGCCCATTTTTCTTGTTGCTGCTTCAAATCAATCCTCAACGAACACCAACACAGATATATGTGTGCAGTGTAGCACTCCCACTCTGATTCTGCTTTATACCTTCTTCTCTTCTCTTCTTTCCTCTGTTTAGGGTTTACTTTCGCGATCAATCATTCTTCTCCATCAAATTTATTCCACTCAACACCGCCTTTCCAATTTCTGGGAAAAATATATTTCCCTTTGTTTTAGTTTAGATATTGTAACAATAATTTGATTTCCCAGTAAAAAAATCTGAATGAAGTAAAAATTTTTATTAACAACTTCTACCCAACTTTTATAATTTGAATAATATAGATTTATATTCAGTATCTATCTTACATTATTATTTTATACATTAAATTGTTAGTAATTTTGTTACTGTAAATCAAGTCTAACCATTTATCTATTCTCTTTAATATATGTGTATCAATTATAACAAATAATAATTCATTATTAATAATTTGATATAAGATAACTTGTGATTGATATGGAGACACATTTGAACTTCCATTTATACTCATACTTTTTCATAGGTTCTCTCATATACTTATCTTCAATCTCTAATAAAATTGAAGGATTGTCATACAAAAAAAGACACTGCCACAAAAGATCAGTAAGAATATAAAGGTTATAAAATGCAAAAACTTCATATATCTTTAATAACTGGAAGGGTTCTACATTTTTTTTATAATAAACATAGGAAGTTATGAAAATTAGTAAATAGAGTACAAGAAAATAATATATTTTTTATAAAAAATAAAATTAATATATGTTTTCATAATTATATTTATACATTCTTAAAGAAGTCAACTGAAACTATTTTAAATCTTTATTGGCTCTTAAGCATCCTTTCAAAAAAACCATTATATATTATTGTGTTAATATTATCAATTGTTAAATATATATATATATATATTGATTATCATTAGTTTCATTTTAATATATTAGAATTACATAATTAAATTAAATAAATGTCATAAAAATTATTATATATTAAAATATTAAATTTGTTAAACTAACTTTTAAAATATCATTTGTTTCAAAAGATATTTTAATAATATATAAGAAGATAATATATATATATAAGTTTTTTTTTTTAAATGGAAGACTTTTAAATGTATGAAAATAAAATCTTGTTTAATTAATGATTGAATACCTCTAGTTTGGTTTTTACGTCTAAAGTATATCTCTAGTTCAGCCTCCTAAAATCTTTAGTTTAATATTGGGTTTTGAACATTTTTAGTTTCACTTCATTCTTAAAGTCTTTCTAATTTTGTTTCACACCTTAAGCATCTTTATATTGATTCAATGTCTTAAACATTGTTAATATAGGTTCAATCTTGAGCATTTCTTGTTTGATTTTGTTTTTTGGACATTTTAAACTTGATTTCACCTTGTCCATCCTTAGCCCGACCTCACACCTAGAGAAATATGTAGTTCAACCTTGTGCCTAGAGCATTTTTAGCTCAATTTCATGCCTAGGATATCTTATACTTTCACCTTTATCCTAAACATATTTAGTTTGATCTCATATTTAGAACATTTTTAACTCAACTTCAACCTTGAAATATCTTTTGTTTGAGTTTTCGGTTTTAAAATCTTTAGCTCTTCAAGCATCTTTAGTTCGGTCTCGTGTTTTGATCCTCTCTGATTTGACTTTTTGTTTTGAGTAAGTCATTATGTCTGAATATTCAGAAAGTAAACATCATGGTTTTACCAAGTGTGAGCATATAACTTCTTTAATAAAAATATCGAGTTATAACTAGTACAATCATCATGTTGTACCAAGGTAAACATCACATTTTGTTAAGTATAAACATTAAGGTTAATTTATTATTGCATGAGACCATATCACTGAACTATATCTTGTATAAGCATTGCACTATGCTACATCAATTCAAATGGTAAACTTTAAACAAAGAGCTTCACTATAACTAACTTAAATATTAATCTAAAGTATCACCCTTATACATATTAAGTCGTAACATTGAATTATATCAACCGGTAACATCTACCTATATTAGATATAGAACTATATCAAGCATGAGTATTATGATCTAACTCATCATAACATAATTTTAGCATTACCTTGTATGAACTCAAATGACCAAATTAAATTGTTATTTTTTTAATTTTTGTAATATTAAATTAATTAGTTTTTCAACAAGTTTTTGAGGTTGTACTCAAATTGAGTTATTGACACAAGTTTAATTTCCAAACTTTTATACCATATAAATTTCATGCATTATAAGAAACTCAAACATCAAGTTAAACTAATAAGATGAAGTTCAAATTTTGAACTTATTTTTTTTTATTTAAATATAATTTTTCAATTGGTTACTATGATTAATTAAAATATTAATTTTTATTACATATTTTTTTAATTTACATTATTACTTATTTTTTAATTAAACTTATTTAGAAAATGTGTGATATTTTAAAATAACTTTATTATTTATAAATGACAATACCACGGACAATAATTTCAACTAAAAGTTTGACAATAATTTTAAGTATTTTCTTAAAATACTTTGATAAAGAAAAAAAAAACTAGTATGATATCAAGTTTATTGAGATCAAGCATTGTGCTTAGCTAGACTACACAAAGACTATTGAAACTATTAAAATGTTCCCAGCCACTTCCACTCTACTTAGTTCATTGTCTCATAAATCAATTGTTATATTTTAATCAATTATTATATTATACATTTAAATAATTAGTCATTTTGTTACATGAAATAAAATCCAATAACATGATCTATTATCTCTAATATATATTTTTAGTCACGTAATGACCAAAAGGTAAAGATAAAACTTAATATATCAACTTTTATCTCCAATCTATTATTTAGTTAACAACATCATATACTAATTAACTAAAAGATAAGATCATAGAAGCCTATAAAAGCTTGCTCATAACAAAGAATATTGTTTGAATTTCAGTCTAATTTCAATGTTACATTTTACTTTTTATTAATTATTTTCTCTTATTCATTTAGTGACTTGCATATGTAGTGTCATTTATAGATTGATATTTATTCTTTATTGTAACTCTCACATTGATCAACATCTCCTCTCATACATCATAAGATTATATATTTTAACCTCACAAACAACTCAATTTTTAATTTCACAGAAGAACACCTATCATTGATTATGTTAATAGTGTAGATTGGATGAATCTTTTTAAACTTATATTTAATATAAAATAATATTAACTTATATATTTATTAAAGAAAAACAATATATTTTATTCTTGTATTTCTAAATAGATTCGATCCTAATTTTCATACCAAGCAAAATTAATACTAAATGCGATTCAGTGTTTCAGTATTGGGTTTTGTAGATTGTACAATTCTTGAAGCTAATCAGCTAATTTAATGAACTTTCGTGTTTGAAAGTTATTCATGTTAGCATTTGCATGATTGATGCTAACTTAAATTTTAAAAAATAATATTTACATTGAAAAATCTATTACATATTTAGAAAATCAATTTTACAGTTTAATTTCATAAAAAAGTTTAAATTATTTTTAATCTAATATATTAATTCAATGTTCACTAACCTACTTAATTGTATTACGATTTCATAATTGTATTAGTTTATTTTGTTTATACATAACTATTTATATTCACATATTAATACAAGAGTAACTTTTAATTAATGTATTTTATAAAAAAAAATTAGCTTATACTATTATAATTTATTTTTAAATTTATAATGTTCCCTTCTTCATTTATTATCAATATAAATTTACATTTAATGTTTAATGTTAATTTTGCTCAATGTACAAATCATTTGTGCAATAACTTTATAAGCTAATCTTTGGTTTCATCAATCAATTAGTTTCAGGTTATTCAGTTTATTAATAAAGGTAAATGGATTTTGTACAATTAAGATATCACTTAGAATGTGACTTCTCTAATTTTATTCCTGTAGAAAGAGATTCATATTAAACTAAATAATCGGTTTGATGTAGTAAAATAAAA
Organism: Lablab purpureus; assembly: GCA_030347555.1. Classification (NCBI taxonomy): domain Eukaryota; kingdom Viridiplantae; phylum Streptophyta; class Magnoliopsida; order Fabales; family Fabaceae; genus Lablab; species Lablab purpureus. The sequence goes on from CM059260.1 coordinate 30,412,478, forward strand.
TTATATAGTAAAATTGATTTATTTTATTATGATTTAACAAGTTTTTAAATTAATATTATTTTAAAATTGATATAAAAAAACTTAGATTGGGGATCACTGCTTAAAAAATAATATTTAAAATAAAGATATTTTTTACAATTTTTATTTTTATATACCTTTTTGACAACTAATCCATAATAATATAATAATATAAATATCTAAATTAACAAAAAAATATTTAAATATTATATTATTATAATAAAATTGTAAAATAAGTATATATAAAATAAAAGTTATTAAATCTAAAGTTGATGAATTTATCTCTCTTCACTAACTATGCATATGATTTGTGAAAGTTTACATTACATCCTTTAATTGTTTAAAATTCTCCAAAACTTATATTCAAAATTTGCTTAAGTGGTGAAAGTCTTTTTTCAGAAAAATTTTAGACGAATAAGCCTAGTTTGAACCTCATGTCAGGCTCATTATTCATTCTCTCACTATTTTTTTACAAGGCTTATAAAAGTGGCAGTGCTTATTCATCAATAATCAATAATAATAATATAATACAAATCCATGTCCATAATTGTTAAGAACACATGTATGACTGACATAAACAAAATTAGGAGCATGAGTTTGGATTTTAAAGGGTAAATTTACACGTGTTGATAAGGGTCTCTGATCTCATATACACTATTCATATATATTCATGGATCAAAGAATATGCAAAAGAAATGGTGTCACATATCTTCACACCATTTGAAGTGTTCTCTCGATTTCCTCATCATTCTGTTGGTCTGGGGAGATCTTGCTGTCGGGTGAATGTTGTTTGGATTTGACACACATTTCTGGTTGGAAATTACCTAAATCTGATAATTCTTCAACAGCTTCCACAATGTCTTCCACACGTGCCACAATTTCAATGAGCAAAGAAGCTACTGTTACAACTTGAATAATTTGCATCAGTGGGATTTCTACTTTTGCAGCTAGAGGCACCTCAGATGGAGCTGTTTCTGTTTGTGTACTACGTTTTGCATTATGTGACTGTGTGTTAACCAAGTTTGGATAAGAACTTAATAAACTTCGAAGCTCTTGTGCAGCACTATTCATTTCTGTAACCAGAATATCGAGTTTTGAGGATTTTGTCATGTTCTTGATTGTAGTTGCAAGCTCTCTTATGACACTGGCACAGTTGGCACCCACTTTCATGGAGATGCTTCTCATATTCTTCTTCATCTCATCCGAAGCCTGCAAAAAGTTAGTGAATTAACTGATGAAACTCATATTAATGCATGATGTATAGAAGAGTAGTTTGTGTATATATTAATTTGATAACAAATATAGGTCGTCTTACCTTGTTGTCTGAGTTTATGCATCCAATAAGAGCATCTAAGCAAGAGGCAAAACTACGCATTGATGCACCAATTTTAACATATTGCCTCCATGGGTGACGAAAGTTGAAGCGACCATGGGCAGGTTCCCATCTAGCCAAGTTTGCCTACAGTAACCATTATAGTTTAGTCGCACTATAAATACGAATGTAAAGTTATGCATTGATTTTATTTCCATTCATTAAGCTTTGCACCGTCAACAGATAACTCTACCTTTTGTTATTCACGTATTGGATATTATATGTATGGAAACACTATATATCTACACAAAATAAATTGAAAATATCTAAATATTTGCAAAGAGTTATAGAGTTACAAGTATATATATATACCATAGATTCTTCTGTTGCTTTGGAACTTAGCACACACTTGTAGCCTAGCAACTTTTTATCAGATACCTCATCACTTTCTTCTTCTGGGGCTTCACTACCACCAAAGTACTGAGTCACACAGCCTGAAACACATGCGACACAGTTATACATTATACATGAGACTGGGAAATTGAGAGTTTTCTATTATCTATCAGTGGAAGAAAATAACATGAATAATTGTAATATACGAGTTAACATTGAAAACTGACATTGTAAGGAGTTGGCCAGTTTGTCGAGGTTCCCTGTGACTAAAACAAAGAGCTCAAAACCAGCCCAGATGGGACGAATGGTCACGCTGACAATTATGCACAATATGCTGCCAATTATAATGGTGAACATCCTGTACTGTGCCATAGCCAACAACTCACCAACCCGATAACCCGATATTGACACCAGGCAGAAAGTGAGGATGAATATCATAGCACCATAATCAAAACGAGCCTTTATGGTGGGGATGAATCTGGAGAATGTTGCTGCCGAAGCTGAACAAGCACACATCAAGTAATTAGCTATCAAGTGCGTGTGTATACACATTAAAGACACTCTATATTAACTGTGTATGTATGCACATAAAACTTCACTTTGTTAATGAATATACCTAAAAGAAAGAGAGAGACTCCAACAATTATTGGTTCCAATTGCTCTCCTGCTCTACTAGCTACCCAATGTACACCAATGGCTAGAAATCCAGCAAGGGAAGTTCCACACATTCGGTTAACAGTTTTACTTATCGTTGCACCTGCAATTTGATTGTTATTAGTTACATATCATGAGGAACATGTCATAAGAATTGTTACAACTAAGTTTCTACCTACCGGCTGTGTATTCAAACACTACAACCACTGTCATGACAGCCCACATAGCATTTCCTCCAACGCCATCATACAAAGGTTTCCAATAGTAGAAGAGCGAGACAGCTGAAAGAGCAATCCCTACTTTCAAGCAATGGATGAACTTTCTTGGATCATTCACACCCAACTCCCATGCTTTCTTCACAAACTTGCACAGCTTCAAAGCCACACCTGCTGTAACTGCCCAAATGCAACCAACCACCTTTCTCTTCAATGTGTTATCTTCTTCTACCTTGATCCTCCATTCTACTTCTTTTGCCACTTGCTTATCACTAGCCATCTTCTTGACTACTAATGCTGTTTATGTGTGTATCTGTTAAATTAGCAAGCGGTAGTGGAAAATATTGTTTGAACAGGATCAGTAACTAGGACTTTAATCAAATGTCTTTGCCACACAAAAGCTGTTGGAGCTAGAGAAGTAACCTTGCATTTATATAAAAGAGGACAAGTGTTGGATGCCTCAATTTGATGATATTTATAAATTAATCAATATAAAACATTTTATTTTTAATTCCAGTGAAAAAAGGAGGGCGTGTGTCCATTAACTTTCTATAAGTCGGTAAGGTTATATTCTATTCTTAAGACATAGCTGATGCGTAAGAACACACTGACACCATCCCACTCAAGCATATTGTTCTATCTTTTTCAGTTGGTAAATGTTCCAATTCAAATTGTTGGGCATATTATATGCATAGATGGTCATGTTTTCTTGTACGTGAATGCAGAAGAACAGAAGCACGTAACTTAATGCAAGTTGTATATGCAAACAAAAATAGCTAGGACTTGACCTAACCTAGATAACATGAATTATCTCGACTTAAAGATTTTCAACTCATACTGTCGGTGTTGAGGATGTAATTGTGAATAGCAAAATTAATATGTCCTTACATACTTACATTATCTTCAGAATTCAAATATCAAGAGGTTGAAGTGGTGTTAATTTTTTTAAGTGCTATTGTACAGAAAGTCGGGACAATACGTTGTTGCTATTATAAAAATAAATAAATTTGACATATTCATCAAATTGTGCAGGAAATTACATATTATTTAACAAAGGATATTTGGACACCAAAATAGTAAAAAAAAAATTTATCAGATTCTATGTGTGTTAGTTGTTTTCTTTCTTGTACTATTTTGATCACAAAAACAAAATTCAAAATTCTATGGATGATATTTTATTCATCTTTTATGTGCTGTCTGTCTGAGACATATGGATGCAAGCATTAGTATTTTTAGATGAATTAAAAACCTATTAAACTTGTCGTGTCACTTCCAGTCCTAATTTATAGAGGCATGCACTTCCACATATTTGACGCCAATGTTCACATTAAGTTTTTTCATTAGCTGACCTAATTAAAACCAGAATATGGGGTAGCACCTTTTATATGCAATCTCATAGTAGCATAGTGACTTGGTCCACCATCTCTAGCATTGCTTGCCTGTTGTACCGCACACATGCCGTCAACTGATTCTCAGTGGCACGGTTATCAGATGAATTTGCTGCTGTCTAAATATGGATAACAAAATTAGGAATTATAGGAAACAACACGGAATGAATTAGGTCTTGAGTAGGACTTTCTACCTTTAAACAATTTTCTGGCCAATCAGGCTTGTGGAATTTACAATATATGGGGACTCCATATTGGTCGTATCTTCTCTTAGCCTTTTGAAATGACAGGCATATATATATATATGGTAGAGCCCTTATCTAACTCCTTTTTGGTGTTTGCGCACTATTTTTGAAAAGTCAATCCAACTATCAAAAGTTGCTTAATAAATATATAGATATCTTACTTGTGTCACCATTTTCTTCATGTCCTAATTTGTTCTTAATTAATCAAGTTTTTAAATTGTCAGTTGCAGCAACATATCTTTGCCTACTTTAGTTAAGTATTCGTACAAAGCATGCGTCCGGACATATGTGGGAATCATACATATCACATCATTGTGTTAGATCAAATGTTTTAAATTTTTTTAATAATTAAAGAGATTGAAAGATACAGCTATCAAGAACCATATTTGTGATTCTGTTGTTCAGCATTTGTTACTTTTAACTTCTACTATACCTAAAACTGCAAGGTACTGTACTGTAAGGAAACCCAATTTGGTTGTGTAGTACTGATGAACTCAATTATATTTGACAAGTGAGATGCCTTACTACAATTAATCTTGTCTTCTTAATTTCATGGACAGAGATGTAGACATACGAGAATCCAATAAAAAATTGCTGCACAGATTCCTTGAAGATGTGAAATCAAGGCATTTGCTATAATAAATAGATAGATGTCCAATAGTCCTTTATCGCCCTGTTAACTAATGCAGAATAGAAACACAATCTAATGGGATATACCTTAGATTCCCCAGTTAACCAGAAGCTACTGAATGAATTAGGTCAGAGTACAACTTTCATTTTAATTAAAAGCTTTCAGACATCTTGAGATGATTGTGGGTCGTAGAGCACTTATTAGCTATCCGCATTCTAATTCTATTTCTAAATGAAAAGACAAACCAACTATCCAAAGTAGCTTTACAGAACTTTATTGTGTCAGCATTTTCTACAAGTCCTAATATTGGTCTTTACTCTTAACCAAAAGTTATTTAAAGTTGTCTAGTAGCTACATTACTATGCTGCCTCTTTTAGTTAACTATGCGCAATATTTGTGTTCGAATGTTGGATGATTCGTCATCTCATCATTGCATATTGTTTAGCTTTATTATAAAAGGATTTAACCACTACCCTAAAGGACCATATCATTAATTATGCAATCTTTTGCGTAACTTTTTTCTATAACCAATTCTGCAGGACAAAAGGTGATTGTAAAGGAAAATAATCACACACTGTAAAACAATTTTATACTATCATCCACTTACAAACTATCATACATAATAAAAAAACTTATCATGATTTCTTACTGAATAACACTGTAAATTTTTTTATATTAAGAGTACATAGTAATTAAACTCTAATTGTAATCAATTTATCTACTACCTGATATGTGCGACTGCACCAGGAAATCATTTAGGTATATGCAGATGAAGTTGATTATATTTTGCACTTAGTTGAGATATGTTCCAACTAATTTATTATACATCTTCATGGACACTTGGTAATCTAACAATAAATCCTACATGTAAGAGATTCCAACTATGCCTATTTGGATGCTCATTGAGGTCACTCTAACTTTTGGCCAACACAAAGTGGACAAGACAAAGCTTTGAATCTCTCTAGAGTAAACAAAATAATAAGGAACCAACCATGTAAACAATTTCAACAAGTGATCGAGACATTCTTCTATTCGTGGAGTATTATGATTATTAAATGAAACAGCGTAAACACTGGAGGAATTAATGCTTAAGACTAATTGAATTATATTCTTCACTAACAAGTCTAGGAGGCAGTTGGACCACCTCTTGCATGCTCCACAATTTCATTATACATGATTTCAATACAGCCTCTTCCTTGGGAACTAAGTTGGGTTTTGATAACCTACAGTTTTTGTTAAGTGTATCCTAATCTACAATTTATGTACAGACACCGGATCCTGTTTCTAGGACCTGAGGCTATTGGCATCAAGAGCATCACAATGCTTATTAGGAGAATCAATGCCGGAGGTGTTTGTTTGTTGTAGGAGATGGATAAGGGACCAAAACACATCTATCCTTGTCACGTGTCTGTTTGCCTGTCGCACAAAGTAAAGCAGTGTTAATTTTTTTTATAAAAGCTTAAAAATGAGAAAGAAAATGTAATTTGTGCTCTAATATTGTAATCAAATATTGGATCTACCTCAACAATAAAGCGAGCCCATAGTTTGTTCTTCTTTCTTTCCATCTTGGCTTTCAAGATATTCAGTCCAAAACCCCGAATTATGTCAATTATCTCAAGGAATATACCCTGCTCCTCACAAAGCATCTGCAACAAAGCAATGCCGATGAATTAAATTTTGCATAGGTAATCCAAAGGATAGATATGTAAAACATACACTCTCAATCCTATCATACCTCTATAAGCATTTGACCTGGTGGACTCATGTCCTCAACTATAATGGGACATAGCATTGTTTCGTGTGCTACTTCATATGCCCATGTAATGCCACAGTTTTTGCCATCCGTCACACCACTGTCTTTTAGAACCACTTCATTTTCCTGTTCAATAAGCTAAACATCCAAACAAGTCCGATCATATCTGATTCTGACATGTTTAATTCTTATCAAATAAAATATTGTAGAGAAGTGGTTTGATCAGTTACCTTTGGCTCATTTGGTTCTTGTAGTTTGTCTGAATATTTGAGGACACTTTGTAAGAAAAGCATGTATCTGATGGTGCGGTCTAACAAAGAATCAATGCTACACTGTGAAATCAAGAAAACATTTGTCAGTATCAAAACAGTCTGCAGCACCACAAAAAAAATTGTGGCTACAATTATAAATGTATGTCTTAAATCAAAAAGGTTAAATGGAGAAAGTTTTAGAAATTTCAAATTTTGCATCTTTATATAGAGGAAATGTAATGTTGTGTTGTGCTTATAATTATAGTCCCTTGGAAAAAAATATTAGATGTATTCTTAGCATAGGTCAGTTAAAGCTTCATTTACCTTTCCACCATGGGGGATGATTCCTCTCAATTCTTTAATACAATCTTGGATTTGCTGACGATCTTTTGGCCGTGGTCGAGTACTCTCCCTTGGCCTAGCCCTTTTCTTGATGGGCTTTGCGGGTTCCTCTGGCTTTTGAGGGTGTTGTGGGACAGCCTTTCCAATATTAATGCTATGGTTATCATCAATCCAAACGGCTGCTTGTAATTTTGCGAATGCATCTTTCTTTCTTGGAAGATTGTTTGTGCTGTCTAAGTCACAAAGAGGCTGCATCAAGTCTGCTCTAGTCCCAGGCCAATGAAGGTTGGTGAAATGTATTGTGCTTCCATTCACAGATGAAGATTCTACTGTCTGCCTCTTATTGCACTCAAATTCCGAACTATTGACAGGATTATAATTTGCTTCAGCCCCCCTCAAAAGCTCTTCAATTCCTAACTCTGAGAATAATCTCTTCCGGGTGCCTGGCAGAGTATCAGAATTCAACTCTGATATGCATTCAGAAAAGCCAGTATCAGTGATACCACTCACCACTGGTGTAAGCGTATTCCCCCACCATTCATCGGCCTGATCATAGCTAAAATCAAATTCCATGACATCCAAGAGACCTTTTTCAGCGTTATGCATAACCGCAGATGTTTCTTTCCCATCTGAGTTTGAATTATACCCAGCTAGTCCTGTCACTAAAACATCCTTTAAAGAACTACTTCCAACCAGATCAAAGGAAGTGGGATTAAATTCTGTTGATTCGGAGGAGGTATTATCCAAATCAATTACTGCTTTACAGATGCTATCCTCTGAAGAAGGACCAAACCAGTGGCAAAGATCGTCCATGGAGCTGAACTTCAAAATTTCTTCTGACATATCAACTGGCTCTATATTCTCCGAGTGTCCATGCAATGCATATGAACTAGAGGAAAAATCAACATCTGTCACAACGCTAGACTGATTTGAATATTGGTTATCCAGTGAATTTTGTAATTTTCCTTGAAATGACCCTCTGTCCATACTGGACAATGGGGCCAATGCCGAATCCTGAGCAGGAAGTTTGCTGGTAGCAAATGCATTTTCATTCATAAAACACACATCTGCAACATCTTGTCCGCTTACACTGGAAACCAATTGTTGCTCCAACAAATCAAAAGAAGATAATTCACCATCACATACACCAAGATAGGGGGTTTTGGCAATGAAGTTGCCCGTAGAAGAGTTAGGCTTCAAAAGCACATCGGTACTATTCCTATCTGACAATACAACTTGTGCTTCCATGGTACCTTTCAATTGGTCACCAAGATACCAAGAATCTCCTTGAAATGAAGCCACTGCTTCTTCATATTTCTTATAATGGGAAGGGAAGGGATCGTTGGGACTAGAAGAAGAAATGGAGGCCAACATCCCATTCAAATCATTATTTTCACAATCCAGTGAAAAACCTGCATTTTCTGACATGTCAAACATATCCGTATCATCATCTATTTCTGTGAGCATGCTTTGTGTTTGCTCCAAAAATTCCACTCTCTCCAAAATCTGCAGTAATGTAAGTATTATGCTACAATCCATTAGCACTCAGATACACACGAGAGTACATAAATATTCAAGATCATTAACTATTTATTAGCCATGATGAAAATGACATAAAGCGAACTAGTAAGAATTGAGAAGGCACACACTATGCAGACAAATACCGAACAAATAGAACACGTATGGTGAATTCGGCATGTCAACTAGCAAATAACTTAGCAAAGAAATGGCTAACGTTAAACAGTATGTCGAAGCAGGAAGCTCTCATAAGAACAAGGAAATGCTATTCCACAAGAATATTTCTGCACTCAATACATAATGGATAGAGTGAAATGAGTAAAAGCATTGCACAGGAGTAACACATCCTATCATAACAATATGGCCATGCAGTTCAATAGTTCTGTGCGTCCAAATTTGTATGATACTCTTCCAGATGAAACATGAGTATAAACTTCTACTTTCCAGTCTTTCAGATAAAGAACTACGCTCATAAACCGGAATTCAATAACCGTATATTTTCAACCAGGTCAAGCTTTGACATTGTAGAATGTCATAATTTGGATTACAGTTACAAGACTCACAAGGTTTAAATAGTTAAACCTAAATAATGTCTAGAACAGCAGATTCAAAGTTCTCTGTTTCTGAAACAATAATTTCTATATAATATTAATTATTAAACTATCAATCACCAAAAAATTACTATGAAGAGCTTACTTCCCTATTTAAAATAAAATTCACATTTAAACCTTTCCAATAAATCGACATCAATCAATCAAATTTTGTACAAAAACAAGGACACATTGTGCGCCATGTTCTTGTTTTATCATAATAAAACTTGCCACCTCAAATTCATTTATGAATGATATCACAAATTCACGTTCTTTCATGGTACTAACCTTATTGCTTGATCCAAACTGTATCACTCCTAATGCTTTGACAGGAATGACCACAATAGTCTACAAAGAAGAAATGTTTATCAATATACATTGCTCGCGGCTGTGAAGAACTAAGATAATGAAACAAGCATACTTCGTTTCTTACGGCATTGAGTTATCGTGGTCATGGTAAATTTTGACAAAAAGAATTATATTTTAGATGGGAAGAAATGTTGAAAAGGAGGTGAAAAGGACAAAATATGAAATCTGAAACTAAAACTAAAAAATACATTTTCTTCCTTTGTAAAATACCTTTATTCCAGAGGAAAACTGTTGATGCAAACCAGAATCATACTGCAAAAAGAAAGAAAATTCTTCAGTGACAAATGGACAAAAAACAAGAGCAATCGAAAGTTGAATTGAAATAAATGGCACAAACTCAACAGTTGAAAGCAATACCTCACAAATATTTTGCCGAGTCAGATTCCAAAGATGAGTTTGACCATCTGAGTGCACCCAACTGTGTTGGCCCGTGAAAGCAGCTTCACCTACAATTCTGGATAGGACAAGTAAACTGTATCAGCCCTTTGTTTTAGGCTTTGCAATAGAAACGAATCTCCCCTTTTATCTCAGTGGTTTCGTGAAAATTATGTAATTTTGGAAAAGTGAAACAAAACACAACAATTTAAGCATACCCTTCACCCAGCAAGTGGACCTGTGGATGCATGTTGGCAATCTCTTCTCCCAGATGCTCTTCATAGTATGCTTCTTCCACAGTCAACAACCTACAAGAATTTCACACATGCAACGCAATCCACGGTGAGAAAGATGAAGTAACAGTGAAATGTGAAAGCATTCTTTGGCAAGATGTGACAGATGAATAATCTGGAGAGTGAAAACGTTTGTGCTTCCTGGTATAGTGTCCAAACACGACTGATATATAATAGTAGAAGAGAAGTGGAGAAATAAAAATGCTTACAAGGAATTGCGTGGATGAAAGCGCCAGAAAATAGCATAAGACGAGCCATCAAGACAAGAACAAAGAGACTTGAGCTTATTCCTTAGAGTAAGAGGCATTGTGATTGGCATTAACTAAAGTGGCTATTACCAATGCATGAAGAAGTAAAGTGTAGAATATATAGCAGAAGAGAAATTGATGAATTGAAGAGAAGGCAGGGAGGGCCACCAAAAGCGAATATTCACTCAACAATCTGAAAAATGTGTATGTGTCAAGCACAGGAAGAAAAGGAAAAGCAAAGTCTGAACAAAAATGTTGTCAGGTTTGGCCTATTCTCACTTTCAATCAAATCTGAAAGCATAATATAGACATGTATTTAATTGAATATACATATATTATAGTAGTAATGTTCTAGTAGTAGTAGCAGTAAACTAGGAGTGGTGTTTGTTTAGGGACAAAAAAACTAACAACATTCATTACCAGTACTCTCACTTTCCTCTTTCCTAGCTTCCAATTTCCAACACAGCTTACGACAGCAACTTCCCCACCACTGGTCCCACTCTCTCACCGCTACAAATATTCTCAAAATTCACTTTCATTCTTCATTCTTCATCTCATCTAATCTAAATCTTTATACATTCAGATTAATAATAATAACAATTATCAGACTTAATAGCACCAATTTAATATAATATCTGGGGAATAAAATGGGAAAATTATTATATCCTGAAATTTAAACAAGAGCTGTGGCCATCATTGGCATACAGATACGCATGTAGTGTAGGATTTAAAGTTTAGATGAGAATAAATATTTTGTCGTGATTATATCATAATTGTTAATAATTAATACTAATGGATGAGAATAATTATAATTTAGGAGCATTGAATTGGAGAATCTTATGATACTGTGGAAAGTTGTTCATCCCATGCATACTATGAAATCATGTGTGTTAGTATTATATATGTTTATTCATAAAGTATCTTGCGCCCCGCGCTCTAGCTACATTGAAAAAACTGTGGATACCTTATATAGTACACTGTTATTCAGTAGTTGTAAGCAAAAACAATTATCCTTCTATGTCTTCTGTATCATGTTAATTTCCAACACTTTTCCAATTTTAAATCCAAACATACTTTCTTTATCTCAAATTACATGTTACTTTTGTCCCACTATAGTACAATTGGAAGTTTTTTTATAGATTAAGAATCATAATAAATGTGGTATTTTTAGAAAGAAATTTATTAAGATAATTTCTTTCACTCGGTAAATTCACTATTCTTATTTAGACAAAAATGTACGATAATTGTAAAATAAATTAACACAAATTAATAATTTATAGAATTTGAGAAATTATTTTGAATTTTTTTCAAAGGTTTAAGAATACAGTTATCTTGAGGTGGAGGAAGAATTACTTCGAGACTTTTATTTATCTCAACAAATATGAAAACATAAATTTTTTTAAAATTGTTGAAATAGTTCATATACTCAATATTTATTTTAAAATGTACATTGCCTTAAAATCATATTTGGAATAAAAAGTAGATTTAGTATTAAGTATCTTATATGAATGTATGCATTTTTAATTAAGTTTTTATTAGAAGATTTTGTTTAATTCCTTGTCTAATTTCTTTTTACTTTTACATAAATATTCTGCAATTTGGTTTTGTTGTTAAAGAGATAATATAATTGTTGTATCCGTTTTCTGGGCTTTAATTTGTTGGTGACTATTTTTTTTCTCTTTAAGCTAGAAATTGATTAATCGATAAGTTAAAGATGATATATAAGACAAAATTAACAACAGTAAAAGTTTTAATAGTTAATAAAACAATTTTTTAATAAAAATTAAATTAAAAAAACTCAAATTTATAAGTTAAAAAAAAATATGATCAACAATAATAACTACAGGGATTTCAGTCTTTTAGTTCACAAGTTAATGGACTAATTCACAAGCTAAAAAATTAAAATCGAAAAAATATTAGAAAATTATTCAAAAAAATAAAGAAAATCTCAAAATAAAATAGTAAAAATGATAAGAAAAGGTGAACGCATTAATGAAATAGAAATATATGAAAGAAAACTTCATTTACACCATTTGATCATCAAATAAAGTATACAAAAAGAAAACTTAATATCTTTAATTTTGCAATTATTTAATCTTTTGTCTTATTTATATTAATTATGGTAAGGAAATTTTATTAATTTCACAAACAGTTAATAAAAAATAATTTTCATTTATGAAGGTTACTATTTTATATTTATTTTAATAGTAATTTAATTTTATATCCACATAAATAATCTTTTAATCTATATATTTAAATAATTTTAAGAATTTTTATATTTGTAGACATATATTTTTCAACACTTTTTTTCCTTATACGTGTAATTCTATTCTTTGTTTAGTTCTATGATAGAGAAAATAAAAATAGTAAGCGTATGAACTAAAAATATATATTTTTAATTATATGGCTAAAAAATAAAGATAGAGATTAAATGAGTATTTAAAAAAAATAATTATCCATAAATTAATATTTGAACAAAAATATTTTTATTTTCTGATATTTTCTAAACAAATGTTTAAATATAGAATAAGAGGAATAGTTATAACAATTAAGTAATACTATTTTTCGTATAAATTTTTATAAACCTTTATAGTATTTCACAAAAATATTAAATGGAAAATTCATATAGTTGATATCTAATATATTAACATATTAAACACGGGGAAATGCAAGAAATTCTATAAATATTACTCTCTCCGTTTCAAATTATAAGGCGTACTTTGGAGAGAAAAGTTGTTTCAAAATATAAGGCGTTTTAGAATTTCAATAACTTTTTTTCTTTTTTTTCCTTATATACCCCTATTAATTACATGATTATCTGTGTTAATATTAAATAGTAAAAAGAGAAATTAAAATCAGGAACTAAGAATTAATTATCTTTTATTAATCTGACTCTTCATATTTCATTATCATTTACTAATATCATCTTCATCTTCAGGAGTACTAATTTAACTTTTAACTTTTCACATCCATGTTTGTTCATTTTTGTTCATTCATTCAATAGACTCTTTATCTTCTAAGGTAAGTAATTAAATATCATATCTAAATTTATTCTTTTTATTATTTTTTTTTAACACTTTCATATTTTAAACATCAAAATAAGATGAGTCTTAAAAGGTTATTCTGAAGTTCTTGAAGATTCATACGAAAATATTGAAGAATGTGAAATTGTTGAAGACTCATATGAAAGTATTGCAGCAACAATACACATTGATCTGAATAAAAATCCTGAAGAAAAAAAAGAAGAAGTACACTCTGAATGCAGTCAAGTTTCTGCAAATAATTCTCATATAAATTCAAAACTTTTGAAATTTCAATCTCAATGATTATTGTATTGTTTTATTAAAAAATTAATTTATTTAATAAAACTTCTGATTCAATTTCAATTAATTTAGTTAATAGTAATTAATAAGGGTAAAGATGGAAGATTTATAAAAAATTGAACAAATTAATTATTTTTTTTTATATGTGAAAATTTGTCAAGTACTTCTTATAATTTGAAACGGAGGGAGTCTTATAAATTGAAACGGTGGGAGTAGTATAACTAAATAATACTTTTGGTACTTGAATTTGGGATCAGTGGCACTGTTGCTGTCCTTTCCTAGTTCCAAGACAAAAAGGCTTTGCCTTCTGCTTCATCTTCTTTTCTCCTCGTTTCTCACCAAAAATATTCTTCACTTTTTTTTCTATTAGGGCAATTGCAATTTTGACTGTAAACTTTTCACTGTATTGTTTTTGGGATTATATATGGGTCCATGTATTTTTTGTTTGAACTGAATAAGATTATTGTAAATGATATTTTTTTAAATATTTAATATATTCACACACTTAAGATTAAATTTAAAATGATTTTACATCAAGTGAGCTAAATGTTGGTGATAAACTTTGCATTAATGAAGTAAGATTAACTTATATTTTTCTTATGAAAAAATGGGCTATCTATGCTAATTCACATTAGATTATTGGTAATTTCTAATGGTTTTCCAGTACACAGCCTAATTGATGTCATACACTAATACTTATAAATATTTTGACAGAAAAAAAAACAGTTAAAATAATATTAAATGCGATTTTTAAATAATTATTATAACATTTTATATAACAAGTCATCATCAAGTAATAATATAGAAAAAATACTTACACCTTGATGTGACCAAAGTTTTGCATTAATTCTTATGATACCATGTTAATAAAAGTTTGCATTGTTGAAAGAATAAAGTGGTGATGTAATTCATTATATGTGTTTTATATAGAAAATAATGGGGTGTGAGGAAGTTTACATGATATGTAGAATCCTTGATAATGTTAATAAAGATTTGAATATAAAAAAGAAAAATTGATTTTAGATGGTAAAATGAGTAGAACTTTTGGTTGGCGTATGATGGCACTGAACAGCCATAATGAAGCGTGTGGTGGCTGAAGGGGACCAAATTATATCCCTTTCCTCACTAAATAAACCAAACTTTCATTAGCTATGCCAAAAAAAATACCCATTTTTATAAATAAACTTACTTCTAAAGGAACTTCCACTTTCTTCTCTTTTCTGACCTTTCTTTTGGATTCTTCTTCTTTTCTCACACACAACACATACCCTAAACAAAATAAATGGAGTGCTAAATTCTTAGAGCTTATGAAACTTGAAAAGACACTGCTTCTTCTCTTCAACGACCCTATGATTTTCAATCAATGACCACCACCTAATCAACAAAAGCAACATCAACACTGTTCAAACCACATTCCCAATTCATGCTTCTTTCTTACACATGTTCAAGTTTTATTAACCTATGTATTCATGTCATGTCATTTTGCTATATGCTTTGTTTGTGTCCACACAATTTTATCGGAGGTATGTGCACAACCTCTTTTGTGATAGTTAAATAGCCTCCTCCTAGCTTGTTCGTTGAGATTGTAACAAATGTACTTCACTGTTTCAGACATGCACATTTTAATATACTGTTATTGGTGTTCTTTTGTGTTTTTTTCAATTATATTTGACAAATGAAAAACGACACACCTTTTCATTGTTTGATTAGACACAAGAAACATGTTTTTTCTTTCTCCTTTTTTGCTTTGAAATTTTAAATAGAAGGGCATGCTGAATTGAATAAGAATTAGAAATGGTGAAATTGTAGGCAATTCAACACAAGGTCCTACACATGATGAACTGAAGGAACTATGGAGATTTGTTTTGACCCTTTCAATCTGAATGATAATGTGTCGAATTCAAATAATGCAGCTTACCTATTTGATGTTTGGTTTTAATCTGAGTTGAAAGTAGTATGGTTTGGCCTTTGAGTGAAGGGCAATGGGTCCTATGATATTGGAATAAGACAGAAAAGTATTATGATCAGTTATTACTTATTATCGTCCCATGTTCTCTTTACTCCAACAGTGGCACATGTGATTGTGTTTTCTTCTTTGCTTTTAAAATATAAATCATCTTCTTTGATCTTTCTTTGCAACTTTCAATACTGTGTTGTTAAATTTATTGAGATTTAGGTTTGCGTAAGTAATGTTTTGGTGGTTAACGTGTTAATAGTCACTGCACTCAAAATTTGACTTAACTATAATCAAAGGGGTATAATTCAAAGGGTTTGGTTCAAAGTTCATAAAATCTGGAAACGGATTTGCTTGTATTGTAAGTGTTGGTTGATTGCCAACATCTTGTATCAGCAAAGTTGAGGTAGGGTCATAATGAGGTTCAAATAATGCTATTTTTTTTATGGATTTACCTATAAACACTTGCACTAGGCTAAAAAGTTCAATTCAGTCATTAAAAAGAGAAATTATTAAATATTCTTTGTTTAAAATTATAATTACATTTCGTTTGAATATATTATATTTCATAAATGGAATAATATAAATATTTTTTGAAAGAGAAAAGAGACATCTTGAGCTTGAGTCTATTGAAAAAGTCTGAATAAAAAAAAATTCCTAAAGGAGGGTTCGTTTGAAGGGGAAATGTAATTGGTGAAAAAAAATATATAGAAAGTATTTCCCTCATATATATCTTATAAATTCAATTTCTATGTTTAATATTTACTATTTACTATGCTTCAAAATCATAATTGGTTTTATATAAACAATCTAACCTGAAAATAACCTGCTAACTTCATTGTTATATATATTATTTACTTATTACTTGTTATTTTTACATTGTCAATTTTAAAAGTAGATTCTTTTTATTAAATACTTAAAAATTTGATATTTAATGAAATAACTAGGAATGGGTGAAACTCAACTAAGTTATAGTGACTCGGTCAAAACAATGGATTAGATATTCTATCAGTTGACCTGGCCTATAAATTAAAAAAATTATCTAATATAATTAGATTATTTCACTCCAAATTTAAAATAAGTTCACAAAATATGATTCTATAATTCAAATATAAAAACATGATTTATGATTAAATGCCACTAGTCTACAAAACAACAAAGAATAAACTAAAGATTAATATTATTTCCAAAACATGTCCATATATAATACAATTCACGATATAATATGTTTGTAAATTTTTTAAACTTATTTCTAAAAAATTAAAAAATCTATATATACGTAACAATATTAGGAATCATTTTTATAAGTGATAGCATCTATATCCTCACTCCTTTCATAAACAGCTTCCACACATAGAATAATAAATATTTTTTATCTAAAAATATTAATTAAATTATTTAATAGATTATAAAATTTTAAAATTAATTGGTGTTTCTTTCGTGAAAGTGGCTTCGTGTGTGTTCTCTTTAAATGCATGTCTTACTTATTGAATTGATAATACATCTTACACTTACATTGAAGTTATATTTTTCATGTACAAACTACATATTTGCCTTAGTTTGGTGGATGTTGTTAAATATGATGTTTTCTATCTTTTATATTTTAATTAAACCAAATTTAAATCAATATAATTATATATATATATATATATGTATATGTATATTTTTTTATTTAAAACAACATAAGACGAATTTACGTAGATAAATAACTCAACTTATCACTATTTACAAACAACTTTTCAATATCTAATGTAATCATATATCCAAAATTTTAACTCATCAAGCGAAAAAACTTGTATTAAATATGAATTTATTTACGCAATTGGTAATACATGCTTCAGAGTTGATTGATAATTAAAAATATGTTTTTAATACTTAAATTTTGTATAATTAATAATAAAATTAAATATATTTTTAATCTTTAAATTATTTATTAAAATTGTATTTTGTTTTTAAGTTAAAAGTTAAATTTATTTTATCTTTATGTTTTGTAAATTTGTATAAATAATATTTTTTTATTTTATTCTTAAACTCTTTTTATTTATTTTTTAAATTTTTTAATTTTTTTTACTTTTTAAAATTATTTATATTTATTTATAAAATATAAAGATAAAATAAATTTAAAATTGATGAAAGATAAAACATAATTTTATTAAATAGTTAAAAAATTAAAAACATATTTAATCTTTAATCATAATTTTTAAAAGAATGCATGATCAATGTAATGAAACACAACATTTTTAATAAAATAATCATACTAATATTTTTTTATTTTTTTAAAAAACTAACATTTTATGTAATTAAACTGAAATTGTATGTATAAGTTCTTCAAATTAGGTAATATGTGGCAAACTTATTCCGAAAACGATCGGAAATGGTTAAAAAGAACATCACTGTTCTTGTCCCAGGATTAAGTAGTTGAGATGTGTGTGTTTGGTCCCCATTAATTATTCACATTCTACTTAAATTTCACGTCAAAGTCACTAAAAAATGAAAAAACAAAGTTACTATTAATAGATTCACTTTTGACTCATGTCTGTCAGTGTGAAATGTAAAATCATATGTGAAATTTGTTTTTTTCTTCTTCTAGAATATTAAGATTAAGATACGAATTTGGATGGTATTTTTTTTACCTTTTGAATTTTTTTTTAATTTGTGTAGAGATTAAACAAATATATACTTTTTGGAACCTGCATTGCATCATTTCATTTAATTAAAAGAAAAAAATTATGACGACATGAAAAAGGTTTTGTCTCTTACAACAACAAAAATCATCTGCACTGCTAATTATCAAATTTTTAATGGCATACTTAAATAACCCCGCCTATTTATGAACAAATTAATGTTGTTAATAACGTTCATCCAAAATATTTTTGGAATAATATGAAATATAATTTTAATTTTTGAATTATTTCTTTGTTTTAATATTTTATAAATTTGTGTAAGGAATTTTATTATTTGTAAGAAATTTTTTCTATTTAAAAAAAAGTTTTTTCAGTAATTTTTTTATTTTATTTTTTTCTTTTTTCCATACATGTTTTATTTGTTAAAAAATTATAAAAATCTAAAAAATAAAACATAGATTTAATAAATAATTCACTCTTTGAGAGAATGGAGAAATAAAAAATGTAAAGTTATGATGTATGTGTGAAAAATGGAGGTACAGGAAGATGGTAAAAAAAGTTATGAATTAGTGATAGTTTTTACAGTGAGAGATAAGAAAAGAAAGAGAGTGTGAGAGTTAGGGTTTGGGGAAGAGACAAAGGTGACAGGAACAGGTCCAGTGGAGTAAGGTGGTTGACGACATAAGCACAGGCTTTAGTGATTTATATGTCAATAATGTTGTCCAACAAAGTGAGACATTCACCTCACTTTTCCCATGTTGTCTTCACACCTTTCTCTTCTTACTTTCACCCATCTACTAACACTCTTCTCTCTCTTTTCGGTCCACGGTGCTCTAGGTTAACGTTAACACAAACCTCTCATTTTATTCGCCATTTACTTCTTATTTACACACACTATACATAAATAAGGACTTCAAGAATAAGTACTTAAAAAAAAGTGATTCTACTCCGGTCATTCTGTTGGGCAAAAGTAAATGGTTTCACACGTGTCGCATTCTCATGAAACATTGTATTCTACTTTACACCTAAGACCAAAGTACAACACAGCTTTCCACCACACCCATATTACAAGAAAGTGAAATAAACATTTTTTAACAATTTCTACTGTGTCAAAAGTTCTTAAAATTATTAATCATTAAAAATTATTTATAATTTAAATGTTTTTAACAGTTTAATTGTAATATTTGTTATGATTGTTGTAGCATTTGGGGGAATTAATTGAGGATTAGAGTGGTGAAAGTCAACTGAATAATTAGGTTGATTTGTGTGGTGAGTTTTCCAGCTGTGATTCACTGTAATGTTTAGTCAAAGGTTGATTGTGAATTTGCACCTAAAGGATAAATAATTAAGCATTGATTAGAAGCTCCATTATCCTTTTGGTTGCTCTTAAAAGAGGTCAGAATGAAGTTCAATTCCCACAAAATTATATATCTAATCGTCATTGCCAAAAATGGAGAACAACAACAACAACAACAAGATGCTGCAATCATACCTTTCCCATCATCACTCGCATTTCAACAAACATCATCGTCAATGCTCAAAATCCCTTAACCATTGTTTTACGCTAATTCAAATGCTACGCCGCTAATTCAAATTTATTCCGCCACTCATTTTCGTTTCATTTTTTCAGAGATTAATTTCCATAACTTTATTTCACCTTATCAAAACAATCCATTTATTCACCTTTTTATTTTATTTTTCAATAAAATATTCAAGAAAAAATTATTCAGATAAAAACTTCAAAATTAAACAAGAAATTTTTCTGCCATTTCCACTAATTTTTTACTTTTTTTTAATAGAGTAACGCTATCTTTTTTATTATATATAAAAAAACTGATAAATTATTAAATGTATATCAAATAAATTTATATTATTTCATTAAATATATAATAAATTAATTAAAAAGATATTAATAAATTAGTGTTAAAATAGTATATAGACATTTTATGGTATAAGTATATCATTAGGGTTGTATATAAACTTTATAGACAGTTTAATTGTATCATTAGGGTTCTATAAACTTTAGGGTTGTATAATGTGTGAAAGTCATCTTATAAGAATAAGATGCTGCATGCCATAATTACTAAATGGGTCCTATTATTTTATCCTTCATACTCTTTTGAATAGTGACTTTCAGATTTATTTATTTTTTTGAAAATTCATTGAATAAGCTTTTTTTAAGTTTTCTAACTTCTTAAGAGTTTTTCAGAAACTTTTCACAACCAGTTCTTCAAAGATATATTTTCCAGAACAAGCTTTTTAAGAATGTTTCAGAATTTTTTCTCTTTTCAAAACAAGCTTTTGAAAATATTTTCCGAAATAATATTTTCAGAAAATGTTTTGAGAACAAACTTTTTGAAAAAATTTCAAAACAAGTTTTTCATGAATTAATATTTAAGCAGTCTTAGAGGGAAGACGTGGTCGAAGACAGTGAAGGTGCAGAGGGTATTTTAGTCCTTTTACTATTGGTATGAGGTGTGGTTAATAAATAAGGAGGTCCAGAAAGAAAAAGCCTAAGAATAAAAGTTGATTGAAGGCTTAATGAAACTGTTGAACATTTGAGGCCCATGATTGCTTCCTGGACTCCTCTAAAGCCATTTGTTCTTACCCTATACTTTCTTGTAAAATTAAATAAAGACATGTTTTGTCAGATCAAATACTTAAATTTGAATAGTTTAAAATAAAATGTTAATTTTATTTTTTTAAATATATAAAAAATAATAAATAAAATCAAAGGAATATTGTTTAAAATATAATATTGCATTTTGTAACTCAAACAAAGTGTTCATGTAGTTGTAAAACCGCTTTGTTTCACAACAACTATTTTAGCCCGAATCATCTTTATAAAGCCTAAAGGCCCAATTCGTTTGCCATTGGGTCAATATTTTTCTTCAAAAAATTCCTTTCTATTTTCTTACAAATGATAAATGCTTATTTAACATAACTAAAATTTATAGTAAATAACTTTGAACATTTAAAATATATTATGATCTAATTTTATAATAAAGCTATAATTTTCAGATATATAAATTATATTTTTTAGATTTGTGATAAACGATTAATAATGTCATAATGGTTTGCTTTAATTATTGGTTTTTTAAAAATTATAAAATTATATTAAAATAATAGATTGAAAAAGATTAAGAAAAAAATACTTAAAACATTCTCAATGAAAAAAATTAGACTTACCTCCCCTAAAATTATACTAAATTACAATGTTATCTCCTTTAGTTCCAAAATAAACACTTACATTCCTATTGTATCAATGACACTCACATCTTTTATAAATTTTAAACAGATTTTTAATCTTTTATGATTTTAAAATTTCACATCCACTTCCGTTATATTTTTAGTGAAGTAATACTCACCTCCTTTATTTTATTTTAAAATATTATACCAATTAAAATTCTTTCTCAAAACATCTTTTAATATAACTATTATTTTTAATAATTTTTCATATGCAAAATTAGAAATCTAATCCAATCAATACAAAAATATTTTGTGTCCTATTTATTGCCACTTTCTTTTCGGATATTGTAATAGTTGTGGCGTTATGTAAATAAAATTGACTTAAATAAGATAAAGTCTTTGAAAGATAGGTGACAAGTTATGAGTCTTTGGTACAATGGTTGAACAAAAGAAAAGGAACAAAAATACTATCTTCTGATATAATAATATTTGATTTGATTTTATTAATGGCTAACTATGGTATACAGTTATAATACTACATACCAAAAGGTGACTAATAGCATTTTAATAATTTTGATTAGTAGTAGTGGGTTACAACGCAGAATGAGCAGAAAAAGACAAGCATGCTTATAGAAGAAGAGAAGTTGGGTAGGAATGTACATGAATTGATGAAGCAAGTGGGACTGAGAGAGTGTATAATTATTCTTATTAGCACACATATCGAGGGGAATGTTTATGGGGCCCCACATCGAAAAAGAAAGAGGAAAATAGAAGATAACAGGGTATGTCATGTGTCAGATCCTTCTCACTTTTTTTTTTCTTCCTTCAATTGGGATACACAAACAAAGGAAGAAGAGGTGGGACGCAAGCAATCATCAATGGTGTCAACTTGTGAAACTCAATCAGAAAAATGAGAATGAATCATTCCTCACTCTTCAACCCTCTTCTTAATTATCAAACCATTTTCATTTTTCATGCTATATTTTTCTGCATCCTAGAAAACCAAACCAAAATAAAGACCTACATATCAGTATTATTATTGTGGAGAATGGTAGGTGGGGTTTTGGTTGAAGCAGCTTTATAGTTTGTGGTTATGATGACTATAGTTAATCAATGTTACTACTTCTTTAATGGGATGTCACGTGAAGAAATCAGAACTCTCTCACCTGGCCTTTATTCTCCTCTAGCTAATTACAGTACACATTCTGCTTCATTATCACACTTTTTAATGTGGAGTAAATGATCGTCAATCTAGTTTGCTGCAACTCCCACCTTCCATTAAACCTCAATCTATTTAAACAACAATGCACAGTACAAAGAACAGGGAAAAGGAAGAAAAAACATTTAAACAACCATCACGTAGATATTCACATCCAAATGTTTACAGTGTGACATTCCTAAACCATAACATCACATACCAATTATATAATATAATATACTATAGCATATTCTTGTTCATTATACTTTTTTTTCCAATAGGGTATGCTAGCAAATCAAACCAATTGATGATGGTGCACTGCTTCCGTGATGGAAGAAATTACATGAAAAAGGGCAACACTTAATTTACCCGGCCCCTCTCTCTAGCTACTTGTTAACCCTAAAAAATTGGGTTCGATCTTGATCTCTTCTATCATTACATATAATCAAATTAATGTAAAATGTAACCCTTGTTTACTTTTCCGAGTACTACTGAAGCCTGGCTAAAATAAGCTTCATTTCAAGATCCCATCGAGCTTGGTCGTGAAGAAAAGAGGAGCTAGATACACAAGAAATCGACAGAAGAGGAAAAGAAAGCCATGTATGAATCGATCCTATCAGCTGTTAGCCAGTTATGAAGAAATCCAAACAAGTGAGGAAGTCCCCATGATCTGAAGGAAACTCGTTAAAACCCAAAAAAGTTCAAAAGAAAATTAACTTGGTAGAAAGCATGATGAGAAGAAAGTAAATAAAATATATTTATGAATCTCTTCGTTTATTACCATGATCCTCCGCCTAACATTCCAGTCCAATACCCAGTTGAATCTCCTTGTTGCTTCTGATCCGTTGTAGTGGTAGTGGAAACCTGTTTCAAGTCCTCGAACGGAAACAAGAGCCTCCCAGTTTGAACATTATGCAGGCTCGCATACCCGTGTCCAATCCCATCTAAAGAGAAATTCAAGGTTGGCTTGAAATCTTGCAGGGGAAAGCCACAGGTGTAGACAGAATTTGGATCACCGGGAACTGGCACAGGCATGAAGGAATTCAAGCCAGTGGAAGTTGAAGTGATCCCAGTAAGAAGCTCCAATGCAGAAAGGTGAGAAGTTGAAGGTGTGGTGGTAGTAGTAGTTGAAGAAGAAGAAGAAGCCGAAGCAGACATGCTGTTGCTGCTGCTGTTGTTGTTTTGTTGAACCAATTCAGAGATGTTTCTGAAATCTGGGGTTGTGGATGGGAAAGCCAGATTGAGATCTTGGCTTCGATGAATACTATCCTTAGGGTTTTGAGAGTGTGATAAAGATGGAGGTGTGATGACCAAATCAGGAAGCTTCTTATCGGGTGAATTATTATGAGGTGTGGAACAAAAAGCAGAAGATCTCTTGTTCTTCCTGGAGCCACCTCCTACAGGAATGTTTCTGAGGGATCCACCTTCAGTCCAATACCTTCTACAAGTCTTGCAGAAATAGCGAGGCTGTGTGAGGCTATAGTTGTTGTAGTAGCAGAACTTGGTGTTGATTGAATGACACCTTGGACAGTTAAGAGCTTGTTCTTTCTGAGGCCTTGGCTTCCTTTCCACCGCACCTGCAACCTTTGGACATGTATGTGTCACTAGTATATCTTCTATTGGTTTCACCACCATCTCCTTCAATATCATGCACACACAAATTAATTAAACAAACCATGCAGATGTTTCTGTCTACATATCTTACCAAGCAAAACAGGCTAACTAATTTACTCTTGGTCTACACTTTTCACGATCGAAGAAGAGGGAGGAAATTGTGTATATGTGTTTCTTGTTGGTGGTAAAGAGAAAGATGTAGAAGAAGACATTAAATCAGAACTTTTGAAGTGGGAAAAGCAAAGAGAAAAGTGAGAAAGCGAAAGGTAGAATACATGATGAATAAAATTTATAGATATATGAATAAATTGATAAGTGGGCACGTAGTTTCACGTAGCAATGAGGTAAGTGTGTTAGATGTAATTCGTTACCTGTGGCCACTGAGCTGTGTCCATGGAATTGGATATGGATGAGATGGAGATGGAGATGAAGATGAGGAGAAGATGAAGAGAAGATGAAGGTAGGTGTAGTGAAATGAAGTTGAGAGAAGGAGAAATGATGGTAGGTTTTGTATTTTAGTTGAAACTCGTTGCAGAAGCAGAAAAAGGGAATGTTGGAAACCTGTGCGAGAGTATATGAATAAATCGAATACTTTTTTGCTACTTTATCAGTTTTAATTGTCAGAGAGAAGAGAAGGGATGAAATATAAAATATAATTATAATTATAATTATAATTTGTATTTTCAATATTATATTCTAAGTATTCCGAACAGCGTGGGAAATACAGTACATGTTAAAAAACAAGAAAAGCATGGGAATACATGCACATAAAATTAAATATAACCAATTCTTTTTTCATTCTCCCTCAGTGTCGGAAGAAATATCATTCCATTCTCTTCTACAAATAAAATAAACAAAAGACTCTAGAGATTTTATAAAATTCACTTGCTATTGATCTTCTTTCTTGGAAACAATGTGGCACACCAAACATTTTGTTGTTATTTTTATCCGTTTTTTCTATTTTTTTATACAGAAATAAAAATATAATTTTTCATTTTACTTCATAATAAATGTATAAGGGTAAATTAATTAAGGATTTAATATAAAGTGAAGTAAATATTAAGAAGTGAAATTAATATTATTTCGCACTAAAATAATAATAACAGATCTTTTAATATTTTAATAATAGGTTTAAAAATAAATTCATTATACTTTTTATAAATAATTTGTTTAGACGTTTATCTCTTTAAATTATTTCAAAATTTCAGTTTTTTTCTATATTGTTTTTTCTAACCTAAATTGAGATTTTGAGAGTAGATTTCTTGTCAAGATTCTAAAAACATGTGGATTAGAGATTATTTAGTTTATCAAAATTTATCCTACTTATAAAATTAGTAGAGTAAAGATTATCTTAGACTATTAAAATTTATTTTTTACAAGTTAAACTAATTATATATAATTCTTTTTTAAATTTTTTTATGGAAGAATATATGTCAAGAAATACATACAATATTGATATAAAATCAAACTTAATAAGTTTATCTAGTACTAGTTGTTGAGATAAAAGAAGTTAATAATAACTATTAGGTTAATGCGCTATATGTATGGAGAGTGTGACTTTATGATATGTAAGTTAAATGAATGTTTGAGTGAGAGTACGAGATTCTATTAATAAAACTTGGTTGTAAATATAAGTTGTGTATTATTGATAAGTTCGAGAATTGTACTTGTTTCGTGAAGTCAAAGTAAGTATGAAAAATGATGATTTTTTTTATTTTGAGCATGATATTGTTCGAAGATGCATTATCACTCAACGAGGCTTAGGTAGTGTGCATTAATTGTCTTATGTTACTAAAGTAACATATTATATAACTCAAGGTATATTACTGATACGACTATTTCTTCTTAAAGTATATTGTTCAATGTTGGACAAGACACTTAAGTAATATAACTTATAGCTCAAGTGTTTTTTTTAGCGTTTGAGTACGAGATAAAACAGTGTACATGTGTCGTTATATGTTACACTGTGTGACATGTGTTATTATCACTCAAACACTGATTAAACACCCAAGTTTCCTATGTGATAGATGAGATTTTAGAACTTATTAGATTTCTTAAGCTTTAGCTTTAGGCTTGAGCAATTCATGCTCAAGTATGAGATGGTTGCTAAAATGAAAAGAGACTTTAAATTGTAGTGATTTCAAATTGCGTAAAGTGTTGCTCAGATAATGTTAAAACAAAAATATTTTTTTATCTAAACATACATATTTAGTGATATAAAAATGTGCAATTTAACTAATGTGATTATTTTAATTTTCAATTTTAATATAGTTATTTTTAAATATCTAAAATTAAAATTTTATCTTTAATAATTATCATTTCAATTTCAACACGAATTTCTTTTATAAAAAATATATATGTAAAATCTCTAAGTGTAATAATTTCACTTTTTATCATTAGATGAAATGGTTGAATATTATATATAAAATTATTTAAAGATAATAGTTTTAATCAATTTATTAAACTAATAACATCCAATAAATTGATTATTAAGTAACTTTAATTGCATAAATTAATAACATACGCGTTTATACAATCTATATCTATTTGTGCATATGGATGTGTTTTTCATGTTGAATTTTAATAAAACGTAAACGAAGTATTTAGCAGAATAAAACAATGTGAAATGATAAATTTTCATTAGAAAACTCAAACAAAGTTTAAAAAAATACAAAATATAACTTAAATAATATTTTTAAAATCTTATATTTATCATTCTAAAAAATAATAATCAGATCATTAAATTGAAAAATATATATTTAATAAGCCTTTGATTTTGTAATTTTTTTAATGATTAAATCTTGGTATTAGTTTTTCAATACTCGTGACCAGTGTTGCGTTGTAAATGTCAGTTAAGTAATTAAGTGGGTGTATAACACTAACTAACAAATCTACTGGCCAATAGTTAACCAATTTAGATCATTAACTGATCCAGTTAACTCGATACGCATTAAAAATATGAAAACATTATATATATATATATATATATAACATTATTTATCAAATTTAAATCTTGTATCCGTATTATCTTTGAATAAGACCAATTTCCAGATCATAATAGTTAAAAATATTATAACTTTTGACAATTTAACTTTCATTATTAAAAAAATAATCAAATGACAATTTTGCTAGGTTTAAAAAATGTTTAGTTGCGAAAGAAGAGTTTCAGGCACCCTGTAACGTTCTATCTACTGAGAACACTGAATTAACGATTCATTAATTCCTTAATTTAGTATTTAAAATTAATCATACAATAACGAAGTAACAAATCTTTTTGATATGACCACTGGAGATTGCTGCTGCCCAACCTCGTAACCTTTTTTATTTGTTTATACTAAAAAATCGACAAACTTCGCTTCCGACACTGCCAGCGGAATTAACGTCGATTTTGACGTTTTGTTACTTTCTTCGCTATTTCACTTCACAAGAATATTTTCGTCTAAAACCAACAAAACAACTATATATAAATTGAGAAAAAACAAAAGTATTTGAGATAAGGAATTGAATTAAAATTAAAATTTAGTTTTTAATATAATATTAAAGTTACTTATTATTATTATAGTATCTTCAACACTTGTATTTTGATATATTTATAAATTTATGGTTTCGACATAAATATTTTTTAATATAAGATGTTTAAATATTTTAAAATTTTAATTAAGTTGATTAGAGTTCCATTTGCATAAGGATCGGAGAAGAAGAGAAAGAGAAAGAGAAAATGTGAGTGAGTGGGTAGGTTTTGTAGGCATTAGGTGGGAAAGAATGATGATGTTAATTGACTTTGGTGATAGCCAAAGAGGAGCGTCTTTCCCACTACATCATCATCATCCTCTTCTTTTCAAACCTTTTCCCACTTCAACATTTTTAATTACTATAATTACCATCTTTCTTTCAACTAGTATATGCTTCATTAGCTACCATTATACAATTCCACAATTAATCAACATCCATAATATACCATTTTGTTTCTTTCTCTCCTGCTAAATATGTGTATAAATCACTTCATTTTTTTTTATTACCAACACAATCTTAACAGTAGATTAGTAGTTTCTCAAGATCAATTAAGTTAATTCTAACATAAATTATTCATTTCGTCTTCTATTATCTATCTCTTATACTACACATCTAACATAAATTTAGTATTATTATGATAAATTTATTTTAAGGTACATGTTTTTAAAAAATCTGTAAAATTCAGATAATGTGGAACTCAGATATACTCAAAACCTACTGGTCAATATTCAGAAAAATTGAATCCAACAGTCTATATTAGACACCTCATCTCCACCCAATCCAGATGCCTCCATGCAAATGTTGAATTGGAATCATTTTTTTCCCAACCAGCACACATGTCTATAAAAATATGATTTTTTTTTTCAATTTCATAAATTTAAATTATAAAATTTAGAGTTTTATTTTCGGTCTTAATTATTAATACTACCATGCACGTACAGTAAAATAAAAGTTCAAAAAAATTTAGTCTCGATATTTTATAAAATTTGTGAATATAATTCTTTCGGTTAAAAATTCAAATAATATAATATTTACATTCGTATTCTTATTAATATTCTTTTATCGTTATTCACATGTTATAAATTATCCTTCTTACATTTAACATTATTAATTTAATTAAAGTATTCATACAGTTAGATTTTAACAAAATTTAAAATTTAATTAAAAAATAAATATAAAAGATATTATAAATTCTTACAAAATATTAAACTAAAATATTTATTAAATTTAAAAAAATTAGTTATATAAAAATTCATTTCGTGATAAATTGAAATTGAAAACCTTGGGCTCGATTGAACTGCCAATTATTTTTAATTTTCCGCCGAACCTCATCTTTGGTTTGGTTGGAATTAAAATAATTCCACCACACGTGATTCTTGATTGGAGAAAGAAAGCAAAAGGTTCTTTGAAATGTAAAAATCATTCTTGTGAACATTAAATTAACTTCTTTTTCAAGTTTTTTTTTACAAAGTTAACAGTAGTAGCATATTTTTCTTCCAATACGACAATATCTAGATTTACAATACTAGGATCAAATTCAACTTGTTCATTCAAATTAAATAACTTAAACCCATTAAAATTGATATAAGGAATAGGCCAGATAATTTAATTAGATTGGAAACCCATATTACATAACAAAGCATATTTTACACACATGATATATTCCAATATCTAACAATTAAGATATATTAATATTGTCATTTAGGTGATGCATCACCCTAACATGTCTACATAAAAATATTAATAACAATTAAATCTATATATCAAATAAAATAAATCTCTCTTTAAATATATTTTTTCTGTTTTTAAATAAAAATATTTTAGAAAAATAATTTTGTTTTCTCTTTATACATAGTTTCTAAAATTTAAGGTAATATTAATTATTTTTTTACCAATTATATTTTTATTTTCTAAAATATTATTAATGATTAATTATTTTTTTTATGAAACTTTAAATCACCAACTATTTAAATCAACCAATTTCTTTATTGAAATAAATAATTTATTGTTTCTATTTTTTATTTATCTTTTTCTTAATTTAATTTAAAAAACAATTTTAGGGTAAAATTATAAAGAAAATAGAAAAATAAAAGTAAATCGCATTAATGTTCAAGTTTGACAATTTTTTTATTAAAATAATTTAAGTATTTTTATTCTTAATTTTTAAATTTTTTATTTGAATATTTAAATCTATATCACACAATAACAATTTATTTTCCATATCTATATTTATGAAATGATATTTTTTTAAAGTTTAGATTCAATATATAAAATAAAACTAAGAGTGATATCAAATTTTTTTGTGGGAACAAAAATCTTCTTCATTTTTCAAATCAAAATTTCTAATGGTAAAAATTTTAAAGTTAAAAATTATATAGAAAAACTTATTTACATGAAAATGAAAAAAAATTAGATATTTTATTATAAAGAATTGAAAAGTTGTATTTTTAAATGAAGAAAAAGAATAGATTGAATATTATTTTTTTACAATGAGAAAACGAATTATCATACACATTGAATACTCTTTCAAAAGATATTATTAAAAAAAAATTGATTACAGACTATAAAATTTATTGTACTGATTTTATTAATTTATGTAACCAAACGTTAAATAATTCTTATTTAGAAAAATATATAAATAAAATTAATATTATTCATAAAATTACTTTTAAGAAGAATTAATCAAGATCCATAAATATATTATAATAATAAATTTTAATATACTCTTAAAGTAATAATTTTTTAATTTAATATTTTTTCTATGAATAAGTAAAACAAATCATCATTAGTTTAAAATTAAATAAACTTAAAAAGTTCACCACTTTAGTGATTATCCTAATTATCTGAAAGTGTTACTAATAATTGCAGATAATGTAGTACTTTCTCTGTTTCTAAATAAGAGTCGTTTAAGATTTTTTCACACAGACCAATAAAAGTAGTAATTCTTATAATTTATAATAAATTTTTAATTTTTTTTTCAATAATACCCTTAAAGAATTAAATGTGATTTATTGATTGACGAAAAAGTAGATGAAAAAATAGAAAATAATTGATTAATACAAACAGCTGGTCCATTAAAGTCTCATAAAAAGAATCATTTAATTATTTTTATATTTTTTAAAATAAGGGTATAATTGATAAAAAACAATTAATGTACCATTAAAATTTACAAACGACAGATAATATGAAACAAAATTATTCTCTTAGAATAACTCTTATTTAAAAATAGAGGGAGAAGTATTTACACAATAAAACTTATTTTTTAAAAGTTAAATTTATTGAGAAACATAGTGTAGGTGTGGAGTGGAAGGAGTTACATATGAGCAGTTGGTTAGTGAGGTATGGAAGTAAATGTTGATTGGGTTGTAAACTTGTAACGCAATGTGTTGTGATTGATGGAATTGGTGAGAAGAAAGGAGAAGGGGTATTTGGTTGGTGGAGGAAGAATTTGTTGTTTTGAGGAGAAAGGTAGAATAGAAGTAATGAGAGTGATTGGTGTATGGGCCATGTATTGTCCTGAATGGATCATAGAAGAGGGTGGTACAATCCCACCAATACTTCACATGCATAGCAGTTTGTGTGTGTGTCACCAATCACATGGCGCAGGTATATATGTCTGTCATACTAGCTTAGCTTCACACCTCCCCACTGCTCTATCCTTTCCCCAATTCCCCATGTCACCTTCTTACACCAACAACCCCATTCACCAAAATTAGCAACAACCCACCCTCACTGCATAAATTTCGTTACACTCTCACAATTCAATTACATCTTCTTCTGCACTTCAATTACCCACAAATAATTCAATATACTATAGCTTATAGCCTCTACCACTAGGGTTGTGGGAGTCGCAGAATCACCGTAGAAAAGGAGTGGCGGCGATTCGAACATGTCAGATGCACCCTATCTAACTTTCCACCTCGGCCCCACCACAAAACGTCATACTTACATACCACTCACATTAACCTATCTATTCATTTTTTTTTTTATTAAATATGAAATAAACACATTATTTTTACTACCTTCAAAATCTAAAAATAGTCTACAATTCTCCATTCAATAAGGAAGAAATTACTAATGCGCTGCGAAGAAAAAAATTAAAAGATTCAACTTGGAAACAACGCAGACATTATATAAGTGATGGGTCTAATCCATCCTTTGAGCTTTGGACTGAAGAAATAAAGAGTGATGATAAGTGACGTGAATGGTTAGGTTGAGAATTTTGACATTAGAATTTAGGTTGAATTCTATGTTTACTCTTACCAGATTTTAAGTGTGCCATGTTGACTAATATAGTAAGTTGGTTTTGATTATACTTTCTTGTGACAAGTTCACTGTTACTAGTGCTACTAGCTATATCATTTTTAAATATTAAATTCAAGATTTAGTATGTGATATGGAAAAAATTAATTTTAAAATGATTTTTAGATTAATAAGTATATTTCACTCTTAATAAAATATAATAAATTCGAACTTTAAATTAGAAAAGTATTATATCAATGAAGCTGTAGTTGTTGAAACAATAAACCTAATAATGTAAGCAATTGCTCAATCTCAATTTCTCAACATCTTTCTTTATACTTAGAACTGGGCCTGGGATTCGTTATTCAAGTCCACTGGGCCGGCCCTTAAACAAGTCACTCCAACTTTCAACAATCTATTATAAACCAAACAAGGACTCACGACGAGTTAGTTCCCCGGGCCACTCTAACCGTTGGAGATGAATTTTAAACCGATTGATTTTTTTTTCAGTTTTCAATCAATGGTTGCTTTCTTTCTTACTTTAGCATTTTTTCCTTTTGTCTTAATTACCCCAGATGAAAGACAAAATCTAAAAAGTGAAAAAAAGGAAAAACAATCTAAGCCATCCATTTATTTAAAAATAAAATGATCTAATGATTCTAAAGAGCATTCCGACACCGGCCAAACAGTGAACTCTACGTAGGCGTGACGTGTAAGAGTTTCCCACCATTCAACCGTCACCTTCCCAACTTGGTGACCTTAACAACTCTCTCATCCACGCGTCGCGCAATCACTGGTTCCACATTCAAACCGTTCTCCTCTCGGCCGTGCTGCGTGGTGGTGGCCACCGCCCAGGGCTGTACTAACGTCGGCGCCATAATGACATCACGAGCCGCTCCGGTGACATCAGGTGTAGTCACGTGGAACATTTTGCATTGTTGGACGGCGATGGTAGATGATTAGTCGGTGACGAAACAGCAACACAACAATCTTATATCTAGTCTTAAATTATATACATCAACTTCAATCATCTTCAAGCTTGGAATAAAAACAATGTTTGTAGATCGATAAATGACACAGCATAAATTGCATTTCAAAAGCAAATATTTGGCTCCCACTCCATGGATTCTGGTCACAACGTTATCTGTCTTCCAAGACAATGATTATTCACCATGACCATCCTGTAACCAAAAACAAACACAAAAAATGTTGGCATCACAAATTGCCCTCCAACACTATTTATGGTTTCACTTACTAAAATTCACTCCAACTTTTTCTTTCCTTTTTTTTCTTAAATATCTGCATTATTTATCAGTAATCTAAAATATAATTTATTTATTTTAAAATGTATTTATCGTACTATCATTTATATTTCAAAAATATTTTTTATTATAAATGTATATAAATAAATATTTATCTTAAATACTAGTTAACCATACAATTGATTAAAATTTTAAAAATCTAATATAAATTCAAAAAATTGGATTGGAATCAAATCCAAGTCTATATTTTAAAAAAACTAATTTATAATGTTTTAATCTAAATCTAAATATTTTAATTGAATTTGAAATTCAAATACATGTTTAAACAAACAGTTTGAAAGTTTATAAAAATGGTTGACGTTTTGTTGAACAGAAAACATTTGTGTTGTGTATAAATTTGTTAAAATTTCAAGTATAAAAATAAAAGTAAAGTCTCAAATTTAACATTTTCATACTTGAATTTTAACAAAAATTGTATATAAAATAAAAATATTTGTTATTATAAAAAATGATATTATGGATGTATAAATAATAATATGCGTAGTAATAAAATGGTGTGTATTTGTGATCCATAAGTATTTGACGGATGACATTGCAAGAATCGTAAAAAGGGAGAGTTAGGAAGAAAGACGCAAATAACTCTACCTTGGGAACTCTAAATTCACCTCCATCACTCACTCATTTATTGCTTCCTCTTTTTTTCAGTTTTTGATTCATTCATGCATTTTCACTTGGAAGCAGAAATCTTAGTGACATTACTACTCATGAAGTGAGACACATACATCTAACTTGCACCAAAGTGTAAGTGCTTGATGAAGTGCTTCCATAAAGCTTCAAGATTCTTGCCATCACATATCAACTCTTCTCACCCTTCTTCATTGGATCCTCCTATACAAGGAAAACCACAACATCATTTCTATCAAGGCACGTCATCTAACATAAAAGGAAATACCTATAATTATAACTTCACACTCTTTCATTTTCTCAACCTTCTATAATGTATATATACAATCATGAGCCCTTCAGTCATCACATCAAAACAATCATTCTACTTCTTAACACTTACCACAATAATGTTTTATGTCTTTTATCTTCCTTTTCTAACAAATATAGTGCTAGTCAAGATTCATGTGTTTAGTGCTAGTCAAGAGTCTCATTTTTTCTTCTTCTTAATTTCACTTAAAGCATTTTACTCTATCCGTGAAATGAGTCTATGATATTCACTTTAGTGTGCATAATTTTGATACTTTTTCAATTTTATTTTATCATACGTATTTCTTGTGACGTCAAATTAAGAATCATCAACATATGCTCTACACAATACATAATTCAGTTGATAAAGACTATTTTACTCAATTAAATATCTCAAATCCATGCAATACAACACATTTATAAAAAATTGAAATGTTTTTTCTCACATGATAATCCTGTCTAAAACAAGATTAATTATACATGTTTCAAAGCTAAATACGTAAGCAAAAAAGAAGAGAAACACTTCAACAAATAAAAAAAAAAAACAGGAGAAATTTTTTCTGTAAAAGCATTTTTAAACACACATTGAAACAGGATTTAAGGATTAACTGGACTTGCTATGGCTTAAAGTTTCAGCATTCATCATCGTAATTTTGAGTCTAACGATTTGGAAGTGATTCACGTGTTCTTTTCTTATTGTTATCAATGGCCACGCACATTAATTTAATGGTGTCGATTGCCAAATGTCATTTTTTTAAATTTACAACTGTCAATAAAAAAATTAACGTCTGAAATTTCAAATTATTTTATCATTTATTTACAGACTAAACTGGTTTTTTTATACACGGATTAATTTTATTATTTTATTCATAAATTAAACATAAATATCAATAATTAAATGGGCTAGATTATTGTATAAGTTTATCGTTTAAATTAATAATGGTATTAGAGACGAAAATAGTGACCGAAACCAAATAAAGAAATTGTGTACTGGGAATAGACGAGGGTTGGTTCTTTGGTTTTGTGATGACCTCACATTTTGCATGCAATTCAAATTTCTGCAGACCTAATCTTCGTATGTAGTACCCACTTGTAATTTTTATATTAATTATTAATATTTAATATTTATTTCTAGAAGGAAAAAAAAAAGAAAAAAGACTGAGACGGCAAGCAATCTCATTGTGTGTATACTGTAGGAATTGCCAGTGTGGTCACTTGCCACTCACTTAGGACAAAATCAAACAATTTATTATTTAAATATTTAAAAGTATTTTCTAATAAAAAAAATATATAGCTATTTATTTTATTGATTTTCATCTTTGAATTTAAATCTTAAGACAGAGGTTAATAGAAAAAGGTGGGTAGAATATAAAAAAGAAGAAGAAAAGGAAGGAGTAAAACCAGCTTGGCACAGCACAAAGTAGAGACTGAGAATCAATGAGGCTTCAAAAAGACGTGTGTTTTTGCAAAATGTGCGCCATTTAAACGCAATTGGTACTAATATATTAATCTCTGCAATTAATAATAATATGTAAAGCCACCTAATGCTAATTCTAATGTTATTGCTAATACCATTTTCTAGTTGTGGCTGCTTACAGCTTACAACATTGTAGGCAGTGTCGTACATATATTCTTATTATGTTATTGCTATGCATGAATAAAAACAAGCAATATCCCAATGTTCCACAATAATTAAATATAATTGTAATTTTGTTCTCAAAGATAGAAGAAGACTCTGTCTCTGTCTCTGTATCTGTCTTTGTCTCTGTTCGTCTCTCTGAAGGAATCGCTAAAGATCACATTCTTTTCAAGTTTAGTTTCTGCTTCTGGGCACCTCTCAAGTTCTCTGCTTTTTTTAGGGTTCCTTTGATTCTTAATTGGATTGCAATTGGGTGCCTTACTCTGCTTTGCTCAATTGCTGCCACTCTATCTGTTCATGGTAAGACTCATTAGCAGCATGTGATTCTGAATAGGATATCAAGATGAATTATTTTTCCTGGGAAATGATG
The DNA here is from genome assembly GCA_030347555.1 of Lablab purpureus. Classification (NCBI taxonomy): domain Eukaryota; kingdom Viridiplantae; phylum Streptophyta; class Magnoliopsida; order Fabales; family Fabaceae; genus Lablab; species Lablab purpureus. The sequence goes on from CM059260.1 coordinate 30,448,973, forward strand.
AATAGAGGTGGAGAATTTGTTGAAACAAGTGTTTTTCTGGATTGGGGATTGCTTTGGATTATATCATGTTGGAAAATCAGTACAACTTATGCGTTAGATTGGAATGAATTCGGACAAAGGTTTTTTTGGGGGTGGGGTGTTAATACAAATTCTGAAATCCAAAGTTTTGTTTGACTTTTCACTAATCCAATGGAGCATTTTTATCGTTAGTTTAAAAAAGTTTTCAACTTCAAGCTTCAGTTTCGATTACTGGTGCTTTTTTTTTTTCTCATTACCGTTTTCCTGATTTATCGGTGGCTTTAGTGACAGTGGTGTGAAGCTGTGACGGGACATCAATTAGTGCAAGAAAGAGATAAAAACAATGCAAATGTTCCTTTTCGTTTCTGCAATTGTAGCTTGTTTGGATTTCTTTGGAAACCCTTTACTCACAAGTCACGATTCTCATTCTTTGCTAAATTTTCTCCTGCTATCTTCTCCAATTTCTTGCGCCGAAACCTTTTCCTTGAAGAGGAAGTTCTCATGCTGGTTGTTGCTTATGTTGGGGTTTTGTTGTTGGTGTAACGGGGTGCACGGGGGAGTGTTACCTTTTAGTTTTACTATCACCAATTCACTATGCACGCGCCTATTGCAATCTTTTGAAACCTTTCCCTTAGTCATCCCAATGAAGAATTGGCACGGACCACACTTATCATGTCTCATGCCGTTATCGTGATCCAGTTGCTTTTATGTCTATATTTTTTTCCACAACCTCACGTTTCTCCCTGTGAATTTTTGGCACTCAGAATAGCAGAACTTTTGACCTGACCAGTGAAGAGTGAACTGCCAGGGCAAACGACAAGGTTAGTTGGATATAACCTTGGTGCTTATTTTTAATTACGAGTTAAGATTATGGAATGAGGAAAATAAATAAAGAAATGAGAATCATTAATGCTTCTGAAAATGGCCTAATAAAAAAACTCAATGCTGTCAAATAAAGTCTCTGTCATTTTAAAATAATATTGGAGAGCCCTGTTACAACTTAAAATGTATTGGTGCTCGTGAGTAACCTACTACCACTTTTTTGTTGGTTGACATTTAATTACTCATGTTAATGGCTTTTTTACTGTTAGTTTCCACGTAAGTTTGTGAGTGTTCTCTAATTTTTTATAACTTTGATTAATGAATAGTCATCTTTGTTTCTAGAATATATTTGTGAGACTGTGTTCCTCGCATCTTTGTGTATCTTGATGACAGAGACAATAGAAACTCGTTGTGTGCACAGAAACACTAGATTTTTGGTGGTAATTCACTGTGTCTTCTTTGTATCAGCAGGTATAGTACTCAGGATATGGGCTGCTTCGTGTCCACTCCAAAGGATTCCAGTGGAAATAGAAGAAGACCAGGGAGTATTGGGGAGGTTTCTGTGTATGTTCCAGGTCTAAGAATTCCTAAACCCGTTGATTTTGCCCAGTCACTTGGTGATTACTTGTCCAAGAATATAGTGGAACGCCTTTCTGCGCTTAGAACTCGAATAGTCGTAATGGCTGGTCAAGAAGGGCCTACTATTACAAGAACAAAAAGGAAAAGTGCCACCCAACATGGTTAGTGCTAGCAAGGATGAATCATTTTATAATGAATGAGTTGCTCAAATTTAATGATGCATCACACAATTTCATCCTCAGGAGGTTCAACACTGGCTGATCTTCAGCAGGCTCTTGAAGACTACTTGCCAGTACTTTTGGGATTAGTCGAAAATGGTAAAACATTTTCCAGTCCATTCGTACTTGATGAATGTTCTCTCCACAACTTGTCCTGATTAATCATCTTTGTTTTGCAGGAAGCCATTTACATTACAAAGTACAATTTGCTTGGGTGAATCAAGAGGATGACGCAGAGGTAATTCCTACTTTTTTAATTCATGTGTTTCTGCTTTGATTTTAATGTTTGTTTGTATTCAAAATAATGCTAATAATTTTCTATTTGCTCCACTTTCTTTTTTTATTTGTTGGTGCAACTGCATTTTTCCAGGAAACAGCCATGTCAAATGCCTGGTACGAAGTGTTGTCAGTTTTGCACTTGATGGCAACGCTATCACTATCACAGGCCAATTTATTACTTCTTCCCAGAATGTCCACTGATGGCCATCAGCCAAAAGTATCAGAAGGTGAGTATTAAGATTTTTTGGCACATGTCAACATATTCCTTGTTACTTGCCTGGTAATGTTATTGTTTTTTACGTCAAAAAACAAACATACATTGGATCAAAATAATTTCAATTGGAGACACCAGTAGAATATCTTGTGGTTTTCATTTAATTTTGTTTCTGGTTTGTGTGTGTGATTTTGTGGTTACATGGAGTCTGTATTCTTTAATGACTAGTATTTACTAATTTTTCAGTTTCTATCTCTTTCTTTTTTTTTTGTTCTTTGTCTTGTTTTTCATTGCCTGTGTAGTAAATAATTCATTGCAGTTCTTTGTGCTCAAGTCTAGTTATCATAATTTGGAATGGAAATTTTATCATCTTGTTGACAGAATAATACAAAATTTCCTGTAATTTTTGTAACCCGTTGGTTATATCGTGTGGTAGCTGATTAACTGGAAACAAATTTTTAGTTGTCTATGCTGCAATACTTTGTTTCTAACTATACTGCTTCATAGATACCTTTATGTATATCATTCCTATTGGGAAGTTTTAACTTTTGGTTAATTACTGACAGAAAGCAGACGAGCTTCTGTTGATATCTTCCTAAAGGCAGCTGGGTATCTTGATTGTGCTGTAAGACATGTTCTTCCACAGTTGCCTGCCGAACTCAGGTTTGTACCCATGTAATAAATCAGTTGACTGTCAAACAGTTTTTATAATCTAAACAGACATCTTTATTTTTATTCTCTTCTTATTGCTCTTCTCACTGTTAATGGTGATTTTAGGAGAAATTTACCAGTAGACCTTGCAGAAGGAGTTCTTCGAGCACTCTGTCTGCAAGCATTGGGACAGGTATGTATGAAGTGAAAACCTATCGCATTAACCAATGTTTGTTGTATGTTAGCCAAACTTCTTATCCATCATTCTTTTGCAAACTTATGTTGCATTTTCAAGCAAATGATTAATGGAATTAGCTTTGCTAGGGTTTATTTATATATTTGCTAATAAAATTTGGAATGGACCAGGTCTAACTCAATACCAAAGCTAGCTCAAAAGAAAGGATTGCCCATGTCATTATAAATGATCCTTTGCCATTAATCATTTTCTGGGACAGTGTGGAATCTTAATACATTCCCATTATACACAAAGTTGGATATTTGGGATGTGGAGTTTTCAGGCGTGGATATTTGATGATAGCCTAAAATCAAATAGGGTCTAATATCAAATCACAAATCAATAATCTAAAATGCTTAAGTTGTTTAAAGGAGGCTCTTGAATGCTTTTTGTACCTTTTAAACCTCTTACTCTAGTATTGTACTGAAATTTGCTTTATATTTAGAAGAATATGGGAATATCTGGTCAAACGCTAGACTATTTAATCACAAAGACACAGATACTTACTTGCCCCTAAGAATGGACTATGCTTGACTTAACCCCACAACATGCTTAAGTAAGGAATTATCACATTCTTGACATCGTAAACTTGACACATGAAGTTTCAAGTTTGCCAGACTAGACATATGAGGGTGAACCATCATCATGGGCGGGATAGGCATTAGATATTATGAGAAAGTGTGAGTTTTAGGTTTAACATAACCCCACAACACACCATTACTCCAAGGACTGAACATGGGTGGTCCAATAGCTGTTTGATAACAAGTGGTATGATAGGCATAACAAACTTTGCAAAGATATACTTTGATATCATCTTATAAAGTGTGGGTTTTAGGTCTAACTTAACCTCCCAAAATTGACTTATAAGGTTATATATTATCATTTGGTGATATCTCTAGTTGATGATGGATCGTCAACAAATGTCATATTTTAAACCAAATAAGCTAAAAGCTTTGGCTATTAGGTGAGCATACACAAATTTTTAATATATTTTATAATGTTGTCATCTATCATAAAATTGCTCACATAATTTATTTGTTTAATATTAAAGTTTGCTAGATTGCATTAATCAATAACAATGCTACAATGCTTGAGTTTTTCTTTTAGTAAATAATGCTTTTAGTGGCATGTCATGGGAATCAATATCATGTTCTATTAGATGAGGCAATGAGAACACAGTAGAATTGATGCCCAAAGCTTATAAGACTATTTTTATGGTTCCTATATTTTTTCTATTTTTTTCTTTTATGAAGATAAAATTGCCATTGTAATCAGAAAAAAAGGGGTTATGGGCCCAAGATAATCTGCTCATGCTTAGAGTAAGGCTCATTTGCCAACTGTGTGAGCACCCTTCAAATAGAGATTCAAGTAAAAATCCTGTGCTTGACACTGATCCTTTTTCTACTTAAAATCTGTTACCATTCTTCAATCTAGTCTCCCACATTAAGTAGGCCATTCAAAAGTGTTTGGTCAAGCAGATTTCAAATCTTTCCTCTTCTAAAAGTTTACAGAAATATTTAGTAAGTGGATATGCATAAATTTGCTGAAGTCACAATGATTGTTGCGAGATGCATCAATTATTTCGTGGTATGGGTGAAGTAGACCAAATCACAATTGAATTGTGACATTTGATCTACTACATCCTTAAGTAGAAAGAATAACAGAGTGAGTATAAGCTACAACTTTTAGTCTAATGGTAAATGCTTGACAAACAAGTGTATGACATTTTAGTATTTACCCCAACTTTCAAGTCAATTCTTAGTTCCATTGATATAAAATTATAAAATGTAAATTTTATGAATTGATGGCGAAATTTAAAGCTAACTAGGGAAAAAAACGGGGACATTGTCATTTGTGATTACAATCATTGCGTAAATCCCTGATGGTGGCTATCATTTTGATTGAATTCATAGTGTAAAATCCTTGGAATTTTTTCTTAATTAACATATTAGATTAAAAGTTTAAGGTCTAGAGATGCATTTTTCCATTTAAGAATTTGTGTGATTCAAAACCGTTGTTGAGTATATATGACTCCGCTATCTGGGGTGGGGGAATGCCAGGTAAAACATTAAAATCACTGCATAGAATACTGGAGAAGGGACTGTTCAATATATAGATTTAGATACATTTCCCAATCTCTCTGTCTCATATCTATTTTGGGTATACTTGTTTATTTTTCTTTGTTTTAATAGGGTGTAGATATCCAACTTGGAATGGCAATTGATAGTACCAAAGCCACTCTTGCAGTGAAGCGTAGACTTGCATGTGAGATGGTGAAATATTGGCAGCAGGTACACAAATGCAAATTTTTCTATTATTATAATTAATGCATTTCAAATATTGATTTACATATTTAATGGAATTATGGGAACCGTCATTTTATTGCGGATGCATTTTATTTTTTAACATTTTATATAAATTTCTTTCTTTCTTTTTTTCCAGGGTGGGGTGTGAGGTGTGTAACGAATGCTAGAACCTAGATTTAGTACTTGAGAGTGTAACCTTTTCTATATACATTTAAATTCAAATACAAGTTTTTTTGAACTGTATAAATCTTAATCAATTCAAATGTAGTGAATATCTTTGTGTCCCGTGGAACAATTTCTTTTATTGTTTTGCATTGTGTACGTTCTTTTAGCTTGATTTCTGTTCTGTTGATGAATTTGTTGGTTTCTTTCTAAAAGGATTTCAGAGCCAAATAACTAACTTGCAAACTGTTAATTCTCAATTTGTCCTTTATTTTCTTTGTTCTATCCCTAATTTCTGATGGGATCTCCAACATGTTTTCTCTTGGTTCTAAACAATAGCATTTTTTCCCTTAGACGAATTTTTGTTTCAATTCTGTATACTTTGTATGAACATGCATATGTGTTTATTAGTTTGCTAACACGAGTGCATTTAACCAGCATACATTATTCACACTTTCTATTTTGCAGGCTCAAGATAATATTATGAACCTTCCATTAGCAAATGGTTGGGGTGAAAAACATCGTCATTTTGTGAAATGGAAGTATATTGAGGCAAAGGTTTGTGTTTTTCTCCCCAGTTATTTGTATCTTCCTATTTAATTATGAATTTCTTATACAACTAGAGTGGAATTTTGTGGTTTCTTGCTGCATTCTGCTTATAAATGCAGATGAAGCATTAAATGAATCAATTAATCAATGGTCTACAAGATAAAATATGAATTTGATAATGAAACTTGGAAGTCGAGGGGATTAGATCTTTATGTTTCATATGGACAGAGTTTAGTTGGAAGAGGCTGTACGGACATTTGATTAATGAATGACCTAATTTTAAGTAGAGGCTGAGTGCATGTTTGGTAATCCATTTGCAAAGAAAATTTTCATGTCAATCTGAAGCTTCTCCGCGTAGCTTCTGCATTTTTGAGATATTTGAAGTGAAAATAAGCTTATACACGAGTTGCATTTTTGTTATTATTTATTTCTTTTACCCCTACACTTTTCATTTTTGAGTGGCAGAGGGGGTGGGAGCGGTGGGGGGTCGTGAGGGTGGAGGGAGGACATTGTGGCAGACTAGTTGATCCTGGGTTCAAATATGGAACCAACCCTTTTAAATACGCAAGGTAAGGTTGTGTATAGTAACCCTGTCCTATACCTTTGCATAGGGAGGAGCCTTCTACCACTGGGGTACGATGGATTTAGTTGTTTTGAGTGTGAGGGGGGACAACATTCTCTAGAAGAAAAATCTCATTGACTTGATAGTGGGTTTCAGCTTGGTTAAGGAAATGAGCACCTGACAATATTACTCTGAAGCTATTTTTTTCTTATATTTTATGCTCTTAATCTTACTTAATGGGACCTTGAACAGCACAGCTACTTGTTGATGGGATTTTCAGGGTTTTTGAGAATGTTATAGAGATGTATGAGATATATGAGATATATTGTATGGAGGAGATATATTGTATGGAGGAGATATATTGTATGGAGGAGATATCATTTATTTTATTAATGTACTCTATATATATAGAGTAAAAGGGTAACAAAATATCAAATATTAACAATATCTCAATCTTAACTCCCTAAATCTAAATAATAAATGAATATATTTTTCATCTTTATGGAAAAGATATTTTAAAATAAAATCTAGAAGATTTCCTAAAAATTAATTTAAATAAAAAAGATATTAAACAAATATTCCCAACATTCCTCCTTGCTTTAATATCTGTTTATTTGAATTTCAAATATCAGATTTGATCCTCCTTCTTTTAATGCTTGATTTCCTCCTCTTTCTTTGCTTGTAATTTTTATCTTTATCTTTCTTATATGGAATCACGTTATCATGAAATTTGATATTCTCTACAAAATTTATTCTTTTATCAAGAGCATCTTCTTTGTCTATTATAGATGGTTCTTCATCTGTCTTTGCCTCTTGGACATCATACTTCTTCAAAATATATGCATCTTCTTTTGATTTGGATATTTCTTTCATGTCTTCACTTGGAGCCAACTCTTCTTTCATCAAATCTAAAGCAAAACTTTTGTCTTTCATATGAGCTTGGAAGACTTCTAGGTTATTTGCATCTTTAATCACACAAAGTTTGTTTTCAAAAGATACCTTGTAACCTTTCTTTAACAGTTGACCAACACTTAACAAATTGTGATTAATATCAGGAACATATAAGACATCAAAAATAAATTTGACATCTGAATGAGTTTTGATTGCAACTGTTCCTATACCTTCCACATCAATTTGTGCTCCGTTTCCAATTCTTACTTTAGAAACATCAGATTTGTTGAGCTCTTCGAAAAGTTCTCGATCATGAGTCATGTGATTTGTACAACGACTATCTATAATCCAACCGTTTGATTTGTTGGTTGTAAGACATGATGTTGTAAGAAGTAGTTCCTCCTCTGATTCATCGTCTACAACCTTGACAGATTCCTGGGAATGATCAGATTTGCATATCTTTTCAACATGCCCCAATTGACCACATTTGTGGCATTTTGCATCTGGCCTCCACCAACACTTGTTTTGTTGGTGGTTATTTTTCTTGCAATAGGGACGAGGCGGAAAATCTCGCATATTGTTGTTTTGGTTGTATTTGTCCCTTTTGTTGTTCTTGGTTCTTTAGCAGTATAAAGTATAGTATCTTCAACAGCACGATCTTCTCTCATCAATCTTCTTTGTTCTTGTGCTTGCAAGACATGTATAATTTCTGCCAAAGTAATTTTGGACAGATCTTTTGTATTCTCCATCGAAGTGATGGATGCTTCATATCTCTCTGGTACAGTTACCAGAATTTTCTCAACTAGTCTGGAATCAGGAAATTCCTTACCTAGTAATTTCATCTTGTTAGCAATACCCAACAATTTGTTTGAGTATTCCTTGATTGTCTCGGACTCTTTCATCCTTTGTAGCTCAAACTTTCTGATCAAGTTTAGCACTTTCATGCCTCGAATCTTCTCGTTTCCTTCATATTCTCCTTTCAAATAGTCCCAAATTTCTTTGGATGATTTTAGGGTCATGATTCTGGTGAGTATCATTTGTGAAACACTAGCAAACAAACATGACTTCGCCTTTGCCTTTCTTGTTTTATTTTCTTTTTGGCTTTTGATTTGGGCCATGGTGGGATTTTCTGGCAGCGGATCAATAATGTAATCCTCTTCCACAGCTTCCCATAAATCTAGCCCCTCTAGATATGCTTGCATTCTTACAGCCCATAGATCATAACTTTCGCCATCGAAAAGTGGAATAGCGACTTGTGAGAAATTTCCTTCTCCTTCTATTCTACAGACCCCGTAAGAACAATGGCTCTGATACCACTGATGGGATTTTCAGAGTTTTTGAGAATGTTATAGAGATGTATGAGATATGAGATATATTGTATGGAGATATCATTTATTTTATTCATGTACTCTATATATATAGAGTAAAAGTGTAACAAAATATCAAATATTAACAATATCTCAATCTTAACTCCCTAAATCTAAATAATAAATGAATATATTTTTCATCTTTATGGAAAAGATATTTTAAAATAAAATCTAGAAGATTTCCTAAAAATTAATTTAAATAAAAAAGATATTAAACAAATATTCCCAACACTTGTATATATGCTTTTTCTTTTGATTTTAGCATACTCCTGCATAATTTAGGAGATGCCTTTGGCAGAAGCAAGTGATGTGTAGTTATTTATTCATGTGCTTATTGTAATGATTTCTAGGCTGCAGCATATTATTATCATGGATTGATTCTTGATGAGGGAAACACGGAGAAATCTCATGGGATGGCTGTAGCTGCTTTACAAGCTGCGGATGAGTATTTCAAAGAAAGTAAAAAGCTTTGTGAAGCTTTCAATGCAGCACCCCCATTGTCAAGGTTATTCATGATATTCCCTTAAACAAACTGACCTGTTTTTAAGCTGTTATGTTACGTTATCTACAGAAAAAAAGTTATACTATTTCTTAGAACCTCCTTGTGTCAATGTTTAAATCACGAGTCATGTGTCTAATATATAAAGTGATAGCATCCTTAACTATATTTACCCCATTTTTGGAATGAGTATGTTAGTAATTCTGCATGATCTAGGGATATAATAAGTCAACATTAATCACATCTTAGAAGTCGGTTTTGTAAAGTTAAGTCTAAATATATTTTTTACAATAATATTATAATCAATCTTTACGAGGTTTATTAGGCCAATTGAACCATATGTCATTTGGCCTTGGCTATGGCTAATATCGAACAACTTGTAAATATTTAGTCTTAGATTCAAGATGTCTGGTTTTCATTGATTGGAAGGATTGTTGAAAATCTCTCAATTATCTAGAGATTTAACTAAAATAGTGAAGCAAACTTCTCTTCATTTTAGGCATAGTATGATTCAGAGAGTTTAGTGCTTACTTCATTACTTATCTATTACTGTTCTAGCTGAACACCTAACAAATTGGGTTTTTTTTTATGAAGAGTAATAAATTAAGCTCAACGCAATTTGTGTCAATTAAAATTGTGAAACACCTTAATCTGCCATGCCTGTGATTCTATAATAACTTAATAAATTTGATCTTTGTTTTAACTCCGAAAGTACTATGATATAGTGCCCTCATTATGGAATTCAGTGAAATGACGGTGAAGAATATAAAGTGGAAACTTTGGTAGTATCTCTTCTTATATGTTGAAGATCAAATGAACCTTACAATATTTTAGCCATACCTTCCGATATAATTATTTATTAATTTGAATAAACTTAGCTTAAATTGTTTAGCTTCTGAATGAAGTTATGCATTCCCTCTTCCTTTCTCTAGATGTAATGAAGGACCTTAGGAATCTCAAACACTAGTATAGTTCTCTACATCCTTCACTTGTCCAGAGACGGGTGACCAACAGACTGCAGGCATAATGGCCTCATAAATGAGGTCTGTTTGTGTACTTCAACTCTGGCATGAGCATTCAATATTTTTAAAAGCTTTCAGGCACCATTTTCATTGCCCCTCTTTACGTGCTGAACCTAATCACTGAGATGTCAGGCCAGGGTGTGGATTCATTCATCTTTTAAGTTCTCTTAAAAGAAAATGTCATTTTTGGTTATAATATTATTTTTCATGGTCCATCTAACTGGCAGTCATGGTGCAGAAATCCACCACTTTGGGGGACAATGAAATATCTTTTCGAGAAAATTCCTAAGGATACTTCAAGCAAGGTGCGAATAAACCGTGATCTGTATTCCTATGAGAGGTAAACTTTAGTGCATTAGTAAATTGTTGCACAAAGAAGTTTCATAGTTGGTAATGATTCTTGGTCAGTGAAAAGTGAAGTAGATGACTGATAAAATCATGCGTTTTGTGTCAATGCTTATTACAGAATCATGGAAACAGCACCAACATTGCCTGATTTTGCCTTGGCTTTAAAACCAGATGAATATCAACTTCCTCAGGTGGATTCCTCTTGGAGAACAGAAAATGTGAAAGGAGGACAAAGTGGTGCCACCAATCATCTCAATGGATGACAATAAAGATTGATTAAACCATATAAAATTGCAGATCTCAGATGTCAGCTTATCAGAAAAAAAGGATGCGAATCAACTTCAAGCTCAGAAGGGTGATTTTTCAATGCTTGTCAATAGTTGAAAATTAACTATTTCTGACTGTGTCTACCTTTCCCCCCGTTTTTTCTTCATAAAGTGATAAATTGATTCCCTCCTCCACAATATTTGAAAAAAGAAAGCCAGCAAGTGGAAATAGAGCTTCAAGTTGGATTCAATGTAAATTGTCTACTTTAGGAAAAGAAAGAGTTTCCTTGCCAATACCCCAAATAATATGATTATTACTGTTTTGCTTCTGCGTAAAATCAGTGGAATCCTCCATTTGTCAAACCAAGTTGTACAAGTGATTGTGTGTATAATTGACTTGTGCATTGCAGAGAAAAGATGGTTTCCTTAAGACTGTGTTAAAATTCGAAAGAATTTTTAATGCAAGGGAATTTATGACGTGTTAACATGTGATCTAGATATGTTAATAGCATCCTTGACAATTTAACAATATGAACTTGAAATTTTATCAAACATTGGTGTGCCATGTCAATCAGGCCGTCTATGCAGATGTGTTATTTTGATTAGTGTTATTTTAAAAAATGCAACATTATTTTCTTATATACCAAGTGATGCTAAGAAAGTTGTACTATTGTATATATCGTCTTGGTTGAGATGGTGCTTGAGATGTTTCTTACGGTTGCAAAACACTCACTGAGTTATACCTTTAAGCTGATTGGTGAAATGTCACAATACAATAGCGTATTTATTAATTTTGCGAGACTTTTTGGTGATTGAATGAGATTTTTATTGTGTTCTTTTTTTATTTGAATGTGTTCAGCGCATCTGGACATGATTAACAAGCACTTGAGGTTACACTGCTGCTTTAAATAGAAAATATTTCGCTAAAAAATCATTAATGGGGACTTTTCTTTTAATAATCCCATCTTTTAAATAATATAAACATGAATAACCCGTTTCACTCTGCACCTGAAAAATGGGTTGGTGAAGCGTTTTTCGATCGAGTATTCAATTTTTTTAAACAATTGTTTAGACAAACAGAATGAATAGGCGGCCATTTAGGTGTACATCTTAGTTTTTACAAAATACATTCATATTTTTTTTACTTCTATTGGCTAAATAATACTTTACTAATTCTATTAAACTATTCAGAATTAATAAAAATAAAAAAAGTTATATTTTTTACTATACCGAACTTAGTTACAAGGTAACCCTCAAAGTACACAAATTGTGTGTACAGTATAAAAAGGTATAAAAAGTTCACATTCAAATTTTATCCGTAAATACAAAGTCAATGCCTGTGCTCGCAATACTCAACTGGTTGTGAAACGATTCTTTTTAACTTAATAAATTTTGTTAATAATTTTGAATAATTAAATTGATAAAATAATTTCTATTTGTTATTAATAAAAAATTAATATTTATAAATAAGTCTTGCAGATAATTTTTTTGTAAATGAATAAAATTAAATAATTAAATAAATAAATTTATTAATATCTAAATTAAATATTGAATTAAAATAATATGTTTTTATAATAGAGTAAAATGTTAAGTTTTTAATTATCATTAATATTATTTATACTTGCAGTGTTGTTAAATAATTAAAATAGTCAACTTTTAATTTTTTAGACATAGTTAACTTTAAATTTTGAAAAAAAATATTAAAAATATTATTAAATAGCAATAAAAATAATATGATCAAATAATCTTCATTTAGATATGTTTGAAAAGTAATAAATAAAAGAGTTTACGAGTTGTGTTAATTTCTTATTAGGTTGATTAGTATGAATTTTTTAAAAACAGTACTCCGATTATAAATAATATTGGTCATACTAAAATTTAATATTTTACTCTACTAAAAGAAGTATTATCTTAATTCAGTATCTGATTTAAATATTAACCAATATTGGCGGGTTATTTAATTACTTAATTTAATGCATTCACTAAGAACAATTACGTAACTAAATAATCATACACGTACACTTACAATTATATACCAAAATTATTTAATAAGAAAAACTTATTCACAAACAAATATTAAATTTCATTTTAATAACGATCACGTTATTTCAATGAATTTTTACTTATTTAAAGTTCTTAATAATCATTTACTAAATTTTGAAAAAAAAATCGTTGTCTAGAAATTGATTTAGCACAAACCGATTTCTCAAAGCAATTGGTGAAAAGAAATTGAATACCCAGTTGAGAAATCAGGGCCTCACCAACTCATTCCTCAACACAAACACAGTAAAAGGGGTTATTTATGTAAATAATGAGGTAGATGGGTTATTTGGGCAAATATTTATTAAAAAAGGATATTCTAAGAATCTCATCAATGCTGAACATAATTCACCTGAGATTGGGATATTATTGCCCAAAAGATCAATAATCCCCTATTTTCCACTATGACCAGGGAACCTAAAGAAGAAAGTAAATTACATCTCCCATGTTTGAGCACTGTTATGTATAAACAAATTAATACAACTATCAGAATCCAGGGATATTAACCTCTAGAAACCGATCTAATATACTTATACTTGTTCATTAAAGGAGAAGTGAACGATACAACATTCACGATACACTGCCAAATCGCAATGACTAGTGTGTCAGATTCCTATTTTGTATGCGTTAATAGGAGGCTTAAATGGGACACGAGTTCTCAACATATTGCTTCAATACCTTTCACCTGCAGTAACAAATTGCAATCTACTCTGCTGTGCCATTTGTATCATCTTCTTCAGTCAATTGCTTTTGCTTCTCTTGTTCCACTGTAAAAAAAAAGCATTGTAGTGACTCCAAATTCATTAGAAGGCACATGACTACACAAGTAATTCAGATGAAGGTGTAGTATTTACAAAATAAAACTAATACAGAGGATAGAAAAACCAAGAGCGGTTCTCCTATCCAATTAAATAGAATATAGATAAAGAATTTGCATACTTACAGCAAGCGGAAACTAAAGACCCCATATGATTTGAAATTGCTAATACTAAATTTAGTAGTCACATATCTTAGATTCACATAGTACCTAGGATGGCATCCTGTGGCCGCGTCTCAAGTGATCTATGTATCCATCCAACCTAACTTCACCTAGTGGAATAACACTCTTGTTTTTTTAAAGTATTAATAATATTGCTTAAGCCAAAGTCATAGATTCTTACAATTTGGATTCGAATTGCATGACTTCATATGATTTAGCAAGCTAATAATTCATAATTTCGTATCATGTGATAAATCTCAAGATTTTGAATCATGCAATACGTGCATGAGTTGACGTGATTCTATATCATTAATATGAATTGCACGATTCAACAACTTGATTTTTTTCCTTCTGCCAATTCTTATCAAAGAAAGTAAAAAGTCAAGTTTAAATTATTAGAAGAAATTGAAGGAGCACTACTAGTGCCTCACTATTTGGTCGTTGCTTTATTATCAATTTTCTGAAGCAAAGACTTCAAGCAGTCACTCAATATATCCTAGTTGGTTGTTTTGTTGCTTTGTTTTCATTCTTCTAAAACAAAAGCTTCAGTAAGTCAGTCACTCTATGCACACCTTATTTAGCAAAATATTCCTTTGTTTCGTTTTGATGACTGATGACATGATTTTATGCTTTTCTTTTTTGAACCTTATGGTTAAGGTGTTTTGTCCATTCCTAGTTCAAAAATGCAGCCGTTTAACTAAAAGAATAGTATCTAAAAGAGAATTTACCAAAAAGTATAAAAACAAATTACCAACATGAGGTTGCTTTGACAGGGTAGGCAGGTGAGCAGGTATGAAATACACTATTGTATTTCTATGTGGCTTATTGCAAGGAATAACATGAAATAGCTCTTTTGAAGGTGTCATTCCACATTGCAAGGTGACACATGGAATAACTCTTTTACATGACACCTTACAAGGAACTTCCTGGAATGACACCTTGACATTGCTCATAGCAAGGAGCCGCCTGGAATGCCTAGCAAGGCGTCTAATGTGAAATAACTCAAATGGCTTCTTAAACGAGGACAAAGCTTGCAGTACACACATGGAATTTTTTTATAATTTTAAATTTGTTATTTGTATTAAAATAGATTATGCGTTAATTCAGATACATCACATATCAGTAGATATTATCCAGTGTATGCAAGTAAATGAGTCAGGTTGAATTTAGGGGAAAACAAATCTAAACAAAACTGAACCAACCTAACCCAATTTGGATTCAGCAATCACCTGATTCTTTTTCATTTTAAAAATCGAAAAAATGGGGAAATTAGAAAAAATCAATGGGCGATTGGGGTTTGTACCAGGTTGGGGTCAATGGGCTAACAGAAGCACAGTAACAAAATGGAACACAGTGGTAGAGTTTGGATCCAGGTTTGGGAAAGGGTAGGATAAGGTCAGGTCACACGATACAATCCTGTAATTGTAGTTTGCACCTGATTGGGTTGCCATTCATTTTTCTGCTGGTTAATTTGGGTCCCTACCTCACTCTCAACAGAGAAGCCCATTTTATTATGTAAGAGTAGATTAATAATATTATGTACCATTAGAAAAATACATGCATCTGTCATTGGTGCATTCTCATTGAAGGTGCCATTCTACATGACTACTTGCTCTTGCTACATGGAATGACACCTAGCATGTCGTATCATCAGCCTATTTGAGCATGTATTATATTGTTTTAATATTTTTTGGCAACATTTTTTAAAATAGTGCAACTTCAGTCAAACAACCAATGTTCAAAAATTAAGTGGTGATTGATTGACAATTTGAATTGTGATTTGATAACTTCAGTTTAAACACGAACTAATTCTACTTCTTTTCAATAAATGTTAAGAAAATAAAGACCCAGATATAATTAATCGAGACAAAAATGCACTTTCATTTCAGTCTTTTAAGTTAGCCTCAACAAATGTTTAATTTTCGGCCCTACTTCCAAAACTTCTTTTCTTAGTAAAAACTTGTATCTAACAAAAATGTCACCTTGACCTAAACACTAACTCTATTTCATTGACTAGCATAAATTGCCTATATGACACACAAGTAGCATCACAGTGGCAAGAATTTAACAGACAAACATTTGGATCTTCTTATTTGGAAAAAAAAAGAGAAAGATATCAATTGTATTTCTGTTCTTCCTTCTGTTTTCCCCTTTCATAATCTCTAGCAAGTTTTGAAAACCAAAAGTAATCTCTTATCACTCAGCTCACCAACTGATCCACCATTTTGCTAAAGATCAAACCACTGGAGCCAAGTAAAAAGTAGCCAGCAGTGAACTAAAAATGTTTTCTTAAATGCAGCAACGCCTTTGAATACAAAAAAACAAATTAAAGGTACCATTTATTGAACAGCACTATGACTCAAATATCATCACAGACAATTTGGTTAATCTGTCAACAGGAATTAGCATTTAGGGCAAAGCTGACGAGATAAATAAATGATACAGGGAAACCAAAAGCAAATTCGAGGGAAAGATAGCATAGTTTTCCAGCATTACTCAATAGTTAGCAAGAAAAATCATTGGACAGTATTTGCAGATGGCATAAACATTCATGTCATGAAACATGGTATCATAGAAAATTAACAAAACTAAGGGAAAGTACCCATAACCATTCAGCATATGACAGATATCTATCACCGAACAACACAATTAAGGAATAAGGACATGCTTAAACGTACCCATGAGTTGATAAAGAGCCTTCTGAGTTCGCTTCTCCAGCTTATCAAGCTTCTTTTGCACATCTCTCCGCAGGTCCCAGTTAGGTTTCTTCGGAGCAATATTCAGAAACGGGTCCTATTTTGTTTTATAAAAAAAAATACATATTACTAAACGAAGAGCCAGAGAAAAACAATGACGGATTCACCAAGGAGTACGCAGTAGAGTTGTACCTCCTGGGCCTGAGGTTCGGGTGGAGGCACATCGACAGGGTCTTCGAACTTGGGGAGCACCGCAGGTGCAAGCTTCCCTTCCTGAAGGTTCTTGTCGTGAGGAACGTAGTTACGAAACTTCATTCTGCAATGCAAATTCAAGAACAGTGAGTATTTGTTTGAGTATCAAGGAAAGAGAAGGCAACGAAGGTGGATATATACTCACTCTTGTTGTTGATCTTCTTCTTCACCATTGTCGTTATCCTTAGATTCAGGAGCACTGGACAACTCCTGAGCGGCTCTGAGAGCTAGCAGTCTCTCGCGACGCGACGCAACGCTTTGCTCGATCGAATCCTCTTCACTACCCATTCTTCAATCAAAATTTCTTCTACTCTATCTCTGTGTTACGGATACACAAACCCTAATCCTTCTTCTTCTACTCTACACACACACAAACCCTAATCCTTCTTCACACTCACTACTTCACCTCCTTTCAAATTCAGTCGCTAATCTCCCACCCAATGCCTACTGTTCAATTTACCTGTCTTCTTTTTTTCCTTTATACTGGATTTTATTTTATAATTTTAAAAAATGTAATAAATAAATTATATTTTCGACCTATAATTAATAATATAAATAAATGTAATACAGAGTTGCTTTTCATTATTATTATTTCTTTAAAATATTTAAAATCAATTTTAAGATAAATTTGAAATAAAGTATTTATTTATTTATTTTATCATATCTAAGTACAAAATATTAACATTATAACTTTTCAATATGTAAAATCTTAAATAATGCTAAAACTATATAAAAACCGTTCTCTTAAATTTTTTAATTTTATTCTCTTTAAGAAATTCAATTAAGTGAAACATCACATAAGAAATAAAAAAATTTAAAAAGGGAAACATAGTGAATAGTGACAAACGATAGTAAGAATGAACTTGCGAATAGTTATTTTAAACTTAAACATACTATTTATTTCATTAGACTAAAATTTAAAAAGTATGTATTTTATCCCTTAATGCAATTTTTCACCAATAAACAAATACACACAAAGTAGTTAAAGTGTGTGCTTAAGTTTTTTGGCTTTTAGTTACTTTATGCGTATTTCTCATCTAGTTAAAAATTTCAGTATGGGAGATAATTCACACTAAAAGAATATCACGAACTTAGTTATTAATTTTTTATTCATAGTCATTTAGTACTTTGAATAAACAAATTTTTTATTTAATTATTAATAAATGTTAATTTTGATGTATCGTTAAGACAAAAAGTTACGTTAATACTTAACTTTATGTTATAATATATTTATTTTAACAGCTTACACAAAGTATCAACTAGTAAGAATTTGAATAATTTGCTTTAATTTTTAAGTATAGATTTGGGTGTATTTTTAATATTAAAAAATAATCAGCATCTAGCCATTTTTTTGGTACATTTTGGATTTTTTTTACATACATCTTGTCAAAAAGAAGTAGTAGTTTTAACTTGGTTAATGTGATCTATTTTATGCCGTTTCTTCAATCCAATCCTTCATTTGGAGGAAGTTTGACTAATTCATCGTTTCTATGTTTTTTCTATCTTAAATTGGTGAGTTGTCGCACTTTCTTGTCACCTAATCTTCAAATGTTTATCCACTTCGTCAAAATCAGGGCAATCCGATATACTGTCAAAATCTAGAATGATAACAAAAATTTTTTATGGAACTGCTGCAATGTTAGTGGTGTAAGAAATATGAAAAATGTTTGATGGACACTTGCTGATAGACACTAGCAGAGAGGAAGAACTAAATAAGAAAAAAATAGAGGTAATAACTGATGATATATTGTAATAAAAAGAAAAATAGAAAAATGGGGTGTGGGTTGTATGGAGTGTACAAAATTTAGAACTCAAAAAATTCATGAAAGAATTAGAAGTCTTCCAATCTTAAAAGTAAAAAAAGAATACAAACAAATGAGATGAAGCAAGGGAAACCATCTGATAATGGAAATCAAAGTTTCATTCTGAATTTGCAGTTGCTAGCCTTGATGCTTATGAGATTATTAGATGATAAGCTATCCACCACCAAGAGGCATTCTCCCAAGACTCTGACCTTCATCAGCTTCAACCGCCCAAGTTTGATGGCTATTGGTGCATGCACCTTCAGATCCAATGGGATGCGTCCTGTCTGCTGTTGCTGCTGCAGTGCCGTCATTAAGGTGCTTCCAGACTGCACTTGACCACTCAAGGACACATTGAGTTCTGTTTTGTTCTGGTGACCTTGGTAGAACTGGGGCAGTGACCCTTGACAAAGCCTTGTGTTTGTGTACCACACACTTAACTTTCCACCCTTTTCATAGTAGATGCCAATCTTCTTGTTTGGGTTGTTTGCTGTGATCTTCACATCAAACTTTGCATACAGACTCATGTCAAAGTTAAGCCTCAGATCACTTATCCTGAGGGTGTCAACTGAGTAATCTGGAAGTTTTGGTTTGAAGACTAGGTAAAGGATTCCAACACTTGCAGCCAAGATAACAAGGAGGAGAATAAACAAGCTTATTGTCCAACACATGCACTTGCAGCACCAGCTTCTTTTCCGTGGTTTAGAGTATATAACTGCTGGCACAGAACGTAGAACTGGAGGATGGTGTGAAGGGATACCCTTTTCTGATCTAGAGGAGCCTGGAGGTACCAATGGGGTTGTTGGGGGAGGTGGTGCTTCCCCTTCCATAGGGTGGATCCTCAGTCTCTGATGATCTGCCATGAATGCAAGTGACTTACTGAGTGCTGTTCTCTCAGATTTTGTTGTAGCAAGCACAGTTTTTATTTCCAGTTTGTGTTGCTCCTATATACACGCTTATTTGACTTCTATGTATGAAAAATACTATTGGAAGTTGGATTGATTGGCCTGTCAAAAGGTAGTGGTATGGTTACCTTCCTCACCTACAAACTGCATGTTATTTACCGAAATAGATCAGTGGTAGTTCATCTACATATTGACACTGTTGAATTGCGTTGCGTCAGATACAATACAAGTGTTCCTTTTTACGTTTTCTTTCATCGAGGCCACGACACCTGTAAAGATGCATGTTGACAGACACGATAGCATTAAGCCATAAGAACGGTAATACAAACTTCATATATTTATAATAGCAGTTTACTAGAATTTTTGCACTTTACTGATTTTGCCACAATGCGTTATGCATCAAACGTCATAATTTCGGCAGTAAAAAATGCATGGCAAGAGCTGGTAATTCTTGCCACAAATGAGGAGATAGACGTATTGACGTTAGTTCAAACTTGCTTTGCAATGAAGGAAAACCTTACTTGCACATTAAGGCTACTTTTTCACACTTTACAAAAGGGACATTATGGTATATAGGTAAATACAATTAGGTCTTAACAAAACTTAACCAGACTATTAGTTGACTTCAATTGGGGGATCTTAGGATGTTCCTTGAAACCAAACAAAGTGTATACAACTACGAATCTAGGGAGGTGGTTTGTAATGCATGCCCATCGCAATCAGGAATCAAATTGGTTACATAAAACAAGCTTATTCAGCACAACTCCTAAGCTTGTGTTTGAATTTACTGAGTAGATAACAATTGCCTTTAACTGAGGCCACCTCTGACTGTTCTGAGAAATTTTGTATGTATCGCTAACAATTTTTAAAATGGAGATCTCGTGCTCAGAATTCTCAATAAATTATATAAACTCTGAGACTAAACTACATGACTAAACAACTTACTTTACCATTATATCAAGATGAAGCTAGGTAAAAAATAACTTGGAAGTTTTATAGCAGGTTAAAACAAATGGTGTCCAAATATCAATGATGTGAAGCATCATTTGTGTTTGATTTCTAAAAAAATGCTTGAGGATAAAATTTAGATGGCATAACAATAGACAGAGACCTTATGAACCAAATCAAGCAAGTTATCACACCAATTCGAACGCAAAAATCTATCATCTTCAGTAGAAGAAGAGACAGGAACAGAGATGTTCTCCATTTCACATATGTAAATCCAAAGATTATAATTCATGACCAATTGAATCAATTCTCATTGCTATGTCGGCATAATAATCCTATGCAAGTTTTATAAAATTTGTATACAACAATTGTAATTGTTATTCAATCTGAATCTCTAGTGGAGCTGCCTCAGTTGTTGACTCCTCTGTATTCACTTCTTCGCTAATACCTGCAGCTTCCACAGTCCTAGTAACCCATTCCTTGAGAGGCTCCTCGTTCAAATCTAGCCTTAAAATACCCGCAAACATTCCACCCAAAAATGCCACTGGTTCCTGCAATTATAGCAATGACAAGGTGATAAAAACACGTCAAATTTTCAATGCCAGCAGAATGCTTTTTCGGCCTACAGTATTGCGACAAAATACAAGTTAATTAAATGTCAGGAGTCAAGGAATACTGACAGCTAATCATTGAGTACAGACTATTTGTGGTAGGTTTTTAACAATGTAATAAGGTTTCATTATTTCAAGTCAGCAATATAAAACCTACTTTTGATTGTATTTCTTTTTGTGGACAAAACAGAAAATCAATAAAATATTCACCCATGAACTGAGCAGGAATTCGATGCTTTCACAATAAATTGCATCTCAGCTCTGTCATAAAATTTACTCCAACACAGTAGGCATGCTCATGAAGGCATAAATTGCATGGGTCTATTTGGAGAAAACTTCTTCATAAGCACTTATAGATTAAAAAAATAAAATTAACTTCTCTATAAAGTAAAATTAGCACATGCATGAAATGAAAATCAGATTTTGGAGAAGCAAATAAGAAATAGCCAATACAAATTAGCTTATAAAGAAGTCAATTTAATTTTACTTTCTTATTGGTCCCTCCTAGAAGTTTTTATGGAAAAGTTTCTCCCAACTGATCCCATATGCAATATTACAAATAATGAACATATTACAAGTTCATATGTGAGTTATTGACAAAAAAATACACACAAGATTGAGCACTGGAAAAATCTTGTCCTCTACTTACAGACATAAAAAATCACAACTGCATTTAAATATAATTCTTATTTCCACATTAAGTGGCAGTTTCAATTATCCACCAAAAAAAATAGTTGCATCACATTAAGTGGTTAACTTAAGTGATTCAAAAATTAGAAAAGACAATACTGGTATGAAAATGTAAGATGGAGAAACAACTGTAAATAATCTACCTCGTACCAACGTGGAGATCATTTAGTCAGTACATGTACCAGTAATGTAATTTACAAAAATCTATTTAATTGATAATTGAGAGTTGTATTTCCAATAGATTGGTGTAAACTTGCCCGAAACTTTGCTTTAAAAATCTCCCACCACCAGCTTTATCTATTAACAACACGTTTGTTTATAGATAAAAATGTTTAGACTATGGGCAATAATTAAGGCCTAACCTGACTTCTGATGTTGGAAGCAAAGGTCACATGACACAGCTCTAGAATAACATGTTAGTTCTTTTTTATAATCATGCCATTGCCATATGGTCCCACCAGTAAACCACAAATATTCAACAATATCAATAGATCTTTCACTCCCTCTACCCAAACAAAAGACCCTCAACAATTTGGCCTTAAGCTGTATATAAATTAGTCATATAAATACACATAAATAATTTATACAACATTTTTTTTGTCTATCTCTTTTCATCATTATGACATGTATTATATGAGCTGCAAGAGAGACCCACAAAAATATATTGCGGTACAAATTGTTACAAGAATTCTAGTATAAAAAACATTTCTCATAAAATCAAGGCAACAACATACTGGCAAAAGTATCCCAACCTACTCCCTAGTCCAAAACAAATGCCTGATTGGGATTAAGCTCCACTGGAGTTTCTTGCATTCCAAGCGGGAGCATCAGTATTCTGGTCTCCCTAGTGTGTACCCACAACTTGGCTCTTCATCATGAGACAAGATAGTAAAACATAAGCAAAGTTTGAAACCCCAAAAGTAATTTACAGGGCTACCCATGGTGTTAAGAGATACTTCTATATTTGTACTAAAAATCTTGCACCGCTTGGAAATCTAACTAAGGCAGTGTATCCCGCTTCCCAGACATTTCTAAAGTCAATTGCAGGTGAAGATGGCTCCTCTAAGAGTGTTATGCATCCTTGATTTACTTTAAAGTGCATTAAAATCATAACATGTTAAATCTGAACAGAAGATACACCTTTGCTTGTTCATTTTAAAGTCAATTTCACTTCTAAAAAAAGCTCTTTTTCATCTCATACATGCATGCTACAGACAAAACCTGAAGAGGGGTCACTGAAACAAGTGTCACGAAATACTAACCGCTAATCTCATTAGGCAATATGAGATTATATCCTCTAAACTGCGATATGCAAGCGGTGGGAACAGACAGTCATACCTTGAGAGCGTCTTTGACGATGGGGTCTTGTTCAGGATTAAAGAAAAATGCTTTAGTCCCATTTCCATTCCTTTTCCCAGTTCTATGGATGGTTCTGTTCATTCCTCCTATGATTGGCCCATGTGACAACAACCTAACTTCTTGCTTCGATTTCCAGCACTGCGAATTAAATTAATGTGAGGGAAAATGAGGAAGTAAGGTGAAACAGAACAACAGAGGAAGAAGATAACAAACCCGAGTAGATGGCAGCAACAGAAGAGGAGAATTAAGGAGAGACATAGCTGTGCTTGCTTTGCTGCAACACAATGGATTCCACTTCACTATCCAAGGACCAATTGAATTTCTCTCCACAATTAGGGAAAATGAAGTTGAGAAATGCTAAATTTCTATATCTATTTATTTAGAAAACACAATATGTTTTAGTAAATACTCAAATTCGTCTTAAAAAAATTGTGAATTGTTTTATGAAGTAGGTCTTTATAATTTTTTTTATCAAATGTAAAATGAAATATTTATATTTGCATATAAATATAAAATACTAATAAAGAATTTATTTATATGTAAATTTGAACAACAATTTATTAATATTTATTTTTCAAATACCAATTTAAACAATAATGTAAGATGTTACAAAAATTTACATTTTAAATAACAAAATACATTAAGCTATAAATGTAATTAAGTATTCATGATTTAAATATGTCTAATGTTATCAGATATTCATTTCAAATGCTAAAATTTAATTTATTTAATAAAATATTGAAAATTTAATATTAAATATAGATTAATATAAAATACATGTATTTTAAAATATTAATTTTAAAAAAATTTAAAAAAATAGTTTAAATTGATAAGAAAATATTTTATTGAAAAAAAAATATAAAATTTGCTTTTTAAAAAATAACCTTAAGATATAGATCAAGAAAATCTTAACTAATGTCAAATAAAAAATAATAATTATTTATAATAACAATTTTAAAATTATAAATAAAAATAATTTCTATTAATATTAATTAAAAAGTTAGTCGATATAAAAAAAATATTTATTCTATTATTACTTGACAAATAAATAATTTTAACATAAAAAACAACTCTAGTTAATATTACACATCAATTAACATAAATGTGACATGAAAAAAAAACATCATTAATATTAACAAGAAAAAAACTTAATTAACATTAGTTAACAAATAATCCTATCATAATATTAATAATAAAATAAGCTAAATAATATTATTAAAGAAATAAACATAATTCATTTTAGTTTACAAAAATCTTAATTAAGATTGTTAAACTAACAATATTTTGATTTTTGGTCAAGTCGACGTGTTTCAAAAAAAATTGATTAAAAAAATAAACATGAAGATATTATAAATTTTTAAATTTAACTTTTTAAGTTAAATTTAATTTTTTTAATTAATTTAATCATTTTTATAAAATTTTAAAATTTCAATTTCTTCTAAAAAAATTATTCAAACAATATATTTTTTTACAAAATATTCATATTCAATATAAACACATGAATTAATATTTATGTATGTTATTTTTATAGCAAATCCATTATTAAGAGGTGGAGACGTAGTCTTGATCATCTTAAAATATAATAAAAAAATTTAATTTATTGACATGATTATTTATTACAATCTTAAAATATAATAAAAAAATTTAATTTATTGACATGATTATTTATTACAAGGACATAAAGTAGACAAAATAAAATTAACAATTTTTTAGCTAATATAAAGAAGAAAATCTAAAAGGTATTTCAAGAGCAGATTCTTACCAAAAACAAAGAAACATGAAATGGCAATAAGTTTCATTTTGGAGGAAGTAAGTAGAAACAAGTTTATGAAAAGAAGAAAAATTTTAAATAAAAAAATTATTTCTGAAAATACAAAAAATAATGTACATGAAATTACCATGAACTAGTGGGTGTTCCTTATTTTCTTTTCTTTTCTACTTGGTTCATTGTTTGTGCAGTAAGTTTACATTGAATTCATTTTTTTATTTTTAGTTTTTTGGTAGGTATTTAATATTTATATTCCTAAATATTGATACTATATAACTTTCAAATTGCGAAATGTATAACGGTTGAATAACTCAATATTTGATATATATAATTTATTTTACTATTAAAAAAAAGATATATTTAATGGAAAAAAAAGATAGTACATTAACTGTAGTATATCCCTTACATTATACACTTTTGACATTAAATTAAAGAAAGAATGATAGATTCTAAATCTTCCTATGATATCCTTCTCATAAGTGTTATAATAAATGTTTTATAAAGTAGGTGGAGCACAAGTACAAAGACAGACACCTATTCTAACTTAGATTATTTTCTTTATGGGATTTATCGAAACAGCTACTGCACAGATTCGTCGTTTGTATAAATAGAGTAAAGGATGAACATAAACACTGTAATCCAAAACAGATGAATAATGGTGGAAATAGAGGAGCTTAATATGCATGGAGGAGTCAACACATATATACACGTGCCGAACTCTCAGTTCTTCACAAACCTAGGTGTCCCTCACAGCTCCAACCCTTGTTTGGCTCACATAAGTTATGACACTCCACATTTCATCCATGCAAGTTAAGTGACCCCACCTTCTTCCAAAGCCTAAGAAATCAATTTGTATATAATTTACACCCCTGTGTGAGTGTGAAGCCCCCAAAGAATATAGTGTTGTGAATTGTGTAAACTCCTCCAATTACTGGATCAGGTTCACAACATATGTCTTGAGAGACCTTCTGAGTCATCATCAACAATCTACTTCATCAGTTGAAAAAGAAAAGGTTTATCCTGGGATCATGGCAACGAGAAGATATGAGTTTGGAATGAATGAGGCTAGCCACCCAGACTCTATCAGAGCCACCATGGCTGAATTTATCTCCACTTGCATCTTTGTCTTTGTGGGAGAAGGCTCAACCCTTGCTTTGAGTCTGTACCACATATATAAGCACACTCAAAATTTATATTATAACCTCTTTTCTTACATGCATGCTATTATATATATATATTATGTGATATGATAGGTGTGTGATTGAGTTGTGTGGATGCAGGTCAAATTTACAAGGAACCGGGATCATCCGCAGGTGAGCTAGTGGTAATTGCCGTGGCTCATGCTTTTGCTCTATTTGCTGCTATTTCTGCTAGTGCTCATGTTTCTGGTGGACACTTGAACCCTGCTGTCACTTTTGGCGCTCTTCTGGGTGGAAGGATCTCCGTCCTTAAAGCACTTTACTATTGGATTGCTCAAATCCTTGGTTCTATTGTTGCTGCTCTCTTGTTGAGGCTTGTCACTAACAACATGGTATGCTACATCAAATCCACCTTTACTTCTGTTGTATCCAAAAACTTATCATTCTCATATCTATTCTTGATTTAATCTCTGTTTCAAAGACAATTGATTAAATGATCAACTTGGTAATCTTTATGCAGAACCATCTTAATAAGTAAATTATCTCTGTAACCAAAAGAAAATGAAAAAAAATAACAGAATTGTGGAAGAAAAGACCATCTTTAGTGTACATTTTTTTATAAAAAGTGAAAATATGAGAAATCATAGTAGTGACAGGATTGTGGTTGGGTGTTGCAGAGACCAGAGGGGTTGAGTGTATCAACAGGAGTTGGAGCAGTTCACGGTCTTATACTTGAAATTGGCCTCACATTTGGTCTGATGTACACTGTCTATGCCACTGCTATTGATCCTAAACGGGGCACAGTAAGCACAATTGCACCCTTAGCCATTGCACTTGTTGTAGGGGCAAACATCCTGGCTGGTGGGCCCTTTGATGGAGCATGCATGAACCCTGCTCGGGCTTTTGGGCCTGCATTGGTGGGCTGGAGGTGGCAGTACCACTGGATCTTCTGGGTTGGTCCATTAATTGGAGCAGCCCTAGCAGCAGTTCTGTATGAATTCGTTTTAGTCCCAATTGAGCCTCCTGAACACCAACCTTTGCCTGCTGAAGATTACTAGCTAATTTGGATATCATGATGACCTAAGCCTATCTCTCTGTTTTTTCTTGTCTTTATGAGTTCATCACTGTGTTTATGCATTTTTCTTTGATGCTGGTTTGGTTTGGACTTTGGAGTTTCAACACTAAAACTTGTTTAGTTGTCCTCCATCAGTATGCGGAATAAGGTGAGACCCTTCATCACTTACTAAATGCTCTAAAATAAAAACACTTGAAAGATGTGCACTTTCAATATTTTGCTTTTGTTCTTCATTTAGTAACAATGTTTGTGCATTTCTCATTTAACTATGTCTTCACTATATGCATTATTTTTAGAATTTTTCTTGACATCTTAATTATTTTAATCTATCTTTCTATTTTTTCAATTTTAATTTTAGTAGTTAAACAAAGCAATAGTTAAATTTTTATTATATTATAAATCCAAAATATAACTTATAAGCTAAAAATGTATTATAAATGTTAGTTAATAATCTATATATTTAAAATTATTTATTTGATGCAAGGGATAAGTGGGACGTAAGTCACTTAATCTAGTAAGACGTATGGTCCTGAGTCTCATACAGAAATAAGTGGCTGAGAAAATGAACACATATTCTACTTATCAGAATTATATTGGCAAAACAGTCAACACCCAAACCGACCAATAAATTATTTCCAACCTTGCCCACTTTATTTCAATGAAAGAAACTTTTTAGATTTCTTCTAAATCACTTAAAATTCTTCATATGAAAATGGAAGCAGAATCAACCTTTTCTCGATACACGGGATAAAGAAGCATAACATTGAATGGCAAATGAAGTTATCTAAGAAGTGAGAATTTGCGTAGAAATAAAAATGTCACCATCCCCAAATTCTGCTTGTTGAATGAGGTGTTGAGATGGACACTTCTATTCCAATGTATTTATCAGGAGAGACTTATCTTATCACCTGATTATTTTTTTTAGATGGTCTTAGTTGCATTGAGTCTATGTTTTCTTTCCATATGTTTTTTATCTCTCCATATTTATATCCTAAAATAGTTAAATATAAGTTATGTTTCTAACATAAAAAAATAGTGTTCTTATCATTTTCCAAATTAAAAGTTTTTTCATAACCTAAAAAAATTGCATTGTTATAATTTTCGTGATTAAAAGTTTTTTTTACCTATGTGAATATCACTTCTCATAAAACTAAATCATTGAATATGTTTAGTTAATTTTAGGGATAAAGTTGTATAGAAAGAGAATTTTTTTTTGTGATTTTTTATCCTATTCAAATGGAACTTATTTCATTCTGAAACTACTTTTGATACTCCTAATAATTCTATTACTTTTGAAACTTCTAATAATTTTTCTAATACAACTTGTATGAATATTATTTCATTCTAATACTACTTTTGGTACTACTAATAATTCTACTACTTTTGGAACTCCTAATAATTCTTCTAATACAACTACTTTTGAAACTTCTAATAATTTTTCTAATACAACTTGTATGAATATTATTTCATTTTAATACTACTTTTGGTACTACTAATAATTCTATTACTTTTGAAACTCTTAATAATTCTTCTAATACAACTTGTATAAATGTCTCTAAAGTTGCTCTTAACAAAGGTAACACTATCCCGAATCAAGGTCAACTCTAAAAAATAGTCGATCAAAAAGTTTCTTTCTTATAAAATATAAGAAAAGACAAAAAAAACAACCTAATTTGGTTCAAAAATAACTCCAACCATTTAAGTTAAGGTAAGTGTTAGAGTTGTTAAAACGATAACTCAGTCTAACTTGGTCTAACTTATGAATCAAAGTTAAAAAAAGTTAACTTAACTTTATTTATATTTTAAAATAAATTATAATCTTTTTCCTAATCTGATCCTATATTATTAACTATTTTGACCTAATTAAAAATAAAATAAAAAGAATCATAAGTATCATTATTTAAAAGTTTAAAGTTTAATATTCGATAATGAGATGCATTATACAACAACAATGACACTCAAACTTATAATATAAAATATAAATTTTATAGCATACATTAGATCATTATAAAGTAAAGTTAGTTGCTAAAAGATATATTCAAATTTATGATCTTGAATATAAGAAGACATTTGCTCAAATTGCAAAGATTAATACTATTAGAATTATTCTTTTATTGGCAACTTATTTTTGTTGAGAATTGCAACAACTTGATGTGAAAAATGTTTTCTTACATGGACATTTAGAGGAAAAAGTCTGCATGGAAATTCCTCCAGATTTTAAGTCTATTGAAGAAGAGAATAAATTATGTAGATTGAAGAAAGCGTTGTATAGACTCAAGCAATCATCCCATGCTTAGTTTGGTAGACTTAGTCAGGTTATGATCTCTATGGGTATTGAGAGAGTCAAGGTGACCCTACGTTGTTCATCAAACATTCCATAGAAGGTAGACTTACCCTATTTTTGGTCAATGTTGATGACATGATTGTTGTAAAAGATGATGAACATGAAAAATAAATCTTCAAAGAAAAATTTGTTCAAATTGAAATAAAAGATTTAGGAAAATTAAAATATTTCCTTAGGATAAAAGTAACTTACTCGAAGAAAGATATTTTTATCTTTCAAAGAAAATATTTTCTTGATCTTCTCAAAGAATTAAATAAGATTGTTTGGAAGACCATTGAAGTTCCTATAAAACATAACCATGGAATTGGAAGTAATGAAGGAAATTCTACTTTGAATAAGGTCCAATATTAGACAATTGTGAGGAAATTGATTTATTTAGTCCATACTAAACCTAACATAACCTATGTTGTCATTGTAGTTAGTTAGTTCATACATGATTTGAAGGAGACTGTGAACAAAAATCAATATTTGAAGATAACTTCAAGAAAATAATTATTGTTCAAATAGAATGAAAATTAGAAATTAAAGATGGAGGTATATACTGATGTAAATTACGTATGATCTTTCACAAATAGAAGACCCACCTAAAAATATTAAATTTTCTTCAATGGAAATTTGGTGACTAGAAAAAAAACAAACTATTGTTGCAAAGTCAAATATAAAGGTTGAATTCTAAGTTATGACATATGAAGTGTGTAAATTATTATAATTAAAAATTATTTTAAATAATTTTAAAATGACATGTAAAAAGTGTATGACTCTACATATAGATAGAGAGATATGACACTTTATAAAAAAAATCTAAATAGTGGTCTTAATATTGCTACTTATGTCCCATCTAGACTTCAATTAGAAGATCCATTTACCAAAGAGGTCTTTCCACTGAATAATCTCAAAATGATAAATATTCATTCAGTAGTTTAGGGAGAGTGTTGATTCAAAAGAAAATATAGTTAATAAGCTACCATAAGATACTAAGTGTGCTATTAGAAGGAGTAAGAAGATTCTAAACATTTCTTTATAATCATTATTTTAGTATTAGATTGATATACTGTTTCAGATCAATCAATTCGATAAAATCTTCTCTCATTCGTATTAATCATTTTCAAGTTCATTTTTAACTCATTTATGTATTCCTTGTACACCCAAAAATGGGTTGCATGCTTATATGATATTTTCCTTATTCAAGTTGGAGGCGGTTGGCCAATAACAACGTCAATATCAGGAAGGGTATACAAAATAATAAGATATTCCTAATATATAGGGTTGAGCATGAATCTATAAAACTCATTAAATTAATTTTACAATGTACACTGTGGCTATGACAAAATTACAATTACATGAATTAACAATCTTTACTATGCTAGGATAATGTGTTGTATGTATCTAATTCCATTTCAATTTTGATCGAATGGCCACCTTGAAAATATAAAAATCATTTAATGAAACAATATCCGATACCCCACACTCTACTGTAGCACTTGTCTTTCATATGAACAAAAGATCATAAACAACAAATATACATTCTGTTAATTACCTGGCTAATATTTCTTATTTTTATGGTCCTCGCATCTTCTCAACAATATGTCTGCTCTTCTCTTCAATGTGACGCCTTTTCTCTTCCAATTTCTCACTCATCTTCTTTCCCAAATCAAGCATCCTTTCCCTTCTCCCCATTTTTTTTGGCAGTCCATCTTCCTGCTCAGTAGAATGATTTCGTCCCTCCATTGGCGCACTTTTATGTTCGGATTGAAACTCAGAATTATTCTCCATACTTTGTTCATTAGTCTCAAGTGGTTTGTCATTTTGTAACGATGATGTCTTAAATTCTTTCAAATCTATAGTCTTTTGAGGTTTGTCATTCTCTAACAACGGTGTATCCGGCTCTTCCAAACTCCTGTTGCTTTCTGATTTTATTGAATCAGAGGAATTTAACGGGGCTACTAGAGAATCTGATGATTTCCTAGTTGCTTCTGGACTAGATTCAGCACTAGTTGAATTTTGTTGTTTGTTCTCTGAATCTTTACTTGAGATGCTAGCACCACTAGCTTTCACTCCACCAGAAGGTTGATTATTGGTATAAATTGAAGTGGAAGTCTCGTTTCTAAATTCTTGGTTAACCCATATGAATGGAGCAACAGTTCGAGGAACCCAATCATCCTTTTCTGCTAACATCCATGGGATGCATACACTTTCACAGTTTGGGAGCACCAAAGTTTCCCGAATTCCTGTCTGCAGGAGCAAAACTAAATTCAGCTTGCAAGTATAAACCACTCTTATCTTTTCTATAGCGATAAAAGTTTAAACACATCGTGCATCTGTTATACTTTCTAAAGAGTTATGAAGTTTAAACACATTTCTCAGTTCGTAACAAGTGTGCCCAAGATAAGGATATCAATAGTTCTGTCAATATTATGAAAGGAGAAAGGATATAGCACAGGAAAAACACTCCGCGCACCTCTAAACCAAACTCCAAAGAAAAAGAAACAAGGTATCTTTTGAAAAACAATTCTTGGGTGGTAGAAGTTAAGAGTTAGGAAAGAGAGTAAAAAGTGGGCATGAGTTCTGTTTTGCTATCATTTGATAAATTGAGCATTAGCTCAGTTGTATAAAGGGAAACCATGGGAAGGAAAATCTTCTCCTTACGTTCTTCGCAATTCAATAAACACTGTTAAAGAATTCTTTCTCATTTTCTTTCTCTGTTTTTTCTTGTCCCTCGGTGAGTTTCAATGAGTTTCCTAACAAATAACTATTATAGGATTTCATGAACGAGGTGACAAAATGTAACAGAAGAAAAACACTTTGTACTCCTCTAGGCAAACTCCAAAGAAAATATTCACTTCTCAAATTTTGAAAGCACACATTATCCTCCGTCATCCCTACTTGTGGAGAACGAGTACTACCTTTGGTGGAATCCACCTCCCCGCCCCCACCTAAAAGTTAATTATACATAACAAAATGTTTATTTTTGGTGAAGTACACCATGCCACTCTATCGAATATAGGTGCCGTTTGTCCTATCAAGTGGATGAGGAGTAGTAGTACAAGTATGCTATTATTATAATAAACATCAAATGTAACATGCATCAAGATTATTTTCTTCAAGTAAGATTACACAAAACTCTAGATTGAAAATATTCAGTATGAAATGAAGATAATTTATATTTTTAGGTCCTTTAGATGATAACCATTGTCACAAGGCCAACAATACTTTATGGTATAGAATGCAAGGTGGACAAAGTGCCAACAGGTTAAGGTTGAAAATACAATAATTTTGTAGTGGATTAGTAGACATTACATGAAAACATTATAAATGAATGTATTGAGAACAAGATTATAGAATCTCACTTCTTGGTTAGGTCATGTAAGAAGAATAATAGAGGCTGTAACAAGAAGAATCAATCAGAGATAACCTGATAAAAGGAGGTAGATAAAGACCAAGGAAAAATCTAAGCAAACCCATTAAAAATAAATAAAGGACTTTCGTCTAAATGGTGTCATTTGATGTACCGACCCACCCAGTGGAAAAAACGGTTATGTCGTTGTTAGAAGATTTTAATATAGCCAGAATTCTCCGGCTACTCGCTCCAGAGAAAGCTAGACACAATGAGAGAGCATTTAGGCACCTAAAAAAAGTCCATATAAATTGACCCACGGAAGAAAAAGAGAATTTAACGATCTTCGTACATATAGCTAATGATGTTGATGATAAAATATTCCTAAACAGTTCGAAAAAATCACATGCAAATGAATAAAATATTTCAAATTTGAAAACATCAATAAAAATGGTAGGGGAAGAATACTTCTTTCAATAATTTATAAACCATAACAGAAAGAGAGTCAGTCTTACCTTTAGCCTGTTAACCAGGAATAAAGCAATGTGCGCATTTGTTATCTTACGATCTCCAACAGATGACTCCATGTTGAAATCAATGTCTGGCATTGATGTGAAACCATACCACAATTGATCAGAGGGAGGTGGCTTTATATGCAAGCGCAATGTCCCTCTAAGGGAAGCCACTCTTATTGCCAAGGAGAGAGGAACCTTTTAACAAGAAATAATCAGTTACTTTGAGAACAAAACAAGTTTTTTGTTTATGAACTGGTGACTAGTTGACTACGTAGAAAGTGGAAAAGGAAAAAAATGAACATTATCAGTATTTGAATCTGGCTGTGTTAATACAAAAATACTCAAAGACAATACTTGTTTAAACACCGCACATGCAAACCGAAAAATCCAAAAAATAGTTTAAACACTACTCATGCAAACCGAAAAGATAATAGCAAAGACAACATTTGGAATCAGAGCTAAGAACACTGATAAATGCATGTCAATTACATTAATCCTCAAGAAATTGAAAGAGATAAATCTAACAAAACTTAGTAAAAGCAAAAGTAAAATTTACTCAACCAATTTTCCTTTTGCATAAGATTGGTGTTTGCTGTTAGCTCTCAGTATATAGTGCCAATTTGTCCCTGAATCATACAAATGCTTCATGGGTATGGGTTGCCTTGTATAGGAAGTATGAAAGAAAACTTTAGAGGGTGTTTACTTTGAGCATTTTTTATTCCATTTTCAAAGAAAACAAAAAATGAAGCTGAAAATATATTTGATTTAAGATTACAAAAGCTCTTAGAAAATACTTTTACATAAGACCAAAATTTAAACAAAAAATGCTGTTTTCATTTTTTATTTTCCTTGTCTGTTTTTATTACAAAAAAACTAGTAGAACGCGTCATGGCTGCTAACAGACACCCACCATATCATCACCTCCAAACCTGCTAGCTAGTGGTTTCCATTTGACTTTGGAGCTGTTAGCGATGGCATCTGATGACATTGGCACTATCCAAGTGGCCATAAACTGCTACTAGGAGGCTAGCAAATGCCACGTCACCTATACGATGTGGGGGAGAGGCACCTAAAAGTGATAGTTGTCCTAAAGTCAAGGGGTGGTCCTAAACAAACACAGTGTTTTGCAAGCCACAAGAAATTGAAAATGAAAACAAGTAAAACTACAGAAATTTGCAAAATCTTAGCAAATTGAAAATGAAAGTAGAAAACGTTTTCACAAACCAAACGCCCCTAGAGGGTCTAGTTTTGTTTTCATTCCTTGATTTTACTTTTTAATTACAAAACCATCAGCTTATTTTCAATCTTATTTACACATTTGTATAGGAAATACTGAAAACTAATTTTTAGTTTTCTCTATTTCTTGTGCAAATCTTAAGAAATCAGAACTAGGCTGAAAACAAGCTGTCAATTTTATAATTAAAAAGTGCAAAATGAAATGAAATGAAAACAAAAGTGAACAAGCCCTTAGTGGAAAGGTACAGTGGTTTCAGTTGTAAGAAAGCCTTTTGAAATTCTAGAACGTCAAAGAACGACTATTAATCACATTCTTACTCTATTATAGAAGTTTAATTGTACAGTTTATCACCTAAGTTTTTCCAAACACATTTTCCCATAATGTTTTCAATGTTCGTGCATTTTACCAATCTATTAAATATATAACAATATATTGATGTATCCCTAAAATGAAGTCATTTTATCATCAATTTTTGCAAAACAATGTCAACTTGTTACCAACAAGACAGAAAATATATAAAAATTGAAAAACCTGATGGTAAAGGGAAAAAATCTTAAGTGGTAAAATATAAAAAAAAAATGAAAGTTGATGGTAAAATGTGAAAAAAAATTGGATGACAAAATTTGCAAAATAACAGTAGTTGAATGATAAAATTTACAATTAAACCATTAGAGAAACGTTCATTAATCCTTTAGGTTGATTTTTCACAGGGGTATATGTTTATGGGAAAAAAATATCTAGAGGAGGCTATGGTCTTCAAACAAATTAGAACCATACAAGAAGATTGCTCACCAAAATATATGATAGCAAGAAATGTAACTTGGTTTAACCATTATTAAATTAGATGGTGTGTACAAGTCTAATTATTGGCTTGTAAAGCGAAAACTGTCAAAGCTTCAGATGCATTAGTTAGGGCATATCTCTAATTGATATAGGACTAAGTCACCACCCTCGAAGTTGCAACTAAGGTCAGGCTAGGGTTGATTACAATTAATGTGGCTTTTCAACAACAGGCCATATATACTGCTTAACCGAGGAGAAAGGAAATAGGAATGCCATTTTATACATCCACACAGCATTATCAAAATAGTAAAACTTCAATAATGAAGATATAGACTGCAAAATGTGCAGTGGACGAAGCAATCAATGGAACAAAGGGAAGAGTAATAAACAGAGGGTACCTGTGAAACCTGTTTGGCAACAGAATTTACTATAGCTTTCCATCTTGATCCATGATTTAACGAGGGCATAGTGTTCTTAAAGCTCTTAGAAACATCTGCTTAGATAAAAACAAGATACACATCACAATATCAATCTAAATACTTATAAAACACTACATAGGGATGACAATATTCTCTCCTCCACATTTTGGAAATTTACTACTATTTATTAAGGAGACAAGCAAAAGTGGATAATTCGTTAAGGTAAATCCTTACGAAAAGAGAGGGAGGAGTTCTTATGAAAAGCATACAACTTCTTTGCATTATTTTAATTTGAAAATCTTTAAACTCATAAAAAGCACCACAGATGGTGTGGCATAAGATTTGGAAGCTCTAGCCCATAATCTAGTCAGAGTGTATTCAGTTTATAATCTGCGGAAATTACAGTAAATGACTAAAACATGAACGTGCTAACAACCTTAGAAAGTCGCATGACCCTAGGTGGCAAATACATTAAGACATCCTCCGAGGCAACCAATTAAGTTCAAGATAGATTTCAGGAAATAAGAAAAAGAGGATTAATAATTACGTTTGATGTGACTCAAGACAAAGACAAAGACAAAGTTCATATATAATTGGATTTCATAAGATCGTGTACTAACCAGAGTTCCAATCACCTTCTTGTTTATGCTCTTGTAAATCATTCGTTCTTTCTGCAAAATTCAATTGCTCTTCCAAATATGCAAAATCTTCAAGAAGATCCGAAGGGACAGCTCCAGCATTGTTTGGTTGTGGATTTGAGTCTTCAGTCCCTGCATCGAGCTCTACTTCACAAGGCTCAAACCTTGTTTCAATCTCTAATAGTGCACCTCCAGAATATTCAATGTCAACTTCTACGGCCCATGCCTCACTCATTTCCATAGGAAGAACCCTCATTCCTACAATGCAAGGTGGAACATTCCCAGTACTGATATTGGTACAGATGACTTCACCAATATAACCAGGAGTTCTCATATTGGACAATGTTTTCTGCAAAAAAGAGAAAAAAAAAAAGACTCATTTATCTCGGAAGTTTCCTGTGGGAGAGTTCTCAGTAAACACACAGAAGTAATCAATATTTATCTCGTACCAAATCAACTATAAAGGAATGAAATCCCGATAATAAACATGGAGCAGAAGGGTAAATCATGTCTACAAAAATAAACACCCCTCGAATACAAAAAAATGTTGAAATCAACTAATTCTTTCTTCCATTAATTATGTTAAGAAAAAAAACCCTGACAATGGGACAGCTTCCTTTCAAACTGCTTGATACTGGCATGGATTATTCATGACCGAAAGGAATGACAAATATGGTAAAGCACCTTGAGCACACATAATGTGGTATTTCTCTTCCAACATGATTTATTTATTATCCAAAGAGGTATAATCAAGATTCAACCTTAAACATAATGTGGTTAAGAGGCACAAGTCGCTAGCACTTGTGACAACCAATGCTGATTGATAGTCTGATATTAAATCAACCATATCAGTTGAAGTCAAAATTACCAGAAAGAACATGATGTTATATATTCATTAACTTTTTTAAGCTTCAGAGTCATGCTTGTACAGGTAAACTGAGGTTTAGGAACTACAAGCAATGGAAAGGATTTCATTCAGCAAGATAAAACTATCATGTTTCCAACACCAATAAACTAATATTATCAATTTAAGAAATTAAAATTAATACAGATAGGTTGCTAGAAATTGATACCTAGTCCAAATATACTTTTTTCCACATAAGGAACTCACCAAACATGTAAAACATCAAATGGGAAAAGGTTAAACCTGAATCCTTGCTTTCATGGATCTCTTTAACTGCTCATTTCCTTTGGCATCGAAAAAAAGCCGAGAAATCAACAAATTCCAACACAATGTTCCTTCATCAATACCAAACCTCTCATTGTCCAGTATAGAATTTTTTAGAGGCTTTGACGTTGAACCAGTCTTCAACAAACCAGCAACAAAAATTGCATCTTGGCAAGCCTGAAGCTTCTCGGTGGTCTTTTTCACTTCATTACCTAATTGTGAAGATCGAGTTGATATATTTTCCATACCAACGCGGGAAGTTCTTTTAGAAACCTTTCTCCAAAATTGCCGAACCTTTG
This sequence comes from Lablab purpureus, assembly GCA_030347555.1. NCBI lineage: Eukaryota > Viridiplantae > Streptophyta > Magnoliopsida > Fabales > Fabaceae > Lablab > Lablab purpureus. The sequence goes on from CM059260.1 coordinate 30,486,962, forward strand.
AGGAAGAACCGTCAGGCTTACTAGCCCTTTCTACCACTTCAACACTTGATCCAACAGATGGTTTCATAAAAGAATGGTATACAGAGTTCAAGGATGTCAAATAACTATGAAACTCATCATCCAACTGGGTAAACCATTTGATTTTTTCCTTTTGATCACATGAAGCCAGATAGAGGGCCTTACACCATGCTTCTTTCTCCCATGAAGTGTCAAGATATATATAAATAGTTTTGTTTCCATTGTAGATGACGGAGGTTTTGTTTTCCACTTTGATAGGGAACTTCTTTGCCCTGCAATATTCATCACCAATCAAATAAGAACTTTAAACATTCAGCTTCCTCAATAAATGACCAATATTTATAACAAAAAATCTTTTTTCCAATACTATTTATTTCTCTAAGGAGTTATGATACGCAAAATCTAAACTGTCATAATTCACAAGTTATTTTTTTTAAGCAGTATGCAAGGCATAAAGGACATGATATTTCACCATGTCAAAGGAAATACCAGGAAAGCCCTAAAACTAATCCCATCCTTTACATTGTCTAATCTGTGAATAATATATAACTGGAACAGTGACTCTAGCATAATCAATTTATGATTATATTTTCTGCAACTTGTAACACTGCTAAAGGATGACAGAACAGATTTCACATGCATAATAGCTCAACATTGAAACAAATTTTACATTAGCTCCTAGATAGGCAGTAAGTGAAGTTTAGAAATATCTTGACAGTAGTAATTCTTGCTACCCGTTGCAGGACTTTGGCACCGGTGATTTTCACATTCCTACCATTAAGGTTCATTCATACATACATGTGCACTTAAATGGAAAGCACAAGAGAAGTGGTGAGAGAAAAAAGAAGGAAGGACAAGATGCACACTGAATTCACTTAACAACAAAGAGCATCTTAGAAATGGTGCCAGTAGCACTTGCCACAGGACATAATGAAAATAAGATACTCCCCCCACAGGTCATAATGAAAATAAGATACTCCCCGCCCTTTCTTGGGAACTCATGGAACGGCCTTGATGCGGACTGTAATGGTTACTGTCAATCCATACCAAATAATACCCCCAATAGAAGAGCCCTCCACACCACATTACCATTTTCTTGAAGAAAGTATTGATGCGGACACGGCTTGAACTGCACAGCCCTTGAGTTCAATCGTTGTGTGCAAGCTATCGGGTTTTCTAAGAATAAGCGATTGACCCTTGATTTGTCCATACATCTTAACAGGGAAAACCTCCAAGTGATCATTTTTTCTTTTTTGTTCTCTTGATTGTTTTGTAATTTTTCCAGATTCCAGAACCCAAATCACACCCTGAAAAAAAACCAATAAAATAAAATAAAATAAAGCAACAGATGTAATCAAATACATGGTTCCCCAGAAACCAATCCTCATCCATACATATAAACATAGTTGTCCAAGCAAAGCTCATAAATGAGAAATTCCGAAACATTAGAATATAACACAAAACCATACAGATACCCTGGAAATTTCCCACACTTGGTACCAAACTTCCTTTTCCAAAGATTTCAACCATCTTTTTCAGTGAGATAATTACAATAACTAATTGCGTAATAATCAGTAAATAGACCATAGAGTCACCAAAATTACTTATTCACAAAGCTGTGTTACTATTGCAACTAAAGCTGTTTCATGATAGATTATTTTAAACATGACACTCTCCCCGTGAAATAAGCTAAGCTTACGGGCATTGCCATTTCCATTCTGGATTTCACGGTAATAATAAAACCAAGTGAGGGATCGCATTCGTTATACAGAGTTTGGCCATTTTCCCCCCGAAGCGAGAATCAATTAGTTCTAACCTGCTTTTTAAACGCAAAATCCAGAGACTGTTGGGGATCAAGATGCGCAGTAGCTAGGGTCTTCGAGGAGAAGTAGGCTTCGTCGTTATTGCTCTTGTGGCGCAACCTTTGCATGATCCATAACAACCCCAGAGCTTCCGCAGCAACAACGGCCAACACCCCGAGACCAAACCCCACCAGAACCAAACCCAAAACCGTAGCCATTTCAGAGCAGCGAGAAGCTAAGTGAAAATGGGAACTTGTACGTAGTCGAGTCTCTTGCAAAGCGCGTTGATGTGACAGAAGCACGTTCACTTATTCACCAAATCTAAGTTACTTCACCTTTTTCAAAAATAAAAAAAATAGCTTACAAGAAGAAGACACGCTCCTTGTAAAGTAAAGAACAGCAATTTAAATTAGATTTGTAGTCAATTTTATATATTATTTATTATATTAAAAAATCCGAAAATCTAATTTAGGTTACTATAAACAGAAATGTGTCCATTTGATGGATATAGTTTATTTATTTTTGTGGTGGTCCTGGTGACCCAACCTGACTTTACCAAAAGCTGATTTCATGTCAATTATTTTAGCTTATGTCTCCACAATTCACGCCAATTGATCCCCCAACGTTGCAATAAAGTAGAAGGACATGCAAATATTTAAAGAAAGAAAAGACTATACTAGAAAAGAGATAACAAGTAGTTTGCCTAAAAATTGAGAGTCATATCTGAAAATAACAACAACAAAAATTGGGTAAAGAAGAAAAATCACTTCACAAGAAGACCCACTAAACAAAAATGTACATTTTATCAGTGTTCTAATGTGCCCAAGTCAGAGTACCATACTAATACTATGTAAAGGACAGTGAGAGTTAGGATGCGTTTGAAACAATTTGGATTATATTGAACACGCATGAAACACTGTACTAGGTACTAGTGGGTTGGCATGTGAAGAAGTTGAAATCATGGTGGTCAGCGTTGAGAAGCTTCAACCGCGAGTCTGCAGCGTTATACAGATCCGACACCACTTTATTAGAGGTGTTTGACCAAATATTTTTCTGCATTTTGTAAGTGGCTAACCCAAATGGAAACAGAGATATACAACCACCCTCTTGTTTCTTACATTTTTCTCCTATAATTCTTCGCCACCCACTTGAAAAACTTGTACTATTCGCTGTGTCAATTTCGACATATGTTCTTGCACAATCTGCAAAAGCAGATCAAAATATACTTGTAAACTTGAAACTAAGCAAAATGGGAAAAAAATAATCATCAGGAATTTTATCAGGGTCACCCCTTCGAAATGGTAGATGCGTTTCATGTATGTAGGAGAGTACACTTGACAGTGGTAGTGTATATAGAAGAGTGTCATGCATATGTAACACCGATCAATCGTAGCGTGCCAAAAGAAACATATCCAACATATTCATGTATAAAAAGAAAATAAGGACACTAGTAAATTCAAAAGCACAAAGAATACATAATTTGTTTTTTAAATACAATAGAAAAGTGTAGCAAATAAAGCAAAATTAGTTCTCTGAACACGTGACAGATACTAGACTCCTCGAAAGGAAATAGCAAGAACTCCAAATTATGAGATGTGTTTAAATTTTCTTTATCCATTGAAGAGATACCTTGGACAGATGACAATGTATGGAAAGTGAGGAAGCTTGAAAGGTCCTTTCTATTGTTTTGACATGGTACGGAATAAAGAGGGTACCTATTCATGACGAAACAATGTGAGATTTTCCATCATGGAATCAAATAGAAACTAGAGATTTAGCTATAACTCAACTAACCATAAACCTAAACCCTAAATATAAACTTCACAAAAGGATCGAAAAAATAAATTGATTATGAAAAACACAGAAGCAAATATTGAGCAAGAAAATACTCTTCCGTCAACTTCATTTCAATATCATTAGGAATTAATATTATTTAACCTTGCCCCCCGAACAGAGTCGCAAACCAACTCTAACTTGAAGGAAATTACAAATAAAACAGCATTTGTGACAATTCAGAGAAAAAAACAGTGACTTATATCAACCATAAGTTATGTTTGAATAAATTAAAATCGCAACACAATAATCCAAAAACTTATTCTCATAAAGCAAATAGAAAATTTAAAGCTTTCCTTCACATTTTATCTATTAATTCTTTTACAGTTAAAGGGCATGGCCAATTTATCACCGGATGCTCTCACTCCCAAGTTGTAGAGTTCATCTTCAAGAACAACAATTTATAAGGACAACATAAACCAACTAAGTCTGCTCACCAAGCAACAGCTATCCAACTGGTCGGGGAAATATCCGCACTCTTGAGTGTCATCAATGCTGGATAGCTTCTAGCTAACTCAGCTATCTGAAACAAGAAACATCAAAAGACATGCAGCATGTGAGAGAGAACATAAAAACACGTCCATTTGTAGTTGATAAGAAGTTATTAATACCATACCACTTAGAAGTTAGAGGCTACCTTCTCAGTAAATGGAACCCTCTGCCAATATGGAGAGGTCTCATTGTACTGTAAGTAAAGTTCACTGTCCCTTGTTGTCCATGTACCCGCTTGGTCAGAGTTTGAATCCAAAGAAGCAACATCCCATGCTTTGCTAGAATTGTTACTCAGTGTTCTAGATAGCTTATCACTTCCACTGTCCTCACTCCAGGAATCAGATTCAGCTCCTTCACTATCCTCTCTCCGATGCCTATAGAAGAATAAGATGGCTCACACACACCATTTTGTTGACAGATTTAGTAAATAAGCACGACTGTGTCGTTTCTTCATACCTAGAAGCTGCTGCAACAGCTTTACTACTGTAGATTTGGATGCCAGACAAATATGGAACATGGTATTGCATCTGAGTGTCGCCACTTTCAAACATCATAGGAGTGCCAACACCATAAGCACTCCATTCACAATAGCAGTCCCAAAGATCTTTCAGATTAAAGTATTCAATTATGTCTTTGCCAGGAGGTAGAAATTGGCCATTTGGATCACTACAACAGCCCTGAATAACACACGATAAATGCAATAAAATATAAGAAAATAAACCAATCAATTAATTGCAATTTCCATATGTTTTACTCCAACGAACATAAATTGTTTTCTTGGTACATTGGAGGTGCAAACCCCGACAGAGGCGACAGGTGGCTTGGTTTGGGGATCAAACCCCACTTTCCACTTTGTGTTATGGAAATTCTTTTCCAAGATAGAATTATTCTAAAAAAATTATTTAATTTACTTAAATAGAATGGTTTACTATAATCAGAATTGGGTTTCGAAATATATTTATAAACTTTTTGTCGACTTTGTATGCTTGTGTCAAATGTTGCTAAAAAGCTTGTTTTCGAGTTAAAAGAATGCAACGAGTGGTTTCACAAAATGCAATAAGCGCGTCTTATTTCAACTCTCAATCAACTAGAAATTATCAAATGTAAATGGAAAATTATTCATGGGCGCTATTATAATATGAGGGATGTTAGGAGAATTTTGCAGAAATCATATTTACGGTCATGTAAGAGTTTAAGAATAAAATATTATAAGTTCTTCCATCCACAGCCAAGAAAACAAAAAGTAATTTTTTTCTTAACAAGTTCAGAAAAATAAATATTATTTAAACAAAAAGTTTATAAAATTGTTACATTTAAGTAAGAATTATCCCCAAGTCTTGAAATTAATATGACCTAATAAGATTTATAAAAAAAATAAATTAAGATTCCATATCATAACCTATAAATGATTTTAAAGTTTGTGGGAAACAAACATTACATAAGAACTTTTAAGAAAAAACTAAAATTAATATATATATATATACAAATTAGTTTATTAAAATTCTTATATAAATTTTTATTTTTAATTCATATATAAGGTAATCATAGTTTATAAAAAAGTATTTTTTTTCTCTCTTAAAAAATCGTATACAAAACACTCTAATATAACTTTCTAATAATTTAAGGTAGTACAACCCTTTACTCCAATATAGATTGGATTGTGATTCGGTGGACCTCGCTGGTCCCCTAATTTTTCCGTAGTTGGACCACCCACTTGAACTCACATGTTCGAAAAGGATCTCATGAGGAGAAACGTGTACAAAAAATTCTTCCCAAAGTGAGGTGGAGTGAGAATCATCCTCTCTTTGGTTTTTGTATTATGAAAATAATAAAATTATCTTTAACAATTTTTGGTTGTCAAAATTATTCTTAATTAATTAATATAGTTATGACTTTCTACTTTTAATAAATGATATATAAATGTAATTATTTACAGTAATTAAATAATTAAAAGTTTCTTGAGAGAAAGTCAAATCTGTTCCAGTATTTAGTCATTTAATGTTAATTTGTGTATTATTAAAATTGTATAACAATTAATCCAAGGTGACAGAGAACATGCAGTGCAGGGAAGAGAATCAGAGAAAGAAGAAGAAAGTATCCCAAATAGAGACGAAAATATATGGAAACAAAAGAAAGGGAAAGTGGCACAGTGTGCCCAGAACTATATCATCCCTAGTCACCATCACACATGGATTCTGGCGAACGCACGAGAATCTCATGGCAATGGCAACTTCACTCTTAGGCTCAGTTTACAACTATTCATTTGCTCCTAACTCAGCCCAGTTGAAAAACAAGTAACAGTTCATCTGTTCGCCAATGTTTTCTCTCCAAATTTAAAAACAATATCTCAGAACCAATTTCTGATAATCTACTTGTTAACAAGACATAGTAGTCAAATTTTCTCAGATTCATCTATAAATGATACTATAAAATTTATTTGTATGAACAAAAAATGAGCATAAGAAGATCAGTGTCAAATTCTAGAAGTTTGACCCACTCTTCATTATGTCTATTCGTATTTTGATACTAAAGTTTGACTGGTAGGACTATTTTGACTGAGAGAAATAAAATCAACTGTTTGGATAATACCATGTGAATATATGATTAATTAATTACTTTAAAGATATCATAACAGGCATAGAATTCAAATAAACTTATAGAAAATAATATCATTATCCACTCTAATTTTTTACACTGGGGATAAAGAAAACATAACCACTGGTTTGCTCCCCCAAACCACGACACGAAATAATAAAGAGAGAGAAAGCATTGAATTATAAAATTGGATTAAATTAAATAAAATAATACCTGAAGAATGAGTGAAGGAACATCTGGAGTGACGCACAGGAGAAAGCGTTCAAGATTGGTGAGAGTTTTTCCTGGAGAAACTGAAGATGACGCAAAGGACATAATTTTCCCGAGAAAGTGACAGAAAATTTTCAATTCTCAGAAACCCTTGCAGTGATGGAACAGCAGAATCAGATGAGCAAATGCGAAATAAATATCAGATGAATTGGTTTCTCAAGAAGATGAGACAGTGGCCTAAAATTATTTATCAAAACAAAATAGAAAACTCATAAATTCTCTCTCACCTTCGAGTGAGTGCTTAGGACAGATGAAAAAACAAGGACTGGAAGCATAAAATAGAGTGGCATTGACTCAATAAATGCAGTAAGGAAAAAGAAACACGAAAAAGAGGGATAAAGAGACAAACTCACCCAATTAAAACCAGTGGAACTTATAACCAACTGTCTGGTCTCTCTCATTTTGATGTTCTTTGAGATGGTTCGATTGTCAAAGGTTTCAAAGGTGAAAGGATTTTTCTTATTTATTGCGAGCACAAAAGAAACAGAACTGGGATTAGGAAGACAGAGAAAGAAAACTGGTTCTGAGTTTCTTCAACCTTAAAAGACAAAATATTAAAAGAGAAACATAGTCGTTTGTGGCGAGATTGTGAGAGATCGCTTCGCCGCGTGTTATGAAGAACAGTGTCAGTATACACTGTTTCTGCTCACAGACCACATGCCTCGTTTTTTTTAGCACTTTTTTTATTTGTTGCAAATTTTAAAATTAGTTTTAATTTTGCCTTCACCATGATTTAGTTTGATTTGAAATTTAGTTAAAAATATATTTAAATTAAATATAAAAATATATGTAATTATATTTATTTTAATTAAAATGTAAAATAAATTTAAATTAAATTAAACCAATTTTTGTACTTAGCTTGATTTTGAAATTTTATTATATAATTTTTATTGATATGTTATTATATTTATATATTTTTATAAGTTTAACATTTTTTTTATATATTTTTCATACATATGTGTAAAATATTCTAAAAAAATAAAATAAAAATATAAAAATTAGTTTTATATACTATTTTTTATTATATTTTATTTTATTCTTATGTTTTCAAAATTTGATTTACTAAATTTTAGAAAAAAAAATAAATCGATTCAAAATATTTTAATTTTATTATTTTCTTAATTATATATTAGTTAACCTTTTATCTGTTTAGTTTTAAAATCCTTAATCACTTAGTTATCATCAGTTTTGGTACAAAATAGAGGAAATGAAAATAAATAATATAAAATTGAGAAAATAAAAAATTTAAATGTTTAATTGTTTGTCAGAGTAAAAATAAGTAAAAGGTAAAAAAAAATATGTATGTTTAAAAATTATTTAATTCGATTGATATAATAAAAAAAATAAAAAGTTAAGAAATAGAATACTAAGTTTAACAAATTATTTTCTTTCTTCTCTTTAAAAGACACACAAAATTAATTATCTTATAAATTAAAATAATACACTTTAAGAACCACTAGATAATTTTGTAAGAATTCTTTTAAAAAAAACATATGTGGAGAAGAGTAGTATTTGATATTGTGAGAGTACTAAACTCACTTATTAATCATTCAACCTATAATGCTACTTTGGAAAGGTTATAAGGATATTTTGAAGTAAAGGGAATATGTAGTTACAAATTTCTATTCATATTAAATAATGATTTTTTATTTAATTAAGAATAAAATGGTCTAATTAAAAATAACACAACAATAGTTATTAAATGGCAATTACTATAATAAAAAAACATTTACTACAATAAGAAAAAGTAATTAATACAACCGTTACAATAATAAAAATAAAAGTACAAGAATATGCAAAAAAAATTGAAAAAAATAGTGTCATTCATCTTCATATTTCAGTATAAACAATTTTTTAGGAAACATATTTTTATAGCCTTCATATGTCTGGATTTTTTTATTTTATGAGAAAATAGTACGTGATAACAATCTCAAATGCACATTTTATAGTTGTTTACATTATATATTCATCCCATTTTCTATTTTATTCTTTATACAATATACATATGATAAAGACATTCAAGAAATGTGTAACCAAATAAAGAGAGTCAAAATACCGTTTCTAACACACAACCATCAAAGTATAATATTATTCAAGTCAATATAATTTTAAATTTGACTAAAAATTATAATATTAATTTAAGCTAGTAATTACGTAAAAAAATCTCATTTTTAGTTCACTTTATTTGCATAACAAATATTATTAATTATCATATTTTCGGTATGAATCAGTTTAACTAGAAATTTTAGACTTGATTTAAGGTAAAACATTATTTATTTATAGAATTGAAGTTTATAAAATGCTAAAATTCAAACTAATCATGTTATATTCGGGTTAAAATAAATAGATTATTTTGTAATTTACAATTTTTAACCATACTTATCAATCATTTTTAATGTTTATATATACACACACAATTACTTTTAAAATAAGTTAGCATAGTTATACTAGTGTGATTCCATTACTTGTTTTTAATAATTGAAATAATTATATAACTGACATTAATTTAGTATTTTTTTAATTTTAATCGAATTTGATATTTTCTTGATATTCACAATAACTTTAATTTTTTAAATGACATTCATTTACAGCTTCACATAATAGCTTTTAAAATTCAACTTCATACTTGATATTAATGTATTTTATGAAACTTAATGAGAGATTCTTAATTTAGTAAAAAAATTATTATATGGATTAGTTGGTCTAGTTTTAAACATAAATTCCTTCTAATTCAATGTCTAATTAAAAAATTTAAATTTATCTTTTGTTTTTTTTAAAATAAAAATATGTGAGATAATATAATTAAGTATATGGATAACAAAAAATTATTGAAAAAGAAAATTAAAATAAATTGGTATATGTGTGTCTTCTAAAATAAATTTAATATTTTTTATGATTTTTTAAGTCTTAATATATATATATATATATCACTGTTCATTTTCAGTCAGGTTTTTTTCTAAAGGAACAACACATAAAATATTAACATAAAAAAAGTAAACTTAAGTAAGAGATAGACATATTCTCCAATTTAAAATCTTAAAATTAAGTGTTTATGAGTTTTTTATGTATTACTTTAACATTCTCTCTTGGTCAATAGGAGACAATTTTACATTTTAATTTCTTATCTCTTTTACATATGATACTTAAGTTCTCTTTTAGTTATCTAAAATATATATGCTATGAGTGCATAGTTGTTGAGTGGTTGAAATTATGTATTCATTAGTACGTGAAAGATTGAAGAAATGAGTTTAATTTACAATTTCTTTTTAATAATTTTATATATTAATTAATCTCACAACTTTAGTAAATATATAATAAAGGATGGTAATAAGCAAACACTTAACTTTGAACAATACTTATATGAAATTATATATAACATTTTTTAATAATATAATCAATTATTTTAATTTAAATTTAAAATATCAGGATATTAATGAGACATAAACTTATTATTTATTTTGAATGATTTATGAATAATTTTTATATGATAAAATAGGTAAAATTAGACCAAACTTAGTAAGAGTTTTTTTTATCAATATGAGTGTGACAATGTTATATGTTAAATTGTGCTTTGTTTATTTTTCATAATTACAACACCAATTAAATAAGATAAATTATGGGGTGATATTTTCAGCATTTCAATAGTTTCATCTTCCACTCTTATAATATTTAAAAGACCAAAATTATTTTTAATATTAAAGTTTATTTCGGATTTGGATTGTGTAATTCTATATTATATGTAAAATATATTTTAATTTTCAGATTTAATAATTTAGAAGTTAATTTTAACGTTTCGATTGTAAAATCTGAAAGTTAAAATTAACTTATGTAATATAAAAATTAAATATTTAAAATTTTATCTTTTAAATTATTGTATAATCGAAAATCCATAAATCTAAGTTATCTTTTGAAACATAAAATCCGAAACACAAAATCTCAATTTCTTCTCTTAACAATTCCACCACATTGCATCACAGAAACTCTATTTCTCTTTTCTTGTTTCGTACTAATGATCGTTGATAACTCATCAATATCTTCTATCATCTTCTATCATGTACTCCCCTTCCTAAATTTCTAGAATTTCCAAGAAAATGGAAGAGAGAATAAAAGAAGAGATGCATCAATGGAGGCTGGGTGCAACAGAAGTGGAGTACAGGCCTAAGGTGGGCAGCAACAGCAAGAGCCTGTGGTGCAACGGCAGGTGCAGTAAAATGGAGAAGAGAATGGCACAAATATTTTTGTCATTTCTAGAATTCTATGGGGGTGGGAGGATGAAACTATGGAGGTGGGAAATGCGGAAGCCCAAGTTGTGTGGGAAAATTAATTTTTGAGTATGGGCCAGGCCCAATAACCTAACACGGAGATGAAACTTTGATTACAAGAATCCTATGTAAAATGTTAAACAAAATCGAATATGAGAGAGTACCTACGAGCTAAATAGTTATTCTAAACTATAAATACACATTTTTTAAAACATTTCTTTAGCTAATTAAAGATATTCAACTACAAAAGTAATTTAAAAAAATAAGTTCAAAAGTTGTAAATTATAATTTAACCAAATATTATAGCAACATAAAATGTTTCAGCTACAGTGGTAAATAGTGCAATTACAAGAGGTAAAAAAAACAAGGAAGAAGAAAAGGATAACTGAGGAGGCGGCGCCGTTTTGAAGCGAGGTTTGCTTGCGAGCTGCGAACCCTGTTCCCCCACTCTTCAAAGCCCTCCTCCTTCCTTCAACGCCGTGGAAGAAGAGAAGACGCTCTCACTCCGCCATGTTCCGCAGAATCTTCTCCCACCATCGCACACTCTCGGCGTGCAGGCGCAATGCCACGCGCACTCTCCCCACTCGCCGCGCCCCCAATGTTCCTCCCCCCTCTTTCCCAATCACAGGATCAAGGTCCATTTCTTCCAAAACATCCCAATCCAACGAACACAAGGAATCTAGCGATAAGGTCAGCGAGTCAATGAATGCGTCATTCACTGCTTCAAACCTAATTTCGATCTTGTTGATTTGTAGGCCAAAAAGGACCTAGCGAGTGTTGAGGATCCCTTTAGTGCCCCTACGTATAACATTCCGGAGAAGCCTGTGACGTTCGTGGAGGGAGCGTCCTACAGTGTTGTCATTCTTGCAGGGCTTGGAATCGCAGCTGCTGCGGGATATGCTGTTTTCAAGGAGCTTATTTTTCAACCTAAAGAGTAATCACCTTCTTCCTCGTTTTTTCTTCGATGAAAATGTTGCATTTTGTGTATTATAATATTCAAACATGTGTTTATTTAATTACTGTGAGCTGGTGGCAGGTATAAGATCTATAGCAAGGCTCTCAAAAGAATTCAAGATGACGGTCAGGTCAGTCAAGCTTTTCTCTCATTTCCAATTTCACGAACATGAAAAAAAAAAAAAAGAATCCAAAATAAAAACCATTTCCATTAGCTAAAGAACTAGGGTATTTGAAAGGTTCAGGCCAAAATTAGGCATGCATTTGAACAATGTTGTATTTACTGCAAAGGCTGAATTGTACTTAAAATTTGTACATGTCAAGCCAAAGCTCTGCATCAAACAATTGTAAGTTAATGTTGGTACGGGTAATGAATAATAGCTGGTTCTATAATGGTTGGTTGTTTTTACGTTCACCTGTGCTGGATTTGTTTTGGTACCAGGTACGCGTGAGGATTGGATCTCCAATTACTGGTTATGGTCAGGAGAGTAGAAATCGAGCTGCTCGCCAAAGAATTCCTCACAGGGTATGGACCGATGAAGAAGGTGTTGAGCATGTAGAGGTAAACATATCGGCATTTACTCATTCATTTGTTGATTTATTCTCATTTCGTTTTATGGGAACTATTTTGATACACGCGTGGGATATAAAAAAAAACTTAAAAGAAAGGTTGGGAGGTAGGAAACGAAGATGAAGAAGAAAGGAGAAAAGAGGCAAGGTATTGAGGAGGATTTCATTGGATATAGTGCTGTGTTGTTCCTCAGTCGGGCAACCCCCTTAATAACTGATTACAATAGGTTAGTTGCCTATTTGTTTGTTAGTTATATTAGCAAGTTATCTGGGGTCGGGATAATTAGAGAAATAAGGCTTCTTGTCTATAAATAAGAAAAGGAGTTGAGAGAGGAGGTATCTTGTGAAGTTGGGAAGATTGGGACTCTTAGAATGGAGGAGATGTCAGGATCTCCTGAATACCTTGAGAATTAGTGTAGTTCATTTCTGGTTTTGGTACCAGAGAATTGTATTAGATAATTATAGACATTTCTGTCTCTTCATATATTTTCTTCTCTGTCCTTATCAGCTTCTATCACTCTGCCCTTTCAAATTCTTAAAATTTTGTCCATGGTGGAAGATACTTATTGTTTAGTATATTGATAATATGATTCACACTCAAATATGTTAATTTGGCTTACAGGTTAATTTTTATATCCGGGGGCCCCATGGACATGGAAAAGTATTCTCTGAGATGTTCAAAGGTCCATCTGACAATGAATGGAAGTTTACTTACTTGATTGTTGAGATTAAAGCACCATCTACAGCACAACTAATTCTGGAGTCATACATTCCATCTTACAATGCAACCAAGTAGCCTAGATGAGAAAAGGTTTTGTTCTGTACCATTTGCTGATTATTCTCTGTTGTCACCCGATCGTTATTTGTGTTTCTGTTAGATATTGAGGTCCCTACTTTTCACAAATCAAATTATACGTGATAACCCTGTGCATTATACTTCCCAAGTTCCCAGATAAAGAAAAGGGAGAGGCAGAGCTTCAAAATGTTATTAACTTCGTTGTTTTCTGTTCTGCACAACATTCCATTAACTGGTTAACCTGTTGCAAATTTTAGACATGCAATGTATGTGTGTCTGTGTTTCCATGTAGCCTTGAACGCAATCCTTTTCCTTCGCTAATGCCCCCTTATCTCACTTAAGCTCTTGATTAGATTGGCTTGTTTGTGGATATCAGGCTATATGTACTGTTCAATATTTTTTCTTTTGTTCTGACTGCGTATATACTTCAAATTACTAGAAGCAAAAATTCCTGTTACCTGTTGCTATTATAATCCATTTCTTATGCATTCATGCTAGGAGGAAAACCTGTTGGTACTATAGTCCACTTCGTGCACAAATCATATTTTCGTGCGTTCAATAAAACTTGAAGAATAATTTTTTTTATCAGCTCTTGAAGAATCATAAGAATTCCAAAATACTTGATGCAGGTATTCATTATTTGGTCCATTACTGGAGGCAGCATTTTCAGCTATCAGCATTGACCACCTTAGCCAGTCCATGTTTCATGAGGGATGAATGAAAGATTAAAGAAGGAAAAAAAAGTTAAAAGAAAGTCAAATAATGTGAGAAACAGAATTCCAAGTCTCAGGTTCGGTATTTTTGTTTTTCCATTCAGAACCTGCAGATTTGAGGAAAAGTTTTGGGCAAGGATCTTGGTAAGGATGACCATAGCTATTACTTTGTCCTTGACAGCTATTGAGAATTCCATCTACCAATTTGTTATTGCTAACAATTCCCACATGGATTGGTCTGTGTAGTACATTGAGTTGCTTGTTGTAGAATGCAAAATTTTAAAGGACGAATATATAAGGGGATTGTAGCTAAAAATAAAAATTGATTTGGATCATATAGATTGTTAGCGTGTAGACAGCAAGGATGTTGAGACTGATTTCAACTATTTTGACTCATGAACAGGAGTCAGTATGTGCTATAAAAGTAATCGGAAATAATGCAACAAGCTGCTACCATGCATTCATCACATGTAATTATATAATTGTTTTGTGGACATTGTTGATCTTGAAGATAATTGGGTGAACATTTGCGTAATCATTATGCGGAACTAACATGAACTGTAATATAGAAATCATAGAACCTTACAAGTTAAAGTTTTTGTGTAATATACACAGACGGAGAATAAAGGGACTTCAAGTTAATAGTGGAATTCAAGTTGATTGGTCGAGAGAGAATATGAAAATCTTTTTTTAAGAAAATAGTGGAATTCAAGTTAATAAACTTTTTCATCTATTTTTTAATTTTTTTTATGAAATCAGTCAAATTATATAATTTTTTAAAATACTATTTTTCACCTATTTCCATTGTACTAAGTAATTAAACATTCAATTTTATTATTTATTTATTAACTTATTTATTTATTTTTATCCTTTTCTATTAGTTTCACACGTCAGCAACATAGCACTTCTTCATATGAAAAGTCAAACATTTATCTAATGAAATACACATTTTATCATCTACAAGTTTAATATTTAATGACATTAGTGTTTATACGTAATTATATTTAATATTTCATAAACACGTCAATTGATACTATAAAAATAATTTATCAATCAGCTTCTTATCTATAATTTTTTTACTATATTATTATCATTATTGTTATTATAAATTTTATATTATATTTATATTATTATAAAATAATCTCCTTATTAAGAAATGAATTTTAAGTGTAACTCAACTTTATAAAATTGGTTTGTAAAGTGAGGTTTGCACTTATTTATATATACTAAATTATTTATATATACTAAATTGATCTTATTTCTAGTCAAAATGAGATCTTTAACACACTTCTCTCAGGTTGAGAACTGAACACTGTGAGTGTGAGACTATAGACTTATAGTAGTTCGATATTTATACTCTTAGAATGTTGTTAGCATTTCTAACTATAATATATACTATCATAATTATTCATAAATACACATGAAAATGAGTTAATTCAATTTTAATTATCATTTATTTTATATAGTATATGATACATGTATACATATTAATCTCATCATACTTAAAATAACATAAATCACAAGTTATATTGATACCTTGTTATGAAGTTTAATGAATTTTATTTGAAGTTAATATTTAATTTGAGTGACTACACATACATGTTATATTTATATGGATTAAATATGTTCTTAGTCTTTGAATTATTTGTCAAAATTAGATAAATAGATAGATGCATCACTGTTTTATATTTAGAAACTTTATTTTTATTGAGAGACCAAGTAAATAACTTTGAAGTTGAGATATGAAAGTTATGATGTCTTATAATTAATTTAGTGTAGACTTGAAGTCTTATATTTATGTTTTTGTTAAAAAAATAAATTATTTAAAATAACTTGAGTTTGAATATAAATAATATAGATTATGTTTAAGTTGACCTATAAATATAGGATGAAATGTTTAAGGAGTTATTTAAGAAATTGAATTTGTAGAGGCATCACCAATTTAAGATTTAAATCTTATAATACTATTAAATAATATTTAAAATCTTTAACAAAATTTTAAATTATAAAATAAAAATATTTATTATAATAAAAATTAATAAATTTAAGTACAAATAATATAATATTAATAAAAATCTTATAAAACTATTAAATATATATATAAATATTAAATTTTAAAAATAATATAACATAATACAACTTAAAAAAGTTAAATATAAATTAAAATAACACATTTTCCCTCGAACAGTAAAAATATCTTATGGAGATGAAATTGAGGCCCAACATCCACAAATTTGGTTTAGTCATTAATTATTTGAAGATATGGCTTAAAAATACCGGTAGCTTTTGGGCTCCACCTAAGGATACATTTTCAAACTGCAACTAATCTGAATATTGGCACTGGCCCATTCAGATATTTGTCCCTACCTTATTTATATCTACACTCCTCGTATTCCATTTAACAGTGACTACATTAACACTGTGTTTAGTTGGAGTGAGTAAAGTCAAAGGTTAATTTGAAAAAGAAAGATAATGGAAAGTAGGATGATTTAGTTCAATAGAAAAATTAGCAGATTTAAATAGAAAATTTGTTGATATATAATAAAATTGTTTTGATTGAATCTATAAAGATTGGTAGGTTCTTTTTGTACAACATCAGAATTGTTTGAGTGTATTTTTTAAAGTATAAATATTTTTTAATTTTTAAAAAATAGTTGAAAAATAAAAATAAATTATTTTTTAAAAATATTAATGACTTAAAAATATTATTTATTAATTTAATAATAGTTATAAAAAATTTTAAAAAATAATAAATAGAATTATTTTAAAATAATAAATTTTGAATATAGGAGTAAATTAGTAATTTACTCAACAATTCTCACACATAATCTATTTTTTCCTGAACTCACATTCCACAACACAAATCATAACAAATCACTTAAATGAAATACACATAATTCTTATAAATTATCCCAAATAAATGCCACAAATATCTTAATGTTGTAATTTTTAAAGAATTAAACTATTTTATTTATTATAGTTCACATTAATTGCAGAAATATAGCGTAAATATCTTTTATGTAGTTGTTTGTTTGGAGACTAATAAAGAAGTAAATATTCATATTGATATTTGAAATATGGAATTGCTGAGAAGCCACTGAGTAAAAATTTCATGTAAATGTAAATGAGCACTTAAATTATAACTATATTGATACATTAGTTCTTCTATCAGAGAAAACCTTAATAGTAATTAAATAATGGATGAATGATTTGCAATGATTTTAAAGTTTCTTTCATTTAGGTCCCAAAATATGGTTTATAATTTAGCTTAGTAACAAATTAGGGTGTTTAAAATTGTTAACTAACTAAATCTCTTTCATCCCTTATAAACGAGTTCAAAGCTTTTGTGAACCATACTGCTGAGAAAAGTACATTAATTAATTGCATAAAAAGGTTAGAGGTAAAAAAAGTGTATTTAAATTTGAAGATATAATAATAATGGAAGCATGGGAATCGGTAGTGTGAAGGAAGGTCACAACCAAAGAAGAAAGCAAAGGGATGACGATGAGCAGAAGCGCAAGCCTGGACGCAACACAACGCTACACCGATGGCCAGTGGGTGGTGGACATCTGTGAAAAGCTGGCGGCGCTTTCTGCTACTGAACTTGATTTGAAAGATGCTCACCCAGTTTGCATCTGCGAAGTCCCGGAATCGTTAACCTCCACCAAGAGGGAAGCTTTCATCCCTCAGTCTGTGGGCCTTGGCCCTTACCATCACTTCCGTGAAGGCCTCGTCTTCTCCGAGCAGCAGAAGTTGGCTTCAGCCAGAAGGGTCCTCAGACACTTCCTCCCAGCCAACAGCATGGACCTATTTCAACACCGCATCTCAAACTTTGACTCGCATATTCAAACCTTCTTCCACCCTGATGTGGCATCCACGTATAATCTTCAAACCCTCTCCTACGTTCTCACCGTCGATGGCTTGTTCGTGCTGGCTTTCATTACGCTCCTCAACGGTGCCAACCCCGATTCAGGATTCTCTTACTTCTTAACTGGAAAACTCGGGATGCCCCTCTTTAACGCTGCTGGTCTAGAGCTCACCTTGAATGCTCTTATCAGGGAAGTTTTCAAGCTTGAGACACAAATTCCCTTTTATGTTTTCAAGCAGATCAGTGGAGTCAACAACAACGAAATTCAGTCAGATGCTATGAGTCTCGCCCTTGCTTCAAGCTTGCAAAATTTCTGTAAGCAAAACTGCCCATTTGTCAACTTACAAGAGCTCCCCAGTCGTGTTGCACTAGAAGGGTATAATCATTTGTTGGATCTCATGTACCATCTAGTTGTTCCTAACCTTAAGTCTGAACCTGTATCCCAGCCGGACTCTCAGGGTGAGGCTGAGGTTCAAGATGAGAACGAGGAGCAGGTTCTGACTGAGGATGAGGCTCCGGTTGATGTTCAGGAGGCAGAAGCTCAAGTTCCGGCTGAGCCCGAGGATCAGGATAATAGAATAACATGTTTTTCAGTATGCTATAAAATACTGGTATTTCTGATGGCTACAGGCCTTGTTATCGGGTTCATAGTTACGCTGGTTCTGAAGCTGTTATTATGGGTGATAACTTCTATATTTCGTCTGATTCAACGGGTGTTAGGTTTTTTGTTTCGTTTGATTCTAAGGGCATTACGCCCTCTATGGAGAATGTTAGTGGTACTGGGGAGACGCTTAAACCCTGCACTTCGTTGGTTACACACTGCCCTATCCAACTTGGAAGGTAAAGTTAATAGTCCGTTCCTGAAACCTTTGACAGAAGCGGTTGAACGTCTTGAAAATATCACGGAAACACTAGAATCAGCAAACTCAAAGGGTGTTCCACGGGTTGTAATGATTCCATCTGTGGAAGAACTCCACCAAGCTGGGATCTTGTTCCAACCGGCTAAAAGTGGCATCTCATCCATTGATTTCGATGAAGAAAAGTGCGTATTTTACTTACCTTGCATCAGATTGGATGTGAACTCAGAAGTGATAATCAGAAACCTAGTGGCGTACGAGACGTTGATAAAATCCAACACCCCCTTGGTCTTCACAAGGTACGTTGAGTTAATGAGAGCTATTATAGACACTCCTGAGGATGTGAAGATTTTGGTTGATAGCGAAATCATTGAGAGCGAGTTGAGGAATGAAGCCGTGGCGGATCTTTTCAACGGAATGAACAAACCGATAAGGGCTACGAAGACTCCGAATTTGGATAAAGTGATTTACAAAGTTAACGCCATGTTCGACAGTAAAGAGAAGCATAAAAAGGTTGTGTCGAAATATACCTCTGGATCGTTCTTAGCATCTATCGGAGGTCTCTTGTTTCTGGGTTTTACAGCTCTGCAAACTTATTGCACCGTTTACAACTGCTCTGGTTCCTCAAGACTTGGTCAATTGCCTCATCATTGGGATTATGGTAGAAATAATTATTTCATGAGCTCTAGCTAAGTGTGTTGTACTTTATTGTTGATTCAATAATATCTACTACTAGTTTTTCCAACGCTTATTTCCCAACATGTTTTTGCTTCATTCTGTCACCTTTTTTCCTGAGATTTTGGAAAAAATAATACTTTAATCAATCCCTAAACAATCATTTAATCATGATTTATAATAATATAAATGTTAGGATGAATGAATTAAATAAAAATGATCATCTATTTATATATTCATTGGATAAAAAACGAAACCTAAATATTTAATAAAATTCAAACCAATTTCTAAGCTGAATAATATTTTTTGACTTGTAATTGTTGTGTAGCAAAGTAGGCATAAATGGTATACTGGTGCTAAGCCTAGCACGCCTGTCTGTGGGATGCAGTCTGATAATTGAGATGAAATGTCCAATTGACCTGTAGTTGTCCAACTGCTGTCAGGGCAGGACAAACACTGTAGAAATTTCAATGCTGGAAGACGAAGGTACCAATTTTAGCAGAGAATTTTAAATTTTGAATATGCTTAAAAATTTTCACCATCCAACTACAGATTTTTCTTTTCTATAATATACCCATTTTAAATTTTTTTCCAAACATTATTTATGTGAATAGATGTAATTATTGTTCATGTTGAGAATTTAGACTCTAAACAATCGAATTTCCAACGTCAAATAGTCTTTTTAGTACTATAAATTCATTACAGTTATGTCCCAATTTTGAGTGGATCTGTAATATTTAACAATAATTGAAAATTGGACTTCCTAAAATCTGAATTTCAAATTCGTTTTTAGTATTCGACAGCACTATTCAGAAATGAAAATTTAAACTTAAATTCTCAACATAAAAAATGAATAAGTTTATTTGAGGAAAATATTAGTGAGAGGGTTCTTTTTATATTCTTTTCGAAAATGGTGTATTAAGAAACAAATTTCTCCAACTACAGCATTATAAATTTATTTTATTCATATAAATTTTACATTTTTTATATGTTACGTCAGTGAGTAAATTCTACCCTACATTAGCTGTTGAGTAATCAATAGGTGGACCAGAGTTACCAACCATTGGATATAGTATTAAAAACAAATGAGTGATTGAAATAATATATATATATATATATATATATTAAAAGAACGTACCATACAATATTGTAATTGACGGTAAAAATAAAGTTTAAAAAGATAAAATAATCGTCAGCATAACTTATTAAGATTTTTTTTAAATAATTAAGAAAATTAATACTTTTCTAAACAAAATTTACGCCTGAAAGTCCACTATGTATAAAAAAGTGTTATATACATACACGTGTGTGTGAAACTATAATATATATGAAGGTGTTGAAAATAAATTTTGAAAAAATGGATAAAATTAAAGTCAAATTAAAAATATTCTTTTAATAAATATAAAAAATAATATATATATATATATATATATATAAGTGGAAATTAATTGAGTAAATTTTATCATTTTTATAAGTTATGTTATTTTATAAAAGAAAAACATGTAACTTTTTTTCATCCTCGTATATATATATATATATGAAAAAGAGTGTCTTAGATAATACTATAGAGTTTTTCAAAGTAAATAAATATATTCTTTACAATATGCTGTAAAAAATATATATCTACCTATTATTAAATGTAATTTTCCCTTTTAATGAGATTTATAAGCTTGATATGTGTGTTTTATAACTATTTACTTAAATTATAACATCACTATATTTTAACACAAAACATATAAAGATAAGTTAATATTAATTATATATATATATATATATATATATACTTATTTAGATAAATTATTTTACTATGATTCAAATCTCATTTAAGGAATCTCTTAATCATTATTATATTTAGTTATATTTATCTCATTAAAGATTTATTATTTCTTAATCATTATTATATTTAGTTATATTTATCTCATTAAAGATTTATTATTTCTTGTTCATAACTTTATATAAGACTAATAATTATTTACTTTTTAATTATTATTATATTTTTAAAAGCTTTTTAATTGTATTCATCTTATCAAAGGCTTATATTTTTCATTCATAAATTTATATAAAACTAATAATTATCTATTTACATGTTAATTAAGGTAAGTCATGTCCTAATAATGTATCTTTTTATATTCACTTTACAATATATATTACAAGAACTTTTATTAACTAACTTATTATCACTTATGTGACATAAATGAAATTTAAATATTTTATGTGATTCAATATCTATACTATTAGTTTACACGTAGTAAGTTATCTTCTTGTTAACTATCTATCTCATAATAAACTATTTCATAATACACTATTAATTTTATATTAAATGAATTAGCAAATAACAAAACATAAAATTTAATTTTTTTTAAGATGCAATAATACTCATCAAAGTAGATAAACTTAAACAAATATTGAAATGAATTATTTTCACCCAAAAATCAATAATACTCGTATAAATTAAGACTTTCATCCACTACATGATCTAGTGGTTACATTTAAATGAGTGTGTTTCTCTATTACGTTAAAATGAAAAATAAATCACAATATTATTTCTAAAATTTATAAATACAATAATTATTATCTTTGTTAAATAATTTTTTAATCTTAAAATAAATAAAATTCTATATATGTAATCTGTCTCTTCTCCTTTAAATATTAAATTCAAACACTATTATAATTAAAATAAATAAAAATATTGGTAATATATACTTACACTCTTAAAATATAATAAAAAATTATCATTACCTTTATAATTATTTTTTATTTTTTTGGTTGAGTTTTCGATGCAAGGCACAAAACAGCACCATGGTTTAATCATTGTAAAATTATAAAAATATAAAAAAAAAACAAAAACACTCCATGTTATAGAATCGAAGAAAGCTTCTTAGTGAGAAATTAACAAATTGTTTTTCTAAATATGTAAAATGAGGGTTGAAGAATTAAGAAAGAAACAAATTGTGAAAAAAATAAGTAATATTTTTTATTGGTACCTCGTACTTGTATGCTTCTATTTGAATATTTGTCTTTATTTGATTCATATCAGTCCAATTTTAAAAAGAAAAAAATCGCCCAATTCTTTTACAAAATAAACGCCTATCTTCATTTTTTATTTGTTTTCTCAATATATTTAAAACCTAAAACTTTACTTTTAACATCAATGAATCAATCAAATAGGTGCTAAAAAGATTATTATGACAATTGGTCATGTTATCTTCTATAAAGTAAAGATATTATTTTCTTCCTTTCAAAAGTTTTGGGCATAAATTTTAAAAGTTATAACTAATTAAATTTGAATTTTTGTAGCTTTATTTTTTTTAATTTAAAAATCCATATCTTCTTTAAAAGAAAGCACAATGTATGGTGATATTAGCCGTCGCAATGATGGTGCTATATTTTATTCTATTTTACGTCACACGCAACGATTTCACTTTTTTAATATTTAATTTAAGTGTGTTTAGATAAATTTTCCGAAAATAAATTGTATTAAAAAGTTAAAATAAGTTTCTCGAAAAATATTATAATTTATGTATGAATTAACCAGTACAAATTCTTCTATACATTTTTTTAAAATTCTTACTTTTAATTTGTTTATAAGTTATTTTAAATTATAAAAAAATATTTTATTTTATGCTTTTATCTTTTCGAAATGATTAAGGAAGAATTTATTCCAACTAGTCCATTATTGATTTTGATTAAGGAAACAAAAATGAAACCTTTGAGAGGGAGAAGATTACAACTGAAAAATATATATGAAAACATTTTTATATTAATTAAAATCTTATTTAACGCATGTTAGTAATTAGTAATTATGTTTTTAAATTAATATTATATGAAAATTATGTCATATAGTATTTATCTATTTATCCTGTTATTTTTGTTAGAAAAATGATAATATTGAGAATATCAATTTCCTTATTTGTCAAATTCATTATTCAAAGCAAATCCCATCGAAATAAAAAAAATATATTTAGAGTTTGTTAAGCATTAATTTTTAGTTTATGTTAGACAAGTTGACAATATTAAGAAGCAGTGATGTTGTCAGCTTAATTAATATAATAAATTTATGTTGCTTAAATTGTTATTTTATTTTATTTTATTTTAACTTTGATTGTGGATATTTTAAGATAAATTATGTAAGATCAGTATAGAACTCACAATTTTAAAAATTAAATAATTAAAACTAAAATGTTTATTTAAATGATGGATCTTTAAGTAAAAATATAATAATTTAAAATTAAATTTTAAACTAAAATTATATTATTAAAAATATAATAACACACAGAATTATCTTATAAATATATGTTTTTTATATTAAGATGTGACTTTAACAAATATTTGTATTTTAGCCGATTAACTTAATAATTTTTAGCCTTTAAACTCATTCAAAATGGGGTAATGTAATGATAGAGAAATACAAAACATTAATTCAACAAAGTGAAATGATACTTTTACATTAAAATAATTTAAAAGTAAAGATATTATTATTTTAGCAAGTGTCTCAAAAGTTATGAAAATTAAAAAATGTTCATGAAACATTTTCCTTTAAAATATTCAATTAATTTTTTATATTTTTTACTTAGTTTATAATTAATTATATCCCGGAGTTTGATTATATGTGAGGGGTATTGATCACTAACTTTTTTTACATAATAAAATACTTTTTAATTTTAATATCAAAATTTTTGTGCATCTATAATTTTTTTTGACACTTTCAAAAAATTTCCTAAAAATTCGTCACGGACTATACCGAAAACTCGTATTTGAAGATTTAATTTATTGTATGGTTTTCTGATGATATATAATGCAATTTTTTCTATTTACATCGTAAAAAAAAATATTATATATCCTTTCCGTTGACAAAGCTTTTTCCTAATTTGTTTTGCAGTTGGCATATAAAAGAAAATATATTAAATATAATTTATTAAATGGCTAAGCATATTGGTGTAATATTTATCTATAATGATATTATATTTATGTTGACACAAATTGCATTATGCTAAAATTTAAAATTATGAAAAATTTGTCAGAAAGATAAGTTCATCTATATTAAGACAAATTTCTAATAATTGTAAACGCAATGTGAAGTAAGTCAAATAATCAATACAATACAATTTGGGACTTTAAACTATTGTGCGTGTTTACTGGAGATTGCACGTTATTTTTAGAACACTGATTAATAATACTTGTATAGATCTATCGGTTTATTATATATTTAAATTTGTTAATTTATACTAAAAACCAATAGCATTGGACTCTATATTATAAAATTAATTATGATTATGTCAGAACACTTAATAAGTAATATTTTCTTTGTGGAGGGTAAGGTTATAAGAATCTATGAGTAAAATAATATCCTTAAACTAATCGCACACAAAAACACTGACCTGTCTATTTTAGAGTTGTTGACTCCTTAATTAAGTAGAAAAAGACATTTGTTAATCAACAACTTCAATATGAAAGTTCACATTTGTCTTAAGATAATCAATCTATTCCCGAAGTCGTTCTATAAGTTTAGGTAAACTGATTAAACTTTAAAATATTAATAATATATTTTTAATACCTATTTTATTTTATTCAACGAAATTTGTTAAAGATGATAAAATATGTGATTTTTACTTTTGGTTTCATGAATCATAATTCTTGGATTTATCAATTTTAAAAATAATATATGTAAAAATATTAGAAAATATAGTATTAATATTTTATGATCAAATAATAATATAATGAGTGTGATATGATTAAGAGGAGTTAATATATTTTAATTTTTCTATATAATTTTTGTTATTTTTTTAAGTAATTGAATAAATTATCGCGAGAATATAAAATATTTATTTATTACAAGTAAGACTAATGAAAGTTAAATATTATTTATGTGTTTGGATTATAGTTAAAAAAGTTAAGTTAAATTAAATTAAATTTTTTAAATTTAAATTTAATTAAAAATAAGTTAAATAAACTTAAATTTAAATATTTTTGTTTTAAAATGACTTTTGCTGATAGGAAACTTGTTTAGATAATAATAATGTATGCAATTGTTGAAATAGATAGAATTGCATAATATAATATAAATGATACTTATTTTATTATTTTTAAAATATATTTGAATTAATAATATATTATTATTGATAAAAAGTACAATAATATTATAAATTAAATTATAAATATGTTAAAAAATTTAATTATAATATGTATTAAAAATATTAAATTCTAAAATCATCATTATCTCAAATTTATTATTATTAAGTGACAGTAGATAGAATGGTAAGTCAGAAAATTGTTACTGAAATTCATAATTTTAAGTTAAAAAATATAAAGAACTCTTAAGATTAGCTTAAGAGAACTTAAAAGCAACTGTGCTGGTTTAGGTGAAATTAGTGAGAATTAACAAAAAGTTTAGAAGCCTTAACATATTAAAAATATGTATTCGTAATGCAATTGATATATGAACAGACATAAATAAAATTTTTTCTTTATCAGATCATTTATGGAGTTCTGATGTACACAAATCCAAAAATTGATATTTTATGGAGTAATAATTAACCTCAATATTTATCACCCACCTTTCTTATTTTCTTTGAGTCTTATATCAGTCTTTTTTTTAAACTAAATATTAGAATTATTTCATTTCTTGATTTCTAAGATTTCTAATTAGAGTATATATTTTAGTGATACATTTTCTATTATCGTATTAAATATTATATAGATATTATTTAATATTAATAAAAATATTTTTATTATAGTGCAAGTAATAAAATATAATTACCAAAATATAAAAATAAAATTTTAATAAAATATGTCTGAGAACTAATAATAAAAATATTTAATTTTTATTAATTTTTTAATTATATAATCAAATATTTTTAATTTTTATTTTTAGGACTGACTGATTATAATTAGTTTCTTGTAAATAGTGAAAACTAAAAGTTGTTTAAAAAATAAGATACAAAAATAGGTAAAAAAAATGTGAAAACTAAAAGGTCAAACAATAAGGTAGTGTTATTAAATTGTTAAAAAGGAAGACCAAGATCCCTAAGTTCGGAGTTTTTTAACTCGTACAAGGTGGACACGTGATGAACGAGGCAGTAAAGAATTACAGTATGAACTTGACGTTATAAAAAGACCAAAGACTTTTCCTTCAATTACTAAAAACCATAAAATTTAAGACTTTCCCACTAGATCTTTAGAATGATTCTTATATTATAAGAGTATATTTATTGATAAAATTTCAACAAATATTTTAAATACAATATTTATTATCTGTAAAATATTTTATTAAAGAGAAATAAAGTCTATATTGTAACACCCCAAAAATACAAATAAACAAAGTAATTCACTAAATCATGCATCATCATTATCATAATAACATCTACTCAGATAAAGATCATACAAGCAAAAGATGAATATATGCATATACAGTCATCCTCGAAAAGTTGTACAAAGTTAAACACATGCCCCGACAAGCAGGCAGTCTCAGATTACAAAAGAAATAAAGCAGCTAAGGGGGTCTAGCTTTTCTCTAGCTTGGCTCCACTGCCTGAAGCCACGTCTCTCCTGTCATCTGCTCCCGTGTCAAAACACGATCATAGCAGGTACAAATTCAAACCATGAAAGAAAAGGGTAAGCCAAAAATCAATATTTTCATAATTAAGTCTATACACGAACATTAATTTAATCATCCACACTATTCAATCAATCAGCCTACCGAAGGCTATGGCAATCACAATCACACACATAAGACTGACGACTTCCGGAAGACTGTATGGACTCAGACAGCTGGAACTAACACCTGATACACGACATGGGGATTAAATATTATATCTCAACCTCTACCACCATGTGAGTCAGGGTGAAAGAATTAGGCCTTTTCCCGTAGGTCATCCTAATCCAATCTCCGTCGACTTCTCACAACTGATGACAGTGTCTACGTGACTCTGATCATCAGTGAAGTCCGGATATTCCATCAGGAAATCCCTAGTCCATACACACTACTATTATCACATACAAGCACAACACACCACAATCATTCAAACTTGTTCCACCTCAATATAACCCATTGGTCTTACCGCCGGTACCTCATGAAATTATCCCTCCGGCCTTACCGCCAAGTAACCCCTCAAATATCTTCATCACAACATATCATTCCTCAATTTCACATCATATAGCTCAACATATATCAATCTCATATAACACAAGTCATACATTCTTCAATTTCATAAAAGAAACACAATCTGGGTGCAGGGGTTCTCGCTTGGGCGAGAACATATCGAGAACAGGGCTCGCCTGTGCGAGAGTTGGACAGAGACCAACTCTTGCCACTGGAAGACTCTCGCCTAAGCGAGAACAGGGCTCGCTTGGGCGAGGGCTGACCAAAATTGGACAGCATCTCCCCTAAAACTTGGTCATTTTCCAACTTTGACCTGCTCAATTTACACAATTTATAGCAGACAGTTCATCACCAGCTAAAGCAATACAATCATACTCAGTTTGGGGCATTGGTCATCCCATTCAACATTCATTCATCACATAGAACAATTCCTGCCAATTTCTACTCATTAACTACTCACATTCATCACAACAAGTTGAGATTCAATCAAATTCATATCCAAATGAAATCCATCATACACATAACAAGTATATTCCAATTCACTTCTACTCAAATCAAGTTTAATTCAACAATTTATGAACTAAATGGTATTTCAACATAATGCATCAAGCTCACAAAAGAGAAACTCAATTTAACGCACAAAATGCCTTTCGCTTCACCTTAGCTAAAAAAAAGGCACCTAAGCAGATTCAATCCCTCAATCAACTGGGAATTTCCCACTTTTCATTGAAGCTTTTAAAGAGACTAAATTTAAGACTTCCCTTACCTGTTGCTCCTGCAGTTCCTCTATCACCAAAAGTGCTCCTTTTTCCTCTAAGTGCTCACTTAGTACTCTAGGGGTACCTAAACGCAAAACGACGAGCATTAGCACTGTCCCAACACTTCACAGAGGAAGAGCAAGCCCAAAAATAGCGCCTGCGACATGAAATTGCGCGAAGAACGAAAATCCCCAAATTGGAACCCTAAAAAGGTGCGAATTTGAAAACTCACCTAATCGAACGTGACGCTCGTCGCGTAGGCGGTCTCCGCTCTTCAATCAGACAACAAACCGTCAAGAAATCGAAGGGAGAAAGGAAGAAGAGAAAAGAGCTCTAGAGAATGAGTGAAAGAGGAGAGATAGTGTTATTTGAATAATGAAGAACAAATGGAATTAAATACTTAAGGACGTGGGTCCCACTCTTTTGTTCCTTAATATTTTAATACTCTATCCCTTTCTCAGTCAATTATTTTGTAGGTTCTTACATATATTAGAATGAGAATCATTTCTCTCATTTTCTTGTTGTTTTTCGTTGTCTCATCTATAAATTCTAACATATAATTAAATATATATATATTAAAGATTTTACTTAAATATTTTTTCTTTATTTTACTCATTGTGGGTCTAATTTTTAATTTTTAATTTTATTGTAATTTAAATATAACAATTTTAAAATTACATATATTCTTACAAATATTTTCTCTTATTTTATTTTTTTAAATCAAAATTAAAAATTTGAAATTAAAGATACATGTTATATTTATTCTTCTCTACTCTTATAATTTTTCAACATTATTTATATGTTAAATAATTCAGACACTAAAAATATAAATATGACATTAATATCAAGTTAATATAAAAATTTAATAAAATTATGTAAATATTATTATGTAAATTTTAAAATAATAATAAAAATAAATATTTTCTGAAATTTTTAATTAAATTTTTATCTTATAACAATATATATTAATAATAAAGTAATTTTTCATATAAGCAATTTACACTTAAATTTTAATTCTGAATAATTAATTTTTAATAATTATAATAATATATTAATAATAAAATAATTTTTCATATTAGTAATTAAGATGTAAATTTTAATTTTGAGTGATTGACTTTTAAGTCTCATAACAATTTTTTTAATTATGAATGAATTATTTTAAATTTAATTTTAATTAAAATGATATTAATAAAAAAATATTTGAATTTAATAAGTTAAAGGTATTGTAATACAATAAAAAAAATAAATTAAGAAAAATATCAAGAATGATTTATTTTTAAAAAAATTTACTTTTCTAATTCGTTGGTAATATTTTAAAAGTTGTATAATAATATTTATTATCAAATAATTTTATTAAATTTTTATATTAATTTGATATTTAAGTTAATGTATGTTTTTAGTATTTGAGAAATTTACCTCAATCAAGACAAGAAGATAAGAATGTGAGGTGAATGATTTCTATTTATTTATAAAAAAGGATTCTTATTACCTCCAATAAAATTTGTTTATAGCTTAGACTTGTGAAATGTGACTTATATAAGTATATTCAATAAGAATTCCTTATATTAGTTACAATAATTTATTATTAAAATTAATGATATGAAAGATATTGATAATTTTTTAAAAATTGTTTAATTGTTTGATATTTAATTGTTTAAAAAAGATTGAACAATGCTGCTTATTACAATTCCCAAATTATAAACAAATTTAACAAGAAATTCTAATTAAGGATGTTGTAAACACTTATTCTCAGACTGAATTAAATAAATAATTTTAATAAAATCATAAACAAATTTTAAAAATTATAATATTATAAAAACTATCACTTAGAAATGATCTCGTAATAACTCTTAAAATTTTTAAATAACAAAAAAATTTTTTAAATTACCTTTTGTTATAAAAAAAAAAAACTCATGATAACACCTGCATAAAAATTACTTAGGATACTAAAGTAAGCTTTAATATTAAAACAAAAATTGAATGAGGTGTTGAGAATGGAAACTACAGTATTAGTGGAAGATACATTTGGAGCTTGATTTTAAAATTGTTGGAGGTTGTTGGATAGATGAGATGATGATAACATTATGATAAATAAATCCAGTATAACAGTTCTTAAAACCCTTTCCTTCCCTATATATATGTGTAGGTATCAGACAAAAATAATCACAAATTTTCAAAACCAAAACGATGAGCTCCGAGATAGTAGAAGATAACACAGACAACATGTCAGTGGCGATAAATATCGACGATGAGGTTCCGAGCGAAGAAGATGAAGTGGGAGTGTGTGTGTGCCGTGTCCCCAAATCCTTAAGTTGTG
The DNA here is from genome assembly GCA_030347555.1 of Lablab purpureus. Lineage (NCBI taxonomy): Eukaryota > Viridiplantae > Streptophyta > Magnoliopsida > Fabales > Fabaceae > Lablab > Lablab purpureus. Next base: position 30,517,840 of record CM059260.1, read on the forward strand.
GCAAGCCAGAAGCTTTCACCCCTCACTTTGTGGGGCTGGGACCCTACCATCATACCCGTTTTGACCTCACCATGACAGATAAACTCAAGTCAGCTGCAGCAAGGAGGATCCTCAAACACACCTCCGATATCCATGTCGCTGATGTTCAAACTTTCTACCACTCCTCTGGCTACGAGGAAGACAAGCTCCTCCGTGATATCGCCATCGATGGCTTTTTCTTGCTGGCTTTACTCCGCTGGAGTCTTGATGCCAAACCTCAGTCACACACTTTCTTCTTAACGGGAAAACACGGCATGCCCCTGGTCAACACTTTTGGTGTAGAGTTGACCATCGATGCTATCATCAGGGACGTTTTCATGCTCGAGAACCAAATTCCCACCGACGTCCTTCACCAAATCAGCCAAGTCAGCACCCACGATGAAATTCAATTGGGTCCAAAAATGCAAAGTTTCTGTCAAAAACACTGTCCACTCGTCCACTTCGAAAAAGTCTCCGAAAACGCAAAGCATGCTCATTTGTTGGATCTCATGTACCATTTGGTAGCACCTAAGCCTAAGCCTAAACCTAAGGATGACGCCGACCCTAAGGCAGATAAAGTGACGACTGAGAAGCCCAAGTCTGCGGCAATGACGACTAAGATGCCCGAGTCTACGGCAGGGACGACTGAGAAGCTCGAGTCTGCGGCAGGGACGACTGAGAAGCCCGAGTCTGCGGCAGGGACCACTGAGAAGCTCGAGTCTGCGGCAGGGACGACTGAGAAGCCCGAGTCTGCGGCAGGGACGACTGAGAAGCCCGAGTCTGCGGCAGGGACGACTGAGAAGCCCGATTCTGCGGCAGTGACGACTAGAAAGTCCGAGTCTCCAGATAAGCCCGCGGGTAATACGGGTAACGCCGAGAGCACAGATAAGAGTGGAAGTAAGACAAAGACAAACAGATTGTGTTCCATATGCTTTAACATACTTTTGTTTTTCGCGGTCATAGGCTTTATTTTGTGGTATCTCGTTTATGCCATCTGGAGAATAGTTTTTGGTGTGTTACGCTTTCTATATGGTATACTTGAAGTAGTGTCATCAATATTTGTGAAAGTGGCAGCTCTTTTTCTCCCTATGGTTGAGAACTCTATTGGGGCACTATCCCAGTCTAATCAAGAAAAACTTAGACCGGTCATCCATAAAGCTAAGGAAACAGATGAAACACTTCGGCGGCACTTGTTTGGGGAAAAGGATACACGCCCCGCTGTTACAATCCAATCCGTGACAGAACTCGATGGTGCTGGGATTCATTTCAAACCCGCGGAAGGTGGCATCGAAGACCTTAAATTCGACGTGGCAACGAATCAATTCTCTTTGCCTGTTATCCAATTGGATGCGAACTCAGAGGTGATAATGAGAAATCTGGTGGCCTACGAGTCATTGACTAGACCCACTTACTTGATCTTCACAAGGTACATCGAAATAATGAGAGCTATCATAGACACTCCCGAGGATGTGAAACTGTTGGTGAATAAGAAAATCATTGTGACTAAGCTCAGTGATCAAGTGGTGACGGATCTTTTCAATGGGATGAGCACATCCATTAGGCCTACCGAGACTCCTGAACTGGAAGAAGAGATTAAGAAAGTCAAAGCCAAGTTCGAGGAAAGCCAGTGGCTACAGAGGGTGACGATGAAGTATGTGTATTCTTCTTGGAAAATCCTGACACTTATTGCGGCTCTTTCATTTTTTGTTCTGACGGCTGTGCAAACCTATTGCTCTATTTATGCATGCGCTTCTACTTCCTCCTCAAATCTAGGTAAACTGCCAGCAGTATCGGATAATGGCTTCATAAGTTCTATATAAGTTTATGATTACAATTTGAATTCGTGTTTCTTGTACTCGGTTGTTTTGTGTGTATGCGCCATATGTACTTAAGAACATGTTCTGTATTCTTATCGCAAAAGTAATATAATTAAAGTTGTTTTTGTGTAGGCTCTATCAACACCTAACAATACTTCTATCCTTATTTAGTGACATCTCTAATAAAGGCTTTTACATTAGTTTCTTTTCACATTTGGAAAGTATGAGATGTGAGTTTTATTATTTTTAACCTCAAATGACAACACATTTTTAAAGAACTCTAACTAGTTAATTATTTTATATTTTTTATTTAGACTTAATAGTGATATATAATAATATTTATTAATATAAATCAATAAAAAGTAAAGAAATTTGTTGGTTAAGAATTTAATTAATACATAATACTGTTTGAACTTAACAATAATACCAATTTCATAACATTCAAATAAATATTAATCAATTAAATAACATTGATATAACTATTATATTCAAAATGTTTTGTTTAATCATTATATATGCAAAGGCACTTTAAGCGTATTCACCTCATCAAGGACCTACAACTTCTCATTCATAATTCTATTAATTCATGATCAAAGTCTATTAACTTCAAAACTAAAAACCACCTCTCAATAATATTTCTACTTTAAATTCAAATTGTTTAAATTTTAAATTCGACACTTCTTTTCTTATATATGCTTATTTTTACCTTATATATGTTGATTTCCCGAAAATAAAAACATTGAAGGAGAAAGTTGTAATGTAACTCAATCAAAACATGCCAATTTACTCTATAAACTCAAGCTATTATAATCTCCTCTTAGTTTCCAACACACAATAATTTCAGAATCACAATAAATCTGACCTTTAAACCTCAGAGTCTTTGATTATAAAATTGGTATCTTCTTTAGATGAAAGTACACTGAATGGTGATATATATCAACCATCGCAATGGATAATAATAGTACATGATGGTGCCATATTTATTTTACTTCATAGGCAAGGATTTCACTTTTATATATTTTATTTATTTATTAGAAGTGTGTTACGATATTCTTTTCGAAAAAAATTTATAAAAAAATTAAAACGAGTTTCTCTAAAATTAAATAATTTATGTATGAATTAACTTGTACAAATTCTTTTATACAATTTTTTTAAAATTCTCATTTTAATTTTTTACAAGTTAATTTTAATTTATAAAAAATATTTTATTTTATTGTTGTTTTATCTTTTAGAAATGATTAAGAATAATTTATCCCAACTACTTAAATAAAAATGAAACCTTTGAGAGGGAGAAGATTACAGCCCAAAAAAAATACAAAAACATTAAGTTACATGAATTAAATTTTTATTTAAAGCATATTAGTAATTACGTTTTAAAATTACTATTATACGTAAATTATGTCATATAGTATTTATCTTGATTAATTTAAATGATAATATGGAGAATATCATGTCAAATTAATTTCAAAACAAATTCCAACGAAATCACTAAAAGATTAGAGTATATTAAGTACTGATATTTTAAGTTTATTTTTTAGCTTGATTAATCACTGTATTAACCATCGATCATATTAATTGGTATATAACATACTAAATATATAATATCTATACATAAATGATTTATTATATAATATAGTTATTAAGAGAACACACCACATATCTTTTAAATATATAAAAATAATAATAAAAAACGAACAAAACAACATATTAGTCACAAGTATAATATCAATATTTATATATATAATTAATTATTATAATGTATATAATCACTAATAACATCAACATTCATATTTAACCATACAATAATATCAACATTCATATTTATCCATACAATATGTTGTAATTAAATATAAACTGTCTTTCAAAACATTTATGATAAATATGTCTTACCACAAGTTAACACCACTTATTTCAGAATTGATCAAAGATTTTTTAAAATTAGGATGATACAACACATATGTCGTTGAGAACACTAGATGTATATATATTTTCAAAAGCTTGATGTAAACAAGTATCATATTTATCATTGTCACCTAATCAGATATCACCCCAAGTATCTCAAACCATCCAAAGGGTTTCAGTCACCACCTATCAAGAGATTCAAACCTTACATGCATATACATTAAAATCATATACATGAAAGTAAACAAATTTTAAAAGAGTTCATCACCCTTTATAAGCTCGAATTTCCACCCATCAAAGGTTCTAAACATGCATTCTACAAATCTTGCATCACAATCATAATATATATGAAAAGAACATATATATTTCTATCTCACCTTACATATATATTATAAAATAAACAACATATGTATATAAGCATATATCAACACATATAAACACACATATCAAAAGGTAACCTACCTTCATATCGTTTGAGTAACATTCATTGCTCGGGTGATATTAAGACTAAGAGCACCCTAAATTTCAGGTTTATCCTTACTCCGGCAACCATTTCATCGAGTGAGTAATACTGAACAACCTATCCTCAAACCTTATATGTCGATCGAACGATCGCCTCAGCACATAGCTCCAATGGAGAGAGATCAACCTTAGTCTTTCTATCATTTAAGCTACAACCATTAGTTGAGCGATCTAAGACGGTGGAAGTAATGATTATCTACTGCTTGGTCCTCTATGATCGATTTCACAGTTGAGAGTTGCCTTCCTTTAGTTCAGTCAAGCCAAAATTCTAAGTTTCTACATTCAGGCATATGTTATACACATTTATGCTCCCGAAAGTATGTTTACCAACAAATAATAGTCCATATTATCATACAAATACCACAATCAACTTAAATATCTCCTAATTTCACACCTCTTTCTAGCCTTAAACTATTATTTATCAAATAACCAATTAGAGAAAGATAATCGACTCCTCTTATTCGGACTGAAACACTACTCAAATCAATTCTTGAAATCCAGTCCTAGTTGTCCACGTAAACTCTTAACTACATCTTATATGAACAAAACTTCCTTTTAAATTCTAACTAAAAAAGAAAAAAAAAAGAAAGCACTTAAAGCACTCTTATAAAAATTCTTATTGGTATATTAGATTTCACTTTTCATCAACTCTTTAATGTTCTAATCGAATAAGATTTTGACAATAAGAAACTTTATTTTATTAAAAAGAATATATAAAAAAATAAAAATTTTAAATTGATAAATTTAAAATAAATTAAAAAATAAACATTTAACTCCAATCTATAAACATTAATACTAATTTAAATTAAAAGTTTGTTATTAAAATAATTAGATATTCCAAATGATGTTGTAACATTAATTAATATAGTAAAATATGTTATTTTATTTTATCTTAAGTTGTGTGGATATTTTAAAATAAAATATTAATATTAGTATAGAACTCACATTATTAAAAATTAAGTAATTAAAACTAAAATCTGTATTTAAATAATGGATATTTAAGTATAATAATTATTTTTTTTAGACTAAGATTATGTTATTAAAAAATATTTTAATAAAAAATTAAAATAAAATTATACATAAAAATACTATTATAAATATATCTATTTTATATTGACATGTAATTTTAACATACATTTTTATTTTAATACACTAACTCGATAATTTTTAGCTGTCAACTAATTCAAAATATTCGATTAATTTTTCGTTTTTCACCGAGTTTATAATTAATTATACCGAACGAAGTCTTAATAGAAGACTCGTATATGAAGATTTAATTTATTGCTTGCTTTTGTCATTCTTTTATTTAATGCAATTTTTTTTTCAATTGACATAGTAACAAAATATTATATATCGTTTTGTTGATTTAACTTTTTCCTAATTTGTTTTGTAGTTGGCAGATAAAAGATGTCAAAGGTTAAAATTTAAAAAGAAGATATATTAAATATAATTTATTAAATGGCCATGCACATTGGTGTAATTTATCTGTAATGATATTATATTTATGTTGCAACCAACACAAATTGTATTATGTTAAAATTTAAAATTATGAAAAGTTGGTAACAAGGATAAGTTTATTTATATTGATTAATCAGTATATTATACATTTAAATTTGTTAATTTATACTTAAAAAGCAATAGCATTGGAATGTATATTATAAAATTAATTACGATAATGTTAGAACAATTCATAATTAATATTTTCTTTGTGGAGAGTAAAGTTGTAAGAATCTACGAGAAAAATAATATCATTAAATTAGTCGCGCACTAAAAGCTGACATCTCTATTTTAAAGTTGTTGACTTCTTAATTAACCAGAAAAAAATTTTGTTAATCAAGAACTTCATCATTCATTCACGAAGGTTCACGTTTGTCTTCTAAGAGAATAAATCTATCCCTAAAGTCATTCTTTAAGTTTATGTATAATGATTAAATTTTAAACTATTAATAATATATTTTTTAATATACCATTTTCAACAAAATTTTTAAAAATTATAAAACTATGCGATTTCACTTTTGGTTTAATGAATCTTACTTCTTGTATTTATCAATTTTAATAAATTTTAAACAATAAAATAATATGCGTGAAAAATATTAGAAAATATATTATTAATATTTTATAATCAAATAATAAAGGTTACTTATAATGATTGTAGATTTTAGTAATACATGTTTGATTCTTTATAAATAAAATTTTGAATTCAGATTTTACGTAGAGAAAAGTCTCCATTGAAAGATAATTTTACTATGTATACTATGAATGTTTTAAAATTACTTTCAAATAGATGTGATCCATAATTAAAAATAGAAAAACATAATCGTATTAATTTCATAATATAAAAATTTTATCACGACGAAAAGGTAGAAAGTGAACTCTACTTATATATTTGAGCAATTATGTATTTTTTACGGAAAGTGATATTTTAAAATTCACTAATAAACATACAATCATTTGATGATTAATATATTAATATTTTAATTATATTTTTAAGTTAATTAATTATGTTATTATATGATTAAAATAAGTTGTAAAATGAATGTGTTTTTAGAGTATTAAAATAGCATATTTATATTTTTAAATACTTACATATCTATATTTTTTACTTTTCTTCCTATTATATTACTTATAATTTTTATAGATTCTTTTTATTAATTGTTATATTTGGATGTTACTTAGTACTAGTAAAAATACAGGAGCGCAACGCTTATATTTTCATATTTTTTATGATAGTGAAAGTATTGATATATAAGTATCAAAACATAAAATATAATTTTAATAAAATATGTATAAATTTTTTTATAAAATATTGTACTTTGTTAATTTGCATAATTATATAATGAAAATATTTTTAATTTTTATTGTTACAACTGACTGATTATTAAATACTTTCTTGTAAATCCTGAAAATAAGAAATTGTTTAACAGAAATAAAATACAAAAAAGAGGTAAAAAATATGAAAACTAAAAGGTCAAACAAAAAAATTATGTTATTAAATTGTTATATATTTGAGATGTTATCTACATATTTTTCATTTTAAAAGAAGAAGACCGCTAACCTCGGAGTTCTTTAAATTCGTACAACGTGGACGCGTGATTAACGAGGTGGTAAAAAAACATATTTAAATTATTTTTTGGTAAAAAAATCATCATAATCCTGCATAGAATTTTTGAAGATATTAAAGTAAGTGAAATTTATCATTAAAATAAAAATTGAATGAAATCTTAAAACATTTTATATTCTTAATCACATGTGGAGGAAACTACCTAATAGCAAGAGCACAGAAAGATACATCTGGACTTTGATTTTAAAAGGAAAATTATATTTTTTGCATTTATTATAATCATTTGACAATTCCAAAATAATAATATAATAATAAAATTAGAAGAATAGTGAGTTAAATGTGATCATTAAGTGATGATATATTTAAACATCGTATCTAAACAGTATCCTTGCGCATATTAAAATTGTTGGATGATTGGGTAGATAAGATGATATATAGTATTATAATAAATAAATCATGGGATGTATTATCGTATGTCTTGAAAATTTTTGGACGTACATGTATTATTTTGTATATATATGTGTGTTTGTGTAGGCATAAGAGAAAAACAATCACAAATTTAACAAGACAGTAGAAAATAACACAGACAACATGTCAGTGGCGATAAACATCGAGAATAAGGTTGTGAGGGAAGAAGATGAAGTGGGAGTATGTGTGTGCCGTGTCCCCAAATCCTTGAGTTGCGGCAACCCGGAAGCTTTCATCCCTCACTTTGTGGGGCTTGGACCCTACCATCATACCCGTTTTGATCTCACCATGACAGATGAGCTAAAGTTAGCTGCAGCAAGGAGGATCCTCAACCATGCCTTCGAAATCCACGTCTCCGATGTTCAACCTTTCTACCACAAAGATGCCTTCGATTCCTCTGGCTACAAGGACCACAAGCTCCTCCATGATATCACCATCGATGGCTTATTCTTGCTGGCTTTACTCTACAGGAGTCTTGATGCCCAACCTCCGCAACACACTTACTTCTTAACGGGAAAACACGGCATGCCCCTCGTCAACGCTTTTGGTGTAGAGTTGACCATCGATGCTATCATCAGGGACGTTTTCATGCTCGAGAACCAAATTCCCACCCATGTCCTTCACCAAATCAACCATGTCACCACCCACCTCGAAATTCAATCACATGATGATTTGGGTCCAAAAATGCAAAGTTTCTGTCAAAAACACAGTCCACTCGTCCACTTCGAAAAACCCTACAAAAACGCCGATAAACATGCTCATTTGTTGGATCTCATGTACCATTTGGTAGCACCTATGCCCGACCACCAGTCTACATCCAAGCCTAAGCTTAAACCTAAGGCTGACTCCGAGCCTAACCTAGATACAGTGAAGACTGAGAAGCCCGACAATGCGGCAGTGAAGATTGAGAGGCCCGAGTTTTCGGATGAGCCAGCGGGTAATATGGACAACGCCGAGAACCCAGATAAGAGTGGTAGTAAGGCAAAGACAAACAGATGCTGTTCCATATGCTTTAACATACTCACGTTTTTCGTTATCGTCGGCATTATTTTGTGGCATGTCATTTATACCTTCTGGACAATAATTTTTGGTGTGTTACGTTTTCTATATGTTATACTTATAAGAGTGTCATCACTATTTGTGAAACTGGCAACTTTGTTTCTCCCTCTGGTTGATAGCTCTATTGAGGTACTACCCCAGTATCATCAAGAAAAACTTGCACCGATCGTAAAAAAAGCTAAGGAAACTGACGAAACAATTCGGCGGCACTTCTTTGGGGAAAGGGATACACGCCCCGCTGTTACAATCCAATCCGTGACAGAACTCAATGATGCTGGGATTCATTTCAAACCCGCGAAAGGTGGCATCAAAGACCTTAAATTCGACGTGGGAACGAATCAATTCTTTTTGCCTGTCATCAAATTGGATGTGAACTCAGAGGTGATAATGAGAAACCTGGTGGCCTACGAGTCATTGACTAGACCCACTTACTTGATCTTCACAAGGTACATCGAAATAATGAGAGCTATTATAGACACTCCTGAGGATGTGAAACTGTTGGTGAATGAGAAAATCATTGTGACTAAACTCAGTGATCAAGTGGTGGCAGATCTTTTCAATGGGATGAGCACATCCGTTAGGCCTACCGAGACTCCTGAACTGGAAGAAGAGATTAAGAAAGTCAAAGCCAAGTTCGAGGAAAGCCAGTGGCTACAGAGGGTGACAATGGAGTATGTGTATTCTTCTTGGAAAATCCTGACAGTTATTGCGGCTCTTTCATTTTTTGTTCTGACGGCTGTGCAAACCTATTGCTCTATTTATGTCTGCGCTTCTACTTCCTCCTCAAATTTTGGTAAACTGCCATCAGTGTCGGATAATGGTTTCATAAGTTCAATATAAGTTCATGATTACAATTTGAATTCGTGTATCTTTTTGGTTTTTCTTTGTGTGTGTGCCATATGTACTTAAGAATACACACTGTGTTCTTATTGCAAAAGTATAATATAATCAAAGTTGTTCTTGCATGGCCTTTACAGGGCTTGTAAATAGTGGTGCTAAGACCATTGTTTCTATCCTTGATTAATTGGCATTTACATACATTAAATATGATATTTGAGTTTTATTATTTTTAAACTCAAATCCCTAGACATTTTTTTAAGGAATTCTAAGTTAATATTCAATAAAAAAATGTTGCTTATTAATTTCAGAAGTATAAAATATGGATAATATTTTGAAGAATTACTTGTTTAGAGTTACCTTAAAGAAATAATTTTTAATGCAGCCTAAATTTCTAATGACGGAGACGCGAAAAAGGAAAATTATAAAAAAAGTTAAAAAATCGATGTATATAAATATTAAAAATACTTTTAAATTATAAAAGTACCAATAATCGATTATACTTTTAAACATAATCAATTATAATTTTTTAAAATTAAATAAAACATACTATATTAAAAAATTATTATTATTATCTAATTAATTATTATTTATTTTATAAATATTTATATTTTTAAAAATAATAGAATAAATAAATAAAATTAAATATATAATAAAATATAATTTAAATAAAATAAAAAATTAAATTTAAAAATTGATTATATTAATTGTAATATAAATGCAAATGGTATAATCGATTAGTATATCTTATAATCGATTATGGATATAACTAATCGATTAGTTATAACATGTAAAAAAATCATATTATAATATAACTAATTTTAATATATTATATAATAAAATAAAAAATTATAAAATAATATTTAAAATTTAAAATTTATTTTAAATAAAAAATTAATAATAAAAATAAATTTAAATAGTAATAAATAATATTATTAATATAAATAAATTTATATAATAATATTAAAATTAATAAATTTTCATAATAATATTAATAATAAAATAAAAATTATTAATAAAAAATTATTTAATAATAATAAATTAAAATATTATTAAATAAATTAAAATTTAAAAATAATAAAAATATTTTATAATATAGTTAATTATATTTATGTTATATAATAAATGTTTAAAAATTTATATAATGATTATAAATATTAAAGTAAATAACAATAATAATAATATAAATAAATTTATATAATATTGATAATAAAATAAAAAATAGTAATAATAGTAATAAATAAATAATTATATTATAACATTTTTAATTAAAAAATAATTTTTATTTATTATATCAATCAAATCATTCACAAATTTTTATAAACTTTCTCTTCTTTTTTCACTATTTTTTTTAAAAGAAACAACATTAAATTTCACTCTCTTTTCCTTCAAATCCATCCTTTTTCACTTTCTCAAATCTATCCATTGGAACAAAGCCTAAAAGATTAGAACCAACTCTTATGTCTTATTATTTTATTTTATTTTAATAATATATATTTTAACTAACTCTTAAAACTCTCCATTAGAGTTGTTTTAAGTAATTAACTATTTTATATTTTTATTTAGACTTGATACTTATATATAATATTATTTATTAATATGAATATGTAAAAAGTTAATTATTTTTTAAAAGTTTAATTAAATCTTTTCAGTAAAAAAATAATTGTGAATCAAGATTTCAATAATTGATGTTCAAGATTTATTTTAATTTATTCTTATTGATGTGAAATTAATATTTTTTTCTATTTTTATGAAATATTAAGTTAGTTTGTATAGATCTCTCGTAAAATCTAGATATTCTGTTCATTAGATAATATCATATATGATGAAGATAAGATCTCATATAAGATGAGTTCTTTTTATTTGAAGTAATTATTAATTGATTATTTTGTTGTTGGACCTTATACACCCATATGGATATATATAAAAGATGGTTAATATAAAATATGTTTTAATCATATCATTTAAATACTTTCACCTCGTTAAATATATTCATCCACACTCTGAATGAATGAGCCATAAGTTAATCTACGAAAAATTATGATCGCTTTTATTTACGGTGACAAACCTCTTTTTTTAATTTTGTCTTACATTATGAAGTAGTCATCATGATTTGTTAAGGGTTTTTTTATAATTTATAAATAGACATTCTTCCACATATGAAGCCTACTTTCGATGAAACTCAATTTCTATTAACACAACAATCTTAGAAAATAGCTACTAAACAATTGATCATCACCTAATTCACAATTTTAATGTAATATCTTTTTTGTTTGTCTATTATTATCAGTGTTGTTTGTTTGTTGTTAGTTCTCTAGTATTAACATGAGACTTCTTTATTATCATGACATTTGAATTCTTCATACATAATTTGATCCAACATTATATTTAAATTAAATTTTTGAAATTCATTATATGCATAACTAAGGTATATAAGCTTTTTTTATAACAAGTTTTATAATGAGTGATTTTATAAGAACTAATTTTATAACCAAAATAAAAAAGTAAAAAAAAAAATTTGGTTAAAATTTGAGTAATTGATAAAACATAATAATATTTAATTAATTTAAAAATAATATCAATTACATAACATTCAAGTAAACATCCATCCATTAAAGTATACGAATATAATATTTATAACATTTAAAATCTTTTTTTCTGCTTGATATACACACAATATTTTTTGTGGTTTTCTTGTTGCTTATGAGACATGTTAGACTTGTCATGAGGATTTCATATTCTAAACAAATTTTTTGTGAATTCTTTAACAAAATAAATTTATCTAATTTGTTGTTTTCCCTTCGTTATACTTGATATTTAGACATATCAATATGAAAACTAAGACTTGTTCTTATTTTTCTTTTACTATTTCTTTTATTTGTCCTTTATCCTATAGAGAGATATAATGGTGATGGTGTGACATCTTTGTAAATTTCAGTGGGTGTTTTCAGGTCTAAAGAAGAAATCTTGTATATTTTTTTTTCTAAGAATTATTCACAAATTCCGAGTAGCATTTTGGTTCATCTCTTTACAACATCCAAACATGTTCAAATCCAATTTTTTCCTTTTGAACCTATGGTAAAAATCCTACATGCAAGTGACTGAACATCATTCTTGGCATAACAATTTTTCCTTTAGTTAATTAATTTTTTTAGCACGTGTCAAATTTTTGAGCACCAGAGTTTACGCATCCCAGTTTTAATCAACTTATTATCTTCTTTGTAGATACACCATGTTTGTCATCATTGTTGTATGTTATTTTATTCTCTCTCAATAATTAATTAATGATTGAACAACTTCAATACTTCAACACATTTAACTATGATTAAATTAATGTTATACCTTTTTATACTCAGAAATGTCATAAGAGATTTTCACCAACCCCTATTAAGTTGAATATTATTAAGTTTGATTGATGCTTCAACTTCGTTGGAATATACAAGGTGAATTCTAAATTGGAGGCATGTATGGAGTGAGATAAGGATGGTAAAATAAAAAAATGGTGGACATTAATAATGATCACTAGTAGGATGATCTTGGGTCAATGACAAATGTATAAACTACATTTTGGAATTTATGATAAATGATGGATATATATAATTTCAGGAACTTTAGAATTTTACTACTACATTCTTTTTTAATAAATTATAATAACATAGATAATTATATTGATTAAGATATTTTTTATAAGATATTTTTATAATATAATATTTTTCATTATCCAATATCTTTATAATATAATTTTTTTATAATCTAATATATGTATTTTTTAATATCTTTATAATATAATATCTTTTGTAATATAATTTTTTTATAATTTAATATATTTATTATCTAATATTTTTATAATATAATATCTTTATAAACTAATATTTTTATAATACAATATCTTTATAAAGTAATATTGTTATAATACAATATCTTTATAAAATAATATTTTTATAATTTTATTTTTATAATATAATATCTTTATAATTTAATATCATACTGTTATAATTTTTATCGTCTTCGAAAATTGACTTAACAACAAATAAGTAAGGATAAGATTATTTCATTTGGTCTTCTAGTTCCTAAGTGAATTCACTAGTCCTTTCATTCCATACCACCTTAACCATGTTGATTGTTCCGTCTCAGAATTGTTTCATCTGAAAATTAGTCACTTTTACTGGTTTGACTTCGATTCATAAGTATTCTCTAATTTGCACATTATCTAATTCCAAATATAGCTATGATCATGCACACATTTCCTTAACAGGGACACTTAAAACATGTTGTTCAAATTTGTCAAATGAAGTGGCAAAGACAACTCATAAGCCACTAGACCAATCTTTCATAGAATTTGATATGAACCAATAAACTTTGGAGTCAACTTTACAGTTTTTATAGCTTTATTCTCACAAAAACATGTTCTCCTTTATCTCTAAAATACATATGATTTTTCTCTATTCATAGTAGTTCTTATCTTTTTCTCAATCTCTTTAATATGCTATTAGTCTGTCTGTTGTAACTATTTGCGTTCTACTAATGTATCCATCATGTGTCTTGTATTATGTAATGTTTTACATGATGTCATCCTAAAGCTCCCATGATAATTGTTGTTATAAATGAACTTCACTAAAAAAAGATTTAATCCCACTAAAAGAAGGATTTCATCTCAGTTCCCACTGTCACCTCCATAATCTCGTTGTCCACGATATAGTTTAGGAAATGACTATTTTATCATTTTAGTGTTTAGAAAAGATATTCTGCAAAACTTTTGGAATAAGTATTATGTAATGTTAGTTCACAATATTTATTCCGAGAAATAAATTTTGGAATTAAAGTTTTACAATTTTATTTTGGAAAAAAAAATTTAAAAGAAATTTTACAATTTATAATATATTTTCCAGATTCACCATTTCAGGAAGACTATTTCGAAATACCTGAAAATATTGAAGAACAAGAAGCACGTGCCAATTATTTTTTTTCTTATTATGACTGGAATAAAAAAAATTTCAAAATAGAAACGATTAATAAAAAATTTCGAAATAGAAATGATTAATAAAAAATTTCTATGGAATTATGAAAGAGCGAAAAATATTTTTTTTTATCGAATCGATCTTCCCATTGTTGATTGGAAACTAGAAACTGATATTCGAAAGAAACGGTTGCTTAATTACAATATTGATTTTGGAATCTGTATATTTTGTGTTAACTGTATTGAGTATTGTCCAACAAATTGTTTATCAATGACCGAAACTTATGATCGCCACGAATTGAATTATAATCTAATTGCTTTGGGTCGTTTACCAGTATCAGTAATTGATGATTATACAATTCGAACAATTCAAATAAAATGATTTCTAAAATTCTTATAAAAGCTTAACATAAGGAATTGACTTAACCCATTTGACCTATTAGATAATAGAGATTATGATTGGTTGTAATACAAACACTCAACTTATGCATTAATTTACTTATAAATTTGTTAGGCTAAGAGCATCTATATTGGGAATTGCTTATAAGCAACTATCATAAACTTTGAATGGATTATACTCTATCACATCACTCATAAGTAACTCATATTATATTTTTATAATTTTTGTTTCAATGAAAAATTCTTTATAAGCACATCTATTTTTGACAACTTACATAATAGTAAATAAAATGAGAATTTTGACCCAATAGATAGTGGTGGTGCATGATTTTATAAATAATTAAAATAATTTTAAAAATTATATTGGTTGAGATTTATGTAAAATTTTTTACTTCGACACAAAAAAATACAGATAAAAATCAATCAACGAGGAAATTTATTTAAATACATATTTTTAATGATTTTAATAAACTTATAAATTATATAAAATTTTATTTAATTATTGTAAAAAATATCAATTATAATATCAATTTCTAAAAGTATCTCTAAAACTATATAATTTTGTTATAATTATAACTATATCTAATTAAAATTAAAATGTATTACAAAATGAAATAAATTTTTGTATAAAGATGAAGTTTTATTTTTAATAAGACTTTATAATATTTTTATATAATAATAAATATTAAATACATATTAATTAAGAGAGAAAATAAATAATTTATATTTACTAATGAGTCTTAAACATGAAATAATATATCTGAAAATTTTAATAATTTTTCTTGTTACATCTATTTCAATAATATTTTCTTTTTTTATTTTCTTAATCTGAGATCATAACGTCATCATTCTGTATATCCTACAATGTCTTCATAGAACTAGAATAGAATGTTTTTCATTTATTATTTGTTCTTTGTCTTTTCTTCTTGCAAGTGATTTTAAATTTAATGTGGATGAACATGTGATTACTTTAATAATACATGTGACATGGTGATAAGTTTAGAAAAATTAGGAACTTGCTTTTATATATTTATTTTATATTAAAACTTTAATTACTTTATTTTTTATTATATAATTTTATATGCGCATTATTTAATTTTGTACGCATATTATTTAATAAATTATTCTATTATTCAGTATATACTAGTATTATATATAATTATAATTTATCTATGAGTTTATCCACTCTTTATGAGATGTCTTTTATTTTAATAACATACAATGTAGGATAGAGAGTGTTATTACATGTACATTCTTTTTTTTTTCATATACATAATTAAGTTAATGAAATATAGTATGGGACTAATTCTAACATATCTCAAGTATCACAACTTTCAACATTTATAATAATAAAAAACAACTAGTAGATAATTTATTAAAAAAAAAAACATTAGACTTAGTTTAAATAAATCATCACAAATATATTATTTACAAACAAAAAGACCATATCTAATAATATTGGATTCAAAAGCAACTTTGTAAGCTTTTAACTATATAAAAGATATCATTTAAAATTATATCATAAATGTCAGAAAAATAAATTTAGGCAAAACAATTTCTTTTAATTTTGTTTCATAAAAAACACTTTCAAATTCTATAATTTGAGATTCAAAACTTAATTATATTTTCACAACGTTGACATAAACAAACAAAATTTCCAACGAATCTTTAAATAAATTTTATTAAAATGTATTTTGGAAAAGTAAAAAAAATAGAAATAAATTAGAAAAGAAAATTAAAATTTATATTAATTTAATTAAAAAAAAAACTAAATTTACTGATAATATATTTCTAAAGTTCATCAACCATAATTTCATATAAAATAAGATGTTTCAAGATCCTAAAACTAGAATGAAAGATAAAATAGTAATTATATATATATATATATATTTATGTTTTTATGTTTTATAATAAAATTACATAATAGTAGAAATTCTCTTTTATCTTAAATACAAATTATATATATAATAAGTGTTTTATTACAAAGGAAAATTAAATTTATACACTAATGTAATAATTATAGCAATTTCCAATATTTTTTCTATTTATATGGGTAGATTTTTTAATTGCAGTCTTCGGACTTTTTTAAATACTGATCAGTCAACACATAATTTTGTAACCTAAATAATCAAAATGGTTGAATTCCAATTATACCTATATTAAATCTCATATTAGATCGAAGATATATATAATAAAGTAAGAATAAGAATTATACCTATTTAGTGTAAGAACTTTTCTATCACTCCAATATAAATATTTTTTCAGTAACACTTTATAGAAAAGATTTATTTTATAAAAAAAATGTAAAAGAAAAAAACAAAAACAAAACAAAGAACATAGTCACACGTACCTTGCTGTATGTTGGATGATCCTTATTATTTTTTTACCATAAATTATATTTCCTTTTTTCTAATTTAAGTTTATATTTTCAAAATTTTAAAAATACTTTTTCTTTTGGACTCATTTAAACTAATAAGTAAAATAAAAAAATAACAATAACAATAAAATATTTAAGATATTAAAAAAATTTAAATATTTAAATTTTGATAAAATAGTTTTGAGAATATAGTTTGATTTTAGTTTTCCTTTTGAAATCAATTAAAAGATTAAAAACGATATATGTATTTTAAAATTAGAAAAATTGTGAATAAAATTAAAAAACTATTTTTAATAATATCATACCACTTTGTTTTTAAAAAATTAAAATTAAAATTAAATATTATAAAGTCATAAAACATATTTTAGAATCCTCACTTTTGAATTCCTAAAATTTTAATTTATAGTTCAAATTATGTTTGCTTAAACCGGTTCTTTTTAAGAAATACAGAAATTATATGAAAGGGAAATGAATTTACAACTATTAGACCTAACCTTTTTATATAAAAAAAAACAAATAACTAATACTGTGAGGATGTTAAATATTCTGAAAAAAGAAATATCATTTATAATAATTTTTATTCAATTTAAGTAGGGTTAAGGGATCAAAACATCTTAAATGCATGCGCAGTTCTTTTATATTGCGGATATCTGTGGACAGTCGCGAATAATTTTTAAAGTTTATTTTAAAAAAGAATATTTAAAATATAAATTTAGATAAAAAATTAATTTTAAAATATAATTTAAATAGAATTTTACAGTAAATATTTGTGTTAATAAATTTAATTTTTCTAAAAAATAGTTTTAAATAAATTAAATCATAAAGTATAAATTTAAAAAAAAATATAGATATAAATAAAAGAAATATATATTAATAATATTAAACTTTAAATAATTTTAAAATATTAATATTTGTCTCTATTCAATAACATTATTTTTATAATTTAATTTTTAATTTTTTTTAAATAAAACTTATTAATAATAATTAGCTAACAGTAAATATCTATGATTCGAATACCAAAACACCCATATCTATCATGTCAATAAAATTTGCGTAATTTATAAACTTTATGCTGGTTATATAAATCTCAACATATCTTCTCGTCAAGTTATCTTGTGATATAAAGTAGTAATACTACATGTTTATGAATGATGTTGCTATAGTCGAGATCATACAATCTAATAAATTTTACTAGAAAAAAATCTATTTTAAAAAAATTGAACCCTAATTCATTCCTGCAAAATCAACTTCTATTTATCCGGGGATAGATATCCAATACTTCCCTTTAATGTTTTCAAACCACACATCAGCAATACTAATTTTGCAGAAAAAAGCGTAAAACCTGTGCAAACTCTAACAAGACACCAATTTAGCCATCATTTTCAGTCCTTTTCTTTTGTTTGGCCCCTCACTGATTCAGCCATTACATCAAACACATCTTTTCTCTCATCTCGCTTTTCTTTGAGGTTCATAGTAGGTCCGATGTGTGGACCCCTATAAAATAAACCCTTACTTTATGTTATGTGATGTTACCCGCAACCTTATGCAAGATGAAACTTGGTAGTGGGTCTAGTGACACACTTCTTATTTCTAGATATATACACAGAACAAAGTTCCCTATTAAGGGACTTAGAATCTTTTTCACGCATTTACACGCATTTACACAATTGGTAGCTCACAATCGATGAAGATAGGATCACTTATATATTTTGCTTTGGTAAATTAACCTTAAAACACATACTTAATATCATCATTTAACACTCACAAAACTGACAAGTGATAAAAGCTTGCCCCACTTTGGATAGCTCGTCATGCACGCATGCATATTATTTGTACACATCACCATGGAAAGTCACATTTAAATACAAAATATCATGAATATAAATAAATATGCTGATCACCTCCTTCTCCATCAGCAGTCATTAGCTCAGAATTTAAATTTCAGCTCTCACCAAAAGGTATGTTTAATTAACTTTGCTTCATGTTTTTCTATTGGTCAAAGAAAATGACAACAGAAGAAAGGGATAGTTAACACTGTTAAACTCGCATATAAACATTAATACTGACCATTTAAGAGAGAATAATTATCAACTGAATTGCACTTATCTCATGTATACAGAGGGGAAATGCTAGTTTGCTTCCTTCTTCAATGACTGAGCCTAATTGTGACACTTACATGAGAAGAAGAGAGTCCAATATAGCCAAGGCCAACTTGCCGGCAAGAACATAGAGTGACGATGCTGATAAACTTGGCTAATGCCGGCAAGTCATCCTTGGCTGCACTACACTCTCTGCCCCTTCATGCAAGTCCCTCTTAGGTGGATGTGCCTCTCATTTTCTGCTTCTATCGTGCAACTAACTTCACTATGGTTGTATATGTATTTATAAGGTTCTAACATATCATGTATTTATAAGGCTCTAAAAGTAGCAAGTGTGGCCTTATCTGTCAATCAAGAGCCATACTGCAAAAGCAACACCGCTGGATTGCCATATTGCCAAATTCATTCAAAAAACTTGCTTGATTGGGTATAGCAGATAGGGGACCAAGTCAAGAAATTTTGGGCCCACTTTTGCTCTTTTTGTGTCATCCATATCCTAGAGGTTAGGGAAGAGAGAAAGATAGAATCTTTCATTGGCCTTTGTGTGGGTAAAGATGATGATTTATACTATCTCCATTTGTGTCATGAAGCTTGTTCATTGCTAGGTGCCTATATGGGAAAAAGTAACAGGAGCATACGATTTGATACTGACCCATGACAAGTTGGAATCCCTAAAATAAAGGGGTGAGAGGGTTAATAGTGGAGCGCATTCAATTTTCTGGTGGCCATGGATCATATATAATGTCGGACATAATATGCAAGAACAGTGTTTTTTTCTATAACAAAGCTTTCTGTATTACCAGAATTAATCTTATCATGGATATAAAGTTTATGACAAGACATTTCCTTTTGATTTCATTTTCAGATAACTTTTTTTTCTTTATTAATTGTGCTTTAGACCAAAAAGACTTGTTTGCAACAAATGAATTACACTTATAACCTTTTTAGAGAACATAAAAAGAACATTATGTTATTTGTTTTTGACTGATATTTAACCTTTTTCTGGTGAATAATTGAGAGGCATATATCCTCATTGAGATAACGGTTAGAGATTTGTTTCATGATTGAGAAATTTACAACATGCCAAGTACAGAATACGAAGCATCCATGCAAGAAAAAGTCAGAAAAAATGTTTATGGTACGATTAATTAATATGTAAAAAAGTACTATCGTGTAAGTAAACATGGGCTTATGGAAATCTAAAGCTTTGAAGGATACATATGAATGTGTGCAAGCTGTAATGAGTTATATCTATTACATAGATCCTGAAAGAACCTAGACAACATGTAATTGTCAGAGCCAGCATATCCAAGTAAACTTCCAGTAATAAAAACAAATTATTCTGTAACGCATCTCAGCAAATTAAATGACAACAAAGTTCTTATTTAAAGTCATTCTAATTAAACTCTACATGTACGTGTCTTGAACATGTTCCCTAGCTAGTTTATCAATGTGTCATGAATTTTCTCTTTTTAATTATATGTTAATTTCCTAAGATCAAATATGTCCAACAATGTGTTTGACTTATGTCTCCGCCTCAAAAATTGTCCTGAGCTAGCTACCTAGTCCCTTCCCTGTTCCTTATATATTATTAGAAGTTAGAATTTGATCTCCAAACAAGCTTTGACTTCATAAAGTTTTTAAACATTGCTGTTTGGAGGTTAGGAGAAAGCCATCATTTTGACCTACACATTAGTCCACAAAGTTTTCATGTCCTGTATGCAAATTTCTTGAAAAGAAAAAGACAAGATATAGAATGATATAATTAAATAAACAAAAGATCATAGGCCACATGTTTCCCCTCTTGTCTATGTTTTTTCAGTGTCTGCTAGACAGATTTAAACCATTTGAACGCGTAATTATTGGTTTAAGCTCTAGATGGGCCTTTATGATACATGCTTCGCCTAATAAGTTAATCTTTCAGTACTTTGATAAACCTTTAGACGTTAACTTGTCATCACCATTGATGCAGTCAAAGTTATATCCTCAGAAAATAATAATGATTAAATTAGTTTGTAAGTTTCTCCACAACAGGCCCAGTAACTGGGGACCTAAAATGTCTCCATCTGCATGCACAACTCTCAAATCTCACATTATATATACATACTAAGTGGTCAGGCAAGTTGAATTGACGGAGCAATGGGTGCAAATTTTTACACGCAGGTTTAATCCACTGTGGCCCATAAACAATTAAATTTTTTACTGAGATACATGGAAATTTGAGTGTTGTGGCAGGAAGATAGCAGAAGAAAGGGAAACATGAAGGAATCTAACATATGAGCCAAAGGGTTTTCTGATCTTAATGATAGGCCTCCATCAATGAAAATATATATGTGGGACCCATTAGGTTGGTTCTTGATCCCTTTTGTTGAGGGCAACCATGATGGAGAGGTAAGTTCTGTCTCCTTGTTTCTTGATGCATATCTACTTTATGGCCCAATTGCTTTCACGCTTTTCATAGTGCTTCAAAAAGTCTGAGGTCGCATACATTATCACCATAAAACTGGACCATATATAGTTATCATCGGTTTATCTCAATAATACTACTTTCCAACCATCATTCATTCCCCTCACCGCACCACATTTGTTTGCCCCTTATTATATATACTTTGAATCTGCATCACAACACTTTCAATTGCTCAAAAAATTCTCATATCTAATACCCATACTTCACACGACTTGCTTTCGGTGGTTTTGTTTGGTCTAAGAATATGTGTCTCTCACAAGAGATATAAGAAGGCATTATGATGAACATGTTGCGGGTTGCATAGGTCATTCTTCACACCATGGCCATATACAGCAAAAATGAGAACCCCAACCTTCCTTTTGTTGAAATAAATAAGCTTTGTAAAGACTCTATAAATAGGAGTCTTACTTTCTTTTCAAATACTATAATTCTACACACTACTTCAATACAATATCAAAGTATTCTCTTTCTCTCGTTTTTCTCTCTTCTCTTTCTCGGTTCTCGTTACAACAGTGGTATCAAGAGTTTTGAAGGTCTGGGATAGTAGCTGAAGAAGAAGATGAAGGATGACAATGTCAGAAAGTGGAATCCAAGGCACCATGCCCGTTCTTGACAGCAAGAACCTGAATGGGTATGACAAATGGTATGTAAAGATGAAGACCATCTTTGGTTTTGAAGAAGTCTTAGACATAGTCTTGAATGGCTATGAGAAATTGCCAGAAGAACCCACTGAGGCACAGAAGGTGGCGTATCGGGATGCAAAGAAAAGAGATTGCAAAGCTCTTTTCTATATTCATCAATGTGTTGATGAAAGTAATTTTGAGAAGATTTCTCTAGCGGAATCTTCAAAAGAAGCTTGGGAAATTCAAAGCAGAGCTACGCTGGAGGAGAAAGGTTGAAGACGGTGAGGCTTCAAACACTGAATCGACAGTATGAATTACTGCAGATGAACGTTCAAGAAACAGTCCAAGAATACTTCACGAGGCTAGTTTCTTTAACGAATCTGATGAAATCATGTGGTGCAGTGTTGAAGGAGAGATTGGTGGTTGAGAAGGTGTTACGAACTTTAATTTCGAAGTTCGATATGATCACTATTGCCATCGAGGAGTCCAAAGATTTGGATTCTTTAAAATTGGATGAGCTGCAAAGTTCTTTGGAAGCCTATGAGCAGAGGATGCATGAGAGAGAAGTAGAAAAGACTACCTCTGAACAAGCCTTAATGGCTAAATAGAAGAATGCAGGTGATCGAGGCAATGATCACAGGAAGAATCGAGGAAGAGGTGGATTCAGAGGAGGAAGATCTGGTGGAAGAGGATCGAAGAATCCTAATGAACAACAAAGTCAGGGAAATCGAGCAGGTAGTTCTCAATGGAGAGGTGGAAGAAATCGAGGAGGTCGATCATCGAATCGATCGACTGACAAAAGACACATCCAGTGTTACAATTGCAACAAGTATGGACATTATGCATCAGAGTGTTGGAACAAAAAGGAAGAGGCAAATATAGCCAAGGAGGAATCGGAAGAAGAAACAATTTTGATGGTCACTACATCGAGATCAGAAAATGAGGCATCTTGGTATTTTGACACGGGTTGCTCGAATCATATGTCTTTTCAGAAGGATTGGTTCGTGAACTTGGATGAGAGGATCAAAAGCAAGGTGAAATTTGCAGATAACACTACTGTAAATTGTGAAGGAAGAGGAAAGATCTTGATCAAGAAGAATAATGATAAAACTGTAGTGATATCTTATGTTCTCTATGTTCCAACAATGAAACACAATTTGCTAAGTATCAGACAACTACTGCAGAAGGGTTACTCGATAGATTGGAAATCAAAAGAAAAGGTATTGAGGTTAATCGACAGTCGTGGAGCACCAATTCTGAAGGCACCCCTGGGCGGTAATCGAACCTTCAGAGTTGATATTTCACAATCAAATCACAAGTGTTTGGCAGCAGTATGGAATGATGACTGGTTATGGCACTTAAGGTTTGGACATTTAAATTTCGATAGTTTGTACCAATTATCGAATAAGGAGATGGTGATTGGTTTACCTCAAATTCGAAAGAATAATACATTGTGTGAAAGTTGCATGATAGGAAAGCAAGCAAGGAATCCATTCAAGGCGCGCATCGATAATAGAAGCGTCGATTTGCTGGAGGTGATCTATACCGATGTGTGTGGACCAATTGAAGTACCTTCGATGGGAGGAAATAGGTACTTTGTCACCTTTACTGATGATTACAGTAAGAAACTATGGACTTACTTGCTTAAAAGAAAATCGAATGTGTTCAGTTGCTTTATGGAATTTAAAAGGATGGTCGAAAAACAGAGTGGAAAAAATATCAAGATTCTGAGATCAGATGGAGGTGGTGAATACAATAATGGTGAGTTTGCAGCATTTTGTAGGAAGGAGGGAATAATTCATGAAGTAGTACCTCCGTACACACTACAATACAATGGAGTAGCAGAAAGAAGAAATCGAACCATTCTGAACATGGCTCGAAGTATGTTGAAGGGAAAAGGTCTACCTCGAGAGTTATGGGGTGAAACAATTGCCACAGCAACATACTTGATAAATCGAAGTCCGACGAGGAAGCTCGGAGATAAGATTCCAGAAGAAATATGGACTGGAAGAAAACCCAGCGTAAAACACTTGAAAGTGTTTGGCTCGATTTGCTGGAGGCAAGTTCCTAAAGCCAAGAGGAAGAAGCTCGATGATAGAAGTGAGAAGCTGATACTGGTTGGCTATCAATCGACTGGTGGCTACAAGTTGCTTGTTGCTTGATCCAATCGAAAAGAAGATCATCAACAACAGAGATGTAGTAGTGGATGAGAAGACTTGCTGGAAATGGAGTTCGACGGATAATGGAAAAGGTATTATCTGGATCGATGATGATATCGAAGCAAGAGGTCAATCCTTGAATCAAGATATCGAGGAGAAAGGTGAAATCGATGAGTATCAAGACATCGATGAGCAAGAAGGGAGACGTCGATCAGCCAGAACAGTAAGAGCCCCAACTAGACTCTATGATTACGTAAGAGATCGAGATAATTCAATAACAGCATCGGGACATGTCATAGGTGAATCGGAAGATGAGAACGATCTAGTTCATCTAGCCCTGTATGCTGAAATCGAAGCTGAACCTGTATCGTTTGAAGAAGCAATCGAGGATTCTAAGTGGATAGAAGCCATTAAGGAAGAGTTGGCTGCAATCGAGAAGAACAAGACATGGGAGTTAACAGATCTCCCTAGTCATCAGAAACCCATCGATGTGAAATGGGTTTATAAAACGAAGTTGAAGCAAGATGGCTCTGTAGCAAGGTATAAAGCCAGATTAGTGGCTAAGGGATTTCTTCAAAACGAAGGTCTCGATTATAAAGAAGTGTATGCTCTAGTGGCAAGAATGGAAACAGTGAGAATAGTGGCTGCCATTGCTAGCTATGAAGGATGGGAGATGCATCAAATGGATGTAAAATCAGCATTTCTCAATGGTGAATTGGAGGAAGAAGTATATGTTAAACAACCACCTGGTTTCATCATCGATGAAGGGAAAAACAAAGTGTTGACACTAAGAAAGGCACTGTATGGTCTGAAACAAGCTCCAAGAGCTTGGAACATAAAAATCGACAATTGTCTAAAGAAGCTTGGTTTCGATAAATGCGAGGTCGAGCATGGAGTGTACTCGAAGATAGAACAGAAGGAAGTATTGATTATCTGCTTGTATGTCGATGATTTACTCATAACAGGTAGTAATATTACATCGATCGAGAATTTCAAAAGGAGAATGAAGAATCAGTTCGAGATGACTGATCTAGGGAAGTTGTCGTATTTTCTTGGTATTGAATTCATCGAAGGTAAAAGAGGTATTTTGGTCCATCAAAGCAAATATGCAAAGGAGGTTTTGAAGAAGTTTAGAATGGAGAATTGCAATGCAGCAGCAACACCAATCGAACCCAATCTGAAGCTCGATAAGGATGAATAGGGGAAGTCTGTAGATGCTTCGATCTATAGACGTATGATTGGCTGCTTAAGATATCTTTGCTGCAGCAGACCAGATATATGTTTTGGTGTGGGTCTGCTGAGTCGATTCATGGGGAATCCTAAGATGTCACATCTTGCAGCAGCTAAGCGTTTGTTGAGGTATATCAAAGGAACAATCGATTTTTGGTATACTCTTACCAAATTCTGCAAATCAGAATGGAAGGAAGTTAATCAAATATTCCGATTCAGACTGGGCTGGAGATCGAGTGGGTTGTAAGAGTACTACAGGTTACATTTTCTTTTTGGGAAAATCTCCGATTTCCTGGTGTTCGAAATTGCAACCTATAGTAGCTCTATCTTCATGTGAAGCAGAGTACATTGCAGCTGCATATACTACATGTCAAGCTTTGTGGATTGAAAATTTGCTGAATCGAATATTTGGGAGGACAGAGAAGGCTGTAAATCTGAAGATGGATAACAAGTCAGCAATTAACTTGGCTAAAAATCCAATTCATCATGGCAGGAGCAAGCACATTGAGATTCGTTTCCATTTTATTCGAGAGAAGGTGAAAGAAGGAAAGCTGAAACTCGAACATGTTGGAACAAAGGAGCAGTTGGCTGATGTGATGACAAAGCCACTGAGTACTCGAAGATTTATCGAGTTAAGGAAAAACTTAAATGTAAGATCGATCGATGATTGCTGATTTAGGGGGTTGTGTTGAAATAAATAAGCTTTGTAAAGACTCTATAAATAGGAGTCTTACTTTCTTTTCAAATACTACAATTCTACACACTACTTCAATACAATATCGAAGTATTCTCTCTCTCATTTTTTTTTCTTCTCTTTCTCGGTTCTCGTTACAACACCTTTTTGCTATAATGTAGTTGAGGTCCTCAAATTTTAACATTGTATGTTTATCCACTATTTTTTTTTCTTCTATGAAACACACTAACGACTTACATTTATATGACTTTATTTGTTATTTTTGTATCTGTTTTTTTTTTCACTCATAGTAAGATGTTGGAATTTTGGTGAGTGTCTATCTTTTTTACTGAAATATAGTAAATTTGACCCTCGAAACAAAATGAAATATTTTCACTTTTATACATATATTTATTTGACAACTGCATTTAATAATAAAATGTTATATTAAAATAATAAAATTAAATGTAAATAAAATATTATAATAAAATAATAATTCATAAAGGTATAACTTGAGTGTAAGAAAAAAAAATATAAATGGTAAAACAGGTCCATCCAATCTATACTCTGCCATAACTATCAGATTCAAAGTAGTTAAAATCGAGATTATATTTAAAATCGTGAAGGGTTTACAAGATTGTAAATCGTGAAAATGACATCCAACTTATTAATGAACTAGATGTGCAAAGCAAAATTATAAAAAAGAAGAACGAGTTTTAATTTTATTTTTAGAAGAGGAAAGATTTTAATTTTTAATTATTTTTATTAAGTTTAAAAAGTTTTAAAATTGTTTAAAGTTTAAAAAAGTGAAAACAATATTCTGAATTAAATATTAAAATAATCTTAAAAAAAACTGTTCAACTCTTAAATTAGAGGAAATAATATTACTAAACATTAAAAAAAATATTAAAAACCATTAAAAAATTAAAAAATTAAAAACTGTTCACCTCCTGAATTAGTGAGAACAGTACTCAACGTTAACCAGTAAAAATCATTGAAAGGAGTAGGAACAATGCTCAATGTTAAAGAAATTAAAATCCATTAAAAAAATCAAAATCCATTAAAATAAAATTAAAACACATCCATCACCTGCATGTGTGAAAACTTTAAAATCTACGATTCTACGTTTTTTTTATTTTACTCTACGATTTCACCGATTATACTGTATTACGATTATAAGTTGAAATTGAACTAAAAATCGTACGATCTTACGATTTTACGAGTAAAAGCTCGATTTTGACTACATTGATCATATTAATCCTAAGAACATTTTATGCCATTAGATATAAGGAAATAATCATGTAAAATTAAAATAGAATTAAGCAAATTAAAATCAAAATCTAAGCAAATTATTTCCAATATTAAATGGCATAACTTTCCTTTGTCATGAAAAATGAAAATGTATGCACTTATCTCATATCAATCACTATGAACCAATTAATTACAATAATAGAATATTAAAATATGTTTGATGATAAAAATAATTTAGAATTATTAAAATAGGTAATGATATGATGGACAACATGACCCACAAACTAATAAGTTATTTTTTTTATTTTTATGTTATATTTTTTGTTTTTATTATTTATTTTGTTTTAATTTTTCATATATATGGATGTAGTTGATAATAATAAAATTGTTAATATTAAATCAATACATTATTATAATATATTTAATAATTGAATATTAAACTTTAAATTTTTTGGATAAAGGTATATTATAATTTTTTTATAAATATATTATAATCTTTTATAATTTTTAATTTAGAAAAAAAAAAGTTCTCCCGATCTAGTATAATTATATGTTAGAAAAAACCAATATTATCCATTTTAAAATAAACTTCGGTAAAAAAAAATTTAACTTAGTACAGGTCAAACCGTTTTATAAAGAAACTTTATAGCTATCTTTCACCTCTATTGACCACTTCATATGAAAATAATATGATTAATTAAATTTTAAATCTCATTAAATGTAAAATTCTAAAGAGGCATACACTCAATAAGAAAGTAGAAAATTAATAGATTATTTTCATCTAAAAGAGTTCAAAATGACTAATTAAATCAATATAAAATTCTAAAGGAACGTATAGTTAAGATATTAAGGGTAATTAATTAAATTTTTAACTACCCAGAATTATTACATACCGAATCTATATAAAATACCAAATTAAGAGGAAATGCTCACTTAAAGACTGATCCCAAGCGGTCATTTAATCCAACAGGTTAAAATTTAATTAATTTAAATAATATTCTTTTTGTTACTCCTTACCTGTAGTTATTATAATCGATTAAGAAAATATGCATTTCCCTTAGAAGGATTTTTTTAATTCGTAAGGCTAGTCGTATAGAAACAAACACAATAATAGCTGGAACCAACTTTTAGTATATCATTATCTTGGTTCTTTTTTAAGCATTATTTAAGTCTGTAACATAAAAATTTTAAATACGTATAAATTATTACTTTTACTAAAAAATACTTCATTTTTAATGTGTTATTTATTTATTTTATCATTTATTATTTTTCATTTTTTCTTTAACTTCACACGATATAATATAATTGATATAAACTAGGATATTAAACATTTTCACCCTCGTAGTAATCCAAATCGCACAACATCGCAAGCCTGGGATGAGTGTCACTACATAGTTTCTATCCTCTTTTTTTTTTAAATTAGAATTTGAAGCTAATTACACTCATGAAATTAGTTTAAGATGTGCAAATCATATTTTATTTATATATACACTATTTTTATCGCATCACTCAGCAATTTAAAATCTGAATTCAAAATGATATCATGAGTAACCCAACCAGCCAATGTACACTCTAGCTGAACATTTTACTGCAAGTGTGCAACTTTAATGATGTTTGGAAACTAATATATTTATTAGAAATTAAAGAGAACCAAGAAAAAGTAATAAGTGATAAAGAGAGAGAAGTTAAAAAGAAAAGATGAGAAACAAATGAAGAAAATAAAATGGAAAAAAAAAACTTGTTATATTCAGCATATCTCAACGTTATGGATGAGGTTGAAGTTACTAATTATGAAAAATATATAAATCTAAACGTAGTTATACCTGACGAAGGCCAAATTTTATGTTTTCAACTTTGTAATAATATATTCTAACACACCTACTATAAAAGAAGGCAAAAAAAAAAAAAAGAGGCGAAACCTTTCCAAGACAACTTGACCAACACAAAGAAATCAAACATATAGGTTTAATAGGTTTTTTAATTTGAATTTTTTGTAATATATTTTTACTATTATATTTTTTTCATAATTTTAATTTTAATTAAAATTAATTAATGTGGTTCTTTATATTAGATCGATGTGGATGACTTTAAAAAAGTGATGACGTGACACATGATAAAACACATGTCATATACATAGAACACGTGTAAAAGAGAGAGAATATTCTGACACATGTATTGTGCATCTAACATGTGTATTGTGTCACATCAGTACTCTTTTAACGTTGTTCACACCAATTTAACAAAAGAAACCACCAAATTAATTGATTTTAAGAAAGGGCTACATTAAGAAAAAATTAACAGTGAAACACATTGTAAAAACTCACACAGAATTAGAACTAAAAAGTTTATTAAACCCAAATATATAAAACAAAGAAAAGCTTAAAATATAGGAAGTTGAATTTCAAAATGAAAAGAAAAGAAAAATTCAATATTAAACAAAAAAATAATTTCAAAACTTTCTGTCAAAACAAATAGTAAAAAAATAAAATACAATGCACATGCATAGACGAGTTTCATTTCACGGAATTTTGATTCATAGTCTCTTAGGGAAAGTGTTTATATAACGAAGAGAATACAAAAAAACTCAAGTTGTATGGATTTACTATAGAAAAATTATAAATTACCAATAAAATTTTACTAATAAATTTAATTTTATCGTTAGTTCATCGATGGATCATCATCTATCACTAAAAATTAAAATAACAATGTGTCCTTCGTATAACTAAATACTTTAAAATTAAAATAACAATGTTATTTTAATTTATATAATTAATTAAATAAGTTTTTTTTATTTATAAAATAAAAACATGTAATTAACTATTGATAATATTTTTGAAAAATTAACAAAATTATTTAAAAATTAAATTAATTATACAGTTTTTTTTATTTCGTGTATTTATTAATTAATTAATTTATTTAATGTATTTCATTTCATAATTTTAAAGTTTTGTCTAGTTAACTACATTTGATGATAAAAATATAATATTTTTATGTTAATGTGATAAGAAGAGTAATATATATAAGGAACAAAAGTTATGTTTTAATATTTATTTTTTACCAAATATAGTCTCCTGGTCGACTCACTAGTGAAATACTAATTAAAATTTATTTTTTTATATTCTCTCTTGAATAAATATAACTTATAAGTTTACTATTAAATATAACATCGGTAATTGACATACTTAAGCATATTTACAGATAAAGAGAGGAATACCTCTTTGAAAAAATTACAAATAAATATATTGAATTTTTGCTTCTTTTCTCCTTTATTTTTTACATATTTGGATTTACTGCTTGCCAGTTTTTATATTTTAAATTATAATGAAGTTTATTTCTCTTCTGATACAAAAGTTATGAAGTGTATATGATTAGATATATTGAAATCTCATAACTTTAACATTTATGTATTTATTTTTGTATGTATGCTAATAATAATACTTATTAGTTTTATTTTCTAAAAAAGTGTTCAACAGAAAATTTGTATAAAAATAGATGATCTAAACCTATATTAACAGGGTTAGAGAAGTTTGAATATATAAAATCTTGAATTTAAATCACATTGTTGTTGTAATTAGCTATCCTGGTAATTTGCATGATGAATCATGTTGGAAGAACCAGAGTCGTATTCTCCATATTCAATCATGTATGCATTAATTGGTTTACCGACAGATTAACTGATAAAGCACAAAAGTTTATATTTTAGAGATGTCAAATATTAATAGCGAAAAAGAGAAGATCATGAAGAAGAAAAGGAAGAAAAGTAACATCATACCTCTGAATATGAGATTAATTGGCAGATCAAGGAAGTGTATTTGCTTCTGCTGCTGCTGAAGTCGTCACTTTGAGATTTCTTCAGGGAATTGAAAAGGAGAAAACGAAAAGGTTTATGTTGTATCAGTTAAGCTTATGTTGTGCTTAAGCTCAATGGAAGAAGATTGTATCTGTAGTTAGCTCTGTAACATATATATACAGAAAAATCAGTGGTGTCGGTCCAGTGTCTTCTCTCATGCTTGTGTTTGTGTCTGTCAGAAGACAATGTTTGGCTTAATTATTGACTAATGAATATAAGGAAGGGAGTGGGAGCATCTCTTTCTTTCAACATCTTGTCGATTTGACCAGAGGTTGTTGGTACACGTGGCCTTGCTTTGTGTCATACGCGCCACGTGTAAATTAAAAAAGTAAATAAAAATAATTAAAGAAAAAATTGTGTGTTAGTTTTTGAATGTGGTTCTTCACTTTTTTTTGAAGGTGGGAGTTTCAAGAGAGACAGAAAATTTTGAACAAATGTTACTTGCTACAATGATCACCAAACAAACTTCTGATTTTTTGCAGTGTTTTACAAAAGTAGACATTTATCTTTAAAAAGAAGTATATTCATGGAATATTTTGAAATTCAAAAGTAGATTGATTTCCATTTGTAATATCAAAGAAAAATAATAAATGAAGCCAATACTTATTCTCTACTTATATAATTAGCATTAGAGAAATTTTATTGACACTAGTTAGATCAGTGAATTGTGATTTCAAAAATAAACACTTCCTATAAATGATAGAAGTTTTAACATTGAAACTGATATGTGCTCAAAATATATATTAATATATTATAAAATAATAGCTGATTATGTGGCAATTTTGTGACCGTTATTAAATTCTGTGACTATTTTATTTGTATTAGTCAAAATGACATGTCATACTAATATAGAATTTCACTGTCTATTGGTAGATAGTAATATGTGATTACACCATCAAAAATATTATCTCGACCATTTCACGCTTATATTTGAATTAGAAGGATAGTTATAGAAAATTATGAATTTTTATTTTATTTATTTATAGATTCTTATTGATGCTAATGCTTGGAAGGAGGGAGATGTGGAAATTTATTAATTTGAAATTTTACAAAAAGGTTGTCTTTCTAAAACATAAAATACTCTGCTTATTAAATTTAGTATCGATATTTTACTTTTGTTTTTTTAATATATCAAATAAGATTACTGAAGAATTAATAGAGATTCAGAATACGTTCTTACAAAATGTCAGGGAATGACAAGCAAAATATATTAAATATGTTGAAAGAACGGCTTTTATCTAGAGAAACTTGGAGCTTTAGGTGTGAAAAAATAAATTTTCATTTAAGGACGCTTTTTTTATAATGAGAGTTAGAGAAGTAGTTACTATGTGAGAGTTAAATACTTAATTATAATAAATGTTTAATAAATTTATGATGAAATTTAAATAATTTATATAAATTGTTTTGTTTAAAATTATATATATATATATATATATATATGTATATATTACTCTTTTACTAATGGATCCGGGAAAAGAAATGTGATTTCTTATAAATGTTTAGGTATTAAAAAAATGTTTCCCGGAGGAATATTTCCAGCCCTATAAACTCTGTAGAGTTTTTTACAGTGTAACTAAACATAACAAATAACTCCATAATT
This sequence comes from Lablab purpureus, assembly GCA_030347555.1. Classification (NCBI taxonomy): domain Eukaryota; kingdom Viridiplantae; phylum Streptophyta; class Magnoliopsida; order Fabales; family Fabaceae; genus Lablab; species Lablab purpureus. The sequence goes on from CM059260.1 coordinate 30,551,209, forward strand.
TGTGAAAAATAATAGTTTTTTATGCGTAAACTTATTTTAGTAGTTTATACCTTGCTTTCGTAAGATACTTCAGCTGCCCTATGAAAAAGGTTAATTCATAAATTATTAGTTTATTTAATTTCTATTCTCACTCATTTATTTAATTTATGTTTATAATTATTACTTACTTTTCAATTAAACCCACTAGTTTGTAAGCTCTCAGCTTATAGCTTATACAATAGTGTCACTGAACTGTTCAAAATTATAAAATATCAACATGTTTTATTAAAAAGAAACAGAAAGTGGCAATAAAAAGGACCTTATCTGAGAACATTACAGTGATCTGATTTGGCGTTTCTAATATAAAAAATGAATTTTCATTTTAAATAATTTCAGCTTAAATATAGATAATCAATTCATGTTTGGTTTGATTCATAAAAGGTGAAAAGAGAGAGTGGATAGAGAAGATGAAGAAAAGAACATGACAAGGAACTAATCAAAAGAAGCTTATATTATTTGTATGCCAGGAAGAGATTCAAAATAATTTCTCCTCCTTCCAAAGGAAAAGTGCATTTCTTTGTGGTATTAGTTTTATAATTGTACAATTTACTAATTACATTTACCTAAAACTAAAAATAGTTAAGTAATAATATTTATACGTGTTTAGTAGAAATGAAAATAATATTTTTATAAATTAATTTGAATTTTTTTTAGCGTCACAAACTAAAACTATAATGATTTACATTTTCTGTGTTTTTGTTTATTCGACAACAGGTGTGAGGCCCAAAAACTTAATTTTGGGTTTACTATAATTCATCAAGTGGGCTGAACTCCCTTTTATTTGATTTTCTTTCAATTTTATTTTAGGATAAATCATTTAGTGGATCAAACACATCCTAAATTTCGGGGGTTTCTTTTTGCGCCCCTCATAAATCTAATCTGTACCAATATAGAGGTTTTTAAAATACCAAAATGCCCCTATATTCTTCTCTCTCGTGGCTAACTCTTCATCCCTTCCGCTGCACTCCTTCCGCTACACACAGTCCGGGAATGGCTTCTGGATCGCCGGAAGTGAAATTTTTTATGTTAATCTTTTTAAAATGTGCAATTTGAAAAGCATTTTCTAAATTGGTTTCGACTTAAAATTCACAAGAAAAATCTTATTTGAAAATTGACTTCGGATTACACGGAAGCCAATTTGACTTCCGAATCTGAAAGTCTCAATTTAACAGACAGAATTGGCGTGATCAAGAAGCTTGTTCTTGCACCTGGAGGCGCGGTGCCTGCATTTCCTGCGGTTGTGTTCGCTTGGATTCGACACTGAGAACCCCGAAGGAAATTTGTTCTTCTGTCGTTTCGCAGCGCCGTGGCGGAACGCAACGGAATTCTCAAATCGTTCCCGCTCTTATTTTCGTTAGTGTTAGTGTTTCATCGATGTTGTATTCGGTCAAATAAAAACAATTAAATGCACTCCTAGAAATGACTCCTAGGTCGTCTCTCAAGGACTAATTCTCAATGACTCCTAGGTCGTCTCCTAAGGACTAATTCTCACTGTCAAAGGATTGAACATACAATGAGGGTTTTTAGACAGATAACAGGGGTTAATTAGAATACAGCAGATAAACAACAAATTAACAAATTAGTTGCAGTAGTTAAAATAGGCAAGACTCTTGAACATAATGTATCTCTGACATCCTTGGTTCACAACAGATTATCAGTCTGTTTTAATCCTTGTTCAGTCTAGATTAACCAACTAAGCGAAAGTTAACCCGAGACTTCCCTACACGAATTAAGCAGACGTGAACCTTGTAAGGTCTCCTTTCGCAGGATTAAGCATCCTCCAAAACAAAGACTTCACAGAGGAGAATCAAACGAACGAAGCCATAAAACGCACAGAACCTCCATCGGTGAGTGCGAGCATGCCCAAGAGCCCCACCTCGGGATTTTAGCCTTCCATTAACTCGGAAAATAGAAAACGCATTGCGAGAAAACATAAAACGTAAACTGAAAATGAAAACGCAAACAGAAAACGAAAAATAAAAACGAAAACGAAAATACAGTGGAGAACAGAAAACGAACAGAACAGAAAATTGCAGAAACACAAAATGGAATGAAGAACTAACTGGAATTGTGGAACAGTAAACGAATTGTGAACTGAAAACAAAAAAAAAACAAAACCCCACTGGTCTTTCCAGCCGAAAGAAAAAACGTAAAAAGTCCCTAAAATGATACAGCCTCCGCTCCCCTCTCAGCTGCCCTCCTTCTAGCTGCCCTCTCACGTCTGCATGGGCATGAAAACCTAGACCCATTGGGCCAAAAAACAAAAAAACAAATCTGGTCCAAGTTGTGACGTGGCAGCTGACATGGTAGTGGTGACGTGGCAGTGGTGACGTGGCAGCTCCTCTTGAAGTCCATGAATTAATTCCAAGCCCAAAATAATTTTAAACTGCCCTGAAAATAAAAATTGGAATAATTAAACTTAGAAAATTCAAATTAATTAAAATATGAATTTCTGGTCCAATTATAGCCCTAATAGAAATTAGTACAAAATATAAACAATTAAGCACAAATCAGAGATGAAAACAAGTACAGTAAAGGTAAGAAAATAAGGGAAAATAATGACTCATCAAATCCCCACACTTAGCCTTTTGCACTCCTGGGCAAAATCAAAGTTCAAAGCAAGAAAAAACTCCAAAGATATCAAAGAGAGCAACGCAACAGGAAGAAACAGAAACAAGAAGACACACAAGAAAACAAACAGGTTTACGCACTCCTTAATGAATCCTAGGAACAGAAAGAGAGTAGACAACATCCAACACACAAAGAATCAGAGAAACTAGATACTTATGGAAATCATCCAAACATGTTAAAACATGGTAAGATAATCAGTCAGCATCAAGAGGTGAATTAAAAGCAACAAAATCTCACAACATGCACTGTATCACTGTATCTCTCAAGTGCCTAGGTAACTGTATACTCTCAAAGCACTCATGAAAAACAAGCAGCAGATAGACTTGGCAAGCCTCTAAAATCAACACCTAATAAACATGCACATAAGGATCATAAGGTCTTTCCAGGGTTGTAATATGGTCAAGGACAAGGTAGAGGATAAAATATAGGATAAGTAGCTACAAACCAGAGGAACTAGAGGAGCAATGGGGAATAAGTAAGAAATAAGCATAAGAGCAAACCCAAAAACCTCTAATAAACCTCTAACACCATTCCTTTTCCTTTGCCTCAAACAAAACTACTTTTTTTTTTGTGAATGACTAAACAATACATCATGAAACGCTGAGATATGTATAGCAGGAAGAACCAACTAGCCAAAATACAATAACCAATGAGACACCCCCACACTTATTCAAGAACTTATTCCCAAAACGATTCCAAAGCTCCAAAAATTCCCTAAGGTTAAGGTAATCATAGGTTTTTCACTTAAGGCTTGTAATGAGCTTCAAACAAAGAAAGGGAATGCAGGCTCAACAGGGGTTAACAAAGGAATTAATTCAGGGTAAGCTTATTTGGCCAGGGGCTTATGAGAACAAATGCCTTAATCATGTCCAAACATGCATGTGAACCAAGAAGTATCAAATAGAGTCAAGACAAGGCAACTGTGCAAGCAATCAAGAGGCATAATACACAAGAAAGAATAGACAGTGGCTCAAATCCTCACACATGGTATAACTTCTGTCACAATTAAATCAACCTCTCAAGCCTCATAATCATCGTTCCAAGCAGAGAAAAGTAAGGATTTCAATCCATACAGTATCAAGCAACTCGTATCCAAGAGTGAAGTAAGAGCCTACAACCTAAACAAAACCCAAAAATCAAAAGGAAATATGCGAAACTGTACACATGACAAAGACTCAAACTAACAAAAAAAAACAACAAGAAAGACTTAAACAAAGAACAGTCTCCCCCCACACTTAAACTACACATTGTCCCAATGTGGCACAAACGTAAGATCGTAGAAATCGAACAATCAATAGATCCGGACAAGTGCAATAAAAAGTAAAGAGGGAGAAGGAAAAGAAAACTCCCTAAGTCATGGTGGGAGAGAAGCAAGGTCAAGCAGAGACATCTCCTCCACAACAAAGATCCAACAAAGAAGGATTGCCGAGGAAGTGGCTTCAGACGGTGCCCGTTGACCTTAAAGCTCTTATATGTGGATTCACTTTTGATCTCAACTGTACCATAAGGATAAACATTAGTAACAACAAAAGGTCCAATCCACTTTGATTGTAACTTACCACCCATGAGTCCGAGCCGAGAATTGTATAACGTAACTTTCTCGCCAACCATGAAATCCTTTCTAGCTATCAAGTCGTCATGGAACTTCTTGGTTTATTCCTTGTAGAATTTTGAATTCTCGTAGGCTTCTAAGCGGATCTCATCAAGCTCATTTAGTTGCAACCGCCTTTCCTCACCAAACTCGATCTATGGAGAAATTGCAAGTCTTCACGACCTCAATAGGTCCGATGCTCAATCTCAACAGTAAATGACATGCCTTACCAAAGACAACCCGATAAGGGGACATCCCTATGGGTGCTTTGTAGGCAGTCCTATGCGCCCAAAGAGCATCATCCAACCTCGTTACTCCAGTCTTTTCTGTTGGGCTGGACAATCTTCTCTAAGATTCTCTTGATCTCCCTGTTTGAAATTTTGGCTTGCTCGTTGGTTCGGGGTGGTAGGGTGTAGAAATTCTGTGCACCACCCCATACTTCTTGAGCAAAGCCTCGCATAGATCTGCTACGTAAATGGGTGCCTTGATCACTAACAATAGCTCTGGGTACTCCAAACCCGCAAAATAGGTGAGATCTAACAAAATCCACAACAACCCGAGCATCATTAGTCCCGGTGGCTTTGGCTTCCACCCATTTCGAAACATAATCAACAGCTAAAAGAATGTAGGAAAAACCAAAAGAAACAGGAAAGGGACCCATGAAATCAATACCCTGCACATCAAACACCTCACGTAACAACATGGGTTGCCGAGGCATCCGCCGTCTCCATGTAAGGGATCCTCCCGCTCTCCGACACTCGCTCACAAGTGCTACAAATATTCCACGCATCTCTGAAGATGGTGGGCCAGTATAAATCACAATCGAGCACTTTGCAAGCTGTCCTCTGAATGCCTAGATGGCCACCTAGTGCAGAAGAGTGACAAAACTGCAGGACCGAGTCAATCTCATGATCTGGAATACATCTCCTGATTACTTGGTCACTGCATAACTTCCACACATAGGGGTCATCCCAAATATAATGCTTAGCATCACTCTTAATTTTATCAATTTGAGCTCGTGATGCTAAGGGAGGAAAAACAGAAGCAACTAAAAAATTAACAATATTTGCAAACCAAGGGGTGGTAGAAACAGAAGAAACAGAAGAGAAAGTGAGCAAATTTTCATCAGGAAAATTGTCCTGGATGGGCAAGACGTCAGCATTATCCTCAGCTCTTTCAATCCTGCTGAGATGGTCTGCTACCAAATTCTGTGCTACTCTTCTGTCACGGATATCCAGATCAAATTGTTGGAGCCAGAGCATCCACCTGATCAATCTGGGCTTTGACTCAGCTTTTTTTTAGCAGGTACTTCAAAGCTGCGTGGTCAGTATAAACAATAACACGAGAACCAAACAAATATGATCTAAATTTATCAAAAGCGAAAACAATAGCAAGCAGCTCTTTTTCTGTTGTTGTGTAGTTTGCTTGAGCAACATCCAAAGTCCTGGAAGCATAATATATCACCCAAGGCAACTTGTCAACCCTCTGTGCCAGGACAGCTCCCAATGCATAATTGGATGCATCACACATCAGCTCGAATGGGAGTGTCCAATCCGGTGCCTGAATGATTGGAGTGGTGGTCAATGCTTCCTTGAGGCAGTCATAAGCCTGTTTACACCTGTCATAAAAAAACAAAGTCAACATCCTTCTGGAGCAGATTGGACAGTGGAAGGGCCTTCTTACTAAAATCTTTGATGAAATGTCTGTAGAAACCTACATGGCCAAGAAAAGATCGCACCTCTCGCACGCAAGAGGGGTAAGGCAATTGTGAAATAACAGAGATTTTTGCAGGATCTACTTCTATGCCCTTACTAGAAATAATATGTCCTAAAACTATACCCTGTTCTACCATGAAGTGACATTTTTCAAAATTCAGAACAAGATCAGTTTTAATGCATCTATTAAGCACTCTATCCAAATTATCTAAAGCATGCATCAAAAGAGGATCCGTAAACAGTGAAATCATCCATAAACACTTCTATGCAATTTTCAAAAAATCAGAAAAGATACTAAGCATGCACCGCTGGAATGTGCCATGGGCATTGCATAAGCCAAAGGGCATCCTCCTATAGGCAAAAGTGCCAAAGCGGGCAGGTGAATGTGGTTTTCTCTGATCCTCGTGAGCAATATGGATTTGAAAATAACCGAAAAACCATCAAGAAAGCAAGAGTGAGATTTACCCGCCGACGCTCAAGCATCCGATCAATGAAGGGCAGCTGAAAATGATCTTTCCGTGTTGCTTGATTCAACCTTCTAGTAGTCAATGCGACTCTCCAACTGCTTTGCACTCTAGTGGGAATGAACTCATTCTTCTCATTTTTCACAACAAGTGAGGCCTCGTCTTCTGGGGACCACCTGACCTGACTCACCCACCGACTATCTCGATATAGGATAAATGATCCCACCAAGAAGCTTGGTCACCTCCTTCTTTACTACATCCAAAATGACAGGGTTGAGTTGCCTCTGTGGCTGCCTCACTGGCTTAGCTCCGTCCTCTAAGAGTATCTTGTGCATACATGTGGATGGGCTGATACCAAGAATGTCCGTCAGGGTCCAACCGATGGCTTTTTTATGCTTTTTAAGAACATGCAACAACCTCCCCTCTTGAACATCATCAAGGGAGGTGGAAATGATCACTGGCAGCTTCTGATCATCCTCCAAGTAGGCATACTTGAGGTTTTCTGGTAAAGGTTTTAAGTCTAGAATGGGTGATGGCTGAGCAGTAGAAGGAACCAAGGGTTCCACAACATGTACCTCAACCTGCAAGTCAGATTCATGTGTACTTCCTGCAACATAGTTAGTGCATTCTGACTCTAAAGAATTAAGGCCAAGAGGTGTAGGTACAACACCCAACACATCAGAACAGAGCTCAAACTCAGAAACCGATTCAGAAACATAGTCAGATTATGTGCTGTCGAGAGAAGTATACAGATTAGATAGAAAATAATGTTTCTTATCATGCAAAGAATGAAAATCAGAAACATACTCATCAACAACAACATCAAGTATCTCAGCACGAAAAACAGAATGATCTTCAGATGGATGTCTCATGGCATCAAGAATATTAAAATGGACAATACTATCACCAAATTCCATGGACAATGTACCAGCATACACATCAATCTTAGTTCGAGCTGTTTTCAAAAATGGTCTACCAAAACTGATTGGCACAGATCCATGGGAGAATCCGTCCTCCACGTCAAGCACATAGAAATCAGCAGGAAAAATCAGTTCACCAACCCGAACTAACACATCCTCAATGAAACCTGTAGGGTGGGCAACACTTCTATTTGCCAACTGTATCACCACACCCGTAGGTTGCAGAGGTCCAAGAGACAGAGATTTAAATATAGGCAGAGGCATGACATTTATAGAAGCACCCAAATCAAGCATGGCATTTTCAAATTTGTTATTCCCTATAACACAAGGTATGAAGAAAGTACCTGGGTTCTTACATTTTTCAGGAATGTGAGGAACATATTTACCTATCAAAGCAGATACATTTCTGCCCATGCTGATTCTCTCATTGCCCTTCATTTTCCTCTTATGAGTGCACAGCTCCTTCAGGAATTTTGCATATCTCGGGATTTGCTTGATGGCATCAAGCAGAGGTATGTTCACCTCTACTTTCCTGAAGGTCTCCAATATCTCCTTATCCAGTTCTTCCATCTTTTTGCTTGGAATCAATTTGGGAGGGAATGGAAGGGGGATAGGAGGTGGTCGCTGCAAATCGAACCAGTGTCGGAAGAAGGTCCACTCGCATTAAAATTCCGGGCACCAACCGGTTGCTCATCACTTTGCTCAGGTGCAGAAATAGGCTCAGGTGCAGAAACAGATGAAGGTACTGCAGTGGGTATGTCAATCTATTTGCCCGACCTCAATGTGATGACACTAACATTTTTCGGATTCTCGCACGCTTGAGAAGGCAATCTATCTCGAATTTTGTGACTATGCCTCGATTCGGTTGAGTAGCCATCCGCCCCATCCGATTGGTTAAGCCTCGGATGGAAGCTCGGTCTCTTGCTGGAATTGCATATTTTGGAAAGTCATCTCGCCTCACTAACTCCTCCAATGAAGGTTCGTAAGTAGAAGATTGAGGAGCTGGTGGTGCAGGAACTTCATTCTGCTGCCTGTGATATTGTTGTTGTACTGGTGGAGGCACATAAGGTCTGCTTGGACCGGGACCAGCAGAACTCTGAAATGGTGGTGCAGGATGTTGTTGCTGCTGTGGAGACCATCTAAGATTAGGATGATTCCTCCATCCTGGATTATATCTATTGCTGGAAAAATCATAATTTTGCTGCTGCTGTTGTTGTCTATTATTGTAGATGTTTTCAGCATAGGTTTGTGGAGCATGAACATCAGAAGGCTACTGCACTGATGGACACTGATCTGTATAATGGTCAATTGATGTGCAAATGCCGCAAACCCTTGCCACAGATGTAGGTGCAGATTTCTGGTTCATGGCAAGCCGAGTGACCAAATTGACCAAGGCATCAAGCTTTCCTCAAGCTTCCTATCCGCAGATGAAGAAGAATCAGCAGCGAGCACATCATGAATTCCCCTGAGTACAATAGCATCGTTTTTGTCGCTGAATTGCTGAGAATTGGAGGCCATTTTTTCAATTAAGTTCCTAGCCTCTGCAGGGGTCATGTCACCAAGAGCTCCTCCACTGACAGCGTCAATCATACTCCTCTCCATACTATTGAGGCCTTCATAAAAATACTGCAATAAGAGTTGTTCAGAAATATGATGGTGGGGACAGCTTGCACATAATTTTTTAAATCTCTCCCAGTACTCGTACAAGGTCTCTCCACTCATGTGTCGGATTCCTGAAATATCTTTTCTGATTGCTGTTGTTCTGGAAGCAGGGAAGAATTTATTCAGGAACACTCTCTTAAGGTCATCCCAACCAGTGATGGATCTGGGCGCAAGGTAGTACAACCAGTCTTTAGCAACACCTTCCAAAGAGTGTGGAAAGGCCTTCAAAAAGATGTGATCTTCTAAAACATCTGGTGGCTTCATGGAGGAGCAGACTATATGGAACTCCTTCAGATGTTTGTGTGGACATTCCCTTGCAAGACCATGGAACCTGGGTAGCAGATGTATTAATCCAGTCTTTAGAACATATGGAACATCCTCATCAAGATACGGAATGCATAGGCTTTCATAAGTGAAATCAGGTGCCGCCAGCTCCCTAAGAGTCCTCTCACGAGGTGGAGGCTGAGCCATATTGTTCTCAGTGTGAAAGTCAGCAGAATTAGAACCAGCAACAACAAGCATAGAATTAAAGTTTGCAGACACAGAGGGAGAATGCTCAGAACTACTTAAATTAATGGTATCTAATGATATAGAATCTAAAGACAAATTCCTAGAGTGCCTAACTAGTCTATGAAAGGTTCTATCTATTTCAGGATCAAAGGGTTGTAATTGTCCTGGATTGCCTCTAGTCATGCACTATCTGCAACAACCATGCATTTCACACATAAGCATACATAGAGGTAAAACTGGAGCTATACTCAAACGAAGTCCAAATGAGCTGAAATTTTGTGAGTAACACCCTAAAATCATGAAAAGACAGTACACCAAATTTCAGAGCAAAATTCAAAGGATAGCTATATGAACCACTACCAGAAAGTATGAAAAATAAGAGCAATAAAACTTCAAAAATAAAAATAAAATAGAAAACGGCCTTTTTTTTTTAGATTTACTTGCCACCAATAGGCTATGCCAATTGGCATGCATATATCTCATTTTTCTACCCCAAATGCATATAAAATACGTCTAATTCTGATAACCGAGGCAAAAGTTATGGCAGTTTGAAGTTTTCTCAAAAGCAATTTTCGGTTATCAGAATCTGGACCACTATATGTGCCTCTGAGATTTTTCACACGAAATATGGGTCAAAAGAAGTGTGCACACAAAAATTCAAGCAAAAATAACAAGTCTAGCTATTAAAACAAAAATTGGGAAAATCTGATTACTATTCAGACACTATTCATCTAGTTTAATGCAGCAAATCATATGCACGTTTAATTCAGAGGCTTTGTGTGTGTGATTCTTGGCACGAATGAAACTCAATAGATCAAAATCAAGATAATGCACACTAAATGGACTTGATGCAAGTATGATTTAATGCAGCAAAATGCAGAACATAGCATATAACAAAGAAACAAAAAAACCGATATAAGTTATTGCTCCATTGGTTTGGGCTTCACTTCAGTAGTCGCAGCTCCTCAATTCGAAATTCCCTTGTTTCTTTTGCTACACCTGCAATGCAACGCTTAACAACACCACAAAAACAACACTACCAAACACTTAGACAACCAAACAAGTTGCTGCAAAATGACTGAAACACAACACAACACTGAAACATGCAGCAACACAAAACACAAAACACAACCTTTGGACAGGGACAAAGACGTTGGTCCCCGGCAACGGCGCCAAATTTGATCGATGTCGTACTCGATCAAATAAAAACAATTAAATGCAGTACTAGAAATGACTCCTAGGTCGTCTCCCAAGGACCAATTCTCACTGTCAAAGGATTGAACATGCAATGGGGTTTTTTTTGGACAGATAACAGGGGTTAATTAGAATACAGCAGACAAACAACAAATTAGTTGCAGTAATTAAAATAGGAAAGACTCTTGAACACAATGCATCTCTGACATCCTTGGTTCACAAAAGATTATCAGTCCGTTTTAATCCTTGTTCGGTCTAGATTAACCAACTAAGCGAAAGTTAACCTGAGACTTCCCTACACGAATTAAGCAAACGTGAACCTTATAAGGTCTCCTTTCGCAGGATTAAGCATCCTCCAGAACAGATACTTCACAGAGGAGAATCAAACGAACGAAGCCATAAAACGCACAGAACCTCCATAAGTGAGTGCAGCATGCCCAAGAGCCCCACCCTGGGGTTTTAGCCTTCCATTAACTCAGAAAACAGCAAAACGTATTGCAGAAAACATAAAACGTAAACTGAAAATGAAAACGCAAACAGAAAACAGAAAACAAAAACGAAAACAAAAATGCAGTGGAGAACAGAAAACGAACAGAACAGAAAATTGCAGAAACGCAAAATGGAATGAAGAACAAACTGGAATTGTGGAACAGTAAACGAATTGTGAACTGAAAACCAAAAGAAACAAAACCCCACTGGTCTATCCAGCCGAAAGGAAAAACGTAAAAGGTCCCTAAAATGATACAGCCTCCGCTCCCCCCTCAGCTGCCCTCCTTCTAGCTGCCCTATCTCGTCTGCATGGGCACTAAAACCTAGACCCATTGGGCCCAAAAAACAAAAAAACAAAATCTGGTCCAAGTTCTAACGTGGCAGCTGACATGGCAGTGGTGACGTGGCAGTGGTGACGTGGCAGCTCCTCTTGAAGTCCATGAATTAATTCCAAGCCCAAAATAATTTTAAACTGCCTTGAAAATAAAAATTGGAATAATTAAACTTGAAAATTCAAATTAATTAAAATGTGAATTTCTGGTCCAATTATAGCCCTAATAGAAATTAGTACAAAATATAAACAATTAAGCACAAATCAGAGATGAAAACAAGTACAGAAAGGTAAGAAAATAAGGGAACATTAGGGTTGGGGTTAGGGTTGGGGTTGGGGTTGGGGTTAGGGTTAGTGATAGGGTTAGGGTTAGGGTTGGTGTTAGGGTTAGTGTTAGTGTTAGTATTAGTGTTAGTGTTAGTGTTAGTGTTACTGTTCGTGTTAGTGTTAGTGTTAGTGTTAGTGTTAGTGTTAGGGTTAGTGTTAGTGTTAGTGTTAGTGTTAGGGTTAGTGTTACGGTTACGGTTACAGTTACAGTTATGGTTACGGTTAGGGTTAGTGTTAGCGTCAGTGTAAGCGTTAGGGTTAGGATTAATGTTAGTGTTCGTGTTAGTGTTAGTGTTAGTGTTAGTGTTAGTGTTAGTGTTAGTGTTAGTGTTAGTGTTAGTGTTAGTGTTAGTGTTAGTGTTAGTGTTAGTGTTAGTGTTAGTGTTAGTGTTAGTGTTAGTGTTAGTGTTAGTGTTAGTGTTAGTGTTAGTGTTAGTGTTAGTGTTAGTGTTAGTGTTAGTGTTAGTGTTAGTGTTAGTGTTAGTGTTAGTGTTAGTGTTAGTGTTAGTGTTAGTGTTAGTGTTAGTGTTAGTGTTAGTGTTAGTGTTAGTGTTAGTGTTAGTGTTAGTGTTAGTGTTAGTGTTAGTGTTAGTGTTAGTGTTAGTGTTAGTGTTAGTGTTAGTGTTACGGTTACGGTTAGTGTTAGTGTTAGTGATAGAATTACGGATAGGATTACAGATAGAGTTACGGATAGGGTTAAGGTTACGGTTACGGTTACGGTGACGATTACGGTTATTGTTAGTGTTAGTGTTGGTGTTAGTGTTAGTGTTATTGTTAGATTTAGTGTTAGTGTTAGTGTTAGTGTTAGCGTTACTGTTAACGATAGTGTTAGGGTTGGTGTTAAGGTTAGTGTTAGGGTTAGTGTTAGTGTTGCGGATGTGGGTACGAATAGGGTTATGGATAGAGTTACGGATAGGGTTACGGTTACGATTACGGTTAATGTTACGGTTACGGTTACGGTTACGGTTACGATTACGGTTATTGTTAGTGTTAGTGTTAGTGTTAGTGTTAGTGTTAGTGTTACGGTTACGGTTACAGTTACGGTTACGGTTACGGTTACGGTTACGGTGACGATTACGGTTACGGGTATGGTTACTGTTACGGTTACGGTTATTGTTAGTGTTAGTGTTAGTGTTAGCGTTTATGTTAGTGTTAGGGTTAAAGTTACGGTTAGTGTTAGTGTTACGGATAGGGTTACAGATAGGGTTACAGATAGAGTTACAAATAGGGTTACGGATAGGGTTACAGATAGGGTTACGGATAGAGTTACGGATAGGGTTACGATTACGGTTAAGGTTACGGTTAAGGTTACAGTTATTGTTACTGTTAGTGTTAGCGTTTATGTTAGCTTTAGTGTTAGGGTTGGTGTTAGGATTAGTGTTACGGTTAGTGTTAATGTTACGGATAGGGTTACGGATAGGATTACGGATATAGTTACAAATAGGGTTATGGATAGGGTTACGGTTACGGTTACGGTTATGGTTATGGTTACGATTACAGTTACGGTTACAGTTACGGTAATGGTTACGGTTATGATTATTGTTAGTGTTAGTGTTAGTGTTAGTGTTAGTGTTAGTGTTAGTGTTACGGTTACGATTACGGTTACGGTTACGGTTACAGTTACGATTATTGTTAGTGTTAGTGTTAGCGTTTATGTTAGCGTTAGTGTTAGCGTTTATGTTAGCGTTAGTGTTAGTGTTGGTGTTAGGGTTAGTGTTACGGTTAGTGTTACGGTTAGTGTTAGTGTTACAGATAGGGTTACGGATAGGGTTACAGATAGAGTTACGGAAAGGGTTAGGGTTAGGGTTAGGGTTACAGTTACGGTTACGGTTAGTGTTAGTGTTACGGATAGGGTTACAGATAGGATTACAGATAGAGTTACGGATAGGGTTACGGTTACGGTTAATATTAATGTTAGTGTTAGTGTTAGCGTTAGTGTTAGAGTTAGTGTATAGTCTCTAGTCTCTATAGTCTCTAGTCTCTATAGTCTCTAGTCTCTATTGTCTCTAGTATCTATAGTCTCTAGTCTCTATTGTCTCTAGTCTCTATAGTCTCTAGTCTCTATAGTCTCTAGTCTCTAGTCTCTCTAGCCTCTAGTCTCTCTAGTCTCTGTAGTCTCTAGTCTCTCTAGTCTCTCTAGTCTCTCCAGTCTCTAGTCTCTCTAGTCTCTAGTTTCTCTAGTCTCTCTAGTCTATCTAGTCTCTCTAATCTCTCTAGTCTCTAGTCTCTCTCGTCTCTAGTCTCTCTAGTCTCTAGTCTCTAGTCTCTCTAGTCTCTAGTCTCTCTAGTCTCTCAAGTCTCTAGTCTCTCTAGTGTCTAGTCTCTCTTGTCCGTAGTCTCTCTAGTCTCTCTAGTCCCTAGTCTCTCTAGTCTCTAGTCTCTCTAGTCTCTAATCTCTCTAGTCTCTAGTCTCTAGTCTCTCTAGTCTCTGGTCTCTCTAGTCTCTCCAGTCTCTTGTCTATCTACTCTCTAGTCTCTCTAGTCTCTAGTCTCTAGTCTCTCTAGTCTCTAGTCTCTAGTTTATCTACTCTCTAGTCTCAAGTCTGTCTAGTCTCTAGTATCTCTAGTCTCTCTAGTCTCTAGTCTCTCTAGTCTCTAGTCTGTCTAGTCACTACTCTCTCTAGTCTCTAGTCTCTCTAGTCTCTAGTCTCTCTAGTCTCTATTCTCTCTAGTCTCTAGTCTCTATTATCTCTAGTCTCTAGTCTCTCTAGTCTCTAGTCTCTCTAGTCTCTAGTGTCTCTAGTCTCTAGTCTCTCTAGTCTCTAGTCTCCCCAGTCTCTAGTCTCTCTAGTCTCTCTAGTCCCTAGTCTTCACTCTATAATCCCTAGTCTCCACTCTATAGTCGTTAGTCTCCACTCTATAGTCGCTAGTCTCCACTCTATAGTCTCTAGTCTCCACTCTATAGTCCCTAGTCTCCACTCTATAGTCCCTAGTCTCCACTCTATAGTCCCTAGTCTCCACTCTATAGTCGCTAGTCTCCACTCTATAGTCGCTAGTCTCCACTCTAAAGTCTCTAGTCTCCACTCTATAGTCCCTAGTCTCCACTCTATAGTCCCTAGTCTCCAATCTACAGTCACTAGTCTCCAGTCTATAGTCTATAGTCTCTAGTCTCTACTCTATAATCCCTAGTCTCCACTCTATAGTCCCTAGTCTCCACTCTATAGTCCCTAGTCTCCACTCTATAGTCTCTGGTCTACACTCTATAGTCTCTGCTATCCATTTTATAGTCTCTGGTCTCCACTCTATGGTCTCTGGTCTCCACTCTATGGTCTCTGGTCTCCTCTCTATTGTCTCTGGTCTCCACTCTATGGTCTCTGCTCTCCACTATATAGTCTCTGGTCTCCACTCTATACTCTCTGGTCTCCACTCTATAGTCTTAGGTCTCCACTCTATAGTCTTAGGTCTCCACTCTATAATCTCAGGTCTCCCTCCACTCTATAGTCTCTAGTCTCCACTCTATACTCCACTCTATAGTCTTAGGTCTCCACTCTATAGTCTCAGGTCTCCCTCCACTCTATAGTCCCTAGTCTCTACTCTATAGTCCCTAGTCTCCACTCTGTAGTCCCTAGTCTCCACTCTATAGTCCCTAATCTCCACTCTCTAGTCCCTAGTCTCCACTCTATAGTCCCTAGTCTCCACTCTATAGTCCCTAGTCTCCACTCTATAGTCCCTAGTCTCCACTCTATAGTCCCTAGTCTCCACTCTATAGTCCCTAGTCTCCACTCTATAGTCTCTAGTCTCCACTCTATAGTCTCTAGTCTCCACTCTATAGTCTCTAGTCTCCACTCTATAGTCCCTAGTCTCCACTCTATAGTCCCTAGTCTCCACTCTATAGTCGCTAGTCTCCACTCTATAGTCCGTAGTCTCCACTCTATAGTCTCTAGTCTCCACTCTATAGTCTCTAGTCTCCACTCTATAGTCCCTAGTCTCCACTCTATAGTCCCTAGTCTCCACTCCATAGTCCCTACTCTCCACTCTATAGTCCCTAGTCTCCACTCTATAGTCCCTAGTCTCCACTCTATAGTGCCTAGTCTCCACTCTATAGTGCCTAGTCTCCACTCTATAGTCGCTAGTCTCCACTCTAAAGTCTCTAGTCTCCACTCTATAGTCCCTAGTCTCCACTCTATAGTCTCTAGTCTCCAATCTATAGTCCCTAGTCTCCACTCTATAGTCTCTAGTCTCTACTCTATAGTCCCTAGTCTCCACTCTATAGTCCCTAGTCTCCACTCTATAGTCCCTAGTCTCCACTCTATAGTCCCTAGTCTCCACTCTATAGTCTCTAGTCTCCAATCTATAGTCCCTAGTCTCCACTCTATAGTCTCTAGTCTCTACTCTATGGTCCCTAGTCTCCACTCTATGGTCCCTAGTCTCCACTCTATGGTCCCTAGTCTCCACTTTATGGTCCCTAGTCTTCACTCTATAGTCCCTAGTCTCCACTCTATAGTCCCTAGTCTCCACTCTATAGTCCCTAGTCTTCACTCTATAGTCCCTAGTCTCCACTCTATAGTTTCTAGTCTCCACTCTATAGTTCCTAGTCTCCACTCTATAGTCCCTAGTCTCCACTCTATAGTCCCTAGTCTCCACTCTATAGTCTCTAGTCTCCACTCTATAGTCCCTAGTCTCCACTCTATAGTCCCTAGTCTCCACTCTATAGTCTCTAGTCTCCACTCTATAGTCCCTAGTCTCCACTCTATAGTCTCTAGTCTCCCCTCTATAGTCGCCAGTCTCCACTCTATAGTCCCTAGTCTACACTCTATAGTCCCTAGTCTCCACTCTATAGTCTCTAGTCTCCACTCTATAGTCCCTAGTCTCCACTCTATAGTCTCTAGTCTCCACTCTATAGTCCCTAGTCTCCACTCTATAGTCTCAAGTCTCCACTCTATAGTCCCTAGTCTCCACTCTATAGTCCCTAGTCTCCACTCTATAGTCCCTAGTCTCCACTCTATAGTCCCTAGTCTCCACTCTATAGTCCCTAGTCTCCACTCTATAGTGCCTAGTCTCCACTCTATAGTGGCTAGTCTCCACTCTATAGTCGCTAGTCTCCACTCTAAAGTCTCTAGTCTCCACTCTATAGTCCCTAGTCTCAACTCTATAGTTTCTAGTCTCCAATCTATAGTCCCTAGTCTCCACTCTATAGACTCTAGTCTCTACTCTATAGTCCCTAGTCTCCACTCTATGGTCCTTAGTCTCCACTTTATAGTCCCTAGTCTCCACTCTATAGTCGCTAGTCTCCACTCTATAGTCGCTAGTCTCCACTCTATAGTCGCTAGTCTCCACTCTAAAGTCTCTAGTCTCCACCCTATAGTCCCTAGTCTCCACTCTATAGTCTCTAGTCTCCAATCTATAGTCCCTGGTCTCCACTCTATAGTCTCTAGTCTCCATTCTATAGTCGGTAGTCTCCACGGTATAGTCCCTAGTCTCCATTCTATAGTCTCTAGTCTCCAATCTATAGTCCCTAATCTCCACTTTATAGTCCCTAGTCTCCACTCTATGGTCCCTAGTCTACACTCTATAGTCCCTAGTCTCCACTTTATAGTCCCTAGTCTCCACTTTATAGTCCCTAGTCTACACTCTATAGTCCCTAGTCTCCATTCTATAGTCCCTAGTCTCCACTCTATAGTCTCTAGTCCCTACTCTATAGTCGCTAGTCTCCACTCTATAGTCCCTAGTCTCCACTCTATAGTCCCTAGTCTCCACTCTATAGTCCCTAATCTCCACTCTATAGTGCCTGGTCTCAACTCTATAGTCCCTAGGGTTGGTGTGACGATTAGTGTTAGGGTTAGTGTTACGATAAGTGTTAGTGTTACGGATAGGGTTATAGAGTTACGGATAGGGTTACGGTTACGGTTACGGTTATGGTTACGGTTACCTCACGTATAAAATACTGAAAACTCTCAATTCGTCTTAATTATGACAGACTAATATGATTAGACTCATCTAACGCTAACACTAACGCTAACACTAAGACTATTGCTAACACTAACAAGAACGCTAACATTAACGCTACCACTAACGCTAACACTAACGCTACCACTAACGCTAACACTAACGCTACCACTAACGCTACCACTAAGGCTACCACTAACGCTACCACTAACGCTAACGGTAACACTAACACTAACATTAACCGTAACCGTAACCGTAACCGTAACTGTAACCGTAACCGTAACGTTATCTGTAACTCTATAACCCTATCCGTAACACTAACACTAATCCTAACACTAACCCTAACACCAACCCTAACACTATCGGTAACAGTAACGCTAACACTAACACTAACTCTAACACTAACGCTAACACTAAAACTAAAACTAACCCTAACACTAACGCTAACACTAACGCTAACATTAACACAAACAATAACACTAACACTAACACTAACATTAACCGTAACCGTAACCGTAACCGTAACCGTAACCCCATCCGTAACTCTATCTGTAATCCTATTCGTAACCCTATCCGTAACTCTAACACTACCGATGAATCAGTAACCGTAATCGTAATCAGTAATCGTAATCGTAATCGTGAATCGTAATCGTAATCAGAATCGTAATCGTAATCGTAATCGTAATCGTAACTGCGTAATCGTAATAGAACCCGAACCGTAAGTCTATCCATAACCCTATCTGTAACCCTATCCGTATCACTAACACTAACCGTAACTCTAACCCTAACACTAACCCTAACACCAACCCTAATACTAACGCTCACATAAACGCTAACAATAACACTAACAATAACCGTAACCGTAAGTGTAACCATATCCGTAATCGTAACCGTAACACTAATACTAACACTAACACTAACACTAACACTAACCGTAACCGTAACCGTAATCGTAATTATAACCGTAACCGTAACCGTAACCGTAACCGTAACCGCAACCGTAATCGTAACCGTAACTGTAACCGTAACCGTAACCGTAACACTATCCGTAACTCTATCCGTAACCCTATCCGTAACTCTATCCGTAACACTAACACTACCCTTAACACTAACACTAACTCTAACACTAACGCTAACACTAACACTAACACTAACCCTAACACTAACGCTAACACTAACACTAACACTAACACTAACACTAACACTAGCACTAGCACTAACAATAACCGTAATCGTAACCTTAACCTTTACCGTAACCGTAACCGTAATCGTAACCGTAACCCTATCCGTAACTCTATCTGTAACCCTATTCGTAACCCTATCCGCAACACTAACACTAACCCTAACACTAACACTAACACTAACACTAACACTAACACTAACACTAACAATAACCATCACAGTAACCGTAACCGTAACCATAACCGTAATTGTAACTGTAACCCTAACCGTAACTGTAACCTTATCCGTAACTTTATCCGTAACCCTATCCGTAAATCTATCCGTAACCCTATCAGTAATCCTATCCGTAACACTAACA
This sequence comes from Lablab purpureus, assembly GCA_030347555.1. Lineage (NCBI taxonomy): Eukaryota > Viridiplantae > Streptophyta > Magnoliopsida > Fabales > Fabaceae > Lablab > Lablab purpureus. Next base: position 30,570,508 of record CM059260.1, read on the forward strand.
CTAACCGTAACTCTAACCCTAACACTAACCCTAACACCAACCCTAACACTAACGCTAACATAAACGCTAACACTAATACTAACAATAACTGTAACCGTAACCATAACCGTAATCGTAACCGTAACCATAACCGTAACCATAACCCTATCTGTAACCCTATCCGTAACGCTAACGCTAATCATAACAGTAACCGTAATCGTAACTATAACCGTAACCGTAACCGTAATCGTAAGCGTAACTTTAACCATAACCGTAATCGTAATCCTAACCGTAACCGTAACCGTAATCTTAACCATAACCGTAACCGTAACCGTAATCCTATCCGTAACTCTATCTGTAACTCTATCCGTAACCCTATCCGTAACTCTATCCGTAATCCTATCCGTAACCCTATCCGTAACACTAACACTAACCGTAAATCTAACCCTAACACTAATCCTAACACCAACCCTAACACTAACGCTAACATAAACGCTAACACTAACACTAACACTAACAATAACTGTAACCTTAACCGTAACCCTAACCGTAACTGTAACCCTATCCGTAACTCTATCCGTAACCCTATCCATAACTCTATTTGTAACTCTATCTGTAACCCTATCCGTAACCCTATCCGTAACACTAACACTAACCGTAACTTTAACCTTAACACTAACCCTAACACCAACCCTAACACTAACACTAACATAAACGCTAACACCAACACTAACAATAACCGTAACCGTAACCGTAATCATAATCGTAACCGTAACCGTAACCATAACCGTAACCGTAACACTAACACTAACACGAACACGAACACGAACACGAACACGAACACGAACACGAACACGAACACGAACACGAACACGAACACGAACACGAACACGAACACGAACACGAACACGAACACGAACACGAACACGAACACGAACACGAACACGAACACGAACACGAACACGAACACGAACACGAACACGAACACGAACACTAACACTAACACTAACACTAACACTAACACTAACACTAACACTAACACTAACACTAACACTAACACTAACACTAACACTAACACTAACACTAACACTAACACTAACACTAACACTAACACTAACACTAACACTAACACTAACACTAACACTAACACTAACACTAACACTAACACTAACACTAACACTAACACTAACACGAACACGAACACGAACACGAACACGAACACGAACACGAACACGAACACGAACACGAACACGAACACGAACACGAACACGAACACGAACACGAACACGAACACGAACACGAACACGAACACGAACACGAACACGAACACGAACACGAACACGAACACGAACACGAACACGAACACGAACACGAACACGAACACTAACACGAACACTAACACGAACACTAACACTAACACTAACACTAACACTAACACTAACACTAACACTAACACTAACACTAACACTAACACTAACACTAACACTAACACTAACACTAACACTAACACTAACACTAACACTAACACTAACACTAACACTAACACTAACACTAACACTAACACTCAACACTAACACTAACACTAACACTAACACTAACACCAACACTAACACTAACACTAACACTAACACCAACACTAACACCAACACTAACACTAACACCAACACTCAACACTAACACTAACACTAACACCAACACTAACACTAACACTAACACTAACACTAACACTAACACTAACACTAACACTAACACTAACACCAACACTAACACTAACACCAACACTAACACTAACACTAACACCAACACTAACACTAACACCAACACTAACACTAACACTAACACCAACACTAACACTAACACTAACACTAACACTAACACTAACACTAACACTAACACTAACACTAACACTAACACTAACACTAACACTAACACTAACACTAACACTAACACTAACACTAACACTAACACTAACACTAACACTAGCACTAGCACTAACAATAACCGTAATCGTAACCGTAACCGTAACAGTAACTGTAATCGTAACCGTAACCCTATCCGTAACTCTATCGGCAACACTAACACTAACCCTAACACTAACCTTAACACCAACCCTAACACTATCGCTAACAGTAACGCTAACACTAACACTAACACTAAATCTAACAATAACACTAACACTAACACTAACACTAACACTAACACTAACACCAACACTAACACTAACAATAACCATAATCATAACCGTAACCGTAACCGTAACTCTATCCGTAACTCTATCTGTAATCCTATCCGTAATTCTATCCGTAACACTAACACTAACCATAACCGTAATCGTAACCGTAACCGTAACCGTAACACTAACACTAACACTAACCGTAACCTTAACCCTAACCGTAACGGTAACCATAACCGTAACCGTATACGTGAGTGAGTTGTTCCACATGCGAAACATTATATCAATGGATGGATTAAAATAGATTAGTGGATCGAAAATGTTAATCTACTTCACAAAACTCACTTTTTACCCCCACTTTTTTTTTATATGCTAAGGATTTATTCTTTCTTTATTAAAACTTTACTAAAATGTGGTATTTGATCTTTGCAACAAGAGACGCAAGCGAGATTAATAGATCTAGATTTTGTTTAGTAGGCATTTAGAATAAATAAATGAGTTATTAATAATAATCACCATTTTTTCCAATAAATAATTATACAACTATATATATATATATATATATATATATATATATATATATATATATATATATATCATAGTTAATCAAAACTATGTTTTATAATTCAGTTTCATATGTAGCAATAATTAAAACAAAGAGATTTAAAGATATAAATTGTAACAATTTACTATCTTAAATATTTTATCTATACTTGACCAAATCTTAATTAACAAAATAATATATCCTATTATAAAAAAGTGATTTGTGATTAAATAAGTATATTACCATCATGACAAATTTTTTTTAATAAAAATTTACTTAGATGTAACATTTTTTAGTAAAAAAGTATATCGAAAATATATTTAAAAATTATTAAACACAAAAACATTTGTTAAAACAACTAAGTAATTCTAACTTTTTATTATGAGCATGTCGAGCTAAAAAGATAAAAGTTATAATAATTTATTAAATATTCTTTATGATAAAACTAATCAAAACATTTAGTTTTCATTTCATATAAATAAAGTATTTTAAAAAATTAAATAGTAATATACTTTTGCAGTTAGTTCTTTTATTATCTTAGAATGATATAAATATATAAAAAATATAAATAACTTATTTAATTAGAAGTAATTGTCTTTGTAACGCAAATGTTAACAATTTCTACATATAATTGATTCCCAAAGTTAATAAAACTTGATTTCGTAGAATTGTTTTATATTTTTAAATAAATATTTGTAACGACTCAAATTATTTATTTTAATTATATTTTCTTATTCCGTGACAAACTTGATTACAATAATTATGTTATTTTTAATTTTCATTAAAATTTATATGCTTTTTATTTAGTCGTTAAGCCATTACCATTTCAATTATCATTAAATTATGCTTACAAAATGTATAAGAATCTCTAGCACACATGACTTGTGAGAGAGGATCTTATGTGAAATAGTTTTTCTTTTTATTCACCAAAAATAAATTCATTCAATAAGGATTACTTCAACCTTCATCCACCATTAACATCACATTAATTCTTAGACATTCAGTAGAATTTGTTGAACATTATTCATAATGGAAAAAGAAAATGCTGCGATCTATTAGAGGACCACAACCAAGTTATAAATTTAACCAAACATAGCACTTGTTCAATACAAATGTTCCTCATTCTTTAAGGTGACATAATTCTGTGTAACCGCAAAGACCATACTACACACCAACATGCTTCTTAAGATACCAACATGCTTCTTAAGATTCTTGCTGTAAAATCCACCACAACGTTACCTTGGATCTCTGTCACTAGGACACCTATTCACCCTGTAACATTATTTCCACCAACTCATATCTAAACAACTACAGAAGAACATTAAATGAGCAGTGTTTTTCTTCTTGAAAATGACAAAAACAGATATTTCTCTTCCTAGTTAGCTTTGGTTTATGCTAGCAATAAACACACGCATCAACCTCTCCTCAGGTGTGTTCAGACTTTATGCAGATTTTACAAAATATACCCCTGCAATGTCGTGTTTGCGGACCATTTTATCCTAATAAACTTGATTTATTGTACTGTGTTTATTTCCTGCATAATTGTCCATTACATTTGTTTCTCATTCAAGTCACCCTCTTTCAATATATAGTTCCCACCTCTCATTTTCTGGTGTTTATTTCCTGCATAAAGATAGAGATGACATAGCAAAACAGATAAGATAAATGTCACCTCCCAAAATGGATGTTTGTTTTTTCATTAGATCCTGCTCATTTTTTGTTCGAATATCAACAAGTGTTTGTTAATTGATTAAATAGTATGCACCAATTTTACGCCATTATTTGATAATAAATCGTTTTATAGTTGTTTTAAAATATATTATTATTATTTTATTAATTGATGGTGTAAAAAGATATACTCATATATAACAGATAGAAATTAAACTCATTTAATGTAGACAGAAATCAATATGAAGACATGACTTTAGTTTTTATGTGTATCTTCACAAATTTTTTCGTAATTTAAGCTATTCTCTTTTTTAATGATTTAACTTTAAAAAATTTACCAAATAGACTCTATAATGTCACATATCTCGTCATACATAATCATCAACTTAAAATTGTTATTGGATTTGCTTTTGCTCTTTTCAAGCTATAGTTGCTTAAACAAGTTTTTTTTCTATCGATGACTTTAATCGTCAACATTATAGGAAAGTAAAAGTAACAATCTAAGTTAAGATGGAAACTTTAGAACGGCATCCAAATTATTTCTTAATTCACGACTTTATTTTTTTTCTCATCTTATATATAACCTTCATAAATGAAATTATGGAAACAATTCTCTCTCTCTCTCTATATATATATATATATTAGGTGGAAATAGAGCTACACGCACATTAATAAAGTTTTATTTGTTTATGAAAAGTAATGAACGTGTAACAATAAAGCTTAGATGGGAACATTCATTTTCTTAAACAAACACTTGGTGATTAAACTTTTGGTTCACATAAATTAGCCTTTATTTATTTGTCAACTACTCCAAAAAAAAAGAACAAAACAGCAGGGTGGGCAGCTTGTATAGCATTATTATTTTTAAATAAAATATTGTTTTATACAACAAATTTCCAGTGATTCTTTTACAATCATAAGAAAAAGAAGAGAAAGAAGTGTAATCAATGAAGAGAGATACAGATAAAACATTATTAAAGGAGTAGATCAAGTCTTTTTCTTCAGTGCCTCAGGATAAAAGCTTCCATCAGAAAACAGCTAAAGGGTTAATAATGGTAATAGCAATGAAAGCTACGTTGGAAAAGCTAGTTGAATTATTTATGAAAACGCTTCAGCATGAGTAAAACACAACACCTTTACAACTTTAAAGTTGTAAATGATGCAATATTTACCTAATGACCTATATAAACATATTATTACCTTATCTAATCAATGTTTTGGTCTTAATTAGCTCAGCACATCAAACATAGTCCTCCCCTTTCACATTCTTCATGACCTTGGCCTTCACGCAAACAAAGTCTAGGTTGTAAAGCACTGGTAACATTGCTACAGAAGACAAGAAAACCAACACAGGCCCAAAGATCCAAAGGAGAAGAGGAAGTGCTGAGTAGAAGAGCCTGTTGCCAACAGTGCTCAAAATGGTTCCCTTCTCCAAAAGCTCAGTCAAATATTGGGGTGTCACCATGGACATGACATCTTGTGGTGTGCAAATGAGGATGCTCACTTGATTGAAAAACCTAATCGACAGAGTGTGACAGAAAAATGAGAATAAGAATATGGTTAGGAGTGTCACATACTTCAGTGCCACCATAAATTCACTGTGGGCTCCATATACAGCGTCATTCAGAGGCTTCTTCACACTGTAAGTGCTGCTTATGACTGCTGCCAAACCAGCAGAGAGGAGAATGGATGTGGTGGCCATAAGGGTTGATCCCATTATCATATTACGAAGAGTTTGAACTGCTAAGATGTTCTTCTTTTCAATGTCCTGACATGAACAAAGTGTTGCTTTTTTGTCATTTATCCTTTGCATTATGAACTAAAAACTATTCTAAAAATTTAATAATTCTACAATATAAAATTATTTATAATTGAAATAGTGAAAAAAAAAATATTTAGTCTTAATAGTAATTCTAATTAAAGTATTGTATGATTGAAATTAAGTTACATTCACCACAATCTCTATACCCTTCTTCTATTTTCAGGTTTAGGTCATGTACATGAGTGTGATGTGTACTATATATGCTTATTTGAATCATGTTGGATGTGAAGAGAACCAAACAGATATATATGTATATATATATATATATATATATATATATATATATATATATATATATTATACTTTTATAGTTCTTGAATTTTGAGGTAATTATTTTGATTTTAGTCTTCCAATTAAAAAAATAGTAATTTTTAAATACTAAATTTGAAAAATTGAAATTATTTTTTTAGATTTACACCATTTAAAGTTTAAAATTTAAAATTCAGAATTTAAGATTTAGGATTGAAAATTGTTTTAAATTACTCAATTAGTTTTAGTGTATTTAAGGGGGGATATGTTGATTACAAGTATGATAATGCTTGTGCCGAACACATGGTTTAATTAATTAATGAAGCTATAGAAAGAAACATATATATAATATAATTAAAGCACAAACTCGTATTCCTGGGAATCAATTAATTGATGAAGAACTAACTCTTGAAAAAGGGTGATCCACTTTGTACAGTGGATTGTGGTGAGAAATGTTAATGACATGTTTTCTTTTTGGTCGTAATGAACACGAGACCACAAAAACAAAATGCGTTGTCGTTAATCTACTTTTTTTGTTTTGTTTATATGAAGTTACTAACCCACTTTTATGTGAAAGTGATTGGGCATATTTTGAAAAAGCCACCCCAGCCATTGTCATAAAAAATTCCAAATCCTATGCAGATTCTCTGGAATATTCATATTTGTATGTTTGTGATTTCAAGATTCTTAACTGATAAACATGACGGCAAAGACAGGGCCCTGGAATCCATTTACTAAAGCAATATCTTTGAACCTGGTCTTGCTTCATTAATTATTGTTATTTTTACCTTACCCTTTCACTCTTCTTCCTCCTTTTAAAACTATTTTTTAACCTAAATATTCATAAACCACAAGAATAAAAAATATTCATAAAGTCTCTTCCCCCAACCTCCCCAGTTTCAAGTGGAACCTTGCTTGGCACTGGGCCTAACTAATATTAACACTTCAACTTTTGAATTAAAAATATCAAAGTATTTGCTAGCAATGAAGTGATTCAAACTTAGTGGATCAAATAAGGATGAAAGGTTTTGGGCATTTCAATATCATTTTTAATCTTCTATAGCAATGATTTTTTGTTTCAGTATTTTTTTATATATTTTGTCTCTTTTGCGAACACAGGAACTAGAATGAGGGACGAAATTTACCATTTATAAAAAATGCAAGTATCAAAATCATTACTTTTGAAACATGAAAACTAAAATCTTTTCTTTTATAAAAACTGAGGGACTTAAAACATAGTTTACACGTTTGATCCTTTTCTTTATTTAAACACAAACCAAAAGAAATCATTATTGCAGTCTGACCTAATTATAAAATAAAATGGAACAAAGTTAAAACAAATATTCCAAGAAGTATTTAAACAAATTGTGAACCCTTCGTTTAATAATTAAAACGGACAAAGAGAAAATATTGCAAATACAAATAAAATCATAAATTGACAATAACTTATACAATGTAATAAGAACAACAATAACAAATTGGATGATGTTTGGTTAAAAGGTGTATAAAACAGGTTTGAATGTTAATATATATATATACACATAGTCTGATCTATCTGGTTATTTATATAATGACACCATGTTAGGCATGAAAAAAAATTAATATGATTTGTCTTATGATTCTGATCAAGGTAAGATTTTGGTCTCAATTTTTGTTTTTTTATTAAATCCAGTGAAGTGTATGTTTTCAAATTTGGTGTTTTTTTTTTCATTAAATATATATATAGAGAGAGAGAATAAAATAATACAAATAAGCAAGATAAGTAAAATCGAATAAAAGATGAAAGATCTCGTAGCCCTTATCAGCAAACTTAAAATCTATCTTAGAAAGATTAACCCAAGATAACTTAAACAAAATTGAGAATTATTTTATAATCACTACGGGAACGGTGAATTCTATACCAAAATATTCCAAGAACACATTAGGTTAAAGTCGTAAAATATAGCTTTTTCACAAATCTTTATTAATTTAATTAGTGACATAACTAGTGAAGAGTGTGGCTTTGATCCCCAACAGATGATATCAAATATGGTCGCTAAAAACTGCAAAAGAGGTAGATCATGAATAAAAGTTGTTTGGTCTAATCAATAGCCACCAACCCACTAGGTTCATGCATACGTTCACCAGCCAATAAGATCAATAATGGTTTCAACATTTGGCTCCTATCAGAAACAAAGAAACTCTTCACCAGAGAATAAAAACAGAGACCAGTTTAAATTAGAAAGTGCCTACTTATTAGCTTCTATTAAATACTCGAGCTATTCAAAGAGAGATAGAAGTAATAGTATATGTTATGTAATCGATATGAACATGAAATTGAAAAAGTGGATACATGCATATGCAGTTGATGAGAAAAGAAAGAATGAAATTGCAGTAACTTTTGTTAATGTTTTGATGAAGAAGAGAATACCTTCAACATGGCAGGGACCCAGAAGCGTCTTCCATGAGTATTGATTCCGATTATGGTGGAAGAAGGGTTTGTACGAACCTTATGCCACAGCCAAACATGGTAACCAATGGTTATCAGAAATCCCAATGGAACCATCACAACATCCAAATAATATTTCTTCCATTCCATCTCAATTTCTGCTTCTTAATTTCTTCTCTGTGATCTCTCAACGAAATTGAAGGGATCTGTGTTGTGTGTAGGCTTCACTGCTGCTTCTCTTTTCAATCACCCTCTGCAGATTCTTTCCACCACCATGATGCAAGTTTCGTCAGTTTTGGACTAAGAAGCTGCATTTATAAAACAAAATCACGTGAGTGGGGTGCAATTTTTTTTTGAGACACGTACGGTGTAGCACAAACAGAAATTTTTTTATTTGGTATATTATTACATAACAATTTGTGGGAAGTGGAAGAATGAAATGGCAAAAGATGCTGCGAACTGCACTTTTTGTAATGCCCGTGGTTACTTAGTGGTAGCGCTACTAATGGAGCTTAAGTTATTGCCATTTGTTTATTAAAATAAATAATTACTCACACCAACACCAACTTATGCTGGTTAATTAAAAGTTATTGCTTTTTTGGTTGTGGAATCACCAACACTAACTTATATTATTGCTTAATTAATGTTATTTAAAGAAGCCGTTTAAAGTTACGTTACCTGCAAGAAGACCAACTTAACTTAGTTATAATTACTTTAGTACATTTTAAGTAAATTACCTTTTAATCATTTCCGCATTTTTATATATATTCGTTTACCAGGCTTTCTTTTAATATATATTTAAATTAATTTGCCTTTTCATTCGGAATCTCAACCATTATTAAAAGATTATCATATATTAGCTGGAAGATATCAGAATTATAATTATTTTTTCTGATATATTTTTCCAATTAATGAAAGTTAAACTATTAATATAAGTTATGAATATGTTATTATAGTAGCTGAAATGGTATAGAAAATATACTTTTTTTAAAAAATAAAAGACGAGCATCAAATACATTACAATGAAAAAAAAATATTTCAAAAAATTCACACCTTTTAAAAAAAATAATACATTATCCATAAGAGACCAAACTAAAGTTACAATTAAAATCAAATAAATCTAAATTCAGGCAAACCAAATTTATTCTTGAAAAGCCTAAACTTAATTAATAGAATCAAACAATAACTAGTTAAAAATAATGATTTCTTCTAAATCAAGATTAGCTAGTCTATCCGCTATTCGCATATTGATTACCTTTTCAAAAGCTATGAGAAGCTTAAAAATTCTGAAGAGAACATCTAATGATGTACTCCTTCTACTTGCTCTAATTTTGCAAGAAACAAGAGAATATATAGTATTAGTGAAGTTAGATTAGAACTCAATTAGGTATAGCCCATTAGCATTAGTTTATATTAATTCCCATTAATAAGAAACTTCCCCTAAGGCACGTTTCTTGGTGGGAAATGATGAAATCAACATCATATATTACTTAGTAACAATAAAAAAACAATGCATTGCACAGTCCCAGAAATACCCAAGGTAATGTCAGAATGTGCGATTAACAACAACTTAAAATATTATGTACATGAATTAACAGTTACTAATTATGTGCATCTTACAATGTTCTTTTGGATCGAAAATATACTAATTATATTAAATATTTGGAAAAATAAATTTATCTTTCCTGATAATATATATGGCAAGATGTTTTGTAGTATAAAAATTACTATTAATCACGTTGTGTTCGAACAATTATTAATGTCTTGGAATCTTGGTAGGCTTGTGGAATCCACGAGTGTTGGAATATAAAAATAAAATAAAATAGAGATTATGATGAGCATGCAACTATGCATTCTTTGGCTCCTTTGATTTATCCGATCTAATTGAAGGGTTGAGATGAGACATTTTATCAGTGCACACTTATTGCTTTAGTAGGCTTTAATAAGATAAGTAAAAACATAACTTTATTATTCACGTATCAACATGTTTATATGGTTATTGAAAAAAGAATATATATTATTAAAGCATCTCTTTTATTTGTTAAAAAAAGTGATAAAAAAATAATATTAGAAACATGTAAATAAATATAAACATTTTCTTTTGGAATGGAGTGGATGTAAGCAGTCCCTACACCTACTCCACTACTTTAATATCTTTCACAAGATTCACTTTTTCACGTTTCACCACTCTTTTCTTTAGTTCAATTCTATTAGCTACATCATATCCAAATATATCACTTTTTAAAAAAATTGTTCTTTTGTAAAAGAAAATATAAAGGGGATCATACTGTGTATCAGCATTGTATAGGGTAGAAAAAAATAAAAAGAGGCTAAAGTTGATAAAGATTAACTATTTGTTACATTCACACACACAACAATTGAAGAAAAAGATCTGTTGTTGATAATTAAAGGAGAAAAAAAAGGTGATATTGTAGTTTTCTTTTATTGGATTGTTGCCATCATATGACGAAAAAACCTGTGCCCAAAAAGGAAAATTCTAAACCTTTATTTGAAAACTAATCCTAGACCACGCATTATATGATGCACTTTGTGAGAAAAAGTTGCAATAACAATCATAAGATTAGAAGTGAGCAAATACTGGACAAACCCCACCCATTTTCACCATACTGTAACTATTTTCTTTTCAGATAAACTTTCACATGCTTTTACATTTTTAAACAATTAGTTTCTAAAAATATATATACACTATATCCTATTAAAGCGTATATTTTATTTTTGTCGTTTCTGTTTTATGCGAACATAAACTAACAAATAACCTGCATCGAAGCATATTATAATTTTATTGAAAGACAGCATTTCTTAATTTCAGACATAATAATTCTTAGAAACAAAAATATGTAACTCCTGAGATTTGAACTGAAGCAAAACAAAACTCCTAAAACTAGTAAAGCAAATGTTGTAGTTGTTATTGACAACCTAAACTTGCAACATATCTCCACCTTTCCTTAATTTCTGTGACTCCTATTTTGATTCTTATGAATTTAAGATTTGATTTAGAAGAATTTTTTTTTTTTAAACATCTGTACTTGGCTCCTGGGTTATAGTAAATTAATTTGATTTCTTTCTCTTTATTCATGTCTTCGTAAAAAGAACTTGATTTAAAATGTTAATTCTTACCATGAAAAACAAGATCATTTGAAATGGAAATAACAGTTTAATTATATATCAACCAAGTGTGAGTTCTGCTCCATGTATAAATTCAAAGTTTAAATAGCTTTATTCACGGTTGTGGTGTCCGCAACATATTTTGCTTCGGTTGTGCTTTGAGTCATAATATTATATTTCTTTGAACACCATAAAGGCATACGTCAATAATGAAAGTTGAAACAATGATTTGTTTTACTTTTGTTGTCACGAATTGGACCACCTGAATTACTCTCATATTATCTATGAAATTGAAGATTCTGAGAATGAATATACTTGATATCATATTTTATAATACTCCTTTTAACATATATCTTTGTAATTCATAAATTTGTAACATTATGCTTGTTACAAACATAATATTGGTTCTGGTTGTAATGAGGTATATTAGACAATCAATTAAAGTTCTATAATATATTCATTGAGTAATGGTACTTTTATAATTATCTATGTAGGACTTCTTTAATATCTTTTTTTATATTGTTTTACATATAAAGGCATCATCATATAACGACGTCAAAATAGATAAAAACTAATATAATTAAAAAATCACTTGTCAGTTTTATATGTAACTTTACTTAGATTTTTAAGAATGAATTATCTATGTAGAACTTCTTTAATATTGCTTTTGTATTATATAAAGGCTTCATTATGTGAGGACGTCAAAATAGATAAAAACTAATATAATTAAAAAAAATCACTAATCAGTTTCACATTAGCTTTAAGATCTTTAAGAATGAAAAAAAAAACAATAGTAAGAAAGTGTACTTTTAATATTATCTATTAATTAAAGTTTTATTAATATACTTGAGATCTAGAAGGTAGACTCAAATCAAAAAATTATTTTAAAAAATATTTTCTCCAGAGAAACTTATTAATTTGTTAGTAAATAAGAAAAGATATCTCATAACCAAAATCAAAGCAAGTAAAAGTTGGCTCTGTTTTAGAAAAAAAAAAACAAAGTAAATTACAAATACCTGATATTTTCTCAAAGTACACTAACATTTCAATTTTTTTAGTTCTATTCAAACCTCTCATCTATTTTTTAAAACATTATATGTTCACCTCTTTTTACATCACATGTGTACCTCTTAAGTTTTAAAAATATTATCTTCTAACGCCTTAATAAAGTTATTGTACTTGTGAAAAAACAGGAACTTAAGTATAATTTGAAAAAATTGTATGAGTATAATTGTAATTTATTAAAAAATATTTAGTAAATCTAACATTTAAAGTCTGTACAAGAAATATATATAATTTTAAAATACTGTATTAAAATAATAAAGAATAATTTCTGGGCCTAACTCAATAAGACAATCAGGCCGATCAAGTCGAACAATGGGCCATTTTTTACAGTCATAAAATTTAGGTTTATTTTCCCTGCACCTCTCACATTCTTCCCGCACCTCTCTTATTTCTTCCTGTATTTCAAAAAAACATTAAAACTACCCAATCATTCTTATATCTTCATTCCTTTCGGTTAGTTTACTTTTCAACAAAACATTAAAATTACCAAATTATTCTTACATCTTCATTCCTTTCTGTTGGTTTACTTTTTGGATTGTGTAATATAATAAAGACTTTTAAATTATATGATCCAAAAATCATATTAACATGATCACAAGTAATAAAATAATATTATAATAAAAAAATTATTTTCATCTCTTTTTATTTCTTTTCAACCAAACCACTTTATTTCAAGCCCATTTCTCCTCCTTTTCTTTCCATTCTCTTCCCCCCTATTTCTTTCCTCTCTACTAGGCCTAAACCCAATAATTTTCATCCCAGTGGTATTAACCTAAACCAGGTTCTTAATGGACTTGCAAGATTGCGTTTATGAAAGTAGGTTGGGTAAAACAAGATGACCACATACGACAAGTTCCACGAAACTCGTACTATCTATGTATTGCTTCAAATCAGAGACAAATTGAAACATGTCAAACTAGAGCAGGCCCATACTCCAGGTAATATGATTCCTACTCGATTTCCTTGAACACTGACTTTCGACAAAATTCAGTCGACTCATAAGTCACAACCACAACCTATTATGTAATTCAGGTCCATTGCACACAGCTTGCATCAATATCTATGGTCACAGAAACTTCTATCTTCAACTAGCATATACCGTTGTTGACATCAAAGTCATCGACAATCAATTGCTGATGTCCCATGACCCTGCAACAAGATGACATTGAAGTTTAAGTATTACTTTACCCTAAGTCTACCTTCAAAGGGTTGTTTTTGCAACGAAATAGTTCTCGAGCTGGGCCTTAATAATTCCAATGAGTCGTCTATGGACAAACTTGAAATATTATGCATTTCAAGAGGATTTTTATTTTATTTTAAAAAACATATTACCATTTACATAGACATGTTTCACTAAATTCAAATGGCAACTATATCATTTGCTCTGAACCATTTTAGTTAATGAAAGTGGGGGAACATAGCATGTGAATGCAGGCAGACTGCACACGGGCCCACGCAAAGAGATGCACAAAATGGTAAGAGCAGCATGCAGTAAAACAATGGACTTACATGGAAAAGAGCAGAGCTAAAAAAGAATTGCTAAATATTGAAAAAAGAAAAACTGATTGCATAAATTCACAATTACAGCTCAAGCTAATTCTGCCCTATTATAGAATATGAAAAGGAGCAAAACTTTAGGAAGCACACAAAACACAACTCCCGATCCCCATCTCGGTCCGCATATTCCACGTACCGCAGAGTTCTTCTGCCAATATGCTCCCTCTCCTGTTAGAAGAATAATCCCTTCTTCTTTACTCTCCTTTTCTCCCCAGGCTGCAAAAGAGAAAAATCAAAAGAAACCTTCAATATTCAATACTGGCTCGATATTTTACTCTAAAAACAAATGAAAACGAACGAAAATCACAGAAATAAACAAAATACATGAACAACAAATGTAGTTAAGTGACATTGTTTCTGGCTTTCCAATACAACTCTCAGAATTGGATCAATAAGTCGAGACTAAAGGACAGGTCATAATCATAACCTTATAAAGCTCAGTTGACTTCAAATCAAGGGAACTAAAGGAATCTATTTAAACAATAGCATACTACCCAAGCAGGGAACATATAAAATCAATGCTAGTCATTTATAGTTTCTACATTAGCAGTAGAGTTCATCGTTGACAATAATGACGGACAAAATTGAACACAATTTATCATGTTTGAAAACTGATGTTCTCCACCTCTCATTATTATTATTATTTTGGTTCACAACAACCGTAGTAAGGGTGCATGGGCACATGCCAAGTCAAGCAAGAAAAACATTACAAGAGTTTATAAATGACTTGCCAAGCAAACTGAAGGTGAAATGGAAATTTTCTAGCATATAAACGATGGCATTTTTATTAATCAGTAAACAAATTCAGGAGAAAATTTATATGTACCCTCCTCAGGATGAATAATCTCAAAGTGAGCACAATAGTATCTCTTGCACTGCAAAAAGAATAAACATATTAGAAGCAGAAGACAGAACAGAAAATTTAGAAATAGACAAATCACACAAGATTACAAATTGCTATTTGCAACAATGTAAACACTTGACCTCTCTTGATTAAAAAGGTAATTTCTCTTTATTGCTTAAAGATAAAAGAAAATTCTTCCAATTTCCAAATGCATTTTAAACAAATCAATATTAACATATTACAAGTTTATTAACTTGTCTCGTTCGTTTTCTCCATAATAATCTTTACACAATTGAGATTCCACAAAGTTGACAGTGGGGAGTAGGGATCTGTGCAGCACTTACTTAAAAAAGAAATACAATTTTTCAAATATATTACGAAGAATATCTTCACCGTTTTTTAAAGAGAACAACAATTAACTATGATATCCTCAGCAAAAAATTTATTTGCCTTTGTCATCCAAAACGGACAGAAGCAAGAGCTAGAATTATTACTTCTCAGAATTGCAACGAACTTTCTTTTGGTGAAGATTAGAAAATCAAACGAGTATAATATTACAAAAGAAAAATATTAAAATTCTGCTCAAGGTCTGTATTACATTTAAAGAATGATGCAGAAGTAACCACAAACAAAAATCATGTTTGTTTTGGCTACTGAATATGAAGTGTCGTTTATCAAACACCAAGGACACCAAAGGCCAATTGGCTACTTGTCTATCCAACAGACTGTTCAGAGGGAGAACAGAGATTGGACTTTCTAGTTTCTTCAAAAGGGTTCAAAATTTTGAAGTTTTAGGTCAGCTTAAGTTTAAAAGTTATGCCACTATCTCATGTCAAGCCAATCCAGATATACGTATTATTATTCAGCTAGAGTAGATAAAAATTCAACTGCAGCTAAGAATTTCCCTGAAAAATTATTCCACATCCTATTATTCGTAAGCATACATTCATACATAATACTCAATAAAAAAAGGTTTCCGTTTAACATTATCACTTTCCATAAGCAGATAATAAAACAAAGCAAACAAGATAGTGAAATCTCCTGAGGGGATCAGTTTTCCAGTCAATGCAGAAACATTTGCACATGAACTACCCAGCAACTCTCTGATGCCAAGTCAGCTCAAACCCAGATCTTATTACTCAATTAGAGTAAAAAACCCAACTGCATCTAAGAATTCCTCCAAAAAACTATTCCATAAACGTACATTCTTACCTAACAGAACCTAAAAAAACAGGTTTTCCATTTAATATGATCCATTTTCATTAGCAGGTAATAATAAAACACAGCAAACAGATAATATGATCTATTTTCCAGTCAATGAAGAAATATTTGCATATGAACATTTTACGGGAGCAACTTAATTACTATTAATACTTACCCACTGGCCTCTGTGGAGTTATTTTCTGCTTTTAAAAGGTGTTCAGCACCACTGGAACCAATAATAATGAATTCTGAAGCATGTCCGTATGGAATCACAACCTAGAGAAGAAAATGAAGAATGGATATCTCAACCGTTTTATCCTTTTTTAATAATT
This sequence comes from Lablab purpureus, assembly GCA_030347555.1. Lineage (NCBI taxonomy): Eukaryota > Viridiplantae > Streptophyta > Magnoliopsida > Fabales > Fabaceae > Lablab > Lablab purpureus. The sequence goes on from CM059260.1 coordinate 30,587,498, forward strand.
AAAAACTGTCATTAAGAGATAAACAAGGTTAAAAAATTATTTATTGTCAACTTCACAAACTCTTCTTGGCTGGTGAGATAACTCCAACCATAGGTAGAAAGTTCAGCAGACAATAACAAATTTGGCAATGTCATACTTCTTAGAACTTAAAATTAAATATTTAAAAGTTCTATTATTGAGAAATAAGCACGGTACATAAATTATCTATCTGATGAGATAATTCGTTCATTCAACACAGTCCATAAAATTGAAAAGACCAATATTTTGCAATTTAATGCTTCTTACAATTTCTGGTAGTCTGTAATCACAATCTGACTATTATTCTAGATAGCTAATATATCTCAGATAAACCTAATTTCCCTGAGGTTAAGTGCAGTGTATTGCTTTTATAACATTATAATTATTATTTTCAAACATTAGGCCATACTGCCAGCAAGTTTCACCAGATTTAGCCGAACTCAATCTTAGAATGTCAGTTTAAACCTAATTCAATCCTATAAAACTGAATTGTAATGTGAGGATTGTCCTTCACTTACATAATCTTTTCGGACTATTTCTAGCCAATGTGAAACTTGGGGTTCTATTCAATATAAGGAATTCTCACATGAGAGGAAATAACAGATTTTATATAAAAAAAGAAAGGGAATTACAAATGAATTTACTTCATTTCCCAAATAATAAATTAGCTAAATATTCATACAGAATATAGAAGAATATCATACTTGGGTGGACGGTGAAAACTTTTCTGTGATAACAACGCCATTTGGTCCACTGCATTTGATACTGTAACCTTCCCTCTTAATGGCCAATGTGGCTGGCTCCCATATATCAAGGAATCCAGTCTGTAATATCAAGCCAGAAATATTTATGAAACTGTTAGGAGTTCTTCATAAAGAAGACTGATAGATAAAATAATATTTTGACACGGACATTTGAAGGAAAATCATAACAATATGGAAACTACTTTCACTGAATTACCGAATGAGAAACTCTATAGGAAGCATGTCCACTATAAAAAGTCTTCTCTATGTGGCTCTGCATTTCAGGATCTGAAAACAAATAACAAAGGAGAATAACTTAATAAACTATTTTATGACTGGTCAAAATTTGCAGCCCTATATAGGAAGACAAGAAGGGAGACAAAAGAAAAGCTATACTACCATTCAAATAAAGACATGTATGACACATCCAAAGCAGACAAGTCAGTCAAGACTAAATTGTTTTTAACTTTTCTCACGGGACAATATTTATCCTCCTTGTTTCTAATCTCTTTTATTCTAATAAAGTCTTTTATTATGAAATTATTTACTTTTGATAACTTCAGCCCAATGAATGCATACAATTTGAAACAATATCCCTCCTTATACTTATTTAAAATTATGAATGGCCAAATTATAGTAAGTATGAACAAACTTCACCTTGCAAACCAATTTTATAAGGTTGAGTTAGGTTTAAAGTTCACTTTTTAAGATAGTATCAGACTTATCCTATCAAGACTAATTGAGCCTATCATGTCACCCACAAGTATCAAATCTCGTGTTCAAAATGTTCAATCCTCAGCATGAGAGATTGTGTTGCAGATCTCATATCGACTAGAAATATGGTCAACTTATAATATATAAATAGGTGCAAACCTCATTGCAAACTAGTTTTGTGAAGTTGATTAAGCTAGGCTTAAAGTCCACTTTTTAAGAATCTCAAATAAAGGATATAGGTATTGGATCTGAGATTTTATTTCCCACACATCTATGTATCACAATGCAACATGGCTATTTACAACACAATTACAAGTAGTTAGTCAACAACTCACTAACTACCTAACTAACATACAACACTAACTGAATACAACATTCTCCCTTATTTAGATCAGCACATTTCAATATCTCTCTTATAGCAGCCATGATACTTCATTAGAAATATTTGTCATGTTTTTGAAAACAGCAACCTGTAGCCCAAAGTGCCCTTCACATATCTCAATATCCTCTTAGCTGCAAGTAGATGAGACAGCCTTGGATGATCCATAAATCTACTTATCAGGCCCACACCATAATCAATATCAAACCTGCCACTGCATAAAAATTTAAACGAAGCAACAATTTGTTTATACAAGGTTGCATTGACTACCTTGTCACTTTCTTCCTTCTCTAACTTCATACAACAATCAATTGGTGTTTGGGAAGAATTACAATCTTACACATGAAATTTTTTCAATATTTCAGTTGCATACCACTTTTCATGCATGAAAATTTCATCACTACTAGAGACAAATTCCATTCCCAAAAATTAGGATAGCAATCCTAGACATGTCATCTCAAACTCCTTCATTATTATTCTCGTTCTCAACTTGTCAATTTTTGTGGCATTGCTGCTGGTAACAAGCAGGTCATCAACATAGAGGCAAACTGTCATTAGATCAAGTAGAGTAGTTGAAACCCAACTGCAAAAGGAAGCAATTTATTTATTGTAAGTCAACGAAGCTTGTTATATAGCCCATAAAGTCTTCAATATACACACCTTGTCTTCATGTCATGTCACTTCAAAACTTGGAGGTTGACCCACATAAACCTCCTTTACTGGCCCATTTGAAAAGGTTGACTTTACATCAAGTTGATGCAGTGATCAATCTCAAAGAGTGGTTGTAGTAACCACTTGCCACAGGTGTAAATAGTTTATTGTAATTCAAACAAACCTTTTTGTAAAAACCCCTTTGTAACTAGCTAGCCTTGTAGTTTGGAACTTCTCCAGTTGGTTTTACCTTCGCTTTATAGACCCACTTTACTCCCATAGGTTTTTCATAGTGAGGTAATGTGATCAGCTCCCACTTGTGGTTTTTCTCTATGGCCCTTAACTCTCTCCCTCCATTGCTACCTTCCATTAAGGACCCTTCATTGTTTGATCAAAAGATATTGGCCATTTATCAGCCAGCAGAGCCAAATGCTCTATATGTCCACATCTTCATTTACTGCACAATCAGGAATAGATGTAAAATCTCCAAAACTCTGAAGTTTATGTCTGTTTCTGAGGTCTTTGTGGCTAAATCAAAATTGTTTATGGACAATTTTCAGACTGCGTATCAAGTTGAATTGGTACAGTCACTTTATCACTTTCAGTTCACATTCATCAATGGCACATGCACAACTTCGCGAACCGGGTTGTACAATTTTTTTGCACTTGCTGGAAGGTACCCAAGAAAAACCGTTGATTCTGCCTTATAATCCAACTTCTTTCTTCTTTAGCACACATCTAAAGCAAAGAGAACCAAATAGACATAGATGACTTACTACATGTTTTCTTCCTGAGCATGCTTCCTTGGAAGTCACACCATGTGGGCTCTCAATAGGACTTCGGTTCAAAATATAGGTAACCACGGATACATCTTACCCCCAAAAATGATTTGACATATTCCTCCTTTCAGTTTTTCCATTATGTTCTAGAGGATACGGATCAGTAACTTTATGAATTGTTCCTTCCTTATCACATATTGAGGTGTATCAACCCCATCTGTTCTAAGAACTTTGATCACATTACTTCACCATTTTCTTGAACCTTATGAAGACCTTCAATGCCTCACCTTTTCTTTTAGTCTATTCAAACTCATAACTTGCTAGTAAAGTCATTAACAAAAGAAATAGTGATTACCTCCAAGTGAAAGTACTTCCACCCAAAGAACACGCACAACTGAATTGACAACTTCCAAATTTCTGTTGCTGGAAAATTGGACTGACAGTAATTTCTTATCTTCCATGACAACTGCAAAAGAATGACCTTCATCAATCAAAATTCCAATTTTAATGGTTTCGTTATTTGACAATAGACCTACAAAATCAGTTTTCTCTTGCTATGATAAACCTTCATCATATTCTACACCATATTCTTGACACATCCTTTCTCCAACAATTGCCCAAGGCTTAGAAACAGGTCTTCATTTGTGGCACATAGAGTATTTGTTATGAATGATTGTTTTCCATCTCTTCTTTCAATCAAAACTTAGCACATCCCTTCAACTGTAACAAAGTTATTATAAGGAAAACTTCACAATTCTTTTTATTACTCTTTGATCGAGATTAAAAACTGCCCTTTATTTCCAGTCATGTGGTTTGAACACCAAGTGTCCACACACCAAAAATTAAATTTGGTACAATCTGATGTTGCCACCATAAGAAGAGCATGATCTAAATCATAATCATCACAATCACCTTGTGGCATTTGAGCTTCAGCCTCCTTTACTTGCTTTCCTTTATCATAATAGCATTCATTTGCAAAATGACCCCATTTTTGGCAAGTATAATACTACATATTCCTCTTAACGAAATTTTTTGCCCCCTTCTGTTTTGATCACCTACCTTGAATTTTCCACCACCTCCATTCTTCTTGCGGTTGTCACCAATAGAATTTGGATTTAAGAATCTGTTGGATCCTTCACCTGAATCTTTCACTTCGTTCTTCCATTTTGCCTTCTTATTTTTGCTGCCCCCACCATTTCTTTAAGAGGCTTGCGCTTGTAAAGCCTAAAATACAACTATTTTGGCACTTCTATCAAGAAGCCTTTGTTCACAAGTATTTCAGAAGAGAGAAACTGAGAAAGCATATAATGAATTTCGTGTGATTAGACCACAACATAACTATTCAATTTATAGGGGAATAAAATTGTTATAGAATATTCAGTTACCCTATCTTAGGCTTGTAAGATAGATATAGAAAAAATCTAATTGATCCTAATATCAACAATCACTATATATATAGAATTCTACCATATCTACAAGATTCTAATGCTCCCCTCAATCTAGAGCATACAGGTCAAATGCACCAAGTTTGTTGTTAGGTATGTACTTAATTAGAGGACCCCCTACTGATTTAGCGACTATCTACTAGTTGATTATGAGAATTGACAAAGTGACAATCCACTTCAATATATTTCATCCTTGCAAATCATATCTTTAACAAATGCCATCTATACAAGACTCCTTGAGAGACTTAATGAACAATTCAACCAATTGGTTGTTGGAGTTAACAAGGTAAATAATCTCACACATGTGTAATCTCATATCTCGAGTGGGATCTCCAACAGTTCCAAAAAAAAGACTTCACAAACTTAGATACAACTAATAGTTTTGTTTTGTATGACTTCTACTTATTGAACACTATAGATCATCTATATGATACCTTGTTTGGGAATATTCTAAAAGGAGGAAAAGGGAACGGAGACTTTAAATCCTCCTAACATGATTGTATGACTCCTCCCAAAAGTCGTGCATAGGTGTATATTGGATAAGGTTTTTTTTTAAGAAAGATGTGATCATTTAATCATTCAAATTTAAATAATTCTCCATTTCCTCTTGTACATTGTTAATAGTTAATATCCAGAAAAGGGTAAGGCTTACCATTCACTTCCTTTATCTTACCCTTCCTTCTATCTTGAACCCTTCTCCTTGCCTCCTAACTATCAAACATACCCTAAATATAACAATTTCCTTCTCACAAGTCACAACAACCACCATGCCCTTTTATATATGTTTTTCATTTTCTACAACACATGATGACATGACAAATGACGGGAGCTTAATCACAAAAAGACTACAGGAAATCACCCTGATGCACAACACTTCTCTATAAAGTAAATCTTTCAAGTTACACAGCAGACAGCAACAACTGAACATCAGAAATGATATGATACATATACTCACCACAAGTGATCTTTTTGCTATCATTGGCAAAAACCTTCACAGGTTCTCCCTACAATCACAGAGAATGCATGAGATTCAGTATAATAAAAGGCTAGATAACCGTCAGCAGAAAACCAACGCTGTCTAACTCAATTTAAAAAATACACATCCATGAATTGTGTTTTAGCTTCCCACATCAGAAGTTATTTGTTATGCATGATGCACAATACTACTGTGCAAAGCACATTGGCCCCGCAATATTAAAAAAGAAAATTACATTTTTTAAATTGAAAAATACAGCATATATGTAACATTGAAAATATTTGTATAATTAAAAAAAATGAAAAGCTTAATCCACAACTAAAATGCCTTTTTCTCAATAAAATGGTAGTGCTAAAGTATCAATGTTAATTGTCATCCCAACTATGTTGGCACCACAATTAATAACAATCATATGTTGCATCCCAATACATAAAACAGAGAAAAAACAAAAGTGAAGGGACTAGACCATGACTCACCAAGAAAACCTATGACAAGGAAGTTGAAATCTATCTCTGAAAAAACCAGAATTACAAAAAAGGTTTATTATCCCACCATGTATAGCATTGTGAACTAATACCAAAATTGGCTAACTTATCTGCACAATAGTTTCCTTCCCTAAAGATATTAGTAACATGAATCCTCATGCGTTTTGTCTTCTCCATGACATTTAAGACATCTATTCTGAAATCTCCAAGAAACAATAATTGATTTTTAAAAGCTTCGACAACTAACTGAGAATCAAATTCCAACAAAAGCCTAAACCATCCTTTAGTGAAAGCATTCTCAATTCCCAAAATAGCACCCATAACTTCTGCATAAGAATCAACTTGCACCCAAGGAATTGTGAAAAATATCCTATAATTGATGCTTTTTTATCCCTGACTATACCCCCAAGGCAGTAGTACCCAGAGAGCCCTAGGCAGACCCATAGTATTGCATTTGACCCATCTAGTAGAAGGAGCAAGCCATAAGACTGGTCTGATATCAGGGATCTTAGCAGGATGCCCAGCCACACAAGCTTTAGAATAAGGAATTCATTTATGTTCAGATTTCATAGCTCCTTGACAGTAATTTCAAGCCAAATTTACCTCTGAATAAATCCTATTTTTCAGACTAGCATGCAACTAAAATACAAGCTTAATACATTTAGTCACTATACAATAGGTCTTTTTTTTTGTTTTGGTACGTAAAACTTTTTTGTTTGAGTCCCTGTGTTATTCAAAAATTTGGATTTATTTCCGGTTGTTAAAGCACTTCTATTAAATGATGATGAGAAAAATTAAATGTCGAGGCAAAAATTCCAATTAAGATGCTTCTGTGTCAAAAGTGTGCCCTTAATAATTTCTTAACATCTTCCTCAGTCAAAGTATGACCCCTCTTGCTCCCATAACCCATTGAGTAATACATCAATTTAATCCACCAAATTACAATGAGCAGTAATTTAGTCCCTAGAATTACAAAACTCTGAGCGGTCATTGAAATCACCAGACAAAAGTCATTTTAGTCCTTATTGTTGTAAGCTTAGGGACTAAAATATCTGTCATTTGATAACATCAGGGACTTAAATGATCATGGTTTGATAATTTAAAATGACATTTTTATAATTTTAGGGACTAAATTGACTAGTGCTCATAATTTTTTGGTCTAAGTTGATGCATTAGTACTTTGCTTTTCTTTTCTATCCTCAAATTTCCTTTATACAGAGAAAAAAACACAGCTATTGTTGGAAAGTCCGACATTGCCTACCTTAATTCCTGAAGTGCGGCTTATAGATGTGTTGGGCAACTTCGCTTAATGCCAACTTGTGTTGAAATGAAATTTGACATGGTATTAGAACCTATAGTTCATCTTGGCAATTGCCTATTCTAGTAGGCTCATCTAGTTTGACAAGCATTTGTGGAGTGAAGTGTTGGGAAGCATTTCGCTTAGTGCTAATTAACTTTAAAATGAAATCTGGCAGCTATTTCATACGCAACTGCGGAAACTTGGCAGCTAAGTTCCCTATTTGCCAAATGATGAAACAACCATATGCAAAAGAAAAAGACTAGACTCTACTGTTTCCACTGATTTGACCCTGCTGTATTCCTTGTTTCATGCAGTTTGTCTATGTTTTCATCTCTTCTGCCCTTGTACATAACAAAGCATCTTTGGTTTTAGACTCTGATCAATGGCAGTGACACTAGTAGAAGACATTAGACTCTGCTGTATTTAGGGAAGTTGGGTTTAATTAAAATTCATAATGGCGCTGCGGATAGAGAAGCTGAGCTAGGGGATATATGACTATAATGTAATCATATAATTTTTGGGCCTATTTGGGCAGAGTTTTCCTATGTAATCACATGGATGGTTTGATTTCCTCTCAATTTCTATTTCTTTTAGTAAGTTTTGAGTCTTGACCCAGATGTTTTCCAATAAACAATGCCAAGAAACACAGCAACTAAGGTTTTCAGCAAAGCATAAAGCTTATCCTCTGCTAACAGCTTTTTGCCCTCAAAATTAAAGATCTTCTATCAGAGAAAGTTGACTGTGCTGTATAAGAAGGATGCACCAAATTTTCGATGGATCCAACTAGTATTGGAGAAAGAGAAAAAAGAAAAAATTGAACAAAATTGACCCATGAGCTGTAATTCAGAACAAAGGCTATGGCTCCAAAGAAGTACAATGACGCAGGATATTAACTTAATACAAACCCTCCTAATAAAATTATTCTGCTCTGATAACCCCCAACTGAGCCATCCTATGTATAATATCTCAATTGCATTTAGAGTTAGTTCCCTTCTTATTATCTCAACGTTACCTATACCCCTCTTAAAGGCCACCTATCAAATTTTCAATCTCACTCGAGTACAGGATGCTAATGATGCCAATGGTAAAGGATTTTCTTGTGTCGATTGATGAATAAAGAAATTTGCATGCTCTTGCACATAAATATAGTACAGGTAGATGTTCAAGGTGCTTTAAGAGGACTTCTCAAGCTCAAATACATGGAAAATTTTAAATGAATAAACCTATGACAATCTAACTAATTAGTCTTTGATGTCTCTTCATGCCAGATTGTCATCAACCCCACCACCATGACAGTGATTTGGGGGCATCATCAAGTAAAATGCCCTTGGGAAGAAAAATAGTGATTAGATAACTCCTCTTTTGCAACCAAGGGGAATTAAATACAGAATGAAAAGTTTCGATTTTGACCTATACTGGCTGTGACCCAAAGGTGAGAGACAGAAATTCACCACGGTCAACAAAGAGTACAAAGAGTAGTCACTCAAAGCTGAAACCCTAATCCCAGTATACCCAAATTAACAGTATGATCTATGAAAATTACAACTAGTAGTTGCCTATTGCTACCATAGATCTACTTGAAATTCTTAATTCGTTGTTGGGTTGCACCAAGTGGCTTTCCACATTATGGCGGTTCACTCTTTTTTTGCATACATGTGAGATTTCCATTATAATAGGAGGAAAAAAGTACCTTGCGCTTCCTGTTATCTAGGGGTTGGACTTCAATGGCAAGCAATGTACCAACATCATCAGCATTGACAAGATAGGCAGGTTGCTTCGCCCCTTTATTTTAAACAAATCGGAACTGAGTTCATCACATACCAGAAGAAAGGAAGAACATAATCATATGCAGAAGTATAACAATACCATCAATATAGTTAAAGGAACCATCTTCCAAATGCCGAATCCACTGGTAGTCCAACAGGGACACAAGGTAAAGTCAATTGTCAAATGCTTAGGATAGATATCAGACATTAATACTACATAATGAAAAACTCTTTCAGGGAAAAAAAGCAAGAAGAAACAAGTTCCAAATTATACAAAAATAAAATGCACCTCAAAATTACAACTTGTAGTGCCATTGATGGAGTATCCGCATGCCTGAAGTTCCCTTCCAGGAAAGGCTTCTCCTGAAATTTGGAGGCCCTCTATAGCAGGCAATGGATCTTCATCTGCAGCTGCAGCGTAATTTATTAAACTTGGAATAGGCAACAGCAAGGCTATGAATGTATAGTAAAGCTTAAAAGGGGATTAATTCTTACCCTCGGAAAATGAAGAAGAAGGTTCTTCAAGAACTGGTGGTAAATAAGGAGAATATGAAGAACTGGGATCATCAACAGTGGTAGTTGTATAAGAAGGGTTGCCCGAACTCCAGTTAGCAGGTGTTTCTCTCTCACTATGAGTTCCATCTCCATCAGGATCATCAACTTCACTGTTGCTCACAGGGACATGAAATGTGACCTTATTAGACATTTCGTCTCCATAATGTGCAGGATGGGTATTACCCTGAGTAGCCACCAGGTGGGTGGATACGTCATGGGCTGATGAATTCCTGTGAAATGAAATGACCAATATATTTGAGCAAAGATGTCATTTTCCAACAGCCCAAAGGATGTCAAATTTTATCACACTGTTATCATTACTAGTTGAATATCAACTAAAAAATGCAGACCTGCTGGTGAACTTAGTTCAACTTAAGGAAATTATGAGATTGGAGAGATAGATAAACAGAAAGAGAGAAATCATATTAATTAGCATTTATTATTTTATTAAAAGACTCACTAACACATTACACCCTTCTCAAATTGTAACACACAAAACAAGGGAGGATTTTTATTTTAATCAACAAATTTTGATAACAAGCTGTCAGAGACCACATGGATTCTAGGTGTCAAGCTAGACAACTATTTTTTTTCAACCAAACAAAATCCATTTTATCTATATTGGAACACCTAGGCAATCAGAACAATATTGCATCCTGAGGCATCCATTGCTAACTAAGAAACCTTTGAATAAATTTTCTACAACAGGCAACAAAGATAATCAATAATAGGAACTGAGCTACCAAACATGTAACACTTCAGAACAATTCTTATATATACCTACATGTAAGACTTCAGAAAAAGAATTGTCTAAGCCAACTGGAAACCTAGATATCAAAACCAATTATACCATGACCTACTGTTAGAACAGTATTAAATACCATTACATACTGCCAATTTGCAACATTACAGAGGACAATAATTGAATTTCCTACTTTATAGTCTATAACTGACAGGACAGCTAAATGCAGACATCAATCACTGTTCCAATGGCAGCTACATGTCATGAAAAAAGCTTCATTCAAGACCCCAATAATTAAATACTTGTCTTGAATTAGGTCTGGCCTAATAAACCCCAAAAGCTAGCTCTAGCTCATGAGGTGAGAATTGTGTCAGCCTTTATAATCTCTACTTTGGCCATATATATCCTTTAATAGATGTTGAATCGCCTCACACCTAAAGATTGAACATCTACCACGAGATTGTAGAAAGATTTTTTACTGCACTAGGAAAACCATCAGCCCAAGTAGAAATTTGGACAATAAGGGTGGCCCCAGATCACATCTATGCTAAGATCTAATACCACCTTCAATTTGAGTTGCCTCTGCATAAATCCCAAAAACTAGTTCACAAGGTGCGGATTGTCCAAGCCTTTATAACCTCTATTTTGGCAATATATATAGTGAATGTGAGATCCTAACAACCTACAAACCACAAGTTTTCGTTTCTAGGGCAGTCATTTCAAGAACAATAACAGAAAATCCTAGAAACTAAACTTTAATTTAGTTATATCTACAGTCGATGAGAAATCTCCTATAGACCCCCTTACGCCAAAGTCTAATTCAATCTCACAAAATCAGTTTTGGTAAGATGAGAACTAGAGATCTCAAACGTAGGTCTAGATATATGTAGGTAAGCCAATAGCAAGTAGTACAATAAGCCCAACAAATATGGCTAGGATAGGCTTTTCTACCATTTTAAAAAATAGACTTCAAGTCTAACTTAATCTCACAAACCAACTTGTAAAGTAAGGTTTATATTCACTTATATACTATAATTTGACTATATCTTTAGTTGATGTGAGATCTCCTAAAAAAAATTATAATCAACCTTTATATTATCTTCTAATTATGACAGTAATATCATTGGTTTAGATAGTGATTGAGCCAAAAAAGTTGCATGTTGTTTATGGAACAGCATAAAAGACAAGTCTCCATGTTTAAATAATAACATTTCATCTGTTAAGAATTGTGCCAAATATTGCCCTAGAAAGAATAGTTTATCCACATCCACTTCAGTCAAATGAACAAAACAATTACATGCATCAGGACCGCTTTAACAAAGATTCCATGAAAACAGAACCCACCAATACATTCAGTTCACAGTAGCAGTCTCCATTTGACCAGGCTCACCTGCTTGCAAGAGGTGAATATCTCCCCGAATCATCAGCATCAACACTTGTCGCTACACCACCACTAAAGCCATTTTGGTGGCGATCCAATAGATCCCAATCAGTGCCTGCCTGAGCATCAACAGAGACCTGAGGCTTTACTTGAGAGTACATATGCTGGGGTACCAGCTCAAGGCCGTTTTTATTCTGATAAAAATGCAAGTATTTAGAATTTTATTTAAGTATATCAAGGAAATGGAACAAAATTAAAAAATAACATACAGAAGTTGCCAAAGGTGCACCAATCGAGTGAGATTGTGTGGCAACATTAGCATGGTTCGTATCTGAACGCCAAGGCGTCAATTGATATTGCGACTCCTTTAGCTTCGACTGTAACAGATAAATATAACCAATAAAATCAATTCCTCAGGCAAAAAGGGAAAGTAGACATTCCAAATTTCAGCAATATCTACTGTCTAGTGAAACTAAACTTGAGCACTGATTCTAGAAAACCATAAATCAAATCATAATAGTGCATACAGGAATACAAAGCACTCAAGCATATCTGCCCAACATACCTCGGTTAGAAGAAGTTTTTCCTGCAAATGTTTAAACAAAACCTGCAAAAAGCAGACAAAGAGACAACAGTTTCAGTAATCATCATATGACCTTTTAGACAGAGATTCAAAAGACTTTTCCATGTAAGATATCAAAAACTGCTGGAGAAAACGTTGCACAACTTAACTTTCATACTCCCACCACAAAAAAGAAAGACAAAACAAAATCAGCAGCAGTAACATTAGACAACTATGTAAGATCAACCATATAAATCACACATCTTCGGGTTGGAGTAAAAATCAAATTCTCAAAATATCACTTAGAATTTGAGCTTAGGACATAACACAGATCTCAAACACACCCATCATGCCCAGGGATCAGACTAGAGTGTGGTAGTGCAAGTGGCCCCAGAGTAGATCTAGGATAGGCTTTGATACCAAAAAGGAGAAGAAAAAATATAAATTAGTTGTAATTCTATGTACATACAGATTCTATAGCCAAGTCTAAGGTAAAAAAGGGGTAAAGCCCAGCCACTGATACGAACACCAGACATGACACAGATACAGACACTGCGACACTTGTATTTTCTAAAATATAGGACACGGGGACACAGATATATATGCATCATTTCTTGATCATCAACATTGAAAAAATGCTTTAACTCAATTTATCTAAAGTCAAAATTAATAACCTCTTAGAATTTCACAATCAGAATGAATGAAAATGTCCTTAAGGTATATATATAATTTAGATGTTTTTGAGTATCTAGGATTAGGGCATTTTTTCATAATTATAATAAAAACACAAAATAAATTTATGAATTTATGATTCCTAACAGAATTTATGCTGTCTGTCATCATTAATAGTGTTGAAGCCATGTTTTATATGAAAATTGTGTCATAGATGAAAAATATTTATTGAAATTGGACACTTCATAAATACGTATTCTACAAGTGTCGTATGGGTGTCCGTGTTCGATACGTGTCGAACACATGGATACGCCATTGAAGAGGCGTGTCCAAGCTTCATAGGGGGTAACAAATCTCCCTGATAAATTAACAACTTAGTCAGAAAACCAGAAAGATACTACAGTTCTACAATATCAACACTGATTAGTGACATAAAGCCCGGCCGCTGCCCCCAAAAATACTGTATCAGACAGCGCAAGGGATAGGATCAGTTTATTTTGTGTTTGGTGAAATTCAAACAATTGCCTCGTTTCACCAAGTCTTCACCTCAGTTGGGTGAAATACCAGAGATTGTAAGTTCCCAATTCCTGTAATTTTCCTCATAAAGACCTTGAATCACTTAGTTGAGTCGCAAGCATTTTTCAATTGACCATATGGAAGACGGGTCTGGAATAACGTGTGGGTGAATTTCATATTCTCCATAGGGTAAGTTGCAAACTTATGAATTAAAGGATTAAATATTAAATTACAATAATGGGTGAAAAACTACCAGTGCAGACAAACTTAATGCTGTGAAATCAGAATTAATTTTTATAAAGGAGAGAGAGATGGATAGGGAGGGGAGAAAGAAGAGAAAACAATAGGAGACGAGTCACCAGAGGAATTTGGTTATATTTTTTTATTTTTTAGTTAAATATTATAAACCATTAAACTGATTTGAACTAATGGCTTGGATTTGGTTTAAGTATCAATGTGTGTGTACGCACAACATTTTCTAATTTATAGAGGAGTACTTTTCATCTCAACTCTATTTTCTCTTGATGTGATGGTTCTAAAATGTAACTTACATTTAACCACTAGATTAAGAGGAAAAATAATAAGGGCTTGGAATAAAGAGTAACTTGATTCCTTCTCTTTATTCATATGTTATAATTTGTCTATATTATTATATAATAATTATGCATTTTAAAAAAAAATAGTTGTTCTAAAATACTAGTGTGTTCCCTACGGTCTTACAATAATATAATATGTTGTTAATTTAAAAAAACTTCTAATCATAGGACTGTTCACCCATTCTAACCAAAAAAACACATTCTCTTTCTCCTATCCCATCAGCCACCAACTTAGCCTTCCCCCTTCAAAAGCATAGATTGTGTAAGAAAAGATGCAGCAGATGCTCTCAACACTCACGAAAATGAAAAGAGATTGACAAGAAGAAAGACGCAGGCTTAATAAAAATGATTTTACAAGTTGTCCCCACCAGAAAACAAAATCCTGAAGTGGCACTGATTTTAGGGGATTCTTTTACTATCAACAGCCCAAATCCCAGAACATCCGTGAAACCCCCATTTGGTCACGATTTTCAACATGTTCAACCATGAATGGCAGTGCAACAGCCGTTGCAAATAGGTGATCTGACACCTTGCAACCACAGCATGAAAGTGTGTGATTGACACCTATAATATCAACTGCCCACTCCCGTCTAAAAGACACATGTAGGTTATTTTATCAACATTTTCAACTCAATTACCTCTGAATCGGTGTTATCAAATAGCAAATATAGTGGCAATAGCATCGCAGGTCTGTGCTGGTCAACTATCACAATGGAGTAGCGGCACAGTCCTGCAAAAATGCCATGTTGGGCTAAATGGTATTCATCCATCCTGTTATCGACAAGACTACTCTAAATATAAGATTTACTACAGACTTATGATTAGTTTTGAATTATTTATAGGATTCTCTTTGTAGGAAAAAAAAAGGAACTGCATAAAGACAACAACCAAAAACTTTTCCCTCTGGGGTGGGATTGGCTACATGGATAACACAAAAACCAGTGTGTTCTCCTCTTGTGAACCAATAAATTCATCAAGGCAGAAATGCGGGGGATAATACAGAAGGAAGAATTCGGAAAACTCCTTGACTGTGACTGTATAACTAATTTTATCAGATAGTTAGATAGTCAGTTACAGCCACCATTCATTATATGTTGTATTCTAACAGAGTAGTTTGTTAAAGCTGCCAGAAGTCAGGTTGTTCTAATTGATCAAGTTAGTTAGATGAACTGTTGTAATCTATATATAGCTGCTGTAAACAGAAGCTCACAACTTGTACAAATCTCAGAATAATCAATTCAAATTTTATTTTCTCTTAAGCTTGTTCTAAATATTGACAAAAGAGCAAAATACAAAACAACAAACAAACTATGGGGGCAGAGAGAAGTGTAATGTAGCAAAGCAACCCAATTCATTAGCATGCATATATGTAAGAGAAACCCCAAAAGAAGGCCATAATTTTGTTTACCATAACAATGGCATATCTGATAATATTGTTAACATAAATTAGAAAAAGGCAATGAATCCCTAATGTGTATCTAGGACATAGGGTTATGCATTTATAAATAGGAAAAATACAAACAAATGGGCCTAAGCCCATTACATTCAACACATATAATTAAATGTGGATTGAAACCAATATTTTAAGTTTTTATATTTCACAAGTATATATGTTGTTGGAGATCCTACGTTGACTAGAGATATGGTCAAATTATAATTATAAACAGGTGTAAACCTCACCTTACAAGTCAATTTTATGAGGTTGAATTAGACTTAAAGTCCACTTTCTATTATATGTCATTTTAAATAGCAACATGTTAGAGACACTTGAGAAAAAGGCCAAAAACTTCTTAGGATATTAGTTGCATATCTCATACTGCTGTAATTAAATATGGATTAAAATCATTATTTCAAGTGTTTTATTTTATTTGTAAGTAAAAATGTATTCCATATCTTTCCATTCTTATTCCATTTTATCCGCCGCCTATTGCATTGTATGAGGAGAATATATGGTCCTCGAGTCTTGCATTATTATGTTTCTCTAATTCAATAAGTTTTTTTGTATTCATATTCAATTCAATTGATAAAAATAGAGCCCAGCATAAAATTTAATAAAATGAGGAAAAGAGAAGTCAGATTCATGGATATATCTGACTACCCTTAATTAATCTTATTTCAACATAGTAAAGCTTCAAGGGCTTTTCTTCTTGGCAGCATAACAGAGAGGGAGGGAGAGAGTTAAATACACCCCAAGTGTCATATTTGTAGATTATACTAGTAAGTGCTTATACAAGGGTAGCAGCATCGCTTAATTTTAAAGGAAACAGATCAAAGCTGACCTTGACATTACTAACAATGGATTGAGCATCAGGAACAGGAGGCTGGAGAGAGTATTCTGCAAGAAGAGGCAGCAAAGATGAAATGAATGTTGATCGTTCTTGTTGCGCATCCTGGCAAGAAAAAGAAAATACAAAAACTTAAAAGTTGACTCTGAAACACATAACAAACTGTACAAGTTACAGTCCATGGAGACTCATTGAAAATACTTACAGAAACCATCCAAATTTTAACACACCAACAATGAGGAAACAGGTAGGAAAAATAACCTGTAATGCATATGTAAGTCGTATGTTTTCTTCAATAATGTCTTGTCGGTATGACAAAGCTTTTGATGCAGCATCTACAAGGTCCTGCTGCTGTTGATCAAAGGCCTAGCAACAATATTACAAATGATCAATATGAGCATATGCCCAATCAAATAAGCTCAATCACAGCCGTCGACAAAATTTCATGCATACCAGACGCATATATGCAATGCGTTTCTCCAAGACATATTTTTCATTGCGTATTTGTGCTTCCTAAAAACATGGACAGATTATCAGTAACTAAAATGGACATCGAGGCAAAATATTCTCTAAAAAGATCTATGCATCACTGCTTAAAATAATATTTTACACCGTTTACCTTTACAGAATAATCTGCAAGATGTTTCCTTAATAGGATGATCTCTTCTTCATGTTCCTGAATCTTAATGGCCAGATCCTAAATAAATACACATATGACTTTAGAAATATCGAGCTCTTATTAAATATGAAATTTGAGAACTGAAGGTAGTACCTGCTTCAATAAGCTATTATTGTTATTATTATTTGCTTCAGCAACAGGCATCAAACCTTGCTGAGGTGAATTAAATCTGGGATCATGGTCTCCTTCCAGTAGATGCCTATGACAAATACAGGATTCTAAAATTACCAAACCCCTTCTTCAACGCTACTTATAAATAGAATAAATAAGACATCATCACAGTGTAGTTCAAACACTCTAATTGATATTTGACATCACATACCTGCTTGGAGAGACTGATCTTGTAGATGGTGAAGACAACTGAGAGTAGCCTATATTATCCATTGGCAACTCGTTTGGCTGTACTCTCAATGTTCCATTTATTTGACTGTTATCAGAATGATCACCTGTATTTCCTCTGGCTGCATCCAGTTGAAGTTTGTTATTGATAATTAGTATACTGATAAGATCAGCTAGAAAAGTGGCCCCCAAAACATTCAGCTTATATACTCAATTACCAATAGAAGGACCTGATTGCCGAGCTTCATAAGATCTGTGATCCTGATCCTTCCATGGAGCAACCAAACCTGATTTTTGCTCCACTGATTCTTTCTTCCTCTGCCAAAAAGTGTAAATAGCTCAGAGAGACTTTAGTAGTTTTTTTAATTACTGTTTTTAAGAATATATTATACTCCTCTCAAATAATATTTCATATTTTCTTAAAAATAATGTTACATTTTCTAGAGTCATAAATCAGGAAAAGAGAATAAAACACTTATGAAACTGAATAGAGAATAAGGTTTTAAAATCTCAGTTCATAGAAAAGCATTGCTATATGGAGCAGACATCTTGATTTATCAAATGAAGCACAAAATTGAATTCTTTCATCTGCTTCATGACATTACTGTATATGCATGCAAATTAGCACTTTTTCAAGTACAAGAACTATTCCCACGTGGTATCAGTTGCTGCCCCTTGTTCATTGTTGCCTTCTTGGTGTAAAACAGTAATCATCTGAAGTCCACACAGGCTGCAAAAATCATCACTGCCCATCTTGGGTTCAGCTTAGAAGTGATAAGGATTTTGATGGTCATGTCACATAAGATTCAAGCTGGGTGGATGAAATGTCAAAAGCTTCAGAGATTTTAGGTATTTGTGGTCAAAAACCACCTATCAAAGAGCTATTAGACCAATATTAGTGATACTCTGACATGAGAGACTTTTGAGCAGTGAAGCAGCAACAAAAGCAAAAAATAAAATAAATGTGGCATAATAAGGAGGCCAATATGGATCCATGGATGATGGACATACAAGAAAAGATGAGTGGAAACAGCTGTATCCAAGAGAATATTACAACTTTCTCTCAGTTAGAATAAGCCTATTATTAAGATAACAAGATGTTCAATTAATAATATAAATTTTTACTTTCAAAATTACTTCTGCTTTTCGAACTGCATGCCCATAAAATTAGAATTCAATCCCAGTATGCGTTGAGGGATTGGGAAGCTTTACACCATTTATGTTCCTCTTTTTTTGTCTTCTTTTTACATTAAGGAGGATCGCTTATCATCTAAACTCCTTGTAATTATCTTCTCTGAGTTAATGAAAACAAAATTATCCAAAACACTCACATGTGTGTGCCCACATACATATACAATCTTGGACAAATATAAGAAGTCCAAGATTGCCCTATAATCTAGAGCTTGGACATTTGAAACACAAATAGTGTCCTTGGTTCAGCTAAAAATATTCCAGTTAGCAATCTCAACCCAAGTAAAACAAAATTCAGAATAAAAAAAGCATAAAGACAACAAGCAATTAATACACAACCAAGCAATCAAATGAAAAGAAGAAGAAAGTCTGTATTACATCACACAGAATAAATATTCAATAAATGAAGCAGATGCCATCACAGAATACAGAACTTACATATTTTTCTAGTTCCTTAACTTTACTCAGAAGTTCAGACTTAAGCCGGTCATTCTCTTCTACCTGCCAAAACATACGTGTTGCATCACTAATATCTTGTCTAACATGGTATGATATGAAAGAAGCCACCATTTCATTGTACCAAAGTGAACCTACAGCCAGATTGCAAGGGACAGCATTCTCCTTTTAAGAGCATAATAGAAGTTGAAACCCTATTGGAGATAGCAGTCAAACCAGAAGAGGGGAAGAGAGAAAGAATCGAGGGACGAGAAATGAGGTTCATATATCATATCATCTTACTATTAAATACAAGCAAGTTTTTGAAAAACGGCTTATGGTTGTAATTTCAGCCACAACGTTATAATTTTTGGGATGTGCACGACTGCAACACAAGCCACCACACTTGTGGCTGCATCGACCACATTTGTGTCTGCATAATATCAAGGACTGCAACAAACCATGACTGCAACTACAATTTAAAATCTTGATTACCAGTCGTCATACTCTATCCCTACTGATAAGAGTTCCTAATGTCTGGTGGAACCAAATTCAAGCATATTCTCCTTCGCTTTTCAATACCTAAATGATACTCATTTATAAAAACTCCAAGCAAGCACCATAGCACATAAACGCAAATACGCAATTCAATAAGCCATAATCAAAACATTGAAATTTGGACCGCATGGAAATACTCATTAATGACAAAACCTCGTATGAAAATAATGAACAAGCGCCAATGAGGCATACTTATAACGAAGCACGTGTTGAAACCAGAGTACCTGTTGCTTAATAGTGGCCTCGGCAGCTTCAACAGCCTTCATGACCTGATACAAGTTATCATTGTTGTTAGAAGAGAGGTTAGATTGATCATGAACTTGTTGTTGACCGCGCTGGTTAATACTCAAGTCCGAGAATTTCTCGGCCAATTTCCCATCGTGACCATTCTCCATCCCCTTCTTCTCCAATCACTCCCCAAAGAAAAAAAAGCAAAACACTCTAGGAATCACACTTCCAAATCAATCACCAAATACCATGAACCTACAGAGCAGTCTAGGGTTACTTATAAATCATAATCTTCATGAACCACTCAATACTGAACCCGGAAACACTCCCACAACTGCACCTCCTCTTTCGTCAAAAAGAAAAGAAACAGGGAAAAGTTATTGGTAGCTATCCAGAACCGATTCCAGCCCTCGCAAAGCGCAAACAAATTGAAATTGGTGCAGCATCAGAAACCAATCGCGTAACGAGAAATCCAGAGCGAGAATACTGGGAATCGAGGTGAGGAAATCGAGTTGGGAATGAAAGGAGGGTTTCAATTGGAAGGGAAGAATGAATGGGAGACTTTGAAACCCTAAAAGAAGTGAAACAGAGCAAAAATAAAAACACAAAAAAACAAAAGACGGGTGAGGAAATGAAAGACGAGAGTGATGAATGTGATGGTTATGAATGAATACTTTGGTGTGGTCAAGGGCGCGTGGTGGGTCTTCGGTCGTAGGATTCATTCATAGGATTGGTTTGGAAATTGGAATTAGTTTTGGTTTAACCAAAGGTTTGAGTTGGCCTTGTCCTCTCTTCACAATATAATAAAACTTCCATAAAATAATATTACACAAAAATAAATCTCTTCCACCCCTTCTTATGTGTTCTCTCTCTCTCATCTTTCTTCTATTTGGCTGCTTAAGATGCATCCCATGCATTTGTCTCAACTCAATTGGTTCCTTCCTCTCTTCTCTCTCTTGTGATTACATTCCCACTTCAATGATTTTTTTCCACATATTAATAAGATGGAAATTATCATCACACTTCCTTTGGAGTGAAGTACAATTCACGACTTCAAGTTTTATCTCCCCTTTTTTTTATTTCAATGCCTCCAATTTTTTTTCGTGGTGATCTTGCCTCTTGCTTTTGTTTATTGTTATGTCTATTTTTCAATCATAAATTACAGTTTATTCATGGTGTATGTGTAACGAGACTTTTAAGATTTCGATTTGTTTTTCACAATGCACATGATAGAATATTACGTTGTGATGTTCGAAATTTGTTTCATTTATTTTTTTCCCATTTCTTGTTAGTTTTAGAGGTCTTATTATCTAAAGCGGGTGATAAGTTTAATACAAAATTCCTCGCATTTTTCTCCCCAAATCATCAAGTTTTCGCCTTCTATTATATAACATGTTCGAGGGTGGGGATTTTCTTTTGCCAACGTAATAAATAGTGAAAGAATTGTATATGACTTAACACATTATACACTATTATTACTAACAAATATTCAAACATTTGAGTCAAATTTGGAGTTAAGAAAGGAGCCAAATAATTTAGCAAATAAAAGCATGTTTTTATATTTATAGTTATTTTCTTATATTTATTTATTATAATTGGTTCGCTTATATTGGTTTCCATGTTTGTCATTAGTAAAGGATGTAACAAGAGATATGCATAACTAAAACAACTTAAATGTCACAACTATAATATAGTTGCTTAATTAAATTTTGGTAGGTTGTGACGTCCACATATTAAAAATTAGTTCTTTTCTTTAATCATGTAACTATTAAAATAATACCTACTTAATAAAAAAATCCTTCACCTTTTTATTATCTTTCCCCTTTTTCTTCCTTTCCCATTCTTATTTGATGTAACAATTTTTTTTATATGTATTTCTAACATCACCAACCTATTTCTTCATATCTAGCATATGTGTAACTTCTATATGAAAATCTCCTTGTTATTTTCGTTAAAAAAACCTCTACGTAAACAACAATTTTAACGGCTTCAATAACTTTAAATTTCATTAGGTCAATGATATCTTTCTTGTCCATGTCAATCTCACTCATAATTATTCTTCAAGATTCTTAAATTTACCTTGCCATGATAACTCTATCCAACCATGAACTTTGTAAAAACAATATGTTTTTTATAGGGTGAGATGTATTTGGCTTGTGAATTTTTAGCATTGAATGGAAATCAAATTAATAACTGTAAAACATAGTTTGTTTTTAATGGATATAATGTTAAAATAAGAGAGGGTAAAGATTAAAAATTTCCATTTATTGTTGTAATTTGTAGTTAATGGATGTGATATTAAAAACAATTGTATAGATTAAATTATTTTCATTTATTAAATGCTCAATTTGGATAAATTTTAAAAACGATTATATGTATAATTTATTAAAAAATAATTGGTTTATTTAGATTAATTTTCAAATGTTTGTAAATCATTTTTTGAGAAAGTATTAGATTAAAATTCCTATTCAACTTCAATTTTTCCATCTTTCTAACAACCACTATTTCTAAATCTTCCATAATATCTTTTGCAATTTCTTATGTACTTTGAGTTTTTTTTTTCTTTGATCTCTCACGGTCAAAGTTTCCTTATCTAACCTCCAATTGTTAAGGTTATTTCTCTTATTATAAAGATTTTTTTTACTATATTTTTTGTGATTATCTTTAATATCATGTAGCACTGTTGAGTATAACTTAACACTACAATCAACATGACATATCATTGTTCATTTATGATACCTCTTCTTACCATTAAAATCTCTTTCTAGTTAGATCAATGTTAAGTTGCTAAGTTCTTGGAAGAAAATTTAAAAGTTTTTATTATTTATTTACTTAAAAAAATGAATTGGTTGAACTTTTGGGAACAAGTTTATATATGTTAATATTAGCTACATAAATTTTGTTTTAAAAAAATAAAATTGAAAATAATATTTCCTCACGATGGACTATGAATGACATGATCGATAAAAAGATTAATTATAAAATGGGTTAAAGTATTTTTAAAAACTTATGTTAGAAGGTGTAATAAAAGGACACTTTAATATCTATTATTTATTACTTTAATATTATATCAAATGAACATAAATTATGTTTTATTCATTGACCATTTGTTTTCTTATTCCACTTTATAATTCTTTGTGTGGTTAACATTTAAAGTTGACATTATGTATTGAGGAATAATCCAAAATCATATCCATGAAAGATATTAACTAAATAGTATAATATATGTTTATGTAAAGTTATGGACAACTTTTTGTTAGTGTAAGACTGATAAAAAAAAAGGGGGTTGGGTTGTGTTTCTATAGAACTTTTGTATTTATAAACTTATTCTTTTCCTTTAGAGAGAAAACAAAAACTCTACGCTAAAACAAGTTTATATCAAAGAAGGAAAGAGTAAACAAATATGTAAAAAATAATTTTATTTATTCATTTTAATTATTGAGACTACATTTAGTATTATAAAAATTTTAAGTCCCACTAATTACAATGAAAAACAAATATTGTTATTCATTTTTGTCTTTTATTTAGTTTTTTTTAAATTCAGTTGAACTATTCTTTATATAATAATCTTTTTAGACTCTATATGTATTTCTTGACATGTTACCATGCAAAACATTTAAGATAGACAAGTACAAAGTATGAGCACAAATTTTAACTAAATCACTGAAAGAAAGGGCTTTGTAAATTTTTTGCACAACTTATTTTTCACATATACATAATAACCTTCTTTGTTCAAGTTCTTTTCTTGTTTTTGTGATAACTAAAACTTATTTTCTTAGACATTATTTTATCTAAGGCACATACTCATGATGTGGAAGTTGGATCACCTATTCAACATGTATACCATGTTTAGTTTACTATTCGTATAGTGGATGATATCTTATTTTATGACTTATAACATTTATTTGTATGTTATTCATCAAAATAAAATTTAGTCATTTTTCCTCACTAACACAGTTATTCCACAAAATTTAATTTAGTGAAATTCTTTGTTAAAAGTATTAAAAATTAATTGACTTTATAAGTATATTTTTGTAGGGTTGAGCTAGACTTAGATTTCACTTTCTTAAGATGGTATCAAAATCATTCAAAGTATATTTTAGTTGAGTTTATTAGACCTATTGTATCACCCGTGGGTTCCTCATAGTCCCATACTTGAGATGTCATGTCCTTAGTGTGAGGCGATGTGTTGAAGATCTTACATTAATTAGAGAGATAACCAAATTATATAGGAGGATACAAACCCCATCTTACCAAGACAGTTTTGTGAGATTAAATTAGACTTAAATTCCACTTTATTAAAAGAATGAATCCATGATAGGTTAATTACTTTGTAATATGGTATCAAAATGCATCCTAAATATTTAATTTCACTCTCAAAATGTTAAGAAGTGTATTAGAGATCCTACATCTACTAAAAAATATAACAAAATTATATAAGTGAATATAAATTATCTTACGTTTTGTACAATTAAGTTAAACTCATACAACTTGATAATACAAGTATAACACATATGAATGAATATCAAAATATTTGCATTATTTCTACTTTCCTTTTTCCCTTCATTTTAACATTTTCTTTTAGTGAATAAGATTATAATGTTTTGACTAAGTGTAAATGATTATTGTAGTTTTTATGCTACATATTAACATCTTTTACTCCTTTATATTTTACATATTCCAATTTGTTTGCTCCTAAAAAAAATGAAAAGAAAGATTCTTAATCTGCACTACAATATCATTAAATATAGATTAATTTAGATAAAAAAATTATTTATTATAGTAATTAAATTAAAAATTAGTTTATAAATTAAAAATTATAATTATTTAAAATAATTTTTACTATAATAAAAATTATATCTTTTTATTATTAATTTTAAAAAATTATGAAATTAATTTTTATATAGGAGTAAATTGATTTTTAAATCAGAATCTAAATTAGTTTTTAATTAAAATTTTAACCGTTTTCTAAATTAAATACTAAATTAGTTTTTAATTTAATTGTGAGTAATTTTATTATTTCATATATCAACTATAGTCGGTGAAAAGAAAAATTTAGTGCCACGTGTCATTCTTCTTGACTGTTCCCTTGTATAAAAAGGGTGAAAATCGAACAAATGTTGAACGGCTGAAAGAAGAAGACTGGAGTCTGTTGTTGAGGATGGAAGAAGAATACATTGAGGAGCTCTGTATGCAGATATTGAAGTTTAAACCAGATGTGGTGATTACAGAGAAAGGACTTAGTGATTTGGCATGCCATTTTCTGAGTAAGCATGGAGTTAGTGCAATCAGAAGGCTGAGAAAAATTGATAATAATAGAATTGCAAAAGCATGTGGTGCTGTTATTGTGAACAGACCAGATGAATTAGAGGAGTCTGATCTGATGTTGGTACTGTGCGGGATTATTTGAAGTTAAGAAAATTGGAGATGAATCTTTTTCATTTATTGTTGAATGCAAATTGGAGAAGAACAGACCAAGGCTTGCACTGTACTACTGAGGGGTGCTAGCAAGGATATCCTAAATGAAGTTGAAAGAAACCTCCACGTAAACAAACTATTGATGTCTGCTAATTAGAGCTTGGGGGTTTGATCATTGCTTTCTGAAGTTTTACAGGATGCCATGTCTGTAGCAAGGAACATAATAAAAAATCCAAAACCTGTTCCTGGAGGAGATGCTACAGAATTGACTGTATCAGCTATGTTGAAGCAGAAGAGTTCATCTTCAAGGTATAGAGAAGGTGAGTGTGACAAGTAATTGTCTGTTCATTGTCTAATAATACTATTTTTTGTCTCAATGCAGTTGTCTAGGGTTATTCTCATTTTGATGTTTTTGTCGACTAACAGTGGCCTTGTGAAGCTGCCGCCATTGCTTTTGAGGCGATCCCCCGTACGTTAGCACAAAATTGTGGAGTAAATGTCATCCGCACTATGACTGCACTACAAGGAAAAGTAAGAACTTTTGCTGTTACAGCTCTGTAGATGATGCTTTCTCTTATTATGTTTGACATTAGTGGTTTTGGAATATAGCATGCAAATGGAGAAAATGCATGGATTGGCGTAAATGGAAATACTTAGGACATCACTGACATGAAAGAATGCAAGGTGCTTTTATTTATTTGTTATTTGTAAATCATGCAAAAGATTGCCAAATCCATCAATCACCATTTTCCCCACTAGTCATTATTTTAGAATTGAACTAACATAACTCAGTTATTCCCAGAAGACAACAGAATGGGAAAAAAAATCCTTTTTTTATTTCCCATTGCTTCCATCCCCCACTTAATACAAGATTTATATTCTCTATCTTATTTCTTTGATCTTACTTTGATAACCATGGATCGTTGGGTGAATTCTGAAGATGCTTTGTTCTAGCTAACGTGATTTTAGATCTGGGATGCATACAATGTGAAAGCACAAACATTTAAGACTGCTATGAAGCTGCTTGCATGCTTCTGCGGATTGCACGATAGAGTTCTTATGAGCATCAGGGAATGATAAAATTCCTCAAGCACGTCACAAATGAAAACGTTAGATTTATCAAATTTCTAGGTGTTTTTAAAAATACTAACTAGCTAGCTTATTGAGATAATCAATTGTTTCACAGATGCATTTTATTTTCCTGTAATAGGAAAACTAAAAATAAATCAAGCTGATTTAAAATAGAGTTATTATCAATTTTATCGTTGCAAGACATTACGTGTGCATACATGCATTTGAAAACTTGTTAATATTTACCTTGGTAAGTTCACAACTTTTTAAGAAGACTATGTGTATGATTAATTTAGTAGAGTTTAAACTTTTTTTGCAATTGTTATTATTTTAAAGTTTAGTCCTGAATGGAAAAAATGCAAGTTAGTTTTTAAGCATGTATAAAATTAAAATAAAAAAATCAAGTTTTTATGTCATTATTAACACCAGAAAAACTTACTAACGGTATGAAATCTACCTCTCTATCAATGACATGTCATTACAAAAAATCATACCACGAATAAAATTTATTACTTTCGGTATGAACTAAAATTTAAAAGAGAAAATTATAAGAAGGGAATACTTTAACCTTTAGTTTATTTTAGAATACTAATATTTTTATCAAAATTCAGAGAAATTTTTTAAAAATAAGTTTTTTAAAAGATTATCACTAATTATAAAAAAAAAATATCAAAACATATTATATATATATATATGGAAAAAAGGTACTTTCTGTTTTTATATATTTTTAAAAAAATTAACAATAATAATTACAATAATGATTAGATAAATGATTATACGTGTTTATAATTATTTTTAAGATGTAAATATTATTTTTGTTTTAAATAATTTGATGGGGTTGGTTATAAAAAAATAGATAATTATATCTTAAAATATTTACAGTTATTTTAAATTTTAAATAATTTGTCTTTATTTTTATTTTAAAATATATTAAAAATAAAATATAAATATAAAAAATTACACCGTAAAAAAAGTATATATATATATATCATTAAAAAAATTTATTAAATATAAATTCATTTAAATATTAAAAATAATTATTCATTATATTAATTAAATTAAAAATTATTAATATATTATTAAAATAAATAGAACTTATATTTTTTTAACTATTAATCTTAATAGAATATAAAATAATTTTAATATAATGATAACTAAATTAGATTTTAAATTACAATTTAAATTATTTTTTAATATTAACTAATTTTTTTTTAACTATTTATTAAATTAAATTTTAAATTAATTTTTTAATAAATTAATAATCAATTTTATAATTTTAGAGGTAGATAATATAATTTTTAAAAACAATGTTTTATAGTATATATATATATATTTAAAAATAAAAATAAAGTTTTCAAATTTTGACTCACTTAAAAGATAATGATTTTTTTCTTAAGAAAGTATATTTTTGTAATTTAATTTATACTAATTAAATTAATTTTAATTTTAAATATGATAATTTCATATATAAATTATAATCAATGTATGTAAATAAAATGATTTTTTAAATATTCTTATTATAATATGCTTAAAAATATAAATATTGTTTTATAAAACAAATCAATCGATAAAAACATTTAAATGGGCTTAAACTAATGTCTATGGTTATAATAAACCATAAATTATGATTTATGTGTATAATAATTTACATAAAAATTAAAAGAATTAAAAAGATAGAAATCAACGAGATATATTTACATGTTTTATTACTAATACATACTTTTATTTCTTTTATTATTTTCTTTTCTTACAAAATTATCATGATTTCTCAATTTCATTTTTTATTGTCTCATGTATCTTTTTCTTATTTTATCTGTAATGGAGAAAAAAGAATAATAATGAAAAACTGTTACAAAAAATAGAAAGTAATGATAAAAAAAGAAATTAATAAAAAAATCCTGACATTAAAAACGCCTATTATATTAAAAATATAAAACAAAAGATCTTTTATAACATATTTTCTTAATATTAAATATATTTACTAATTAAAATTAAGATTATCATAGGTGTTTTGATGATAATAATATGTCTTATAGAATGAATAAACCTTTATCAATTAATAACAAAATAAATCACTTTATAAACTCTTTGAAGATATTTACACAAAAAACTAATTTTTGAGTTATAATAATTTAATAAACATATTTACAACTTTAACTATAATTATATTCCTTTCATATAATAAACTTATTAATTTTTATAATATTATATTAATAAAAAAATAAAAATAAATTTAATTAATTGATGCTATTATAGTAAATAAGTAAAGAATTAAAAAAATAGAAATCAGAATAATATGGTAGGATATGTTTATCAAATAAAAATCATATTTGTATATCTTCTTAATAATAGTGAATTATTTTTCTTCTTATAAAAGCACGTGTTTATCAAATAAAAATCATAGTTGTATATTTTTTTATTAATAGTTTATTGTGATTTATTTTTCTTCTTATAAAAGCATGTGTTTATTAAATAAAAATCATATTTGTATATCTTTTCATTAATAGTATATTATGATTTATTTATTTTTATAAAAGTATGACTGCATCATTCTAGTAAAAAAAAATTATTACTTTAAATATTTTCTTGTTCTCTTATATAACTTATTTCATGTTTCTTATTCTTTATAATAAATATGGAAGAAAAAGAAGAATTGATTAATGGTGTTATGTTAAAGAAAATGAGAAAGAAGAATCATCAAGCATAGATGGAGAATCAAAGATAGAAAATGAATAAATAAAAAAGATTAAACTAGTTACTTCGGATGGAGTGACATGAAAATGAATGTTTCAGTTGTGAAAGAGATGGAAACTCTTCAAATGTTCATAAATGTCAATAACACTAATGATCTTATCGTCTTTCCATTTCTTAATGTCACTAGTCACATTCTCAATCAAATTATATAATTGATATTAAAAGAATATAATCAAGAATTGGTGAATTTTTTTAGTTAAGATAAGTTAAAGGAAATACTTATTGTTACTAACTACCTTAACATGAAGACTCTTCTACATTTTAGTAACATTACAAACATTATTAAGAATAAAAATGTTGAGTTTATTAGAAATTTATTTGATATAGTTAATAATTTTACACTCAAAGAAGAAGCTGATATTAAAAAAAATCATGAATGGACTTTCCATAGAATTGATGAAAGTTGAATTAAAGATTTATAATTTAATCTTTATTTAATAAATATTATATATAATTAAATATTTTTATTTATTATTTTATTGATATTATGTATTTATAAATTTAAATAATTTTTTTTATTTGTTTTACTTTTATCTTTTATTTGATTTCAACCTCTACCACCAATTGATAATAACTGAAATTATATACTCATATATAGGTACTCAAAATACTTTCTTTTAGTACGTGGTTTTTTCTCTCAACAATTTTTATATATATTTTTCTATTTATTTGTAATAAGTAATAAATAATCAATTTTAAAGATTTTTTAAAGAATTAAATTTACGGTACATTTTTATTTAGGTTGTTAGAGAAGTATTATCAATAATTTTATTAATTTTTTATAATTATTTTTAATTTATGTGTACTTCAATTTTGCAAGCCTACATATATGTGAAGTGCACTCAAAATACTAGTTTACAAGTGTCATTCCAGTGAATTGAATTTTATATATCTTGAATAGAATAAATATAATAATTCAATTCACCAAAATGTGTAATTTTTTAAAAGTAATTAAGATACACGTGTATTAATAACGAATACTATTTTTAAGTATATTTTATGATTACTATTTTTCTTAAAAAAACATGTTTTCATATAAGTTTTACCAACTAAAATTTCATTTTTTATCTTTATTGATCTAAATTCATATTATTTTAAATTTAAATTTTTATTTTAGATTTAAATTCATTTCCATTTAATTGGATTTGTATTGAAGATAGATTGATGATTTTGTGGACTTTGAAAATTCAAAATTAAGATGTGTCTTACTTATTTTAAGATATAAAATATTACATCAAATTGAGTCCAAGTTGAACAAAGTCAACTCAAATACAGGTTCAACGTAATCGTTACAAGTCCAAATTGAGTTGAAGGACTCAATTCGAAAGGCATCGACACTAGTTCAAGTCGAGCTGAGTTAGCCCAACCTCTAGTCAAACATAGTTGGCATGGGCCAAGATTAAACCTAGTCAACATGAGCCTAGATCAAGCACAACTCAAGTCGAGTCGAGTTGGTTTAGATTAGGTCAAGTGGGTATAAGACCATATAGAGCTGAATCATCAAGCCGAGTCACCTTGAGCCCGCAATAAACCAAGTTGGTCTAGGTCCGTGTCAAATTGAATTAAATGAGTTTGCATTGAGTTGAGTCAGCTCAAACACACATTAAACCGAGTTAAACAAGACCTACATTGAACTAAGTCTTCTCAGACAAAAGTTGAATCAAGTTGTCCTAAACCTGGACCGAGCTAACTTGGCCTAAGCCTAACAGACTTAACACTGCCTAGGTCAAGTCAAGTTAACACAAACTCAAGTCAAATCGTCCTAGTGCCAAGTCAAGTCATTTCAGACCAAAGTTTAATTAAGTTTAATTTAAGTCTAGTCAAGTTCAACAACGTTGAATCTCTCTAAGTTGAAGTTTCTAAATTTAAATTTAATTTTAAAAAATTAATATAAAGTTGATTGAATTGATCTAATAGATATGGACTTCATCTAATTTAATTGGATGAAAAAAAAAATTAATTTAATTAAAATGAATTTTGATTTTAGATCCAATAGATTGGATCTAGACCGAATTTTGAAAATTTTAATCCATGATGACCGTAACTACAATTACAAATTTGAAATAAAAGAAGACATACAATTTATGAAAACCACAAAATGTGTTCATATTACAGAAACCAAACCGTTTACAAAGAAAAACTGAGACAAAACTGAAAGATGTTGGCAAAAGTGTCAACGAGTGACAAATTTAGACGTAAGTATCAACGAGTGACTTCCTCATCTCATCGACAATGGCACTAGGTTGGGCTTCTCTCAGCTTGAAAACACTCTCAATCACAGAGAGCTCCGTTGCTGTGGTATCTGAACCACAAAATGCTGTCCAATCATTTACCGTCATGCCAGCAGCTATCACTTCACTACCACGATTAACAGTCCCAGCAACCAAAGGAACTTGAAGAAGGGTAGAAAGTTCATCCAAGTCTTCAATGGAAGTATGAGGGTGGACCTGCACAAAGTGTACGGTCACAATATAGTACACGTTTTTAAACCAGGATATTCAAGAGGACATTCCTTGTACTTACCAAACCACCCCTGTTGGAGAATGCACAGTAACTGCCCACAAGAATATTGCCCGCAATAGTCTGCCTGAAAACTTCTACTCCAAGAACATCTGCAATCATCTCCTCAGTTTCCTGAATATAAATTTCACAGTGAATAATAATAGAGCAGGACACGATAAGGGCATTTACAAAAAGGTCACCTTCCATTATAATTTAAGTCAAAAGTATTAGTTACCCTACCTACATTATCTTCAAGTTCTGATAGAGGCTAAAAGTACTTGGATTATATAGAGAATACACAACCCCGAACCTAAATCCTAGTTCATATATAAATGAATTTTCATGTCGCATGGACCACAGTATTTAACATGCAAATACGACTGTCTCCAAATCAAATTAGTACAAAAGTTCAGCATATGAAAGCAAAGGTTATATAATCTATAATAAGACAATACCTTGTCAAGATCAGTATGGGTGAGAGCCACATGGTCATTACATGCTATACAATTTCCCAGTGCGGATAATCTTTCTTCTATGCGCTGAACAACAACTTGGTCAGGTAGACTGTTTCTCAAATGTTGAAGCTCTTCAGCAATAGCGACAATAAAAAGATTAAGTAACATAAGTCCACAAGTCGGTACAATATCATAATTAATACAAATAGAAATGCCATAAAAGAGGAAAGTAATATAAATTAATAGTTCTAGACAGTCTATATCATAAAGATCACTTTCGTTCTAGAAGAGACACATAAACTGATTAAACCCCAGCAGAAGAATAAAAAAAGAAGGTTGAAAGGGATAAATCTAGGGTGTCCAAAAAGATCCCAATTCCCAAATGTTTGCAGGCAGCCAAGCAAAATTTTCATAATAAAGTAGGGTACCCTGTTCAAATTTGGTGATTAAACTAGTATTTTTATGCTGAAGCCACAGAAATCTATATCGTCACACAAGCATTTTTTAATGATCTCATCAGTGCTAACAGCACACAACGCCATTATTCAAATTCTGAGAAACATTCTAAAAGTTCCTTTGCATGAATCATGAATAAATACCTTCTAATTTCCCACACTTAAAATTTGTTTTCATACTGTAGTGGAGAAGAGGCAAAGGAGAAATAGGATGACATGTATAGCACTTTAAAGTATAGTACTACCAAAAACTCTTCTACAAAAATTGAAAGTTTGATCATTTTAAGAAATTAACTTCGAAAACCAAGCATCTGTGAAGCCATAACATACCAAAATCGAAGACTACAGCATCAACTTTTGATCATTCATGTTCCCATCAAAGCATGCAGGTATTTAGTATGATAGACCGTAGATGAAGTGCTAATCACTCAAAAACAGAAGCTTGTACTAAATGGCTTTTTCCTTCTCCAACTAAAAAGGTATATACATCTTGTAGACAAATGTTTAACCTCTTGTGATGCCAGAAAATTTAGGTTAGATTAGTTTGACAATGCAATTTAAAATACACCTTGGAGTACTTGGTGACCAATAATATGTTTCAGACAGTACTGCTATGACTAAAAACAAACAGCAGAATAATAGGAATCACCTTGGTCTGTGGTGGTATGGGGCAAGAGAAGGCCATTCTTGTTTCCTGGAAACCAATAAGGTATGCTAATTAGGTGATAGGTCTAAATTAATAGATAAAGAGAGAGTTCAGATCCATCACTAAAATCCAATTACAGAGATCCAACTTCTCAAGAAATACTTTTAGTAGGAGAAAAAAAAAGTTAAAATGAATCAATTTTTTTTCCTGAAGTTAAAAACAATTTATCCACCTCAACTTCTTTAGAAGCTTTTCTCATCTAATTTCACCGAAAGATGAAGTGCACATATTATTTTTAACTTATGGGAGAAGTTTGATTCATTTTACCTCTTTTTCTTTTCCTACAAGTGTTTATTGAAAAGTTAACCCAAACTGGTTTGTAATCCAAGGAGTTATAATAATTAAGATTTAAGAAACTAAGGGAAAAAACTTTACCAACACAAAGACGACCAACAATACGGGTGCCACCAATGGAGGTCTTGACCACAGGGATAACATCTGCTAATTCAGTCTCAAATGCACTGTATTAAACAACACACTAGTTTATTCATATAGAAAAATGTTTTGGCAATTTCCATTCAATTGAAATCAAGCACAAAGACTTCAAATCTACAAGGAGCCGTATTTACAATAGTACAAAAAGAATGATAACCTGTAGAAGTTTTCAGAACCTCCAATAGCAACCAAACAATAGGCATTGGTAAGTTTTGAGAAGACTCCAGCTTCGCAATTATTCTCAAACTGAAGTCCTGCGGGAAGCACGTAATAATGGAGTATATTATTTAAAGGAGAAAAAATATGTATTACCTAAAAGAAGATCACATACCAAATTCCTTAGAAAATGCAGACTAATAAGTATTTCTGAACTGGGAAAATGCAGCACTTACTGGTTGCCATGACAGAGATACCAGAAATCAAACTTTGACCCAAGTAATCAGCTGAATATCTGCAGCATTAGATATCTGATTAGGAAAAGAAAAGAAAGGAACCCTTGTTCATATGAGAACAAATTGTAACAATGAAAACTAACAATAAGCACTGAAATGTCAAAGTTGATGATGAGAATCCTGACAGTGAAGGGTTTCAGTTTCAAATGTGAAGAAAACAATTATTAGTAATAAGCTGCAAGATGCCCCTTTGATTGTGCAAGCAACATAAAACACGTTACAAGCTACAACTCAAGTAACAAACTTGTATTGTATGATAGGTAAATGAGCCGCATAAAACCATAACCAAGATTATCTGAGTCTAATCTATAACTAAGCATCAAGCTTCCTACTTATACATAAGGTTCACTCTCCTCAACCAGAACCTCATTCGCAAACACTATATCAACAAAAAGATAATAAATTTACAAAACAAGGTTCCGAAACATGAAAATGGTATTAGGGTGTATCGGTTACCTGCACAGAAGTTCAATGCGGAAGAGAACGGGTCACCGCAACACTACAACACTGAGTAGGGTGCCGCCGAACCGAATGGAATCAATTTCATGATACAAATATACATTAAATATATTTTTAGTTTATAAATTAACATATTTTTATTTTAGTTGTTCGAGATATTAACTACTTAGATCATAATTTAACTTTCCATTAAACATGCAAATAGATAATAAATATTACATAATATAATATACTAAAAACAATTTTTTAAGAGATAGAAACTAGTGACTAAAATCAAAATTCATTAATTCAGAAATATATTTAAATACTGTAAAAGAGGTTCCTTAAAAAATTGAAGTAAGGTAAAAAATAAATTGGTTCCTAACAGCAAATACTAAGAATTGATATAAAAGTATGACATAAAAGTAAAATCCTTTTTTAATATATATATATATATATATATATATATATATATAATATTTGAAATTATAACATAATTTAATATTTTTAAGCAGTATATATTAAATGTATTTTATATTCCTTAAGGAAATAAATATCTATTGATGAAAGAGGTTAAATGTTTATCTTACAATAAAATCAAAGATTGAAGTTTTATTGATTGAAAAAATAGGTCTTGAAAAAATATATTAGTTGGATTTTAATCTAATTTCTGAATATCGTAAGTCTAAATAAAAGAAAAAGGCCTTTAATTAGTATATTGAAAATCGTTTTGTAATATTATTTGTTGGAGGTTAAAATCATTTGGAAAGAAGCTAGAAATTAACTTTTGTGAAAAAAAGGAAAAAATGTTTCTACTTTGTAAAGTAAAAAAAATAATGACCATCTTCTATTTCTTAACCATAATATTAGTATATTGCACAGTGAATGTGTTTGTCTTCTAATAAAAAATACGTTTGTATAAATTGGTTTTGAAAACTTGTTCTCTTTAAAAAAAAGTGTATTTTAATTTAATTTGTGATGGAAAAAATATTTTTTTATCTTTTTTTTAAGAGAAATATTAAAAAGATCATATGTGTTTGTTAATTAAAGCGGGAAAGTAAACTGAAGTTTTGAACTAAACACATTATCATAGAAGAGTTAGCATACACTAAATATCTCACAAAATACTAACAATTTGTTCGTAAAATAAGAAATAAAATAAAACCTGTTTAATTTTTTTAAAAGATTAAAAATATTTATTAAATTTAAATTATACAAATTTTAATTCTTATTTTCTAAATAATGTGGGATATAATTGATATTAATAATTATATAAATGTCTATAAAAGGTAAAGAGATTATTTTTCTTAAAAAAAATCGTGCACTGGAGTTTTATGAATAGAAAACAAAATAGGTACGAGAGAATATAACTGGTTGAAGTGAAACGTAATTTCTAAAGATTATAAGTTTAAGATAAAGGTGTGTAATTAGTATATTGAGAATAGTTTTAAGATATTATTTGTTGCAGGTTAAAAATAAGTTTAGAATATCAAAAATAATATTCCCAACAAATAATGTTTTTCAGAAATTGTTTTTGTTGGAAAACATTCCAATACGAATACAAAACGCTAACTTTCTTAAATTGAAATGATTTTCTTAATATAAAGAAATACAATGTTAAACATTTAATATAATAACAAATTAAAGATTTAATAAAAATAATATATTACTCATCCTTTTGAAAAGAGGAAATTGCTCTAATATCTCTAATCTAAATGATATTCATATCTTTTTAGTTTTAAAATACTCATATATCTTCCTTTTATTTAGTAAAATAACAATGCCATCTTCCCTTGTTTTAAATTGAAACTCATTTGTCTTTTGTTAATAAATTGACATTCATCTCCTTAGCTTTATTTAAAAATAAAATATTCTATAAAACTTAAATAAAAATTTAAGAAGATTAAAAATTAAAGTTTTAAAATAATAAAATTTAAAGAATTTTCATAAACAATAACTTAAATGATTTAATTGTAGAAAAAAATACTTTAATCTTTTTCAAGGCCTTTTTCAAATGATGTTTACATATTTTAGACTGATTTTGATTCATGTGGTGAACGAAAAGTAGACGAATCAATGATAATTATGATATAAAAAGTGAGATTATGGAATAAGGAAGAGTTGTATGGCAACAAATTATCCACATAGTTTCTGTCATTAATAAAATAATTTTATTTTATTTATATTTATACTGGTAAATATAATAATAAGTTAATAAATTTAACCATATATTTTATAAATATATATATTCATTTTAATATTGTAGTAATGTTTTTTTAAAAGAAATTATATTTTTATAGGACAAATTTAATAATTATGTGACTATGTAATTTATATCATATCTTTAACATATAATAAATAAATTATTTAGTTTTTTTTTGTAAAAATCTATTTTTACATTGTATTTGTAATTTTAATAATTTTTATTTAAGGTTTAGATAATACAATATTTTAAAATAAAATAAGAAGGTATTTTTACTAAAATATAAGAGAAGTAAAAATATTTATTTAAAAATTAGAATAATATCACAATTATTTCATTAATAATATAAAATATGTGAGTGTTATTTTAAATAACTTTACAGTTTATTATTATAAAACAAAAATCATATGAATGTTATGAAGAATATTTCTTACTAACTAAACAAAATTTAATCAGTATTTAAAAATCATAATTTATTATTTTAGTAATAATTGATTCTTATTATAATTTTTTTATGATTAAATATTCTCCATTTCTTTATGTATGAAAAAAAATTAAAGGGTGTTTAATTAACTCAATTTATTACATGTTGAATTAAAAATAGATCAATTTAATCCAATTTATTTTTAGTAAGGTGAAATTTTTATAACTTGATTAGACCACCATGAAATAATGGGTTGGTAAATTGACTCATCTAAGTGTATTTTATTTTTTTAACTAAGTTAATTCATATATTTTTAACCGTACAATCAAAATATTCACCTTTCATCAAACATAAACTATAAGTAAAAAAAATATATTATAAAGATAGTAATCGAAAGTCATGTGCTAACTTATATAATTAGAAAACTAAATAAATTAAGCAATTAAACCATTTAAATATTATTAAATAACAATCTAATTTAAAAATATCAAAGTCGATAACCTATACATAATTAAAAATAATAAATAATTATAATAAACATAATAAAAGAGTTACTTATGACTAACTACAAAGTTGAGTATTTAAATAAAAGTTGGTTGACCATCTATACAACCTATAATCTTTATTTAGTCTACACAACTAGTAGGTTAAATAAGTTTTACCCACAAATTCTATGCGGGCTAATCACCACTTGAATCACTAAGATCAATTCAATCCAAATTTTAATATTTTTTGCTTGTATAAGTTTCAAATCTAATTTAATAAAAATTTAATATATTTTTTCTTATATTGATTGTTATTAAGTTTAATTCAACCTAAAAATATTATTTTATTGATTGTGCATTGTATAATGGATTGTGTAAATTCTTACTATATAAATGAATATTAAAAAAATTTAATATATTTTTACATACATAAATTATTTATTTAACCTACATATTAATTTACTAGATGAATACAGTACGTAAAACTTAAAAATCATTTAAAATACAAACTAAAAAAAAATTATTCAAATTTATAAGAACTCATATATCTGACTCTAGTTACGAATTAATTTACTTTCAACTTTACTTCAACACATTTAATTAATTACTTTCTAACTTGACTTGAACACATTTAATCAACTAGTTAAGTGAATTAGATTGAATTTGAGTCACATTTTAAAAGAAATTATAATTTTAACCCATGCGGGCTCAATCCCATAATGAAACTTGTTGATTCATGGGTTCGAAACCATTTTAATATCCCTAAAGAAAAGTTGAAAGAAGCAATTAATAGTAAGAGTTTCTCGAAAGATTGGTTTTGGGTGTACATGTTAGGAAAAAGGCTTTAAAGGGTGGAATCCACCTTGGTAACATTGTATGTTGTCTTAGGCTGTGTACATGTAACGAAAAAGGTTTTTAATCCACCTTGGTAATTGTCTAAGTCAGATACCTGTTATAAGTTGAAGAGAGACATTCATACCTTTACACACTGATATCTTTGTGCCATTAGGTTGGTTTCATTCAAAATTTTCCTAAACAAACAATTGAAGAGATATAATTCCAGGAAGATAGTAGTGCAATTCAGGGTTTGGGTTATTTATTTTCTTAAAGAGGTGAGCTTAAAATATTTTTTTTACAGTACTGCTGGGTACATTAATTCAATAACATACAACTCACATTTATATTAAAAGTTTATTCTGAAATCTTTCACATATTATTCATTTAACTGTTATTGATAGTTTTTCTAATAAGTAACCTAAAATCTTAATACTATGTCTCTGTAGTGTTTCTTTCATATATATTGTTCAAATTTCTCTACAATTAATATATGAATTTTTTATAAGATAGGCTTCAAGCTGTTTAAATGAGTAGTCTCCTCCACTCACATTATGCTCTCTCATCTTTAATTGAGATTTCAATACCCTCACTTGATTGATAGATTAATTATTCCATATAAGAAAGCACTCTTTAATTTGTCCTTGTCATAACACTTCCCATTTAATTTGTTATATGCTGCATTATTAATTGCCATTTATGAGCCAAATTAAGAATTTTTCACATACATGCATCTTTCCCTTAGTACCAATGCATAATTTTTTTGTACGTATCCATTGAATAATTATGATTATGGTATTAGCATACATTTGTTTGATTACAATCTTCTAAGTTCCAATACTTAATTATTGCAAATTGGTATTCCCATCTCAATTATTATTCATTCATATAATTATTGTGGCAACGTTTGGAAAATTTCCACAAAGGTTAAAGTTGGACTCCATCAAGATACAAATAAAAGAGATTCTGTCTCTTATTATGACTAAGAAATTTTCAAAGGTAGCATGTGAAGTGTTTGATAAAAAACCCTGTACACACCCCTCCACAAATCAGAGAAGATTGTTAATTAATGAAATTAAGTTCATTCTGTAAAAGATTAAATGACTAGGTTTGCAATGTCTACGTTTCTGGATAGTTGTCCTTGTTAAAACTTCTGATCATATGATACATTATTCACTCATGATCTAATAGCTAATCCTCACTTGATTTTTTCTATATAAGAAAGCTTGATTAAGCAACAAAGAGAAAAAAGTGTATAAAACTAATAAGGAATCTTGCAGCTGCAGGTGCCAAAGTGCGCTGTTATCCAAGGCACGAAGCTGAAACAAAAGGGTTACACAGGATTGGTATTGAGAAGATTTTCCAATAGTAGTATATATGATGCAGATGGATTTGCGGATCTTAATTCAGATCCCCAAATGTTGAGAATCTATTATTAAAATTTACATGCATGCATCAGTCCCTTGTATAGGCTGTTGTACAAATTGTTGTACTTTGGAAGACCAGATAGCTTCAATTATATGTCCATGATACTGATATATATGTATATATATATATATATATATGTATGTATGGAACTTACTCCTACTTGCTACTGCACATTATATGCAGAAGGATTCCTTCAACACCTTTCCATAATTGTTTCAGTTTTCTTGTTTTTGGAAAAAAGAAAGCACCGACCTTTATTTAGTGTAGATTACTGCTTTTTATAAACGATCAAGTGTGATTCTGCCGAAATTAATTTCAATCAATTTTCTAACTAAAATGTATGTCATAGTGAGCTAATTAAGTTTGTTTTGTTTGTAATATATATGACATGACATTTCACACATGCTTGTTTCGAAGAAAGAAGGTCTGATTTAAGGAGCTAAGAAAAAACCCTAAATTTTTATTTCTTCCGTTGTTTGGTTAAAAAATATACAAGAAAGAAGGAAATTTGTTATTTTGTTCACCAAAAAGAAAAAGAAAAATGTGTATTTTATATTTGTGGGGGTTGTGAATATACAGTTTTGTAATGAAAATTATATCTTATACGAAGCAATAATATTATTAAACTGGATTAAATTATCATAACTCGTAAATTTTTCTTTCCAAATATTAATATAATACAAAATTCAAATTTGAGATCATCGAGCGAACTAAAATAATTCTGTGTTTACTGATCAATTGATTATATAAACAGCTATTTGTATTGTTTTTTATTCCTAAATTCTGTTCTTTTTATACTATAATGTCAACATAGTTTACTTTATTAATGTTTTGTGTTGAACGATGTTATTTGCTCCTTGAATCCAATTAGTTTTAAAATGGTAATCCCATAAAACATAAACTGATGATAATCAACATAAAAGCAAATGGAAGGTTGTTAAAAGTAGCAAATACTAATAATATTTTCTTTTTCTTTTGCCTGTATAAGAAAATAGGGTGTCTGTGTATAGTTAGGAAAAATATTTTTTGACAAGTTTTTTTTCACAAACGTGACAACTATTTTAATAATAAATATTATATCAAAATGATAAAAATAATATAAATAAAGTGTTCCAATAAAATAGTAATATATATAAGTATGAAAGAAAATAAATGTCAAAATATAGAGTTAAGATGTCAGGCTTTGAACTTTTATAAATAAGTAGAATTAGAGGTAACTTTTTACACTTAAATTTCGTTGTGTAATTTTGATGGAGATTTGCAACATCTTTTTTATTAAATATTATCTGAAAATAATATTTATACATAAAATAGAAATCAATCTAAAACGTGGCGAACAAGGGGACAATGTAAGCAAAATGTTAGATTCGTGGTGCATGGCATGCTGACTACGTCTGAGTGAGTGGCCCTCCTTGTTAACAATATCATTTTTTTTATCTCTAACTCTTAAACTTAGAAATTAAAACTTTAATAAGCAAACATGAGTCTCTTTTGAGAAAACATTCACAACCACCATAGAAACTCAACATGAAACAATCACTGGCAATAAAATTAAATAAAATATAATAAAATTCTTTTGCTTTGAACGTGTGTGTGGAGAGTTTTTTTTTCACTTTTCCTTATTTTATATGGTTTACCAAACATTTAGTGTTTGAAAATAAAAAAATAAAAAGAAAAGTGACTTATAAATTAAAATTTAAAAAATAAAAATCATTTAAAAAAAACAATTTATGCTCACATTTCCAAAACATGCAGTTTTATA
The DNA here is from genome assembly GCA_030347555.1 of Lablab purpureus. NCBI lineage: Eukaryota > Viridiplantae > Streptophyta > Magnoliopsida > Fabales > Fabaceae > Lablab > Lablab purpureus. Next base: position 30,629,315 of record CM059260.1, read on the forward strand.
TTCACTATCCTTATGAAATCATATAAAAACTCTTATATAAAGCAAAGTCCTGTAGATTGGATCTTCATCTATTATTAAGTAATACATGTTCACTTATATATGAGATATATTTTTATCTAAATTATAATTAGAATAGTAAAAAATTAAAAGAAACACATAGATATATAATGAGTGTCATTTAATTATACCTTATCATTTTTCTTAATAGTATTCATTTGTCATTCTTAGGTATGCGCCTACCATTCTCAAAGTCTATTCTATATGCAACTCATTGACGTCTTCTTTTCCTCTACAACTCAATTACTGAGTTAACTCAGCAACTCATTGTTGTACATCCTAGCTTCTAATTATTTCGAGATAAAAAAAATCGAAAAGTATTTTATATTGAAAATAATAACATGAGGGTTTCACGTTAAGCTATTTAAGATATCTGAGTAAAACTTATAGTTTGCATTTAAGTGTAAAACGTTTTGTGTAAAGGGCACATGATACCAAATAAATTTAACTCATTGTTAATTTTAATTATTTATTTAAAGAAATATATGAAATGTTTTAGGAATATTATTAAATGCACTTGTTTAAAAAAACTTGTAAATATTTAGATATCATCTATTTTATAATAACTTTCATGAAAAAACTTGTATATTTGTACGTGAAATCTTATTATGCTTATTAACTTTCAATTTTATTTTTCTATAATTTCTATTTAAATTATTCTAAGCAAATAGTTACTCCAAGAACAAAGAGATAAAATAATAATAATAATAATAATTATTATTATTATTGATTTAAAATTTAATAGCATAAACTTTAACTTCATTATTTACTTTATATTTTAATTATTATTTTTTATCAACAATTACATATTATACGTTTTCCCTCATAAAATGCTCATTCAACTTATATAAACGATTTATGTGAACTTGGTCGATCATCATAACACTCTTTTGTAATTGTTATTAAAAAATCCCCAGTTTTTCACATATTGGGAAAGAAAAGAGATAGAGAAATATGATAAAAAAAAGTAGTAATAAAGTATTTGCGTAATGGGTAAAACTATTAAATAGTTTATAGGAGTTGATATTTAGAGACTTAATCACTTTCATAGGGCAAAATAGCTTAATTTATGAAAAAAAGAAAAGAAGCTAATTATATAGGTAGAAAAAAAGGTGATAAGAATCCATATGGTAGTAATAATTTGTGGCACCGTAGGTTTGTGTTGTGAATAAGGTTAGTTGTAATTATTATGGAAGAGTGTGTGTCGCAATAATTGGAAGCAAAGCCAGATTGGTGAAGGGCATTGGGTCGATCACAGTGACTGGTTGAATACGTGGTAGTGTTCTCATCCACCACGCACTCTCTGTCCAGCTAGCTCACTTTCACCAAAACAAAACAAAACAACCACCGTTGTCATCCAATTATTTGGTTCACCAAAATAAAAGAGAATTCAAGTGGACCCCTCCACACCCCTTTCAACGGCATCCATGCACCCTTTTTCTCCATGCCAGTTGCAGCTAGAAGCCACCTTATCAGTATCATGCATTTTATCACATTTCTTTTATTCCATCTAGTACTCACACACATCTCTCTCTATAAATATATTTCACCACCTTATCAATGCCTCAACTTATATGTGCATGCATCTCTTCGATTAAAACATTTCATAGCAAGTATTCTGCTTGCTTGTGCACACCAATTATGAGAGCACCAACCATCCTAAGGACCCTCCCCATGCGCCACCTTCACCCAAAACCACAGGCTAAGGTGGCACCTTTGCCCGAAAAATCACGGTTTGACCGCGAACTTGCGGCGGAGCTCGACACCCTCCGGTCACAAGGCGAAATTGGGTTGGTTCAGTTGCTTGATGCTGCTATCACCACACAGAAAATAGCCTCGGATTCTCTTGTGAACATTTGTTACAAAGACTGTGCTGACCGTGGTGCTGTTGATAAGTACCTGGAAGACAACGTTGAGATTCTTGATGCATGCAATTATTTTATGGACAAAATGGAACACATCAATAAGTACGTGGACTCATTGCGGGTGGTTTTGCATTTGGCTGATAGGGGTGGTGCTGCTGCAAAGCCTACAACTCGTGCTTTGGAGCTTTTGGAGTCATGTCAAAGCATGGAAAAGAGGTGCAAAGCAATGGAGAACCACCGTGGCTCTTGTTTGAAGAAGATGTTGCGGCAAAAGCTGTGTCATGAAACCGACCTGAGTGAGGTTATGTGTGGGTCTAAAGCCATGGCCTTGATGTCCTGCAGGTTTCTTGAGCTTGGTCTATCGTTTGATCCAAAACGTGGATTGCCCCTGATGAAGATGTCTCAGGCTACTAGTTCTTGGTTGAGGATGTTGCAGGAGTTGGCAAAGCAAGCAGAAGGGCGTGCTGAGAAGAAGAAGGTGCAGAGAAGGAGATGTTTGTCATCTTTGTTGATACAGACAGAGGCTGCAGCTAGAGAATTGAAGGAGCAGATGAAGGGTAAAAGGGAAAAGGAGATGAAGTATGCTGTTGAGAGACTAAAGATAAGCTGCAGGGAACTGGAGCATGGGGTTGAAATTATTGAGGAAAGAGTGAAGAATTTGTACAAAAGTTTGATTGATGTTAGGATGACTTTGCTGGGGATTCTTTCTCAGCCTACTACAGTGATTAGATCCGTTTAGAATGCTAGCAAAACTCACTTATGGAATGATGCCACTTTGCTGCTGACAGTTACTGATGTATAGATTTTTTTATCTAATATATATATTATATATATTTACAATGTAATTAATATTAATCCCCATAATCTATAGTTTTTTTCTTATCTATTTAAAGTTTGTGTTTTCTTTTACATTTTGAGATGATCGATGTAGTTACTTATTATTTGTATCAGAGGGTGCTGCTGCTGCTGTTATATGTTTGCCAAATTTAGAAGGTTTAGAGGCTATATGTTTCGTATGCTTGACTAATCATTAACTACCGGTGTTCTTAACCATTAAAAAATCCATTAACAACTTTGATAGGTTATACTACATACCAACTAAAACTAGTCTCATTGAAAGTGGTTGTTTATATAAGTATAAGAATAACAAATTTATTTTTAATGAGTAAAATGAGTTTCTTTTCTTATTTTGAAATTTTTTATCCTTTTCAAATTGAATATCACTATATTTTATAAATGATATTATATGATCGAGTTAACTTCTTATATATATTAAATAAAATGATCATTCATCATTTTAAGTGACTCGTATAAATATTGTGATATAATGTTAACATATATAACACATTGAAAAACCTCTTGAGATTTGTAACATAAATATTATTTATTTATAGTGATTTGAAATGAGTAAAGAATGAAAATTAAAAGAAAATATTTTATAAAAATTAAAACTAAAATTTACATATTTTATATGAACTAGAAGCAATAATTTTAAACTTTATAAAGATAAAAGAATAACAAAATAATATATAAGAACAAAAATTAAAACTTGGTTAATTTTGCAACCACTAAAAATATATTTAAGCAGAAGTTATTTAAAAAGAAATGAAGAGTGGGGTTAAGTTAAAATTTTGTGTTCCTTGTTTAGTTCATTGAATCCAAATCTTTTTAGTGTTTTGCTCTTTCCAAAAGTAAACCATATGTGCTTGATTAAAAAAAGAGACAGGAAAACGAAGAAGGTTAAAAAGGTATAGGGGGAAAATTCATAAAAAGAGAGACAGAAACTCCCTTTTGAACATTGAAGTGACAAAACCATTTGTTGATCTTCTCCTTTCACTACAGGTTTCACTTGATTGGTTAATTTTGATTTTGGTAAAAGAGGGACAGAAACTTCTACTCATGAACAACTATTCTTTTCTACAAAAAAGGAGACGCCAACATATGTTCCTAGACTTGACTGATTCAATGAACTTCATGAGATTGTAGTTCAATTTGTGCTAAAGAGCACTACAGAAATGTGCACATGCATAATCCATCTAAAGATAAATAAATTATCAAAATTGAAGCCTCATGTTTGTGCTTGTCTGTTTGTTGGAGAGAGAAAGAAAGTTATAATTTATTCCTTGCATTTGGCAAAAGAAAGAAGGGATGAGAGAAGATAGAAAGATGGATGGTTCTTTTCAGAAAAGTTTTCACTTGAGAAGCATATATCCCTTGACCCTGAGGGATCCATATGGATGCTGAAGAGTGGAGCATCATCTATTGTGACCACACTCCAACTCCAGCTTTGAGAGTGAAATGAATCAGGTTCACTCACTGCTAACAAACAACTAAGTGCAGTACAGATTCCTTAAAGTTTATGACAAACTCAATTATAATTTTGCTCTATACTCACCAACTCAACTGCCTAATTACCCACTTGTTACTTAATGCATGATATGAGATGATTCAAAAAATAAAGGAAAATATAACAATAACAAAATGGCCCATGCAGGTCTCGAACCTGCGACCTTCGCGTTATTAGCACGACGCTCTAACCAGCTGAGCTAATAGGCCATTTTGATATTTCAATGTACGTTTTCCAATAAATCTAATACTTAGATATGTAATTTAAAAATTAAAAACACTGGCCCATGCAGGTTTCGAACCTGCGGCCTTCGCGTTATTAGCACGACGCTCTAACCAACTGAGCTAATGGGCCATTTGATATATTAGTGTATGTTTTAAAATATAGCTAATACTTAGTTATGTAATTTAAAAATTAAAACACTGGCCCAGGCAGGTTTCGAACCTAGGACCTTTACGTTATTAGCACAACACTCTAACCCACTGAGCTAATAGGCCAGATATTAAGATAACGCAATTTAATTTTTATGATTGTTGGAAGCAAGAAGTTTGTCGCAGAGAGATAAATAGCAGGAAGAGGGATTTGACTAAAGAAAAATAATTTTCCAAGTGTATTTTAATATTTTAAAATATTGTATCCGTACTAAAGTTGTTATCAATATATATAGAATAATCACAACAAAAATGGGGTAATTAATTAACCTTTTTATAATAACAAAAAAGATTAAATAAGAGCAAACAGAAAACATAATTTTGGTACAACTTTATTATTTAATTATAAAGAAGGAAAATACAAGGAATATAGCACTGTCTTCTTCCTTCAGCGTCCTCTTCCTGTTAGGGTTTTCAAAGTTGCAGTCATTTCACGCATCGTACGAACTTTGATTAATGCGTTTTCAGTGACAAAGTCTCTAAAAAGATCGCGATTGCCCCAACGTTTTTTAACACTAGCTCGCGTAATCTGCACTGCGACACGGTGTGATGTTTCGTTCCTTTTCCTTAATCGCATTGCAAACCTACTCGTACATTAAAAATGCTCTCTTTTCATTCTGGTCTGGTTAAATTTGCGTGCTTAGTGAGAATTAGCTTTAGGATTCCTTTTTTTTCTCTGGTTTTGAATTTTCGGTGTGATGGTTTCTCCCATTGTTGGTGAATTGTAATGTGCATTGAGAATTAGCTAGGATAGGCATGGCCTTAATTTTGAATGGTGTTGTGATTATTTTACTTTTTACAGTGACAATGGCTTATGTGGATGAGGATGGCTCTTCTGGCTCTGGTGAAGACGTGCATATGTTGGATGGACACAAGCGTCACCAGGTTGTTGTGCCGTCTGGTTCCGGGGGCCGGAAACGAAGCCGCAAGGCTACCGGCGATGCTATTGTGGATGCCATGCTGGAGATTGCTGCTGCTTCAAAGATGAGGGCCAATGCAATTTTGAAGAATGAGGACAGATTCTCCATAAGCAAGTGCATTAAGGTGTTGGATGAGTTGCAAGGTGTTGATGAAGGGCTCTACTTTCTTGCTTTGGATTTGTTTGAGAACAACTCCAGTGCCCGTGAGATTTTCATCTCTCTCAAGGGTGAGAAGAGGTTGCCATGGTTGCAGTGCAAGTTGACTGTCTCCCATGGTTGAAATTTATGAAAATGATTGGAATATTTTGTACAGTCAAGCAGGTTGAAGAGGGGATGTATATAGTTTTGAAATGTTGAATGCTAATTCCCTAATCCCATAATTTTAAGTTTATTGTTGGGATTAATGTGTTATGCATAATGGGAAATTTGAAATGCTTTCCAAAAGTATGAAGCAGATACATCAGAATGACATGCAATTTCTGCAACATTCGTACCCTTTAAGTTTATCTCTGTAGGTACACAATCAGATAGAACTCATTCTTGTATTACTATAGCTGGTAGCTTGCACATTTGACTTACTGTTTATGCAGTTATTTATCTTGTTTGCCAATGTTCTGCATCAGAAAAATGATTACTACGGTTGTCCTTCATCACGACCAAGTTCGGAATTTTCCCTGAATACCTATATGATTGTTTGGACTCGTTATGTGTCCACATCACGACTTAAGCAATTGGATTGGATTTCTTTTTTCTGACAAGAAAGTGTCACCTTGTTAATTAAGGCAACCAAATATTAGAGTCTACCCTAAAGAGGTTCACCACCAGGCTTGCAGCAATATGATAGAAGAGTTAATCCGTTTATTGAAAAAGTCCTAGGAGCGATTCAATCACAGGCTCTATTATATGAGAAGTGAAACTCAGCTGATCATTGAGCCTGCTATCATTCAGTGTGCCATTCGATGATTTAGAAGGAAATAGACACGGCTGCATATGTTTTTTCGTATAATTTTATCCGGGTATGCTTAATGGTGTTTCTCTACTAACTTCAATAACGTATAGCAATTCTAAATGAGAATATTGCATTTATGAAGAACAAGACAATGGGAACTATTTTTTATCTATGGCTTGTTAACAAGCAACTGCTTTTCATCTATTTATTCTCGTAAGATATTTTAGTATTTTATTTTTTTACTTCAATAGATTGAAATCAATATAATCATAGTTTTTTCTTCAATTATATGCCAACATTTCAACATCCAAATGATTAAAATGTCTTCAAAACTTTCACACAACTCAAAATGACATTTTCTAGTTCTTCTATAGTTTCTTCTCATCAAATATGTGATTGAATTCAATAAGAAACTTTAGTAATTTTTAATTAGAAAAAAAGTAATTTAATTACATTTAAGGTGATATAGTATTGTAAAAAAATGTTAGATATTATCAAATATATAATATTATTAGAAATGTTAATTTGAATCATGGTTCACATATAAATTTTAATTCACTTTTAGAATAAAATTCTTATCAACTTACTCAATGAAAAAGTTTCAATCATCAAAACCCCATGAATTGGATTAGGGTCAAAGTTATATTTAAAAGCCAAGCAAGGATAATTTCAACACAATATAGACATAAAAAAAGTTTCCAAGTTAATTTCATTCCAACTTTCATCGGGCCAACAATTTACTAACAATATCACATAAATTCCTGAACATAACATAGAGTCTTGTCTCTTAGACCAATAAGGGAAAATGCTTGTAAATTCATGTTTGTTATATGAAAAATATTGACAGGTGATTAGTGCTCGTAAACAACAAAATAAATTAACTACTGAAAATAATAATCTACATCACTTACTTGTAAAAGAGTTGCATTCCCTGCAAATTGCTTAGTGTTTGCAAAGCTAGTATTACCAAGTTGTTTGTACGTATCACTCAGAGCAATTTTTCTCCAGGAATGTTCGTACAAATCCAAAAGTCACACAATAGCCCTAATTATGATATTCTAATCAATATATTACCCTTGTAAGAAAAAACCATGTAATAAATGAAATGCAACAAGTAAGCTCGAGTCATAAAGGTTCATAGTTTACATGCATAATATTAAACATAAACCTCCTACAACTAACTTAGGAGCATGATTCAATCCTCTTTAAACTTATGAAGATTTATAAACTTAATAAAATATTTGGAGCCAAAAATTCATCCAAGAACCCATAAGGAGGTCTTAGACATGGTGTAGAAATATAGGAACCAAAAGTCAAAACAAAAACCTAATAAAAAAATGGAAGACAATGGAGAACACACCATCTTACCTAGGCCAACTATGTGCTATGTTGATTCATTGTTTAAAAAAGTTCACCAAGATAAGAATCCAAGTAAAGAATATCAAACTCTCAAGATACCAAATTCTCACATAAACTCTTATTTCATTCAAATTTTAGAGTATTTTCTTTATGAAAAATAACTTTTATTTATAAGGTGAGGAGAAAAGTTCAAGAAGCTTCTCAAGATATTAAAAAAGGCCAAATAAACAAAATCAAAGGGAAGAACCCACTCATGGTCGCGAGATACAATAATGAATGTTGAAGAGAGTTCTAAGTCCATCATTAATGAGATAGATAGGTTCAAATATTGGCTTAACTACCAAGTAGTCAAGTTAGTTCATGAATTTTTCCTCTTTATTTATTGAATAAACAAGAGTCTTTTATATTTCCCTAGAATATTTCCTATATATAAAAAACAAATATTTTCTAATTTTTACAAAAGAATGTTATGTTTCTTAATCACTTCTTCAAGCTTATTTAGTCTTTCTCTTGTTATCCTTCATTAGTATGCTCCATTTGTTTCTTCTTTCTCTTTCTTTCTTTTGTCATATTGCTTGTAAGGACTCATTGGATTTTCTCTTCTCCTTCCGAGCCCTGATCATCTCCTTAAAAAACGTCCTTCCTATCCATGGCCTCATTAGCTTGCACCTCTACATTGTTTAGCATTTGCAAAAGTAGCCCCTTCATAAACCCTTAATAAATCTACCAAAACATTTTTAGCCTCGTCTTATTCACATTAATGTATGTGTAAATTTGGTCCATGATCAATACATGCAAAAGTGCTGACACATGATCCAATATGATAGTCATGTAACCAATAAACAAACAAAAGTCACTAGTTTTCTTATGTTGCAACTCCACAAATGTAGACAATAATCTCTTATCACTAGTCTCATAACTAGACATAACTAGTGGTAGCAATCCTAATAATTGACATGCTACCATTGTCTAATGATGTGTCTTGATAACTTACTTATCTTATACACCCATGGAATACCAACTTAAGTTCCAGAATGATCCTAGAAATATCGACAATTAATAACTTATCAAAAACAACATAAAAATATGCAAAAGTTTACATTACATTACACCACATCTAATTTTATTACCAAATCATCCCACAAGTTTTGATCCACATGATCACCATACCTAGTTAGAACAAACTATCGTTACACTCCTTGAAAACAATTCTAGTAGGGTACTTATGATTTATATTGTTGTACATTTTACTCAATATTGTCTTTTATTTAACATTGTCATTGATGTAACTAGGTTCCACACATTGTCTTCATTATATAAAGACAATTCATCTCTTGTGTCCCTAAACTTGAGAATCACATTTTCTTATCCCAATTGATATAATCCATAGATAAAATTAAGTCATTTTTCTTAATTTATCTAAAATACAAAACACTTTACATACATATTTACATAATATTATTTTTTAAAACAATAATTAATGTTATGAAATATAAGATAAAAAATTAACTTGATTACTTTTAAAATACACCATTTATATTATAATCTTAAATACTTTAACATTTTGAAATTTTCATTGCAAAATATATCACATAATATTGTCATGATTATTTTTGTGTAAAATTATTAAAAACATATTATGGTTACATTTTGAGTTGATTCATTTAGGAATTATTCCAAATTTTTCTTTCCAAAAAACTATACTCAAAATATTTTTTTATTACTAAAGAACTATGTTTTTATGGATAATCAGTTGAAAAATACCATAATCTCTACTAGCAAAAGCATATCTCAATTAAAAACATACACAATCATCAAAATTCTTATACATAAAAAAAACTATTGAAGAAAAGTGAAAATACTCAAATCAATTTTTCATTTTTATAGTAATTTTTATTTTTTCTCCTTCATATTATTTAATATGGACTTGGTGAATACTCTCTTAAAAACAACGTTATCCACTCTGATTATTCTACAATATAGTTTTGGACTGCAATTATAAAAAAAAAAAGGGAAATGTACATCTCATCTTTAACGATCGAATGCTCCTAATGAGAAAAAGAAACTCTTCCGACAAATCTCAGTTGAGGTGGCAGCGAAAAGTTTCGGAGGACACCAACAGCAAGGCTTGGTTTCACGGGTGCTGGCAATGTAGGCGTAAGAAGAAGTAAGAGCGGCGATGGCTAAGGTTACTTTTTTAAAACAATGATGAAACATAATTTTGCCTTTCACTTCTATACGAATACACCAAGCACTTACTCAAACGCCGATTCTTTTACAAAATTCTGCATAAATCAAAGAAAATTATACTGGAAGGGGTTATTATTGTTATTATTATTATTATTATAAAAGACAAATTCTATTATACTTTGACAACGCAACTTATAATTTATCCATAAACTAAAATTAAGTTGTGTATAAGTTAAAAACAAATATTTATTTGGACATTTTTTTCTAGAGAAAGTTTCTAAAAGAAAAAATTATAAAGGAAAACAAAATAAAATAAATTTCTCTAATAAGTTAAAATAAATTAATACATAACTTAAAAGTAAAAGTTTTAAAAATATAAAAAAAAGTTATACAAATTACCTTTCACATAAACTAATTTTAAATTTTAGAAAATTTCATTTCACTTTTTTCTCTTATTCTAAAAAATCTTATGAAAAGTCGTTTAAACAAATCTTCAAATAAATTATGTAAAAGTTCTTACAAAACATTCTTTACCTAAACTAATTTTAACTAATTAAAAAACTATTTTCTCTTTTTTCTTTATAGTCCAACCAGATAGTCAACTCGACCAAGGTTGTTTCTTTAAAAATACACTGTAACAGAATACAATGTACATGCCCGATTTATCAAGTGTCACAATTAAACCCTTGACGACCTTTAAGCCACAGCACGAGCAACTATTGCAGCAGGAAAGCTTGAATTGAGAGAAAAATTATAGTGTAAACATTTGTTTATTGAAAGACCAATAATCATGCCTCATAAACTGCATCATGAATTACAACATGACACTATCTTTCCAAATAGGTATATATCATCCCACTATCGGACCTAAACAAAATGCATAAAAAGGGGTTTACAAACTCACCCATCCCCCACCTCCCAAAACTATGACAAATTAATTCATTGACAAGAAATGCACCCGTGCCAAGGTATATTCCTTTCCAGCAATCCAGACACCAGTCTGGGACCACTGTACATCTTCCCAGTCCAAATTTTCCTCCAGTACCTGGAGAGCAAGTCCAGAATTTCAATTATATACAATTGAAAAGTTTAAATATGCATTCTGCACGTAATTTGAGTGACATGGTAGTTGTAATTAGGATATAACGAGTATGGATAACATCAATGGAACTCACAAAGGAGAGAAGGGAAAAATTCTGAAGACATTATTCAACATGCCAATTGAAATAAATGAGAAGTGATTTAACAATACCTCAACATGTTCAAGAGGCAGAGGGATGCCAATTGTACGCATCACTTTTTGTGGCAAAGGCCTCTTACAACGAGACCAACGGAATGCGTCAATCAAGACATTCTCACAATCATTTTTTTCACCATTTGCAGAATGTGCATGGTGATTTTGAGACTTCTCTGAGGCTGGGTCATGCAACTGAGTTGCTGGTGTAGCCTTGACCATCTTCTCTCCAGTAAAACAAAGTTCGTATCTACAAATAAATGAATCATTGTTAAAAGAACACCAGTAAGAAGTAATTCAAGAACTCAGACTGTCTAGAAGATCTTCAAACGGAATAATACTTTTCAAGATCATCATCATGGATTCTTCAAAAATTTCACAATTTAAGAGGCAGTATGATTAAAAAAATTTCACAATATGGTTTTGCCATTTTAAGTACATTCCTATTGCATGGAACATTTAAGTATTTAACAATTACTGCAATGACAGTTGAAATACAGATACAAATTTATCAAAAGAACTTCCATATAAAAAAAATACCTGGATAAATGTGTCTCCAAATACAAAACTTCTCCCTTCTTCAAACGAGCAGATGTGTAGAGTGGCCTTTTTAAACCCTTGTCAGCAACAATACTAATACTATATTTGATCCTGAAGAATTATAAATTATAATCACGAGTATAGATAGTAGATTTATATAGTAATCACAGTAAGCTGTGTTGAATGTCAGGTGTCTAATTTAATAAAAAAAATATTGCAATATAATCCACATTGCATTGCCTAAGTCTGGGATATTTTCAAATTTTACCAAAAAATACACAAATTGGTTTCTATTGTTTCTATACACAAATTACAAAATTAGATTAAACACTTTGCCAACAAAAACTTGATAAATGTGTTTCACAATGATTATTAAACATATATAGCTTTTGGATTTTTATTGTCTAAAGTTTTTTACTAAGTTTTTATTTTTTATTTCATCATTGTTAATAAATGAAACAATTTTGATGATTTGTTGAAAGTGAGATAAAATAGGTAAAATTAGGTCATGGAATAAGATTTCAAAGGACTATATCATAAAAGTTGCGAAAAAAAAAACTAATATCTTTTATTTGGGTCCAATAGAATTCTTATAAATGATCTACTGAAAGGTGTTACATAACTTTTGGAGGCAAAAAAATCCTAATTTCTTAGAGCTACGAGTGAAAAACAACTCTCCGAGCATTCATCCCGGATCAACTTTCGATCATCGGAAAATCCTCTCAAGTGAGAACAAGAGTAATTAATTTCTGTTTTTTTAGGGTTGGATGTAAATAGATCAAAACTCATTTAAAACATTTGATTTGGAATTCATGAAAAGTTTATTTCAATTATCTTGTTTTACTCTATACTTTATGCTTGTATTAGTTTGATCACTTTCACTAGTTTCACTAGGATTTAATTGACATTGGAAAATGATTTTAAATCTAGGATATTGGGAAGAACACCTAATTGAAATTAATACTAATAATAAATTGATTTTAATTACACATCTTTAGAAACCCTTGTTTTATAATGTTGATTGATTATAATTTGCAAGAGATTAAGATTATAATCAATCAATTTATCTTACTAACTTAAGGAAGCAATATTTGAATTATTTAGTGAGTAAATGATATATTGTTGGGATCACCAAGATAAGTTTGTTTTTAAATAATTTACATTACGGGTAGTCTTTTGAATATCAACCCTAACATCTTTGTATAATAGTCTATCACATCACATCCTTTCATTCTGCCAGTTATTCAAAAACCTTTTCAATTCAGAGTTTATTTTTTTTATCTTTATCTCTTTATGTTTCATCTCTATCTCTTAAGGAATAAATATTTGAATAATTTAATAACTTGACGATATGATTGAGATTTATCAGGATAAGTTTCTTTTTTAAGTAATTAACATTAAGGTAGTTTTGTGAAATTCAACCCTAAAGTGTTCATATTAGAGTTTATCCCTTCACATTCTTTCAATTTGCCACTCAATTGTTATACAGCTTTTTCAATTCAAAGTTTGATTTCTTTATCCTTATCTCTTGTCACTTATCTTTTATCTTCATATTATAATTTATCACATCACATCCTTTAGGTAATTGTTGAACAACATTTTAACTCAAAGTTTGATTTCTTAATGTTTATCTCTTATCACTTACGGTTTATCTTTACTTTTATCTTTTGATCTTTTAGTATTTATTTTAACTTCATTTAAAACAAAATATTTAATTTTGCAGAAATTAACAAATAAAATTGTATAACTTGAGTAGTGCACTAATTCCCGTGGACTTGCATCAGTAGCCAAAATTCTTTGACACGTACCAAGGTTCATTGCAGAGATTGTACTGTATTGTCACTTCTCGAACAAATCTTTGTTGCCGCAATGCATTCTGAAAAATAATAGACACTATGGTAATAGCTGTGCCTTTCTAGATATAGCAACTCATAGAAAGCTAACTCCTGGAAGATGCAAAAGAAAACAGATCTACTACAAAAACAAAAGGCAGTTTGTGTTTGCGCTAGCTGATCTCGCCTATTCCCCATCTTTGTGGAGGAAAAAAATATATCAATTTTAGAAAGCAGAGAATCACAATTTAAGAAAAGCCAGAAAATAGAATTTAATCAATTTAAGTATTGAACAGCCCAAATACAACAGGAATTAAAACACCAACACCTACTCAAAAGGGGGCAGGTGGGATAGAAGAAGAAATTAATAAAACACAGAATTGTTAAAAAAAACACAAATGCAGGAGGACTCGACAATTTCATATATGGATACAGCAGAAACAAAATATTAAGCACAGAAAAAAAATTTAAATCAAAATTAGCCAACACAAGTAAAGTAGGCATGGATCATAATAAGTTATAATTATTGATTAAATTTTGTAGTCAAAGCTTTTTTATTATAAGATGATGATGAAGGACAAACCGAAGCTGCAGCCCTGGTAGTCATTGTCCTCTCAACAGTCACTGGAGCAAGGGTGGGTTCAATAGTTGATGTATGTGTAAGGCAAGGTTCAAGATCAATAGTTCCACCTCCTTTCTGAAAAACAACAAAATGAGCAATTAAATATTAAGTTTTAATATTGATAGGTACCAGGTTCAATCAATTAAAAATATATAGATATTTCCGTGTAAATGTTTTCACAAAGACGCATTTTATGCCTAAGAACTTCTTCCACCAAAAAGGAAATCCTAATTATGAAGTATAAAGTGTTATAAAACCAGAACTAAAGCATTCAAACAAAACTCAACTTCTCTAGATACAGAAGAGTTCAAATTTAATAATTATATTTGTTATGGAAAATAATGAAGTAGATTACATGAAAACATTTAAAGCATATGAATCGAATCAGATAACTTCATGAGCCGAAAATTGCAAAGGAAAAAAGGAGACTTTACACGGGTTCTGATACTACCTTCACAATACAACACCGCTCAACTCTATAACTACAGCCAATCGCTGCACCCCAAGCACGTGAACGTACATTGTTTCTCAGTGTAGAAATATAGCCTGATATCAAATGCATATTTACCGTCATTAGATTATTCAAAATAAGCTTCAAAAGAAAACAGTATCTATACCCACAAAAACAGAAAGGAAACCACAAACTGATGCTTGGCTAAACTGCCTGCTACAAGAACATAAACAAATATATAAAATTTCAAGAAAATAATTATGCACATGTAATTAAATAAGTTTCAAGAGGGTTCTTAGTAGGCATGACAGAGAGATAAAGTAGAGATATATTGTTTTGGTAATGGAACCATGCATTAGATTTCAGTTAACAAGAATCAAGTCCTACCCAAAAAAAATCCCAGAGACATTGCAGATTTGAATTTGAAAATAAACAGTTTTAAAGGGTACGTTTAAGCAAACTTTAAGGGGACCTGGGAGACATTCAGCTTGATTGTTCTAGAATTTAGATCGATATTTAATTATTTGAAACGAACAACTCAATCATAAACCTTTTGAAACAGTTTAATAACATACTAAAGTTCAACCAGGAGATTTTAAATATTCGTAACGCGAGCAAAACTTGTCAAGAAGCAACCAAGATACACAATGGTTTTGAGAAAAATTAAAGACAAGCTGTAAGGAAACATACAATCTTGAGGAGGAAGCACACGAACAGTTGCACGCAATTCTTGTATGGCCATAGGAGGTGGAGACGCTGTTGGACGACAGTAACCTGTATGCATGAGAACTGTGCAGGTGCAAAAAAAATTGCAAAATCCGTACTATTGTCAGACAAGTGCCCTGTCAGTTATAAGAAAAAGCTAATGCATATACTTTTTAAAGACACATACCAGCGACAAGATCTGAATCGTATGTGTACACATCAGTCCCCCAAAGCTGGCCACCTCTGACCTGAATATAATAATGTAATTCTCAAGACATGGATAGTATTTATAGGAAATAAATAGTATCCTGATTTAGAAATTAAAATATACAGAAGAAAAGGCAAAGAAGCAAAAGAAAGCTGATTTCATCAAAACATTAACATAAAAAAAAACGTTCCCATATCCACAAAAAACAGATGGAAAAGAAAAAGGGAATACAAGTAGGAAGAAAAAACCCCACTTCCATGTACAAATCAGTCATGTATATTTTTATTTTATCAAAATGGCTAATCAAATTGCCTCTTTCAAAAATATCAGTTATTTAAGGTTTCACACAAGGATTAAAAAACTATCAAATATACCAATCAGTGATCCCAACTGCATTGATTCTCCCAATGTTCTCTCATTCCACAGAGTGGAGATATGAAAAGACAAATTAAAGGGCGACCAAATGCATAAGGGTTTAGGGAGGTTAGATGGATGTAGCCTTATTCCCACAAGCAGAGAGGTTGTTGTCAGAGTTTGTATCCACAAGATCAAGGACAGCAACCTCAACAATGGACCAAGGCTTTTGCCCTCATATAAAAAGACAATGACTGTTTAGGTATTCAATGTCTTCTTGGTTTTCTAAAGAAACAGACAAAATAACATTTTTTTCAGATACAACATATATTTTGAATCAAATAGTGTTTAGAAGTTATTTTCATTAATCGATTTGAAATATGGCCACAGTAGTTCTTATAGAGCACGGGCAATCCTTCCCCCTTAATCAGCTTTTGGGATTAAGTCTGACTGATTTCTCATATGGTGTTAGAGTTCATCCAGTCATAAATTATGTTAGGCCACCCATACATGTCCAGCCTAGCAAACATACACACTCTAGATTTCGGTACTTCGTACTGGATGCGGGTTGTTAAGATATCCAACACTGATTAAGAATATGACCAAAATACCTTTTATAAGGGTTAGGCAAAACCCTAAACCCTAAACATGACCCCTTGAGCTAGCTTTTGGAATCAAGTTAAACCTAATCCATTTTTAATAGAGAAACATTCTAAAGATATTGTTAAATAAAAAAAATTAATTCATTCACATGCATAATTTTCAAAACATAATCTTCATTCCAAACTATAATGCAAATATTAGTTTTCAATAACGCTACCAGAAGTCACCCAGTCTCAGATGTCAATAATAAAAAGCTTAAAAGTGAAAGATTTTCACTCAGTTCCGCCCCATGGACAAACTCCATATTATCAACTATAGTTCGAAGGAATTTCAACTAGGCTTGGCTCACTATTCACAGAAGTGATCAGACTAGACCTAGAAGAATTCCTGTTTTTTGGGCCAAACCAGCAACACTAATCCAGTTTTCAACAATGCATTACTACTATAGTTGAAAAATCAGGTATCCTAATCACCATCAATCTTTCAAGTTTCAACTGCTCAACGTAATAAAAGCATGCTATAGGATAGAAGTATGGGAAGGCTTACATATTGAAAACAATTCAAGATCAATAGAAAAGTTCAGTCCTGAAGTTGTTTGGTTGTAAAAATACTCTAGCAAGCAAAAAGAAAGGGTTTTAACTCTTAATCTTTTAAGGACATCTATAACTTAGGGCATTGTCACTTGACCAAAAAAATCAGTCTCACATACAGGTGTTACTAAGGAAGAAGAAGAAGAAGATTTGAATAAATCAAGAGGTACCAGATAATTGGCAGAATATGGATATTGATGTCTCAGAGCATCCTGGATGAATAGACAAACAACATTTTAAAAATTTTCAACTCTAAAGGTTAACAGAGGCTAGATTAGATCATGAAAGAATTAGAAACAATGTTATTTAAGAAAATTGACAGCTAAATTTGCAAAAAAACACAATTAATAATATCATTCAACCTTAGGGTACTTGGAGGATTCAGAATCCCAATTTTAGAACTAAATTTAAATCGGCTTCTAAACACCAAAGTAATGTCCCAAATAGTTATGTAGATAGGGGATTTATCACATTTATGCTTAAGTATTACAATATCTAACTTTACAATTTTCAAACAGTAGAACATGAATACAATGTAATAATGATGCCCAATACCATGGGGAAGCACAACTGATTTCTGGTCAACACCTGGACCATCGCAATAGTAAAGCACTCATTTATATTGTTTCATTAACAAAGTATATAGACACTAGAAAATAGTTTCTATGTAATTCTTACTTTCCTTCAAAAACAAAGGGCGACAATATCCTTTCAGAAACTCAAAAACTAACATAAATTTCACAAGTTTATGAATGTTCAAAATAGAGAATAGGACCTTTCAATATTTAAGTGAAACCATATCAAAGAGCAGATATGATGAGCATTTACAACTTTTGAACAAGCAAGCTCCGTACAAAGGGCATCCAATAGTTTCCAGAATGAGCATGATAATTGTGGAAAATGGCTAACTATGGTCCAAGTCACAGTTACAGGAATCCATATGGTAGTAGTAAAAGGATTAAAGGAAGAAAAGTTAAAACCGGTATTTTAATATTTCAACAAATTTATCTTAATGGCAAGAAGGAATCTACAAGTAAAGAACTTTAAAAATTTATAATTGGACTGTAAACAGTATATTTACTGCGCCAACAAGCATAAGATAAAGCCAAGGGAAAACACAAGAAAACGAGGAAGAGCCATGCAAAAAGAAATTATGAGAATAACAAAATCATAAACATTTAAGGAGCATGATTATCAGCCACTACGGATCACAGTTCTCAAACCTTTTTGACTTGTCTTTGACATTAAAAAAATACACTTTCTTTCGTGGTGGAATGTACAACTACAAGTATACAAACATCAGATATGCAAAAAATGAATCAGGAGAAAACAAAAAACAACAGCAAAGATTTAAAATTTATTTTGAAGCAAATAAGCAGGAAGAGTAATAGTCCGTGTAATAAAAAAAAGAAACCCACCACCAACACAGTATCTACTACCCTCCCCCTTCCAAAGAAATGAAAACATATTCTTCAATTTTATAATAACGAACAAAAAAAAAAGCTTACTTGGCGATTTGTAGCTGTGACATGCTCAGATGGTATCCGAATTTCCAGAGTGGGGCCATTACTAGAGCTTTCACCATTTTTTTCTGCTTGAGATTGAGATGACTCATATTCCTTCCACAACTTTATCAGCTCTTGCATGCTTTCACCAACTTTGTAAACAACAGAAGAAACTTCTACTTTACCTGAAATACCAGAAATTATATATAGTGGACATGCAAAGGAAAGTAGCAGAAACATCAAGCTCTAACTTTCTCGATTCCATCGACATGTAGTATCAAGTACCAACAATAGAGTATTAACTGATAAAAACATCACATCAAACAACAAATTAAGAAATAAGTGTAAGCGAAATGCATAAATATGAAAGAAGATAATAAATCATAAAATATAAAGCAAATTAATAATAGCAATCTCTGCTAAAACCTGCATTATTTCATGAAGGTACAAATTCAGTAGTCTTACATTAAATCAAGCCAGTGAAACAAAATGACACCATACCTTGCGACCTGCAAAAAATAAAGCTAGATATAATTACTAAAATGAAAATATGGTACGAAGGACCTTAACTAAAAACATTATAGAAATAGGATCCAATCAAATAACACAAAGAAACTTTTAACAAATAGAATTATGAAGCTTCAACTTTTTATAGCTGTAACAAATGGTTTAAATTAAAATAAAAACAAACACTTCAGAAGATAACGAAAAGATACACGCTGGATCATCAAATTTGTAAGCAACAAAAAAACCAAAAAAAGGTAGAGGAAGGAAGTACCCATCATTGTCTTGGGCACGGGATCTGAAACGAGGCTCCCGGTTAAGCACCTGAGGGCTCCCTCTAGATCGTTGTATCCTCTTACGGTGCTGACTGCTATAATTATAGACCTCTCTCTCCTTCTCCGTCACCCCTTCTACATCAGCACACCCATCATTTGATTCCTTGTCAAGGCACCTACTACGCTTATCAGACTTGTCTCCTTCTAAATCAGCGTCCCTTTCTTTTCTCCTCTCTCTAGCTTCTCTATCTACATTTTTCCAGCTATCAACATCTTTTTGTTTCTTCTGCTCAGGTAACAAAATTCCTTGTTCAGGAAGTTTGGCTGATCCATCAACAGTTTCCTTCTCGTTATTTGAAACCTCTTTCTCCATTCCATTCCACAATTCCTTCTTCATTTGATCTTTTTCCCTTTCTCTTAAATTTTCTTTCTCTTTTGGAAGATCTTTTTTCTCCCTCTCTAACCTTTCCACATCTCTATCTTCCTTGGCAGGTTCTTTGCAGTCAACAATACTATTGCTAACTTGTGTACTGTTTCTACGATCACTTCTTTCTTTTTCCCTATCTCCCCAATCCCGATGTTTCACATCCTTCCTCTTTCTATCTTTCTCTTTAGTTCTATCTTCGCCTTTAGGATCAACTTTGTTCTCCGCAACAGCTTCATGAGGTTCGACATAATCCCTTTCTTCTGCTGTTGAACTCTCCTTCCCAACCTCAACTGAACCTTGCGTATTTCCACGTAACATTTGCCATGTGTCCAAACTCCCACTAGGAGCATCAGAATATCTTTTTCCTCGATGGTACTCTTTTGAATCTTTCCAATTGAAGTGGCTGCTAACCACATTATAACCATCTTTCTCTGTCTTGATGTCACCTTTCAGATCACTATGACTATCTCGATCATGCCTAATATCTTTGTTGTCATCTCCTCTACCTTCTACACGCACATCCTTTTCACTTTTAGCACTTGCAGGATCCCTTCTTGCTTCACCATACAATTCTTTCTTTTCATTCTTTGTATCACGATTCTCAAATCGGATATCTCTAATATCCTTGGCATCCCTTGATTCTGTCCTGTTCTCAGGACCAATAGGGTGATCTGCATGAGAATCATTCAACGATGATGATATCCGATACACAGGATGAAGAGGAGATCGTCTGTCTGCATCACGAAATTCAGTCCGCGGCGCTTTTGCTACCCGAGAATCCTGATTTATATCATAAGGCATATGGTACTCATTTGAAACTGATGATGAAACCAACTTGGAATATGTACCCGAATCTTCATGCGGGTGCTTCGAAGATGGATGAACAGACTCCTCATGAGATCTCTTAGGTGCGCCACTCATAATGAAAACCCAGCAGTCATATAAAACTTAAAACGAAAGAATCTGGCAGCCAAGACAATCTCTGCTTCAGCAGCCTGTTTGTTGTACGAAACTAAGTAACTGTACGGCAGCAAAAAAAAGTTTAGGAAACCACCCAAGGCCACACCAATTTTCACAAGCACTCAAAATCTTTGCACAACAAAATGCATCACCAACACTGAAACACATAATGGCAACATGCAAACCAAACACAAAGCCAAAGTGACGAGGGAAACAGTAATTGATGCATCATCCGACGTATTCAGCACCAAATCAAATATTAAGAGCTTGTAAAGCAAATATAAAATACAATCTGAAAAATTCGAATAGCTTCTTACATGCGGCAGGTACATACAGGCAGGTCAAGTACTATTAGAAACAACGGTAAAATAAGCGTACGAACTAAGCAAAAGAAAAAAAAAACTGTAGAATAGCATTTAACAATGAGTGAAAACTAAAAATATAGCAGTAACAGATCTCGAAAAGAACTAAATACAAGTAAAGCATACGCAAATAAACAGCGAACCTGGAATAACAAAAAACAGTGTTTCCCCGAACGAGACGAATGTGAAAGGCAATTGAACGTTATATGCTAAGTAACGAATGCAGATGCAAAGACGAAACAGCCCTACTCGTAGTGGTGTCGTTACACGGAACAGAAAGAAAGGAACAAGAAACGAGTGATCGAAGAAAGAATTGCGAAATTTGGAAATAAAACCCTAGAAATTGTGGTTGGTTTGCTTGAGCTTAGGCTGGGTTGGGGATGGGAGAGATGAGTCCTTCTTGCTTTGTCTTCCGCTAAGAATGGGGTGTCTGTCTCCTCTCCTCTCTCTGTTGTTTGAGGAGGCTGTAAATTGTGATGTAATGTATGTGAGTTAATTGTAATGTATCTCTCTCTTTTCTTTTTATTATTCTGTAACTGTGGTGTCTCTTATTGTGTGCAATCCACCCAAAACTTCCAAAACACAGGCCGCAACGCGTGCCCATAGTTCAAAGGTTAAATATGTGCCCAATGTACCCTTGCCAACATGTCACTCTTCTGTGCAAATTGCACTAAGGCCTTCTTCGTTATTACACTAAATGAGTTTTTAATTTAATAGGCGTGATTTAAAGTTTTATTACACATATTAATAAAAATATTAATTTTTATTATTTGTAATGAAATTTTAATTTTTTTAATAATACCTCTAAATAATTAAATATAATTTATTAATTAACAAAAAGTAAATAAAAAATAAAAACAATAAATTAATATAAATAACAGATTATTTAAAATTTATAAAAAAATAATTAATCTAACATTAAATTTTATAAAAAAAAAACAAATTTTTTTTTCACATTTATTTATAACAGAAGAAGTATTTTTTTAGAAATTTATCTATCTTGTGCCATTTTAAAATGTTTCATGTAAAATAGGTAAGATCTTTTAAAAATTCTTTTAATTTTTGTTTTAGTTATAGATTTCATTTTAAAATCTTGAATAATGTCTTTTAAAGTTTTATAGTAAATTTTTTTGTGTAGTGGGAGAGGAAATAAAATATGAACCTCTTTTATTATTTTGAAGATTTTAATAATTTTTGTGGAATAATTAATTTTTCAAGATGAAACGTTTATTTCTTTTATTATATTTTTTAGAGTGAATGTTACTTTACTAAAAACATAAAAAACTTGATTTATTAAAATATAAGAAATATAAATATTTATTAAAAATTATAAAGGACATCAGTGTTGTTTTATTTAAAATATAAGAGAAATAAGTGTTACCTTAAAACTGAAATGAATACAAGTGTTGTTTAGTGTGACTTGAAGGAAAGTGGAAAAATTTTCCTTTTATGTAAGTTGGATAGGGAAACTTAATCTATTATTTTATAAAAATTTCCTTAACTTTTTTTCGATATATTTTATAT
Organism: Lablab purpureus; assembly: GCA_030347555.1. Taxonomy (NCBI): domain Eukaryota; kingdom Viridiplantae; phylum Streptophyta; class Magnoliopsida; order Fabales; family Fabaceae; genus Lablab; species Lablab purpureus. Next base: position 30,652,129 of record CM059260.1, read on the forward strand.
TTTATTTACGTTTGAAAGTCAAAATTGTTGGAATAAATTAACAAGTATAAATTTCACCAATTTATGAAAAATTGTTTAACCTTCTTTGATATAAATAGAAACCAACTTAATTTCTTAAAGAAATTTTAAAGATATGTGCGTCTTTTATGAAAAATAAGACAATTTTCTGAACCGGAGTTTAAATGTCTTATGAATATTTTTTTAATATGCATTTTTTAAGTTGACTTTTTTTATTTATGACCTATAACAATTTGTGTGTAAGGACTATTTAAGATAAAAAACTATTAATTATATTGAATATATGAGTATATAGTAAGAATTAATAAAAATAATAATAATAATAATAAAATTATTATTTTTTAGATATTATAAATTTAATATATGCTTCTACACTAATTTTATTCAACTTTATAATTTCCACTTTTGAAGAAAAATTGTGCCAAAAATAATTTAGTGAAAAATATTACTGTAATTCTAATATTTTCTTTATATATTTTTTATTTATTTACTTATAAATTACCTATTTTTTATAGTTTAAAATACTTGCTTGACAAATTATTGTAACTCCCATAAAAAATATATAGTAATGAGATTTTTAATCGAGAATCATATTGGAAAACCCTATCAAACCTATTTTTTTCACATATTAACGACAGTTAACTTCTCATTTTTTTTAAAAGAAATATGTGCTAAATCCCCTGTCTATACTAAATCTTGTTGGACATAAATTTAAAATAAAGAATTGTTTTAGGTAAAAAAAAAGAAGAAAAATTCTTTTTGCACCCCATACACGTCAAAATCCCCGCTTTATCCTTAAAAACTTTAAATTATACAATTTAAAAGTTTTTTTTAATAAAAAGATAACTTTTAGAAAATTTAAAAATTACTTTTGTAAAAAATAAAATTTTTTGGAACATGTAATTTAAAAGATATTTTTTTCATAAAAAATCTTTTAGATTAAACTATCTAAAAATATTTTTCAAATTACATAATGGAGAGCACGTCTCTCATACTTCCCTTGTGTTCTTCTTTCTCAACCATTTTTATGGATATTTTTTTCCTTCTATTTTTTTCTTCTTCTTATCAATCAAAGGATCCTACCTCATAAAGGTGCAGATGGAAATGATGGGTGCCTAAAGCAATTTCTGAAAAAGAGAAACTGAAAAAGAAAGCAGGCCTATTGGGCCATTAGCGCTTTTGAATTACTCTCATTAAAAGCCCAAACCCAGAAAGTCAGAAACTGCACTGCAGCACTGGTGGTGTCAGCTTGTAACTCTAAAACCCTTGCCACGGCTTCTTCCCCAACAAACATCTCTACTTCTCCAGCGATGACTTCCAGGTATGCCTAATTTATCATTTTTCTCTCATTTTCACTGAAAACTGAACGAAACTCTCCAAAGGGGATTCCAAAAAACCGAGCTTTGACACTGTCACCCATTAAAGTTATAAATTTCTGTCCTTGTTGCTGAACAAAGATTTACCCATTTGCCACTAAACACAGAATGTGTTTCTGTCTGCACAGGCGTTTGAGGGCATTCAAGCGGTGGATGCAGTCCAAGGGGTTCCAGTGGAGCGATGCACTGGAGTTTTTGGATACACCAGAAGAGGGAATATCAGTGAGAGCTTTGTGCCAGTTGACGGAAGGTGATGTTGTGGCCAAAATGCCAAAGGAAGCTTGCCTCACCACCAAGACTAGTGGGGCACGTGAGATCATTGAAGAGGCTGATTTGGATGGTCATTTGGGGCTAGCATTTGCCATCATGTATGAGAGAAGCTTGGGTGGGGAATCACCTTGGTATGGATACCTTCAACTCTTGCCTCACCAAGAGTGCGTGCCAATTGTTTGGACCCTCAATGAAGTAAACGAGCTTTTGTGTGGTACTGAGCTTCACCAGGTATACCTTGTATTGTTGAGCTTAATAAGCATGAAGGATGAATTAACATTGACCATGTAGAGCCATGCTAACCAATTTTTATTGCTCATTCGAATGTGTGAAGATGCTTTTGTTTCTTGGTTGAAGTTTGTTTATTAGATTGTCTTTCATGTATAGTTAACTTAGTTGAGCTCCTTATGAATGCTTTGTTTTTTCTTTTGATTTATGCATTACAGAATCTCATTGGAATCTTAATATTCTGAATTATGTTATGGCAGGGGTTGATTAAAAACTATATTATAGTATTTTTTTCACAATTATATCCAATGAAAGGGAGTTTGAACGTTAAAGATGAGAAAAGGATACATATTAGTTAGTTTTTATTGCTGAGTGCTTAGTGAGCTCTGTACTGATGAGGAAAATAAACTGATAGGAATACCTGAGAAGTTTGTGATTGGCACATCATTGAAAACTTCTAAGATAATTTATGACCGTTCTTTTCTTTCTTTATCTTGCCATCAAACTAGTGATTTGAAACTTGGAATGAGTTAAATATGATTTTAGTCCTTAAATTATTTGTTAAAATTGTATTTTGTCCTTGTGACTAACTTTAAACCTATTTTATTCTAATATTTTATAAATTGGTGTAAATAATCTTTAATGTATTAAAATTTCTTTTTATCTCTTTATTTTTCTTTTTTGTAGTTTTCTACACAACTATTATCTGTCTCCTACGTTTATTTCATTTTTTTTTTTCCTTTTCCTCCCTCTCCTTTTCCTCTCAAGACATTTTTTTATCATTACTAGTTTATAAAATATAAAAACAAAATAGGTTAAAAGTTTGTCCCATGAACTAAACACAATTTTGATAAATAGTTTATAGACCGAAAACATATTTCACCCTCTTGAAATACAATACTATGTGTTTTACCTTTCATTAAAGTTTTCTGATCTCTTGCAATTTTAGGCAGACAGTGCAAGAAGACAAGGCTCTGATTTACGAAGACTGGAAAGAGAATATTCTTCCCCTATTGGATTTAGCACCTTTGAAACTAAACCCGGAATTCTTTGACATAGAACAATACTTTGCAGCGAAAAGTCTTATATCTTCACGATCCTTTGAGATTGATGATTACCATGGTTTTGGCATGGTTCCCTTTGCAGATCTGTAAGTAAAGCTTATGGTCATTAACGTGGTTTTCTTTTCTAATCTTAGTTTATGCCTTTATTTTCCATTTATTACATTTTAACTTCGTTCCAACTCAGATTTGTAACTGGTTTTAAGGATGCACGTAATTCTTTAATCTCAGTTGAGCGGTAATTTTTAGGTCTAGCTTTAAAGCCTTTTCATGTTCAGCAAATGCTGATAGACTTATTCTGTCTGGAAAATAATGCCTTGTGTTTGTATACTATTCAAGAACTGCCATAGTGCATCAAAATCTTAGATACTTTTACTTTTTAATTTAAATAAATAGTTATAACAAAACTTTCCAAAGAGACTGAGAGTATGTGTAGTTTGTACGAATTGTTTTTTGAACTAGAAAATGTTAGAAAATAAATATTATTTATTTATTAAATAATGTGACTCATCATCTGTAACCCATGTGATTTAATAAAAACTGATGTAACCAACTTGATGGAAGTTGGTAAGTTAAGGGTAAAAGGGTTCTGTCTCTACCATAAGGGTTTTTTACACAGAAAAACCATCAAGAAAGTGTGTGAAAAGGTATGAAAGGTTAAGAGATAGATTGAGAAAGAAGATTAACAAGAACTTGTCAAAGTCCATGGATCAAGGTATGTTTTTCACATGATTTTCACATAATGCTATAATAGTAAGAAAAACGTATCTTGATCCATGGACTTTGACAAGTTCTTGTTAATCTTCTTTCTCAATCTATCTCTTAACCTTTTATACCTTTTCACACACTTTCTTGATGGTTTTTCTGTGTAAAAAACACTTATGGTAGAGACAGAACCTTTTTACCCTTAACTTACCAACTTCCATCAAGTTGGTTACATCAGTTTTTATTAAATCACATGGATCACAGATGAGTCACATTATTTAATAAATAAATATACATTAGTTATTTTCTAACAGAAAACGCAAATACAACATTTGATACGACCCAAGAAAATAGCTGAACATGGCATGACTATAATGCAATATATGCTACAGAATAAAAATTTAATTCAAAAGATGGAATTGTTTTATTTTTTAAACTAATCATTGTGTTGTATACTTACAATACTTTTGTTATTGTTGTTCTTCTCATCGAATTATGATTTTCCCATTGGCACGGCAGTGAAAGTTTAAAAATAAAAGTAAAATAATATAAAAATGTAACTTTGCAATGTCCTCGACCCACATGATACAACTGTAATTTTGAATAGTCCATGCTTTCCTGTTTATGTATATGATCCAGATCTGAAGGTTTTCCCTTTCTAATAATGTCTATACTGTCATCTGTTCTAGATTCAATCATAAAACAGGAGCAGAGGATGTGCATTTCACTGCTATGTCTTCTAATTATGAATCAGGTAGCGATGTTGATGGTAGTAATAATGACAAGGGCATTGTTAAGGAAGAAGTAACACTGAATCAAAATTCCTCTATGGATATGACTGCGTCAATTGCTGCTGATGTTGGGAACTGCATTGCTAGTGATTTGGAGAGTTCTTCAGTTAGTGAGGATGATACTTCTGTGTTGGAGATGATTATGATAAAAGATGTCAGCAGTGGAACTGAGGTGAGAATTTTTCGTGTCACTTGTATGGTTTTTCTTCCATAAGTGATCCGTAGCTCTTCGTCATAGAAACAGACCTTATAGTAATACATGCTTATTTACCGTTCATACATTTGAAATATGTTTTACACTTCGATTTGAAACGTTCAATGTCACTATGCTACCTTGATGCAATTCAACCTCTTATTCTTTCCTTGAAGTTACTCTAATCCTCAAGAGTTCCTCTTGCATAACAACAGGTATTTAATACTTATGGGCTATTGGGTAATGCTGCTTTGCTTCACAGATATGGATTTACCGAGCAAGATAATTCCTATGATATTGTAAACATAGATATGGAGCTGGTACTTCAATGGTGTTCTTCAGCGTTTTCTGACCGCCACAGTAGAGCAAGAGTTTCCCTTTGGAGAAGGTTAGGCTATTCTGCATGTGGCAGCCAAGACTCTGAATATTTTGAGATCTCATTTGATGGAGAACCACAAATTGAACTCCTCATTTTATTACACATCATGTCATTGCCTGATAATGCTTACCAAAATTTGGATCTATCGGTGGCAGTTGCTGGGAATTGTTATGAATCAAATGGTGGAAACACCCATCTGAATGGTAATATCGATCCTAATGAAGCATTTAATATGATTAAAAAGTCCGTGCTGCCTAAAAAGGTTTGTGATGCCCTGTTGTCACTTGCTGACACGAGGGAGAGTCTCTATGGTTTGAATTCAATTGAATATGATATTGAAGCATTGGAAAAATGTAGTTTAGTTGGAGAGAGAAAGCTGTATCATTCTTTGGTGCTGCGCATCAATGAAAGGAAGATTCTTCAAAAGCTCAGAAATTATGCTTCACGGTCATTTCAAATCAATAAGCATAGTTCTCCAAGGAAGAAATTGAAAAGGACAACAAAGAAAACGAGTTGAATTTTTTTGTTTATTTTATTTTTCCATGAGATGCCATAAACTTATATTTCGGTGCACCCAGTCGTCATTGGCCTATGCAAAAGTAGCACAGAAGCCTCTCATTTGTCACAATGAATTTTGGTCAACAATAAGCGAGTTCAACAACCTAGTCAGACCTTTTATTTTTTATGGATTGGATGGGTTAACATGTGAAATCCAACCCATTTTACTACCCTTATTTTGAGTAAAGTTGCAAGCGGAGTTTACACTTTCAAAATCCTTCTTCTGTCCCTATATAGTTTTTCATTTTCATTATTCTTCATCCTAGTTTACTGTTTTGGAAGATCAAAATTTACAGCCACTGATATAACTGCTCGTATAATAAATTCAAAGTATATATTGCTCATAAATAACTTACCGATGGATTTATCACGAACATAGACTATGATTGTTGGAGGTGTTGGATCTAGCGGCTGTATGGAGAGGACTTATTATGAGCAGCCTATAATTGTCACTTGTGCTTAGGGCTTAATCATTCGGTAGCAATAATAATATGGTAGATGACTTCTTAGCAGCTTCTTGTTGTTGGACACAGTCATTGTTGAATTGTTATACAAAAGCTGTACACTGACAGTAAAAATATAAGCACGACTTATTACAACTATTACCAATTATTTACTTTTCAGAAGATAAGTATAGACTTGAAGGATGTACTTATTTAGGTTATAGTGAGAACTAACCTCACGATTTCTTTCCTCCAAACCTCTTCACTTTCATTTTCTTAATTTGTCCGTTTTACATTGTTAATACAGGTATCATCATTAGTAGCTAGAAATGAAGAATATTAACTTCAAATCTTCAATAGGACACGCAATCAAAATTATACAATTTTAGAAGTAGCATACAAGTCCTGTTCCTTTTACAAAATAGGACTAATCTTTATAAAAGTAAAGAAAAGAAATACAAGAGTAACAGAAAAAGTTGCATTGACAAATCAAGACTTTTGTATTAAGCTTGCCTAATTCCTTGCAATTGAAAATGATATCTACCTTTTTATAGAAACTTATATAGAACATAGGTATACAAATGGGGAGTGGGGACAACCAACCATAGTCCAAATCTAGGACAGTCCAACCCTCTTTTGAGTAATGCACTTATTGCAACTTGCAAAGCAATGGACAGTCTTTTCTTCTAAGTGGACAGTTCTCCACAAATATTAATCTCTTTCGGCTTCCTGTTTAACTTTTCTTCTTTTCTTATCTTTGTTTGGCAATCCTTTCACTAATTTAATCTTTTTAAGGGACAACTCTCTCTAATAGCGTAAGCTTGATGTCTAACAGTGTATGCAAAGCAAAGCAAAGGAATGGCATGCACCCAACTTTTCAACTGTCTCTCTACATACTCTCTATAGTCTAAAGACATTTATGCTTTCTTTATTTGATTGCAATATAAGGTCTGAGGTATCTCTCTATCTCCCACGCTTAACACATATATAGAGACAAATCTGAACCATAAACTTCTGGGCTAGCTACTTTAATTTTCTAGCTAAAAAGTGATCAATAAAATAGTATATCAAATACCCTCAACATCCCATATTTCTATTTCCTTCACACTCTCCCCTTTTTCTCTAAGTTCTATATACTATCCAACACAATTTGTTGCTTCACTTGCAAAATTCACAATCAAGACCTCGTACACCTTTTCCATCAACTCTAACTTCCTTATAAATACTGGCAGCAACCTTTTACAACTCTCATCAGTCTTCCTCATCGAGTAAAATATTCCTTTGTTGATTCTTTTATCAACACCAGTTGTAGAAGATTCAACAAAATGGAGTCAAGCAATGTACATGCTGATAAAAGGGCAGATAAAAGGATAATAAGATACACGGAATGTCTGAAGAACCATGCAGCTTCAATTGGTGGCAATGCTACTGATGGGTGTGGCGAGTTCATTGCTGATGGAGAAGAAGGCACCCTTGAGGCTCTCAAATGCTCAGCTTGCAATTGCCACAGAAACTTCCACAGAAAAGAGATAGAGTCTTCTGATTCCTATTCCACTCCTCTGATGATTATACCTGACACTACTCAGATGGGGCCCATTTTAGCTCATTTATCTCCCATCAAAAGTGGTTCAATTAGTCCTTCTGATGTGTCTGATGAGAAGGACTGTGAAGATGGGATGACTAAGGAGGTGGGAAATCCAACTGAAAAGATGAAGAAGAGGTTTAGAACCAAGTTCACACAAGAACAAAAGGAGAAGATGTTGCTTTTTGCAGAAAGGGCAGGGTGGAGGATACAAAAGCTAGATGAATCTGTGGTGCAAAAGTTTTGCCAAGAGATTGGAATCAAAAGAAGAGTCCTCAAAGTGTGGATTCACAATAACAAGAACACTTTTGCCAAGAGAAATCCCTCCACTAGCTAGCTTAGCATGAGCCAATATCTTTGCTTTGTCTTATTATTCTTATTGGTTTTAAGATTTTTTTTTTCATTCTTATTTTTCTCCCCTTCTATTTGACTCTCGAAGACGAAATGTATCATTTGATATTAATTTCTTTGTTTAATTTTGAGAGCAAGATGGTTTAGAGTGTCTCTCAAACACCAATTTACAGATTTAGTTGTTCAAAATCTCATGTTTCTTCATTGATATTAATTTTGGCATGCAGCTTAACTCTAAGAGGATCTCGCAAAAGATGTAATATATGCAACAATGGCGACAATATAGAAGAACCCATATTTAGTCAAGAAAACATGTATATAACACAAAAGAATAAATCTGAAAATAATGTTGAAAATTTGAATGATTAAAACTGATTAAATTCCATAGATGAATTCATGACGTATAATTGCATTCATCTACCTCTTGTCTACGTATAATTGCATCAAGACTACAGATAATCATACCACTGTCATTTTCTACCTATCTGCCATCACACAAACGTTATCATAATTTATTCTATGGTTAACTTTGTTATACAAGTAATAAATAAATATAATTGCATGTATAATTTTCTTTAACTATATAATTTTGATCCACAATTTATTAATATAGTATCATAGGATTATTAACATATCAGAAGACTGTTATTTGCAATTAATGTTTTTTTAGTTTTCTGGTATGTTATTTTCTAAAAGCAATTTGTATATGAAATATATGAATGCTTTTCCTGAAAGAAATTTGGATAATAAATTCACTACTTTGTGCAGAAGTTGAATTGGTCAAAAGGATCTAAGTTGCTTCAACTTCGATAAATATCGATCTATTTTTTTTTTAAATAGTAGAATGTAATTTACAACTAGCTGTACTTGTTCTTTTTTTGTCACTAATAACTATATGAAACTCTACTTAATTAATACAAATAAGAACTCAAGAAATTATATATGAAAATTGAAATTTTTAATTTTATCCATATTTTTTAAAGTCAGACCTCTATAACAACTAATAATAGGATTTTTTTTTTGTAATTGTTTTTTTATACGTATTTTTACTGTTTTTATCTTTATAAACACAATCCAAGTTTATTGATTCGGTGATTTTTAAGAAATTATACATGATGAGTAGTAGTATTGTGATAAAAAAAAATATATAAATGCTCCAATTATGTAATTATAATATTATAAAAACTAATAAAAAATAATTTTTACAAATATTTTTTACGCACACCTTTTTTATATAACTTCAATATAATCTTCAGTGTCATTTTTTATTTGATAATTGTTAAAATAATTAATATTTTAATTACAGATATATTTTTTTATTATCGTAAAAAAATGGGACATATGGGTATTGTCAAAATAATTTATTCAATTCATATTTTAAAAGTTGAGAACATTTTTCTTATTTTTTATACATTTTCTTAAATGATATATATTTTTGAATAGACAAAATGTTTAAGTAGACACATGTGCATTTTGTTAATGCAGTAGAAGGATGCAATTTTTGCAATAGAGTGAATAATTTTGAAAGATAAATTGTTTTTATTTATGAAACTAGGCGTGCATTAGGTCTTATAATAAATTGTTACAGTTGTTTGACTAATAGTTGAAGAATTGATGAAAAGAATTGGTGAGTGGAATTCATAAAAATATTTTGAAGTGGGGCGCATGCGCAGAAAGAAATTAACTTTCCTAATTTGAGCCCATAATGGAATTCAGTTAAGCTTAAAGCTTAGGATATGAATTATGAAAAGGGGATTAAAATATAATTACATTCTAATTATGATAACCATACATCACATAGGCATTAATTGATGTAGGAAAGCACAGCAATTGATAATTAAGAGATAACTATGTATATGTATAGTTTGGGTTAAAATTTTACTGATGTCGAGTAATGATATTTTCACACTCCATCTCTTAAATATAATTACTTCACAATTTTATTTTTTTATTATTTTTCTATTTTCGTTATTATATTATTTTATTAGAATTATCAAATGGATATATTAATTGTCAAAAAAAAATATTTTTAATGGGAATAATGAGCACGTTGATATTATTTTAAGTTTAATAAATGTCTAAAACAAAAGATTTCCTTGTTTTTATCTCATTTTTTAATTGTGGCAGGAGGAAAAATTAGAGAATTTTTATTATCCTTTACGTTTACAAATAACTATTTAAAATCATCTGGTCCAAGTATATAAGTCTTATAGTTCAAATCATTGCTTTTTTTCTGCCTACACCCCATAATTATTGACTACAGTCTCATAATTTTTAAAATCACCATGTTACTTTTCATTTTCTATTTAAATGCTGACTTCTTGAGTACTTATTCTAGTAAATTTTTTGGAACAAATTATTTTCTTGAAACTTTTTGGAACAAGATTTTTAGAATAATTTTTTGGAAAAATACTTTCTAGAACAAGCTTTCTAAAATGTATAATATGTTTTCTAGATTATTCCATCTAAAACATGTTTTTGAAATGTAAAATTCATACATATATATTTTAGATTAAGCAATCAGAAAGGTAACATTTAAGCAATCAAGAAAATAATATTTAAGTAATCTAATTAAGTGTAGTAGAGGGCGACAGAGGTACAACAGAGGTAGGTATTTTAGTCTTTTCCTACTGCTATGGGGTGTAATTAAAAATTATGGGAGTGCAGGAAAGAGAAGCCTTAAATCATTCCAATTCGGTAATAAAGTAAAGGCACCACTCAAATTAAAGCCCAAAAGCTCTTGAAGTCCAAAATGTTATTTTCAAAGCTCAATGCCGAAAGATTGAAGATGGTCTCCTCATGCCAATATACCAAGTTATCTAAGTCAAGCATTTTTCAGTTTTGTACAAAAAGTACGTCTTATTTTACGGTTTTTTTTATCCTTGGAATCATAGAATTGAATCTATAAAGTACAACGTTATCCTTAGTAAATTGCTTTTGATATTTAGAAAAGAACACCTAATTTGCTAGTATTTTGAAGAAAATAAGTGTTGAAAATCTATGAATCTGCAAAGCCATATTGAGTAACTATTCCATGTTACATATATAGGAAATATATTGATTATTAAGGATTACAACAGTAAATATGAATACAATACACCCAAGGGATACCAAATAGAGCTAGCTAGTTAACCATACACATTTATACATATAATATGCATATAATGTAGGTTTACAAGGATTGAGGTTTGCCTTGAAGCTAAAACAATCACAAACCCACAATTGATTGTTCAGTTTATTCTGCGACAATTTTCTCGTACTTCACCATTGTAATTGTCTTTGACATCAAGCAGGCCCATCTTCACCATTGCTTGTTGGAAATCAAAGAAGAACATGGCTTGGTTGAATGCATAGGCATTCACAAAGTTTCTGGTTTTGGGGCTAGTGTACAGTGTTTGGTCTGATGTAAGAACCCCGTTTCTCCTCAACAAAGCATTGAAGTAAACGTTGTCAAAATCGTTACTCGTGGCATCGAATGGTTGCTGTGCTTTGTCACCAGAACTGCATGTTCTCGCCAGTGTTTTGGCAAATTCTGTGTCCAAAGTTGGATCCACTTGGCTCAACCGGTTCTTGAAAGAACCACAGCTTGCCACTCCTAGTGTATGAGCCCCTGCATGTACATGCACAATCCAAGTACCCAACATCTCTTAATCATACTTTTCTACTTTCTATGAAGACCTTGTTGCATTGGGTTTCTATAATTTTCATGCATTTTATATGGGTACAAGTCTACTAGATAAACAAGGTTCTTAGTAACAATGCACGTTTGATGTTTGCAAGAGAAAGCAGACTGTGATTTGTGAAAGTTCGTTGGACAAAACACATTCTCAATTTGAAATATGTTTAGCATGATTCAACATAATTTAGAAGATAGTAGTAAGGCGTGTGCCTACCAGAGAGAGCCACCATCTCTTGTGCAGAAAAACCACGTTGACCAAACGACCTAATAAGCTCAGAGGCATTGAAAGTAGGGAATGGCAAATTGATAGTATCCTCAATTTTGGATCTTCTTCCATCCTTTCTTCCTTTAGGTATGTCATACACTGGTCCTCCTGCCTGTGATCATTTCATAATCATAATCAATTTCTAGACAAACAACATAAATAATTATTTCATTACCACAAAAAACAAAAGGAAATGAGTTATATATGTAGAAAGAAACTAAAAACAGTAATGTATTATATGACTTGAATATCTTACAAAGAAAACTGCATCTCTAGCAGCCATGGCAAGAATATCAGCACATGAAACCACACCAGGGCATAGCCTTTCAAGCTCTTCTTTGATAGCATCTATGACTTCGAAGCCTCTCAGGCTCAAATTTCCTGGAGAATCCTTTTCGGCTGTGTTATCCTTAGTGGAGTCAATCAGAACTGAGCCATCACATCCCTATAGTACCAAAAAACAAACAATTTGAATGGGTTATTACTGTGAATTACTATATTATGTGGATGCAACTGTTAAAGCTAGTTTGTCCTTTGTTGAGACACATGCACCACACGATAGTGGTGAGCATTTTAGCGACAATAAATAGTTGAGTGTCCACTTTCACGTTTTGGCCATTCACATTCTAAGAAACAAAAATACAGTGTGCAGAGTAATTATATTTGAACTGTATCTTCAGAAATTGTGTAGCATACCAGTTTGAATGATTTAAAGTTGTAGTTTGAATTCCTTTTTAAAGAAAACAAAGCCTTGTAAGTATAACCAATGAAAGGAACTCAATGCATTAAAAATGGCAAAATCACATTTCCCTTTAAAACACACGCAGAGAGAGAGAGGGAACCTCAATGAAGCAGTCATGAAAGTGCATTCTAATAAGACCAGCTGCTAGAGTGGGATCTTCCAGCAAAGCTCTGTTGATAGTGTTCTTAACAACAGGTTCAACAAAAGGACAACTCATCAAGTAGTAGTTCATGTTTAAGCCATCTGCTCCGTATCTGAAGCCATATGCAAACACCTCAATTAGCAACAACACTGTAACAAAGTTTGTCATGACCACCATTGAAGGCCTCACACATGATTTGTGCAACATCTTGAGAAAACACAGACACTTATATATACTGTGTTTGTAGTGAGAGGAGTGAGGTTGATTTGTGATATATAAGACCCAGAAATTAAGAACTTTATATAGTGGGGAATAGTTGGCAACTGCATAGTGGGGATAGGGCACTAGTGTACTGTGTGTGTATGCACATATTATACTTATATAATGGAAATGATTGAAAAAAAGTGTTGGCCAAAACTCAGAGAAAGAATAATTGAAAAGAAAATGGAAAGTTGAAGATAGTGGAATGCACTTTATTATTTAGCTCTGCACCATGTGTAATTTCTCAAACCCTACCTCACCTTAGTTAATGTCAATGTTGTGGATTTAATAAAACTATATTGTATATTGTATTGTATGTGATGTTATTAAGTTGACACGTAAGGATATTTCACCTTGGTGTCTGTCGAATGTGCACGAGCAAGATCAATTTCCAATTACGTGTGGTTCTTTATTTCGGTTTACTTTGATTTTTAGGGATAAAAATATATCAATTGGATGTGATTCAATTTAAACATGAAAGGGATTTTCAAATAAATTAAGTTAGTTTCTATAATTTGGTTTACATCAATTTTATAGTAGAACTTTTATTAATTTAACTATATATATTATTTATATATTGTGATAAATACTAAATATTTTATAAGATCTATTTTTTATAAACCTAAGAAATATTAAGAAATATTTATACATATGTATATAATATTATATAAAATTTTAAACATAAATATTAAAATTAATTTTTATTAATTTTTTAAGATTACCATTCATATTGTGAAGAGAATTTTTTTTTTCTTTTATTTAATATTAAATATATTATGTTACTTTTCTATCATAAATATGAATAAGTTATATAAATTAAATTTTTCTTTTGCATATATATTTTTTATATAAATAAAATAATAGATAATGAAATAATATTTAAATAATAAATTTTGATTTACTTTTGAAAATTTCAAATCATAAATTAGTCTAGACAACTCAATTTTGGAAAAAATATATTTAAATTGATAAAAAGAATTTATTTTAATCAATAATCTAATTTTTAAATAAATTTTGAGTTATATTTGAATCAATTGGGAACCCTAATTGCAACAATTACCTTCATTCCTTAAAATAATGAAAACCTTTGAAAGACCTTGAGAAGGAGAAAAAGTGGTAACCAAAATTGAGATTTATTATATCTAGATTTCCAGGAGCACTGAGAATATGCATGAATAGAGTATTGCAAGTCAACTTCATCTGAGAATGGTGGAATGGAAATTGACCGAAGACACGAGATGATAATGTATATATCAGTCGACGAGTTTATCTCAGTTAATTAAATAACATGGGTAAGTTATTGTAAATTTTCTTAAATCTATTTTTAATGGATAAAAAAGTATTCTTATATTACAAGTCCCTGATATTAAAAATAAAATAATTGAAGTACTTATCCTTTTATACGAAGGTAACGTATTTTTTATTTTTATTAAATATATAATTGAGTATTTTGAAAATTTTACTCAGCTTTTTATTTATAAAACAAAAGAAAATAAAGTAAAAAACTATAATGAATGGCTTTTACAAAGTCAAGGACTAATTAAAGATTTTTGAAATCTTAAAGACTAAAATATCAAACTTAATCAATTTAAAAGTTAGTCATTATAGTGAATTAAATAAAGTAATTTTTGTTTTGGAATGTGTATTGTGTTGTTTTGTGAAGCTAGATAAATAAAAACTTACCAAAATTTAGTATCTCAAATAAGTTGTGTTTTGAGTTGGAAAAGCACCAGCAGACTAAGCATACACCCATAATTTAATATCTACACATGTGTTGAAATGTCTAAGCACTAGTAGTCTGGCTAGCTTTCCCATATAATTAACTATTTTAATAAATATAATCTATTACAAAGTTTTCCATCTTCACAATTTTATTCTTTAAGTGGCAAACTAACTGCTAAACCTAAACCTAAAACAGAGAACACTACTAATTTAAAAAATTCAGGCACTGCATTTTGACATTAAAGGATCTCCTATACGTTGAACTTTCAGGACTTAATTCCAAACTTTATGCTTTATGTTATTCAACGTCATGTATTGTGATCTGATTAGTTGTCCATAATGCGATAGCTTAATATTTAACGCAAGTCAAAAACTAAACCTTAGTCAGTGGGGTCGTTAAGAAAATTCATGCAGCTAGCTGGTTGGCATTTAGATTTAAGAGAGAAGAAACCACAAAATGCGATGAGTACCCAATCTTTGTGCTAAAGTGGGAGGAAAGGGGAATCCAAGCCAAGGTGAAGCAAGAAAATTTTCACACCACCATTTATTGAGTTTGTGAGTGCTGTAGACACGCTTCTTATGGTAGTGCTGGTGCCTACTTTACAAACCATTTAATATTCTTATCTGTAATACCTTCTCCAAATTTCAATTATATTTTATTAATTATGTTCGGTTGATTAAATTTCCAAATCACAATTGAATGGCCCAATCAATTCATTAGTTTGATTCATATAGCATTTTATTAAACCATAGAATGCTCTAACAAAACATGTGATATTTCAAAATAAAAGTTATGCTTTTAGATTACAAAATAGAAATTAAAATAATATTATTTCACTATCATTGGTTTTGAAAAGAACGGTTACGTAGTTCCGTAAATCGTACGTCATATTCAGTGTATACGTTTTGTTACACCATTTAATTTTATTATATTCATTAAAATCCTTGATAACAATAACGAGGATAAAACACAGATACATGATCAAAATTTAAAAAACACGGATATCCAAGCTTCTTACAATGACACCATTATATACCATGAAGCTCCCTTAAAAGTGAAGAAAATGAGGTTGAATATTTTGATTTTACGCCCTCCACATGTTTCCGTTAGTCACTATGTACACAAAATAAACAAGCTAAGGCAGAACCTGAAATATGAACAAGACATGCCCCCGTACCTGAACCTATCTCTAAGGCCTATCTGTGTGTTATGTACAGGTTCTTTCAGGACTAGGCAAAAAAAGAACATAAAAAGGAGGAGCTTTTCATACAAATCTAATTAACTACCCAACTAACTAACATCAGATGGCACAGGGAAGCCTTTTCCGAAACAACTAGTAGTCGTGCTAACGTTAGTCACAGTCTCATCTTTGCAGTGGCCACCAGATTTGAGTTTTGATTCAGAGTTTTGGCATTTGAGGCAAACAAAACGTGCTGGAACAGGTTCAGTATCATGGATGTCAGAACACCTAGTATGCCGCCACACTCCACATATATCGCACGCCAACATTCTCTCCCCATCGTCATCCTTCGCCCCACAGCTGCAATCTACAGTCCACCTCTCAAGTCCCCGTTCCATCCGGAACTTACTTAACCCATTCTTCCCAATGCATCTTCCTCGGACACAAACTACATCTTTCGATCCTAACAAGAGCTTGACCTGGGTGGAATCTTCAACACCGCTATAGCCTACTAGCTCGTCAACTTGAAATCTTCTGAACATTAGATATACATCTTGAAAAGCATTCGCTGCTTGACTTTTAAGCTCGGCCACGGTGGCGTTCATCGGCAGCACAATTAATTCCGGTGGAGCTATGGCTTCTGGATCTTCACATTCATCCACGATTTCAACCTGACAAGAGATGCGTAACTTGTGCAAATCTGACAATGGCAACAACTCAGGACTATAATCTTTTACAAACTGTTTGCAGTCAAAAAGCTTTTGAACTGAGCTCATCGCGAGAGTCCTTGTCCCTGCTTCAACATAGTTTACCATCATCTGAGGATGAAGCAAAGAGTCGTATAAATATCTCAAGCATTGTAGAAGGTTTTCTTCAGATGGATACTTCGACCCTGAGGAGTTATTGTTCGCCAAAATTCCATAGCAAGCACCAGTGGCAGCCTCGAGTCTAAAGCAAATAAAATACCACAATATAAGAACCGATTCACATGATCACATCACATAAAACCAAAAAGAGAATGCCACAAATAATACAAATATATAGCATTAATGCTTTAAAAAGAACATCAATTTGAAGGCCCAACCTCAATGTTTAATAGACTTCATATGCAAACACGTCAGCAATAATCCAGATGAAAAAACCCCCCAGAAAAAAAAAAAGTAAGGGAACGATCAAATATACTTAATGGTTTTTTTGGTGCATGATGATATTGCCAAGAACAAGTCTCAAATTAAACCTCATGCAATGAGGTAGCACGTCTTTACAAAATCCTAAAACTGGAGCATCGTTGCATGTATACCATGACTCGTGTACGAATCAGTATGCATGACCTTCCTCTAAGGAGTTAAACAATCAATATGAATTAGATTGAAGTCTAACCTGAACTCATAAACTCCAGTTTGAGGATTGCATCGGCTATTAACAACCATTCCACCATAGACCATTTTTCCTCCCAGTTCTCCCAGGCAATAATCCAGCAGCTCTGGAGAGCCCACCTTACAGGCCGCACCCCTAAGAGCACGCCAATTCACCCACTTAGACTCGGACACTGCACGCAGCACTCTGATCATAGCTTGCTCCACACGCTCAATGTCAGTCTTCTCCCAAGAAATTGACAGTCCAGAAGCATCAAAACGACGTTTCTTGCAGGTTGTGTCATCAACATTTGATACACTCTTGCGAGCATCACCAATCAAACCCATTATGAAACAAAAGAGGTCTCTTATATTTACAAGCTCATGCTCGGACAATGACTGGAAATATTTTATCATGTCCTGTACACGAGAATGGGGTATCGGCATCTGTCCCTGGGAAAAGGTGGACAAGGGTAGATTGGATAGGTTTTCAACAGCAGACTTGTATGCTTCATGCGTGAGACAATAGCTACCAGACCCAAATCTATAACCCCAGTCACCATACCATGGGTGTCCCTTCATAATGGCATGGAGCAAGCGATACTCTAGCCCATATTTCTTTGAAACATCCATCACGCTAACTTTTCTGCCCACGACAAAAAGTGAAGAAAACATAAGAGTTCAACCCATAGCTATATCCATATTAAGCACAAATAACCAAACAACTACTCCCACTTGAAAAGAGTTAAGTTATTTCAAGATACCCAAAAACGTTGAGTACTGTAGATGTCTCTCCTCTCTAAAACAGGTACATTCTTATGTGACATTAAGTTTAATTTGAACAATAATTTATTTTTTAATAAATGCTGCTCTATCATTCTTCCCCACGTAACCGCTACCTAGGTGACAAGAGTATCACGAGCGACAAGAGTATTAAATAGAAATTAAATAAAAAAGTTAGCTCCAAGACAAATGCTAATTAGGTTACCAGTGTCATAATCGAC
The DNA here is from genome assembly GCA_030347555.1 of Lablab purpureus. Lineage (NCBI taxonomy): Eukaryota > Viridiplantae > Streptophyta > Magnoliopsida > Fabales > Fabaceae > Lablab > Lablab purpureus. The sequence goes on from CM059260.1 coordinate 30,670,435, forward strand.
ACAAGTGTAAAATAGATATGAAAGAAATAATTAGCTACAAGGCAATGGAAGTCTATGTCAGGAAAAGAAATTGACATTGGTAATTACAATAAAATCCTAACCTGACTCCAAGAGTCTTGCATAGGCGATCCCAGAAATCCATAATATGACAACCAGAAAGAAATCTAGAGCCCCCTTCTCTGCCATTAACCCGAAGCAGGTGCCCATATCCATTGGCATGGACTACGCCATGTAAAAGATGAGTCGTGTTCTCTAATTGGTGGTACACCCAGTCTTCAACATCATCAGTAGTAGTCACATGGTTGCAAGACTTGCATCTGAAGATAGAAAGCAATACCCAAAATGTAAGATCAAGGACAGCACCATTGCACTCATCCAAAATAAGGTTCGCTTAACAGTTAACATGATTTTGGTGATAAGCTCTTTCAAATAATAATAAGGCAATCCAAACATGCTCTGAGCCTCAAACGAAAAGAAACTACCCTCTCCTTCAGCATACTATGAAATTTCATACTAAGGCAATCCAAAACATGCTCTGAGCTTCAAACGAAATGAAACTACCCTCTCCTTCAGCAAAGGTGAAATTTCATACTAACAGATCTACTTCACTTGTTGAAAATTGAAATTAACTGAAGGACGCTCAATGACACAAAGCCCCAACAAATTTGAAGCTCTGACAAACAGGCATTCCATTTCAGCAATCAACCACATTAACATAGAAAAATAACTCGGTAGCAACAATGTTTTCATTTAGAGAACGGCTAATATTCGAGACTTTGTTTCCCAAATTTGTATCTACAATCAAAGAAACAGTACGCAAATTAGAAGTAAATGGCTAACACAAAATTGACAGAAATAAGAACAGCAGAAACATATTCAAATTTATGGGGGTATCGATTTAGACAGCAATTGAAAAGCAAAAAAAAACTAAGAAGATAAAAAATGGTTTCCATGAACAGATTAAAAGAAAAACAAAAAACAAAAAACAATGCTTAGGTAGCATAAATTACTTACTTGGATTCTGACAAATGCAAGATGTCTCCACAGCACATACACGGCTTGTGGTACCCACCAATAGAGCTTCCATCGGCTTTTATTATAAAATGGTAACGTTTCCCGCACACTGGATGGCCGCTCCAACCTAAATAATAAATCCATAAGTTTCAACTCAAAGAAATAACAAATAATAGTAATATTTACAGAAAAATAATGACAATCCAGGCTAATTTCCTCATAAATAATAATAATTAGTATTAGTATTTCATGAATAATATGAATAATAATAAACACTAAACTGGGAAAGATCACGATTATAATCAATGAAACTATGATTTACGAAAAATGAAAAATAAACCAGCATATCCATACTAGTACACGTGGCGCAAGACTTGAGAAGCACGTCAGTACTAACTAGGCATAGTTGGACCATAACAATAATGACTAAATATATTAAATAGTATTAAATAGTATGAGCTGTCACGCAACAAAGACAGGAAGAGTGCTCCCACACAAGAAAGGCCGACGCGTGGCATCTCAGAACCCTTCCACGTGTCCAAGTTCTTATGGGCCCCACCTACCCACCTAACCCTTTTTTTCTTCTGATTCTCCAATATATCTCTCTGGATTTTATCGTCATCAAATCGACGATATGATAGATAGTCCTCTTCCAGTTATTTATCAGTCATTTTCCTTATAATAATAACTGGATATTATTATGTTGTATACTCACTTAATCATACTTATAATGATATTATGTTGGCATATTATAGTAGTAGTAATAAAATAATTATGATAATAATAAACCTCATATCGCGAAATGAACACGATATTTTCGGTGAATCGTTTCATTTTTATGTTTTCACAAGTTGAAGATCGGAACCGGAGAAACCTGGAAAAAAGCGATGAAAACAAAACGATTCATTAAAAGAGAACCGGCGGAACTACTCGCGAGTCAACTCACCGAAAACTCGGCACTGATCGCAGTAAACGGATCTGGATCTTGCGACGTCTTCCTCGACAACGTCGAGGCACACAACAGGAGAGTCGGGGCCTTCGGTGAGCTCGCCGATACGGAAGAGTATCTGCCACGTCAGCAGGTGCGGGAACAGCGCGTACGGCGGCGGAAGCAGCGCGTGCTTCGTCAGGAAGGAACGAACGTTGGAGCGGAAGGGCCCGCCGGCGAAGTTTTCTGCCTCGGCGAGGGACGGAGAAGGGAACGTGAGGAAGTCGTAGAAATCGGCGGTGACTCTCTTCTTCGCAGCGCGTTTGAGGCCCTTCCCTCCGCTGACAACCATCATGGAGGCGGAAACAGGCGCGTGGTCCAGCGTAGGAGGCGCGTGGAGGGAGATCTTGAAGGAGGAGGGTGCCAGGTTCTGGATCGGGTATGGAGGAGAGAAATATGACGCCGGAGTTTGGCGGTTGGTAGAGAGAGAAAGAGAGAGAGGAAATGATCGTTTGAGATTAGGGTTTGGTAGTGTGTTTTCTGTTTGGATGGTGAGATTTGATGGTCGTCGTTGGATTAATCTGGGATCGGTATTTTTGTATTTATACACCCAACACATTAAATTATTCTTACAGTTTTGGAAAAAGTAAAAAGAAATATTCCTTCTGGGCATTCGCGAGAAAACTGAGTCAGTTTGGGAAAATTTAGAGGAGAGAGAATTTCAGGTATCGGAAATCTTAGCCGTTAAGCGACTTTACCGCCATCAAGACTCATGCATATTAGACCAAGTTCTTTTTTCTTAAGAATTAAACAAAAATGGCCATTTCTTATTTTTACGGACAAAATTATAAAATACTCGTTTTTCTTTTATTGAAATTAAAATAACTTTTCATATTCTACTATATTTTATTGTTTTTATTATTTTCTATGCTTTTGATTAAAATGTGTTGCATGGTTAAAATAATATTTTCCTAATTATTGATTTACATTTAATATGCTGTAATGCTTCATTTATTTATTCATACTGTTCGCATGGCAGTTTCCAATTCGGAAACAAGAACGAAAAACATTGGAATGTAGAAGGTGTACTTCAAACGGAAAATATATATATATATATATATAATTGTGAAAGAAATGGAAAATTAAAAACAATTAAAGTTGAGATTTGGAAATTTAAAACTTGGCATAGAAAGAATTATTCGGATAAGAAGGATAACTTAAATATAAAGAAAATTTCGAAAATAAGTAATAATTGAAAAATGAAAATATAAAAATATAAAAATTAAGTCAGATATACCGTGGTGAAAAAAATATAATAAAAATGCGGGTTATATTTATATTTATGAAATAAAATTTTAAATATACAAAATACAAGGTTTTGTTATTAATCTATTTGAATATGTTTATTTCATTTGTTATTTAAACATACATACAAGGATGATGTATTAATACATCTAGTATAATATTTATTATTATATTTAGTGTCACTATATGTTTTAGAATTTTTTTAATAATAATAATTATATAAAAAAATAATTGATTATATATTTTAAAGTATTTATAATTATTTTTAAGATTTAAATAATTTATTTTTATTTGTAATTATATTATACAAATAGATAATTATATATCAAAATATTTATAATTATTTTTAAAATTTTAATTTTTTTAATATATAAAAAATAAAATAAAAACATAAAAAATATACATGAAAGAAGAATATGTTTGTTATAAAATTTTAATTTAAAATATATTAATAATATAATAAAAATATGAAAAATTAATACTAAAAATAAAAATTATTTATATATTGTCATAAATTATAGATTTTAAAATATGATTAAATATAAAATATAAATAGCAAAAATGAAAATGATCAATATATACTATATAATTATAAGTTATAAATAATATCAATATTATTGTCTTATTTCATTCTAAGAAGTATCTTTGAAAGTGTAGATTAATTAAGTTTTATTTAATTTAACCGGTCATCTACTTTAGTGTCATGTGTGCACGGGTGAAAAAGTTTCATAACTCAGGTGGAATGTTTGGTTTGTTTTTGTTTTCTATTAAATAGTTATTTAGAGTACTATTATTAATAACATTAAGTGTAATTCAAGTTTGGTTTTAGTTTAATATAAAAGTTAACTAAATTAAATTAAATATTTAGTATTTTTTTAGATTATAATAAAATTTTGATAATAACAAATATGTTGGAAATTAATTTGTGATTATTGTTATAATTGTATTTTCTTTCTTATATTTATCAATAATATATAAATGAGTATGTTATAAATAAAACATAATATATAAACATAAAAATGTAAAAGTAAATTAAATATAATATCTTTCTAATTTTAAAACTCAAGTATATATATGTTATTATTTTCTCTAACTTAATATTTCTTTTTATAATAATAATAATAATAGAATAAAAATATTTTAATAAAATAAGTTAAGTATATATTTTTATTAATTATATTATTTATAATATAAGTAAGTTGCCACAATTTAAATATCTTTATATTTTTATATAAGAGTTATGTAACTTCAATTATCAAGTATTTCTGAAATTGAAAATATATAAAAGTAAAAAGTAAACTTTTATCGAATTAAATATATAAAAATATGGTTAAATATGATTTTAGTTTTAAATTATTTGTGTTTCGTTCTGAAGATAAACTTTGGATCTATTTCGTTCTTATACTTTATAAACAAGTGTAAATGATTGATGATAAATAAAAAAACATATTTAAGAAGAGGAAAATGAGAGAAAATAAAAGGAAAAAAAATAAAAAAAAACTTAAAAAACGGATAATAATGAAATAGAAAACTATAAAAAAAATAAAAAGATAAAAAGGAATTCTGACATATTATCAAAGAACATTTATACGAGTTTATAAAACAAAATGACAAAATAAGTCCAAATTTTTACCTCAAAGACAAAACACAATTTTAATAAATAATTCAAAGACTAAAAACATATTTAATCCATAAAAATATAATATTTTTCTTATATCATACTTTACATAAAATAATCATAATGATAATAAATTTTTTAAATAATAAAGTATAAATTAATCTTTGTTTAAATTACTTTTTAAGATAAGACAAAAAATTTTAAAAAGAAAAATAACTTTTTTGACCATTACGTTAACCACTTGATACTTTATTTTTAAAGATAATATAGTTATCAAAAGATAATTTTTAAATTTATATTAAAAAATAATAAAAGATAAAATAATGAATATAAAATAGTTGTAGAAATTTATATAAAGATAATATAGTTATTAAAAAAATAAATTTTAAATTTATATTAAAAAATAATAAAAGATAAAATAATGAATGTAAAATGGTTGTAGAAATTTATTTATTATGGACATATTCTTTAAAAAGATATAAACAAATTATTATTGATGGTGTAAAATAAAAAATATAGATTCATATCGAGTCTTTTATTAGTTTTTCTTATATGATAAAATTATTTACTTTTATTAATATTGTATTAACAATATTTACTTTTATTAATATTATATTAACAAAATTAAAGATAATTGTAATTGATTGATAGTTATATTATATTTATTAATAATTAGTTATGACACTCTTGTTATAGAAGGAGAAAGAATTAAAAAGTAAAAAATGATAAAATCTCTTGAAATATATTTATCAAATAAAAAACACATTTACATGTCGTTTTATAAAAATATAATCTCATCATTTTAAAACAATGTTAAATTATTTTTCAATTTTATATTTTTTTTCTCATATGTTCTTCATTTCTATATTTCTACATAAAAGGGTTAGGAAAAAAAATATACGAACTGCTTAATTACCACTGCATCACATCTATATGTGATTTTGATTTTTTTTTATTATGTTTCAAAACATTTTTACTCTGCTTCAAAACATTTTCAAAACAGTTATGTGAAAGAAAACAGAGAGAGAAATTATCAATAAAAAACAAAAAATAAATAAAGACCGAAAATGAAGAAGTAGAAAAGATTAAATTGGTATCTTTAGGTGAAGAGAAGTGACTATAAAAATGGAACTTTCAATTATAAAAGAGATGGATACTGTTCAAATATTTAAGTGACAAAATATATGTGTAACTTACATCAAAGAAGAAATTAAGTAAGAATTCTATTGATATTAAATACCTTTAATAATTAAAAATATGAGATTATCTCATATATTTTGAATAGTATGCATTATAGAATGAGTAAAAAATTTTATGGATTGATAACAATAAAATATTCTAGAAACTCTTTAAAAATTCATAAAAAAATTATTTTTCATGTTAATTATTGAATAAATTAATGAAAAAAGACATTTTGTACCTTTGCATATATAAAAAAATAATAATTAAAAAGTAGATGATTATATTTTTTTTAAAATATTTACATTTATTTTTAGAATTTAAATAAATTTTATTTTAAATAATTTGATAGTGATGATTATATGAAAAAATAGATACATTTTAAAAATTTTATAATTAATTTTAAATTTTAAATTATTTATTTCCATATTTATTTTAAAATATATTAAAAATATGATTACATAAAAAATAGGTGATTGTGTTTATAATTATCTTTAAATCTTTCCATATGATTACAACTGTATTATTTTATATAATAAATTTAATTCTTTTTATAATATTATATAAATAAAATTAAAGATAATTTTAATTGATTGATAATTATATCATATCTATTAAAATTTGTATGATTAGTTCTGGTACTCATATCATAAAAATGAAAAGAATTAAAAAACAGAATTCGATAAGATATATTTAACAATTTAACAAATTAACATTTACGTGTACTTTTATTTTATCACTGCTTTTCTTCTTATAAAATTATCATGCGTCATTCTAAATTAATTTTAAATTGCTTCTCAATTTTATTTTTTATTCTCTCATATACCTTTTTCTTCTTCTCTCTCTAATAACAATGGAGAAAAAAAGAATAACCATTCAAAGCTGTTGGAAAAATCACCAACAAAAAAAGATAGAAAATCATATATGGAGAACAAATAAATATGAAAAAATAAAAAAAGTCTATACATCTTTATTTTCCTTTATGCCAACTTCATAATTTATTTCGAAGTTTTGACAATTGAAAATGGCAAACTTAACAAAATCTAAAATATGCACTAAAAACAAAAATATATATAACTTTTATTTATCTTGTCACGTTGACATTCTTTTTATAGAAATTAAGTAAGAAATATTTTATAACATATTTTCTTAATATTAAATATTTTAACTAATTAAAAACGAAATTATCTTGTGACAACCGCTAGAATGAATAAATCTCTAATGATTAATAACAAGATAAATCTCCCTAAAATTCTTTAAAAATATTTACTAAAAAAATAATTTTTGAATTAATAATTCAATAAACATGTTTAAAACTTTATTTATTTATAATATTGTATTAATAACATTAAAGATAAATTTACTTCATGCTATCATGATAAAAAAAGAAAAGAATTAAAAAGGATATAAATCATTTTAATTTGATAGGATATGTTTATCAAATAGAAAATATTTTATTTATCTTTTTATTGATTGTGAATTGTGATTTATTTTTCTTCTTATAAAAACCCTTGTGCATCATTCTAAAACAATGTCAAATTACTTTTTCATTTTATTTCTTAGCGTTCTTTTGTGGCTTTTACTTATTCTCTCTGTTTTTTTCTTATTCTCTTTATAATCATTATGGGAGAAGAAGCAGAAGTGCATAAAGTTGTTATGCTTGAGGAAACAGAGGAAGAAGAATCACTAACAAAAATACACAAAAGCATAGACGGTGAAGAATCAAGGAAGAAAAATGAAGAAACAGAAAAGATCAGACTAGTAACTTCAGATGGAATGACGATGGAGGTGGATGCTTCAATTGTGAAGGAGATGAAGACTCTTCAAAGATTTATAGATGACAATGACACCAATGATCCTATTGTCTTTCCACTTCCCAATGTCACTAGCCACATTCTCAATCAAATCATGGAGTTGATGTTGAAAGAATATGATCAAGAATTGGTGAATACATTGAGTCACCACGAATTAAAGGAACTACTTGCTGCTGCTGACTATCTGAATATGAATACTCTTCTGCATTGTATTGCCTCAACTATTGCAGATATTATCAAGAATAAGAGTGTTCAATTTGTTAGAAACTTCTTTGACATAGAGAATGATTTTACACCAGAAGAAGAGGCTGAGATTAAAAAAACTCATGAATGGGCCTTCCAGGGAGTTGATGAAGATTGAATAGAAGATTTACAATTTATTCATTATTTTATCAATATATGTTAATTTATTTTTTTAGGGTTTAGTTATTTCATTAATGTTATCTATTTACAAGTTGGTATTACATTTATTTGTTTCACTTTATTTTTTATATATATTTCTTAGTTTATTTGCAATAAAAAATAAGTATTTAATTTTAACGATTTTTTAAAGATTATATTTAGAGTACATTTTTTATTTATTTTGTGAAAGATGTTCTATCAATTATTCTATTCATTTTTTATGATTACTTTTAATATATATGTACTTTAATTTTGCAATCCTAGAATTATATCAACTGTACTAAAAATACTAGTTTATAAGTTTTATTCAAGTGAATTGACTAGTATATTTTTAATAGGTTAAATATGTTTTTAATAATTGAATTATATGTTAAAATTGTACTTTGTTACTGATGAAAATTTTAAAGTTATTTTGTTCTTATATTTTATAAACTTGTGTAAATAATCCTTGATGATGTGTTAGAATTCTTTTTTATTTCTTAATTTTTCTTCTTTGTAGTTTCCTATTTTACTATCATCTATTTTCTCTTATTTTTATTTTCTTACAGATATTTTTATTTATCATCAAATATCATTTACATCTATTTATAAAATATAAAAATGAAATAAGTTTAAAGTTTGACACAGGAACAAAACATAATTTTAACAAATAATTCAAAAACTAAAAAGATATGTAACCCTTTTTAATATAATAAATATGAAAGAAACTAAAATATAACATGTTAATTAATCAAAATATGTAATTTTCTAAACCATAATAGAGTGGCTAAGAATAGATCATAATAGAGATCTAAAACCAAAAATAAAGACTATTTTGATGTCTTTGAATCCGTTTCAACAAATAATTGTTTCCATTCTTATTCGGTTATAAGCGAAAAAGTCCCCTAACATTTGAAAGTTAATAGATATTCTTATTAAAATCCATATATTATTATTATTATTAAATTCGAACAATATATTATTCTTAACACATACAAATATTAAAATATCAATACTTTCATATAAACAACAAAGTATGAATATAATTATAAACTTTCTTTTTATTAACGACAACATTTTTTGTGCTTTTAAAAATGAGATATAAAAGATGTTATGTATTAAAAATAATTAAGAAAATCTGGTTGACAAATATACAATAAGAATAAATATGTCTTTAAACTAAACTACACGTATATTTCATATTTTATCTCTTTATTATAGTTAGCTAAACTATCAATATTAGTCTATAAGTATCTTTACTAGAAATTAAAAATCACAAATTTGCAGGTAGTTTCAATTTTGACCAAGAATTTCAAATTAATTAGATATATTATAAGTAATATTCAATTTTAAATTGATTTTATATATATTATTATTTTAAATTATTAAAAAAATTAATTTAATTTATTAGATAATTTAATATTTTTTTATTTTTAGTTTTATAATTTATTTTTACAATTTATATTTTATTATTATTATTATTTTAATTATTCAATTTTTATTTAATTATTATTTAATATTTTAAAATAATATTAATTTTAATTTAATATTAATGTAATTATAATTTTTTTTGTTGATATTTAAAATTAGAAAAAAATATATATTCTTTTGAGTTTGAATCTTGATTTCTTTGTTATAATTTTTATTTTTTTATTAAAATAATAATTTAATTAATACTTGAAACAGAAAAAAAATAAACAGATATGAATTAAGTATGAATATATATATATATATATACATATATTATTTGATGGAGATGAAAATAAAAATAAAACAAAAATTTTATATTTAATAAATAGGAAGATAAATTTTATTTTGGAATGGAGTAAAATTGAAATAAAAATCTAATAGTTATTTGACCCAAGTCTTGTAGGTTTACGGCAAGTGCTAGACTTATTCATTTTTTTCTCTTATGTGTTAGTTTTTTATTTTAATTTTGGTTATTTTAATTACGTATTACCTTATGACATTGGAAACAGTTTTAAGTCATATTAAACCAAAATTCAAAATATTATTCCATAATATAATATTAAAATTTAGACTTTTTAACAATAATTTTCTTTCTGTATATACATGATATTTTTTAATATATAATTAGATAAAAAATATTTATTGACCCGTGAACCCAACATTCAATTATATTCTGTTTTAAAATATAAATCATATTTTTTGTTAATTTAATCCATTGGATCAAATCAAATTTTGTTAGATGTTCATCTAATAGAAAGCATTAAAAACTACGTAGTCTAGAATAAGCCAATGACTAATTTGATCCTTTAAAAAACAAAATAAATAATTAATTCTAAGGATATTTTTGGATCGGATTTCAATTAAAACATTTCAATAACATTTTTTACTGTTTTTTTAAATTATATTCATTTTAAATTTTACAAGTTATCAAACAATTGTTTTTATAATTTTAATTGAATTCAACTAACTTAATTTTCTAACTGAAATCTTATTCCACATTATAATTTTGGCTCTAAAATTTATAATCTTAGATTAAATAATTTAAAAAATAACAAAGAAAATGAGCTTTATATATATATATATAAAAGATAAAAAGTTTTTAACACATGAAAATAGTAATTAAACTTTTGTGACGATGAGTTATGGAATTTAACTAGCATTTCATAATTTTAAATAAACTAAATATAGTACATTTAAATTACTTTCTACTTAAATAGTTTGTTTTCTTAAAATGTTTTTAATTTTTAATTATTTCATTTGAATAAAACATTTTGATTACCATTAAATAAAATCGATTATTTTAATAATTAAGAAAAATATTAACTGAAGGTGTTAAACGGTGGTTAGGACTGTTAATCAAATAAAGTTTACTAAAAAATATTAAAAAAATTCAAAAAAGAAAACTTCTCTCGAAATGTTATCTTAGTCTTTTCGAACTTTAAAAAAAAAAGGTAAAAAATAAAGAAAATATGAATGAGAGATGGAGATCAACCCAACAATAGGCTAAACAAATAAAATAGGAAGAATATGGAAAATTTCAATTATTTACTTTTAAAATAGAATTTAACGTAGCCAAAATATTTTTTAAAGTTTTAATTTCTTTCAAAACTTTCTACTTAAATGATATAATTTATCATGAAATATTTAAAATTATTTATTAAAACTATTTCTCCTCTTAAAATTCGTTATCGAAATACAGCATAATACAAATGATTTTCCAATAAACATATTTTTAGTCTTTAGTCCCCTTCTATGTTCAATTAGATGTTATCTCTTCTTTACAAGTCAAAAGCCTGAGATCAAGCTTTTTACAAAGTCTTAAACCTAATACTCAGTAACAAAATAAAATTAAAATATGATTAAAGTTGCAATCATTTTTGGTTAATATAATTAGAAACAACTGTTTTTGCGAACAAATTAAAATTTGAACAAACATGTATGCAGTCCTCACCACGTTTTAAGTTGGAAAAAAAACTTAAGATTTTGTTGATATTCTCAATTATTTTAAAATCACCACGTTTTAAGTTGAAAACAAATGCATTAAAAAAAAAATAACAAACCCAGTCCCATTTGGCATTTAATTAGAGAACTACTACAGTAGGAAAATTGCAGATCATGAAAGATAGGGTGGCAGGCCCACCTAAAATACCAAACGTCTGGGTTGTTCTAAAAGTTTATTGGGTAAAAGGGGGTTGAGTGGGCTGGGCTTTAATGTGCTTGGATCCATTTAGTTGTAGAATATCTAGGTATTTTTTACCAATTTTTAAATTTAAATTAATTTAAAAAATATAACCTAAAGTTTAAAAAATAGAAATATCCAATACTATAATCAGAAGATATACAATATAAACTAAAATATCTGATAATAAATAAAATAAACTTAATAATATAAATAATTATAATATGATTAAAAGATAAATATATAAAGCAAATACTAAAAAAAATTCGAGAACATGAGACAAAGAAAAACAATTTACAATATTCTGGTTTAAGATTCGTCGTATCTCTTTCCTAAAAGAATAATTATGCTCTACAAAGTATGAACCAAACGGAGGCATGTTTATCATAAGCTTATTGTGGCAGGCAATTAACGGTTGTGGATTTTAATTTCCGAGGTCCCACTTATATATCATCAACATAGTTTTCAAATGAAAATAATCAAGTCTTACATACAACATTGATTTAGGCTTCAACTCAACTTAAAATAGTTGTGCAAGAGTTGACTCGTTAATATTCTCAAGTAGTTGTCATTTTTATGTTTTGTACCTAACCCTTATTATGGATCTACGTTCATAGAGAATACCATAAAATTATCATTCAAAAGTTTATGATAATTAGAACAATATCATAGACATTGTAAACTCATTCACTTCGCATCTAAAATTAATGTTTTGTTTGATCAATTAATATTGTTTACGAGTATTTGAGTTTGTGAATTCATTAATCTTTTAGGTATAATGAAAATAGAAGAAATATGTTTAAGATTCACGTAAAATGATTATCACAATTTAAAAATTTACATCAAATTAATTCATACAAATAAAATTGGTAATGAGAAAGGTGCAGAAAGATGATAGACGATTATGTTAGCAGACATATGTCTAAAGGGATAATCAATTATAGGTCTTTGTAAGAGATTTTAAAATTGTATTATGCATTCACAAATCATGTAATTTATTTGTAACCACTTTGTTTATGCTTGTATTATGATTATGATTATGATGTCTCACTTTAAATTTGTCTAGTTATTTCTCTACATCAACTTATAAAAGTCACACTAATATTATTTTATGTTCAAGTTGTTATGCATGTGACAATTTATTAAATATACTATTATTTTTTATATTACATCTAAAAATTATTCACTAAACATGTCATACAGGTATAAATTATTTTAAAACCTTTTCATAAATTTCATACATTTAAATTTTTTTAACAAGTATTTTAATGTGACTTTAATGCAGTATGACTATACTACTTCATTGAAATAAAAAAAATATAAATTTATATAATTTCTTCTACATCTATAATTAAGGACATTTTGATAAATTATTATATAATATAACGACTTTTATTTTTTCCTTTTCTGTATCAATCAAATCAATTCCAAATTATTCAAAATACTTTTCATTTATTTAAAATTTATTTCTCTTAATCCAAATAATCTCCATTTTTTTTTCTTTTTCTTTCCTTTCTGTTCAACTCCAATTCATACCAAAATATTAAATCGATTACAAGTTTATTCAATATATTTTTGCTACGTAGGAAAGCAGAAATTCATACGCAATACGTCTAACCACCCAGCGGTGAGAAGTATGGGATCCAGCAGCAGCTGACAGTGCCTATGGATAGACCTCAATAAGCGATCTAAAACCAAGAATGGGAAACAATTTGTAGTCTTTGAATCCTGCTTCAATGAACAGGTTTTTCCATTCTTCTTCAGTTCGCTCCTTTCCATTAATGGCCAACATTGTCATATCCAAACTCAGCTTTGTTTGGGTCACATCTTTGTAATCAAACTTTTCATTTATCACTGTTTCTATCACAATCACTTTCCCTCTATTGCCTTTCCTTGAGATACTTTCTCTGCAGTTTTTCAGAATCTTTACGCAGCTTTCGTCATCCCAATCATGTAAAACCCACTGCAAAGAAAGTAAAAGAAGAAAAAGAAAACAAAAAACTAAGAAACATACGTCTTCATATCATGATTGCAAATTTGCAGCATTCTTTTCCAAATCAAACTAGCAAAAGAACTATATACACATATTTTTACCTTTAGTAGGATTGCATCAGCTTGAGGGATAGATTTGAACATGTCACCACCAACAAAGCTTAAATTATCAGTTCCTGTCAAGTTTGCTATAACCTGAGGAAGGTCAAGCACAACACATTTCAGCTTAGGATATGCCTCGCTGATAATTCTGGCTGTGGTTCCAGTTCCGCCACCTACATCCACGATGGAATCTAAACTCTCAAAAACTGAAGTGCAACTTTTGAGAGCCAAGTCCACCATTTGGGAATCACTTGCCATGCCCTCACTGAAGAGACTCAAGTATTTAGGTTCTCTGTCAAGAAGTCCCCAAACACTTGTCCCTAAGGCTGTTTCATACAGTGTGGGGTCCTCCCCACAAATCCATTCTCCCAAGTGGTGGTATTTACTCATGAGAAGTGGATCAGTGATCAACCGAACCATTGGAGATAAACAATGGCCACAGCCAGTGACTAGAAGTTTTGATGCTGGGGTTAGAGCATATGCTACTTCATGATCTTCTAGACTGTGGTGGATATCAAAGATTTCATTGTGTGCCAAAAAGCGCATTAATCGCTGCACAAAAGAAGTCTTAGATGGTGGAACTTGAAGAGTTGAGACCAACTGAGAAAGAGTAATAGGTTTTCCATGGTTGTGTATTATGTCTGGAATACCTAGTTGGAGAGCCCACTTAAGGCACAAAGGTTTAAGGTGGCCAAATATCTGCATGTACAAAATATTTTGGCCTTCGAAAAGCTCAACGGCTTCTTGGTTACCAATTGAACCCATTATTACTGCAAGAGATATTTGCTTAAACTAGTTTGCTTTGATTCCACCACCAGCATTGGCTTGGCTTATATAATGTGTTATGAGCATCTCCAGCTGAAGAAACCTACTACTGAAAAGATTGCAAATGATACATTCAGTTTTTTCAATTTTTTAAAAAAAATAATATTTTTTTAAAATTAAATACACAAATTTCAAATAAACCAATTCTTAGTCAAATTTATTCAAATCATAATTAAATAAAATTATAAAATATGTATTTTATTAGGAAAATAACAGTGGACCTCTAAATAATTTCTCAATGACACCCTTCTTTTATTTTTTAATTTTTTTAATTTTTGTATTGTGTTACAGCAGGAGTGTCCAATAAGGGTTTTTCTAAAAATAGTGATACATCTATCACTGTTGTTTTTATTATTAAAATAAAAGTAAGTATAAATTTCTTAAAAATAAAATCCCATTAGAGATAAATAATGGCCATTTTTGTTTTCTTATTGGCTTGTGTGAAAATTTAATCCTATGACATTGTCAACTAAAGTTGCCTGGATCATAGCCCCTGTTGTGAACTTGGTATATTGTTTTTCTATCCCTAATTAAATGTAGAGCTGACTTTAGTATTAATTGGATTGTGAGAGCTTCGAAATATTTAAGGTAAATATAAGTCAATGTTATATATGACTTCCATTGTTAAGGCTGAGTGACTATTTTAAGAATAGTAATTAATTATTAATAAAAGATTAGCAGTCACATATTTCCTTTTTCATTACTATTGTATATTAGGGTTAAATGAGTTAGATTCACATAAATAAATAACTAAATATATGGATGGCATGCACAGGGACAGCATAGTTGCAGAGTTTAGAATTAATGGACGTGTGTTGCATTGGAGCCAACAAATTATGTTAATTATGTGGCATGTATATTAACTTTAAGGTTCACAGCAATGAATTTTTCTAAAGATGCATCACATATAACTATGAATATCTATGAGTGTCCCTTTCAATATCAAACCAATAATGCATGCCACTTGTTATTTTGGTTGTTAAATTTCATGTGGAAGAAAAAAAAAATCAAACAGTCAACTATTCTTCTAGTTTCAAATAATAATATATTATATTTCATAGTAATTGTCGTATAAGAAAAATAAATCTTAAAATAAGTATCATTTTAGTTTTTTTAAATGATATTTATTATTATTTTCATTTATATTCTTGATAATATTAATATTAGACAAAAAAGAAGACGTCATTAAAGTAAGGTTACTTTTTTAAAGTTGTATTATTCTCATTCATTCATTTATTAAAAGAGGTTAGAGCTGGTAATTTTTTAGTTACGTTTTTATTTATTTTTGTTCTATAATTTATTCCTCTGGAACCTTTTCAAGTTATATTTTCTAACAATCTCCTTGTGATTAAGAGGATAAATAAATATTTGATATTAATTATAAAAAAATATTTTCAGTTCTTTTGGATTCATGTTAAATAGAACAATTTTGTATTCTTTTTTCCATTGTGATTAACTGAAAAGGTACGAAAATTTATAAAATGATTTGTGATAATATTATAGTAGTTAAAAATTTAGGGATATTTTGGTATAAATTTATATTAATTGAGTATTTCTAAGAATGATATTTAAAAAAAAAAACTCTGCATGTTGGATTAATAATTTCTATGTTTAAAAAATTATTCACTAAAATAATTAAAGATTAAATTACAATATAAATTTAAAACAAATAAAATTTTGGTCAAATTTTAAAAATTGAATATTAATTACTAGTTAAAACCATTAATAGACCATAATTAATTTGAAATATTATCTATTTACAACTTTTAAAATAAATTTTTAATGAATCCTGTTGATCAAATAGGTTGTTGAACTTTTATTTAATTATTTTTTAAGCTTAAAAGTTAGGGTTGGACTTAGGAGATAAATATATGGATTATGAGATGAATAAGTGGGTTTGACTTGCTCAACTCTCAAAAAGTGATAAATGAAAAAGGTGGTTCAATGAAAAGGGTGAACAGACATGGTTGTATCTTTTGAAAAACATATACTTATGTTTAGGATTTTCATATTTTTTAAAAGTTAATATCAATATATATAATTTTAATTAAAATTTTCAAATTATATTTGTTTATATAAAAATAAATATTTTTTTATAGAACAGTCTGGTAGGTCAATTAATCTGGTTACTAGAGGGAACAAACAGTGATTCATGATTTTAACTGGTTTTTGGATTTTGAAGAATGAGAAAGTAAAAATAGTTCAAACGGATGAGCTGGTTTGTTTGAATTAAGACGTCCCACGAGCTTTGGGATTTTTGAAAACGCACTCTAAATAAGTGTACACAAACTTTCATATTACTTTCGTTTTAAATTATATTTCAAATTATAAGATTTACTCTTATAATAAAAGTAATTAATTTATTTAACTTTTTATAAATTTTTTATTTTTACTCTTATTAATTACTGTTAAATAAATTAATTAAAATTTAACTAGAAATATTTATAAATTAATTAATTTTTTAATAAAATTATAAATTGATTGAAATTAGAATTTCAACAGTTTTGAAATCATTTCTAAATAATTTAAAATCAGAACTATTAATTATTTTAAATAAATTTTAATCAAAATTTTTATTTCCCACCAACAAATGACTATATTTAAATTTTATTTTAAAATTTCAATCAAAGTTTTTAATTTCTACTAAATTGTAAATGACTATGCTTAAGTTTTATTTTTAAATTTTCAATTCTCACCAAATTTTAAATAGAAATAGTGAATTAAAATGAGTTATTACTGCAACTTTAATACAAAAATTAAAACATAATATTAGTAGATGATAGTAAAAGATGAAGAGTCAGACTAATAAAAGAGAATTAATTCTTATTTACTGATATTTAATTTCTCTTTCTACTATTTAATGTTAATACAAATAATGATGTGATTAATAGGAATATATAAAAAAAAAGAAATAAAGTTATTGGAATTCTAAAACGTCTTATATTATGAAACAAGATTTACTTCCAAAATACACCTTATAATTTAAAACGGAATGAATAATATTTAAATTTCTTTTCAATCACAACCTTAAAGAATTAAATACAACTTATTATTAATAAAAAGTTAGATAAAAAATAAAAAATAATTAATTAATATAAACAACATAATATTTAAAATACATGTCACTCAAATATATATCTTGTTAGAAAAATGCAATCATCTCCACAATCTATTAAAAATGAAGTAAAGTACTTTTAAAATAGATACTATATAAAATAAATTAAAATATGTAAGCATGTCTCATTTTTCTTTATACGAAAACTTTGAATAATGAGACATATTGTATCGTTCTGCATACTTGGTGGGATTTCACGAGATTTGATAGCTTACGAAGTAGATTTGATAATACGAAACATAAGGTCATACGAATTTGTCTTTTTAGGAGCTAATATCTTAGGTTTCCTTTTTAACTACTAAAATTTTAATAGATTTTTGTTTCTTATTTAATTTCCCTTCTAAAATCCAAAATAAGATTAATTATTATTATTATTTTATTTATATCTTTATCTTTCATTTGACATTTAATTAGTTTACGTATATGTATCTATAAATGAAAATAATAAAATATAAAATCTTATAAATATTTTATTGAAGTAAGAGAATTGTATTTTTAAATTTCTTAAAAGAATAAATAATGAAAAAAGGATTTATAATATAACTTTGTTATATTCCACTGCTATAATAGTCACTAAAAGTTTTTAAAATCCAAAAGTCAAAGACCCTTCTACGATTTAATGGTAAAGTGTTCATATTTGCATTGATCCTTATATCTCTCTTTTCTGTGGGCAAAATAAGTGCTAATATTTTGCATTGAATATTTCTGGTCAACTTGTATTCAAACACTATATCTTAAAAAATGGGACAAAGCAAGGACCCATGTGAGTTAATTAATTTAATTAATAAACTACTATATCTTAATTTTGAACCATAGAATAGTAATTAAGTCGACTTGATTATCATTAATTTATCCCTTTCTTTGGGATGACTTCCACATTGATGGCATTCTACGTTCAAACACGTAGAACATATTAGAAATGAAAAAAATGTGGAAAGTGAGTGCAATGACATGATTTGTCTTAACAGTTTAATTATTCATATCCAAATTATAAAAAGAAAATACAAAGTTTTGAATTCAATATTTTGAATTTGTTTTTTTTATCGTTAGTCAAAGTTACTCCTATTTTATTTTTCGATTGGATTTCAATACCTCCTTGGTCTAACTAATTTATTGTATGCTGACTAAAAACAAAAATATTTCATCATTTCATTTTATATATTCATTTATTTTATTTCATTCTTCTTTTTTTATCTATCATTCTCTTTCATCTTTTTTATTTTTTAAACAAATTCTCACCTTAGTCAAGAGAGTGAAACTAGTCTTTGGGACGTTCATAAAGTAAACGTTAATTGTCACTAATAATAATTTCAGCTAAAATAAAATTTTATGTTCTTTTTTCTTATTTTAGTTAAATGTAGAAGTTTTCATTACTGCATGTAAGAATAAAGTCAAATCAACGAATTTTTATTATATGGAGTCTATAATGACATGTTTAGTATGTAAACAAGACTTCTTGTCAGCAAGTTAAAATATGGTTAAAATATTGTTATGTTTTTATTCAGTTAGATTGAAAACTTTATTTATATTAGTCATCTCATAGTATGTATAGATTAAAAACTTTGAATTAAGTTTAAATTGAAAATTTTTAGCATTCAATACTCATATTTTAGTTGAGTTGATACATATGTAGGTTGAAGTAGAAAACAAATTTAAATTGAGTGTTAAGATTTGTTAAAAAAGTTATAATTAATTATATAATTCTTGTATGTAACATTGTTCATTATTAGCAATTGTTGGTTGTGTATTTTGAGTGTGGTGGATTTAATTTGAGTGATAATAATTATTATATATGTTAAAATATGAATCAAATTTAAAATAAATTTAAAATTTTTGTAGGAGGACTTTAATTTGGTTGACAATTCTTAGTAATTTTGAGATTAAATTATGTATGTTCATACATTATTTTAATAATGGATTTTAAAGTAAATTAGTTATAATATCTATAAATATGAATTAAATATTGATTTCTTATTTTGTTATAATATTTATTAGTTTTGAATATTTATTTATTAGTTTTGAATATTTTTTTGTCTTTACACGCTGTGTAAGATATATGAATTTTGTCATATTAGAGTCTTGTGGTGAAGGATAAATTAAATTGGATTGATTGTAATTTAATTTCAATAAGTGATTTTATTCTATATTGGTTGAAGTTATATTTTTTTTTAATTGGATTTTAAGAGGAAATGTTGCTCATGTAGAATTTTAAATTTGGAGTTTACCTTGTTAGATTAAAATAATTTACATAAAATTGGTAGATAGAATGTTTTAATCTAGATAAAGAAAACTAATAATTTTTCTCTTAAATATTTGATAATTGTAGTTATTTGTACATGGACATTCATAGTTGGTGAATCTCTTGGAAAAATATATGTTAATATAAGTTAGTATATACTTGGTCAATGATTCTAAGAATATATAAAATATGTATTTGGAGATGAATATGTTAAAAAAATAAATTGTAAAACTATTGAGAATAATTTTTATTTTACTTTGTTTAAGAAACTTATAGTCCCTCAACAAAAATAAAACTTTAAATAATCATTATTTTTACTACTTAACTCAAAACTTATTTACTAAGTAAGCTCCCACTCTATCTTAAGGCTATGCTTTCAATAAAAAATATAAAAATTCTTACTCTTACCAATCTTTATATTTAATGTCATTTGTTAATCTTTATCCAAATTTAATATTGTGATATTATTGTAATAGTATCTATAATATATCACTAGTTTTTGAAAAAATATATATTTAATATTAATTTTTTACATATTTTATACAATACTAGTAACTCGTTTTCATTTATAGCTATTAATTGTAAATTTTTTTGTTCGTAACCATAAAATACAAAATAAATTCCTATTAATTTTTTATCAAAATCATGAGTGGACTTAATTACTCAAAATAAAAAAATGAAATAAGTTTAATAGTGAACAAACCTAATTATATAAAAAAGACATTTCGATTTAGTATTATATCAGTTACAAAATTTCATGAATAAGAGATATACAAATAATTAATTATTTTAATATTTTTTTCTTAATGAAAGAAGGTTAAAAACTAGATGATATTTAGATACTGGATGTTCATCTTTAGTAAACAATATTTTGATTACATTACAATAATCCTAAATATTTTACAGTTATAAGTTACTGATAACATAATAATAATAATAGTAATAATAAATAGTAATAAAATATTTTTAAATTTATATAGGCGTATTTAATATTATAATTGTTTTATAACTATAGACCTCATAAATAATAATAATAATAATAATAATAATATACAGTATAAAATATCATTGTACACTAGTGAGAAGTGTTCAATTTAAGAAACTTGTAACACTCGGATTTAAAAACTAGATTATAACGTGAGCTAAGGATAAAATGGGAGCACACTCAAACGAAATAGAACTATCGGTCTTATCAGGCCAATTATTATTTAATAAAACTCGTGCTTTGTAAAAACAGATCCAACGGGTCAAACCCACATTTTAAATAATTTTTCTGTTCAACACAGCAATTGCGTTATAATATATGAAAAATAATTCATGTATATTTAAAAATTTCATCTACAACTCATACTCAAAAAATTATTATAGGTTTATAAAATATATGATAGTATAAAAAAATAAAAATTAAATATGTGTATATAAAATAAAAGTATTTGTATATAATTATTTAATATGTAATTGAATTTGCATTATTTCGTTCATGTTTTGTATTGAAACATGAAGCAAGATAAAAAATTGTGCCCGTAAGTCAAGTGTATTATTCTAATAAAAGTATCATATTGAGACCATTAGCTCATAATTTTGTTTTATCTTTGATCATGATAAATGTTGAAGCTCGTGGTTTTATGCAATATACAATTTCAACTGGATCACATAAAGAAAGAAAAAAATGGATAATAAAAAATTTGACGAGAAAAAATATATTTTGAAGTTGTCACTTATCTATCTATTATAGTAAAATAAAGATTTTTCAAAATACAACAAAATTAAGAGTGAAAAAGAATAATTTTTTTTTTTTTATATTTCCAACAAATTAAAAATTTATACCATTAATACTTAAATTGAGAGTATTTTTATTTTTTATGTGAAAAATATAAATAATAAATAAAAAAATAATAGAAATAATAGAAATAATGAAATGTATTTACTGGGAACTATTTGATTAAATGAGATTGGAGTCTGTATTTCTACACACCATTTGGACCAAATTATATGAATATAAAAAATAAATAATTAAAATTATGATAAGAGACAAAATATTTAGAAGATGTAAGTGAATTTTTTAGATTTTGAACAATTCAAACAAAAAAAAAAATTATAGTAAAAATTTAGAAAAAGGTATATACTAATTTTTTCTTAAAAAAATGTATCATATCACTATACTAATGTTATCCTCATGAATTTGAGGAAAGAAAAAAAATTACATCAACTTATTTTTTAAAAAAATGGGACCAAATTAAAAATATTAAAAATATTAGGAAATTGAAAAACTTATTATAATAAAAAATAAAAACAGCCATTAAACCATAATAAAACTAGGTATCTTTTCATTAATATTATTTTAGGAGTTAATTTCTTTTATTTTAATTTTTATGTTATCGAAATTATCTATGTTATGTTTTGTAGAATGTACAAAATGTACTTGGAGAAAAAGAAGCCGAAAAAGATAGTAGAGATAAGGTGGAAGTAACTCTCGTTGAAGTATGGATTAATAGTTGTATATTATATAGAAATGTATATATGTTGAAGAACATAAATGAGAAAAAACCTAAGAATTTACAACCTTGAAAAACAAAAATAAAACAGTTCACATAAAAGAGTTACTAGTTTTGGTACTCTGTAATGGTATACAAAGAACATCAGAAGATATTTTGGTGATGTATCTATTCAGGTTTAGCATGTTATGTGAACTTTGTGGATCTTTGCTTCTCAGTGTTAAGTGGTTCACTGTATTATGTAGGAATATTTCCTTGGTATTTAGCAAAATTAAAGTGAATAAAGTTGAATTATTTGTTGTCAGTATCTTTGACTCATCCTTATTATTCTTTGGTCTGATATTAACAAGAAAAACATAGCCTTATCCGATTAAGAAAGGTTGTTCCGTAGCCAAATTTAATATTTTTCTAATACGACGTCTCAAAGTTGTGTGCTCCTGACTTTGTAAGCATTGCTCCTTAGTCAGAGGATTAATTTTCCCATGATTAGAATTTAAACAGTTACACATGCCAAATATTTGCATGTCAATCAACCAATCAACGAATCTAGACACCACCAGCTACTCCTGGTGGAAACTTTTGACAAATCATGGATTTGAATTCACTTCGATTCAAACACAGTACCATAATATACTTATGACGCAGAATTCTAAAGAGTATTTTCTTATGTTACAAGTTTTTTTTTTAGTTTTTAAATTCTTTTTTTAATAATAATAATGAAAAAAATAAATTAATCTTTAATTATTCTTTTGATAATATTGTTTAGACATTACTTTTAGTGATTTTTGTTGCATTATATAAGGCTGAAGTATGTAAAGCCCTTGTTTTTAGTTAAAAAAAACTAATATATTTCTATTAAATTAATTATAAAATTATGTTTAAAAATAAAATTTAATTAAAATTTTATGAGTGTTTGTTAATTTTTATTGATACTAAAAGTCAAAGTGATATTCAAAAAGTTAACAAATTTTTTCAATAAATCATAATTTTCTTTAGAATGAAGAGATTTGTTAGTTAATAGTAATAGCTAAAAAAGTTCGAGAGTCTTTTTTATTTCTATTATCTTATCAACTGATTTCTATTTTTTTTTTACTTTTTCTTTCCAAACTTAACTCTAGAGAAACTCTGACTTCTCTCTTTCAAATTCGCAATCTCCAATTATCTTTTTCAAAATCAAATTCCACAAGTGTAATCTAGAGAGGAAGATGAGTATTTCTACCCGATAAATTTTAGTTTCAAATAAGTTTTATCTCTCTCCGTGTTCCCTCTTTTTCTACTTTTCTATTCTTGAGTTTGATGTGATGATATATATATATATATATATGTGTGTGTGTGTGTGTTAAAAATTGTGATATATTTTATATTAAATGGTAGAAATTTTATATTACCCATTTTTTGAATTACTTCTATAAACTACTATGATTGTGTTAATTTTACATGGGAACAGAAAATATTTTAGGGAGAGAGTCTCATCTCAGAGAAAGTATTGGAAAACATGTATTGACATCCATACATATTTGTGCATTATTTAGATTTGTTTGGGATGTTATCATGTTATATTTATCCCAACTTCCGATCAATTGTGTAATTGTTTTTTGAATTGTGTTATTAAGATGAAAATGTTGAGAATAAAAATGTAAAATCTCTTCAAGAATAATTTAAAATTGATTATTTTTTGTACATTGTAAATAAATCAATTCCTACACTTTAAAGTAGATTTGAACAATTTAAAATATATGAAGATATTTTTTGTTTTTTATTTAGTGTTAAAAAATTAAAGTCACTAGACTATATACTTTTGAAAGAAAAATGCTTAAACCTTGAAAAATCTTTGAAACATCATGATTTGTTGGATCTTAATGGATTGAATTTATTTTCAGAATTAAATATCTTAAAGGAAATTATAGGATTAGAAAATGATAAACATTTTTCAAATGTTATATAGCTTATAAATAACAATTCTAGTATCAGTTGTTTCGGGAAAAAACAGTTTTTCAAAATTAAAGATAATAAAAACTTATTTAAGATCAACAATGTCTCAACAAATATTAAACTATTAACCTTATTAACTATTAAAAAAGAAATGTTAAATAAAATTAATTACGAGAAGTTAATAGATAATTTTGCATCACAAAAAGTTCAAAAATATAAATTTTAAATAAAATTATAATACATTTTAATATATTTCTTTTATTAGTAAATAAAAATGTCTCATTTTTTAAGTTTGTTATAGATTTCCTAAAGTCTTAAATTGTCCATGCTTTCTAAAAATTAAAAAAGATTTTATATATTTTTTTATAAAAGATTTGATTTTTCTTATTTTAGTTTAGATTTTTGTGATTAAGTTTATGAATTGTTTTTTGTTGACTTTTCCTTCGAAGTTTACATTGATAAAGAAGAAATGAAAAAAATTGCGACAATTTACCCGAAATACTGAATTAAGCATCCTCTACTATGATACACATTAAAATTAAACATCCTCTAATACGATAGACATTAAAAAGATGATCTCCAATTTGACTTTTATATGTAAGAAAGAAGATTAGGTATTAGGAAATTTATCTTGGGTAATTGTGACGATTGCAAATGTATAGTTTAGTTGTAACAAACCCACATAAGCATACATGGAACTCACCTATAAGAAAAAAAAAAGCTTTTAGAACAACAAGAAAAAATGAAACTCTAAAGGCTATGGAGATAAACAACTTTATGCAAATATAAAATATTCTAAAAATTTATATGCCTTTAGTTTTGAATATTTTATATTTTTCTTTTATCAAATTGTTATTTTTTTGAAATATTTGCAATTATTAACAATTATTTTGACTCATTCTAATGAATTTTACATGATTTAATATTTTTTTCTATTTTTCTAAATTTTTTATTATGATTTTTTATATCTTTTTCTTATTTTAATTTTTATTAAAAAATCTCTTTCATTAAATTAGTGTCAAAATATTTTTTTGTGTTTTTTTTCTTTTTCTTTCGCACTAGATCTTATCCTTTGTTATGTTATTATTTTTTAACACAGTTAATCAAATCTAATACAAAAGAACTATATTAATTAATTTTAACTAAAATTAAGACTACGTTAAAAAAAAAAATAATAATAACACATTTTAAAAACAAAAAAAAATTGGGAGAAAAAATACTATTAAACCATTTTACATTCAAATTCATGCACAAATGATCCCAGTTGAATCTAAGCCCATTTGTGTGGCGAGCATTGCGATATGTTGGGCCAGTTTATTCAAGACGCTCTACATTTGGGCCTAACCCGCTCAAATTTCCGTTTAACGAAAAACACCCAAACTATATATTGAGGAACAGAAGAGTAGACAGACAAAGCAAAGTGATGGAAGTGACGAGTGCTGTTCATTCTGTTGGCTCTCTGCATTTACAAACACAACTTGAAAGGCTTAACAGTAGAGAATTCTTCTTCTACACAAGACCAAGGAAAGTGAAGGTTCCTCTTCCTTGTCATCACCACCATCATCCAAACTACTCAAGTAATGCCAAAGGTGGTTGTAGTGACAGAGCCAGTGTCATAACAAACTCCACTTCTGTTACTTCCACTGCAACTTCTGCTGCTGAGGAGTCCCTCTCTGAGGTGGAAAAGATAAAGCAGAGGTGTCTTACATGGCAGTGGAAGGGTCAATATTCAATCAACTACTTTGTTTCTTCTGATTCTCCTCAGCAGTTGCAACCCAACCACCCTCCTCTCTTACTTGTTCATGGCTTTGGTGCCTCCATTCCTCACTGGCGCAGGTAATTTAGCCACCATAACTAGTCATGCGTCCAACTTTTATCACTTCTCATGTTGCTGTTTTCTCGTCCACCCGTTTTTCCTTTTTTAGATATTGTTTTATCACATTTGTATGGTAAGCTGGTAGCCACATAAAAAAAAGGATAATATAATGTAATATGTGCATAGTAAGTAGATGGGCAGTGAATTGTTGCGTTTCCCCCTTTATATTATATATCTATAACAGCAATTGATTACCCCCACATTAAAATTTGTGCAAATTTAGAAGCTAAGTATATCAGGAAATGCATCAGTGTCTAACTTTCAAGTTTTTTATTGGATTGTCAATCACCTTTTTCCAGCAACTGTGCAGAATCCTCTTCTTGTGTTCAGACAACCCTTTTTTCAATTTCATTGGCAATCAATCACCAATTTCAAGTATTTGAAAGGCAGAAAATGGTTGACAAAGAAAAGAAGGAACTTTAGGGTGACCATGTTAATTATAATTAAGTTGTTAATCGAGCTTGCACGTAATTTGCTTTCGGAAATTTTTGGTAGGATATTGCTAATTTTAGATTCCAAAGGTTAAATCCTAAAATGGTACACCGGATCCAGATGGAATCTCCACTATCACAGTTAAAAAGGATTAATGGGAAAACAAAATGCTTAGGGAATGCTTGTACTTGGTAGTGATCTATCTCACCATGGATTGTACTTTGGTGTGGAGCTGTTGGCTCTCAAGCAAATTCAATTCCTACTACATAAAATTTCTTACCCAGTTAATATGTTTGCTAATATGATTCAACAACACACTTTTTTTTGTTTACTCTCGTAACAAATCTTCAAAAATCACTTTTT
This sequence comes from Lablab purpureus, assembly GCA_030347555.1. Classification (NCBI taxonomy): domain Eukaryota; kingdom Viridiplantae; phylum Streptophyta; class Magnoliopsida; order Fabales; family Fabaceae; genus Lablab; species Lablab purpureus. The sequence goes on from CM059260.1 coordinate 30,697,694, forward strand.
TCTCATCTTACTTAACAATGTAGTTATTGAATTGAACTAGAAGGTAAGTATTTTAGGTGTTTTTCTCTTCAGGAACATCAAGATACTAGCCCAGAATTATACTGTGTATGCCATTGATCTTCTTGGTTTTGGGGCTTCAGATAAGCCTCCAGGCTTTCAATATACCATGGAAACTTGGGCTCAGGTATTTTATTTGTTGAGGTTTTTCTTGGAGATCAAATCTCCAGCATAAAACATTACAAATTTAACTTGTACCCTGCATTCACTCTAAACAGTTGATCTTGGATTTCTTGAATGAAGTTATTCAGAAGCCTACGGTACTAATAGGAAACTCTGTTGGAAGTCTCGCCTGTCTCATTGCTGCCTCAGGTATGTTTGATTTGTCCCCCAGAGGCTGGAGATGTAACCTAAATTTCTGTCAAAACAGTTAAGCATATAGAGTTTGCATCAGAAACTTCTTTTTTTGCCTTATCTATGAAATATAGTCTCCAATCAGATTCAAGTCAAACTCTCGTGAGAGGCATTGTGCTGTTAAATTGTGCTGGTGGCATGAACAACAAAGCAATTGTTGATGACTGGAGGATCAAGTTACTATTACCCTTGCTTTGGCTGATTGATTTTTTATTAAAGCAAAAGGGAATTGCCTCAGCAATTTTTGAGCGAGTTAAACAAAGGTATTCTATTCAGGTTTGGCCATAAATTCCCTTGGATGAGTAAATAGGCAACTTAAAATTGTATTGCTGAAATGCAGAGAAAATTTAAGAAACGTTTTGAGTTCAGTGTATGGAAATAAGGAGTCTGTGGATGAAGAACTGGTGGAGGTAATACTTTGTTATTTACTTGTTTTGTTATTAATCTTCCTTTCTTTGAGAACATTTATTTAGAATTGCATTTTGATTCTGCAAATGAAGATCATTAGGGAACCAGCCAATGCTCCAGGGGCCTTAGATGCATTTGTGTCCATTGTGACTGGGCCACCAGGTCCCAATCCGGTGGTGCTGATGCCAAACATATCCTTGCCTGTTTTGCTTTTGTGGGGAGATGAAGATCCCTTTACTCCAATTGATGGACCTGTTGGGAAGTACTTTTCTTCATTGCCTTCTCAACAACAAAATGTTCAACTCTTCTTGCTTGAAGGGGTTGGACATTGTCCCCATGACGACAGGCCTGACTTAGTCCATGAAAAGTTGCTTCCCTGGTTGGCCAGTCTTTCAAATTCACAGTAAAGTGTTAAGTACTCAGCTGCTGCAACCAGCTGTTGAAACCTTTCAATATTTAGGCCGTGATTCCGTCATCTACAACTGCTACTTGTATAGGTTATGTCCATAAGCTTTTGTATTCTTATTTACACCACCAAATGTTCTTCTAAGATATATTATAATGTTTAAAATACATCGAATTCAGGCTTTCTTATGCATAATATTGTGTTTGCTTGAAAGGTTTCTTCCTTTTTGTTTTGATCCTGCACTTTTCTGAGATCTGTAACACCCTTTATATGTAAAATTAGCTCATCCGTTCACGTGTTTGTATAAACAAAACAATACATATCGGAAGCTAGTGTTATATTCAAACAAAAATTAGGAATATACACAAAGTTAGACTCATTCAATAAATACTTGAGGACCTGTAGTATGTTCACAGAAAAATATTTTTTATCATGTATATGAAAATTACTTTGTTGAAAGAGTAATTTCAATAATCCCTACCTCTCGAAGGAATTAATCTTTCTTTGTCTGCTAATCTATGCTTTGATGCAAAAAAAAGGGACAGAAAAAAAACTTTCTCATTTATGCACCACTACACTATTAATAGAAATGAATCAATGCCCATCTAGTAAGAGAGTTGGATCACTTGTACGAATCAAATGGTGTAATGACTAGCCATACACAAAAATGAGTGCTACAAATTAGTATAATTTTGTTAGTCCATGCACATAACCTTGTAAATAAATTTGTCTTGTGCCAACTTAGCAACACTTGATTCAGTTGTCAGGATAAAATATTTTGGATGTATCCACAACTCCACTTGTCTTCAAACAATTAAAATATAATAATAAATAATAAAAAAATTAATAGTCTTTTTTTATCTTACTATTATTTTTTTTCAATTTCATTTCATTAATTTGAACGTTTTCAATTTGTTTCCACTTTTTTAGAAAAAACTCTTCAGAATCATTTCTTTTATTAAATTAATGATAACAACAACCTTATAACAATGACACGTGGAATGAAGAACATGTTAGACTTGTTTACAAAAGAAACACGAGACACAAATAACAAATGTAACATATTATATTAATGTTGTCATAAGGATTTTAACAAAATAAACTATGTTAGCTTGTTTTTGAAAAAAATAGGACTAAATTGAGAATATTTAAAATAGTAATATGAAAAAATTATATAATAAAGAGATGAGAAAACTATTAAACCATGATAAAATTAAACATTTTTTTCACTAATATTATTATAGGACTTATTTTTTATTTGAATTTTTGTGTTTTAGAAATTATCTATATTATGTATTGTCTAATTTAAAATGAATTTAGGTATTGAAACATTATTTATTTAAATAAAAGAAAACATGAGGCTAAAAAAAGATAGTAGAGAGAGAGTAGAACTAACTCTTAGTGTTGAAGTATGAATTAGAGTTCTATATTATATAGAAATGTACAAGTTGAACATAAATGAGAAAAAAACCTAAAAGTTTATAACTTTTCTCGTTTTGCCAAAAGAAAAATACTTCACATAAACAAGTTACTAGCTAGTAGTGGGTATGGGACAATTTCTTTTAGTATCCCATACTTTCTTCTTGCACCTCTATAAATATAAGAAAAATGCAAATTATTCATGTATAAAAATTCTAGAATGCATAGTTTAGAGATCTATTTTAAAATATGCAATTCAAAATTCAAAAATATGCATATATTATGAATTGCACAATCAAAAAATACCCTTAATTATATTTTAAAAATACATTTCTAAATAAAAAATATATTATAAATTACATAATCAAAAAATATATTTTAAATTATACAATCTAAAATATATTTCTATGTTTAAAAATGTATAATTTAAAAACATAGTATAATCTAAAATATTTTTTAAATTATATAATTTATAAATTTATTTTAAATTATATAATTTAGAATATGTTTTGGGGTTAGTTAATCTATAAATGCATTTTGGATGATACAATCCATAATATGTTTCAAAATTATGTAATTTAAAAATACATTCCAAATGGTATAAGTTAGAATAAATTTCTATATTAAACAATTTAAAAATATAATCCTAATTATGAAGTTTAAAAATTTATAATATATTTCTAAATCTCCAATCTAGAAGATGTAATATAGGTTGTATAATTTAAAACATGTTTCTAAATTCCACAATCAAAAAATTCAAAATATGGACAATTTAGACTTTTTTTTATCCCCATGGAGTGCATGAAGAAAACTAGGCTTCGGGTACGGTGTTGATTGAAAATCCGGTATATTTTGGTGAAGCCCAACATAGAGCGAAAGTGCTAAAAAAAAGGTGCAGTCCATTGAAAGTATCTGGTTATGTTTACAAAATAGCACACGAATTCTCTGGAACATGTTGGAGAATTCTTGCACCCTCCTTTACAGTTCACCCCTTTAAACACCAAAACATATTCCAAATAATGGTAGAACTTTCTTCATCTCTCTACACTAAAACACTTCCATTTCACTCTGTAGCATCCATAGGGCATGGAATCTTCAAGAATCAGGCTAACTTTTGGCTACATTTGTCTCTCTATATGCTATATATACGTGTGTACTTGTGTCATCAGTCATCGCATGCTTGAAGACTCAAAACTGCAGTACCAAAACCTCTACAATTATCCATCATTGTCTGCCTCTACTTCCCTTAGTACTACTACAAATGAGGCTACAACAACTCAATCTGTTCCTTCTGTTGCTCCTTGTTGCCAAAGCAAACGGGTCTTTACTACCATTCGTAGATCCTCCCAGAGGCATTTTGGCTGAGCTCTTGTCTGATCGCTTCCCAGACCCGTTTCATGTGCTGGAACAAATTCCATTTGGGGTTGACAAAGATGAGCAATCGATGGCCATGTCAGCTGCTAGAGTGGACTGGAAGGAGACCCCAGAGGGGCATGTAATAATGCTGGATGTGCCAGGGTTGAAGAGAGAAGAGATAAAGATAGAAGTGGAGGAGAACAGGGTGCTGAGAGTGAGTGGTGAAAGGAAGAGAGAGGAGGAGAAGAAAGGGGATCACTGGCACAGAGTGGAGAGGTCCTACGGCAAGTTCTGGAGGCAGTTCAGGTTGCCACAAAATGTGGACTTGGAGAGTGTGAAGGCTAAGCTGGAGAATGGGGTGCTGACTTTGACTCTTGACAAGTTGTCACCTGAAAAGATCAAAGGTCCCAGGGTGGTGAGCATTGCAGGGGAGGATCAGCAGCCACCCCAGCTGAGCAAAGATGGGGCCAAGCAGGAGCTTTGAATCAGTTGGTGGTGAATGATCATGTTACTCCTTCTGTGTTTCACTATATGATCTGTGATGATATCAAGGAAAAGTGCTTTGTAAGTCTGTGTTTAATCTGTGAATAAAAGGGTTCCACCAACACCTTGGTTGTTGGTGGAATATGTTGATCTTTGCTGATCATGAGTGTGTCCACCCTAATCTCCTAATCCATGAGGACTTTTCTTACTGTGTATCATCTCTTCCACTTTTATTTTCTCATGCACTCTATCTTTATATACTAATATTTCAAGATGCTGATTAATAACGTGTGTCATGAAGAACTCCAAAAACAATTAAAATCTTCAAATGAATATACCATTGTTTCCGACTATTATTGGAAAAAAATGTATTTATAATACTTAAATATACTTTTTTTAAATTTCTACTCATAAATATGTAAATGAATAAATAATAGAAAATATAATTAAAAATATCTGAGTATACACACACACACACGTGTGTGTATGTATGTATTTATATATATAGCGAACAGTGTAGATAAATGGGATTAATAACCGAAGCTGTGTTTCTTATCCTATTCTCTTCTTAACCGAAGCAAACCACTAATTCAATCTCAGTTAATCTTAATCCCAACCCAAGCAAGAAGCTTCTCTATGTCTCGAATCTTCTCTGCATGGAACAAGAAGAAGCTCCATATCAATTTCTTGCCCACTTTTTTCTCCTCTTGGCACACCACCAATACTGAGCTTTTACGGCCCAGGATTCTGAGACTGTACAGTAGCAGCAATGGGGAGCCACCACAGGATTGGCCTCACGACGCTGCCGTGTCTTCGCAAACTCCTTTCACTGTGAATTTTGTTCGGGCTCCCGCTGTGCCCCGCCAAGAGAACACTGGGTGGGTCGGAGGCTCCAATTTGGGTAGGGATTTTCCAACCCCCAAGGAAATCTGCAAGGGTCTCGATAAATTTGTTATTGGGCAACACAGGGCCAAGAAGGTGCTCTCTGTAGCGGTTTATAATCACTACAAGAGAATATTCAACGGGTTTGTCTCTTTGTTTTTTCGCTATCATAGTTTATTCTTTTGCTGTGGTAATTGTTTGTTTTCTATGACTGAATGTTGGTTTTATCACTAGGTCAGGGGAAGATGCGGGAATCTCCGAAGGATTGGATGATGAGGATAACGTGGAGCTGGAAAAGAGTAATGTTCTCTTGATGGGTCCTACTGGTTCAGGTATATGATATTTTTACATTCATTACAAACTATTTTTATTTATTCATTTTTGAGAATTATTATTTGCATCTCGTTGTTTGTGCTTTTCTTGCTAGTTTCTGAAATTACTTTATGTCTGCTATGCTAATCTAATCTCCATCAAATAGGGAAGACATTACTTGCGAAAACACTGGCTCGTTTTGTGAATGTTCCCTTTGTCATTGCTGATGCAACTACACTGACGCAGGCAAGTATGTATTCTTTGACGAGGCCGTGTTAGAGTTTGGCTGAATAATAGTTGGGCAGGATTGAGTTAAATGAGTTTTGTACCTGATATATGAATTTTCGAGGTATTGAGTTTATGCAGTGATAAGATGTTATGCTAATTGGAATACAAGTATTTCTTCTAGAATGTGATATTCAGATAGTGTTATTTGGTATATTATCTAATTCTGATTTGTTTCCATGGATCACTCATGGCTTCTTTGTACTTGGACAAAAGTTTTGGCGGTAGTGATCTGAAAGGGGAAATTTTCTAATTTGCAGGCTGGTTATGTTGGAGAAGACGTTGAATCAATATTGTATAAACTACTTGCGGTATGTAAATTTTTTTGTATAAGTATGATGTTGTTTGAGCAAATTATCAATTCTTTGAACAAAGTGAAATGAACAAGTTTTTTGTTGTCCTTTAAAAATCTCCATCTTCTGTACGAAGTTTACATAGCATTTACAAGTTTATATCACACTTTCTCCACATTTGTTGAAAAACTTTACCTTGCTTCCTATATTTTTTACTGGGCTGATTCATGTGCTTCCCAAGGCTTGGTGCCTCTCATTGTTTCTAGCAGATAATTTGCATGTAGACGTCAGGAAGCTAGTGATAGTTTTGACTTAAGATCCTCATCAATTGTTGCAAAGGATTGTCCATGGTCTTTGTGTGTTGCTAGACAGATGCATTAAGCACACATATTTTTTTGGTCCTAAACATAATTACTGCTATGTTCGTATTACATTACTTTCGTTCCAGTCTATGTTATTGTTGGAATACTTTTGTTATTAAACTGTACTTATAATTTTAGATTTTTCAGAAGATATGTTGTGTTGTTTCTAGTTCTACTTGACATCTCTTTGTCATGAATTTGGTTTTTTTCATATAGGCAGCAGAGTTCAATGTTCAAGCAGCTCAACAAGGGATTGTTTACATTGATGAAGTGGACAAGATAACCAAGAAGGTTCTTGTCTAATTTAATTGGCTAAGTTCATAAACAGCAGTCCACTATGGCTTTAAATTTTTAACTACTATATATTACAGGCTGAGAGCTTGAATATTAGCCGAGATGTTTCTGGTGAGGGTGTTCAGCAGGCATTATTAAAAATGCTGGAAGGAACTGTAAGTAATATTTTTCATTTTGATAAATTATTATACTTTCAGAGAATGGAGACTGGGAGGGAACATGGTCTCTTGAACACCCTAAATATTATTAAAATTAATTTCTTTTATAATCAGTTTCTATTAGCGGATAAAATTGCTGTATGATCACCTGTCTGTTTCTTGCAACATTGTCATTTTTTAGACATCTATCAACTGTTTGTACTAAAGGTTTCTGAAAAAATAACTTGTGGGATGGTTAGTACCATCGTAATAGATAGTATCCTGAACTTGGAATGCTTTGTTATTGTCTAGATAGTAAATGTTCCTGAGAAAGGAGCAAGGAAGCATCCACGGGGTGATAACATACAGGTATGTTGTCATGGAAAGTGTAACATCTGTCACTTGTTCCTTTTTTGTTCTTTCGTATGATATGATTTATGAAATTTCTTTCCTGATATTATTTTGGGCTGCCTTTGAACCTGAACACTTCAGCATTATGCATTTATATTTTGGGGGAATTGCATTTATGTTTAGAATGATCACTTTTAAAGACCTTACCATCACCTAATTAACGTAAGAGCACCGATGCTAGATACATCAGAAGCTATAGGTGGTTGGAGGATAACTAAGAGGATGAAAATGTAGGATGAATTAATTCTTTAGGAGCCCTTTCATCTCCTTGGCAAGTATTGGTCAAAACTTTGTCAATGTTTGTTAGTTTCAATGATCACCTATTCACCTAGTGCAATATGCATATGCTTCTAAAATATTTAGTCATTTATTTGCATAACTGTCCACTCATTTCTTATGATATGTAGATTGACACAAAGAACATTCTCTTTATATGTGGTGGAGCGTTTGTTGATCTTGAAAAAACCATTTCCGAGAGGTAATTTTTTCTATTTTCACATGTCTCAAAATAATATTTGTTCACAGATATTCTGCATATGTCTTGGTTTTTATTAGACTTCTCATCTAATTTTTGATTTGTGAAAAAAAGCAGGCGGCAAGATTCTTCAATTGGTTTTGGAGCACCGATCCGTGCCAATATGAGAACTGGTGGAGTTACATATGCTGCAGTAACATCATCTTTACTTGAGTCGGTGAGAATTGATTATAGTTGTTGGTATATATAGGGTTTCTATTTTAATATAATGGACTCAGTTAATTTCTTGTATCTATTTTATAGATAAACGCTTAATCCTATATACAATACACATCAGGAGATTCATTCTATACCTAATTATCAATAATAGTTATCTGACTAAGTTTTTTATTCACCTTCCTGTAAGACTACATAGGTAGATACTTTGATCAATTCAAGCTTATATAAATCATGTACTTTAGCTATTCTGTTGTGCACTTTCCATACTTCTACAGCGGTAGAGAAAAATACAGAAGAGAATAATATTGTTATAGCCAACAACCTTCCAAGTGCATCTAAAAGTAGTTTCAATAATTTTCAGGTGGAAAGTGCTGATCTTATTGCATATGGTCTCATCCCAGAGTTTATAGGACGATTTCCAATCTTAATTAGCTTGTCAGCTCTAACTGAAGACCAACTTATGCAGGTATTATAATCATTGTTCAAATCTTAGCTGTTATTGTGGCTTTTCCTTCTTTCACTAGCAGTTAGTGCACCGAGGTCCAAGTCTGCTTGTTGTGTTGTTATGATCATTCTCTTTTCTCACTCGTTGTTGACGCAGGCACACACTTATATTCAAGGCCGACAAACCTTATGGTCTTTTTAAGCCTTCTAGAGGCATTAAATCTCTACGTACGAATATCTCCTATTGTATAAGGGATTTTTTTGTATTACATGTTTTCTTAGAAAAGCTAGAAGTTAATATGGCCATTGCTTTTGGATTTAATAAGTAATATAATTTCTAGACTTTGCACGGATATCTGGTCATACAACTATTGAAATGTTGATTTTACAGGTCCTCACAGAACCAAAAAACGCTCTTGCTAAGCAGTACAAGAAATTATTTGACATGAATAATGTAAGGAGTTCTCACTTATTCTCTCTCTCCATCTCTCCAATAGACATTTTTGTTGTTGTGAGAGTTACTTTGTTTGAGTGTGTGTCATGTAAAAACTCTAGCAGTTTTTGCTATGCCTGGATCATCACAACTAAATTTGGGTATTTCAAGAAGCAAGTTATTCAAACTTTAACTTGGCTGGATTGAAGGGAAATTGACTAGTTGCCTGTGGTTGACCTAATCTAATAATAATTCATACTATGTCTTTTCTTTTAAATTATATAATTATTATTTGGTTTCTCTCCCTTTTTTCCCATTACACTTACACCACCTAAAGTAATATTCTTGCTTTCCTTATTTTTTTTCCTAACATTTTTCTTCACCTATTTTGGCTGTTGTTGACTGTAACTTCTTGAGTTGTTGCCTGGTGATACTTCTTACCATTCTATGTAAGAACAGACTAGAAGTCTTCTTGAAACCCCCTTGAGTGATTTAGTATTTTATGGTCTTTGATACCATTTGGTGTTGTTATCGTATCTGCTAGGTCAAACCTGATCATGTTGTTTCAGAATCATTCAAGCAACTCCCTTCTATCCTTTCACCATTTGAGTTGTATGAGTTTTTATTATACTTGTTATGAGTGTGCAAACGAGTAATGGGGAGTGTGGGCAGTTAGAGGTAAATTTGTCTGAAACTTAATCCCTAAACTTCAGGTAAAACTACACTTCACAGAGAAAGCTCTGAGATTGATTGCAAAGAAAGCAATGACCAAAAATACTGGTGCCAGGGGTTTAAGAGCCCTACTGGAAATCATTTTAACGGAAGCTATGTTTGAGGTATGAAAGTGTCTTTTATATTTTTAAGATATATTTTGTCTTCAAGTATCTAAGATTGGTCTCTCTGATCTTTAACTAATACGTTGAATGCTTGCATGCACCAGATTCCAGATGTTAAATCTGGAAATGAATTGATTGATGCGGTTGTTGTTGACGAGGAGTCAGTAGGATCGGAAAATTCTCCTGGCTGTGGAGGAAAAATTCTTTGTGGAGATGGTGCTTTAGATCTGTACCTAGCTAAGATGGAGGGTTCAGTGGTATGATATTTCATCTAAATGCATGTCTGTTAATGTTTTTATTTTTCCGTGCTTGCTTCCTGTTGAAGTTGCCTTGTGAACTCCGTGCTTATAGAGTATTTTTTTCATATAATGTTTTCATTCATTTGCAGCACTGATGAGCCGTGAGAATGCGGTAGGTGATTTTGACCCAATTTTCTTGATGTATTGTAGGTTAAGGATGACGCAGCTGAATCAGACTTACAAGAGTCAGAGATTTCATCAAGAGCTGTGAGCATGTAATATTATATTTGCCACAAAGGTGTATAAATTATTATTGTCATTGTTATCTGTAAAAATTATATCCATAATTTGCTGTAATTATCCTTTGTATAACGCTGTAGCTTCTGTTTTAAGTTCATTGAATAGGAAGGATATAGAAAAATGAGGGATATAGCTTGCTAATTTAGGCAGCACGCCATCCTAAATTTCAAATTATTTTGATGAAAATCTATTGAGTCTATTTTCTCATCTGTTAGTAGGATTCTTTCATACCCTTTCTAACATATTTTCTTATTGGTTAAAATGTATACGTCTCGCTGATTTGGAAATGAAATCTCCTGTATTCACATAAATTTCATCTGAGTAGGAAAACGTATTGGAAAAATGTTAGAACATGTTATCAATTATCAAAGAATCAATACAGTATAAATGATTTCGTTGCCCCCTGAAACTCGTTATTTGAACGAAAGTTGAATTATGGATGTATCACATGAAAACGAAAAGTTGACCTCCTGATACAAATGTAAAAAATCTAACGAAATGGGTCAATGGATTGATTTATGAAAGGTTCAGCCATTTGTATATGCGAAGATGTGATCATACAGATAGATTCTAATAAAAATAAATATCAGAGGGTGATTTTTTATCATTTACTTTACGAGCTTAACACGTTTTCTAATTGGATGACAGTGAATAATATATTTTCTATAACAATTGTACAACGTATTTTAGTCCTCTGTTGAAATTCGTATGAAGCATTTCAGTTTGTAATTTGTTTGATGATGTAGATTAACTTTCTTGCGTTAGACCCATATATGCTTTTGGTATTTCTAGGAATGCTGTATGTGTTCAGTATGCATAGAAAGAAAAGTAAGCTGCTTATTATCCGTAAACAAGAAAAAAATAAGCCACTGGTTGTAAGTGTTGGAATCCAAGTGATGAAAGAGGAGAGGTAAGAAAAGGGAAGAAATAGGAGGTTGAGTGGTTTGGTTGAAGAAATGTGTGGAAAAAAAGAGAAGAAAGAAGAGTGGGTTTCATTATAAACTTTTCACACAAAGAGCTGAAGAAACGTGAAGAAGTTGGTCATTCAAAGCAACATAAATGATTTTGTTACGAATATAAATGTTGATAAAATGAGAGATTATAGTATTTTTTATGATCGTAATCGATTTGATATCTATAATTTTTATTCTTCCACGATTATTTGATATCTATAGTAAGTTATTTTATGGTTGCATTGCACGCATTAGACAATGGAAGCACTTTGTCGGCAGCGCTATGGGCTTGTGGTGTTTGTGAAAAGATGGTTTATGCAGGGACATTGTATGATGGTAAGATAGTCGGTGAAATCTTGTCTTGATTTTGTAAAGGGAAGAAAGCTAAAGAGGCGCATGGAGTGTATGTGGTGGCAATGGAGAAAGGGAAACAGCCACCCATGAATGCCGTTAGATTTGCCGAGCTCTGTAGAGAGGATGGCTTTGGAGATGTTGAAGGATATCCTTGGGGAGAAGAGGTAGACGCGATTAAACCTTCTTTGGCGGTTGTTCAGGTATTGTGTAGGATTAAGGAAGTTATAAAGCCAAGGAGTTGGTGTTGAAGATGCTTAAGGACAGGCTGATGGAAAGTAGGGGTTTGAGACCGGATGTGTACACATACTACTGTTCTTGCCAATACTTGTTCAAAATGGTGGTGAGATGGAAAAGGCCGAGAAGACCCTGCGGAAGCGAAAAGGAAGCTTGTTAAGTTGGGGCCTTTGATGTTTCATACTCTGATTCGTGGATATTGCAAGTTGGAACAGTTTGACCACGCTTTGAAGTTTGATGATACCATTTGAACCTTTCCTAACTTGTTGCTTAATTGCCTTGATTTTAACTAACCTATATTTTTCTTGTGGTCATAGGGAGGTAAAGCAGTTTCTGTTCGAGACAAAGAAGCTAAAATATAACTCTGGTTTCCAAAGTAGATACAAATAAAAAGAAAAAACTTAAATTGCATCGAAGTTCCCCAGTTTGTTTGCATAACGGACATGGCAAATCCTTTCAATTTTGATGTTTTGGGGTGCTTGATCAAGGAGAAGGAGAAGGTTGTTAGGGGGAGGAAATGCTGTTTGAAGGGTAGGGTTGTGTCCATTATTGGAGATGACTTTCTTGTTTTCAAGTTTTCCCGGAGTGAAGACCAGGTGAAGGTGTTGATTTTCTGTGCTGGCTGCTTGTCCAACAGTGATGAGCTGAGCCATAGTTACAAGAAGGGGAGTCAGATTTCATCAAAAGCCATGAGCATGTAATATTATATTTACCACAAAAGTGATGAATTGTCATCGTCATTATCTGGAAAAATAACATCTACAATTAGCTGTAAATATTCCTTGTATATAAGGGTGTAATTTCTGTTTTAAGTTCATTGGATGGGAAGGATACAAAGAAATGATGAAAATGTATCGAGACAATTTTATCTTCTGCTGCCCCGTTGATAAGGGGAGGGAGTGACATTCTTTATAAAATTAGTTTTATTGAGATTTAGGTGGCTCTCACTTGTTTGGAAATAAGATTCACTTAATAGGAAATGGGACTATCAGTACAACTCACATTAGCTTTATTCAATAGAGAACATGCTCTTTGTTAGAATTTATTTCTTGGAGAAATCGTATGCCAATCTCGGATTTGATAAAATTGTTTGACGATATTGATTAATTTTTTATAAGATAGTGTTGAACTAATATATGTTATATTTTCATTGGATAATTTTGGTTTCTGGGATACTAATAGACGCTCAATATGCAAAGAAGGAAAAACAAATGGGTTATTATTCATAAACAGAAACAACAATTTGAAGTCATTGGTTACAAATATGAAGGGTATATAAGAAGAAACTCTGACATGAGAATGAATGGATGGTCCTGTGGACTATCAAATGTGGAAGAGAGTCTATTTGGCTTTAGAGTCGGAAATAAATTTCCCAGCCTCTGCGGCGGTTGGAAGTGCAGGAATTGCACCCTTCTGTGTTGTACATATTGCTCCACAAGCATTTGCGAACGTCAAAGCCTCTCTCAATTTTTGTTCATTCTGGTCCAATAAAACAAGAAGATTTCAGTCAATGACAAGATAACAAACTCTAGTCTTGAAAACAAAAGGGTGTCAGCCAATGAGAAGATAACATTCTATAGTGTGTGTGAGTGAGAGAGATACTTCAAATATGGAAGTGTCCCTGGCCACAGCTGTGAGAAGTGCACCAACAAAAGAATCACCAGCACCAGTTGTGTCAACTGCCTTCACTGAAAATCCAGTTACCCTTCCCTTGAAGTTCTACAGTCAAATAATATATCCAAAGACGTAAAATTTAGATTACAGTATATCACAACATAAAAGGACATCTACCTGAAATGCGTATCAACAAATACAATGATTCTTGACTATGGAATGACAAACATAAGTTAAAATCTTTGACTGCATAAATGTAGCGACGATCAAACGCGTTATCTCGGTTTCCTTCAGAAAATGCTTTATGAATCAATTTTGCCAAACAAACATTATTTTCAAAGCATGTGTGAATATTGGACGGTACCTTAGTGAAATATCTGCAACCCTTCTCTCCATCAGTAACAAGAAGCATCTTCAATTTGTCGTGCCACAGGGACATGACGACATCTTCCTTCTCAGAATCACCTTGTGTTAGAAATTGAACTTCGTCATCACTAACCTACATATACAGTGAGCAATTTATTTGTACAATCATTTGGACATATTACAGCAAAAACTAGACGCTTTGAGCGAAAATTTGACATCAAGGAATCCTCTTGTTCTACTATTTTATTAACAAAAACAAATGGCCCATCGCTCAATAGAAAAATAGAACAAGTTTGAGATCTAAATAGCTTTATTCTGTCAGACACCCTTCATTATGTTCTACGCTTCTAAAAAATGTAATGAAAACTTTAAAAAGTTGTACCTTGATGAAGTCCGCATCAAACCAAATGCTCTTGATCCCAGACCTAGCAGCCTCCTGAGAAGGCCACAAAGGCAGCCTCACATTTGGATCATAGGAGAGCAAAGCACCACTATCTCTAGCAACTTTCATGGCAGCCAAGTGAGCTGATCTGCATGGCTCTGATATGAGGCTAATGGATCCATAATGAAATACCTTAGCCCGCTTGATCAAACCCATATTCAATTCTGACTCCGCCAGCAACATATCTGCACTGGGATTTCTGTAAAACATGAACTCCCTCTCTCCATCCTTCCTCAATGTCACAAAAGCCAAAGCAGTTCTTGCCTCCGAATCAAAGCAAATACCATCAGTGTTCACATTGTTCTTCCTCAAAATATCAACTAGCATCCTTCCAAACTCATCATCTCCCACCTGTCACATTGAAACCATTAATTCTTCTTTAAGTAAAAAGGATAAAAAAGACCCAACAAGGCTTTAAAAAAAGGTCTAGGAAAATTTGCCAGGTTTTTGGATGTCTGCGGTCACAGCTGTGACAACATTTATGTGCAATATCAAGAAACGTGACAAAACTGTGACACCGACCTTAATTTAAAACCTTGATAATGAATAATCTGAATGCTAGATGGGAAATGAATGTTTGTGTGTAGAAACTAAGAACCTTGCCAATGAAAGCAGCATTGCCACCAAGTTTGGCTATGGCACAAGCAACATTGGCAGGAGCACCTCCAGGGGCTTTGATAAAAGCATATGACTCAGCCAAGGAAACACCAGCTGTGTCAGGAACAAAGTCGATGAGCATCTCACCGAATGATATCACTAACGGATCTGCTGAGCCTGACATCTCTCTTTCTGTATGGTATCGCTTCTGTTGTTGCTGTTTGTGTTTTAAAAAATAGTTTGAGGGCCAAACCTTAACTATGCTAGAGCAGGTGACGTATTTATGATTCAACGTAGGTTTAGGAGTGATGTGATGGTGGAGTACTTTTGTTATGGTTTTTCTCGTTTAGATTTATCCAAGTATAGACTATTATAAGTACATCTTTATAAGCTAATTAGAATTCACATATACTTAAAAAAATTATATTATTTTAGTGATAGATTTATATCCATGAAAATCTATAATTGATTGAGCATATATGTTATCAAAGTTAAATTCCATATTTATTTAATAATAAACTATATCTTTATCAGTGAAAAATTTAAGGGTGCTATTTAAGTTCCATGTGGATTTATTAATTAAACAATTAAATCACAATAGAAATGTATAGGTACAGAACTAACAGATTCATATTAAAATACAAAGTTTGACAAAGTCAGTTGAAATTTTAAGGGATTTTTCAGGAACATTATCACTCACTTCTATCAAGAAATAAAATCCACCAAAGACGTGAAAAAGAACACAGTTTGATCCGAGAATGAGTGCTTTTGAAAAGGAACAATAAAAAACACCACACAAACTAATGAAGCAGCCATTGTCCCTTAAATTTGGGTTCACAGTTTCAAACTCGACCCTTATATAGGGAATGCTATTTCGAGGTCTCAAAAATGGGCATACCCTCCTTCAAATACTCGTTAAATGTCAAATATTGCTTCCATGAATTTAATCCAAGGAGACTTCTATGAGTCTTATCCAGCTCATCTTATTTGGTCATTAATATTAACGAAAGTTAAATTGAATCGAACCCATTCCATTGCTAACTATGTGCTACTAAACTATGAGAAAAACAGAAGAAAAGAATAACATCTTCAAAGCTAAATACCATTCCAAAGTCCTCATCATATCCAACTACATCACCAAATCATGAAAATCCTGTTTCTTGTTCATGCAATAGGCACCCTTTCTAGGATTTATTCAAAATTATAGTGCTTGTCCACACCAACAGAGACATCCCAAGTGCAACTCATCCCTTTGGGAAACACAACCAAGTCACCAGCAGCAATTTCAACTGGTTCATTTGACCCACTAGGAAAGACCTTCACTTTCCCTTCCAGAAGATAGCAAGTCTCTTTGGCTTCATATGTCCACGGGAATTTGCTTGGAGGGCATCCCCATCTGTTATACATCAAATGTGTGTCAAACAACGGAATCAGAGAGAGATCAAATGCATCTGAAAGAAGGAAAAACATATAGTTGGTTGAAAACATGAAAGCTTGTAGTAGTATTTATCTTGCAACTTCTATACCAGAGTCAACTGAAAAGATAGCTTCTTGCAACCTTTCAAGTCCACCTAATCCTAATTTGTTAATTGATTAAGGTAAGAAGTATTTAAGAACCTCATAAAGGTGTTTCCAGTGATTTCTATCAACTTCAATCCTATGGCACAAACATAATGAAAAGGCCATGAAAACCTTGGCACATAGCATGAATATTCATAAAAAATGAAACAAAAAAATCTTAATCTGAACCTCATAAGGAAAAAGAAAGAACAAATCACCACTAAAATAATTGAAATAAGATGGGAAAAAGAAAGTAAAGAAAAGAAGTATTACTTGGGCCATTTCCTAACACCCAGTTGAGTGAGCTTGGACTCAGGAGGGTTTCTCTCAATCTTGATGCCTAATTTTTCTATGACAGAAGTGATGCTCTCTGCCTTGGTTGTTAAGTGCGCTCTCCTCTTTGTTGGAACTCCTCTACTTAGAGGAACAGCTGAGTATTTGGATTGTGTGAAGTGGTTGGGAAATAAAGTACCCACAAATGATGATGCCATTGAGCTACCTTGGTTTGAGGGAACACTTTTTCTGATCTATATCTTTGTTTACAATTAAATTTCACAGTTTCTATAAATTTCTCTCTGCTTTTAGTTCACTCATTTTTCATCTTCTGCACTTTCTAGATAGTCCAAAATATCAGAAGGAGACTAATAAAACAATTTCATTATTTGATGATAATATATCATTATATTATATTTTACTATTTTTAAAAGAAATATTCGTGTATATATATGTACCTCAAAAAATAAGGTTTTAAATTAAAAAAGTATCTTCTATTACTCCAAAGTTGTGTCGGAAAAAGACAACTACTAATGATACACTTTATAAACAACTTTTAAACTGTCTTTTGTCCTCAATTAAAATTTATAAAATTATATAAATACTAAAATTAATAAACTTCATTTATAATTTTATAATTTTTAATAAATAATATGTTTGGAATTTTCCCTAATACTCATATTTTCTCCCAGAGTTATATGAATACCAAGCATAAAAAATCATAAAAGTATATACACAATTTTCCTAATGGAACAAAAAACATCTTGTAGGAATCAAAGTGCAAAAAAGGTATTATATGAATTAAAGCATAAAAAATCATTAAAATAAGACTGAGTATACAATCTTTTCATAATGGAGCAAATTAAAAAGAAATTATCAACTGCCATAAGTACATATTATTATGATAAAATCGGTAAGTGACCATCAATTCATTGACATTTTTGCATGTAAGAAAAACAAGATTATTATGTAAAAATTAAGACAAAATATAAAATTATATATATAATTTTTTAAATTTAAGCTTAATTCTCTTACCAAGGAATAATATTTTCTTGCATAGGTAGTTTTTTTCTTTCCTTTTTATATTTTTTAGAAAAAAACCAACAAATATAAAATTAAGTTAACATGCCTCAATTAAAAAAGAGAATATCTCCAACTCAGAGGGAGAATGATAAAATGTTTATTACTACCCATATGTTTAACACCTACACTGATAAGACTATCAACAAAAATTGTTAAGATATTTTATATCAACTACCTGCTTACAAACTAATATATTATAAATATTCTAAATTATTTCCTTAAATAAATTACATCAAACCTATTTAATATCACTGTGAGTTTAAGATTAACTTATCTTACTTCATATTCCTAAAACCAAATATACTTCTAGATTTACAAAATTTCTAGAAGTTGAAGTTTGAATAACTTTGACTATTTTCTATTATCTCATTGTATTATGATTTAATTAAACTTCATCGATGCTAAGTTTGATATAAGTAATAATGAGATTCTAATATAAATATTTTTATACCGTCAATAAATTACAAGTCATTTTAAATATAAATTTTAAGTAAATTATTATAGAAATCAAAGTTTTCCATAGATCGAACTTTATATATAATCACATAATAATATAAAAAATATATTATCACTTTGTTTTAATAAAATTCTTGAAAAATCTGTAAAATAATTTGTTTGAGAATGAAGTATGAGGTTGAAATTATAATGATATCATAATTTTGAGTTAAAGAAGGGATAGGAATATCTATTTATCTACATATGTAAACTTTTGTAAGTTAAGAATATTTATTTTCCAACTGATATCTAGAGAGAAATTAATTACTAATTAGGTCAGGAGGCCAGAATAGGATATAACTTGATTCACATTTTTTAAGTAATATTTCTACACATTCTATTCTTTTTTCTATCTCTATTATATCACTTATTTTATTATATTTTTTTCTCTTTTCTTCTTATCTCTTACTTTCGTGTAGAATTATACTAAACATTTATATTAGGGGTACACTGCTAAAAGAAAAAAAGAAAATGGGAGATATTTGCTTTCATGTTTTCAACCAATCTAGATTTTGCATAGGGCCCATATTCAATTCAACTTTGAAGTGACTAGTGCTAGATGAAGCTCAGTCTTGGGATTTTCTTCACATATGCAGGGGATCACAGTGATATCACAATTCAAATATATATGAGTCCCATTTACAAATATGGCATCATTTCTTTGCTATGTGCTTTGAAATTGGGAGAGGGCAAAGATATGGGAGGAATGCCCTGTTCATGGGTGAAAATATTGTTAGGATCAATCATAGTCTTGGCCCTAACCAGTCTGTCATAGTTACTCAAGAAGTACTTTTCACCCCAATCCCTTGCACTTTCCACACCATCTTTCACATTAGCACAATTGCTTATCCTCTTCCTCACTCCAAGGTCAAAGTCCATGTAATTAATATATGCAGCCCTTGGACCCCATGAAACAAAGGGAGTCATAGCATCATACAACTCTCTTATCCAATCAACATAATCACTGCTTTTCTCATTGTCACCTTCTTTCCAATAGATCAAGTACTGTATTGTGAACAGGTTTCCTCTTCTGTGGGGAAAAGCAATTGCATCATTGCTTATATTATGCATCTTTCCACCATAAGCGTCCAGAATAACATATCCCTTTGGCTCTTTTTCCAGGATGTCCAGTGCAGTTTTTATGCCCGCAAGAGGAACATGGTTTTTTACATAATCTGATTTGGCCTTGAAATATTCTTTTTCTTGCAGATACCTGTTTTTCAAGTCAGAGACCGAGGCTCCATTACTTAGGCCAGAGAAGAAAACAATTGACTCAATCCAACTCATTTCTATGCATTCTTCTTCTACAATACCCAACTCGGGAAAAGCCTGGTTTAGAATGGATATGGCACTGGCTCTAGGACCAAGATAGAAACCATTGAACGTAATTGATAACCCTTTGGTTTTAGCTTGGGGCAAACCAGCACCAACAAAGCATGACAAATAGAAGTCATCTTCCAAGTTGGGTGCCACATATTGCCATTTGTGCACCAGATTGGCAAGATGACTTTTTGTGCCTGTTCTTGATACGATGAAACTAGTTACAACCTGTGGCACTTTCAACAACTGGATTTTCCAGGCATAAATGATCCCCCAAAGACCACCTCCTCCTCCTCTAATAGCCCAAAACACATCTTCTCCCATGGTTTCACGGTCCAACAAATTTTGATCAGCGTCAACAAGAAGGGCATCCACCACGTTGTCCGCTGCAAGACCATATTTTCTAGACAACATCCCAAAACCACCACCTCCAATGTGTCCTCCCACACCAACAGTTGGACATGACCCAGCTGAGAATCCATGTTCTTTGCTTGCTTGAGAGATTGCATAGTAAGTCTCTCCCAATGTTGCACCACCTTCAACCCATGCTGTTTCTGTCTCCATGTCCACCCAAACATGGTTCAAATTCATCATGTCAATGATGACAAAAGGAGTGCCATCATCAGCCACATACGACGTCCCTTCATAGCTGTGTCCACCACACCTTACTCTGATTTCCATGGAACTTTCTCTACTGCATGCTACACTTTTCTGCAGCTGCACCAAACTCTCTGGCAGTACAATGGCTACTGGCTTAGGAGTCACGGGTTCTGCGAAGCGAAGGTTTTGGATGGAAAAGTTAAGAATTTTGAAGTAATTATGGGAAGAGGATTGGTCGTGTTCTTTGTAAGGGAGCGTGGTAAAGTTTTTGATATTGTGTTTAACCAAGCAAGAAGCCATGTCTGTGAGTGAAGCACATGACCACAGTGAAACATCAAAGGAAAGTAAAAGGAAACATAGAAGGCATAATCTTTTGAGGAGGTAGCACATGGCTTAAGCTTCTGAATTCTAGAACTAGAAGCAAGGTGAAGCAAGGTGATTTGTAATTGGTGAAGAACTAGTTCAATTTTATGGCCATTGGAGAATGACAATGATAGTTTAAGACAAAAGGATGGAGAAACGTAGCAACCATGCATATGTTGTGGCCGGCCATAGTTTAATACTGGAATTTGGAAGTGGCAGAGTGGACTCTTTTTCTGGAGGGGTCCAGCTGGGCCGAGTGAACTTGAACACTGATATAGAATCAATCACTCACTGAAAGCAGACAAAAAAAAAACAGAATAACAAAAAAAAAATACTTGGAACATCTGGTTAACAAAATTGAAGTGTAAGTGTGGGTTGCGTGAGAAAGTAGCTTCATACGAGAATGAATAACTAGCTGACATAAAGAGTTTGCCGGCTGAGTAAAGAAGATAAATTGCCATGGCCTGCTATATTGTTTGCTTTTATCCAATTGGTTTTAAATAATGTTAATGTCAACTCATATTAGTGTTGTTTTTAGCTCTTGTTAACCAAAGCCCGCGACAATCCACGGATTCAGTTCTTATCATTATATTCATGCTATTTGTTGAAATACTACACACAAATTATATATTTTGTCTTTACTTCATTTATGAATGCAAAAGGATTTTAAAAATATACAATTGGAATAATGATAGATGTATGTAAGTATTTCATAAACAAAAGTTAACACGAGTAAAAGTGAAGAGATCTTTCTGTTCAGACCTTCACAGTTCATACTTGGTACAGTGATAGAAAATGGAGAATGAAACAGAATAAGTCAATTTGAATCCTTCGCAAGAATAAAGTTGATGCAAAATACACAAGTGCAAATACCATAACTTTTTCATGGCATGCAAACGGTAATCCCAATCCAATATCATGACACGAAGTCAAAATACAATTGTCAATATTCATAGGTGGGGCTAGAAGATATTATCCACACGCTAATATCGTATATTATTTCACATCTCATTGGCATCTTTATAGAAAAACCAGCTCGCTACATATATTGGATTAGGCCTTGTTATTACCCAAAATATAGCCTTAAAATGGTGAAATATCTTTTTCAAACAAAGAAAGATGAATTTGAGTTCATGAAGTAGACAATTACAAAAACCCCTAGGATTTGTATAGTGGGTAGGGGCTAGAGTAGTAAAAATGAGATCATAAGCTGAAAGTTCACTGTTACTACTGTTGAACAAAAAAGAGAGAGACAACAAAATAATAAAGATGGAGGACTTTAAGTCCATAACAAAGACGTCTGCTAGTATATTAGTGCAAAACAAAGGATCAGAGTATCATATCAACCACTACGAGATACATTGTTTTCAGAGTCATCAATCAATCTGGAGAAGTTCATAGCCTTAGGATCAGACGAAGAGATAATGCACTCGCAAGACTCCAACTTAAACCCATATTCCTCATCAATACGTTTCCTTCCGGACAAGTTTTGCAATATCATGAGATACCTTTCATCAATAATAACACAAGAGGACACAAGATTTAACCCCAATAAAATTGAACCTCTCATGGTAGACTCTAATAAATAAGAATGTATGTTATAAATTGTTTATATTGAGAATATTGAAATTGACTCATTTAATAAGTTTGTTTAAAATTATCTGGAGTCTACTTAATGGATTGTCTGGAGGTAAATATCTAATTACAGACTGTTTCGTACAGACCGTCTGGTGCTAATAAGAAGTTTTTATGGTGTGATTGTTTGTCTATGTTTTAATTAATTTAGTATGAAAAACATGTCTTATGTGTCACGAATTTTGTTGGAGTGATTCTTGGGGTGGTTTACAGTGTTTGTTATATATAGGAATCTTGTGCAAAACACATGTGTTGTTGGTGGAGTAGCATATTCATTATGAGTGTAAGATGTTGGAGATCCCACATTGATTAGAGATGAAGTCAATTTAGTGTATATAAGTGGGTGCAAACCTTATTTTACAAACTAGTTTTGTGAGGTTGAGTTAGACTTAAAGTTCACTATCTAAGGCATGACAAGAACTTCTGGAAGGTTCTATTGTATATAATTGTAACTCTACTAAACAAAACACATGTTAGAAGGTTTATCTAGACACGCCTTAGATAGTCTTGGTCTTAACAATCTTCCCTTTTTTATGCTAACAAAGACTAAGTTGTGAATTGATTAAAATCATGGCCAAATATATAAGCATGTAAAACAATTATATCAATAAATAGAAAGCATTAGAGCAAACACTATAGAAAATAACAAAGATCTTAAGTAAAAGTAGCTAATGGAAAGTCACATAGATGCATATTACGAATGATGTCGAATATAAGGATGAAAACAATTTATCATAGCATTTCATATGCTAAATTCAAAACATTATTTTTCCCCCTTTTGTCATAACAAAGAAGGGTTGAAATGTTACGGTGGTGAAGTAGCGCTTAGGATGTTCATGGCCGATTATCAGATTGAATGAGAGGTCGGATGAAAGGTTGGACTATTATGGCTTGGATATTTTAGGCCAACTAGGTTGACACCTTAAAACTCCATTAACTACATGCCAAGGTCAATATGAAAAAAGTAGTGGCTCTATCAACAATCAAGATTGAGTATATTGACATGACATAATCTATGAAGGAAGCTGAATGACTAAGGAGAATAATTGAGGAGTTGAGAGTACAAAACTTAGTTATCAATGTCTAATGTGATACCAACAATGTCATATAGTTGTTAAAGAACCAAATATACTAAGCATACTATAAAAGGATCAAACACACTGATAAGGTGATGAAAATCTTTAACAAGTCATGATCTCTTATATGATTACAAAAGTTCCATCCAACAATAGGTTCTTTAATTGTTTAGATCTAAACTAGATAATTGGAGATATAGTTTATGATGAGATTTTTAGGGTTTTTGAAAATATATTATGGAGATATATGAGATATAAGAGATATATTTTATGGAGGAGATGTCATTTATTTTATTCATGTACTCTATATATATAGAGTAAAAGTATAACAAAATATCAAATATTAACAATATCTCAATCTTAACTCCCTAAATCTAAATAATAAATGAATATATTTTTTATCTTTATGAAAAGATATTCTAAAATAAAATCTAGAAGATTTCCTAGAAATTAATTTAAATAAAAAAGATATTAAACAAATATTCCCAACATTCCTTCTTGCTTTAATATTTGTTTATTTGAATTCCAAATATCAGATTTGATCCTCCTTTTTTTAATGTTTGATTTCCTCCTTTTTCTTTGCTTGTAATTTTTATCTTTATCTTTCTTGTATGGAATCACATCATCATGAAATTTGATATTCTCCACAACATTTTTTCTTTTATCATTAGCATCTTCTTTATCTATTGTGGATTCTTCTTCATTTGTCTTTGCCTCTTGGACATTATACTTCTTCAAGATATATGCATCTTCTTTTGATTTGGATATTTCTTTCATGTCTTCTTCATTTGGAGTCAACTCTTCTTTCATAAAATCTAAAGCAAAACTTTTCTCTTTCATATGAGCTTGGAAAACTTCTAGGTTATTTGCATCTTTAATCACACAAAGTTCTTTTCAAAAGATACCTTGTAACCTTTCTCTAACAGTTTATCAACACTTAACAAATTGTGATTAATGTCAGGAACATATAAGACATCAAAAATAAATTTGACACCTGAATGAGTTTTGACTACAACTGTTCCTATACCTTCCACATCAATTTGTGCTCCATTTCCAATTCTTACTTTCGAAACATTAGCTTTGTTGAGCTCTTTGAAAAGTTCTCGATCATGAGTCATGTGATTTGTACAATCACTATCTATAATCAAATCGTTTGATTTGCTGGTTGTAAGACATGATGTTGTAAGAAGTAGTTCCTCTTCTGATTCATCCTCTACAACCTTGACAGATTCTTGGGGATGATAAGATTTGCATATCTTTTCAACATCTCCCAATTGACCACATTTGTGGCATTTTGCATCTGGTCTCCACCAACACTTGTTTTGTTGGTGGTTATTTTTCTTGCAATAGGGACAAGGCGGAAAAACTCGTGTATTGTTGTTTTGGTTGTATTTGTTCCTTTTGTTGTTCTTGACTCCTTTAGCTGTATAAAGTATAGTATCTTCAACAACACGATCTTCTCTCATCAATCTTCTATGTTCTTGTGCTTGCAAGGCATGTATAATTTTTGCCAAAGTAATTTTAGACATATCTTTTGTGTTCTCCATCGAAGTAATGGATGTTTCGCATCTCTTCGACACTGTCACCAAAATTTTCTCAACTAGTCTGGAATCCGGAAATTCCTTACCTAGTAATTTTATCTTATTAGCAATACCCAACAATTTGTTTGAGTATTCATTGATTGTCTCGGACTCTTTCATCCTTTGTAGCTCAAACTCCCTGATCAAGTTTAACACTTTTATGCTTCGAATCTTCTCGTTTCCTTCATATTCTCCTTTCAAATAGCCTCAAATTTCTTTGGGTAATTTTAGGGTCATGATTCTAGTGAGTATCATTTGTGAAATACCAGCAAACAAACATGATTTCGCTTTTGCCTTCCTTGTTTTCTTTTTCTTTTGACTTTTGATTTGGGTCATAGTGGGATTTTCTGGCAGCGGATCAATAATGTAATCCTCTTCCACATCTTCCCATAAATCTAGCTCCTCTAGATATGCTTGCATTCTTACAGCCCATAGATCATAACTTTTTCCATCGAAAAGTGGAATAACGACTTGTGAGAAATTTCCTTCTCCTTCCATTCTACAGGCCCCGTAAGAACAATGGCTCTGATACCACTGATGGGATTTTTAGGGTTTTTGAAAATATGTTATGAAGATATATGAGATATAAAAGATATATTGTATGGAGATGTCATTTATTTTATTCATGTATATAGAGTAAAAGTGTAACAAAATATCAAATATTAACAATATCTCAATCTTAACTCCCTAAATCTAAATAATAAATGAATATACTTTTTATCTTTATGAAAAGATATTCTAAAATAAAATCTAAAAGATTTCCTAGAAATTAATTTAAATAAAAAAGATATTAAACAAATATTCCCACCAGTTTGGAATGGACTTTGTGACATTCATGATGAGTTTTTGCTTAGCAGATTTGTTTTTGAACTAATGTGGAGATTTGCTTAACTCGGCAAAAAGTCAGTTTAAGGTTGCCTAGAGTATACTTTATGTACTTTCTAGCGGTAAACGTCGGATGCACTTTGAATGTATAGATCGTCTAGTGCTAACTAGAAGTTTTTGTCATCTGATAGTTCGTCTATGTTTTAACTAAGTGTGAAAAACATGTGTCATGTGTCTCGGATCTTGTTGAAATGATTCGTGATGTGATATGAAGTTTGTTATATCTGTTTTTTATATATATGAACCTTGTGCAAAATGCATGTATAGTTCGTTGAGCAAGAGTAACGATTTGAGTTATAATCTCTAAAGTTTTTAACATAAAATCTAAGCTAGAGAAACTTGTTTAAGTGTGATTTGTCCATGGATGTAGTAGCTTAGAGTTCATGAACTATGTTAAATTTCTTGTGTGATATATTCTTTTCTTCTTGATTCTTATTCTTGTTATTCAATCGTTTGTGGTAATTGTTTGGGACATTATTGAATTGCGTAAATTCATTGAACTTGTGTTTCACATCACGGAACATAAAGTGCTAAGAAAGGACACATGGATGTAACTTCAGAGTGAAGATATATATACATATATTCAATGAAATACATAATCACATAATCCTTTGCAGGTTTATAGCTTTAAATCTAAATTGGTTTTTAAACAATTTATAAGTCCTAAATTAAACTGCTTCTAAATGAATTATATATCATAGGCATTTATCGTATGACTTAGATTTTTCTATCACGGCCTTGCAGTTTTCATCTTTTTTTCTTACCTGCAAAAAAGGTTAGAGATACCATCAGTCATAATATGAAATATCCTGGAAAGATGAAATCAAAGATATATAAGATCGTTTATATGTTGGTCAGACGTAACAACTGATTAAGTGCATATGCACCAGAGCCTGTGAACCAATTTTAAAAGCGAATTAACATCCATATGACAACATAAACATGTGCCAAATTTACGTTTTGAATAAAAATCTTCATATTACAGAATGTTACTCCGAAGTCCAAACATTTGTTATTCATAGTGAAGTTGAAGGCATTCAAAATGTCCAAAATATACCCATATATTTATCTAGAAAAATGTGATGAGCTTCCGTTAATTCAGAGAGACAACTTTAAAACTAAACTCATGAAATTATCGCAAATTTGGGCTTCTGGAAAATATGGATGGACATTCATTGTGGCTCATAGTCATATAATCGTAATCTAGTGTCAGGAAGGAAAACTTGGAAAAAAACCAAAGCGTAAAGGACAATCAGGCCAGATGCGATTGTGAATCTATATTTCTATGACAATGGTTACTTAAGTTTATCCACAATCTCAGAATGTCTTTTGCTATTTATTAAATAGTTTTAGAAAACAGCGAAAAAACTACATATTTTTAAAAGTTTTTTCATCTGGCAGGCATCAACCAAAAAGCTAATAGTCATTTTCATCAGTAAAATTTTATAGTAAGAGATCAGACATAATGTCCAACTGCAACAAATATAAATAAAAAGTATTATGAAATATAGGCAGAAACAAATAATAATAGAAAAATCTTTCAATCAAATAAACTGAAGAAGTACAATAGTAAAGAATTACCTCAACCTGTGGACTTTTTCCCCGAAGCAACATATCTACACTTTTGTCAGTCTGCAAAAGGAATACAAGATATAATTAAAACGAAATGACATTTTAACCTAGTATCAATTCCCTCAATGATTAACAGAAATTACCCTACCTGGCCTTATAATTTGACCCATAAAATTCTGCTCAAGTAATTAGTCATTAACAAAAAGAAATTATCAATAAAAAACAGCACTAGATAATTCGATTATGCATTATTATCATCAAAGACCCAACCACATGTTTGTTTTCTCTTCAAAATAATCATTTTGACAACGTTTAATATATAAGACATTTGAACATTAAAACAAGTTTTTTTCAAACTATAGGGAATAAAAACATCAATTCTAAATTGAAAGGACAAAAGCAAACTTAGCTCAAATTTGAGAGTCAAAAAACATATTTAAGGTAGGGGATTCAAATTGACGTTGAGCTTTAAACAAATGAAATATATAACTCCTTCTGAGTGGCTTAGTATCGATGACAGTCCAGTTTAACAATACGTTTTTTTCCATGAATTTTAGTACACACATTGTGTTGTGTAAATTTTATATTCAAATGGCTGATAAAATCACTGATGCTATTATGAAAAGAAGTTAAAATGAATAAAAAAAATAATTTCTATAAGGAAAAAAGTGGGAATAGCAGAAATGGAAATGTTAAGAGAATGCGTGGCCACATAAGAAAGGATGGGATACAAAATGATCGTATATGAGATCTTGGTGTGACACCTATCAAATAAAAAATCATAGAAAAATGGTTTAGTTAATTTGGACGTGTGTAGAAAAGGCCACAGAAGGCACCAGTGATGAGAGTAGATCTCATGAATTTTAACCCAATGAGAAAGGGTAGAGGGAGACCAAAAAAGACATTGCTGAAATATTTAAAATGATCTCGTGGTAAATAATATCCCTAAAAATTTAGTTTTGAGTAAGTCCAATGGCGTTGCATGATCCATATATCACTTATGGAATAAGTTTATTGTTATTGCATAAAATAAATGCTTAATTAGCATACCTGATGTGTGAGCCAGTAGTGTCTATCTCTCATCTCAATTAAGAAATCAAATGTTGGAGGTGCTTTCCTCTCAAGAACTGTCTTCTGACAATTTCTCGCTCTGGCTTCTGCATCTCCCAGAGTAACAGTTTTTATTCCGCCAATCTGATAAAGCAAATGGAGGTGAATCTTGAATATTACAGTTGCTTTGATGGGTGATATTCAGGATACTTGTGAAAACTGAAACTTCTATTACATCTTAAAATGGGATTCAGTTTCAAGCCTCTTCTAAACAGCATTATTTATGCAAAACATAAAGTAAAAAGACACAGTCACAACTGTTGTCTTGCATTAAGTAAAATTTAGGCCACGTTAGAGTAAATGCAACAATAGAGTTCGGTGCACACTTTTCATGCACAACAAAGTCCCCCACTCCCCCGCCCTTTTCCAAAGCTTGCAGATCATTATTAATATTCACACCAAATTATTAAAATTAAATTTGTTAATGATATAGAACAGTTAAATGAGCAAACAGAATTATCACAAAGATTTTCCTTTGAAGGCCTTTTGAGACCCCCAAGAAAGCACAAATTGACTTTGCAACCACGTAAAACGAACACAACTTGTGTTTATATCCGATAAAGTGATAGGAAATCACTCAATGAACCTAGAGAGTTCAACTTGCTTTAAAAGGGAGAAAAAGCTACAAATTCTTGGATGTTATTGGCACAAGCATATAAAAACTATAACGAACCAGATCAGAAAGGGTAGGATTCTTGATGATAGTCTCAAGCTTTTGTCCATGAGCAGTTCCAATAAGAATGATTCCGCGCTCGGCAATTGATCGGCAAGCATGAGCTTCAGCTTCTGTGCCAATCTCATCAACTATAATCACCTCAGGCATGTGATTTTCTACTGCCTCAAGCATCACTCTGTGTTGCATTGATGGCTCCCGCACCTGCATTCTTCGTGCGCAACCTATGGCTGCATGTGGAATATTGCCGTCACCTCCAATTTCATTGCTGGTATCAACAACCACCTATCCATTTTACAAGAAGTTAATCTATTATGAGGCAGTCTAAAAAAGTACTATACAGAAGAAAGAATGTGGCAAGATGCTAAAACATAGGCGAGAGCTGAACAATAAATAAAGCTCTAGCCGCTGGCCATGCTTGTCTCTTGAAGGGAGCAAGCATGGTTTTCAAACCAGTGAAATCCTTTTAACTTTCTGGATGTTGCAACTTTTGACAGCCCCGTGGGCCATTTCCTTAAGAACTTATTTAATTCTAGAAATTAATGTAACATGAAATTAACCATACGTAGTAATTGCATGATAGTGGAGTCCTTCTAATTTCCAAATAGTTGCACTTTTGACAGCCCACTTAGCCTATAAATAGGGTCTTATGCGTATGTGAAAAGCAAGCTTGAATTAATGAAAAATTGGGTTGTCCCTTTTGAGAGAATTGTTTCTATTGGGTTCTTGTCAGAACCGCCCATAACATATCAAGGAAATTTTCCTCGTAGCGTTCACCCTTGGATTACCAATCTAAACTAGGTTGTGGCTCCTCATCCTTTCTTGTTTCCATTTCTTACCTCCGTCCATTTTGCTTTTTGCTTATTGTTCCCATTTCCATCCTAGAAAGATCCATAAATTGAATTCATGCCAAGTGGATTCACATTAGGTATGAACAATCACCTACCCATTGCAAGAAGTTATTCTATCATGAGCCAGTCCAAAAAACTTCTTCAAGTAAGAAAAAATGCTGAGATGCTGAAAAATCAGCTTACCACTCTTTTGTGAAGCTCCTCAGACAGTACACGAGCAATCTCACGCATAACAGTAGTTTTGCCAACCCCAGGCCTGAGAATCCAAGGAAAGAAGGAAAAAAATTATCAAATCTTTGTAGACAAATTGAACAATCTCTACTACATTGTTGGATTAATGAGTCAATGGACCACGGTAAGTAACTTTTACCACTTATTAGATTGATCTTAACATAAATTTCAGAAGTCTTCCAAAAACAAACAACTTACATCCTATAAATTGACAATGCCCTACACAGGATCCATAAAATATTTTACATTTTAAGAAAGAAATGACCAAATGACACATGTTCTATTTGGATAAACCTCTCTCTAAGTACTTATAGGATAAGAAAACAAGAAGGTAGAATCAATTAAAGTTATCTCGTAAGTTAAAATCGACTTGTTCACTAGAACATCCATAGAATAGAAACTTTCTTTTCTAACAACTTACTGAAAATCTACAGTGTATTAGTTGATTTTAACTTGTAGGAGAAATTTAACTCATTTTATCTTCTTGTTTTTTTCTCTTACAAGTATTCATTTTACCAAAAGTAAGATAAGGAATCAAACTAATTTCATTTCAAGGATTCCCTTACCCTTCAACTTGTATCCCATCTTAAAATATCAATATCAATAAGAGATAAAAGGGGGAACACTTTGTTATACCTTCCAACAAACAAAATGCTCTTCCCATATTGAAGCAGGTCATAAACCATGTCAATCTGACCAGTGATTGCTCTCCCGACCCGACAAGTCAAGCCAACTATGTGACCATTCCTACTCCTAATGGCAGATACTCTGTGCAAAGTACCCTCAATTCCAGCTCTATTGTCCTTCCCAAACTCTCCAACAGCTTGTTCAGCATATTCCAACTCCTTCACAGTTACCTAGCTACACAAATACACTATACAACTCAATGCATTTCTGGATATCACATTACATGGACAATTGTTGGAAATATTTGTTTAATATATTTTTTTATTTAAATTAATTTCTAGGAAATCTTCTAGATTTTATTTTAGAATATCTTTTCATAAAGATAAAAAATATATTCATTTATTATTTAGATTTAGGGAGTTAAGATTGAGATAATGTTAATATTTGATATTTTATTACACTTTTATTCTATATATATAGAGTATATGAATAAAATAAATGACATCTCCTCCATACAATATATCTCTTATATCTCATATATCTCCATAACATATTTTCAAAACCCTAAAAATCCCATTAGTGGCATCAAAGTCATTGTTCTTACGGGGCCTGTAGAATGGAAGGAGAAGGAAATTTCTCACAAGTCGCTATTCCACTTTTCGATGGCGAAGAATGCAAGCATATCTAGAGGGGCTAGATTTATGGGAAGCTGTGGAAGAGGATTACATTATTGATCCGCTACCAGAAAATCTCACCATGGCTCAAATCAAAAGCCAAAAAGAAAAGAAAATAAGGAAAGCAAAGCCAAAGTCATGTTTGTTTGCTGGTGTTTCACAAATGATACTCACCAAAATCATGATCCTAAAATCACCCAGAGAAATTTGGGACTATTTGAAAGGAGAATATGAAGGAAACGAGAAGATTCGAGGCATGAAAGTGCTAAACTTGATAAAAGAGTTTGAGCTACAAAAGATGAAAGAGTCTGAGACAATCAAGGAATACCCAAACAAATTGTTGGGTATTGCTAACAAGATAAAATTATTAGGTAAGGAATTTTTTGATTCCAGACTAGTTGAGAAAATTCTGGTAACTGTACCAGAGATATATGAAGCATCCATCACTTCAGTGGAGAACACAAAAGATCTGTCTAAAATTACTTTGGCAGAAATTATACATGTCTTGCAAGCACAAGAATAACGAAGATTGATGAGAGGAGATCGTGTTGTTGAAGATACTATACTTTATACCGCTACAGGAGTCAAGAACAATAAAAGAGACAAATACAACCAAAACAACAATACACGAGTTTTTCCGCCTTGTCCCTATTGCAAGAAAAATAACGACCAACAAAATAAGTGTTGGTGGAGACCAGATGCAAAATGCCACAAATGTGGTCAATTGGGATATGTTGAAAAGATATACAAATCTGATCATTCTCAGGAATCTGTCAAAGGTGTAGAGGATGAATCAGAGGAGGAACTACTTCTTACATCATCATGTCTTACAACCAACAAATCAAACGGTTGGATTATAGATAGTGGTTGTACAAATCACATAATTCATGATCGAGAACTTTTCGAAGAGCTATATTAATCACAATTTGTTAAGTGTTGGTCAACTGTTAGAAAAAGGTTATAAGGTATCTTTTGAAAACAAACTTTGTGTGATTAAAGATACAAATAACCTAGAAGTCTTTCAAGCTCATATGAAAGACAAAAGTTTTGCTTTAGATTTGATGAAAGAAGAGTTGACTCCAAATGAAGAAGACATGAAAGAAATATCCAAATCAAAAGAAGATGCATATATCTTGAAGAAGTATGATGTCCAAGAAGCAAAGACAGATGAAGAACCATCCATAATAGACAAAGAAGATGCTCTTGATAAAAGAAGAAATTTTGTGAAGAATATCAAATTTCATGATGACGTGATTCCATACAAGAAAGATAAAAATAAAAATTACAAGCAAAGAAAAAGAGGAAATCAAGCATTAAAAGAAGGAGGATCAAATCTGATATTTGAAAATCAAATAAACAGATATTAAAACAAGAAAGAATGTTGGGAATATTTATTTATTATTTTTTTTATTTAAATTAATTTTTAGAAAATCTTCTAGATTTTATTTTAGAATATCTTTTCATAAAGATAAAAAATATATTCATTTATTATTTAGATTTAGAAAGTTAAGATTAAGATATTGTTAATATTTGATATTTTGTTATACTTTTACTGTATATATATATAGAGTATATGAATAAAATAAATCACATCTCTTCCATACAATATATTTCTTATATCTCATATATCTCAATAACATATTTTCAAAACCCTAAAAATCCCATCAATTCTAATCTCCATTGTCCTTCCCAAACTCTCCAAGAGCTTGTTCAGCATATTCCAACTCCTTCACAGTTACCTAGCTACACAAATACACTATACAACTCAATGCATTTATGGATATCACATTACATGGACAATAACAATACCACTGAATGAAAAGTGAATGGTATGCGTTACCTCTGTGTTCCTTAAACAGTGGCCTCCGTGATTTCCTAAATAACGCGCTTCTGGAAAACGACCCAAATCCAATACAACCTAATGAAACAACGAATGTTTGAGTAGAAAAAAGAAAAGTGAATTGAGGATTAAATAAATAGCGTAGAAATTGAAAAGTGACCTCTAGAAGTTGAGAGCGATTGGGTTGATCGAGGAGACTATGATGCAAATCAGATGGAAGGATCTGTAAGAGAGCTTGCATATCGTCTTGGTCGTTGTGAACAAGACAAGAAGAGCCTTCAGAAAAGGCTTCACATTTCAATTTCAGTGACAGTGGCGTCGTTGCTGCCTTCAAATTCCATGGCAGCGGCAGAGGCAGCCACGAAGATGAACACCAACAGCTCATAACTGCCATTTCGTTTCCTGCCTTATCCCCGTTTTCCCTTTTGTTATTAAATAGTTCTATTTCTTTAATGTTATTTAATAAAATTTATTGTCACCTAATATTATTGTTAGTTGGGTAACAAGATTCAACTCGTTATATGAAATAAAGTTAGTTCATTTATGAGCTAATTTGCAAAAGATTTTTTAAATATTTAAAAAATTAATTTATGCATAAGTCTCACTGGAGTATTATATTATTGATGATGAGGAAATTGTCTCCTTTTACTCTCTCCAGCTTGTACTTGAATTAAATTTAACATTGATGAGATGAGTAAAGTGACACTTGATCTGAAAAGGAGGGGCCTATTAATTATGGTTTTTTTAATAGAAATTACTTTTGTCTCATTTCTTTTTTTTTTTCTATCAACAAACATTTAATCTATATATATATAAACTAACATTGTTTATTTTATTAATAAAATTTTAACATATGTAAATGTTTTACTCATATATAATTTTATTTTTTTATTTGATTTTAAAGATTTTTAACTCTTTAAATTTAAATTTTTTATTAATAATTTTTAATTAAAATAAAAATAATTAACTTGTTATTAAAATTTAATTTCACTTACAAGAATTAAAAACTAATTACTTGAAATTAAAATTTATAATTATTAATTTAAAAGAATTCATTATTGATATATATTATCTAGAGATGAAAATTTGTTTTTATATTTAAAAGTATATACATATGCAATGGATATGAGTTTTACGGAAGAAGTTTGTGGTTAGACCAAACATTTGAAAATCATGAAATTGTCGTTTGAAAACTTAGGAATAGGTTGGGCAATATTTTGTATAAAGTTGAGTATAAATTTTCATGTATCAATTTGTGTAGACAAACTAGCAACCTAGTGGGATTCTATTCCAGGATTTCTTAGACATGAATTCGTTAGGTATAGGTTTAATCTACATTTTTATAAGTTTGTCTTTGAATGAGTTTTGATATAGCCATTGCACTATTTTATATCTTTTCTTTGGGTTTTAATACTATCTTGGTTATGCTACATAAGATTAATATTAGTTAGAGTGTCAACTTAAATAGATTTTAAGTTATAGTGATATCTTTGCATACTTATATTTTATATTAAAAAAATATTTTTTTACCCAATTAAATTTGTAGATTTGAACCAATTCAACTAGTCTTGATTTTTCTTCTTTTGTTGTCTTTTATTTAATTATTTAATTTGAAAATATGTTAATATATTGAGTAGTGTTTTTTTTCTTCCTAATTTTGTAGATGTGGATTTTTGCCCTACAATTCATAACCTAATTAGGATGTAGGGTGACAACTTAATTAGAATCTTTCATCTTTCATATGTTTTTGCATATATTTTAAAGACAAATTTACTCATAACTCAAGGTTTTATATCTGTCACTTTAGTCTTTCATTCACACTCACTACAATAATTCATGTATAATACAAAATAAATGATTATATTAAATACATAAATTATTTTTCAAATCGATTATAATTCATTTCTTCCCATTTGGTTGTTTCCCCCTTCTTGTCCAGGATTCCAAACAAATAGTACTTACTAGACAAAACAAAGCAGTTCAAATAAGGAAGTTGCTTCAATTATTGAGTTAAAGTTTTACTATTTGTGCATTTTCTCACATGTTAATGATGATAAACATAAAAACACACTTAATAGCATATCAATGTTATCATGACGGGAAAGCAAAAGACAACTCATGCTACATAGGTTAAGTTCCCTAACACTTTCATAAAAAATTATTTTTGGGTTAATATAAATTAAACGAAAGTAATTTACTAATAAAATAGTTAAGAACTCAAAAATTTAAAATTTTAGTATTTTCTTACTACTTTATTTATTATGCAAATCACTTAAAACTAGTAGAACACAAAAAGGTATGGCGTGAACATGAATGTGCTTAACAGCAAACTGTGCCTTGCACACTGGATCAACAAATGTGTGCACTACTTTTTGACAAATGAAACCTAAGACAAGAGGGGGAGGAGGAAATCCATTCAACCATATATCACAAATATACTGTTAAGAGAGAAAATAGGGCAACCAACAACAATGCTAATAATTACACCTGGATGGTGCAGCAAAAGTGCATCTAATTACTTATAAATACCATTAAACAAGTTTATACTACTGTTTTTTACCAAATAACCTTAAAAAGAGTCATCATGAGAGCCATAATAAAAGTCGTTTACAGAACAGGTACTAAAAAAACTATAATTATTACTGTAATAATCCTCTTCTTCTTCCTGTCATCCTTCTTCCTACCATATCCATGATGCGTCTGAAGCTACGGTCGCATATATATAAAGAGGAGTCCAGTTTTTTCCTGCAAACATATTTTAAAGGGTAAAATTTAGATAGTGAAGTTTAAATACAAAGCAATTGAATTTTAAACATCGAGATGCTAGATTGGGAAGATCCAACATTTTAGCAACTAATATGCCTTTTCAAAGTTTAGTTTTCGCACACATCAAATAACTCCTAAGAATTATTCTATTAAAATGGATACCAGATTCCGTTATGTGTTTGTACAAAAAATTATACCTGAATGGGATATTAACCAAGAACAACAAAACCTGCAACACAAGAAAAATAAAACTATTCCACAAAGGAAAATAAATAAATCCGTCATGCTCATAGAAGCACATATCCTTCTGTAAACAAAGAAAGAAGAATTTAGCTTCAACAAAACATTGACAATACCAGCCTATAGCATTGGTGACTGTGTTATTAATATTAATCAATCAATACTACATTAATCCAGAGACTCCATCATCCAACAACATAATCAAACTAAGCTGCTACCATACATATTCACACAATCCATCTATCTGTGTCAGTATATACTACCATTTAATTTTGTTCTTGATTTGGATAAATTATTTTTAACTGAATATTTGTGCAAAGAAAAAATGGATTTTACTATTAAATAACAAATCCAAATAACTTGCTAGTAAAATCAAGTATTAGTTTGCTGTTGTATATCCTGAAAGAACCTAAAAAAATGCAATCAAAATAAATCATTCTATGGAAAATAAACTTACTGACACAGTAGGATACGAATGAAAGTTCATGGAGTAAGAATAAGATATGAACCAAGAACAGAAAATGCAGCCAAAACCAAACCACAGCCACATACCGAAAAAATCAGAATGTTGTAATGAACGGGCTGAGAGGAAAGTTTAACATACAAAAATTGCAAAGAAGTTAAGAAGCATTTCAAAGTTTGAAAGATCTTCAACGCGTTTACAGACTATCCCAAATTGGGAAGGGAACCAATTCCTGGTCCTATAAGGAAAATCATCTATGACTAGAAATTATGAATAACCTCGTTTAATTTCAATACCAAATTTTTTATGTAATGCAACAATCAAACAATAAATTATTAGCCAACCATAAAACAAAATAATTCCACACAAAATTCTATGTGAATGTGACCATGGTCATGCATCAAAATCAAAATGTGAAAACACTTACATGATTTGATTAAACAGAGAAGCTTCGGTTGCATTTTGGAGGTCAGGTAGTAGGATAAGGCAACACCAAGCTTTCAACATAATCAGTAGACTTCAGCGAAACCCATTTGTGGGGAATTTCAAAATGCTCTATGTGGAAAACTCTCCGGTTACACCAAACAAGTTGGTATTGTGCATGGCATACCAGGATCAGGATGTTACAGTCTTCAGACAAGCACAGGGGACGAGGAATGAGATAGCGGGGAAACTCAAAGTAATTGTAACTGATGTTCATCAACAGAGTCCAAGATTGAGGAACTCCAAAGTCTTTCATTTGCCAGAAAGCAAAAGATTCTCTACGGTAGATGTGGTAGAGACAAAGGCAACCCCCAAAAACTCCAAGTTCGGAGAAACCTTCTTCCACAACATCAGGCAGTTTAAAGCAGCTGTAGGTCTCATTGGCTAAGTCAAAACAAAAATCCACAAAGGACTTAGAATTTCCAGTGGCAAATTCTGCCACCCAGTTAAGGGTGCCATTCAGAAACGCTCCCTTGGTTTGACGAAACTCCGTAGGAAAATCAGCATCACTTGTTGGAACCTCCCTCCAACAATCATCTCCAAGATGGTAAACAATAAGCTCCATTGTGTGAGTTTTAGCATCACTCATCACTGCCGCCACCACCTTATAAGTGTCAGTCGAAGCATCATGGCCAAACGCCATGTTGGCGCACCCACATTCTATGTAACAAGAGGGTGATTCTTCAGAGCTGAGTCTGGTGGCGGGGTTCCAAAATCGAACCCAGATTTCGTCAAGATTATTATGGATTCTACTCAGACACACCAATCCGTTGCAAACTCCAACTATGTCATAATTTTCAAAGACTGGAATACCATCATCATTGTTGCCAACCACGGAGAGTGGGTTCTGGAGTAAGCGTTGTGTGGAGGAGCGGTGCAGGAAATGTGCATCATCGTCGAACTCGCCATACTCAGATAGTGTGTACAGGATTGGATTGTCTCTTGGAGATCTTTGAAGGTGCAGTTTCACCAGATTGGGATCGAAAACAAAGAAATTCCAATACTTCGAAACACACCTAAACCGCATCAGAGCCTTCACCGGAACCCGAGACAGTATTTCCATCATCACGTCGTCGGGCATCATTGGAGAAGCACAGTCAGCAGCACCAACACCGGCACCGCTACTGCCATTTCTCCTTCTCTTTGGAGAAGCCATGAATTGAAGAATGCGAAGAAAAGACTGAAATGTGTTTGTCTTTTGTGATGGGCAAGATTGGAGTGAAGTAG
This sequence comes from Lablab purpureus, assembly GCA_030347555.1. Classification (NCBI taxonomy): domain Eukaryota; kingdom Viridiplantae; phylum Streptophyta; class Magnoliopsida; order Fabales; family Fabaceae; genus Lablab; species Lablab purpureus. The sequence goes on from CM059260.1 coordinate 30,736,286, forward strand.
AATTACATAAGATTACAGACACATATATAGGTTCCGAACCCTAATCACACCTTCCACTTACAATTTCCCCCTACGCGCTTCCACCTCGGTCGGCTGGGGTCCACTGTTAACTTTCAGACAATACCTGTTAATTCATATTCTCAAACAATTATTAAAATTGATTGTAGGTACTTTTTTATTCAAATCTTTATTAGATGCATTTTTTATAAGTCATTTTAATGAGGTTTTAATTTAGAAAAATTATTTATGAACATTTAAAAGTTTCTTCTACCTGACTCATATTTAAAAGAAGAAAAATTATAAATTTATAAAATATACAATATAATAAAAATAAGATAAAAAGAAAAAATATTATATATATATATATCAAATAATGATGTTTGTCTATCATTTTTTTAATTTATTAACTTCACTCTTAATTACTTTAGTGATATATTATTTAATTTAATATTATTATTTTTATATTTTAATATATATTTTATTATTTTAATTTCTTTTTCTCTATTTTTATCTATTTTAATTTGTAAAAATTATTAGTTATTACACTATTTTTATATTTATTAATGATCTTTTAATTTTTATGTAATTCAAATTAAAAAATTAATATTATAAATTAAAATAATTAGTTTTCATTTTATAATCTTACTTTTATAGTTGCTAGTGTATAATCTTATTTAAGAAATTCTAGGTTCCAAACTACTTCAATTAATTTTTATATTATAATTTATAGTTTATTTAATTTTCTTCTACTAATATTTTTATATTTTAATATATTTTCTTATTATTTTTAATTATTTTTTATTTATTATTATTTATTTTAATTTTATAAAAACAATTAATTATTATACTAATTTTAACATTCATTCTATACTTTTTAACTTTTTATATAAATTAAAAAATATTTAACATTATAAATTTAACTAACTGAGATTTCATTGCATAATATTGTATAAGCATTACACAATTATAAACAACAAATTCAATGTAACCATAGATTAAATTGAGAAATTAAAAAATTTAAATTTAAAAAAATAATTAACGTCCATTACTTCAATTCATTTAAATAAATTTATTTATCTAAAAGAATTTATACAAATTTTAAAAAATAAATAGAAACACCAAAAAAATTAATAAAAAATTATTTTAAAAATAAAACATTATAATTATATGATAATATATTTTTATCTTAAAAAATAATATATATAAAAATTAAATAATTGTATTTTTATATAACTTTATATCTGCTAACTAATTTATTGACTAGTTTATCTTACACTTTTAATCTAATAAATTAATTCAAAACTTACAAGTTAAAAACATATTAATTACTATTTAATTTATGAGTTAGAAGTTAGTTTATTAATTATTAACTACCTTATCAACTAAATTTATCAAACACGTCTTAAAATAAAAACAAAGGTAAAGAAGAAAATAAATTTAAATTTGTATATAAATTATAAGATTTCTTAAGAATAAATAATTTCTTATAAAAACATTTACAGGAAAGATTCCTTACAAAAGTTTTTTAAATTATTTTGTGGTCCTGGATATTTTTTGTGGTCCTGTCATCATTTCTAAGTATCGTATACTGATTTTTACTTTAATGATAAAAAGTTTAAAAAATCTCAACAAACTCATACTTTTTTTATACTTTTTGCTATTTAATTATATTTTTATCAATTTTATTGAAGATTTTTTATACTTTTAATATGGGAATTCGTATATGTAAGAATAGTTTTTTATATAATAAAATATTCTTTTTAAGTTGAAAAAGATAAATATGTCATTTAAATCTATTTAATGATGAATTTTTAAAAAAAAAATTAAAGTTAAACAACATATTAAGAAACCACCATAGCAAATGTTCTAAAAACTACTATGTTCTAAAATAAGGAGAATAGAAATGTAATTAATGTTTTTTAGGTTGATTGTTTTAAAGATATAAAAATAGTAATAATATTTTTTTTTATTTTTAATAAAATATTTTTTTATTTTAATTATAATGATGTATATATAAATAAAAATAAATGAAAGATAAGAATAGAAATAATAAAGAAATAATTAATATTTTCTGAAAAAAGTGAAAATAACAAGTGGTTTTGGAAAGTAAGGAAAAAGTAGGATTTGAAGAGGTGGGTTTTGGATGTATATAGTTGAAACTGTTGGTCCCACAGTTTCATCCTTGAAACCATTTAATATTAGCGGCGGCATATGAGGACAAACTTCTTAATTTCTGTCATTATTAAAACTTTAATATAAATAGAATGCATTAATTACAATAATCAATGCTTTAAAGAAACTGTAGAACAATAAATGAATCACACCTCCAATTAAGATTACATATTCAAGCTTTGCTAAAACCTACTTCCATTTATGATTTTTCATCAACTTTTATACATACAATTACATTAATTGCTCTCTAATTTATTATTATATTATTAATTTATTTTTTAATTGTTATTTTTTATTTTAATTTTTTCTTATAACTTTTATAATTATGAATTACATTCTAAAAAATAATATGTTATTAATAAAATAACAATTTAAAAACAAAATAATATAATACTAATAATATAAATTTTAATAAAAAATATAATTTAAAATTTCACATAAATAAAAAATTTATTAATGTCAAGAAAATTATTGTTATTTTATTATATTATAAAAATCAACTTATCACTATAATTTATTATATAAAAAAATAAAAATATTTATATTATAAATTATTTGTTAAAATTATTTATAGTTTAAAAAATGTGAAATATAAATCACATATCTAAAATTATATTATTTAAAGTATTTTAAATAAATAATTAAAAATTAACATTTTTTTATATTATATCATCAATTTTAATAATAAATTATTATAATTAATTAAAGATATATTATTTAAAGTATTTTAACTAAATAATAAAAAAATTAATATTTTTTATATTATATCATCAATTTTAATAATAAATTATTATAATTAACTATAAAAAATTTAATGAGTAATTTTCATAAATAAAAAAATATAAAAAATAAAATAATACTAATAAGAGAGTTTAGTTAGGAGAAAAAAAATAGAAAATTAAAAAAATATTAATTATCTTACATAATTTTAATTATTAAAAAAATCATTTTATTTGTTAAAAAAATCATTTTATTAATGACTAATTAATGTATCTTATAATGTGTCTTAAAGACACTAGTTAGATTATAGATACTAGTTAGATTATAGTATTAACAGTTTTTAAAAAGGAAAAAAATCATTAACTAAAATAATATTTATATATTTTTATATTTGTATAATTATATATTTGTATAGTTATATAGTTATATATTTATATATTTATTAATTTATTATTATTATATAATACTATGTTTATAAAATTTGATTAAATATTTTTATTTATTATTTATTTAATATCATATATTTAAAAATATAAATATAAATTTTATTTTATAATTACTTTAATATTTTTTATATTATGTTTTCTTAATTATTTGTATTAAATAATGTATTATTATTTTAATTATTATAATTACCTTAATTTTTTATTTGTATAAATATTTGATTATATAAGATATTCAAATTTTAAAAAATTTATTAGATCTTTTTGCAATTTTTTTTTATGTCAACTGGTCTCCGAACCTGATCCTATGATTATCGAGATAGATCAAACATTTTAATGGGTAAATCTTATACAAACAAACCCGTCCTAACTCAATTTTCGCATGCCAACAAAACGGACTTACATGCATCACCATTCCTATGCCAACGCCCAGGAGCATACCACGTAAGCTCCATCATCTTCCACGTATGAGATAAACCAATCAAATTGTAGCACTGGATTACACATTTTGCATGCAAACCAGTGAGAGCTCCGGATCAAGAATTCACGTGGCACCTACACATCCACCAAACCATGCATACAGTATCTTCCTCTTCTAACCTTTTCATCCTCCATCGGTACACACACACTAACTACGTAGCTCCTTCACCTGAGGCTTCCAAAACATGGCTTCTCTGGCGGCTTCCACCGTGGCTATGTCAGAAATGCTTGGAAGCCCCGTCAGCCTCAGAGGTGCTACCAGGTCTGCTCCATCACCATCTACACCTGCTACCTTCAAGACTGTTGCCCTTTTCTCCAAGAAGAAGGCAGCGCCACCTCCTCCAAAGAAGGCTGCTGCTGTCTCTCCCGCCAACGAGGAACTCGCCAAGTGGTACGGTGAGTGAGTCTTCAAGTCCAAGGGCCATTTGTAGTTCTTGTAGTTCTTTTCTTAACCATGAATAGTGTTTGGATTCGTGTTAAATCATCCAGAATCATGACCTTTTGCTTTGTTAACCATGAATAGTTCTTTTCTTAACTAGGGTTTTGATTTGTTGACCTTTTGCTTTCTCGTGTTGGCAGGTCCTGACAGAAGGATCTTCTTGCCAGAGGGTCTCTTGGACCGATCAGAGATCCCCGAGTACTTGACAGGAGAAGTGCCCGGAGAGTATGCCTCTTATTTATCTCCTAGTTTCTTTTTCTTCCATGCTACAACTCATTGACATGAAAACTACTCAAAACTGTATATTACTGTATGTTTATACTGTTTAATTCCTAGTTCTTTTTTAATTTGTTGATCTGCATGTCTGCAGTTATGGTTATGACCCGTTTGGTCTTAGCAAGAAGCCAGAGGACTTTGCCAAGTATGCACACTCAGAAATTTGATATCTATCTATTCACTGAAATGCTCAATTTCTTCAATTCATGCTTATGCTTGATGATGTGATGCAGATACCAGGCGTTTGAGTTGATTCATGCCAGATGGGCAATGCTTGGTGCTGCTGGATTCATCATTCCTGAGGCCTTCAACAAATACGGAGCTAACTGTGGTCCTGAGGCTGTTTGGTTCAAGGTGAAATTCATCAATACGCACTGATTTTATGACTTATTAAGTATTTAGATGTCCAGCATTACACAGGCCTAAGCTAAATTTTGGGTAAACAACTTGAAATTATACAAGTATCTGGTATTTCTAGCTATACATAATCTGTTGGAAAGTAGTTGAAAGATGGAAAAGGAAAGGAATACCTCAATTTAATATGTAAATCTTCTTGATTCTTCCTAGGGTTAAATTCACTTTCCAGAAACAAAAAAGTTTGCTTAATATCTTTTAATGGTAATTCACAAAACGCCTCCTCCTCTTTTTACTTGTTCCTTTTGGGTTGGAGGTAATATAAGTGAAAGCTGTTGGAGATGGGAAAGTTATGTTTGTTTGTATAGCCATTTAATTTAATATCAGTGACTCACTGTTTTTAGCTCTCTAGGAAATAAAATATCTTGTACAATTTTATTAGGTCTTGAGACATTTTCCAAAAGTTGCCATGATGCCAAGCTGGAGCCTGCTAGCAGCACTTGGTCAGTTCGGTAATCAGTTTCTAGACAAGACCCTTATCCCCTGTGACATCAACAAAACAACTTCAATTTACTCGAGTTCTTGACATGAACAAATATCATTCGTTGCCTTCAGATTGAGCATCCTTTCCATTAAGCTTTTAGTACATAGTATATTTAAAACACAGCCTTGATAGAAAACTTGTGAGTATGTTGTTTACATTGGGCTGATCTTTCTCCATGGAATCAATGCAGACCGGAGCTTTGCTTCTTGATGGGGGTACGTTGAACTACTTCGGGAAACCTATTCCCATCAATCTCATTGTTGCTGTAATTGCTGAGATAGTTCTTGTGGGTGGTGCAGAGTACTACAGAATTATCAATGGCCTGGTATGTTTTTGTCTGCCGTCTAATCATATAATCTGAACCTTTCTTAGATCCACAAGCATTATCGTAACTAAGGAAAGTTTATTATTTATTCAAAACAAACTCTCTTAACTCAGACTTTAGTGCAATGTCACCACCTTATTCATATATTTTAGCAGACATTATTCTGATGATTACTAAAAGTGACCTATTTCTATAGGATTTCGAAGACAAGCTTCACCCAGGTGGTCCATTCGACCCGTTGGGACTGGCAAAGGATCCAGAACAAGCTGCACTTCTAAAGGTGAAGGAAATTAAGAATGGCAGACTTGCTATGTTTGCAATGCTTGGTTTCTACTTCCAAGCTTATGTAACTGGTGAAGGTCCGGTTGAGAACTTAGCAAAACATCTAAGTGACCCTTTTGCTAACAACTTGCTCACTGTGCTTGCTGGTTCATCTGAGAGGGCTCCAACTCTGTAAATCAATCATCTACATGTTCTTCTCCAATCTTAAAATGTACAATACATCTCTGCAAGAAGGCGTTTTACTTTATTCCTTAGAAGCCAACTTACTCTTAATTTATAGAGCCTCATGAGCCACATCGACTACAATTTGACCTTAATTACTAAGTTCTTCCAAAATTTGCGTCTGAGGCATGGTTCCAAATAAATTCACACTAAAAAATCCAAATACAAACCAATTTTTTAAATTTGGACGTTTATATTTTACAGCACTTAAAATCTTTAAATAGGGACATTAACACATGTGAGTTCCTCTGTTAGAATACAAAAAAACAAGCATTTCTTGGTTCACCTAAATCAGAAGAAACGCCAGTATTTGTTTAAACAATTTTGAACCTTGAAAGCCCAATGAAAAGTTCAAATTATATAAACTTTGTTAATTTTTGCATAAACCCTCATAATTAAATATTAACTTAGATACACATGCAATACCATCGATTCGATGTAGCAAACACTTATGTTTTTCTTCCAACGTGCGTCATCAATAATCAACCTAAGTTTAGTATTATCAGATACCTTTTCCTCGGTAAATGATTTTTAGCAACGGATTCTTGAATTCAGAGACTGACGATTTTTTAAAATTTTGAATATATGTAATTTATTAATGCTGAAATTATTTATATTTTGAAATAAAATAATTTATTTAATTTAATTTTTATAAAAGATTTTATTGTTTTTATTTTGAAGATAATAACATACTCGTATTTTTACATCAATATTTTACTAATTTTTTATAAAGATAAATTATATTAATTTTTCTTTTAAAAATGAATATGTGTATTTTTTTTAATAGAAATTTTCTTTTATCACCTTTTAATTTAATGTGAAATTCATAACTAATCACACTTACAACACTTTATTATTCTTTTAATATTATACATTTTTACTATGAATGATTTGAGAATTAAAGATTTGACAGTGGTATGAGATACATTATAACAAATATTTTCTCTTTTGTATCACACTTTTTCTTTTGTATATAATCTTTTTTTTTTCTATTTTTTAGGAGATAAGTTGTAAACTGTGATGCTGGAATGTATTTATGGGACTCAAATCACATGTCATGTTTGTTTAAGTTAATCCATTTTAACTTTGGTGCTTATAGTAGTATCAGTGGCTACCTACCACCAATGTGAAAGAAGAACAAAAGCTGAGAATTAATGTATGCAGGATTTGAAAGTTAGGGTTTAGGATAAAGGTGATCCTCCTTAATGAATGGGTTGAAGTGTTTTGGGTGGTTGCAGAGTTGGGTATTTGGGCCCATCATGATGAACACAACTTTATGCATGAGCATGTAGGTTGTTTTTGCTCTTCATTATTTTTGTCATGCTTTCTTTTTCCCACTTGTTTTCTGGGGTATCATGTCAGTTTGGCTAGGCCCTCTGGCTTTTCTGCATATATATTTCTAAGAAAAGGAGATGCTTTTCATGTTGATGTTGACAACAACTCATGCTATCCTAAATTCCCAATAAGATCAACCACATATACCTGTAAGTGGTGTCTATTCATCATCAACACATGCAATGCAGATACCTCTGAGACCATGGAAAACCTCCAAAACATACTCAAATTAATTACTCTCTCCAACCAACAATTTTTCTGGCTATGCATTTTAGTGTTCTGCTTCAAGCCAACAATGCCCATTTCACATGTTGTTGTGATAATGTCCGCAACAATAGTACAGAAAAACATATTAAAGGTTCTTCTGGAGGAATGTGGGTGCATCATATAAGTTATTGGAGATCGCATAACTGCATAGAATTGTGGTTCCACTGAGAATGAGAGGTGATAAAACATTACTTTTAAATAAAAAATTAATTAGTCTAATTTAATAAGTAAAATTTAATCTTATCAATTAATTAATGATAGATAGAAATTAATTTTATAATCTTTTAAAATTAATAGTTAAAAAAATATAATTTTTATTATAATAAAATTTATTTTAAATATTAATAATTTTTAATTTATAAAATAATTTTTAATTTAATTACTATAATAGTTAATTATTTTTGTTTTTAATTAGTTTATGTTTAATTAAGTTTTTAAAAAATTAAATAAGATAGTTCACTCATAAAATTATAATTGTATGCAAAGCACATTAATATAAAAAAAAATTAAAAAATTCTCCCACAAAAATAGTGGATTACTTAAATATTATTGAATAAAAATGACAGAATGGTGGAAGAACTTATATTTCATTTTATTGGTATTGTTATTATTATAGGATGAGAAAGGTGAAATTGATTTTCGTTTAAAAGAATAACCTATTTGACTATATTTATTTAAGATAGATGAATATTTTCATTTTATCAAATCCATTTTAACTTATTCTCTTAATTGTTAAGAAAACGAGCCATAATTCATTAATATTTTTAAAATTTAATCAGATACAATAATTTGAAAAATGAAAAAAAAAATGCAACTATTAGAGATATATAGATTCTTCTAAAAGTGCATTGTTTCAATGATTTGCATAAATATTTTTAAACAAGATTCCAGTTCTTTATATACGAGAGATCTTTAAAATGGTATTTGGATTACTTAAATAATGGTTGATGTAGTATTTTATAATTTTTTTATCGAGTCTATATTTTTTAAATATATTTCTCAGAATAAATAATGTTAATTTTTATGGATGCAGGATTATTTTTTAGTTATTAATACATAGACCACTTTAAAAAATGTACATTCATATAACTTTCTATTTTTAATGTAATTATTTTTAATTGATGCGTTATTTTTTAAGGCGATCAGTTGATTCATTTCCCACCTTTTTTTTACTTTATTTGAAGGTCTAACAAAATAAAAATAATTGAAAAAACTAAAACTAAATGAAATATAAAATATAAAACATAATTGAAAAATATAACAATTTTCAGCTACTAGGTAATGAATTTTTTTAAAGAAAAAAATAATAAATATCTTATAAAAATTCAGATCCAATGTTTTCTAGGTCAATCTACAATAAAGGGCAAGTTTATTTTATTTGCTCCTAAACAATTAATTTAGGGTTCCACCTTTTGAAGTTAAAATTTATTTTTCTTAAATATGGTATGTGGGTTAAACAAATTGATCTGAAAATCCCCAAAAGGAATTGAGTTTAAATCTTGAGCCAAAAACAGGTTACCACAGATTTAAATGTTATATATGGGGCAAACTTGGGTGAAAGTAGTGGAAAGGATTTTTTTTATTTTGTTTTAATTTGTAAGTTTATATAATTTTTATAACATAAAATAAATATTTTCATATTAGTAAACAAATAACTTATTGTGCTTTAAGTCAAATTTAATTTAAATTATTTTATTATAAAAAATTCTTTGCATAATTTTGTTGACGATTTTGCTAATTTTACTCATTTGAATGTGCAGAATTTCTATGTTTTTCTTCTCAACTTTTCTCTATTTAAACTGCATTTATTTATTTTGTACGTACAATTCTAATTCTAATAAACTGCTTTTTAAAAGGTAAATTTGAAGAAGAGAAAAATATAAATTTAAAAAGAAAGAAAATTAAAAATTAAATTGTTTTTTTCTAAATGAAAAATAATGAAAAGTAAAAAAATATAAAAAAAATAAAAAATTTAATTAATATAATAAATTAATAAAAAATTTAATAATATAATTATTTAATTATTATTATTTATCATTATTATTATTAATTTTATTTTATTATAAATATATAAATTATTATTATTATTAAAATTTATTTTTATTATTAAAATTTTATTTAAAATAATTTTTTATTATATAATATAATTAATTATATATTAAAAATTAATATATAATTAATTATGTGTATAACTTAATCCATTAGTCAATTATGTTATTCATATAATTAATTATATTATAACAGTTAATATATAATCGATGTTATATCGATTATACGTTATCTTTTAACATATTATTAATCATGTTATTTTATTTTTTACTTAAGTTATTTAAATTACAATATAAATTATAATAATTAATTATATTGTAAAAATTAATTAAATTAATATATAGTATATTATTTGTTTTTTTCAGAAATTTTTTTATTTGTATGTTTTTTCGTAAATCTTCTTATCTTTATAAAGAAATATTTTAAAAAAATATTTTATTTTTTGTATATTTTTTTTCTCGTATTTGAAATTTTCGTTGTTATTCATGTTTCTCTGTCTTTCATAAATTCAAAAGGAACATACCATGAGGGAAGAGTGAAAGAAGTTTATGATAGACAGAAAAAAAGAATTTCCAATGCATGCTCATACGCACAAAACACTACACTCCATTATCTAATATTTGTATTTGTATAGGATTCTATGGTGTGGGAGCTTAATAACAAAGGAAAGTGAGCTTGCCCACCAATAGTTTTTCCATGGATACACACATTAACTTTATCAATCTTACATAAACTTCATAATTCTAATGTATGAATGATTTTTACTTATCTACTAATATTTTAAAACAAAATATTTAGTTTAAGTTTTTTTGTATTTTATATTATAATTTTAATGTTTACAAGTAAGGTAAATTGAAATATGTTTTATATGATATATAATATATTAAATTGTTTATTAAATATTTTGATAGTACTGGTTATTACCTGATAAAAAGAATACCCCTTTTTTACGAAAAAAATAAGAAAAGAGATAAAAAAGTTTAAAATATAGTAATTAATATGAATTTAGTTTTTCTTGAAGTCTTATTTATAAACACCACTTTTGATTTCTTTTTATGATGTAACAATATACTATTTAATCCAAAATCACTTGTAAATAGAATTAATGAAAGGTAGAATTATATTCTGAATTAGAAGAAGCTTATGTATGATATTTAAGAGAATGATACTAATAGGTCACACAAGTGGACATACTTGTCTCTATAGAAAAATTCACATAAAAGATTTATATTAAATATTCTTAATTGCGGGTTGGTTTTTTTTTTTACCTATTCTCTCGAGAATAATATTTAGAAAATTAAGAATGTATATTTAATTGTGTTTTTTAAATAATATTATGTCTTTCACTTTCTAAATGTCTTATTTTTTATAGAAAAAAAGAAATATTTCACATAAAAATAAAATATTTTAAACATGATTTAAATATATTGTTAATTAATTTTAAGTTGAAATCAAATATGATATTAAAGTCATCTACCGATACCATATATTATAAGTGTTAAAGAGTATATTTTGAGTATTTATATTATTTTTTACATGTATCCATGAATTCATGCTTTTAACATTGAATATATCTCTATATTTAAAAAAAAACATAATTAATTTTAGGTTGAAATTTGATATGTTATCATCATAATGATGTATTAATCTTATCTATCCTAAATATGTCTATATTGAACATAGTTGTTTTAAAATATGTTGTTGAATCCAATCTAATCTATATTTTAAAACAGATCATAATTTTTTGTCTAGTTTAACCTTATGTTAAGCATACAGGTCGATTTGTCATTTTTTACCTAATTAAATATTAAAAAAATTATAACTATGTTTATACAAAAAATTATAATTATTCAAAATTTTAAAGTTTAATATTCAATATTTGGATATATATATATATATAAAGTTTGAGCAAAAAATATTCATAACTAAAAAAACAAACTCATCAAAGAAAAAACTTAAAATATCATATAAAAGAAGAGGGTAGAAGATATACACTATCCAAAACAAAGGAAACAATAAAAAAATATAACATCTAACCAATAAGAATAATGCAACTTAGCACGGAGTACAAACTAATATTTCTCTGTCACATAATCAAACCTGATTTTTATAAGTACATGTTTCTTTTTTTCTCAAAAATTTTATTAAACAAATTAAAACACTATTATAAAAAACATAGTATAATTAATTTTGTTCTCAATCTTGTATGACTCGAACTCCCATACATAAAAATGGATATATTAAAAATTTTTCTCTTAATACATCTCGTTTATTTCTATGACATATTTATTCTTTATCTTGTATTTTTAAGTTACTCATAACATATTCTTTTATATAATGTGTGTAATTAAAAAAAATAAAAAAATAATATAAGAAAAAAATAATAAACCTATTAGTTTGCGAACCAATTAGACCTTGACTTATATAAACCTTAAGTCAAATAGTTTGAGTTAAAAAAATATATTTCTATTTAAACAATTAATTTTAAAGTCTAATTTAATTTAATCTAAATCATAAATCATACTATTAAGTACATTAAATTAAACCTATTTTAATGGTTTTAATATTTAACCAGACCTATTTTAATAATGCTAATATTTAACAGTAAAATATTCATATTCTCCAAATTTTTAAAATCTAATATTTCCATTAGACTCTTCTTTAAGAGCAATTTTAACAATACACGTGCCATTCCATTTCTTTTTTTCAAAACGATTGTGTTAAGATTTGAATTTTATCTCACTTTAAGAAATATCTTTCAATACATTCTTTTAACCTTTATATTCTCTTAAAAAAATAAAATAAAAATTTAAAACAAATGTGTAATCATGATTTCAATTTAAACATGAAAAATTATAAAACCGTTCCTAGAAATACAACTTGTACATTAAATAAAATAAAAACTAAAATTATTCTAAAAATCTAACTTTCTCACAATAAAACAAAATATTCTTGAAAATATGATTTGTTTATGGATAAAAATGTATTTTTCATTATGATTTACCAATTTTAAAATGACTCTTAATAATAATTTTCAATTTAAATTGCATCATTTTAATGCTTAATAATGTAACATATTTTGTACCTCATTTAAGTAGAAGTCACTCATAATATGCTTGAAATAACAAAAAATATAATTTTATGTTGTTTCACATAATTTTTCATTACAATAAATAACAATTACTATTTTTTGGTGTTTCTAAACAATCACTTAGTCTTTTTAACTACTCTTGCTGAATCAATTTAGCTAAACTTAATTTGATACCGTTTTTCTTTTTCAAAGTTTTAAAATTTTCAGAATCATTTTCATTACTTTAACTGCATAAGTTAATTAAATTCGAGTCCTATAATTTAAAAAAGAATATTATTATTAATAAAGTTTAGGGACGGGATATGTTACAGCTCAGCAGTTACTGTAGAACGGATAACGGGGAATTTGAATTTTGAAAAGCATTCCATTCACCAATTGCCACGCGCTAGGCGCGTGCCTCACTCATTCCCAAACTATCTACGTGGCAGACGTAGCGCTGTTATCATCAATGTGGGACCTATAAAGCAGACAAATTAATTTCGCAGTCCATTGGTGCATTTTCTATTGAAAAAAAAAATCCGAAAAAGAATGTAATTATAAAAAACTAAAAGGGTTAGAATTTTCAAACTTGAACATGTAAATGTAATAGTTCCAAAACACATGTATTACATTATTATTATATTTTTCGTGTATTGTGGTTTTATATCAATATTATATCATCCTACCTGTGATGCTAGCTTTGCTACTTGAATTTAAATATGGAAAAAAAATTCTCAATAACAAATCGAAGCAAAGGAAGGAGAATCTACCAATATTTTTTATTCAAAGTTTGTTTGTTACTAAAGTTTGAAATAAGAAAAACAATGGCTATATATTATAACATTGCTAAACAAATATAATTATCACTTCTGCTACTACTAATAATAACATAAACCAGTTACACACATTGTTGCAATGCATTTTTATGCTCAGGGATACATGAATTTTTAAGTATACCTTTTTCCTGAATAATGGGTATTTATTTGTAGCTGTAAAAACAATTAGAGACATGAAAATGATTTTTTTTTCTAGAAGAAAAAATGCACATGAAGGCCACAAGACCACAACCGACAAAGAAAGAAAACTTTACCCCTTTTTCTTCAATGCTTTGATGATCTACTTCCCTTTATTGTTTTCCACTTTTGAATTCATTATAGCATGTTTGCAAGGAAAAATAATAATTATGTTGATAATGTCAATCATTTAAAAATTATTTGAACAAGATTAAAGTGTTATTTAAGAATAAAAGTGTTGTATAATGACGCATGGGAGAGTGGTACATGAGAAAGTGGTGAGTTTTGTGTTTTTGCAACATTCCACGAACACTACTTTTTACTGTCTTTGATTTATGACTTGACCTGTATCTGTTCACCACTTCACTTGTCCTGTATGTGCCTTTCCCACCCTCTTTGCTCTTTGCTTTACACACGGAAACATAAGCGTTACATTGCGTCTCATTCAAAAACCAAAAGTTCCGAGCTTGTTTAATCGTAAGCCTTTTTTTTTTCATTCGGAACTGAAAATGGCGTTTTCAGTACTGCTACTATTGTTCTCTCTTGCGTTTTTGCTCTCAAACCCAACATGGGTGTGTGGGAATGGAGAGCTAAGAGCACTGATGGATATGAAAGCCAGTTTGGATCCGGAGAGCCTTTATCTACCGTCTTGGAGTATCAATGGTGACCCATGTGAGGGATATTTTGAAGGAGTGTCATGCAATGAGAAGGGTCAGGTGGTAAATGTTTCTCTTCAGGGTAAGGGTCTCTCAGGGAAGCTTTCACCAGCCATTGCAGGGCTCAAGCACCTGACGGGACTCTACTTGCATTATAACTCTTTGTATGGAGACATACCGAGAGAGATTGCAAACTTGACTGAGCTTGTTGATTTGTATTTGAATGTAAACAATCTGTCTGGGGAAATCCCACGTGAGATAGCCAGCATGGAGAACTTGCAAGGTATGTGGTTGTGATCTTGTTGGACAAGATCGAAACCTTTGTTATTCTGTCTTAGTTTTTTTTTTTCGATTCTTCCGTATTTAAAGTTTGTCTATTTTTTTTGTTTTCTGTACCTGAATGCTGTTTAGTAACGATGGATTTTGGCTGAAAGACTTGAGCTTTGTTTTGATTATCTGTTGTACTGCACCATTTGTTTTGCTTTATTCCCTCAAATGGTGTGCAGGGAACTCTCTTACAATTGTTCCAAAGTAGTTTTTCCTTTTTTTTAATAATGTTGACCGTTGGCTTTTGAATCCTGTTCCTGTATATTTTGACGAACATGTAAGCTTATAATGAACAGTTTTAATTATGTTGATTGTTTACTCTCTTCATTTAGCATTTGCTCGAAAACTAAAGTTGCTACCAGTCCTTCCTATATAGATATCTTCAGTTCTGATTAGAAACAATGTCATGTTGGTTGTTCAAACTTCGCGGTATGCTTATTTTTCCCTTTCACTTTATTTACAGTTTTGCAGCTTTGTTATAATCACTTGACTGGAAGCATTCCTACTCAGCTAGGTGCTTTGAAAAAGATGAGTGTTGTTGCATTGCAGTCGAACCAGTTAGCTGGTGCTATCCCTGCTAGTCTAGGTGATTTAGGCATGCTGGAGAGGCTAGATTTGAGCTCTAATAATCTTTTTGGTTCCATTCCCACTAGCCTAGCTGAAGCTCCTTCACTGAGAGTTTTGGATGTTCACAACAATACCCTTTCGGGGAATGTACCTCCTGGTAATAACGATGTTACCGTACATGGTTAATCTGGTCAGTGCTTTCCATTTCTTCTGTAATTTTGTTTTTCTTGTCTGAAATGTGTTTATTTTCCTTTTCTTGGTTCAATGAAGCTCTTAAGAGACTAGATGATGGGTTTCTGTATGAATACAATCTGGGGTTATGTGGAGTTGGATTTTCATCTTTGAAAGCTTGCAACGCTTCAGATCATGTCATTCCAAGCAGACCGGAACCTTATGGAGCAGCCACAAGAGATATCCCTGAAACTGCAAATGTGAAATTACCTTGCAATGGTACTCAGTGCCTTAATTCATCAAAATCAAATCGATCCACATCAGTTACTGTTGGCATATTTGTGGTTATAATTGCAATGTTTGCAATTGGTATTTTGACATTCACACTGTATCGTCGGAGAAAACAAAAGCTTGGAGGTTCTTTTCATATCAGTGACAACCGTCAAAGTACCGAGGAGGGCATGGATGCATATAGGAAAAGTGGATCTCCTTTGGTCAGCCTTGAGTACTCTACTGGATGGGACCCTTTGGCTGAAAGTAGAAATTTCAATGGGTATAGCCAAGATATGTTCCAGAGTTTGAGGTTCAACATGGAAGAAGTGGAGTCAGCTACTCAGTATTTCTCTGAGTTTAATCTCTTGGGGAAGAATAGCTTTAGTGCAACGTATAGAGGAGTTTTAAGAGATGGATCCGTTGTTGCTGTGAAGAGCATAAGTAAAACTAGTTGCAAGTCGGATGAAGCTGAGTTTATGAAGGGACTGAACATGTTGACCTCATTGAGGAATGATAATGTAGTGAGGTTGAGAGGATTTTGTTGTTCTAGGGGGCGAGGTGAATGCTTTCTGATTTATGATTTTGTTTCTAATGGAAACCTTTCACGCTTCCTTGATGTTAAGGAAGGAGATGGTGAAGTCCTTGAATGGTCAACTAGAGTTTCTATTGTGAAAGGGGTTGCAAAAGGTTACCTCTCTATATACCACCCTTTATTAAATTACCATAGTGTAATTAAAAGTACTTTCTTATGCTTTCTATTTGAGGTCCATACTAAACCATTTTTTCTTGATCAGGTATGGCATATTTACATGCATACAAAGCAAACAAACCCGTTTTGGTTCACCAAAACATCTCAGCTGACAAAGTCCTCATTGATCAGCGGTACAATCCATTGTTGGCAGATTCTGGCCTGTACAAGCTTCTTACTAATGATATTGTCTTCTCTGCACTGAAGGGTAGTGCAGCAAAGGGTTACCTGGCTCCTGAATATGCCACTACTGGTCGGCTTGCTCAGACAAGTGATGTCTATGCTTTTGGGGTGCTACTTTTCCAGATCCTTTCAGGGAAGCAAGAGATCACTAGCTCAATAAGGCTTGCTGCAGAGTCCTCCAAGTTCCAAGAATTTATGGACCCAAATCTTCATGGAAGATACTTTGAATATGAAGCAGCTAAACTGGCAAAAATAGCTTTGCTTTGCTCGCACGAGTCTCCTTTTGAGAGGCCATCCTTGGAAGCCATTGTTCAAGAACTGGGGAATTGTAGTAGCTGCCTCTGATTTCAATTATTGCTCAGTTACTTCATCCATCCATCATTCCCCCATTTACCTCTGGCTGGCTGATAAGATGATTAGTCAGTGCTAACAACTGCTTATGTTTGTGGCCTTTTAGGGATTTAACAACTGCTTAGCTTTGGACAGTAGTAGGTTGTATCTTAGAGAATGGACATTTCTTCCTCAAATCACCTGTAGTTTTGTTGAATGTATTTTTCTGTACAAGGTGAATGCTTGAATTTTCAGTCCATCCGTTTCTACCATACAAAAATCCAACGTACTAGGATTCTGTTCACTAACTCCAAATTACAATTATTATAATATTCTTCTCGCACATTTCTTATAATGTCAACTATTCTCATGATTATCATCTCAAACGCTATTCGATGATGCCATTTTAGGCACTACTCGCATCACACCTTAAGATTTTTACTCGAAAGAAGATTCTTTTAATTTTTGGTACAACTGCTACCAATTATATCTGCCAAAGTTGGTCCCTTTTTATGTATTCATCCGACATAAATGCTTTGGTTATACAGCAACGTTTAAAATTGTTATGGACCAACACAAGTTAAAATATTAAAATTAAGGGAAATTTTGTTTACCATTTTGCTACACTCATTAAGTTCAAATATGAATCTATAGGTAAAAACAAATAATTGTACATAAAAATGTTCAGTTCTTGCCTTCTCTGTGGAACCATCATTACTTCATTGAACATCCAGAATATACCATGTTAAAAGTGGATATTTGTGATACAAAGATAGACACAGCACAGGAGTAGGGAACGAGGTATAATGAAAATGGGGTAGAGAACCTAACCTTATTAAGAAACATGGAGGTAGGTGACCTTTGTTTTTGTGGGACTAAAGACTTTTCAGAGGATGGATGTTCCCACATGTTTTGGGCTCAGTTGTCCACTGGTTGAAGATATTTTACTGGCTCAGCCAATTGTACATTGGGTCCAATAATTAATACACCAAGCCCCACATTAGCCCAATTACACGGTTATGGGTCACTCATCACTGTCTGCCCAATTTTCCGGAAAAGGGAAAAAAACAAAACAAAAAAGAAAGCAAGACGTGAGAAATTGCATTCGTACTACACAGTTCTATAGTATACTTTGTTTTTACAACAAAGAGAGATAGCTAAATAAAGTGAGTATAGTAAATTTTAAAATAATTATTCGGAGTTTTCTTAGTTCTTGGACTAATGTGGCAGTAATATATACTTTTAAGTTTTCGTACTTATGTATAACACTGCTTTACTGTTTTTAAAAATAAAACTACAACATAAAAGAAAATCATTTAATGATTTTGATTTATGAAATTATTGGTGACCCTGCATTGATGCTGGTAGAGTATATATTTCTTAACGATTAGAGGTGGTAGGATTAGGAAGCAGCAACACTGCAACAACCTTTAACTAACACGGCAAAAAGAGTACACCAAGCTATTGTTAACTTGTTATTAACATCTGAAGACAAGACTTCTCTGAACGTCACATGTCACATGCTAATGCTGGCTGTGACTCCCAAAACATGTAGGCAAGGATTAGCTGTTGTTGAGTGCTAATTAATCTGTTAGTGTTCGTTAATGAATTGTTACACTCTTAATTGATGCTAATACACAACTAAGCAGCCAGCAAAGTATGAAGGTTTGTGCTGTAATTTTCAGGGACAACACAACACAGGCCCCACGTTGGAGCAGGTAGCAGCCCGGCCCAGGTGGTTGTAATTTAATTAGATGATCTCATAACACTGTGTTATAGTTTAAGGTACTCTTATTGTTGTGTCCAGCCTGTTGTCTGTACCTTGAAGATGCTGCTACTAGTCCCTCTTCCTCAGGACTGTGTTTTGCTACTCCCTTCACGTGGATGCTCAGTCCCTTTGCTTTGATCAAGGTGATCAAAATATATTAATTGGACTTAACAGTTTTTAAACAACCCTAATTTTGATAAATTTTATAATGTAGTAACTTTAGATAATGAAGTAAAAATGTTACACTGCTAAAATTTCGTTTTGTTAATATGGGAGGGAAAGAAGTTCATTATGAAATCATTCACCAGATTGTTCGGTCAAAAAAATGGTATTCTATTTACAGAAATTTTACAGAACCTATTAGCTAAGTTTTTGGTTTACCCCTTATATTGATATATCTCAGATAAGTTTTTTACTGTTAATGTTTGATGCTATGTAGGCATGTATATCTTAAGTGCCAAGGTAAAATTGAAATTCAGTAGGGAGGCTCTTAATTTTATCCTTGATAACGCAATAAAATCGCATTTATGTGTTTTGTTAATTTGGCAGATCTATAATTTGATTATTCTATTGTGAGTAATAGGATGCACACGTTTGGGTAAGAATCAGTCTTCTACTCAATCTTCTTTATGGATTTTATATTCAATGTCCAACCGAAATAGAGATTTTCTAAGTAAGATTCGTATACGGGTCCTCGTGACTTCAAATGTGATGAAGGAACCTTCGGGGAAGGTACCATGAATATTTGCATGGATCAATTTAGTTTGACACAGTCTATAATTGCTGATTGGTTATGCGTGGTCTCAAGTCTCTCTTTTTCTTTAGAACATAAAGCGAAGCATAACATGTGTTTACAAACAATTTATCCAATTTATGTTTATAATTTGATATATACATTGTAGAATAATACTTGCTAACTCCTAGTGCTTCATATTAGAAGCAAAATTTAGCACTCATATTTGCCTAAGAACAAAATGGGGAGGGAGTTTGAGGAAGCTAATTGTGTAGTATTGATGCATATGATTAAGCCTGGATCACTTTCCTGTGAGGAGATCTGACCCTGAACACATGTTCCTCGCCTGTGCATTTATCTACCTTCACAACCCAACGGCTTTTGACCTTTCCCGTTCTGCTTCCGTACTTTGGACTTGTTTCTGTGATTCCAAATCTAGTCACTAGCAAACCTTCTCCTATAGGAAGAAGCTGTGTTTTTGATCCACATGCCAAGCAAGACTTTCTGCAGCTAAATGCATTGTACCCCACAACCACCATGCCATTTTGCTTCCTACCCTCTTGAACTGCTTTAAAAATCTCTTCATGATTCTCAAGGCTGCAGTCGATGAGCACAAAATCTGCTGCCTGATCATATTGGTTTAACAGAAGCTCCTGAGCTTCTCCTACCATGAACTGAACTTGATGAGAAGCCACTCCCAAGGCAACTTTGGAGGCTCTCAGCTCTTCATGGCCAGCGACAACACAAATGACTTGGCCACCAGTTTGATGAGCAGCAGCAACCAGTGCAAGTGTGGTGGAGTCTGCTGCACCAGCACATGCTA
The DNA here is from genome assembly GCA_030347555.1 of Lablab purpureus. NCBI lineage: Eukaryota > Viridiplantae > Streptophyta > Magnoliopsida > Fabales > Fabaceae > Lablab > Lablab purpureus. The sequence continues at coordinate 30,756,856 of CM059260.1, forward strand.
CAACCATCAGTTGTGCATTGTTTCCTGCAGCTAGTGCTGATATGAACTCGGCCACATCCGGCTCTTTGCACTTTTGACCCTGCAAAAAATAATAACCCAAAGATCAGATCAAGGCATATATACTATCATATAAAACTTTTGAAGATATATATATAGTGAGAGGGATTCAAGAAGCTTTCCAGGAATCGTTTTGAGACATGAGTTAGAGAACATGAATGCTCACCATTTTCAAAGTGCTGAGGTAGGCCTTTGTGGCATTTTCTGCAGACCAGCAAGCCATGATTCACTCTCTTGATTCCTTCAACTCCTTGGAGGGTTTGTTGAATGGAAGAGGATTTTCTGAGATTTGATGCAAATGATGAGTGCCTTGGCTTTGGTTCTTGCGCTTATAAATATATAGGAGCAACCAAGGGATACCGCTGGACATAGTGGGTCATGTGTCATTCCAACTAGCTCAGACACAAAAATATTATATGATAATGCAAAATGACATGTATGTACCAAAAAACAAAGCTTAATTGATTTTGTCGGGTTTTCTATGTTGGATTGTTTACTTGAAGGTTAGCATTAATTAATTATACATAATAAATTTTCTATATTATCAAATATATGAATTGTTATTAATTTAATTACAGTATACTTGAGTAAATAATGAATATTTTTGTTGTTTATAGTTTTTTACGAGGACGATTCATGATTAAACATGAGCTACTTGCTCTCATTAAACCCTGGTAGTAAGATAGAAAGTAGTTTTATTTTCCCCATTTATTATTTTTCTGTAAAGTTAGGTTAAGATTGTGGACATGGATTCAGACTTTGATAAGATTTGAGTTTTTTTTTTTTATCTTTTAACTATCATGAAAAGCCAAAAAATTTTTTTAATAATTATTTTACGAAAATAATGTAAAAAATCTTTCTCTCCATTTCTTTTTCATTTTAAATTACAAAGAGGAGACAGATCTTTCTTTTATATATATATAATATTGAAATATTTAATTTTTATAAAAATTCCATACTATAGCAATAATAAACCCAAATACATCCCCTATTTCAGGTAAAAAACAGTTCTTCCAAATTTGTTGGATTAGAGTAAATAAACAGGGAAAAGATTTGAGATTTAGAAAAAGGAAAATGACACATATATGGTCCCTGCCAATAAAACAAAGTAGGGATATATACTAATTCATTTCTATTCACCAAATGGAGCTTAGGTGAGCTTCCTCAATATTGGGACAACCAATTACAAAATGTTTAATAATAACTTTGGCTTCTACTTCAAATCATTGCTCTATTTAGGACTTCAATCAAATTCCTATTTCTTTAGGAAACTCATAAGTAGTTTAGACCTTTTCCGAAACTATAGTTATTAAGTTATTTCTCAAAAATAAGAAATTAAATCTTAAAACTAATAAAAATTCAACAAAACATAATTTTTTTAAAGGTTAAATATGTTTTAAGTTTTTTTTTCAAAATTATATTTTATTTTTAGAATAAGTTTTGAATTTATTTTATTTTTATATTTTAATATATTTTATAAAGTAAAAATTATATTAGAGTAAAAATCTTGTTCCAGTTGCCTTTTCACTTCACTGATACCACTGGTTTTTTTATAATATAACAGAATAAATTTTACAATTTTTTTATGTTAAAATAAAAGCTCCTGTTAATAATGTGTCCACAATTATAATCACTAATTTCCACGTCACTTGGCTAGTCAATTTTTCACTTTCTCACACAAGTCATTTCTTTTTTGAAGGAATCATATTTAACACAGCCACAATTTTTTTTAACAAATTTCTTGTATATATTTTTAGGAGATAAAAATAAAATAAAATAATTAAAAGTTAAGAAAATTGTATGAAGCTTTTATCAATTAAGGTATAAAGAAGTTCATATAATTTTTTTCTTATGTTTTCTATCTTGGAATGTTTAATAACAAACTTGTTAAAGCAAACAAACCCTAAACATAAATATCTCTCACAATAAATTTTTAAATCTTGAACTATCGAGTTATTATAAATTAGCCTTAAAAGCAATGAGTTGATGTTGCAATTAAACATCATGTTATACGTACACTTCATATAATAAAAATTTCTCCTGCAGAATATAAAAATTAATCGAGTCAATGAAAGTTACACAAATAAGATCTATGATCCAATAAACCCAAAAACTAAAAAAAAATACTAATATCTCCATCTAAAGTCTTCATGTGAATTTAAGAATACATAAAAAAAAGTAATTAATTCAATATTTAATTAAACATATTGATTATTAGATTAGTTCTAATATTAAAAGTATGATGCCTTACAATAGAAAGACAACAACATAAATAATTCCCTAATATGAATTTGTTCCAATTAATGTGTAAACAGTAATTAGATGTCGGAGTGTTAATTAGGTGAGGCAGAAAAGAACAATCACATTTCATGCAGACAGAAGCACATTCATGAGTAATATGCACAGTGTTTTGTTTGCATGGATTGTCTGTACATTGCTCTTGCTCACAAAGTTGTTATCACACTGTGGATTCATGCAAACCATAAATTTATTGCAGCAGAAATTGGGTCCTCCAGAGTTTGGAACTCAACTGCATCTCATGCACTTGTTATAATTCTATGCTGCATAATTTTTAAAAATAATGTTTTTTAAATACAAATTAACTAGTTTTACCCGTAGTTAATATTATTCATCATCAATATGTAACAAAAAGCTCAAGGACAATGCCCTCCTAATTTTTATCAAAATGAAAAATAAGTTACACAGCAAGAGAGTAAATATCTGCTTTAAGAGGAGTATTTGAAAAGTATTATATATCTAACTCATTTTTTAAATACACTTTTTCTCATTTGATAAAATTTACGAGAGTTTTACTGATTAATTTGGAAGTAATAAATGATAAAGAATTAATTAGTGTTTAATTTGCAGGAGAAAGAAACTAGTTATTATTAATTATAGAAATTCTATATGCGACGTATATATAGTATAAGTTTATTGGAGGAGTAGGCTATATAGGAGGAGTTGGAAAAGGAACCACAATGTACATTGAACAATGATTAACAGATCGATTAAATAAATCGTTGTATTTCTTATAAAGTATCAAACCATTGTGAAATATACCTAAAATATAAAATATGTGCAGAAACATGATTAACAAATCTAAATACTAAAAAGTTAATTTGATTTTTTGTTTCTGAGTTTTACAGAAAAAGAAAACTTGACTTTCGAAGTAATCAAGTTTTGTCTCCTGATTAAGTGACCCTATGAAACTGAAAATGGCTTTGTTTTTGGACGTCCAAAGACCAACTTTTTGGCCAAAATCTGGAGGATTATATTAAATTAAGAACAGAAACAGCAAGTTGTAAGCAAAGTATAGGATTGGTAGACCCTAGAGACATGCCAGCACCAAACACCCTCGAGAAGATAGAATTAGCTGGCTATGGTACTTAAGAAGCTTTGTTTGATTCTTTATGCATTAGAGAAAGCAAACAAAGATCTAGATCACATTCAAATGCTTCCCCTACCATGAACATTGTTAACAAGTGTGAGTAAATTTTCTGTCTACTGGTCTCTACTTTGTTAATTAATTTGCATTATAAGATGCTCCCCCATTTGTCTGATTCTGCTGGGGACTAAGGAGGATCATGCAAAAAATAATTGTCAACTTTCTATAGAAATTTCCTTCCTTTTTCTCTTACACAATTTTCCCAATTAAACTAATAAACCCCCATTTCCTGGTTGCTCCATTTAAGAAAAAGAAAAATGGTTTTGCCCAGTTTGATATTTGAAGAATCTAATAGGATAAGAATATATTTTGAATGGGAGAACGTGGGGTTCTGAGAATGACGCAAAATGAATCGATGTCAAGTTCAACACACGTATACAATCTAGAATTAAGTAAAGTGTAGACATGTAACAAAAATGGTATGTGAAGACAAGTTGTGGGTCTATAAATTATGGTTGAATAGTTTTTTTGGTGTATCCATGAAGGGGACAAATTTTTATGGGTCAGCATACCTCATTCATCAGCTAAGTATGGTACCTTATCCTGTACCATTGTCATCTTCCTCTTCTAATTTATGCATGCATGCATGTATCTCTAGGATCAATCTTCCTTCGGACATCATCCACACCACAAGACCACAAGAGGCAAAAAGGAGGGAAAAGCATTAGAAGAAAGTGTTAAATAAAAAAAACACTCTTGCTAATTTCTTATTCTATTCTTTATATGAGTTTCACCACACTACATCAATCTTGTATATATGATTGTTCATATTAAAAAAATTATTTTTAATTTTTAAGATCTGAGATTTTACACAAAACTTTATTTTCTTAATTTTAAGACCTCAATATTACAACAGAATATTCTAATAAAAGTTCTTTTGTAATACTCTAATCTTAAATTTAAAACCGGATAACACCCATACACTCAAATATTCTAACTTAACTAAAAGAATGATATGGAAAAATTAGTTGAATTAACCACATGAGACCATAATTATTTACCTTCTTCATTTTTTGTTGTGCTTAAGTAGCCACATGCAGGAGAAGGTTGGAAATTGGAGGGTTGTGAAATGGGATTTTTATGAGTAGGGTATTTCTTGTATCACCTTCTTCTTCTTGTAATTTTGTAAGGAAAAAATCCAAAATTATAAATGGACTAAAAATATTTTAAATTATATAATTTAAAAAAATGTACGCTAAATTATACAATTTAAAATATATCATCTAAAAATATATTTTAAATTATATAATATAAAATATGTTTATGTATTTTAGATTATATAATTTAAAATATATTTTTAAATTTGATAATCTAAAATACTATATTTCAATATCAAAATTATGTAATTCATAAATCTATAATATATTTTCAGATAAAAAACATTCTGAATTAGTTAATTTAAAATATATTTTTGAATTAAATAATTTTAAATATATTTTCAGATATAGAAATATATTCTGCCTAAATCATGTTTCGAGAACATTTTAGACCTTTAACATCCAATAAACCATGCGGTGCATTGAACAAGAGGTGTGTGCGAACAGAATGGAATCTAGGGTCTGAAAAAGTATGAAGACAAAATTTACAAATTCTTCATAGTGGGTTGCATTGGGTACACTGATGGGAGAACATTAGGCTGAAGCAAAACTTGTTAGAAACCATTATAGGAAAAAATGAGCCCATGAATCATCATACTTCAACATATCTTAATTAATAAGGTCATTCATTTCTGCACCTCCATAGTCTCACTCCCATAATAGGAAAATAACTATTTTACTTTTTTTTTTCTCTGAAAAAGGTGTTTCAGAAAGTTTTTAGAATATGTATTTTATAATGTTATTTAATAATATATATTTCGAAAAAAGAATTTTAGAATAAAAGTTTTATAATTTTATTTCGAAAAGAATTTTTTTTAAAAAAAGTTTACAACTGTTTTATACATGTTCCAATTCATCCATTTTAAAAGAATATTCTAAAACATTCTATCTGAAAATATTCTGAAACATCTTTGTCGAAAAAAAATTTGTGCCAAATGAAAATATGGAGGTGCAAGAAACATGATCCATTAATAATTACAAAAGCCCATTTACCAACTGGGCTCTATGATACATGTTGCAGATAGTTGGAAATATTAAAGGGGAGATATAATAATTTGAAAAATCAGAAATTTTAATTTATTAAGATAGTAATAATAGCACAAGTAATAATGTTCTAAAAAATGATAAAATTGTAGAGATGATGCTAAATAAAATATTTATTTGTATTAGAAGGAGTAATAAATAAATGAAACAAATATTAAGAAAAAATTAAACATGGGCAATTAAGAGATGAATTAAGTGATAGGAAACTCTGAAGGAAGGGATTCCTAAATAATGAGGTGGAATAGTAGTGATGTTATTTTTTTTATGTTGATGCTGATCAAAGTTAATGGATCCAATTATAGGAATATAATGAACAAGATGCAAGCATTGTTCCTATATATGAGTTCTTTTTGTTCTTAATTTGTTTAATTTAACTTTTTGTTAAGTTTGTTTCTTCTAAATTTTCAAATGTTCTGTTGGCAAAAAGAATCATCCACAAAATAAAAGAGAAACATTGTGAGGTGTATAGAGAAACGTTGACAATAGCAGCACCAATAATGCAACAAAATGTTGTGCCGTAGCAACCAAGTTTACATGAAGGTTTTATAAAGCTAAAGTTGTTCAGAAGTTAGCTCTCATTGTCCTCCTTTGCTAAAACATTTTTAAAAAGGCTTCTTTTCTGATCACAATTTTCTTAATGCAAAATCTTTGGTCTCAAATGATTAATATTTTTCTTGTCGTAAATTGTGTATCACTTTGTCGCATTATGTATGTATATATATATATATATATATGCTTTTATGATGAAAAGTTGTAATTTTTGAAAACTGGTTCTAAAATTTGGCCTTTAAAATGGGGCCTCAGGGTTAGGCTATAATTCTTGAACAACAGCATGTATTTTCTGAACCAAAAACAAGATCCGTGATTTCGCTTTCTTTTAATCATGCAACTATTTTTCAACTGCAAGTTTTGGAGCAAAAGAAATGCAAAAAGGAAGAAAAAGGAGCCTGGAACTAAAGCTATGAGATGAGAGTTAAAAAATATATATAGATTAAAGGTATTATACGTGATGATGATGATGAATGAAAATATGTGAACAGTGTTTGGACTTTTATACGACAGAAATTATTGAACATGAATTTATCATGTAATGTGCAGAACTTTATCATAATCTATTGCAGCTAGGAATAGAATATGAAAAGAAAAAGTTTCACATGTGGTAATGATTAGGTTAAGTAATGTATAGTTATATGGTAAACAAAAATCATAAGCATGCATGGATATTTGGATAAGATTAGAAACTATAATGAAAGAAGTGAAAGTGAGAAGATTAGCATATTTAAAGTGGCCCAGTGGAATATATGTTATTTGGATACGAAATGGAGTACAATCATATCTTTTGGCACCCAGTTGTTACCGTTGCTTTGGAGTACAGCAATAATTACAAAATTTTCAAAATACAAAAAACATTAATAAGAAAACAGAGAAAGTTTGTAATCATCGTCATTCATGATAAACATCATTAGGGAAGGTAAACTTGAGATTTCATTACTGCGTTAATTTCTGCTCTCTTTTCAAAGTTATGTTCTAACTAAAAGGGAAAAAAAATCATTCATAATTCACGTCAAATTTTACTCCTTTCATATCTCTTTTCTATTCCATCTCTTAGACCTTTAAGTTTCAAGCTTCTATATTTGTTTAACTAAAAAGGAAAGTTAAAAAATTGAGTGTGTGTATATATATATATATATATGTAAAGGTTTTCTTGTTTTATATCAGATACCATTTTCTCTCATAATATATACTTTGTGATGATAAGTTTTTATTTTTTAAATGAAGCTTCAAATTTGAGCTTTAAGTGGGGCCTGAGAGCAAGGTCAATGCTTGAAACTTGAAAGTTTATTTTCTCAATGTAAAACAAGATCCGTGATTATCTCTTTTCTTTATCATAAAAAGTTCAATTGGAAAAAAATTGGGATATATATGAACTATAAACTGGATGCTGCAGAGAATTTTATTTCCAATTACAATGAATCGGATAAAAAAGTCCTTATTGCGTTTATTTATTAAAACAATAATAAAAAAATTCTTTAACAATTTTTTCATTAATATATATAAATCCATCCATAAAAATAGCATTTAAAAAAACAAATTTAAAAATATATCTCTGAAAACATAAAAACAAGTAAATTTTAAGAAAAAAATAATTATGAAAAATTTGGTTGAATTAATTTTAAGCTGTTAAATATTGATACGAGAATTCATCATTTCTATAAATAATAAATGGATACGTAACTATTTATTCATAAAGTTAAAATAAGTGCATTAAATTTGATCTTTTATTTATCTTATTATAATTAATAAATTAGATAGATATAATTATGAAGCGTGAATAATAGATAAAAAAAAGTTGTTTCTTGCAAAAAACTTGTAAATATTTCAAACATTTGCAAAGGGTTACGTTGTCTGTTATCCATGAATATGTATTTTAACAAAAAGTATAAATTGTATATTAACTTTGTTAAAATCCCGAGTTTATAAAAATGATAAAAAATAATTTTTGAAATTTGAAATTTCCTTCTGAACTTCAATGACATTTTCTCTCCATGGGATGTATTATCTTGAATCTTGTTGTTTAGCAAAGATGAAAAAAGAGAAATTAGAACACAGCATTATATATCTTTTGGAAGAAGAAATATGCAGTATAAAGATCTCCATCCATTGCTTTGAGATTGAGGGTATAGTAAGGTATGAAGTGGGAATGATTATTGGTTTGTCACTTTCTCAAAGTAGTTTAACCTAATTGAGTATTGAAAATCTTGTTGATTGGTGATATCATGTGTGTACTCTCAAATTGTTAGCCTTCCTTTCCCTTTTATGTATCAGTCTGTCAATTTTCTAACATGCTAGCTGCTAGGACCCATTCTCTCATGCAATCAATGTAAAATTTGAGGATATGAGTAACAAAGAAATAATAGTATATGATAATACAATTTTTTTTTCTAATTCAAATGGGGCCACTTATACAAGAGCCAATTATGGCAAAGATTGGTGGGAGAATGAGAAAAAGAAAGAAATTTGATGCAGAGAGAAATTGGGTTGGCAATGTTTATAGTAGGGTCAGGTGTTAAAGTGGAAACTGCAAAAGTAATTACATACCATGTGATACAAATTGCACATAATGCCTTGTACTTAAAGTAAGTGTAACAATTGCATGCAGATAATTAAACATTTGTCAATCTGTTAGTTCTTCATCTGTCATTAATTACAGCAAATGCTTATTCAGTTGGACTATTTGGTTAAACCAGATAAAAATAAAGAGGATTGGGAGAAGAAGAATCATTAATTGAATCAATTCAAATTAACCAAGTTTTGAGTAATACTAACGGGACCTGGTCAAAGTATGCATGTCAGCAGCAAATTTATTGAAAAATAGACACCTTTCCCACTAAAACATAGTATTTTTTTTGGTATAGTCCACTAAACATAGTATGATATCATATGTCATTGTTCCACTATTTGAAACTGATACTTGATCTCTTTGAAACCAGAGATTGAGACCTGAAACTAAAGCCATACAATTGAAATATATATCCCTGATTCAATCTCAATATGATCCTCAGAATAGTGACATTTCCTTAAAAGAAAAGTGTTTTGGTTTAACTCATATGCCTCTTTAAATCCATTTTTGTTTTATATTTTTCTTCAGATATTAAGTTTTTGTATTTTCAAATGTTGTTAATTTAAAATTAATGAAAAGTTTCATCTTCAGAATGAAGTTAGAGATAGTACAACTTCATAGATGTTAGACTAACCATTCTTTATATCCATCCACTTTTGAAGATATATAGAAATCTTGATTTATAAATTCTTTGAAAAAAAGGAAAACTATAAAATATAAGATTTAGTATATTTTAAAATACTCAAAATATAGCAATAATTTTTTTATTTTCCTTAGTAGTTAAGATAAAAATAAAATATAATATCAAAGCATTCATAATTTATGTAAATACCTTAAATTACAAAGGGCTGTTTCAGTATAGTCTCTTAATATCCCTTATTTTTCTAGTAAAAAATTACAGAAAAATAGCAAAATAAGTTCGTTGAAAACATTGTGGAGGTTTCTTAAAAAGAAAGAAAAAGTTCAATAATTTTGTGAGACATGATACCCTTTTCAATACAAAAAATAATATAACAATTTCTTGACAATAAATGAATTGGAATAATTTAGTAGAAAATAATGCAGTGAAAAGTTTCCAGTCCAAACCAAACCAAACACAGAAAAAGCAACTTTCCTTAAAACAAACTCAACCTACTATACATCTAAATTAGCTGAAGTAGTTACTAACAAAATAACAAAATAATAAAATAAAGGTAACACCCTTGTCTGCCTATTTAAAAACAGAACATGTCATGTCTACATAATTAAGCATTTGAACTCTATATTTGCACCATTATTATTAGAATCTTTCTTTTTCTTCTTCAAACAAAATTATGAGAAAAGTGTTTTGCCAACTGTGTGCCAAATTTGGTTTTCTCTTGCACAAAATATGAAAGAAAAATATTGTTGATGTTATAAAATATCACAAGGAAACATTCCAAAGAGTTAGTAATAGCTGTTCTGTATAAAATGTCTCCATTTCCCCCTGTTTTTTAGTACAAATATAAACAAGGATGAAAGTCCAACATGGGTTGAGGAGTTTCATTGTTCACAATTTTAGAGAGGAATTTCGACTTCCATGTTACTCTCATCCTAACACATGAATTTCAAATCTTCACAGACCTTAGGTGCATGTTTACAACCTTTCTTAATATCATCATCATGCTAAATTTTGTTCAATCTCCATATAATCTTAAAATAAAGAAACAAAATAAGTTTTGATAATCGTAATTTTTTTTTAAGACTTATATTTAATCTTTATATTTTCAAATTCATGATAAACATTCATCTTTATAGCTTTTAAATAAACATTCATCTCCCTCTTCATATTTTTTTATAAATGACAAATTTTATATTTTTAATAAAGTCACTTTCACCTCATTCGTCTTATTTAAAATACATATTTACTAACTAAAACTTCAATAAAATTTATGAAAACTGAAAATTAAAGTTATAAAGAAATTAAATAATTTATTTTTATTTTTTAATATAATGTTCGTCCAACTATAGTTCACAACTAAGATTATTATATGACTTAATGAAATAAGAATTGTTGTAAAGACAGAAAAATGACAATTATATTCTAATTTGAAAATAGACATTAAACTTCTCATATTATTAATAAAATAACAATCACACTTCTTATTTATTTTTATTTTTATTTTTATTAAAATTACCCACACATACTATAATAATAAAAATAAGTTAATAAATTTAATCATATATTTTACAACTATATATTTATTTTATGTTAAAATAATGTTTCTAAAAAATATAACTTTTTTATTTTTATAAAATAATTTATAATTTATTGAAAATATGGTTTTTATAAAAGAATATTTTTTATATTTCAAAAATTAATCTTTAATTGTAATAATTTTATTTTAAGTTTTAGTCCATGTGATATCCTCACATAAAATAAGGAAAAAAGTATCCCTTTATTAAAAAAAATACAAAGTTAAAAGCATAAGAAAGATAAATGTATAATTAAAAATAATAAGTGAATATCATTTTATTGAAAACACATAAGAGATAAATTTTTATTTTAAAGTTAGAAGAGATGCAAGCATAATTTCTAAGAGAGGTAAAAAAAGAATTTCCTTATTTTTATACATATTTTAAAATTTTATGTGATTAATATTTGATAGTCTTATTTTTTTTAATTTAAAATAATTAAAATAAAAAATAAAATTAAAACAAAAATTACACTGAAATTAGAAAAATAACCCCCAAATATCAAGGTGTGTCCGACATCCTACATTTTACTTCTCTAGAACAACATTCGTGTTTCAAATGTTTCCCATGGTTAACTTTTTTTTTTCCTGCTGATCACTTCCATGATCACCAGAAACGAAAAACCTCTTTTTTCCATTGTTAATGAAGAGTATTAATTAAAAAAAATAACAATGGAATGATTTGCTGTCAATACTACAACAACATACTACTGGAATAATAGAATACACACATGTTTCTCCATTTCTGCAATATTTTCTTTACCAAGATATTTCTTACAAGTTTGACTAACCCTTCAGGCACTGCGCGACCAGGGCAGCCATCCCCAACAATTACCTTATGCAAGATTTGAATTTTGATTTTCTTTGTAAAAGTATGGTCTACCTAGCACCATACCCAAATTTGAAACAGGAAGGATTGTGTTAAGTAAGAGGAAGAAAAAGAGACATTGAAAAAGAAGATTAATCATGATGGAACATGAAAGTGTGAAGACTATTACAAAAAGATGTTCCTGTGCCAATCATCACATTCTGCTCTCTAATACAAGAACCAGACTGGAACGAAAAATGAAATTATACCACAAGCAACGGAAAATTAAGAACTCACCAAAATAAGAGAATTTTTTTATAAAATAGAAAAAACACAAATACCTTTGAGTTGGTAGGCAGTCAAAATTGCTTGTCATTGCTGACATGATCTACTACCTCTACACCAAATTAATTACAATGTTAAATCAATTATCAAATCAACAATACAGTAGGCTACTCTACTAATGAGTGAGTTCAGTCAGCTTATGTAACTTTTTCATTTAAATACTTATTTGAAATTTGCCAGCAATTTAAGGAGGCGCAGTACATTCTAGCCTTGAGGTCAGAGGAGAAATTCTAACATGCACTTGTCTGTATTTTATACACTACATACACGTAACAGTGCAGATACATGTAGGGAATAAGCTGTTAAACGCTGAAGATAAATTGCCGTGGTACAAACAGAAGCTGTTAACTGAATTCTTGATTTTATGGATTTAACCAGCATGCACTGGATATTTCCGGAAGTCTGGTATGCATGGATGGACAAGTCAGCACAGCCATTTCCATCAACAATATGGTGAAGAATGTATTTGATAATTGACAAATAGATTGATGAATGCATGCATTGATAGTGTGTATCATATGTCAGAATAATCTTTACATCAATTTCTCAAGTTTGCAGAAGTATGACATAAAAAGTAACTCATGTACGTATGATATGACTACGACAAGAAGAGTAAAGAGTGATATTAGATGTCATCACCACCAAGTCTAGAACTACCAGCCTATTGTTCATGGTTAAAAATAAGAATTATCCCCTGAACATACATGCAAAAAATGCTTTTATTATGTAGCGTCTTGCAATATTATCCCCTGAGCCATATTATGCACCTCCTTATGCCGACAGGCCTCCTTGCTTTCCCTTTGATTTTCTTTCCCTACACTCTTTGTTTAACTTTCTCCAAGACTTTTTGCAATCATGGTAAGGCAAACGGTTCATTCCGCAAATCTACAGTTTTCAACGTTAAGATAGTTAAGGCCCCCATTAGAAAAGCATATATTATCACAAAAGATGGTTTTGAAAATCAAGGGTTGTGGGACATTAGCTTAAGCCAAAACAATAATAAAAACACGCACAGAAACAGAGAGTGGATTGATGTAAAGGAAGGCCACTCATACCTCACTTTTCTTTGATCATGACGACCAAAGCAGTGACATGGACAGCCACTTCCCCCATGGTGGGCCTCACCATTTGTCAGAAACATACACTCCAGTAGATATGCCGGATTATCTATAAGAAGTGCTTCTGCGGCAACAAAGATTCCTTCTCATGTCTTCCGAGGTTGACCCACGTCGCGACCAAGTCCGGTTTGCCACCCACCCTACTGCTTCAAGCAATGCCACCTCTGCAGCAAAAAAAAAGTAACATTTAAATTTTGGGGGCCTGCTACTTTTGTGTCATTTTCTACTTACCCTCTACATGAAAACTTTATCTAACCGGAACATATAGTGGCTTATGTAAACCATATATTCTGTGAGAAATGTTTCCCTAATGACGTAAATATTATGAATGTCAACAGTTTTCTTGATAGATGTGGTCTTCAGAACATTTTTTATAAAAAAAATCTTAGTTAACCAGTGTTCTCTTTTTAACTTTCAAATAGAGGACAGATAGATTTAGTTATGATTGAACATTAATTACTAGGATTATTCCTATAGATATGAAGTATATTTTGTCTTTTAGATTTATCTGCAGATATCTTTTTCTTTTCAGTAGTTTAAAAGAAATTAGAAGAGGATGGTTGGTATTGTGAAATTGTTGGAAACAGAAGAATCCTATACTTTAATCAACTTTAGAAGGTGAGGCCAAAAACTGGCCTGCAATAGGTTTCCAGTTCACAATAGGGAAGCAATCACGTGTATCAACAGTCTTCAAAGAAAGAGGAAGACCAAGTAATAACAAATATTGTTCAGAAATTCTTGCACTTGGAAGTTGGAAATTTATTGAAAATGGATTTATGCCTTGTTACTGGCTCACACAGGTTCCTGTTCATAATATCTGTTGACACGTGAAATGGTGTTAAACTTAAAGACTTTCACAGACAAGTGATTTACTGAATGCTAAATGTTCATCTGATGATAAGAACATGAGAATTCCCTTAGAACAAAATATGAATAATTGCTTATATATGATGCCCTTCTTCGTCAAGCAAAACTTTTGAAGTATCTCCAATTAGCTAGTGCGTCAATGTTGAAGTAGTTCAGAACATGAGAAACACGAACAAACTCTATTTTGGTAAAGAACCTATGTGTACTCAAACTCCTATATCGAGCAGTTTTCTCAAAACAGTTGGACCTTTTGGTCAACTGAATTCGGAAACTAAACTTGAACAATGTGGCCTTTGGATATGATAGAGGTCAGTTGGTCAAACTGTAAGATATTTCATCTTGTTCTACTCAAACAATTGATCATGACAAGCAGAATCTACACAATGCATGGTGTTATGTCATATCAAGACATGAAGCATCAATTAGATGCATATACAAAAGTCATTGACTATTGTAGGATGCCTTTTCCACTTTCAAGTGAGGACGTTAAGTCAAAAGCTCCTTCCACAGAACTATGGTCTTTTAACGCAAAAAGAGGAAATTGCTCCAGCCACAATATTTCCTACTGTCGTTCGTTATGTTTTTTTTTATATTGACCATCAATTCAGTTTGCTTTAAATTTCTAAATATCAGGGCTTCAGTGCTTGTTTGGTATCAACATCATATCAGTTTCAAAAGCTAAACACGAGCCACAGAAATTTAACGATAATAATCAGTCCAGAAAGATGCTGAGACTGTGGGTCAATATTTCAACTGATACCACAGGCATTGATCTACCCAAAGTGAAACAAAAGAACAAGTTGTGGAATAGAACTAATTCTGTCTTGGTGAATATTTCTGGCAATTGGTACTTCAATTTTCACGGACGAGGTAGAAACTAAGTTTGGACTTAGTTAACTGTGGCAATTTCATAAATTCATTCGCAAGATGTAATGAAGCTTAGTTTTTTACGTTATTATAAATTATAAATTAATTTGAGAATGTGGCTCAAAACAATTCCCGTCACAAATCATTCATGCAAACGCTTTGTGTCACTCTTGAAACCTACTTCCTGAGTGGTAGTTATGCTAATAAATGAGCAATTGTTCCCCCTTTAGAACCTAAGAAACCCAAGTAAAAGATGGAAAAAAATACTGATGATTCATTTGAATCTAAGATGACATAACAGTCCGGTCTCTTCCAATATTCGTTTTTGTTTCTCTCACAAGTCACGAAATATTGCACTTGGAATAAGGAATAGTAGAACCGCTCTGGAAAAAAAATCTGATAAATCCTAAAATCACAGAATTCTACAGAGTTGAAAAGAGGAACATTACATTAGGGGTGCATCGGCAAAGACGTCAGCCAGCATGCCATCATCACTACCTTCCATGGCAAGCAGTTCTGCCTCCTTCTCTTCCTCATTGGAAAAATCTCGTCTTTCAAGCTTGGCATGAGCTGCAATGTATATCATTTTCTGAGCTCTTTCCAAGGAAATTCTCGAGTGCTTCTGAGCAGAAATCTTCCTGATGAAAGAACAATTACTCTTAAATCCATATGAGGTTGCATGCAGAAAAATGAGCCTCACTGCAAGCTTCCGTAGGGATTTAAATTCGCTGAGGCAAGTTTCCCAAACAAGCCTACTGCTGAGTGGATTTGCTACCTTCATCTTCCCTGTAATGGGGTCTTGTTGTTTCATCTGCACAGCCTGGGCATAAAGAGGGTCAAGCCCTTCTGATCTCCACTTCATGAGCTCCATCAACACAACATGAGCTTCTTCTCGTGAAGCCAGCCTCGTCAATAACTTATCAACATCTTTCTCTTGTTCGCGAGTTAAGCACTTGAAAGGAGGAAGGTACTTTCCACTTGCATCTTTAACCAAGTAAAGCGGATCAAGTATAAATGCAGCTGACCATGCAGGATGATAATTCTTCCTGAATCGTTTTTCAAGTATTTCTTCCACAGGTTCTACCACAACACTGTACTTAACACACCACTCCTTCACCTTGGTTCTAACCTCCTCCCAGAGAGGCAAACACCGACCAACCAACAGCCTCTCCGCCTCAATGTCCTGAACCACTCCTCTGATGAGCTTCACCAGAGAATAAACCGCCTCCAGTTCATTCCAGAACCCTTCACTCTGAACAATCCCGGCAATCTCTCTGGCCAGTGGGTCCTCCATACACGCCACCTTAAACGCGTCCTCCATCACCACCATTTGGATCACAGTAGCACATCTTAGGATGTCCTCCAGCATTGGAAATACAGATGAAAAGTCCTTCAACACGTTACATTTGGGAGAGGGAACCCGAACCAGCCCAGCACATTCCAGCTCCTGCATCCGGTACCTGAGAAAGCTACCCCTAACCTGAGATTCAGTGTTGATAAAATTAGCAACCTTGAGAGAATTCTCAGTGACAACCCTGAAAAGTGGGAGGTCGTTGCTAAAATCCTTGATCAAACCCGTGAACCCCTGAACCTGACAAGCAACATTCACCATCCAATGGTTCTGAACCTCCAAGTTCCTCAACGCCTTGCCCTTAAACCTGTCTGCAACAATCCCCACACACCTCTGCACATCACTTCCACAAACACCCTTCACCACCTCCCACAAAATCTCCTCAGCATACTTAGACGACACCAGCCCCTCACCAAGCACCACCTTGTGGAACACGCTAGTCCCATTGGGTAAATTCACTATAAACTTCGCCACACCATCGTCGCCCTTCCAACCATCACACCCCACTTGAAAAAACAGTGCGTCTCTGATTCTAGCTTCGGACTCAGCCTTGGCCACCCCAAACCTATCCTCGAGCCTAGAACCATATATCTCGCGTCTCAACAGAGTCACCGGCAAACCCAGCTGGGTGAGAAAGGACTGAAACTTGGGGTGTTCAAGAGAAGAGAGAGGCACAGAACCACAAGACTCGTAGAACCAATCTGCTAATAATTCAACAGCGGAGTTAACCTGGTCCTGGGTCAACTCGGGAGGAGCAACATGCGACAAATTCCTAGGACTCTTGAGCTTCTTCACACTGTCTTCGAAAACAGCGAGAGCATACAAATCATCTTTACCACCGGACAACGCCAAATGCTGAACGGACTGGTCCTGATTCGGAGAGGTTGAGGAGGAGGTTCTCTTTCTGCCGTTGTTGGAGTGGGAGTGCACGGTGGAAATAGGAGACGGTGAAGGCAGCAAGGAGTGGTTGAAATTGGGACACGTGCCACGCTTGAGATGTTCGGAAGCGGTTCGAGAAGGGTTGGAGGCGGAGAAGAGAGAGTCGCAGAGGGAGCACTTGAGCTTCACCGCGTCGCCCACGAGAGTGGGCTCGAGGTGGGCCCAGTACCACGCGCCTTTGCCTTTGATCGCGCGCGTGCGCACTGTGAGAAGGCCCTCGTAGCGCTTCCTGACCGCCCTCGCGGCGGCGTCGGGGTCTGGCTCGGTGGAGGTGGAAGCCATTGTGAAAGCGACGGTGGAAGCCATTGGTTTTTATTAGCCCCGCCACCGGTGCTGTCTCCGGAGTTCCATGGCGTTGCAAGGTGTTTGAGGAATTGTGTGAATGAAAACGAACAGGAGATAGATGGGTTGGTTTTAGTATATATAGAGTTGGTGTTTGGAGGATTGGGTGCATGGCATGGAAATGAAATAGGGATTGGGAGAAGAGAAAGAAAAAATGAGCATGGGTCCATGCTACTACGTGTCCTCTTGGTGTTGGGTTTGGTGGAGCTTATAAGCAATGACTCCCGAATCAACCTATTTTTGTATTTTTTTACCAACAAACATACATGTCCATGCATGCCCTTCACTTCTCTTCTCTTCTCCTCTCCTCTCTTCTCCTCTCCTCTCTTCTTTCTTTCTCCTATGCAATTAGGTGAAACCAACAAGCCAATTTTCCACTCATTCATCATAATTTACTTTCAATATCCAAAACATTCCCATTCTTCGCCTATAAATACTTTTTTTTCACTTTTCTATCTATATGCACGTCATTAAAATCTACAAAATTAATACTTTTAGAAAAATAACAAAAAGAAAATTGAACTTGCAAAATGATGCCATAGGATGTAATGTGACAAGTTCCAAATTCTGGCGAAGGTATTAAATGATAGAAAAGAATGGAACAAAGGAAATACTTGAATAAAGAAATTCACTTCATAATAAAACTAGTACATTATTAATATATTAAAATTATGTAATTATAATTATTTAAAAAATAATTATTTTACAATACAGAAAAATGAAACAGAATAAATTGTTCTGATATAAAATAACAAAGTAATTATTTTTTAGAAATTTTCAAAAAGAAAAAGTTAATTCTTGTTTCTTTACGATAAAAAATTACTTAAAAGTAATTAATTTGATGATACACTAATTAAATCAGCTTTGTAATCAAATTTTTAATTCCTTTCAGCTACTACTTATTTTGAAATGTCATAATAAACAAATAATTTTTTTAAAAACATATTTCTTTTGTGGAAAAAAAAATTAAAACAACCTGTCCATGATGAGAAACATATTTTGTATGCATTTTTAAGTTAAGTTTTGTTAAACATTATAAAAAAATGGTAGAAAGATAGAAGACGTACAGAATATTGAAATTGTAGCGTGTGTAATTAATTACATGCAATGTTTTTTTTTGGGATGAAATTTACCTAAAATACTGTAATATTATAAGTTTTTTTGGTATTATTTTTCTAATTAAACTTAGAAATTTATTTTAATAATTTTTGTATTGAATACATGACATACTGCAGATAAAACTCTAAATATGATTAAAAAAAATATTAATAACTACAGAGTAAATTTTCTCCTATATATTTTTCTCTGTTGTTTCTTTTTTTAAAGCGGAAGATACTTCTTGTAACAAGTTTGTGTAAAAGAGATTATTAAAAAAAAATGCACTTCTCAATCATTCTCCTAACTTTGTTTAGTATTTTTTTTTTCAAAATTTTATTCAATGTAGATAATTTTACATGATGAGATGATGATGGTCTTCTCACTCCTCTCCATTTTTAAAAGATAATCAGAAAGTAATTAATCAGGAGAGAGACAAATGTAGAAGAAGACAATTTGAGTTGATCCATCTTCAAAATTAATTGTTGATTCCTAAAGTTATTAATGATTCATGTTCTCTATAATTCATTAAGCCCGAGACATTATACTACGATTTCTTCTTAATTAGTTTTGATGATGTATGAACTCTTTAATTAGTCTTTTCTTGTTCAAAAGTCGTGTTCATAACAAGTATTTTTTTTTTCTTTGAACAGTTTTAATTTAATTTTCATTTATCCTGAAATTCTTGACATTGGACGGAATCCATTGCAAATTAATGAGGAAGAAGATAACAAAAGACATGATATATCTAAAGAACATGACATAGAAACATAGAATGCAAAGGTTACATAATATCATGATCAAGTAGAAGATAACATACCACCAATGCCAAGTGAGGAACATTCTCCAAATGATTATCAAAGTGTAGACGACAATCACAGTTAATCTATAGTTTTCACATTTTTTCTTCAAATGTAATTATATTTATATTAAAGGTTAAATATATTTTTAGTCAACTATTTATCTAACGAAAAAAACTTAAGAGACGGATGATACTGAAGTAGAAAACTATAAAGAATGAAAATAAAGAGATAAAAAAAAATTATGACACATTATCAAAAATTATTTTCACAAATTTATAAAGTATAAAAACGAAATAATTTCAAAGTTTAATTTAGAAACGAAATATAATTTTGATAAATAATTGAAGGACTAAAATATATTTAACTCTTATATTAATATTATTTATAATATTATATGTATGTAAATAAGTTTATTAACTTATTTTAGCATATATAAATTAGTTTATGTGATGAATAAATAGGATTTCTCTGTCTTCCATCACTTCTATTTTTTTAATATTAGTTTCATTCTTATTTGTCTTTAATCATTTTTATTATATATTATCTTATCATTATAAAATTAAAATAAATAGATGAAACGTTTCATAATTTTAAAGAAAACGGTTGAATTAATCTCCATATCCATATTTTTCTTTTAAGTTTCACTTCAAATCGTCTACAAATTCTACCAAGTTAATTGAAATAGATGAAAGAGGATGCAATGAAAAAGAGTTATTTATTTGAAAGAATGAAAAATAAATAAAGACTAAAAAGTATAAAAAAGGTAAAAAAATGTTTCCATACAAAAACATAAAAAAATATAGAAAATTAATTAATAACGCGACATATATAATCTATTATATTGTAAATAATAAAGAAATCTTATTTAAAAATAATAACAAATAATCAATTATGTCAACCGATTACGATTTTAGTTTTTCATTTTGATTTTGTAATAACAATAAAAAAATATTAATAATCAATACTCTATCTTATTTTGAAAAAAAAAACAGTATTTTTCAATATCTTTCTCGCTTAATTTTTTTAACTAATTTTTATTTTCAATCATTTATCACCTCTCTCTCTTCCTTTTTATTTTTTACTCTTTCACTACTATTTTTTTCTCTCTACCAAGCAAAAACTAATAGTTTAATTAGCTTATAAATTAGTTTTAAATCATCCCATATTATCTTTGTTGTGTCCATGAAATTGTGAAAAGATGCTTACAACAAATTTATTAACATAACCTTTATTTTAGTTAAAATACACAAAAACTAAAAAATATTGTGAATCTAATTACTTATTTAATTAATCTTATCAATGATATTGTTTAATAAATATTAATGAATAACAGTGTTTTAAAGTTGTGATAGAATGATATAGTTAAAACATAAACATAGAGTAATATTCTATAATGAATGTAATTTGAGGGTGATTATGGGGACAATCATATAATTTGACCTAAAGCAGCACATGTGGTTGTTAACAAATAGCCTTTACAAGTATTGTAAGTTGTAATGTCTTATTCGGCTTTATAAAGAGAAGAAAAAGAAGGGTAAAGACGGTATTTTATGTTAAATAATGACTCAGTTTTTGTTCATTATGTAGAGATGTATTCAGATAATAAGCAGCCCAACATAATTCAATGCTTTTTCTTTTCATCTTTTTTTTTCTTAATTTACTATTTTTCCTTTCCCTTTTTTTTTCTCTCTTTCACACCAATTATTAATTACTTAATTTTGAGTAAAACTTAAGCCAATCCATCCACTCCTTATTCCTCTTGCAAAAGATAGCTGTAAAATAAGCTATGAAACTTTCAAAAAATGAATTACTCATTCTTAAGTATTCTTTTAGATGGCTTCTCTAGAATTAGACCAAAAACCATACTTTTTTATCCAATGGTGATTAAACGAATTTAATCTAACAAATATACAAAAACTTATTATTGTAATATTTAATCTATTTTATTTTATTTACGAACTCACTGTTTAAGGTATAACAAAGCTTTTAAAGTTTTAAAAAATGAATAAAAATGTGATTCAATTGGATTAAATCCAAAGTCAAATAGACTAATTTCTTATCATATGAATGACAAACCCAACATGTGTTATGTCTTAAACAATACATTGTTACATATTATACCTTTTGTTTATTATACCAATTGTGTGATCTCTTGTTGTAATTGGCTTTTGATTATATGTTCTGATTGTGTTCATTGCAAAACAAAACTATTGTACGTGTTATATTGGTGGAGGTCATCATGTCTATACCAACCATTTGGTTCTAATAATAAAATCATCTTTGGCTTCTTCAGAAGAAAAAAAAAATGAACACCGCAAGGAAATTAATTAAATTCTTTAACCAGATTAGAGATTTTGAATTCAAAATTTTTGAAAATGCAGCCACTCGATTTATGTAATTAGATGTCTAATGATAGAACCATTTTAATTAATTGGTTCCTAGACTATTTAGAAAAACTTAAGTATATAACTTGTTAGAAATCTCAGATTTACTGTAGATGAAATTAATTTAGTTTATATAAATGAGTGTAAATCTCACCTTACAAGTAAGTAGAGTGAGTTTCATTCCATCAAGAACTCAATTAAAAAAAACAACTTATTTGAAAACTTCTAAATAGTTTGATTGGGTTCTTAATTATAATTTTCTTTTAATTCAATCTAAATATATTGTAATCATAATTTGAATGATTAAGATATTAAATCAGTGAATAAGTAGTTGAATCAATAGGTAATTGATTAAATTATTTAACAAGTAAGTGAATAATTAAATTTTGGAGGGTGATAAGGATTAATGGAAACCCATGATGATGATTCATGGGATAAAAAAGGTAAGATACCTCCGACGTATTATATGTGGCCATGATTAATTATCATTATTGTCGTAAATGATTACACAATACATATTACCACATGTGTATCTTTTAAAATTGACCTTATATTTGTTATCACCAAGAAAGGTACATATAATAATTCAAGCACTCAATCAATAATCCCTCTTTTCTTGTTTGGTCCGGAGATTTGGCTTTGCAAAAGTCTAATAATTATAATAACTTTATTTCTACGATAACTTCCCAACATTTCATGCCATGTGAAAATTCTAGATCAATAAAACCATGTGTATATATATATATATATCCTCCTTTTTTTCTACTATACACCATGAAGGTTACGAAACACCAAATAATTATGACATTTTGTTTGTGAAGATTGAAATGATTAGTGTGATCTAGGTTTTAGATTATGTTGATGATGATATATTTGTTGTGGGGGTGTGTATTTTGTGTTTTTACGAACAAGTTATTTTGAAGATTTTTGTTTGAATATTCCATTTTATTTTGATGGAAATCAATTGTATAAAATTATAAACTTTTATTAATTATTTCTTATTGTTATTTCGATTAAGGATTAAAGATAGAGCGATTAGCGGTTTATATGTTTAATTTTGTCACATTAAATTTACCTTTTTAAAAGTTATATATATGTTATTTATTTATCACTACTATAACCGTGGTGTCTATAATAATCACAATATTAATATGAATGTTTAAAATGTAGGCATGTTGTCTTTTAAAGTGTGAAAAGTGCATGTTGTCCTTTTCAAGACTCCAATAAAAGGAAGTGGAAATATGGAGGGTCGTATTGAAGAAGAGAATAGAAAACAACATAAACAAAGGGAAAATAAGAGTAAAATTCTATTATTGTATGTCTATTGTTACTCGAAATAAGGTGTAGCTGATTTATTATCATTTTTTAATCATTATAATTAAAGTTTTTAATTCCCTAAACTATTTCACTTTGACTATAAAGTTAATCATTAGTTAAGATTTTAGTTATATATTTAAAATTCACTTTCATTCTTTAATTATGTGTTATTAAACACAAGAACTTCATAAGCTTAATATAATTATCAATAACAAAAATCTTATATAAGCTCTATTTTTTTTTATAAAGACTATTTTCTTTATATCACTAAATCTAAACTCTCTAACCATTTTATTCATTCGCATACCTTTCTCACGAAAATTACAGCATATTTTTTAATAACGATAGAAAAATGTCCACATTAATTTTTACATTTCGTTTGCATCTACAGGATTTCTGTTTTGGGAGATGGAAAAAAATATTTAAATGGATGGTAATAGTTTGTTTCAGAGAAAATTATGGCAAGTTAATTAGGTGTAGAATAAATGCAAAAGTGGTAAAAAAAAGTGGACAGTGATTATATATGAGAGAATGAGCACATAAGAAAAAAAGTGACACATCCATTCATAATTTATTATGGGACGTTATTATGGATTTTTTTTTCATTTTTTATAGTAATAATAAATAAATAATATTATTGTTAAATTAAATTAAAATATTTTTTAATCGGTACAATTTTATATTTTTTTTTCTCTCCTCACTTATCTTATAAGTTTACTAGTTTACTTGTTAAGATAATTTCATCCTAACAAAATTTGTTTGGAACTATTATGTCATTTAGATAATACTCTTATTAGACCACCTAATCTCACACTCTTAAGATATCCATTTTTTGGTATTGGAGATTTTACATCAATTTTACATATTACAAAAATATATGCATATATCAACACATTATCATCTTAGACAATAATAATACATTCTTCCTATAGAGAATACAAAATTTCAGTTTAGCTTCTCACCTACCACCTAATATTTTAATTTATGTGATTTAAACCATCAATAAAATTAAGATATCTACTTCTTGTAACGAGTTTCTATTCTTGATATTATGATTCTTAGGGTCACAATATCATGCTAGACACCTCTTACATACTTATAATAGGTCACAATATTGCAGTAATATTCACACACAATCACAACAAGTCACCATAGCATACATATATCCACATACAACATACACCGCTATGTTTATACCTCTCTTACGCTTGAGCATCTTCTTCATCCTTCCTCTTATGTTGTTGAAGTGTTTCATTCATGCTTGAGTGAAGAGACTTATTATATAGTCTAACAACCATGCATTGTCATCAACTTAACGATATCACTTAAGCATTAAAAATCTTAGAAAGAGTAAAAAGTCTGAATATCTTTCTTTATACCTTAATTCATAACTTAAGTAACATGCACAATTACTTGAGCATCTATAATAAACACTTGAGTAACGCATGCAATGATTATTCACCATTTGATTTTCACTTGAGCTAAAATAGATTTCAAGATATTCAACTATTATTGTATTTCACTTAATTTTCAGTAGAAAAATAAAAATTCAATTATCAACTATACAACCAACATTTTCTCAATGATCAAAACAACATTACTTTCACATTCCAATCCCAAAAAGAAAAAGATTGAACATATAAGAAAAGAAAATAATATTTACCTTCATTAACAATATATTCACCTTTAATATTATAATCTCTTATAAAATGAGGTAATTAAACAGGTTAAACTTCTAAAAGAAATATAAAGAAAGAGATTTGTAGAAAAATGAAAATTTTAACCAAATACAGAATAAAATTGTTATAATTTTTTTATGAACTTTTCATTCTTTATGGATTAAAATCTATATCTCTAGAAATTCAGATCTTTCAAAAAAAATTAACTACTTATAAGTTTCTAAATTGTTTGAGTGTTTTTTAATGAAGTTGCTAAAGTAAAAAAAAAACCTTATCAATAATGATGCAAAATTTATACAATTAGAATTTATATTTAGTTTATTCCATACTTGTGACAAATTGTGATGATTTAAAAATGTATGAACTAAATTGAAAGAATTAAAAAGATTCGATAACATTTTTTTAGCTTGAGGATCTAATAATTAAATTTTCTAAATAATTGATAAATCTATAATTTAACTATTTTAACCTCAAAGTAAACTGAATGGTATTTTTATTGTGTGAAGGTTATTGGTCCATAAGTAATGAGATGAGAGAGTGTATTAATTTGGATTGTTTTTATTACCAAAAATTATCACTCGGTTATTTTGGATTTAGGTGAAGATCTTTGAATTAGGCTTGTGCTTAAGCTTCCAACAAGAACATGCATTCACAAAAATCAAGTTGATTAAGCATAATAAAATACCACGCTATACCGGGAAATTCAATATGAAGAAATATATACATGAAATATTAAGATATTATTTTTGATTTAAAACCTTAATAGGTATGTCTAATTTCCTAGCTATTGTTGAAAGAAACATGAAAAGAAGAAGTGAAAACCTGGTCGGGGGCCCTTAGACAAAATTATTGAAGTGGCACAAGGAGTTGTCTAGGAGTCACTCCACATATATCATTGCCTCACCACCAAAATCCCCTCTCACTCTTACCCTCTTTTGGAATTCCATGAGACCAAACCAACCCACTATGCCAAATTATCCTCACACAACAACCACTCCTCACCCACCCACCACACTTCACAAACAACAATAACAACACAAGAATCAATTCTTCACCAAAGAATGTACACACAAGGTCAAACACACCAATTTCGGATATCTATCAATTCAAAACCAATACAACATTTTCTCAAATCAAACTCCTAATCTCAACATTATCTCTTAACTATTGGAACTTTACTTCATTCTATTAAACACTTCACCCTTCTTTCTCCATTCTCATATTTTCTTTTCAATGTGTTTTACTATTTCAATTATTTGTTAAAATTGTCTTTTATATTCAGGATAAACTTTATACCTATTTTATCTTTATATTTTATAAATCGGTGTAAACAATCTTTGATGATATATAACAATTTTATTTTATCTCTTTATTTTTCTTTTTTATAGTTTTCTAATTTACTATCATCCACCTTTTAAATTTGTTTTACTCTCTTTTTTCCTTCTCTCTCTATTTTCTTTTCTTTAAACATTTTTATTTGTCATTGAGATCATTTACATCAAATTATAAAATATAAGAACGAAATATGTAAAAAAATTGTCCTAAAAACATAAAATACAATTTTAACAAATAATTCAAGACTAAAAACGTATTTAACCTTTATACTTATTCACAAGGTAAATTTGTCTACTTTTTTTTCTATCCATAAATATAGTGATCAATTTTCATTAATAATTTTGAGAAAATTAAAATAATATATCAATCATCTTTAAAAACTAAAATAATAAACTCTGATTAAAAGTTCTCAAAAAGTATAAAACATTCTTCTAGGATGATAATTAAAATGAATATGGACATTTTAGTCTCAATTCCATAAAAATCTATTAAAGAAAAAAAAGGAAAATTACATCTTTTATAACTTTAAACATGCTATTTAAAAAATAGAGTAGACTAATATGATTTATATTTAAAAAATAGAGTATACTAATATGCTTTATCTCCTAAATAGTAGTTAATTTGAGAATGACAATTTCTTTACACTTTCTTTTTTCATTCTCAAATTTTGTTTTGGGTACATTAATTTTCGGCTATATATATAAATACATTATTTTCACCTTTAAATTATTACACACACATATATATAGATAGATAGATAGGATTATATCAATTTGAAAAATATAAAATATTTCTTTAAATAGATTATTAGTTTAATTCTTGAAATTGTATCTCATTGTTATATTACCTGAAACTAAGAAAAAATAAATAAATTTGTAAGAAAAATTGGAATTTATTTAGGTCTTTTAAATTAATTCATTTTTTATTTTGATCCATATGTAATTATGAGTTAAGTCATCAAACTAGTAAATAAAATTAATTTTAAAACTTAAATAAAATCCTAAAAGTTTTAAATAATTTTAATAAATAGTATAGTAGTTAGTTACAATTTTGAAAAAAAAATATTCATTTTCTTATCTCATTGTGTTTTTTTAGTAAAGCACACCCACTGGCACTACTGTGAACCCCTTTTCTATTCTTTTTTGGCGTTGGTTTCTTCTGCACATATCCGTCACTTTTGGGAAAGAAAAGTTTTATTTTAAATATAAATTTTTTATTTTAATATCTTTTTATTTTTAAAAATACAAAACAAAGCTCAAATATATGTTTGCATGAAAATCATAAAACATTTTTAGAACTTGCTGAAATTTGAAAATAAAAAAAAAAAGTTTCAATTTTTACCATGTTTTTGTTTCTGGGTGTTTTTATAGCCAACAACAATAGGATTCTCATTCTTATTGTTGAGTAAAAAAAATTATTTTCATTCTGATATTTAATGAATATAAAATTTTGGTTTCATTCTTATTATTCAATTATTAATGTAAGACAGAAATTTGAAATTAAAATAAGAATTAAATGAAAAAACTACGCAGACTGTCTAGATTTTATTAAAGGAAAAACGAACACTACTTGTAGAAGAAAAAAAGAACAAACCATACACCACCTTATTTTTTTCTTTAAATTTTGTTTCACCATTTTAAAGATTTGTATAAAATAAAAGGCAAAAATAATATTTTTTACAATTTTAATTAAGATAAAAACTAAATAAACATTAACATTCATTATTAAAAATTAAAGAAATATACTTGAACCAAAACTTTGGAGATTTCCAATTTTTCAAAGAATTTTCCTGTCATTCTTTACTCAAAATAAACTTGTTCACAATTTGATTACTTTTCTGGAACTCAAACTATATAGATAAAAAAATTAAAGTTCAGTCATATATCTTTAATCAATCATTAATAATCAACTAAAAATATTCTTCTCACAAAATTATTTTAGATTAATATCAAACTGGATATTATCCTAAACATTCTTTTAATAACCTTCCAAAATTGTAGAGTCAGATATAGAAAAAGATAAATAATAAAAAAAAGTCAAAGAAAAGCAGGTCTAAAATAGTAAGATTTAAATAAATAAAAATTGAATTAAATTTTATAATATATATATAACTTCTCAATTTAAAATATTAAAATATTTATTCTTTACCTGTTTTATCCCTTTCATCTAAACTTGTTCAATTTACAAGCGACTAATTAAAATATACTTTTAAATTAGGTATATCAAGATATCCCACCACAAATATTTGGAAACACAATTCCTTTTCCATCGTTACACTTAATTAATAAGACATTCCTAATATTTCATTTATTAGAAAATAATATTCTTTTAAAATTAGGATACCATAATTAAAAAATAATCAATTAATTTATAATTAGACAAAAAGTACTCTTAACTATTTCTTCTTATGTAAATAGTATTACATTGATTATTCTAAACTTTATACAGGTACAATGTTGAAAAAAATAGCTTAAAGAAACTGATAGGACACAAGAGTTTTAAGTGGAATATATTGATAGGACAATAAAAAAAACATGGTCTTATATAATAAAATTATTAATAATTTATATTAAATATAATTAATATGAGAAAATTAATAAATTAAAATATAAATAATATATTATTAAATAAAGTGAAAAAAAATAAACATGTATTTCATATACTACATCATAATTAATATTAAATTTATATCAAATTATCCTCTTTTATTTTTATATTTTTCATAGTAAAATTTCGATGACTCACCCATGATAGGAGACATGAAAAAAAGCTTACAAAAATATTTATAAACAACTCACCAGATTTATGTTATAGCTTAAATATTTCATTATAAATTTAAAATATATTTTTTTATTCAAATATATTTTTTTATTATAACTTTAATTATAATATGTATTATATATTGAAAATATTTATATGTTTTAATACATATTAAATACTAGTTAGTCCAAGTTTAAGAAAGTGAGTAATTTACAACACCTTTATCAGTTATTCATGAGCATAAACTAACATTACACAGTGAGAATGTGAGAAGGATTGGATTAGATAATATTTGATTAAAGCAATTATGAAATGAATAAACTATAAGCAAATAAAAAGTCTATTTGAAGCATTATCGCTTATAAACAATTACCACAATACTAATCTAGTATACTTGAAGATCAAATAAGTATAAATACAACAATATGTTAAATAATAAGAGGCTATTTATCCGAATAAAGAATCACCCTTAATTTCAAGTCGAAACGGCATCGTATTTGATCACGCAGTCATATAAACGTGACCCAAGAAATTCTGCAACCTCAGTATGTTTTACCTGTATAAAATAATGACAATAAAAAAAGCAATAAGATGGAAGAATAAAATCATCAGAATCAAATTTTCATTTGTTAAGAAGCAAGTAAAAAGAATGATAAAAATGCATCACCATAGCAATCTTGAGGGAATCACATTTAAACTGAGCATAAAGATTTGTCTCTATTCCACGACCCTGTCAAGAGAAACAAAGTTGGAGCAAGAATTGAAGAAACTAAGAACCCAAAACTAGAGCCTAAAACTTGCTTAACCTAGCAGTAGGAGCATGCAACTAGTCTAACAAACCAGAAAGCATATTACAATGAAGGAAGAGCTTACCATCCCTTCTAAGATAACAAGATCTACATCATTGGAGAGGTATGCTAGTTCCTGTGACACCCTTGTAAGGTCAATAATCTGGAATCCGTTGAACAAAACAAGAAAGAAACATTTAATGTAATCAGTAATCACCATAGATACAAGAGAATGAACTGGCAATATAGGTCAATAACTATATAACAACTAGAACTTTCCTAATATACCACATTTTCTTACAGGTAAATCATTCCCAGAGTTGGCAATTAAAAGATTTGAAGTAGGGACACCCATGAGACACCCTTCCTCATCCTTTAACTGGAAATCAACATGATGGAGTCATGAAAGAGTTTTGCCATATCATAAACCGCCAGAGTTTGTTTGGTTCCTTACCCTTGATATAATCTCAGTTAGCTCGGAGTAAGTCACATCATTGAGGGAAGGTAAGTCATTAGCAGCCAATATAACCTGCATGCAAATCACATAAAATATTGAAGCAGGCAAAATGAAAAGCAACTACAAATTCAAGCAGAACTTCAAAATGGACAAGTACTGTTACACAAAGCAGTTTAAAACGAATCATGTCATAGACCAAGAATAGTTAGGCGAATCTAATTAAAGTATTGATCATAATAACAAAATATCTAGTTCGTCTAACTTCCTTATGATGCACAATAAATTTAAAGTATTTCAATACATTGTTATACTCTGTTCAATGATACAAAGGCTACCACTATCCTTCCCTGTCCCTCCCCCATTTCAAAATAAAATAAAATCAAACATAAGAAAAGAGAGAAGGACTACAACTGATAAAATTAGTTATGGTACAAGTTTTAAACTGCCTGACCAAAGAACAGAAATGAAGGAGAATAAAAATGCCGGTAAACCTGACTCCCACGCCGAAGGAGCTCCCTGGCAAATGGCAGAATACCCAAAATGATATCAGCACCTGAGTTATCAACAAATATGATCACCTGCCAATGTAAAAGAATTAATTAGAGCATTAACCCTGCTTGAAAGAAGGCATAAAATATATCATAAAATTGCCCGTTTCTATAGCCACATGACACTTGCCTTCTTCCAGGACTTCTTGCTCCATTTTATTTTGAAAGTTTCAAGGTCATCAAAAACCCAAGGTCGAGGGACAAGATTTTGACATGTAGACAAAAAAGACACTCCATCCTTGGAGAACACCTCTGCAAGCTTCAAGAAATTGAAGGAATTAAAAGGTAAACCATCAACTACAGCTAGTTATATGATCCTCCAAACTCTGGCATGATTGTAATAAATAACAAAATCTGTCTTTTTCAATTAGGCAAATAAATTTCGAATGCAGTTATTTTTTAGTCATTTCTGATTTCCTACTCAAATAGTCAACCTATTTTGTGTACATAGTTGATAGATTAGAGATTGGGTAAAAGCTCACATATGTCATTTAAAGCCAATAAGTATTAAGCGAAATTGTCTATTAGGAAATTACCAAGAAATACTACTAACAACTAGCTATGTACTATCAAATGTCAATTGACTGTATCCATGCGATGGAACTACAATATTGAAGATTAACCAAACCATACTAAATAATGGGAAAGTGGAGTAATACAGGGTTGGTACAATAACAAAGAACAATAAGCAACTAAAACCATGAGCAACTAGGTCAGTCCAGTTTGTTCCAAGACCCATGGTTTTAGTTATTGACAAGTAATGAGTGAAGCTGAGTCACATTTCAAGTCAGAGGCTGAATGAGATAATTCAGTTGTGGCATGTGAGATAAGAGCTGCTGACTCATATCAGCTTGCTACAACTAAAAGCATTAGAAAGAAGATTTCTAACCAAAGGATGTAAGGAACTGGCGGAAGGGAAAAAGAACCAAAGAAGACAATACCGAGAAGTGTGATCACCTCCCCTTTCCCTCCTTCTCTCTAAACTTTCTTCTTCATCTCTCAACTTCACTCAGAATAAGTCATTTATATGTAATTCTGTTACTGATATGTGAATTTATAGCTACTTTTCCTTGAGTATTATTATATCAACTCCGTATTAACTGAGCCTATTCAATGTTTTTGGGATTTATTATACTGAGAATCATTACTCCTGAAGAGAACAAAATTACATATAGAAAATCAACAAACCTGTGTTGCACCAAGATCAAATATATTCCCTGCAAAAATTCCTCTAACTAAATTCTCCAGGCGTTTCTCTTCATCTTCAATGGCATCATTAAGACGAACAACATTCTCAAATAGGGACATGGCATTTGTATTCTCTACATCCTGTTGCATTCAACCAGAGAGGAATTACAAAGCTTGAGCAAAATTTAAACAACATTGTTCATTGAGAGTCACAACTCACGAGACCCCCCCCCCCTCCCATTGAAGACTAACGTTAAGTTTTTTCAAATTGGTTAACATAAACTTGGCCTCCGGTAAGAGAAGAATGCCATTAAATTTCACTATATTATGTGAGTTGTTACATTATTTCAACCCTCTATAATCAGATATAATCCTGCTTGTTTTCAACATTTTAGCTGAATAGTATTAGCTTTTAGCACACAAAATCCCATTAGTTAACCTTACCTTTATTTTCTTGAAGATATCTGAGAATCCCAGTTCCCTGAGGACTTGCTCACGAAGTCTGCATAGAAGCTAGAACACCCATTTCCACAAAAAAGAGAGAAAAATAAAGGAAAATGAAGATGGGAGAAATTAGATATATGCACCAAAACTGCCGCATTTTATTTTATTATTTGATAAACACAGAAGGGGTGTGAAATGTTGTTGA
The DNA here is from genome assembly GCA_030347555.1 of Lablab purpureus. Lineage (NCBI taxonomy): Eukaryota > Viridiplantae > Streptophyta > Magnoliopsida > Fabales > Fabaceae > Lablab > Lablab purpureus. Next base: position 30,789,473 of record CM059260.1, read on the forward strand.
AACAAATATGTATACAGCTACAGAACATACAAAGATATCAAGAGGCTCGCCTTGACCTGCAGGATTTTTCTTGAAATCTTCAAGTATTCTACCATACCTTTTTGCAAAAAATGAATGTATCAGCAAATTAATTGCAATAAACAACTCCCGTGTTAATTTGAATTACTTCAACTAAGATATTACGCAAATACAACAAGAGGTGGATAAAAACAGTATAAACCTATGATCCTCAAGAAAAGTTATTCCTGTCAAATTTGGTTATTATATATAGGTTCTTGTCATGCAACAAACCTCTCATAGGGAGGTAGTAAGAGACCCACCTTTGAGCAAAAGTTTCTGCTTTATTTGCAGCATCAGGAACAGAAGCATCACTCTCAGCATGCTTCCTGTACCAAATCAAAGCTAAAACTTAATGTAATCAAGAAAAATCGAAATAATATAACAATCGCACCTGACCAAACCAGGTAAAAGCTACATTAATATTGCTTCCAACCAGTTGCTTCTCTGTTTACGGTAATTACTAATGAGAAGCAGCAATTACACCGTGCTAGCAAAATTAGGTTAAGAAACACTCTCAGACTGTTGGTTATTGGAATTGAAGCATGATGGATAATACTCAAGCCCAAAAATATCAAGTTGTTGGACACACCAACAACCAATTATTCCAAAGATATCAAGTTGTTAGACAAGGGACCACAAATGACTTTCTTATGTGTCTAACAACATAAAGAAAATCAGAACAAAATCCGTCAACTGAATCATTATTTAGTTGTAAACTTCACTCTTTCAGTTTGCAGATCCATTTCCACTATCGATGACCTTGATCTCATTATTAAATGTTTGCCAATCACTCTGACCCAGTACTCAGTAGATGCTTCTATTGCTTCTCAACGCTACATCCTAATACCTAAGGTCCGAGAACAACGATGTTTGGGGTCAGCGTGTCCCTAGTACAACTAATAAAGGGCATGCAAGATATGGATTAGTAAAAACGAATTCTGAACCGCACGTAAAATTGTTTATTTTTATGAAAATAAAAATATGATCCACACCCCCATTTTGATCTGTGGAATTATCTTTCTAGAAAGATAAAGTATAAGGAACAAAGAAATTTGAGCCACACCCCATTAATTGGTTTTATGGGAGAAAAAAAGAAGATAACATACTTGAAGGTGGGGATAGTCTTGAGGAGGAGATTAATCCAAGATAGCTCGGTGGGAGTGGGAATGTTTGGATCATCGGAAGGGAACCTCCAAGGAATGGTGTTTGCTGTGTATTTCTCAATCGTCAACAAAGGGAATGGCACCAACTGCGAAGTACTCCCCATTGCTCTCTCTGAATAATGTTAGTCACAATTATCACTGCAGGTGAGAAAGATAAACTCTGAAGACAAAGGAACTCTACCTAGTCCCACATCGACCCAAGTGCCATAACAAAAAAACACAAATACATTATCAGCTTTCACTATACTGTGTTTAAGTGAGCTTATGATAATAACATGCTGTACTTTGTATTGGTTAGTTACAACAATGTATGTAGGCAGAGTCTAACTTTTCTTTTGTTTTTTCTCTTTTTTAAATAAAAATAAGAAAAGTCTTTATTTAAAAAGGAAAAATTCATGATAACACTATTCTGGGCATAGTGTTACCTACTGCTTTGGAGGGAACACAAGATTTTGTGGAATGATGAATGGTCTTAGCCTTGGATGAGAGGGTAAGAGAAGAAGCACAGAGAAATGGGGAGATTGATGGAGGATAATGAGAGACCAAGTACAGCTGAGTCTGAGTTGGTGATACAATCCCCATTGAAACTGCTACCATGGAGTTAAGGAGTCTGGGGATGTACTTATGTTCCATGTGTACTACTTTATAAATTTTAGATTTAATAGGTATTTTAGTTTCAATATTTGGTAAGAATTTGTAATATTTTTTTATATTTAATTTTTTTTTCAATTAAGTCTTAAGTTTTATTAAAATCTTCAATATGATTTTTTCTGTTAGATTAAAGTTAACAGCGTTAACTATATGAGACATAACACATTTAAATTAAATCGTGACACGTGAATAATGACAAAAAGGTACAAATATAAATATTAATATGAACACTAACTATATTATGTATGTGAATTTTTTAAAAAAATGATCATATTAATAGATTTAATAAAATTTGAGACTCAATTGAAAAAAAAATGAAATTTAAAACTCAATTAAAATAAAAATAAAAATTTAGGACTTAATTAAAAAGAAATAAAAAAAACATTACAAATTCTCATAAAATATTGGAACCAAAATGTTTATTAAATCTAAATTTTAATAAATAAAATATTTTATTTTTAATTTATTTTTTAATCATTATCTAACTTATTTTTAATTTGACAACAGAATCTAAAATAACTAATTCACTTATTCTTAGCCATTAAAATTGACATTTGCTTAACTTTATTTGTTATTTTGTATATATTCTTCTTCTTTATCCTTATTCTCACTTTATAAAGAGTCTGAATTTGTTAAATCAAATGTCTACATGAATGGAAGTTGAGAGACTAAAATGAACTGATCAAACTCTATCAAGAGAGGATGAAAGTAAAAGCATAACTAAAGATAAAAAAATAATATGTACGAAATAATTCTTACTCATCAGAGGTTGGTATTAGGTAAAAGAAAATTATTTGATAAAGAAATTAAAACCTAACTTAAAAACTTTCTTTGATGAAAGTAGAAATTGAAAGAAGAAAATAAAAAATGGAGTTCTTTAAATTAAAGAAAAGTAAATAAATTTAAAAAAAAACTATAACAGTCTAATTGAAAAAAAAATTTACGACATGATCAAACATAATATGAAGTCACAATTAATTATGTTTTTCAACATAATTAATTATATATTACAACATAATGGATTATGTTGTTTCCAAGTAAATCATTTTACAAGAAAAAAAAAAGATTTTTCTTAAAATTCATATTTTTTCAATAATTACTTATATTAAAATTTTAACTTTTTTCTTACATCTTCGCCTCTCAACTTTTTATCTGGAATTTCAAATACACCATGAATCAATGTCTTCAAACATACTTTTAAGAGGATATTGGAGTATAATAAAATAAAGAGGTAACCTTTAAGTGTGAAAATTAATTTTAATAATTAAATTATTATTCTCTTAATTTCCGATTTTTTTTTATTATTGGCTTAACAGTTGTTTATCTTGTTCAATTTTGAACCCACTTATGACCGAGTTGGTTTCACTATTATATTATTCTCACACATTGTTCATCCTCAATGATAAAGTGACTGTTTTTATTTGTTACTGAAGTTAACTTCACTGAATAGTTATTCTTGTTTTCATCTCTTCAATGGGGTTATGTCTGTCTTCATTTTTTTCATACGAAGATACTGCATGGACACCAATAATAGACAAGCCATATATGAACATCAGTTGTAACATTTTCAAGGAAACAAAACTAGACAAAACAAATTTGCCAACAGCTAAATGGATTAGTTACTTAGGTCCTTGGTCGTTTTCAGTGGGGCAAGGTCCAAATTTTCAAGATCTTCAACAACCCCAGAAAAGGCAATCAATCTAGTATTATTTTATCCTAACTACCCATGATTATTAAGGGAAAAGGGGCTTATTAGCCAATCAGGGTAAGGATCCAGTGATAGAAAAATGAATGCTGTATAAAAGTTTGGTGGGTGATGTCTTGTGTCTAAGTTGATGACACAGAACGCTGTGGCTGTGACCAATTAAGAAAGTGGCATGTGAGGCTCTCCACTGCTACAACAGACTTTTTATTATTAGTTTAATGGAATAAAAGCCCCACGTACAGTTGGATGAAACATCCCACGTACATTTATGCATCATCAACCCTCGTACTGTGCTTTTCTGATACCATTCACCCATCAGCATTCACCCCAAATTTTGCTATTGAAAAGAAGGTTCTGTCCACGTTTGCATCTATCCAAACACCACTTTAAATAGACCTGAGGACCTAAACCTGCGTCTAACTCAAGCCAACAACAACAACAACCACCCTCTCTTTCTCATCCGTGTTTGCCCCTTCCTTACTTGGCCATGTTGGATTCTCTGATGGAGTACATCACTCAGGCAGCTTCCAGCTATGCTTTCATTTTCTGCTTCTGCAATTTGATCATAGTCATTATCCTGGTGGACTTGAAGCCCAAGCTCAGTTTTAATCAAGGGAGTGAAGAAATCCCTCTGTCCATGCTCACAAACACGGGCATACAAGGAGCAAATTCGAAGTGTTTAGTCAGCAAAAGCACATTATCTCCACAAGCAAGAGAAGTAGCACATGTCAAGGAAGAAGTGGTGGTGGACAGAGTTGAAACTGAAGGTAATGATAATTGGAATTGCAACAGTACCGAGGAAGATGATGAGCTGAGGAGAAGAGTGGAAGAGTTTATAGAGAGAGTTAATGAAGGATGGAAAGCAGAGCATTTTAGCTCATCAAGTTTGTTATGGGGTGAGAATAATAACAAGGAACTTTTGGAATAAGACTTTGATCTGTCAGTTTGTTTAGCTAGTTCGCTCTTTCTTGAAACATTTGAAGCGAAATTAGACTTATGTTTTACAGTGCCATTGAACTTTTTGCTCTTGCATTTGTATACCTAGCACGAATTTGTGATTTGGTAAAATGTTTATATGATAATTACAATAGTTTTTAAGTTTATGATCTAATTAATATAAATTCTTTATTATAAGAATGTGTGAAAATTAAAATTTTAGTGTACAAATCGGGAGAGTGAGCTCCACTGATAAAAAGATAGTAGATTTCTTTTTATTAAGAAGCCTACTAGCTAGCTTAGAGTCAGCTACATGCAGAAAGAAAGAAAAAGAATAAGAATGTCATGAAAAGCAAGTCATGAAGTATCATGTGGAAACTTTTTTTTCATCTTACTTTCAAATCTTATCACTAAGAAATAGTTCCATTTCCTTTTTCCCACTTTATGCTCTAAGCCAAAAAAAGAGTGATATGGTTTACTTCCTTTGTATTGCGTCCAATAGATAAAAATAAGTTCAAACATATAGAGCATCAAGAATAGCAAGGCAACAAAATTGTTTCACCTATTATAAGGCAATAAATTTAGACGTTCTACACAAATTAAAATGGTTGTATAAATATAAATTTAAATGGACTGATCTAAAAATTGGTTGATTATGAATAGACGATATTATTTCAACTGTCAACATCGTGCAGATTAGAAGACTTCATAGTTTGAAAAGTGAAACAGTTGCATGAAAACATAAAATTTGAAAACAAATAACAGAATCTCGTGCCCGATCAAATTATAGATATATGGAATAATAATTCATTTTTAAACAAATAAATTCCAAGTAAATGGATATATATATTAGTTCCCGTTTGGCCGTTCCTTGATATGATAATTTTGAGCAAAGAATCACAGTACCAGAAGGTAAACCTGGGAGGTTGATATGCAATTTCTTTCACAACAAATAATAGAGTTACAGTTCAGAAACACTCACATCCACTCACATTTTTAACATCCATATAGAATATAAATAAGGGGTGAAATGGCACAACATATACCCTATATCTAATTGCTACACCAATGAGTAAACAATACTAAAGATACATCTGGAGAAATGACACGTGGAAACCTAACAAACAGATTTGCCAACTAACACCTATTACCAAAGAGTGCAACTTTTGAGTCAAAACCATCGCGTGACACCCATCTGACCATCAGAGTTGTCTTGTAAGTTAACTGTCAGCTGTCAGTCAAGCATGAGTGAGGAGCCTAAATGAGTTGACTCTGCAAGATATCAAATAATTCACAGGGAATATGTTTAGCATGCAGCCTCAGCGTTTGATTGGCTTAGATTAGACTCCTTGTCGGGTAAAGGATCTTTGTCATCAGCAGATGAGTTCCTAGAGTCTTGACCATTGTTAAAAGAAACAATATTCTCTTCTTGAAAAGCAGCAGGAGTCATAATAGGCTTTACTCCACCAAAACTGACTTTTAGTTCCTCACCAGAGACGAGATTAACAGGTGAAGGGGTAATAGTTGTTATATGCTCCACCCTTTGCTTCTTGTTTTTATGCTCCAACTGGTGACCAGGAAGAAAACTACCAACCACAACCTGATGCAGAAGAGTCAGAAAAGTTACTACTGAAACATGGCGGCCATCGTACGCATAATTTTGTTGTTCACAGCATTTTTTTGTTTCAGTTCCTACTTTTCCGGGGAAGTCGACATGGCATAAAAACGAGTCAAGAAAATCTCTATCCAAAAACTTTGGTAATCAATAAAACAGATTAAAACTTGCTTTATTATGATGGGAATAATTTGAACAACCAGTATCTACACTGAATCAATATTATCATGTTCCCTTATGAAGTATAAAATCTCAGATTAACGATTTCATAAGGTTCTTGAATATTTTATTAAATATCCCTTCCTATATAACATGAGGTCTACCTGAACTGGACCAGCAGCTACCAACAAACCGGCAAGTCCACCCCCCATTACTCTACCATCTGGACCAGCCAAAGAGACACTCATTCCACCAGATCTGCTTCTTGTAACCCCATTCTCAGTTGGCATAAAGGAACCAGACAAGGAAAGAATTTCAAATCGTCCCTGTTAAAACAAAATATTAAGTTTGGGCATATTTAATCAATTCACTTAGGTCATAGCTCAAACAAAATAGGAAGATATTTGCAACATCAGTTTGATAATAGTGAATAAATCACTAAGGACCTTTGTTGAGGAAATTAGTGATTTAATCAAAAGCAATGCAAGCTTTATCCTGAAACCATATAATTAATCCCCATAACAAGTATAACATGCAAAGAGACATTAGTTTTCAAAGAAAAAATGGTCCAAAGTGGATTTAGAGATGTGAAGAGAATGAAAACAAACTAATTGTGTTTTTAGTTATAAAAGTTAGCATGTCTAGGTGGGTTGAAAAAGTGACCGTCTGGGACAGGTGGATACAATAACAAATACATTACAAGGGGATTCACCCACAGTCTTCAACTAACAGATGCCTAAAACTACATCAATAGTGTTGTTGAGCTATAAAGGTAACAGCAACAACATCCTATCCCAATAGGAGAGATCAGTTACATGAATTACATGACACCATTTGGTTCAGTTAAAGACACTCTTCGGAGATATTATGTTATCCTGTGAGAGTAATTCAAACAAATAAATTACCAAGAAATCATGAATATACAGAAACATGACAGCATCTCAAATCCAAAATTTGTAGTTAAGCAAGAACAGTTACAAATTACAATAGCGCTTGTGCATGTCACTTCAAAGTCAGTTAAAAACATTATCATAGCAACTGATTAGCTGAAATACAAGGGGAATTTTTAGTTCTCCTAGAATCGGAAATGTTTGTTTCCTATGTTTGTTTTATGCTTTAACAAATAATATGCCCACGAAAAAATGTACTCACGAATGCTTTTAGCTAAGTTTACCACAAAATTGTTCTAATGGGGGAAGTGAATGTAACTTGCCCGAATTAAAAAAATATTACGATAAAAATACCATGTTACTCTTGTTAAATAATTTAATGTGGTAAATGATTAAAATTGTTGGTATATTACTCTTCAATTTCTGGGAAGCTTGTCTAAGTATTTGTAAAAATACTTATGGCCAACCAAACAGATTTAGTTATTCTTAGGAATCATGATTCACAAAATTCATAATTCCCAAACCTGAAAAACAAACTTATCTAGTACCAAATACCTCAAAAGTGTAATGGAAGTAATAACATCAGTTTCAGATAATTTTGCACGAGAAGCTTATTCAAACAATAAAGGTTCATATCCTTTTCCACTAGCCCAAATCAGATATAACGAAAATGTTTATCCCAAAAACCCTGATTCTTTAATTTATTTTTGTTAAAAAATTAAAAAACAGCAGTTGATGCATCCATTTGAACTTTCATCTAACTGTACACTTCTTTGTAAAGTACAAAAGGCATTTAAACAAATTAGGTGCCGAAGATATAAGATGCAACTCACCTCATATGTTAGAGTACCCCCACAAGAAGATGGTTGACGAAGTGTAACATTTGAAATTGTCCCAGTTGCAGAGAGAATGCATATAGCACGTGATCCTTGTTGTGAGAAGGACATGATTTTCATAGTGACATCCTGATATAAGACCATAAGAAAATCACAAAAACAAGTAAGCACACAGCACAAAAACGATATTAAAACTTGTAGTTAATAATAATGACACTGTACACAACTACAAATATGATCCACACAACTCTTTCATGTCACTGTTGCAGATTTGATTTGAATAAAAAACCCACAATAATAACATCGTAATAAAGTTAACATGCTTACAAATTCTATGCATAATTTATGGACAAATTGTACATTACATAATTGTAATTAAGAGTCATTAGAAATGAAAAAAGAAATCATAACTTGTTTCATTTATTTTTACACGACTTCCAATCAAATGAAGCTCACCACCTGGCAAGTAGGGGCACTGTTTATTTTAAATGTCTAGCTAATTCTGACAGAAGACAATTATCATTTAAATCAAATAATCTAATTGATATCCTAGTTCCTTATAATTAGTACTGAGCACACAAATGATCAGAAGGAATGTCATTGGATATAAAACGTAGAGGACAAAAAATAAACACTATTAAGGGAATGAGCAATGAAAACACATAAAGCGCAGAAACGGATATGGAGTTTGGACAATAAACATATAGAAAGGAACATAATACTTTTTTTGAGTTATTACATTTATTAGATAAATTTATGTTGTTTTCCTCATCATAGAAAATTGTTTTCATGAAAAATAATTAAAAAGTGTAGTGAAAATAAATGGACTTGGCATTCCCATTGTATATATTGCATTCATACACTACACAAATTGACTGGACTAAAACTATCTTATTAAACTTCAGCATATAGATAGAAAAAAGGAAGTAAGAAGAATACCTCGCCAGCATTTACTGTGAGCACGTGTGGTGTGAAATTGGCACCAACTGAATATGCTATTCCATCACCTATAAATGCATACTGGGAAGATGAATAGGAGAGAGACAGAAAGAAAAAAATATATACACACATATATTAATGTAGTCCAGGGACCAACGTTCTTTATAGATCAAAAAGAAAGAAAGAAAAGGCAATAATCAATACATCATATTAAGTAATTCATGAAATTAAAGAAAAAAAATTCAAAATAACAAGATGAATTTGGGGCAATAAATTATTGTCAATACACATTACCCAGAAATAGAAGATGCATTCAACAAGCCACATGTGTTACCTCTACCTTTTTCATACATTAAATGGACAGAATAGTAGTGAATCGCACACATCAAAATATTATACGATAGAAAATTAGCCACATAATGTACCCTATATTATAACACTAATTTTGGATTCATCATTACTCTTAATCTACTCTGCCACCAGTTAAGTATATAAACATATGTATTTCTATGTGTTGTTTATGAAATTCTAAACCTCTGCTAACAATGCCATAATATGGGAGATACCAGAAGTCACACCTATCCAGTCCTTGCACAAGATACCCTATAACTCGGTCCCAACCCTGGAAGAATTCTGCTTCACTTATCAAGTCCACTATGTCATATTCTAGACATCCTACAGAACCATCAAATACAAAGAGAGCCAAACCTATAAACCTTTCTTGAGCTACAATCTTGTTCAGGGCAATGATGAATCTGGAATTAGATTCAGGGTATATTATGAATCATTGGGAAAGATAAGGAAGTCACGTTCACCACTAAGCTACTTGAAGCACTAGTATGTCTAACATCTTCAACAAAACAATTCTGTGTTCACGTATCTCCTTGTCATGATGTGGAACTATATACAGCACGTAAGGGTATGTTTAGGTGTCACAGAAAAGAAAAACAAAATAAAATATAAAAACTAAGAGAAGGAGGGATTAAGTGATGATTTATTTCTTTCCCTTTTGATTCAATGTTTAAAATCACCCAAAATTGGAAGAACATTTTATTGTTCAAAAAATAAATGAAGGAGAATTAATAATGATCTAATGAAGATCCCATATGTCCTAACTCTCTTTTTATAAAAACGTCAACACATGGGAAAGTCCACCCAAAAAACTTTCAATAATCCTCCGTCCAAACTTAGGAGACCACAAATCTCCTGCATGAACTTTGAAAATCAATTCATTGCATTTTAATGTTATATAAATGATAACTATCAGTCTCAGGAGCCACTCTCGCGTCCCTTAATGAATACGTTCACTTTTCAAAAATATTTCCGACCAAAATTCAAATAACGAAATCCATTTTCGAATCATGCCAATAATCAACAAGGAGGTTTAAAAGCTGCTAAAAATAATTATTAGAGTAGACTTTAGACCAGTTCAAGCGTGGCACATCAGCAAACAAACACTGTTGGACTCAACCTACTAAATAAGCTGGTCCCTTCATTTACTCTAACCGTTTTTTCCATGGTCAGACAATTCAATCCTCTTCCCCTCACAAAGGAAAATAAAGAGTACCATATGCTACCCTGAAACAAAAACCAACCTCACTGTCAACCACAAATATCCCCATCCACCTCAAAATTTGTATTCAGATCTGAAAAGGAATCAGAGCTTAGGGTCCACCCACACCCCCCACCCCACCCCCTATATAAACTCTCTCACAAAAGAAAAAACCAAGTCCAAAAAGTTCACTGCACGCTAAAACACAAGATCATAGTAAATAACTAACTGGTCCAAATGATTTACCCCAAAATCAAATCAATTAGAACTCCCCAAAAAAAACATTATGATTCTCTTCCATTAAAGAGCTAAATGACAAGGGCCACCAGGTTAGAAGGATTCACTCGTTTATTATGACTCTGATACTCTTATATCTCAAAAAAACTGCAAATGTAACAGTAAAAAACTAAAAATAAAATCTTGGCGAAAAGATTAAAAACATCAGCGGTGACTAAAGATTAAAAGGCTACAATTCAAAGTCTTTAATTGAAAAGATCACAGAACTATATATAATACCTTGACCAGGGCTTTCAATCTCAAACTTGAACGATGACTTTTTGATAGATTCAACAGGCCTTCCTCTGCCCCTCTTCCAAGCGGAGAACTCGCCGGTCAACGGAATCGACGATGAAATCGGCATCGGCGAAAGCGCTGCCACCGGGCTCAACGCCACCTTCCCGTCCGGCCCATACTTCCTCGGTCTCCCTCTCTTCTTTTTCCCCTCCGTCGCCGGCGTTGGGGCTTGCACGACGGCCCTCGAAAAGTCCAAGTTGTTTTCAATTATTCTAGGAGCCACATGGAAGCTCTCGGGGGCTTCATCACCCACCACAACACCAAAACTCTCTCTTCCCTCCATTTTTATGCAAATCAAAGAAAAAATAAGACACCCCAAAACCTTGAAACTTTACTTAAACCCTACCCATTGAAGATTCAAACTCTTCCATACCCAATCACACAAAAAATCACAAAAAAAATTGAAATTTTCAAAGGGGGTAAATTCTAACTTATTTAAGAGAAAACGGATTTGGGTGCAGGGAAAATTTACAATCTCACAGGAAACTACAAGGCACAAAAAAATTATATGAAATGGCGAAAAGAAACTCAAAGACGATATTGAAGCAGTTTGAGCTTGGCCTCCGAGAAAATCGCAGTGCTGTAAGCTCAAATCTGCACCATTGCATAGAACTCAGAAAGGTTCGAAATTAACAGAAATTTTTGAGAAAAAAATTCTAGAATTACAGAGAAAAATACAAACTCCGGTTCATAAATTCTCCGGAGTGGTATGTGAATTTAGGGTTTTCCAGGAAAAGGTGGAGTAAATAAATAAAGTTGATAAAAAAACTGAAAAATTAAATAAATGTTAAAATAAAGTAATTAAATATTGGGAATTTAATTATGAATTAATATTTTAATTATAAAATTGAAAGTATAAAATTTGGTTAAGAAATTGGTTCACGTCCGTCTTGGAAATTTAATAAAGGTGATTTAATAAATGACTGTGAATGCAGATACTTAATTTGAATGCATTAAAAAAATAGGTAACATTTTTGAAAAGGAAAGAAAATGGCTTTTTTAATATAAAACTGGCATTTATATATTTAAAGCTTTTCTTAAAAAATAAATATTCAAAGCTGTAAAGCTAAGATAGGAGCCATTACATTTTCCCAACTACTGACAAGTTCTTTGTCTTTTCAGTTAAATTAACTTAAAGTTGACCAAGAAAATCAAATTCATTAACTTAAAAGAAGGAAAAAAAATGAACTTTGAAATGCCCTCTTGCTTGGCTGAATCTACTGCAAATGCCACTGTAATAAACCCAACGCATGCTATCTGCATCTTCTTTTTTCCGCTGTCTCCTCCTCATTTACAGCTTCTTCTGTTGACCAATCCACTGTGTGTCCCTCTTTCTCACCAAAACTCGTATGAAAAGACAGACAATATCATGTTTTGTTTGCTAATGTTTCACACAAAATTTTGTTGGGATTTATTATGATGCTCAAAATCTGCAACCTTTCAATTCTGGGTAGCTACTGTAACTACTGTACTGATATGATGGACCCGTTACAGTACGTCAGGTTTTTCAAACTCTGCTAGCTACTCTACTCATATCACCAGGTAGGGACCAGATCCTCGCCACCTACAAACTCTTTCTCTCTCCTCCACGTTTTCGCCACTTCTCTCTACACCAGACAAAAGAACTTAGAAGCATCACCCATGCACAAATTATCATTGCCATTTTAAATTCTTCAGCCATTCAAATGAAAAATTATTTCTTTATCTTGTAAAAATTTTGGTTGGTTTGAAATGTGAATAAAAGAATTATAAAATTATAGATCAATCAATAAATGAATGTCACATCTTTCTCTCTTCTATTGGATACTTCCTGTTCTTGAAAGACCCCATCTTTTCATAGGACCAAAATCCTCTGAAGTTACCGTTCCCAGAGAGATAGACTCGTAGGTATGTGGTACCACTTCTTACATCCAATAAATATTTTTGTTCCAAACTTTTTTTTCTCTACTCCAATTAACTCTTTTCCAAACAAATTTATTACACAAATATTTGCCCAGAAATATTTTGTCACTGTTTATATTGAGAAATTGACTCTCAAAGGCTGATTTCGGTTCTTCAATCACTTCGTCAACAATTGAAAAACAAGTTAAAAATTGGCTTTTTGACTTGGTTTTCTTCTTTAAACATTTTCAGAAAAACTTAATTTTTTTAAAATATTAATTTGAAAATGTTTACATAAATTACTAAACTAAAATAATTAGTAGACATTTTTATTACTGATAAATGTATGAATTTTTAAAAAATAACCATTATTAATATTAATAATTAGAATTACTAATTAAACTTTAATTTAATATAAATTAATATTAAATATTTTAATAATTTAAATAAATACTTTAATATAAATTAATATTACATATTGTAATAATTTAAAATGGATATTTGAATATAAATTAATATTTAATTCTGTTGAAAATAATCTTTATTATAAATACAACTTATTTTAAAAATATAATTGATTAATTATTTAATATTAATAATGTAACTTTAAATTAAGAATAAAATATTTAATTTTCATATTAAGTTATTATATTTATTAATGATAGTAAATTGAACTTAATAATAATAATAATATATAATTCCTATTTATCAATATATTTATAATGCTATTTATAAATGTAATATATTTTTCAAATTAATACTAATTATATAAAATTATTAAAAATAAAAAAATCAAATTAATAACAATATTCAATTACAGTTTTTTTCTGTTAATAATAATAAAATTATTAATTTTTCTAGTATAACATTAACAATTGTAAAATTATTAATTTTTATTAATAATTTAAGCTATTAAATTTAATATTAATATTAATATTTTACATTTATATACTTTGTCAATATCAATTTAATTTTTTATTATTATTTTAAAATTTTATGTTTTATTTAAACTAATAAAAAGTTATTAATTTTTAAATTAATTATATTAGAACAACTTCTTAAGATTATAAATTAATTTTTTTAATAATTTATATAAATATTTTCAAATTAATATTTGAAAAAAATAATTTTCCTAAAAATATCTATTAAAAATTGTAAAAATCAAATCAAAATTCAACTCCAGAGAATAAATTCCGACATGTTTTATGACACCATAAAATCATTGTGTTTCACTGATTTGTCTATTTCAGTAAACGAGTAATAATTATTTGAACATTAGATTTATCTGTGTAAAAAAATTAAAAGGGATTTATTTGGAGGGAAATTTCTTAGTGTCGAAAAAAATTTTGAAGATCCAAACTTATGTATTATATTTCTGAATTAAGTTGTTTCGTGTGAATATAATTTGTAATTGACACTGTCTAAATAAATTTTAAAATGTTAAGACTAAATATAATTTTAACCTTTGCGATAGCCTAAATTCAATTTTAGCATCTCAAGTTAGTAATTTTTCAAGAGATCACGTATTATTTTTCATAATAAATAATGTCAAGCTAAATATTATTAATTAAATATATATATATATATATATATATAATATTATTTAAGTCTAGAGAACTAAGAATTGCTATTTTTATGAGAATTTAGTAAGTTGTGTATCTACTAAGTATGTTGTCTTATTTATTGTATCAACGGTTGAATTATCTTTTACCAAATACATAATGAGAAGACAAGATAAAATAATTAAACATAATTAGAAGACTAAGATAAAATAATTTGTACAATTGTTAAATTATTGTAAAGAAATTTTGCTAAGCTCTTTCTAATATGTCTTTTCCCATAACAGCCTCGACATGTGTCATTGCATCTAATCTTCATTTGTAGCAACTTATTAGAATCACTAATTTGACTATATTGATAAGGTCAATGTAGTATTTCCTGCAAGTAGTTTTATTGAATTAATGTTTCTTTTATATCGTTAAGCAATAAGTAAAATCTTAAATCAAGTTTTGAAAATGTTAAGGTTATAGAATTAACTATTATCACTTTTAACTTTTTAAATGTAACTATTATTTTTAAAAATAATATTCTAATACTAAAAAATTATTTTAGATGTTAAATCGTTTTAATTTTAGATATGATGAATTCATATGTAATTATAATATTAATTTTATTTTTTAACGCAATTATTATTTTGAAATACTATTCTAATTAGATATTATTTTAAATCTATTGAAAATAAACCCATATTATGAAAATTAATTTAGTTTTAAATGTAAAATATTAGCATATAAATTATAATGTAAAATAAACCCATATTAACATATGAAGATAATAATGTTAATTTATTTTTTAGCACAAGTATTTTTTGAAATATATTGGTCTAATCCTAAAAGTTTATGTTAGAGAAGTTAATTTCACTTGTAAATATAATGAATTAATATATAAATCATAACATATATAAATATAATATTAATTTTATTATTTTAAAATATTATCACTAGAATTTTTTTTATAATGAAATTGATACATAGTGAAAGGAAATTTTGAAATATAGAGAGGGTTTATTAAATCCTTGGAATTAAAATGATTTGTGATCTATTCTTTATATGATTAAGTATTGTATGATATGAAAAGAATGTGGTTATATTATTTTGAATCTTCTATTTACATTAATTAATTTGATTATGATCGATGATACTTATGTGGGGTGTGAGTATTTTGTTATATAATTTTATTGAATGTTTTGAATCTAATTGAATTAAAATAAATATAAGTAAAATATTATATAAAAAAATTGTTTAGATTGAAAAAATATTGTTGGTTTAATTAAAATAAAACACTTTATTTGTGTTGTTTTATCATCTTTATCGAGATTGTATGTGACTCAAGAGCATTAATTATGCTTATAAAATATTTATTATTTATTAATTACTTTAAATTTAAATAAATTATTTTACACATTATATATATATACATTTTTTTTCATGAATTGATGTGTAAATGAAATAAGTGCGTGTGAAGATATATGCATGTATTACATTATTTGAATGAGTTGTGGTGAAGATATATGCATTGCATTATTTGAATGAGTTGTTATAAGTCTAGTGAAGTTAATTATGTATTATTTGAATTGAAGAAGTATGGTTTGAAATGAAAGATGTGATTAATGAATTATTTTGAGTGATATAATTAATGATAAATTAATTAAATGAAGATATGTGATAATTTATTAGAAAAAAATATAGACAATTGAGTTGAAATTATTCTCACTCGGTAATGATTTTTTTATAAATTAAATTATTGATACACCAAAGTGATTAAAAGGAAACATATATTAATTTGTAGTAGAACAAACTCAATGTCTTCTAGAACGTTGAAATAAACAAATTTATCATTTAAGATGTAGATATATTGATCTTATTAACTTTAAAATTTTGTGATGACAAAATTTATGAATAATATGTAATGATAATGTAAATATATATATATATATATATATATATATATATATATATATGTATATATACTTTATAAAATATGATTTTTTTAAATAATATTTTATAATTATCATGAAATTTTATAAACCCAATATATTTTATGTACTTAATGTTATATATTTATTGAGAGGAGTTATAATATTCAATCTCTATTTTACAAAATATCTTTTATTTTTCTTTTCTCACCCTTCCCTTTCATTGATTAAACAATATACCACATAATATCAGTATCACCCATTGTAATAAATGTTAGATATTAAAATTGAAATTTGATGCGTTTTGAGAGGTTAAAAATATATTTAATACAGAAAGCTGTTTAGGAAAATTAATGGTAATGAATAAATTGGAAAAAAAAGGAACGAAATACACGTTAATCACTTTTATCTTATTTGATGAAGACACATACCATTCTCAATAAAGATAAGAAAAACCCACTAATAAAATTTGCTATAATTAAATTTCAAAGTTAATCAAAGTTGCAGTGATTATAATAATAGAATAAAATTAGTAATTGGAATAAATAATAAATAATAATAATAACAATAATAATAGAATATTGACTCTCCTTTGGGAGAATTCTTCTTTCTCCACTAACTGATGTGCTAGCAAGAACATGCTCACCGAGAATAATAAGTGCAAGGTTTTTTTTTACTATTATGGAAAATTCAAATAATATTCTACTGGAGTATTTTTATCTAAATTTATTAAAAAAATTATGTGTGGAAACACCAAAACATCTTTACGATTTTATTTATGTCCACACAAATTTTCCTTTCAATAATTTAAGGTGTTGTCTAAATATGATCACTTTACATAGCTTTCAAGGCGACAAATCAAGAGGCCATGAAAAATGAATATGTTCGATGGCATTATAATCAGCATTGATTGAAGTCAATAATAAATAATTTTGATGATACAAGTCGAGAAAGTGGCCAGACAAAAGGAAAAAGCTAGAGAATGATATGATACCAGTTAACTTGCACGAGACACATCTTGCCAAACACCTATATGACCCCTTGTCAATCAAGGCTCCCCATTGAAATTTTAATCACTGCAAGAGAATTACGACAAGGCAAGTAAATGCTGAATCTCATGATGAAATATTTTGAATTCAAAATATTAATAATAATCCATCTCCGTGAAAGTGGATTTTGGTGAATTCAAAATACAGCAAGGCCATTTTTAAATGAAACAATCTTAGTAATGAAGAACTAAATGACAATTAGACCGCAAAAATCTCAAATTAGTAAGTCTGTTCCACTTCTCCAAATGTACACCACAATCAGGAAGCCAATTACAATTGACTTATGATTAATCCATCACAGGAAGTAAAATGAAACATCAAAGAAAAAAAAAATCATGCTAATATCATATAAGCGAGCCTTTTTTCCTCAAAGGAATATTCAATCTCTTGAACCAAGTCATTTCCATGAGGAACTGATGTGGTGAGCGTTGAATTCAAGTTTATATTCTTCATAATTGATGAAGGAACTGGAGTCATAGCCATGTTCATTGGAATTGATACAGTCGATGGGGTAGCTGGGAAAGGAATAGGCATTGTCTTTGGAGTTCTATTCTCTTCATCTACCACAGTAGTTGTTTTGGAGGGAGTAGTGAATGGCACATTGTTAAGCGACAGAGTTCTCTGCAACTTCTCACCCTGTTTATTCAGTTCATCTGTATTTGCCACATTAGCTTTCGAAGATACATTGTTAGAAGAGATGGGAGAAAAAGGTTGTCGTGTGAGAGGAGATTCAATGATTTGAGTCCCAGCACCAAATGAGTGTTTTTTAACAGGAACGCCAGCAATATCCAGCCCTCTTCTAGCTGCTCAAACGGGAAAGAAACAATTAGTTCTAAATGAATTCATGCAGAATATATATAATGATACATCATGCAGAATGTTTGTGCAACTTACTGTGAAAGACAAACATAAAAGGGAATGAGCTGTGACGTATAAGACAGTAATAAATCAAGGGAAAAGTTTGAGACTGATTATGTTTGAGGCTTGTTTTTAGGGACAAGTTGGATAAAAGTTTGAGATTGGTTACGTTTTTTAGTGTTTAATGAAACTACCTGCTGATAAACCTGAAATGCCATCATCCAGGTAATTTAGATGCTCAATTTGGTGCGCTTTGTCAGTCTTTTTCATGGCACGTGAGTGAGTAGCTTTTGAATCAGGCTTTGGAGTTTGAAGCATTGCTCCCCCAAGCGAGACTCTTCTACTAGTTGCTGCTCCTCCGGTTGACATCCTAGGTCCCTTTTTTACACTCTGGGGCTTCGAAGGGCTCGGTTTTGACCCATATAGTGCCTCCTGTTCCGCTATCATTTGTCCCTGGAGTTTCTTCAAGTCCTGAAACAAAAAAGTAACATTTTAACAAGTTTTGTTTAATAAATATGAAACATCTATTTCTTGAATGATATACCAGGTCTAAAAAATGTTGCTCGGGGTTCCAAAACCCAGAGAGATAGGGACAATTATAAAGGTTTTATGAATTGAAAATTGATCTGGAATGCAATTAGAAGACCTTACCCGCTGCCTACGACGTTCCTGCTCTTTCTCTTGCCGTAATATAGTGTATTCTTCAAGCATAGAAAGTAGCCGAATCTGGAAACCACAAACAGAAGGACACTTTGAAGCAGATTTGCTTGAACAACCAACTTCAAGAAACTATTATTCAATTCAACGCCCCCCTTCCCTCGCCGCAATGCACATATCTAAAACACCACTACGAAACTAGATGTTTGGAGAGAGAGTACTTACACCATCATATGTGAACTCAATGCCTTTTTCCTTCTCCCATGAAATAGTTTTTGAAGTCAGACCATCCACCATTGCTATACGCAAAAAAAGAGGTCATCTTAAAATTATACACAAACACTGATGCAGGAAAAAGAAGTTTCATCCAACGAAGAGAATAATCAGATGGCTCGGTAGAGAAATGAAGTTGAAAGATGAATATAACGTAGCTTGAAGAAAACAATATCAAACCAAGAAAATAACTAAAATAACGCTCATTACTCCCATAATTGCTTATTAAACTAACAAGCAATCACTTCACATCCAAATTGGCACCTTTGATGACGCTCCATGCAAAATTTTAGTCTGACTCACACAACACTAAAATTTAATCCCTAATCCACTATAATATTTTGCTAGCTCGTGATTCAGTTTGATGTTGCCATAAATTAAGCCATAATGAAGCAAACAACAGAATCACAACAAATATGTAACTATCGTATACCTGGAATTTTGTTGACCAAGGCACGAGCTTTCTCAGCTCGCTTGAGAGTAAGATGAGCACCTCTCCCAGCATTGTATCGATTATCATCCTAGACGGTGAACAAAACAAAATACAGTTAAAATGCTAAATTTAGCTATTATTAAAAAGTTGGTCAAATTTGGCAATGTTGAAGCAGGTTACAAAGTACTAACCCTGTTGTACTCCTCAAGCCAAGACTCTTCATCGCATGCTGCCAACCATTTCTCAACCTTTTCAAGTATCTCTTTTCTGCTAAAAGCTTCTTCTTTGACTTGGGCAACCTGAAGTTCAATTTGTTCAAGCACACAAGCAGGGTCCACAGAACCTGCATAAAAAAGGAAGAGGCATACTTTTAAGTTTGCAAAGAAAATAATTGCAATCAACCAGAAAGTAGAAAGTTACCAGATTCTATGGCGTCAACAGCATATTCCACTGCATTATCTATTTCTGGAATCAAATGAGTCTTTCGACAAATCTCCTCCAGTTCTGTTCTCTTCTTTAATACAAGCTCTTTCATCTTGCTTGATTTCAACTTTTCTAACCTAGCTACTTCCGCCTCAACCTGGATGACATTATTACTTTTACATGAATTTTGAACCATAAAAATAAAAAAATCTAATCCCTATTACACTCAAGCAACTTATAACTCACCAAATTGATGAACTCCATAGATAAGGTGTTTGGTTCAGTTACTTCATGTTCTGAAGCAGCTATATTACATGTAACATTCTGAAACATCTGTTGCTCCTCAACAGGGGTATCCATTAAGTTCCAGAGCTCCAACATTGTAGTTGCAAGATCTTGGAGCTACCAAATCATAAGTTATTGCAAATATAACCAGAGGGAAAAAAAATTTCACAAAATACTAAATAAAATGGCAATTAATTTCTAAATCAATTTTTACCTTCTGCATTCTCTGTAATTTAACTTCCCGCAGTTCTTGTATAGCAACGGCTAATTGTTGAATGGTATCATTACTTACACTCTTAGATCCTTCTGATTCCAAACTGGGATGAATTACGTTAATTGTCTGCTTAAAGTCCAAACCAAGAACTAAACATAGAGAATTTAATGTATACAGGTGCTCCTGGACTTGCTTTAAGCGAGTACTCTGCATGAGGATAAAATACGAGCACAATTACAAATAGTAAAAAGGAAGGATAAAAAAGGTTACGAGTTACTGAAACATTTCAAAAACAAAGCATAAGCAGATAATTGACCTTCTCAATCTGAAGTGCATGCAGCTGCCTGTGCAATTCTTCAAGTTTTCTCAAGGATAAATCAGTTTCATCTATGACAGCGGGAACATACTCTCTAGGACCATGAATTTCAATTGAAATGCTTTGAATCTGCTCTTGAACTTCTATGAATTGATTTCTACGCTCAGATTTCCTTTTTTGCATCTCCTCCAACTGCGGAAGAATTCTTGCATGCTCTTCCTTCAGGCTTCCAGCATTTTGATCAGTCTAGAAAAATGAAAAAGATATAGTGTACAGTCCAATTAGCAGTACTGGAAAACAAATTGTCTCCACACAAAAATCAAGCTTTTAAGCTGTAAGTTGGTAATCCACTTAGCGGTGCAATTTTTTTAACGTGGATTTTACCACTTCAAATTGTGTACTCTAAGAATTTTCTCGACCCCATTTGAGTAATACACAGACACGCAATAAAACCAACAGCAAACAAATTATAGCAATTCCTAAAATATCTAACCTGACGAATATGCACTGGTCTCTCTCCCATTGATGAACAAATGGCTGCAAGTTCTGCCTCACAATCAGCAATGGCCTGCCTTAATTGAGCTCTAGACCGATTTGCCAGATCTACCTTCCTTCTGTATACTTCTAGACACTCTTGTTCAAGCTCAAACAACATTCTATCTCTGTCAGATTCAGACTCCCCAACTTCGTCCCATATTATCTATAAAAGAAAGATGAGGGAAACAAATGAACAATTTTCAACCCACCCCGCTGGAGATGCGAGGAAGGGGATAATTAGAAAGATAATTGCAGCAAAACCTAATATGTACCTGAAGTTCATAGAGAAGTGTTCCACAAGTTGTTTCCGATTGCAAAAGGGGATCATTTTGAGGTTTGGACATTTTGGGCACTTGTATCTGCCAGAGACATTCCCATTAAAAAATGCAGAAAGAGCAATCGCAAAACAACTCTGTCTAATTTGACTACATAGTTATAGAAACTAACAAAACACTTGTGACGGAGAAGGATTTTGAATTTAGATTGACATCCAAAAGCAAATTTTGAGTCATCATGTTATGATTCAATTCAAATATATTTGCCAGTGAAACCATCAAACAGTTCACCGTTGCAAAACGGTGAATTACTAATATAGAAATATATTACACGGACTCCAAAAACCTAAAATCCACACCTTTATCATAAGGACTCAGCCAAACAGCTTAAGAGAAACACTACATGAGTGACATCACTGCCAGTGCAGAAGTAGCACATTATTTTCTCAAATCCATCCTCTCAAATATAAAAATAGAAACAACTAAACAATATCGAAAAAAAAACTTAAATGAACCCGGAATTCTAACAGAATTCAAATTTGAAAAGGAGGCAAGACCACAAAAATCCGTTCTACTAATCCGATTCAGATATTCGCCAGATCGATCTCAGCTAGAAGAAAGTGGAAGCAGCTACGCAATTCAAATTTCAAAAAAGCGAGAAACGAATCATAAACTCGTGAGGGTTCAAGAAGCAAGAAACATAACAGAATAGACAACGACGCATAAGATTTCCACGTGTCTAGATTTAGAAAGAGGTTTAAATTTCGAATTACAGATTTGACTGGATGCATTTCATCAGAAGGTGAAGAGCGAGCCAGAACTTTCACTGATGCGAGAACTGACCTTAACAACTCAGGGGATCCGTGAATCGCTTCGTGTTGAGATTTTCCGTCGTCGCTTCTGAGTGAGAAGAGGAATGAGTTGATTTTCTCTAGAGAATGAAAATGAGTTTCAAGTTTGAATTGTAGAGAGAGAGTGTGTGTGAGTAGCCGTTGAGGAAAGGGACCGTTGTTGAAAAGCGCTCGTTGTGGATTTGATTTTGATTTGGATTTATTGTTGCCCTATAGAAAAAAGTAATCAAAATTTTGTTCCTTTTTGCGAGGCTTCGGATTCTGAAAAAAAAAATATTTAAGTTAAATAGTAAGATGAAATGGGAAAATTATAAAGAAAAGACGTTTGAATTTCAAATTCAAAAGAGAGAGAAAACCATTAAGTTTGGACTTGGATTTAATACTATAATAATAACAATTAAATTAAATACTTGTAACATAAAGGATCGAATTGGGATTTTCCTTTTCGACCCATGAATTGGAATTGTTTTAATTTGATTGATAACTAAACTAAATAGTATCGCATGAAAAATTAGGTTGTGGTGGAAGTTTAATTATGTTAAAGTTTTTTTTGAATATATTTTTTCAATTGCTTGTTGGTTAAATTAGGACTGTGTTAATTAGGGTGGTCATGTTTTGTAGTGGCATAGGTTTTACTTCTAAGTTGGACTAATGTTCTCATACTTCATACGTAGTATATAACGTTTGTCTTGTTTATTTTGAGGTATTGTTGTTAAATAGTGATATTTCTCGCACCAAACAAATACATCATCCCATATAAGTGCATATATTAATGTTTGCTAGTTTTTTTAAGGAAAGATTGTTATTTGCCTATATTGCGTTGCACATTTTGAATCTTTATCTAAAAAGTATGACCGTGTCATTACTTTTGTGACTAGAAAATATGCAAGAATTGAGTTATTAATGGTGTAAAATGTTTATTCCAACTTTTAATTTTTTTAATTTAAATTTACGTTTTTTAGATTTGTTTGAATTTTTCTTGAAATAAAAGTAAAAGTTAAATATGAGGCTATTGATATTTCTAACATTTTAAAATTAGATTGATAATTAAAGTGGTAAAATTATTCATTCATGGATAATTCCAGTGCAAATTAGATCGAAGTTAAAGCACAATTTAGCCAACAATATTGTATTGCATGTGATTCCACAAGAATGAATGAGGCCTGCAATGGTGGATAGAGAAAATGTACCTGTAAAATTATTAACACTCAAACTAGTATAGTCAGAGTAAGAGATAAAAGGAACAAAGTAACGTGTAAGGATGCAAAGCTACATCAATGAATCTTTATTGGGTACTAAAATATGTCATAATATAGTATATTTATTTACCTTTTATAATAATTTTTAAAAGTTACACATGTAATCACTTTTAATTGATTGACGATAAAAAAAAGCAAGTAATTTTCCTTAAGCATATTAAGATGTTTAAAAAAAAGGTTAATTAAAAACATAAACAATATACTTTTCATATATTTACTATTTATCAATAAAAACTATGTTAATATATTTTAATAATAAAATAATTTTCTTTAGTTTGAAACTTATATTTTTTAAAATAAGAAATTAAATTTTTCAAACAAACTGTTAGATAATTTCGTAAATTTATATATATGTATATATATATAATTAAATTTTAAAATTGTTAGGTAAATATTTTTGTATCTCTGAGATTTAAAATACAAAAAAAAAATGAAGTTAAAAACTCCCCAGATTAGTTTTTAAAATTTAATATTTGCTAGATTAAAAAGTGCTCATTTCTTAAAAAACAACTTAACTTTACCCGATCTCACCTCTCATTTTATAGAAAAGATAGTTAGAATAGATTAAATCAAACACTACCTAGGAATAACTTAATTTGGATTCTTTTGCCAAATTCTCGAAAAACTGAACAGCTTAAAAAGGCAGCTCAATATTTTGAAAGGTTATTGGAAATCCATCATTTTCCTATTCACCCTTCAGACAATTTTTCAATCAAGAACGGTGTTCAGCTTTAACATTCAAAAGAGCATGGAAACAGCTAACATCTCATCATCCCAATCTTTAAAAATAAAATAAATTATCTATAATAAATAAATATATTATTCTATGAAAGATTCAAGTGGTACAACTACCTTTTATCCCTCCAAAGACAGTCATATTTCTACACAAGACTCGAGTGCAGAAGCACACCACAGAGGTTAACAGTAAAAAAATAAACAAATCTCATGATGCACTTCCACCTTCATACTCTCTCCTAATGATTTCAAACACGAGTTCATTCCAGGTATCAACAGGGCCTGGCATGCACCAGTGCAAGCAATCCTGCGGTGGTGGCCTGCCATCAGGGCCGCGTTTTGTAATCTTATTTGGGTCAGGACTCCTGTAGGGGCCAGGGTGACCATCATGCCTAAACTGAAAGGCTTCAGTAATATCCATAAGCCTCAATTTTGATCCATTTGTTGCCCTTTCAACAGCACGGTTAAAACCTGTCACCTGTTGCTCATGCATTATGTTTGTGTGTACGTTTTCCACCCCTTCACCAGGTGCTAGAGGCTTAACTTTCCCGGTGCATGATCCACCAGTGTTCCATGCCCCACCCTCATAATGGTCAGGTGAGTAGGAACGCACAATTGTAAGCCCTTTGTAATTTGGAATTGTAGCAATAGCAGTTAGAATTGTTTCAACAGATATACCATATGCTTTAACACTGTCAACCTTCATCTCCCGAGACTTGTCTGGCCACCACAACTGTCCTCCCACTATCTCATTGTTCAAAATATACACGGACTTCTTGGCAAACCAATGACCAGAAGAAAGAACCACCACATCAAAGTTTGGGATGTGTTCCATCAACTTCTCATCTGGGGCATCAAGATGGAGCTTATCTACACCGGCTGGAGCATAATCAAAGGGTTCAGATGTTAGTTTGACAAGCCACGAGGACCATATCCTGACAATCATAACAGAAGTGGACCTAAAATAATATCGTTGCATATTATGATTTCCCCGATTCTTCGGTGTCTCTACCTGAAAGTACAAAATTTTAGTTAAGCTTCTCACCGTCATAAAATAGATGGCTCACACATAATCCCAGATACGCAGAAACCTACAATGTGTATATGAATATTTAAAATCAAATGCATGAAACTGTCTGCCAACAAACCATTTTTTATTATGAACATCGCATGGCGCAGGTGCAGCACCAAGACCACACGACGACAATTCTTTAACTAGTGCCAAAAGGTGTCTTTTTTTTAATTTTAATATTATTTGGATGGGAAACACCATGGAAGGCATAAAATTTGAAAACAAAGTCAGCATGAAACTGAGGACTGGAGGACCATCTCCTGAAATTTTATAAACAAGAAATATTCAGACAAATATGCTCCATCCACTTGGAGCTTTGTTTTTGTTTCACCTTCTAAACATTTTTATCAAGGAAAAACATCACAGATAGATATATCAAATAAAAGAAATCAGGTGTTGCTTCAAGATGCCAAAAAGGATTATTTGAAGAGTGCCAAGAGGTTTTCTTGAAATTTTAAGATCTAAGCTACTATGGTGTGACTTGTTAAGCATCCATCACAATAAGAGAATTTATTTCTTCAGGTGACCCCAAACCAAACAAATCAAAACTATGCTCACATGCTGATGATACAATCCAATCTGTTTCTTTAAAGAATTATCATGTTTAAGTCAATAATTCAGGATACAACTTCCTTTAAAGCTACCCCATACGTTTCTTTAAAGAATTATCATGTCATTCCCATGAATAAATAAGTGATAGACAGTCATATAATGGAATACTTGTGTGTTACAAGCACAACAAAGGAACACATGAATGTACATTGCATTACAAAAGAGAAGCCTAGGCCCACATAGTAACATATATCTCAAAGATCGTAATCACAAAAAGTACGTAGCAGCTATAAGAAGATATTAATAACAACTGAGCAAAACACTGAAAA
The DNA here is from genome assembly GCA_030347555.1 of Lablab purpureus. Classification (NCBI taxonomy): domain Eukaryota; kingdom Viridiplantae; phylum Streptophyta; class Magnoliopsida; order Fabales; family Fabaceae; genus Lablab; species Lablab purpureus. The sequence goes on from CM059260.1 coordinate 30,816,026, forward strand.
TATGTATCATCATGGAATCATTTTATTTTCCACACAAATTAGATCAATAAGGAATAAAAAAATAACCTGCCACAGAATACACAGCATTGATTCCATCTGGTTTCGGGCTACTGAATCTCCAATGAAAGCCAAGGTCTTCCCTCTCATCAGCTCCAAAAATTTTTTGGGATCAAATCGTGGGAGGTCACATTGTGAGGGCTTCCATCGCCAATTTTCATAATCCTTGTCAGGCCTCCCATTACCCTGACAATTCTGCATTTGTGTCAATACAGGGCATGAATTGTTTGAGTATAGTGGTCCCGATGGATCATGTATCCAATGTCCATGGTACAGATCACAACCTACACAACAGAATGACAAACAACAATTAAAACATTCACAATACACTAATTCCATACTATATATGTGAGGAATTTTACTAACAAGATCCAACTACCAACAATTAACATATTTTGATAACATTTAAAAATATGAAGCAACACGAATGAAATCTTCTCACTTCAAAAAACATAAGTTAAGAGCAAGATCAATGGTTTCAACTCTATGTGTGCCTGTATGTGTTTGTGCGTTGTTTATCAATCAAATGCAGACTACAAAGGGCTTAAATGCTAGTATACTTTTAGTCTCAAGCAAAATAATTGAATTACTTGTTTCATTATTTGACTCAATAGTCCATTCAACTAAAGGTTACAACCCAAAGTCAAGTTACAGATTTTGCTGACAATAACTAAAAAATGTAGCTTGTTCACCCTAGGAGAAATAAAAGAAAATAGCAGGCCAGAATTAATAATAGAGCTGTCATATAGTAGGGCAATCATAGACCTATGCAACAATTAAGAAGGCCCAAATTAATAATAGGGAAATTATACACTTGTGCAGTGATTATTCAATTGAGTAACATGGCAGTTATTTAAAAGTTATCTAATTGTAGGTGTAGTTATAGGATGGGCAGCGGACAATTTCCACTGTACAGTGTGTTTCTTCAGTTTTGGAAAACATGAACTGTTTTCTTAGGGGAGAGCCTTGGCTCTATGACTGGTAAGGAAATTTATCTACCAATATTGTATTTGCATACTCCTTCTATTTAAAACACTATCACTAAACTACATATTCAACTTTTTTGAAAATTAGAATAACATGTTTCATATCTCAATATATTCATCTTGAAATAAATTTAGGTCTAACTTAACTCTACAAAATAAATTTGTAGAATGAGGTTTGTACCCACTTATATATTATATATATTATAATTTGGTTATGTCTCTAGGCCAATGTGTGGGATTACCAACATATTCCCTTACTTCGAGATCGGAACATCTCATGCGTGTGACTAGATATTGTTGGTGGTCTAATAGCAGACCATTAGCACGTGACATGATATGTCCAACAAACCTTATGAGGATACTTAGAAAATGAATTTAGACCTAACTCAATCCTATAAAACTAGTTTACGTGACAAGGTTTATACTCAACTATATACCATAATTTGGGCATATCTTTAATTGATTGATCTCCAACAATTCACTTTCTTATACATTATTATTATGAGAGTTCTGGTAAATAATTCCTTTTAGGCAATTCAGTGCTGTTGACAATGAGATTCAAATCCTTCTATTTTTCACCACCACCCAATAAAGGCAGTAAATTAATGGTAACTTAGAATAGAATTATAGTCTAAAGAGAACCTTGTAAACACGAAAGGGTAAAATTGGCCAAAACCAACTGATGAATCTCCATGGGCATGCATGGGCCATTGAGTTCAACATTTTGCATCTGATGCATATGACTCGAAGCCCTCATAATCCCCTTGTCCTTAAGAGAGTAAAGTTCTAATGGATAACAGCATAACCGTATACCACTACGGTAAAGTCACTGACAGCAGGGCCTCCATAATACTATGATTCAGACAGCACTCACTTACTCAAGGCACAGTGGCAAAATTCCAACTCACAACATAATCAGTTTCATGCTCCCGATAATAGTTATGAATTGCATTGCAACCAACTCTAAAAACTATAAAGTGGGAAGTCGGATGGCTGTTACTTTAAATATTACAATAAAAGATACATAAGTTATACTACATGCATAAATAGTCAAAAATAAAGAAAGTAATGATAAATAATGTCAAACTTATTATTTTACCCAACAAATTGTATCATAAAATTAGGGACAGATCAAAATTTTACCCAAAAAAATCTCCATAAACAACAATATTTAGGTGTAAAAAGTGTTTTAAATCTTGAGTAGAAACACATAGTGGCTGAAACCAAAAGCGCTATTGCAAGATAGCAGATAGTAGCTATTGTAAGATCTGTCATACAGTTCGTATAATTTATACTATCTATATACATATATATTCTCAAAAATGATAAAACCTATACAAAACTCATTTCATAAATAGCAACGTAAAGTCACAAGTGTCTTAAACAAAACATACAAGTAAAATACAAATAAAAGTCAAATACACATTTCCTAGGTAGGAATCATTAAACATCCAATGTTGTGAATCGTGTAAAATGGAAAATAATCTTCACTCTTAATTAACCCTACTGAAAATTTACACAAAGATCAAAATAAAAGGAAGGTTAATACACAATGACACATGGACAACAAGCTAGTCTAGGTGAAAAGAATACAAGTGCAACCTGAATTTACCAAACCAGCTTACCAGCAGAGAATGTGCTTTCTGGCTTCTCTATGGACGCTGGAACAGCTGTTGATGTGGAATCATCAGAAGACGGAGAGGTCTCATTTGGTGCGGTACTTACAACAGTGGACTGATTGATCAAAGCCACGGGAGCAGGTTCTTCCATTCTAATATTACCAGTCTCATTGGAAGAATTGGAACCTTCCAATGGCATAGTTTTACTCGAATTTGAATCAACTTGTGAATTTTCTTGAGCAGGCAAGCTACTATTGGCTACATCTGCACTTTCTTGTGCAGGTAAGCTACTATTGGATACATCCGCACTTTCACCAACCGAAGTCACTGGTTCTCTTGAACTAGAAACTGCGGGATCTTTGTTCACTTCCTTGGTCATTGGAAGGTTCGCTGGAGTAGACTCACTCAAGTCCACTTGCGAGTTTGTTTTAGTATTAGTTTGGTCTATCTTACTATCAGTAGACACCTCATTGGAAATTGAGGAAGATTGCAGATTCTCAGAGGGTGGTTTATTATTAACACGATCTAAACTCGTATTCAAGTGATCATCGTCAATAGAAGATTCATTCACTGAAGACACGGGAAAATCTAACTTTTCTGAACTACCTACACTATAAAAATAACCCTGAACCGTGGTACCAATTGGGGATGATACAAGAACCCAGGAAGCACAAAATAAGAAAACAGCCAAAGCTCCAACCACAACTACAATCCAAGAAAGAGGCCTTGGATGGGAAGACGCCCTGGGAGAACCTTTGAGAGCAGTCCAAGCCATGTCATTCATTCAATACAATCAAGCTCTACACTAAACCCTGAAGCACGAAATCTTTCAAAACCATACAAAATATCTAAGCTTTCAGTGATGAAAAACACAAAGCTTAGGTAACTAGTGCCTGAGATTAGATCAGTCCCCGAGATAAACCCTGCCATAACCACAGAAACACATACAATCAATAGGATACGAAGAATTGCGACCGAAAATATGAAGAAGAAGAAAAAATTCCGAAAAAAAAAATTTAGATAGGAAATAAAATTTAAACAAACGAACATACCCAGAAAGAAAATGTAAAAAAAAAACAGATTTGGAACACATAATGAAAGAAAAGTATAAACCTTCATGAGGAGATTTTCCGGGTGTAGAGTGAAGAGAATGGTGAAAATGTTGGATCTCCAAAAGAACGAGGAATTTAGGTGGAATGCAACAAGTTTTGCCTGTGTTTCAGATGCTTGACCCAGTGCTCAAGGAATGGAAGGTGATTCAAGACGAGGAGAGAGAAAGAGTCTCAGATGTAGTTTATCAACAGGAACCTCACCTAAAATTCATGGCCTCTTCTAAGTTCTTCGGAACAAAAGAGGTAAAATAAGGTTTTTTTTCCCTTTAAATTTTTTTTAAAACTTTAAATTTAATATTAAAAAACATTTTTAATCCGTCAAACTTTAAAATGCATTATTTTTTAAAGTAAAAAATAAATAAAATTAAACTTCAACTATTTCAAAAAAATTCTAAAGCATATCTTATAGGAAAAAAATAGAACAATAATGGACACACTTCAAATTCGAATTACAAGGGATGGAGGCAGATATCCCGTTAAGGTTTGAAATAGAGAAATACAATAGATAAAAAAAAATTAGTTAAAAGTATATATAAATTAGAAGTAGAATATATATATATATATATATATATATATATATATAAGTGAAAAATAACATGTGGCTTCACTATTTCAAGAGTTTCTTTTACACAATTTAGTTTTATCTTTCGTTTCTTTTGAAATCAAATTTTATCCATAAGTTGTTGGTTTAAGTTATATTAACTCAATTTCTTTAAATAATGTTTCGAATTTAATTTTTCTCAATGAAAAACATAATTAAAAAAATGCACTTCATTAGTCAGATTCTCCAATTTTGTTGATTAAAAATAATAATAAAGATTAAATATGTTTTTAGTTATTAAATTATTTATGAAATTTATGTTTTATTTCTAGTACAAACTTTAAACATTTTTCGTCTTTATATTTCATAAACAGACATGAATGATGACAAATAAAAATATATGTAATAAGAGAAAAATGAAAGGAAATAGAATAAACAATGAATGATGACAAATAAAAATATATGTAATAAGAGAAAAATGAAAGGAAATAGAATAAACAAGAGTGAAAGAAGTTTAAGAGATGAATGATAGTGAAATAAGAAAGTATAAAAAAGGAAGGAAAATAAAAAGATAAAAAAGAATTCTGACACATCATCAAAGATCATTTACACGAGTTTATAAAGCATAAGGACGAAATAAGTCTAAAGTTTACCTCACAGACGAAACATAATTTTAACAAATAATTCAAGGACTAAAAATATATTTAAACCTAATAATAATAATCTAAGTAGTCCCATGTGTTGTTTAACTACTGGAATAAAAAATGTGTTGTTTAACTATTAGAATTTAAAATTGATTTTGTTTTTTTCTTAGGGTGAGGTATTTACAATGAGAATGACAATTTTTTATCTTATATACAAATTTTACTAAATTATCAACAAATTAACTTATAATTATTAAATTCTAACAAATTTAATTATAAATTTATAAAAGTATCATTATTATTATTATATATATATATTTAAATTATTATTATCATTATTATTATATATATTTAAATTCTATGATAAGATTGTAAATAGTTTATATAATAACACATAAGAAAATTTACTTTTGTTTATAGTTCTATTATTTTTTTAATTAAAATTAGATAAGTCAACTCATAATTAAATTGTAAGTTTGAGATATTATATTTTTAACTATGAAAAGTCACAATCTAACTATTGAATATATCTTTTTTAAATAATATCAAATATTAATATTAGAATTCAGGTCACGAGTTTAATTTTTGATTGGATAATTCTTAAAAAGAAAATTGTTGTAATTGCTTCAATTGTCTAATAACAAAAATTAGGTAAACTAAGTCACAATTCAAAATTAAATTGTGACACTTAAAATTATTACGTTTTTAAGTAAAAAAGTTACATCCAGATTTGTTATAGGTTTTAATCTAGTGGTAAAAATTTAACCCAACAATAAACAATTTTTGTAGTTAATTAACCATAGGAAAAGTAGACACATTGAACTTCCAATAACATAAAGATATATTTATATATGTCAAACTCTCATCCTAATTTAACATACCAAATTGATTAATAGCATGAAATGATATTCATGAAAAGGCTTGCCCATTGTTTTCCAAACAAGAGTAGCAAGTTAGAACAAACCAATTCCACTAATCTTTTTAATCATCCACATACTAAACAAATTAACAACTTTTATCACAAGTAAATTTGAATATTATAAAAAACAATTTTGCACAAGAGACTTAGAAAACATAATTTTACTCTTGAAAGAGAGTAATGAACTTTTTCATTTAGTTAATTTATTTACCATTTTATCACTAATTAGCATAAAATGCATCTTTTTAGGATTAGCCTTAGGAATATTGAGATATATAAAAGGAATGTTATGAAATGAAAAATCAAGCATATTCATGATTTTTTCAAGTCTATTAGCAAAAAATGGAACTTGTATACAATTTGGATTTAGCTTTGTTAATTTTTTGACCAAATGCATCTTCATATCTTTGAAAAACAATCATTAGATTCCTTAACTTTTCTACAATACCTCTATTATATATCATGACATTATTTGCATATAAAGAATGTTTGAGGAAACTATGGCCATTAGGACCAGCCAAAGAAATCAATAGACCATCCTTATCTAGCTTAACAAGACTTCTAGTGAGAACTTCTTTTAGCAATACAAAAAAAAAAGGAAGGAAATGTTCTTTCCTTACATTCATTGCAAAACCAAACTAACCAATAAATTTTCTATTAATTGAAAAAGACAATTTAGCATAATGCAAAATAAGCCAAATTCAATTATAAAATTGCTCATATATATCGAACTATCCAAGTATCTTCAATGAAAAACTCCAATTTAAAGTATCCAAAGTCATAGAAATACCAATTTTAATCGTCAAGTTACCTCTAAAACATTTTTTATGAATCATATTTGTAGCTTTAAAGTTGAATCTAATGGAATCATGTGCTCTTTTTCCATACATAAAGTTGCATTATTGTACAAAAGTCATTTTGCCAAATAAAAGAAACAACTTATCAATTCTATATTTTCCATGTTTCTCATGGGTAAGAATGACTAAATTAAAATTATATTTAGTCATCAACCATCCTTTAATATAAGATTTTATAAGAGAATTGTATGTATATTTTTTAATTAATCCCAATAAAATTAAAAGAAAAAACTATAAAATTCATTGGGTCAGAAGGAACTTTTCAACTTTATACTAAACAGTATTCTTTATTTCTTGAATAGAAGAACTATACACTAAGTAAATATATTTCTTAGTAGTCACAAGAGAAGGAATCATCTCAATATTACCAAAAATAAATACATTAGAAAAGATATTCCTAACATATCTTTCAATTTCAATTTGGTCTTGGAGAAATCTATTATCTAGTTATAAATTAATTATTTTATTAGTAACAACTTATATTTTAACTTTGCAATGACAAATCTTAGTATTCCTATCACATTTAGTATATAATGTAATTCTAGTCTTATCACATCAAAATGTTTCATAATAATTAAGAGCAATTTTTAAATTATTTAAAATGACTTGTTTGTACTAAATCAAAATATTATCATAAAAGGTTTCATCAATCCCACAAAAGTTTATCCATAACAACATCCACTTCAAAATGTATGTTTGCAACTATCTCTATATTTCATTATTTGTTTGATTTCTTTGAATTTTTTATAGAGGATATACATGGCACATGCCAATTACACATTCCACACACATGGGGACACAATCATTATCTAGTAATTGAATCTCTAGCGTAAAATTTTTATATGAGCATGTTTCCTATATTCATGTGAAAATAGCCACAACCAGTTAATGATTTTTTTTATATAAGTGTATTTGTCATAGGTAGATATGATCAAATCATTGATTCAATTTATATATGAACATGTCTCCCACAAACATGTGGATTCAGACACACCTATGTGACCTAACTTTTGATTTAATTTTTCATATGAGCTTGCTTCCAGACTCATGTGGGCATAAACATGTCTTTGCATAAAATCTTTGGTATAATTTTTTACATGAGCATAACTCTCACACCCATTTTAACATAACCACAATCTTGTAGTCAAACTTCTAATGTAATTTTTTATATGAATGTCTTCCTTACTTAGGTGTGACAACCAAACCCGTGTGATTGAGTCTTCTACACAATTTTTTCTATAAGCAAATATTTACCAAAGTTATTTTAGAAAAGCCAAATTGAACAAAAATTGGTAAAAACTTGATTGCACAAGTCATAAATCTCTTGTGCATTAAAATTTAAATATGCAATATATTTATTTTATCTATCCATAAATGATGAAATACCAAAAACTTATGATCAAATGCGACTAGCTAATTTTGCATTGTCAAGCTTGATCACAAATTAAATATTAAAAATAATTGAACTAATTCATTTTAGTATATTACAATTTTTTTTTGCTTTGTGTTTTTATTTTCTTTATTTAAAAGATAACAAAATGTAGAGTTGGTACACCCTTTTCAACTTGTATCCAATAATTTGTCAAACATCTTTAGTCTAACTCTATGTTTAGAACACCTATAGTTCAATTTTATTTCTATAACATTTTTTATTTAATTCCTCACTTGGAATATTTTTAGTTTGATTTCATATCTTAAATATTACTAATTTTATTTTATATCTTAAATATTTTAAAATCAACTTCATGCTAAAAGTATCTTTAATTTAATGTGTAATAATTATTATATGTTTATTCATATATTTTATAATAAAAAGAACAACTTTCAAAATTTATATAATAACATAAATTATTTCTATATATTTTTGCATGTTTTTATTATATTTATCCAACTTTGAGTGTCAAAATATCATTTGAAAATGAATTTATTTTCTTAACTCGTTCATGATTCTTTAGTTAATAGATTGAATAACTTGTCGTATGAAACTTAAACACTCCACCTCATTCTCGTGTAATGACAATGGTCAAATTCTAGTAATAACCTAATACATTATATATTAGGAATGTTGGAAGAGTTTCTCAATTCTAAATTAAGCATTTATAAAAAGAAGTGTTCATAGATCATGAGAGATGGACGTTCCATCTCTTCTCATAGGTGTTCATCAAACAATAACAATTGCACCATACATTCTTGATGGGCTTTTTGGCCCAAAACTATATAGAGCCACATACATAGACTTTTTTGTTTTTTTGTAATCATTAGGAAAGTTTCTTTCCGCGCCTTCATATTTTTTTTCTAAAGTTTAATATATAAGAAAATTCCTTTTTAAATTTATAAAAACTTAATTTAAAAATTAGTTTTAACTTCCAAATTTTTAAAATCAATTTTTATTTTTAAATTATATAATTTGAAAGTGATATTTTCGAATTTGTACAATATCTATAAATTATTTATTTTCATGAAAAGAAATTTATAGACTTTACAATAAGAATATTGAAATTGCGTAATTCAAAACATAATTTTGTTTTTTATCCGACCTAGTGTAAATAGAAATAATGGGGTGAAAAAAAAGTCCCTAGTGAGGGAGACCCCAAAATCCCAACTCTTTTAATTTAAAGATAAATAAAAGTAGTTATTGGTAAGCTAATTGGCATTGTAATGCACGTGGCTGTGAATTGTAAGAATGAATAATTTGGTCTACTACGTGGCTACAATGATGATGACACACGTGCACATTATAGTTGATAAGTGGGGGGCAAAAGAGGAAAGAGAAAAGATAGAGAAAGGGAAGAACATCGTCTCCCTCGTTCTTCTCAGTCTCTGCTTATTCACCTTTATTTTATTAAAGGAATGTCTACCCAAAGTGGGACATAACCCCTTCAATTCTGAGGAATGAGAGGCCATAATATTATTATTCATAACCTATGCTCCCAACAACATATATGCACCTTAAATTAAACAAAATTAATTATTTTAATTTTTACTATTATTATTACATTACGTGGCTTTCTTCTCTGCTCAATTTGAACCTCTTAATTTCCAAAAGCACACTTAGTGGGTTCTTGCTCAGGCACACTCATGTCTCCATCAAATATGGGGATAGAGAGAGAAAAGAGAGAGCAAAATGAGTGTTTTGTTTGACATCAAAACAAGACTTTTATCATTCGCCTTCTCGCTCCTCTTTAAAACCCTCCTCACCACTGGATTCCATTTTCATTTCAATCAACCCTAGCTTTTCATTTCCCTTTCAATTATAATTACTTTTTCATCAATCAATTTCACAGAAAATAAGGGCATGTTTCATTTTTTTTATCACTTTTTAATTTTTAAAATTAGTTTCCATAAGTAATTCTGGTAATATTTTTTTTCATTTAAAATCTATCACAGTTTGAAAATTATTTTCAAGCTAGTGTTTAAAAACTAAAACAATATAATAAAGTAGAATTTTTTTCTCATTCTTTTTCCCTCCTTATTCAAGCTCTTCCCCTCTTTCAATTTCAAACTCTACGCTTATTCTCATAACCATATTTAATTACATTACTAAAAACAATTTTTAAAAGTAAGAATCGAACCTTTACGAAAAAGATTAATCTCGCTGACGACCACCATCGCCAAGGACGGCTCAACTGATCTTCCATGCTTGCCTCCACCCGCCACGAAGCAATGCTGCACCAACGACCATCACGTCCGCTGCAAAGCAGTGCCGTGACTACCAACGTCACAAGCACCTTCGCCACCGCCGCAAGCACCTTCGCCGCCGCTGCAGGCATCTCTTGTCAGGTTAGCGTTGTATTTTTATTTTAATATTATTTATACAAGTATATCTTAGAAGTTTCTTTTAATAGAAATACGTGTTAGACTAAAATAAATAAAATTTTAGAAAAGAAAATTATATTTAAGTTAGATTTAATTTTTTTATTAAAGTTATATTTTAGTTAATGTAGATTATTGTGTATATTGTAATAATTATTTAATTATGTTATTATTGAAACTATATGTACCTTTTCGTAGTATTTGGTATATGTTCACGCTGTGGTAGTCTTTCGTTTGGATCTTTGACAAATTATGTATTGAGTGCACTTTTTTATGAGATTTGATACAGATATGTATTATCTTTAATTTGAATTATTTTTATTTTTTCTTTTCATTAAAAACAAGAGAAAAGATTAATATATATACTATTTATTATATTAAATCAGTTAACTTGAATAGATTGAATTTTTTTTATAATTTATTACTATAAATAGTATATATATATATATTATAAAATTTTATTTGATTGTATTTTGTATTTGTATGAATATTTGATTATAGTTGATTTTGCATTATAATTTTTATTCTGTTTTAGAAAAAATTGAATGATTGATATGGTTAATGATATAATTTTAAAAAATATAAAAGTGTTCTGTTAATATGATTAATGATAATTTATATATCAATAAAATATAAAAAATAACATTTCAATAGGATAAGGTCGCATTTTTTTACACAAAAAAAAAATTATAAAGAAAATCAAATTTTCTGTTAAAGGAGATGAATACAAATTGCACTCGTAGAATGTATAAGAATATTTTTGAAAAGTTCTTATAATTTTTTGAATAGACTATGAAAGATATTAAAGAAAAGTATTATTTCTCTTCACTTTAGATTATAACACAATAAATAAAAGTAATTAATTTATTTAAATTTTTATAAATTTTTTATTTTTATTTTTATTAATTATTATTAAATAAATTAATTAAAATTTAATTAATTTCTTTTATAAATAAATTGATTTTTAATAAAATGATTGAGATTAAAATTTCGAGTAGTTTTAAATTTATTTTAAATTTATTTTTAAATAATTTAAAATCAGAATTATTAATTATTTTAAATAAATATTTTAATTAAAATTTTTAATTCTCATTAAATTATAAATGATTGTAGTTAAATTTTATTTTAAAGTTTTAATTAAAATTTTTAATTTTTACTAAATTACAAATGATTATTCTTAAATTTTATTTTAAAATTTTAATTAAAATTTTTAATTTTCACCTATTACAAATAGAATTAAATTTACATTAGTTCAATTTAATAAAAAATTAAAACACGATAGTAATAAATAATAGTTAAAAATAAATAATAATACATTTTAAATGTTTTAATAAATTTATTATATATTATTGATTTTATATTTCAATCAAACCTTTCAGGATGTTTATTGAATTTCGTTACGACTTATGATCACTTGATAAATAAACAATTTGAAACAATCTTAATAATAAGTCTATGTAATCAACTACCAGATATTTCTTTTAGGTGCTTAGCTTTTGTGTGTAATTTTAATTCAAATAGGAAGAAGCTTCCAAGATTAAAAAAATGTGTTTTCCTTGGAATTAAATAAAGGAACTAAAAGGATAATATAAAATCCAAAGAATTATACATATCCAAAATATCCAATTCTATAAAACCAATGTATTTTTAATGAAAATGACAATTTGTAACTCAAAATAATATTATACCTTCGTGTACTCATTATGATTTTAGTTAGTTGTTTAATTTTGCTCAATTTGACAATAATAGTAAAAAAACAACACTAAAACTTGTGACAATTCTAATAATGAAAGTACTATAAGAATATACAATTTGAAAATTAAAGTTATTCTGGTGTGAACAATAGTCATCATATTTCTCAAAATGAAAACATTAGAATGGAGAAAACCCCATCTTATTCGTGGGATTACAATTACATAATAACTACAATAAAATCTTCTATATAGATTTTTTTCTCTATAGCTTTATCTATTGTTGCTGAGCCTAAATACTATAAGGATGATATCACTCAAGATTGTTGAAAAAAGACTATTGTGGCTAGTGTCTATTTTGGAGCACAACAAGACCTGAATTCTTACCTTTTACCTTAAAGAAAGTAATTGGTTGCAAAATGTATTTTTTAAAGTGAAATATAAGACAATGCTTCATAAAAACATTTGTGAGATCTTAAGTCATTTGTGAAGATAACTATTACGAAGTTGCTATTAACTCTTGCACTTGCCAATCGTTAACATTTGTATATCTTGGATCAAAATACAATGCTTCTTCGCGAGTACCTTAATAAAGAAGGACACATGCAAATCTTTCATAAGGACATACTTTTCTAAATGGTTTACAAATTACAAAAGTTTTTTTTATGGACTAAAACAAGTAAGAGGATAATTGAATTGTAAAGTGACACCATTGTTGACTTAAAATGGATGATTACTCATTGTTTACTAAAAAAAGTTTATAATACCTTTACAACCATTCTCATTTGTGAGAATAGCTTGATCCTCACATGCAACAATAATAATTTAAAGTGCTCTTAAAATATTGAATTTAATGTAAATGACATAGGATTATTGAAGTAGTTCTCGAATCAGGCAATGTTTTATGTGTTGTGAAACATTGTTTTAATTCTTATGTTCAATTTCATATACAAAATTAAATACACTTATATTTGATCCTTTATTCCACAGAAAGCTTATAAAAAAAACATGTTACATGACACATACTAGACCTAATATATGATTTACATCAACTATTGCTAGAATCTTAAAATATATAAAAATGTGTCTGCTCGAGGTCTTTCATTATAAATGTTAACATCATAAAATATATATTTATATTATTTGAGTCAAACGTTTAACCTGTTACCTAAGGCCTTCCACAGGAAATGCTATAATTAAGAGTAAATAATTAAAGAAAATATTCCAGATGATGTCTTGATTTTCGACATCTCCAACCAAAACACTACACTATAATGATATTACTTTTTCAAATGGAGTTTGCTCATTTTAACTAGTTTACAGGATCTTATTATAAATGAATTGTATTAACTATCTTGGATTGTCCTCAAACTAGGAGCTTTTTCAGGTTAGTCTTAATTATGATCCTTTTGTTAATTATTTTGAAAAGATTATTTAAGGAATTAGGAAATATTTATATTTTTTTTCTGTATATAAAGATTAGAATGCTATTTATATTTCTTCTAATATATTTTATTTTTCTGATAAAAAAAGATGTAAAATGAAAAAATTTCATGGACTTAAGTGAGCCCCAATATTTAAGGCTAGAAACAACAGAGTTCGCATAACTTCAATTTTGGTTTATAATAAACTTGACATGTTTAATTAATCTATATCAGGGATATATACCACATTTTTCAATTGGTATAAAAAATAAACCTAAAGTGGAACATTACTAACATTTGTTGGGGAGTAAAAAATAAACCTAAAGTGAATGATTTTGGTCCATAAATTGAAGATTTAATGAAACAATAGTTATATATTAAGCCTCCAACAAACTATATGATGACAGTGGTGAATTAATAAATTAATTTTGATTTGCAGCTGGAAGATATATATACAGTCATCAATGAGATTTGCTGGAGCCGAAAGTATAGAAGACATGCTTAAAACATGTCCTGGCATTGACTTTATCCATCCATGGAAACCCACCTCATGCCCCAACTAATCCTTATGTTTCCATAGCTTTCACACTAATATGAGCTTTGATTGCGTGCGACTTTCTCAAACAAAGGTTTCCCTGTCCCACTTCTGGTCTTAGTTCGAGTAATTGCAGTGAGGCTGTATACATGATCTTAGGACCTAAAGTGACATCACACATTATGATAACAACTTCTCCAATTGTAGTATACATGCTTTGCACTGCATATATGTGTGTGTATATATATATATATATGTAGATGTAATGAATTCATATAGTAGCTGTTTTTGACCACCTTCCAAACCCCATAATTTTTTGTTTTGAGGAATTGGAGGTATTCGTGGCATGCCAGCGTGCAAGCAAGCAAGACAACATGCATGCTTGCTATATAACCCCACGCATGGAATCAGACTTTAGGATGTTCGTCGCATGGTTCAACGAATATGCACCCTTTTGTGTGATTGATTATGAATTTGCAACGAATATGCTTGCTTTATAGCCCCACGCATGGAACTAGATTAGGATGGTCGCATAGCACACACTACACCTCCTTTTCAAACTTTGTTGGTGCATTGAATAATGTTGGTGTGGGAGAGTACTGATATGTGCTTCATTGAAGTCTGCAACGTGTAAAAGATAAGCATAATGAAACACAGAAAGCTCCACTAATGGCTTAGGTGATCTGAATGTCAACATGGATGGTGTAACATTAACTTAGCACGACTTCCATGTAAGTGTACTCATCTAAAAGGTGGTTGAAGTAATTTTCATTTAACTAAATATACGCAAGTGAATATAGACTATCGTAAACTTTTTCTTCTTCAATCCATTCAGATTCCCACAACTAATTGGGAAACCTATTCGGTTGTACATTACTACATCTAAATAGTAATCCGTTTCATGAAAAATAATGATAAAGCTGGTGGGTCTGTAATGCTAGCTCTTTCGTTAACCTACCATTTAAGAAGATTACTTTTTTTTTGCATCCTTTTCACCTTTTGTGGGGATTTGATGCTCATTCTGTAGCTAACGGGCCATTAATTATAAGTGTTTCACAATGTTTGGCATAAATTATTAAGGTAAAGATGTACTTGGGTACTTTGCATAATCGGTTGAGAATCTAATATCTTCCTAGATTGTGCAAATGGGTTCGTTGCATACTTACAAAAAGACAAAGTAAAATCCACATTCTTTGTTTTCTGAGCACTCTCAAACTTATCGTCCCCTTTCTCTTTATCGTCACTGATTGACTCAGATTTATGAAGGCGACACTAATCAGTTTAGGATTACTAAACAGGATTGACCTTATTTGCCATTTGTCATATGACACGTGTCACATTCAAGCTTGCAGTCAATGGATGCAAGAACAGTTTGAGGTTTCCTTCCCCAAAATTCTCTTTAACATATACTATATATAGATCTAAACATTTAACAAGGTCAATAATTTTGTGTTCCTAAACTGCATATCCCTATCCCTGCGGCCTCTCTCTCTCTCTCTATATAGTGTGCATATATATATATGTCCCTCCACCTTGGTTTCATGCAATTAATGGATCTCATTGAATAGAGGGAGATATAGAATAACATGGTGATGAGGAAATAAATCTAATTAAGATGAGCACAAAGCCACCAACTAATTGTCTCAAAAAGAAAATAAAATCCATGTTGTGTATCCCAATACTGTAATGTAAGGCTCTTTCAGTTTTACTTTTTATGTTCCAATTTTTGCCCCCATGTGCAAAAGGTGAATGAAAGAATATAATAATAGAAGTAGCAGCCTGTCTTTGCAAGACCAGAAGAGAAAAATTATTACAAAGTTAGAATAACTGAGAGCAAGCAAGGGTGAAGGAATGCATGAGTTTGCTTTTTAAAGGCATCAATATCAATGCAGGATGGGCTCATGGCTGCTCATTCATTTTCCGACAACGCAACATACAAATCTTTCATTGCCCTTCCATTGGTTGGCTAAAGGTAAGGCAAAGGTTGAAAAAATAACCCTTTAATTAGGACTCCATTTACTTTTATCATATATATGCTATCTCCTAATTCCTTCTTCTCCCACTTCATCAAAATCTTAATCAGAAAATATTGTCACCACCAGATTCCCAAGTAGCTATTGAAAAATATAAATCTCAAGAGCATTTGATGGCCTCCAATAACAAATCCGACCAATACACCCTAACTTACCATGTGATGTGAATGAGTGACCTAGTTCCCTAAGACCGCGGAGGAGGCTAGGGGTATTATGTTTCCACTATCTAAAACTAATGTGCACCATATGTATACTTGTATGTCTATATGCAGAATATATATCAGGAAAATATGGTCCTCTTAAGCACACGCCACTATCTACATCTTTCTACTACCTTCCTCCATATATATCTATCTCGGTCTCTCATAACTATTCCTAGTCAAACTTCATCCACTAATTATTCACACAAAGCGCACTCACACCACTGCTTTCTGTTTTTAGCAATTGACATTACTTGCTTGGAAATTCACATAATTGTTTGATACAAACAAATAGTCTTTCAAAACTAACTCATACCTTTCGCTCGTAAAACTTCTTAGATGTTCAACTTCCCACGCCAATATTGGATTCATAGGACAATCCAGATTTACATAATCGGTATATATGGCAAATTAAAAGCGAAACAAAGGTGGTTGTGAGATTTAGGTTGTTATTTTGGTCTCAATCATGACCCAAGGAAAACATATTACAGGAAGTTAATACTATGTTATTTTGCCAATATTTTTCGGACCATGTTAACTAGTCAAATGTCAAAATAGAATTCATAGGCACATGCATGCTAGCTAGCTAGCTATAGGAATATTCTATGCCCATTTAGTATGTAGAATAATCATAAACACATAAATGATTATGTTACGTTTGATGTTATATATAACTGATTTTCTTAATGAATTTCTTATTTTTGATTCTCATTATTTCTAAATATGATGTGTAATGCGAACAAAATTATCGTCAGAGACCACTATATCTCTACATGGTTTTATTCTCAATGATGATATCACAATCTTAAATAATTGAAATTGCCATAAGTGAACATTGGACTCTATAAAGATTTAAGAAATAGTGTTAGTCAATGGAATTGATGAAGGACCAATGAATACAGGCTTTTATTTTGACACTAAAGCATTTTCACACCTCATTAGTTATCACTCACTACCCTTTCAAATATCATTTTATTCCTTTTTTTTTAATTGATGTAGGCTGCATCATGTGAATGGAAGTTCGTAATTTTAGGGCAATAATCCCACAAACGAAATGAATTGATTTTACAAACACGAAGAAAAAAAGAGAGAGGAGCGAGGGAGCAATAATGATATGGCCCTCAATCCTAAAAGAATACAACAGCATTGAAACAAGTGTTTCTTTGCATCCAAACATAACAGAAAAGTTTCATTTACCAACAACTACATAGTAGTAGTATATATCAATAATTCAACAACCAAGAGAGAGAGAGAGACTAAAAAACCCACAAAGTAAAAACCAAAGCATAAAATCCAACCCCCAACTTAAACACACAGAAAAGAACACATTGGAGGAACTTCAAGCTTCATAAATCACAATCACAAGTTAAGCCTCTTCCACGCGCGTCTAGAGCGACTGAATCTTAAACCAGAAACACACCCTCTGATGCAACAATCCATCACCCGCTGCCACTGCATGTGGTTTTAAATACTTTAACCACACTCACCTCTCTCTCTCTCTCTCTCTCTCTCTCTCTCTCTCTCTCTCTCTCTCTCTCTCTCGTTAATAAACACAATCAGTCTCTTAGTAGCACCCACTCTTGATCAAACACCCCACGAGCCTCTCCAGCATTTCCAATCCTCTTCTCCTTTATCCTTATCGCTCTACACCAAAACCTCCCCACTCCTCAATTATTTATTATTTATCTTTCCCACTTTTTCATACACATTTTCACAAACACATGGTGCACGTTACTTTACTCTAGCTCAACGCTCAACGCTCAACCCGCACATCACCCAGAGGAAGCTCACCTCAAACTCAACCATGGCCTTCGAAACGCTCCTCGTCAAGGTCAAAACCGCCATATCAAATAGCTTCGACTCAGTTCCGCCCAAGCTTCTAAAAAAGAAACCCTCTTTCAAGTCCAAACCAAACGTCGGCGTTTTGGCGTTCGAGATCGCCGGCGTCATGTCGAAACTCCTTCATCTCTGGCACTCGCTCTCCGACGCCACCATCGTCCGCATCCGAAACGACGCTGTCAATCTCGAGGGCGTGAGGAAGATCATCTCCAACGATGAGTCCTTCCTCCTCGGACTCGCCTGCGCCGAGTTCGCCGAGTCGCTCCGTGTCGTGGCGAACTCAGTGACCCGACTCAGCGCGCGCTGCGAGGACCCCAACTTGCGCTCCTTCCAGCAGGCCTTCCTCGAGTTCGCGGACTCGGGCTGCGACCCAAAAGGGTGGGCCCTCCCGGGCCCAAAAGAGACCGAATCGAAGCTCAAGAAAATGGAGCGTTACGTGACGCTTACGGCAACCCTCTACCGCGAAATGGAGGAGCTCACGGTTCTGGAAAGCGGCTTCAGAAAAGCTCTGAACCACGCTGACGCCAACAACATTGGGAGTAAAGACCAACAAAAACTCTACGAACTTCAGCAAAAGATTTTCTGGCAGAAGCAAGAGGTGAAGGATCTTAAAGAAAGATCCCTGTGGAGCAGGAGTTTCGACAACGTTGTCGTGCTCCTTGTAAGGTTCAGTTTCACTGTTTTAGCAAGGATTAAGGTTGTCTTCGGAATCGGCCACTGTATGCCTTGTCTGTCACGTACCTTGTCTACTTCGGCCACTGTTTATCCCTCTGATCAAAACCCTAATGATTTTGTTGGTTCTGGGTTATCAGAGGAAGACTCAAAGTTTGACGAAGAGGTCAATGAAGATATGGAAAGTGGGTTTTTTGAGGCCAGCTCGAAGCTTCTGAAACCACCGGAGAGCACGTTGGGAGCTTCAGGTTTGGCTTTACACTATGCAAATTTGATAATAGTGATGGAGAAGATGATAAAGTCACCACACCTGGTTGGGATAGATGCAAGGGATGATTTATATGGTATGTTGCCGAGGAGCATAAGGTGGAGTTTGAGAGGAAGGTTAAGAGGGGTGGGGTTTTGCGCTAGTGATCCTGTTCTTGCTGGGGAGTGGAGGGACGCTTTGGGGAGGATATTGGGATGGTTATCACCTTTAGCACACAACATGATCAAGTGGCAAAGTGAGAGAAGCTTTGAGCAACACAACTTGGTGCCCAAGACCAATGTTTTGCTGTTACAGACTTTGTTCTTCGCTAATAAAGATAAGACTGAGGCTGCCATAACTGAACTTCTGGTGGGGTTGAACTATATTTGGAGGTTTGAGAGGGAAATGACTGCTAAGGCTTTGTTTGAATGCGCCAATTCTAATGGGCTACTGTTAAAGTTGAACAAACCAGTTAATGAGATATGATGAATTGCTTTTCATACTCTTCCTTCATAGAGACTCGAATTTTGTCTCTTCAAATTTAAATTTATATATGGGGGTTGCAGATTTTAGATGAACTGAATTGATCAATGAGTATCAGGTCCTTCAGGTTAGTTTGTTTTGCTTCTAATTAACCCACAGGTCTGTAAATGGAGTTAATTATCTGTGTCTGTAAATGGTATACGATTTTTTAAGTGCTACTTCAACAAATGAATTGTCCTTCTTGATCATGATTCGTAGTCACACAATCATGAGAAAATATTCCTATCTGTTCAAGTATAATTTGACCATAAAACGAGTTATTGATATCTATATTGGCAGAATTAACCTGTTGCTGTTTTTTGTGGCTGCACCACCAATTCTTGATTCAATTCTGTGCTTCATGTGGGAAGTGATACACTACTAATTGTACTCAATCTTTTCATATTAAGAAACTAACAATTGACCCTGCCATATTCATATACCTTTTCATATTAAGAAACTAACAAATTGACCCGGCCATATTCACACACTTAAGTATGTGAAAAAGGAAGGATTCTAAGAAAAGAAAATAAAAAATAAAAATTAAGGTGTTGGAGGGAGTGTTTAAAGGGGTAGGGGAATCATTATATATATATATATATATATATATATGAGCAGTGATACTTGAACACCTATACTGTGTTTAGACACCAAAACTGTATAAAGTATTATTTATGCACTGTCAGTTTTTTTAATAAAAAAAAATTGCATGTTCAATCTAAATTTTATTTCACTTTCAACTAATAATAAAAGCTATGGTAGGTATGATTTTAGGATAATGATCATGAAAATCAATAAATATACTATCCTTGACAACTAAATGTGTGTTTAAAATAGTTATTAAAAAATTAACGAATTTACTATATATATATATATATATTTAAATTGAGAGATATGTGATAATTAGAATATAAAATGTGAAATTATAATTACCTAATCTATAATAAATTTACTCATCTTTATGGTAATTGTTTTTAGAAAATACATACACTACATTGAGATATATATATATATATATATATATATATATATATATATATATATATATATATATATATATATATTTATTGGAGATATACTTTCATTGATGAAAAGGAATCAAAACAAATCTGAAATTATTATATTTAAAACATAAACAGATTATAATATGCATCTTATGATTTGGATTTGATTAAACTATTGAGTAGGATGGTGGTAAGGGAGCATCCACATTATTATTGTTAAGGCCGCCATGGGAACCTCTTCTTGCCATCAAAGAACTTTTTCATCCTTTTGTTCTTTTAAGTCGACATCTATCTTCATCCTTTCACTAACAATGGCAACAATGAAAATATACATTCAACTTTTCCTTCATAAGAATTTAAAACCAACATTAGGAGTTTCTAACCACTCCAATACAATACTTAACCTTTAAATTTAACTATTAGTCATTAAGATTAAAATACAAAGTTACTCAAATACTAACCATTAAATAGCTTAATTAGTGTTGATATGTGATTGTAAGATTAAAATTTACTCTCATTACAAAATTTCATATAACATGAACCATGAGCTGAAATGGGGAGAATGTGAGACAATCATATCTTCATCATATAATTTAAGTAGATAATTAAATTTAGATTAATTAAAATAATTTTGACTACCCTTATGATTGTAGAACTTGAATGAACTCTTATGTCTATAACCTAATGTCTCCCTCCTTTGTGTATACCTTTCTCCTCTCCAATTTTCATACCAAATTTGTATAACACCATAAACTAATAGTTTAACAAAATAATAATGGAACGTGACCTCCATTGAAGTGTGACTAGTTTATATTTTTCTCTTAGCCCCCTAATTCTTGATTATGTGGTGATTTGATTTCATGTGAGAGAGAACATACGTGCACCCCCTATAAGAATTTAAACCTAAAAAACTTGCATAGACTTGAGGTTAAGTTAACTGTTTTACTTAATGTAAAAGTCTGTCTCCCACATTTTTTCATCTATTTTACAGATTAGCAAAGAAGATTTTTATCCTGTTAGTCCTTTTGAGTTTTTCATAATTGTGTTAGTTTGATTGACTAAAATTTGTGGAATTCATATCAATTTTAAAGTTTTGCATCAGTTGCTTTTTTTCATTTCATTATCAATTAAAAAAATCATAATATGTTTTACATTTCAGGCAAAAGTAATTTTATAAGTGAAACATGTTAAATCTAAATGTTTTTAGTATTATTTTATAACTAAAATATTAATTGCTTGCTATGGTGCAGATAATAAAAAAACCACATTAAATATTAACTTTAATCTTACTTGACTTAAAACAACAATATTAATACTTTAAATTTAAAAAAAAAATTGTTGAAGAAAGTATGAGAAGATCTTGGGATGTACAAGAAAAAGTTATGAAGGAATTTTACCTTAATTGATTAAATTGGTCCCATGCACTTGGATCGATTGATTCAAGTGGGCCAAAAGTTCATCGCCCCAATTTCT
Organism: Lablab purpureus; assembly: GCA_030347555.1. NCBI lineage: Eukaryota > Viridiplantae > Streptophyta > Magnoliopsida > Fabales > Fabaceae > Lablab > Lablab purpureus. The sequence goes on from CM059260.1 coordinate 30,838,214, forward strand.
GAATCGAATTTTGTGAAATAGTTATTGAAAGATCTTTTTCACATCTCAATGCATCAAACCAACTACAAATTTGTGCATTTCCCTTCCTACTTCTTGCTCCTCTCTGTCATTTCATTTAACCACATATTCAATAATTTCTATTTTTTTTCTACTGAAAATGTAATGTCAAAAAATTCAACTTCTTTTATTTTATGTATGTTTTTAGAACAAACTGAAGAATTATTGTCAGGTTTTGCATAAACTGAGACACCAAATACTGATTTCAAAAGTCCAAACCTCAAACCAAAATATATAACAATTAGATATATACCTGCTACTGTTTTCTGTGATCACCTTTTGAAAATGAAACCAGATTACTTTCATTATTTATAAAATATTGTTTTTTTATCTTATTTCTTATTTTTAAAGAGTTGTGTATAAGGAATATTAAAATAATTCAACTTTGTCTTCAAATCTTCATTGAAAATCCTTTATTTTATTGTAAACTTACAAAAATTTTATATGGTTATAGAAATATTATTTTTCTGATATTCTCAATACACAAATTAACTTTTCATTGATTAAAAATGTGATATATATATATATAAATTCATTTCTATGTAAATTATTATCTATTTTTTTATTTAAAATGTAAGACTTTATTTGAAAAGAACATATATAGTATTATTTAAAGGGTGGTTGATATCAAAGTTTTTATTTTAAAAAATAGTAAAAAAATCATTAGAAATGTATTTAAAGTTGCATTTTGAATGTGAAGGTTTAACATCTATATTGAAAGCTAAATATGTACATATATTATATAATCTAATATCCCAAATATTTATAACCATATTATATTATATATATATATATATGAATTAATCAATTAATGAATAATACAATGGAGAGAAATCACAAATGAAAATTTTTGTTTCATTCTCAACAAATTTCAAAAAAAATAAAATGTAATATTTATTATGTAAGGAATATTTTATGCGATGTGACTCATTCTATACTCTATACATTCACCACTATATAAAAATTTCTCTCCATGTTTCTTTTCAAAATCCTATTTTTCTCTCCTTTTGTCTTCTCTAGCCCGCAACCTTCATTTTCAGTTTAGACTCTTCTTCCTCCTCCTCCTCCATATTTCTTCTTTCCAAAACCGTTCAAGCCCACATAGCTTCATCCTGAGTGTACACCTCTTCTTCTTCGTCCTTCATTTTTATATTTTAAAAAACCTAGCTTCTTAACATCACAAGTGTTGTTCTTCCTCCTCCACACGTCTTCGGTTTCTTTTATTCTCTTGTGGACATTTCAAGATCTTATGGTTTATAAAGAAGGTATGGCGATGTCTTTGATTTTTCTTGAAGGTATGACGATCTGTTTCTTGAATACTTGGATATGAGTTTTTTCTTTCTTCTTGTTCGATGTCAGGTTTCAACACTTGGATTTCTTCTGGTGGTTTAAAGACTATGTGTTTTGTTGATGTTTTGTTCTGCTATTTTTAAATGTTCTCTCCATTTTTTAATCTTCATTTCAACATGGTTTTTTTTGGATTTTTTTTCTGTTACTTCATGTTTTCTTGTGCTTCTGTGTTTAAATGCAGTGTACTACGATTGTGATGGTTGGATTTGTGGATTGGATATTTTTTCTAGTTTTTTTTCTTGTGTTGCAGCGTGTATTTCTTTTGCATTTATTGTGCTGCTGGATTTTCGTTTATGAGATTTTTGTTCGTCTTCTTATGTGTTTTTTTTTTCTGAGATTTTTATTTGTAAGCTTCTGATGGTTGGATTTCTTGATTGTGATGGTTCGTCTTGTATGTGTTTTGTTGTGCTGTTGGTGTATTTCTTTTGTGTTTATTTATGTTACTTGATGTTTTCTTGTGTTGCTAGGTTTATTTCTTTTGGTGTGTTTAAATGCAATGTTCTTCTGTTATCTGCATTTGAACATGGCTTCTGTTGGATTTATTTGTGTTGCTAGATATTTTCCTCTACTGTTGAATTTATTTCTTTGGTGGTGGGTTTAAAGTCAGTGTTCTTCTGTTAGTTCATGTAATTAACCCAAGAAAAAATAATAATGGTTATGTTGTGTTATTAAAAAAAATGAAGGACTGCTAAAATAATTCTTATTGTTATTAATCCAAGCAACAACATTGATAATTGTCCTTTGTTGTAATTCAGCAAAAAAAAGTATTCAATATTATATTAGATTTTGTAAGTCTTTATCAATGCCAATGTTAATGTCAATTACTTGCACATTGTTCTTGATACCATATTTTCATCATTACATTTACTTTGTTCTTTGTTCAGATCTTTTTTCAAACTCTTCTATTTTCCTTCCATTTACTTTGTTCTTTGTTGTAATTGAGCAAAAAACTATGTTGTGTTATTAAAAAAATGAAGGACTGCTAAAATAATTCTTATTGTTATTAATCCAAGCAACAACATTGATAATGTCCTCTGTTGTAATTGAGCAAAAAAAAGTATTCAATATTATATTATTTTTTGTAAGTCTTTATCAATGCCAATGTTAATGTCAATTACTTGCACAGTGTTCTCGATGCCATATTTTCATTATTACATTTACTTTGTTTTTTGTTCAGATATTTTTCCAAACTCTTCTATTTTCCTTCCATTTACTTTGTTCTTTGTTGTAATTGAACAAAAAACAAGTATTCAATATTATATTATTTTTTTAATGCCAATTACTTTCACATTGTTCTCCATGCCATATTTTCATCCATGGATGACAATGATTTGAGAAATGCTAAGCTGAAGAGAAAGATGATTATTAGTCAAAAGTTGGGAAACAAGAGTTAAAACACATAAGGTATAATAACTATACTTGACAATTTCATTATTCAATTCTCTTTTCGATATATCTTTCTATCAATAAAAATTTTTATAGGTAAAAGTACAGGACATGAGAATGAGTTTAACAAAAGTCAAAGAAGAAAAATGGTTATTAGCATGTGAAATTCGAAATATGTAAAACTTATTTTTTGGGGTTCAAAATCACTACTTTTGTAATACAATTTAGTTGTCAATTACAATATTCTTTCTGTAGATATGAAGCACATTCGTTCAAACAATGACATGTCTACAACAAGCACAATTGCAAATGTATATGTAAACTCGATCCTTTTTTATATCGTCGGCTAGTCCATAGAAACCTCTTTCGACCCTCACCACCTAATTATCCAATTATCCAACTCTCCGTGAGTGTGATAATGCAGTAGAGTTAGGATATTGCTTACCAAATTTCAAATTCAATATGTCCTAGACTGAGTATGATATTTCAACTCTAGAATAATCATAGTTTACCACATCATACACGTACCACACAGGTGTATCACTACATATTTACATCAGTAAAACTGAAATATTCGTGTTATTAATTCAGTACAGTCTACCCACTTAGTATTCATGAATTACATAACATTCCTCAGTGTGTTCTATATTTATCAACAATATAAGTATATGTTCATGTTTGTATATTACATAATATCTATCAAATTTCATATTTATTTAAAAATAAAAATCTAATATCATTACACTATCATTAGATTCATTTTATTCTTAAAAGAGAACGGAACACAAACTTAACTCTCTAACAAGTTTTCATTCTACTTTCATTACACTATCATTAGATTCATTTTATTCTTAAAAGAGAACAGAACACAAACTTAACTCTCTAACAAGTTTTCATTCTACTTTCAACTACAACTATACATTCACAAGGTGAATACTATCCTATTTTACTAATTATTATTCATTCTTTGTTATTTCTAGTTATATCTAATTGGCAACAATAGAACTTTCAAACTTATTTTCTCTAAAGGATAGTTTAATTACATAAGGTTATAAAAACTCTTATCATAGTAACAACCCCTAAATACAAATAATCTCTAAATTTCATCCATTCTGGACTTTCTGTATTCATTATTAATTTATTAATAATTTAAAATTTAAATTCTTCTTGAGCCTTTAATACTTTACTTACTTTTTTTTATGATATAATTACAAGTTTTTAACTCACACTAACTAACTAAATTTTTAAACCCAATCTCATCCTACATATTAACATATTAACATATTTAAAACATCTTAAAACTAAAATTTAAACTATTAAAAAACAACAAATTTTGTAACATCTCCTTTCTTTCATACATTTTTTTTTCAAACTTAAGCAAAGAAGTAAAAATGTCAAAGTTTAATAAATTATTCTTAAAAAAAATTCATTTCATTGCTTAAGAAATTTCACAACCAAAATTATAATATCCTACTACCAAAATTAGACATGTAGGAGATTTCATACAATGATCATAACATCTCAACACCATATAAAAATTTAAAATCTTTGTTAAGTATTAGTCTCACAATAGCTTCTCTTACCTTGGTTAGTTCTTCTAAGAAACTAAAAATTTCAATCTCTCAAAATTTCTTAATTAGAATAGCAAGAAAAAAAAAACTAGTCCCAACACAAAAACAATTAATGTATTAGAATGTAATATAAGTTATTTTTAAACAATTTGATTCTATCCAAACCTACTCAAAATCCAAATACAAGATCCAACTCGAACATGCAAACTTACTTAAAACTGAATTTCATTATCGTATTCAAACGTTTCTTCCTTCCTCAAGATCTCAAAGACAAGCTTTTATTTTGAAAAGTATAATTGAAGTCTTAAAATTTCCAAGAAAGATAAGAATTTTTTTTTCTTAAATTAAGGTTTGAAAAGGAAAGGATATGTGAAACTGAAATCTAATTTCTCCTATATCCCTAACTAAAAAAAATTGAGTCTTCCAAATTTTATATATTCATGTCTATCTTCTAATAGAATGCAAAAATTGAAGTTAGATAGTGATTATAAAAAGTTTGTGATTTAATTATATTTTATTAAATTTAGAATTTGTATTAGTAGAACTCAATATATCCAATAAAATATTTAAAAATAATAAATTTATTCTTTTATATTAGATGAAAAGTTTTAAGACATTAAACTGTAATAATAATGTATGTCTTAATTAAAATATGAAAGTTAAAATTATGCATTTAATTAACTACATTTATATTAACATTTTATTTTTTACATTTAATTATTTTTAATAAAATTATAATATAAAATACAGTGGGTTGAAATATTTTTATTTAATATTATATTATTATTATTATTCTTATTATTATTATTAATCTTATTATTATTATAGTTAAAGAAAAACTTTGAACTATTTAAATTCTTACAACTTGCCTCTTAAATAATTTTATTGTAAAAAAACTATTACATCTAATAAACTTTTTTTTTATTAATTTTCCTTTTCATTTTATTTTTTATTTTAATAATTATAATTCTTTTACATTATAAAATAAAAAATAAGAAATTATGTGCAAAGAATTAGATTTTTTTAACATTTATAGTTATTTATTATTTTTATGTATTCAAAATTCTAATTTATCACAAATGTACATTCGATCTTAGAAAAAGTGATCACATATAATGATATATAGTTTGTTACAGATCATGTACATTCTTGTACAATATTACTTTTTTTTTATAATATTTTAGTAAGTATTTTTTTATGAGAATTGTTAATTTTATTTTAGTAATTATAGAAAAAGTAAGGATAATAGAATCTGTGTTTTCAATAAGAAACTGGTTCTCAAAACAAACCATGCAGTGTTTAAGAATGTATAAATATTCAAACATGTGAAACTCGTAATGCACCAAGATTTTGTTAACAAAAACCAATTACAAATTAATAGTTCATTTCTCCAAAAATATTGGTTTACAAATCTTAAACCTGTCTATGTACTATTGTAATAGATTTTTGTAAATGAATCATATCTCTTTGTAAATGTAATCTTGCATCTTTGCTATCCTCAATCATATATCTTTCTTAAAGTCATTTTCTGAAAATATTGATCCAAAAAAACCTATTTTGAAAAATATTTGTCGAAAATTTTATTTCAGAAAACTTGTTCCAAAATTTTTATGGAAAGTTTATTGTGAAAAATATTTTTTTTTTTAGATATTTGTTTAAAAAGATGTTTTCCAAAAAAAATTTTAGAAAATTTATTCTGAAAAGTTTTTAAATTTTTTCATAAAAGATAGTTTAAAAGTCACTATTCAAATACATCATGAAAGGTTATGGTGCAATAAGTAAAAGTCTTGTGATAAACTATAAGGCCCAATTGACTTTATTTGTTGTTGGTATCATCTTTGTACATGAATTCTCAATAAAGTTTGTTTGTGATTAACAAATCAGAATAACAGTTTATATTATTTTCCACTATATAAAGATGGAGAAAAGTTAGTCAGCATTTTCTTGAAATCTATAAAATGACAAATTAAAAATGAATTTCTAGTAAGTCTTGAACTCTTGATCAAATCCAAGATTTGATTTTTTTTTTCTTCTAAAATCATAGCGCGTGATTCAAAAGGTGGTAGATAATCCCTGGTCAATGTACATGTCTTCTCCGATTTAGATTACGAAAAATTATATAATATATCTTTAATCTTGTTAATATAAATTGATGTGAACTGTAATACGGAAATATTTCATCAAATTTCTATCATGCTACTGTAATACAGAAATTTCAAACTCCACGAGACAACAAACTACCAATTGATGTGAACTGAGACCTATGACACTTGACAAAAGTCATACATATTCAATTGTAAATATGCTCCTAAGGTTTTCTTACTTGAGAAGCATACAAAATATTGAACAAAAATTACAAGAATAGTAATTTAATTTTGAGTTGGAATGGATCAAATCCAATGGGGTAGTTGACTAGCAACTCTACTACTACTTGGTCATTGCTAAGTACAAGTAGAATACAATACAGCAAACAAACAATAATAACATCTTATTTATTGGGATGGAAGATTGGAAGCCAATGAAATTTGAATAACAAATCTGTCCGATCCAATTAGTTGAGAATATTTCATCTAACTGTCATCATCATCTTGACAAATTCATCATAGTTAACTTGACCATCACCGTCCAAATCTGCTTCTTTAATCATCTGCTCCACTTCCTCATCAGTTAGTTTTTCTCCAAGGTTGATCATTACGTGTCTCAACTGCACACCCCAGAAACAAATGGTAAATGTTTTTACTATTATCATATACTAGTATGTACTGGTGTGTACAAGTTACTTGTATACTTAGAGTGAGAACAAAAGAAATAAGATTCTCTATGTCCTAGTTGTTAGTTTTTATATATATAAATTGCAAAATTTTGCATGTCTCTATTATACTAAAAATTGTATTATTTTAAATGTGAAAAATAAAAACTGTCAGTTGATAATATTTGGTAAAAGAATGCCAGCTTTTAACTCTGAATACAATTACATCTTTTCTCATTATTAAAATTTTAACTTATATTTGATAGATGAAAACAAAGTTGAAAACTTTCTCTATATTCATTAAGGTAATAAGAAGCTTTAACTCTCTTTCAGGAAAAAAGAGCTGTAAACTAAATTTGCAACTTATGTAGGTCCAACTACATTGTTCAGGTCAGCAGAAAACTTCACTTTATCAAGATTTTCAGAAATATATGATGTGGATGATAATGAAGATTTGCAATGACTTTGCCATAAAAAAAGAAAACTAATACAGCATAATAGGAAAATAAATGCATACCTCACTAGCTGATATATAGCCATTTTGATCTTTGTCAAAAACCTTGAAAGCCTCCTTTAGCTCCTCTTCTGCATCAGTGTCCTAAGTGGGAAAAAAAACACACAACACCGATCTTAGTCTTTGGTTACTGTATAGTGAAAAGGTATATGAAGCTTTGGCGACAGACATACAAATAAGAACTGAATAGGAGTGTTTAAATGTTTGTGTATATGTACAATAAAAATGAATAGAAAGGAAAGAACTTAATTACTTTCACTTTCTTGGCCATCAAGCTCAAGAACTCGTCAAATTCTATGGTTCCATTGCCATCTGCATCGACTTCGCTTATCATATCTTGGAGCTCTTCTTCTGTGGGGTTCTGATCCAATGACCGGATGACAGTGGCCAGTTCTTCCACAGTAATGCAGCCTATGAAGATGCACACAATTCATAAACAACCACCATATATATGAGACTGATGAGAATTCTATCAGGCTAAAAAAAATTCAAGCGAATAACAACTACCATTTTATGAAAATTATAGACACTACAAGAATGGAGAAAGTTTTCTCACCATCTCCATCTTTGTCAAACAAGCCAAAGGCCTCCTTAAAATCAACAATCTGTTCTTCACTCAAGACATCTGTCATAGTCATGGTGTATTTGTTTTTCTAACTCAGAAAAGAGAGAGAGAGATAGAGATAAAGAGGAGGGGGAGAGAGTTGTGTTGTTGAGTATAGCTCAATCTTAGCTGGGCTATATGTAGAAGTGGATTGATGCTAGCTAGAGCTAGCTAGTCTAGGAAGATTTCTTTTAAAATTTTAATTTACCAAGTCAAATAAAGCTTTAATGGCTGCATTTTGTTGCTATACTTGTGGCTTTATGGTGGGAAAAAGAATCATACAGTAAATGTAATGGTAATTGTTAGTACATAAATGGGGTGGTGGTGGTGGGGCAGGATGATTTAAATGCAGTGAATGATTTTATAATAAGTAATGATATTTATTTGATTAATATAATAAGGTGAAAATGTTGACAGCTGGAAGGGTTTGGTGTTTAGGGGACAAAACAAAAGGGCTTAATTCAAAGTTCAAAGGGTATGGACTATGAAGTATGGGGAGGTGTGTAGAGTCTGCGTCCTCATCAATTTCCAATTTCCAATTTCACACCACCCACCCAAAGACCACGCTGGTTGGTTTGCTTGCACCAGAAGAGAGAAATGAAATAGAAATTAATGCAGATTTTATTTTGTGTGTTCCTTGGAATAAGGGTAATGCGTGGAGATGACAGTGTCAACGCGGTTTAGGAATGAGAAGAAACAACACACATACGCGTTGTGATGTACTCTTTTCAAAACAAAAAAAAAATGGGATGTACGTGTGAAGAATGTGTTGTGTTCGACTAGACTCACTCGTCAACCTTTATTTAGTGTCTTTCGTTCAACTTATGTCATTTCTAAACTTTGAAGATGGGTGAGATTGTTTCATAGTTTCATAGTCTTTGAATCTAAGATACACGGCTCATTGACTCAGTTTTTTAAGAAAAATTATTTGTTGCTGCATTCTTTTTATATTTTTGCATTTTGTTAAAATCACTTTTATGAGTCGGTTTCTACCTTTGACATTTCCTGGTGAAAACAATCTTTTCATTATTTTCTTTTACCAGAAGGTGTTTCACCTGTGGCAATGAAATAAAGTTGAGAAAAATATGATAGTTATACATTTTTTTCAATATTCCTTTCATTGATCGAAAATCATTACATTTTGTTTATTATTTATTTTAAATTTAATATATATATATATATATATATATATATATTAAAAGATGTTATATCAATTGGTGGATCGAGTTTATTATTATGTCAAAAATTAGATTTGAGAGTTGTGATATAATTCTTTCTATTAAGAGGACAATATTTAAAGTAATGCAATTTGATTTGATGATAACTTGATACACATGCCTTATGTCCTACACGGTATAATAAATATTATTTACAATATTTAAAATATCGATAAATTTTTTCTTAATTTTTTTTAAATAACTTGAGTTCTCGAATTTAAGAGAGATGAATTAAATTTTTTAATTATATAAAAGTTTTTGCAAATAAATAAATAACCAATTTTTAATTAATGGATACTTATAAAAATAGTTTCAACAACTAAAAAATTGTGTTTTTTATTTTTTTTCTAATACAATTTATATATGAGTTATAGATAAAAAAAAAATAATAACATCAAGAATTATATTAGTTCATCATAAATTAGAATCTAATTGTTTAATTACTTTGATTTAGTCAAACTATTAATTTTAAGCTTTTACAAGAGATATACAAAAAAACAAAAAATACAACACATCACAGTATCTTGAATCCTACAAGATCTTTTATAAACTTTTATAAATCTCGTATCAAGAAAATTCTCTAGATAATTGATAAAATTCCAAATAGAATTGATGCAATAATTAAGAATTTAGGGTTAGGGACTGAAATAAATTAAAACAAAAAATTAGGAATGGAAAACAAAACAACGAAAACATGAATATAGGATCGTATCACAAACAAAATTTGATAAACCTAAGGATTTGCATCACAAGAACTATTGAATTCTTGATAAGATCACAAGATGCAAGGAAGAACCATATTATATAAATATTCTCACTTTTATCAAAATCATTTGTCCTTTTTTCTGATTCCAAAATGTTTTAATAACTTTAATTTAAGAGTTTTGCCTTATTTAGAAGTAATAAAAGAAAGAAAGAAATTCCTATATCACAAATAAAGTTGATTTGATCCAATGGTTAAGTGAAACACATTCTAAACTTATGTGGATTTGAGTTCAAAATATTGACTACTTTTTTTGAGTTATGCAATCAAACACATCAATCATTTCCTCCAACAAATCATCAACCATTTTTTTTAACTTTGCCAACTTAGTCAATGACATCTTTGGCCCTTTACATCTAAGACACTTCAAGGAGGACTATCATTGAGATCCTGAGTCATTCCTTTTAGATGATTGGGTTTGATAATATGATTTCTTCTTATCAACTTTCTTATTGTCCCTAGAATAACCACGAGCTTGACTTTTAATCACTCTAGTGTTGTCTTTTAGTCCTCAACCACATTGGCAAGCAAGAAACTCTTTAATAGATAAAGGGATGTCAACCTCTTTTATCTCATGTCTCAATCCCTTTTTTAACTTCCTGCATCTCTAAGCCTAATATATGGTTCGGGTATATCATTTGGCTAGGTGTTTAACACTAGTAACATACGCAAGTACAAAAGATTGTCCTATGTCCACAACATGAACTCAAGCTATTTAGCATATCAAATGTTATATGGAAAGTACTCTTTTAGGAATCTCTCTCTGAAAGTGTCCTATGATAGGACATTGTCTTTAACATCTGAAATCTGTCTCATGCCCATCCACCAAAACTTTGTATCATCAATTAGCATATATACAACATATTATTTTTTTTCCTCTAAACATTGTATAAAATCAATGGTTTTCTTCATATATATGATCTAGACTGGATTTAGGAGCTTATGCCTCATAAACTCGTCAAAGCCATCAAATGTGTTATACTAAATTAGTGCAACGGTCTTTGTTGTCCTAACCTTATCAAGTTGATGCAATGTAGTCTAATCTTGTTGTGCCATGGTGAGACTCTAGTGCTACAATATCATCTTAATTATGTGGAATATATGCACTAGGAAGGTGTGTAATGGGTTTACGCTCATCTTCAACACAAAATAAATAAGATTAGATATATCCACTTAAAATTTTAATCAAATTCTTTCATTACTTCTAACACATATAATATATTACATAACATTGGAATATAAATTCCCCAAAGTAATATATACAACATTTTTAACAAAATAAAACCTAACACTTTGTTAAACGATTTTCTCAAAGATCATTTTAATAAGTGTACTGATCAATATAACATTAACAAGTGTTTTATCCACAAAAACTTATGTAATATTTAATAGGTATTATAATCTCTTTTTCAACCCATCTTTAAATATGTGAAAGCAAATTCTTTTATATTGTTTTTTAATAAGTTAGATAATAAAATTTAATTAAAATTAAATAAAAATAAAATGATATTAAGACAATAATAAAAATATATTGAGATCGAATTTTATCTTTCTCTCTCTTCTAGAATTTTCTTACTATCAATATATTTATTCAATTATTCAATGTGATTGAAGTTATCGGAAAGTCATTCTAAACCAATCTCTATTTAAAAAATTTAAGTATTAAATTTTAACAATTGATTCCTCAAATTATCATAATAAAATACTTGTTTTAAGTTCAAAATCAATTCAACAAATATATTTATATTTATTCCTAACATTCAAACATATAAGATGATTCAATTCAAATCGAATTTAAGATCAATTTTCCAATATAATCTTAAACTATAAATCAAAATATGAGTGATTAATTCACCTCCGCATTAAGAAGATAATTAAACCATTAACACTAAATAAAATATATCATATACATAAATCAAGAGTAAAACAAAAGATTTTGATAAATTACATTTAATCTCAAGTTTAGTCACTCATTGTTATGAGTAGTTTAAGTACTATAATAGATGTGAGGAATGAAGAATTAATCTTGAATCTTTTTTTCATATGACATAAGATCTCTTCATTCTCCTTTTCGTATTATTCTGAAACACTTTTGGGACTTGGAAAGATGACCCTAAGATAATACCTCTTCACAAGCGCTTTTGGACAATTTAAGTAGGAGAAAATTAGGTTAACTTTAACTTGAGTGAAAATAGCTCACTTAAAATAGTCTACTTAAGTGGAGAAAATAGCCCAATTTAACTTGAATATCTTCTTTTCAGATGACATAAGATCTTTTCATTCTCCTGTTCGTATTGTTCTGAAACACTTTTTGAGACTTGGAAAGATGGCTATAAGATAGTACCTCTTCATAAGTGCTTTTGGACAATTTAAGTAGGAGAAAATTAGGTTAACTTTAACTTAAGTGAAAATAACTCAAATGTTGGTCTGATTTTACTCCTCGATTTCTGTATTTTTCTATTCTTTTCAACTTTTGCTCTTTGATCCATTAATTCATTTATTTTTCTTCTGTTTTTTTATACACACTCCTACATACAAATAGACACAAAAATTTCTTCCATTGGAAGATGTTAGCTTTTTCTTTTAAGGGAATTCGTATTGCTAAATGCCTCATAAAAAATCAAATTAAATTTTTTCACTTAACATACTTTCAATGTGTAACTCTATTGCTACCACATACAACACCATTTTGCTCTTATACCACATACGACCATAGCAATTCATAAACATGCCCATAAGGGTTAGTTATTTAGAAAAAAACACCATACAACATCATATCACACGCACATATTTTAATCACATTATATCATTAATATATCATACATACAACAAATTACAACTGAATCACTTTCACTTAAGGTGTACGAATCTTCAACCATATTGCACACAACTTGTCACATTTGATGTCTTTCGAAAGAATTATATTAAGTATGTCATAACAGAGACTATCATAAAAAAAACACCACTAATAAAATGTATACATATAGTATTATCAATCTATTAAATTATATTATATATATTTATAGTATTATCATATATTTTAATATTTCAAATTTTTATTATTTATTATTATTATATAAATTGAGTATAAATCATATTTGTAAATAATTAATTTGTTAAATAAAGTCAAATTATTGGAACATTGCCCAAATTTAATATTTAACAAAAACAATATTTGATTAGAATTTAGTAACTTCACAAATTTAACCAACCTAAAACTTATACTAATAGAATATATCCATGTGAAAAAAAATCATTACACAGGTACAGTATGTAATAATAAACGTATCCTGCATGAAATCTATCTATTCATATAGATGTTTTTAGTTTCTTATTTTATTTTAATAAGTTATAATTTAATATTTATATATAATTTTAATTTTTATATTTATATTTATTTAAATCAAATTATATAATATTACATATTTCACATGTATCTAAAATCTATAATTATATTTAAAAAAATTCTTTTTTTTCATTTTTATATTTTTATTTTATATTTAGTTATTTTTTAAAATAAAAATTTATAATAATATATAATAAAATTATATTTGTAAACATCATTGTGGATATTTTTAATATATATATAATTTATAATTATAAATTATAGACATTTTCAATTTTGATATATACATTTTATATTTCTATATTATCTTTTATTATATTTAAAAATAAATATTTATAATTTATAACAATATATAATAAAAAGAATTCTTTTAATATATATATATTTTATATTCATATTTTATCTTTAGTTATACTTTAAAATAAAAATCTATAATATTATATAATGAAATTTTTTTATTTTTACACATATTGTATATATATTTATATTTTATCTTTAATTATATTTTAAAATAAAATGAGGAGAATATATATATATATATATATATTATATTTTTATTTTATATTTTAAAATAAAAGTAAAAAACAACTATAAACCTTTGAAAAGTGTAATAAATTTTTACGTAACCATACTTGTTTTTGAAAATTCTAAATAAATTTAGAGGCATTAAGTATTTTTTTTACTAGTAATTTATAATTTAAATAAAAATAATGTTAAAAAATAATATATATTACGATTTACTTAAAAAAGAAAAAAAATAATATTGTGAAGTAATGAACAGATGTGTAGTTTTTTTAGTTGATGAAAAATTCATATATATTACTTTTTTCTTTTACTTGTTACATATTTAAAATGATTATAAAATTGAAAATATTATAATTTTTCAATATAATTAAAAATTAAATATAAGCATAAAATACATATTTAAAATAAAGTATTTTATTATAGGCAAATACATAGTAATAATTGTATTTTTTTTTTGAAAATTGAATAATTTGTTTACAATATGATTTGTTATTTTTGAAATATATCCAATTTATTTAGAACAAATTAACTTAAAATTGTGATGTTAATTGGTAACCATCACTAAGTTGTTACTAATTATGGATAAGAGTTCTTTTAGTGACATATGTACTAAACTGCATGTTAATTAATAAGAGACCAAATTGAATCAATTTAAAATTAAAGAATCAAATTGAATCATTTATTAACAGTAAGACAAATTAAATATAATAAATAAATAGTGGACCAAAATTTAATATAAAGCTAACTAGTTTTTTTATAAAATGCACAGACAACAAAATTCAATATTATGAGACATTAGTCTGTGTTAAAAACCAAATGTAAATAAGAAATCTGCATTAAGTAATTAAAGATAAGTTAAGCCCAAAAAAGTTAAATTAAATTCTTAAAATTTTTGTTATTAAATATGATGAGTTTCTATGTATTAGTGAAGATCTCTATTCCTTATATTACCATTTAGTTTTTTCATTATGCTTTTTAAATTTTCATACTCTAAAACCATAAATATAATTTGCATACTCTAGCAAATAGCAATGTTATAATTTAAGCTGAATCTTATCCATGCCTATGAGATAGGGTAATGTAGAAAGTTAGAATAAAATACAATTTGATAGATGTTGATTGTTAAATGTTGGATATATACTTAGAGATTTATAAAAACATAAATATTAGTTTGTTAGTCACTTACGATGAAATAGAATATATTTGTGAATGTAGTAGTCTCATGAATCACTCCCTTTGATAAAAGACAAAAATAAACGGGTTGAAATATATAAGGTGTGTTAGGGTTTTTTCTGAGAATTCGTTGGAGAAGACAGTCATGAGTGAATTTATTATTGTGATATCAATTTTAATTTAAAATTTTAAAATAATTTATTTGTGATTTTTTATATATTAATTAATATATTTATTTTTATTTAATATAAGAATCAAACTTATATTTAATTTTCTTAAACATTAATAAGTTATATATTATAATTTATATTTTTTTCTTTAACACCATAAGTAAGTTTATTGATATAAATTATCTAGGTGATATAAATTATCTATTATTAAAAGTAATAATTAATATTATAAAAATAAGAATGTATATTGAATGGAGATACATAATGACTACATCTCTTTCCATCAAATCTAACTAAATTGGATTAGATTTCATTTAAGATTTAGTTAAACTTAATTTAACTTAACTTAATTCATTCTTGTACAGGTTGGATCATACGTTTAGCATGAATAACATAAGATCTAACCTAACTTATTCTTATATTTATTTATTTTAGAACTGGTATAATCCTAAGCAAACCTAAAACTTTTATAGTAACTATACATCTTATCTGTTATTCATTTCCATTGCATCTCAACCTTGTTAGATAAATAAACCTAAACATTATTGTTATGCGTCTTTTTCCTTGTATTAATCCTAATATTTTATTTTTGTCGTTCTTCTTTATTATTCACATTATTTGTCTCCACTTTTTACTCTGCATTATTTGTCTTCCATTTATTTAATTTATTTGTCTTTAGGATTTAGGGTTTAAAATTTAGGATTAGATATATCCAACATGCTCAATAGTTTATTGGATTGGATTAACATAAACAATATAAAAACTTAACCAAATTCAACTTAGTGGGTAAATCCTAACAAACTCAAATCATAAACACCATTGCTTAAACATCCTTCTTATCACATATGAAATTAATATTTTTCTCAATATTATTAGCTTCAGAATCACCGTTTACAAAATTATTTTGAAAAAATATCAGTGAGAACTCTTGTCACTGATTTTTCCCATAAGAGAATGTGTGAGCCATAAAAAAAAGCATTTCTACATATATGGGTGTGTCTAAAACATATAAATTTTCAAAAAGGGGGAGTTGTATAATAGTGAGAAGATATGGGACATTGTAGTGTAAATTTTTTATCATATATCTAGAATTTCCAAACTATAAGATATGCCATTGAAATTTATTTTCTGATTATTGATGGTATATATCTTAAAAAGTAACAACTTGCATACATGAAACTAGCTAGTAGAACGCAAGCCAGATATATTCAATGTATAGAAGATTTTAATTATGTTTCCCAGACACCATTGGTGTAATTTATGGCAATGAAGATACGATATTAACAACTGAAAGAAGATAAAGAGGAAAGAACTAGTATAAGAGATTCAGATTTAAAAAAACATACTATAATGGCCATTAACAGTTCAGAAGCTAGGGTTCCACACACACAAGAATATATATATATATTTGTTATTGCCACAGCTGGACAATGGTTGTAATGCATAAAATAGTCCTTCATATGTTGATCAAATCAATTGAGGGCATATATAATTTTAATAAAAAATTGACATTTAAACATAATTTACACTATATTTTATTATTATTATTATTTAATTTATTAATTAGTGTACATCAAACATTAAATATAAAAAGGTATTTTATAGTTTTAAAAATCCTAACTAAATTATAACTTATATTATTATTATTTTACAGGAAATATGAAAAAAAGGGTCCAACGTATCTCAATTCGATGCATATAAATTTTAGATGTCTTACTAAACACATGTTTTAAAAATATTTTATTCGACACAATTTTTATTACGATATTAGTTAATTATCTATTAAAAAATTATTATAAAATTATCTAATACTTTTCTATAATCTTTTATAACATTTTATTTCATCATGTTGTGTCGACTTATCAACAATATTATTTGTTATAATATAAATTTTAAAAGAATACATTAATTTTTCAATAACTTTTAAATAACACCTTTATTTTTTTCAATTTTTTTACCTTTAAATTGTGTTTAGTTGTGTGTATCTTATAAGTTGCATGAATGATATCAAAATCTTAAAAGAAAACTTAGTCATACAACTTCTCAAATTCTAAATATCAAATACCTAAACATAACTTTTATATTCAATAAAAAAATCATTGTTTCATATTTCATATTTCATGTAACATACCAATGTAAAATAATCAAAAGATTAATTTTTTAATAATTTAATTCATCAATAATATATATATATATATATATATATATATATATTCATTAACAATCTATATTTTTTACGAATAATAATTTTTTTCAAGTATTACCCTTTAAATATTTCAAAATGTATATGTAAATTGTATTCGTATACATAGTTCTTTAAGAATATGCATAAATTGGTTGATAAGAGTTAATAAGTTGAACTAAATTTATTTCAAACATATTTTCTTTGTGACAAAAAAATCCTTATTTGGATCTAGATATCTCAATCTCAAGATTTTTTATGGAAATAAGGTCTTTTATTTTAAATTCTTTTTGATAAATATTGTGGGTAATTTATTTTTCTTTATATCATTTTATATAATAACTGTATTTGATGATATTTAAACGTTGTCATAGATTTTGTAAATCTTTTCAACCATGTTTGTGGACATTATTTTATCCTATAGAGACATTTCTTCAATTAGCATATTTTTTATTGTGCTTTTTAAGGTATTATGCAATATGGTGAGAGTTTCACACATTTCTTCAATTTATTCCATGTTTCAAAAGATATTTTTGACATCAAATTGCTTCATTGGTTAGTCATATTTATTGTAAAAGATAATGTTATTTTCACTATAAGAGCAATTGTCTCTATTTAATTAGTCTGATATGGTTGGATATATGTTTTTGTCACAAGTCTTACTTTAACTCATTTTGGTGTGTCATTTTCTTTGTGTTTAATGGTGTCCAAGTGATTTCATTCCTAGAGGATAATCAACAATGTTTCAAGTTCTATTCTTTTATAGGAAATTCATTTTTTCATTCATAATTGCCTTCTATCTAATGTTAGTTAAGACTTCTTACAAATTGTTGTTAAGAATAACTATAATAGATAACAAATTTATAACTATCTTATTTGTTTTTAGTGTCTATAATTAGATACATAATGACTAATGACTCGTAGTATATTCAACTTTACTAGATTTTTTTTTTCGCATACAAGTTTATTCTAGTGAGACAGTTTGGTAATTATCTTTTGTCTAAAATATGATTAGTAACATCTCTATTACAAGGTTAATTTGACTCTTCATTATTATGTTCAAATTCTTCGATGTATGAACTCACACTTCTGAAGTTAATTCCTTTTTTATCTCTTTAGTTTAGGATATGAAGTTTAATCGCTTTTATATTACTACATTTTACAATTTAGTAATCTAGAGTTTGGATTTCACCTTCTCAAAATTCAAACTTAAAGACAAAAATACATTGTGTTTTCAAGGAAAACACGTCCAATAATACAAATATAAGATGAGTAAAAGATAAATAACATCTATTACATTTTTTATATGTAACATATTTAATAAAAAACATATCAAATGGCTCATAAACTTAACTTATTGGGATGATGCTTGTGTAGATAAACAAATATAACACATCTAAAAATATAAAAATAAATTAAAAACGATGAACAATAGTTCTTAAATTAGAATATATTGAAATAATATCTAAAGTCATTTATTATTATTTTATTTACTAATATTCTAAAACAATTCAGCTTACTTGACAGTGAAAACGTGCAAAACTTGTATTTTATAAGTTTTTAAGTGATTTCATCTCTTTGATATCTAACTTTTGATGTACCATTTCTCATATCATCTTTTAATTTTGCAATGATTTCATCATTCTAGAAATATATGAAACTTTATTTCTTTTAATCATATACATCTCTATCACTTATGATCAAATCATCATAGAACTCAATAAAAATAATAATTACATCCAAATAATTTAGATTTAATTATTATTCAAATAATTAAATTATACTTTTTTAACACCTATCAAAATGTTATATATTAAATATATCTTCTTTATTTTAAAATATATTAATTTTATAGTTTTATTCTTAAAAATACATCAAATAATTAATTAAAAATATTTATGGATTACTTATCTTGTTTTTTATGGATCTTAATCATTATTAACCACATGTGTGAACCTCCTTTCTCATGATTCAAACTTAAATTCTTGGTTTGTTAGAGTCATATCTTTGAGACATTGTCCATTTATAATTTGCATGGGTTTCACTAACTTTGCTGTGATAAAATATTTTAAGGTTTAGAATTTACAAATAACTCAATAAATTTAGAAATGATTTTGATAATAAATTATCATATATTAGATAGTTAAAATTAGGATAGTAAATGCAACTTTTTAATATATAAAAAGAATGGTTTAATAAATTTTTTAAAATTTTTACAATTTATTCTTACCATTATTTTTTAATATAATTCCAATTTTAACGTGTTATATTATGTGTTTCAGTCATGACTCTTTTTAATATTGTTTGTGCTAATTTAATATAAAAGATAATATTAATTAATTTTAATTAAAATTAAAATTATATAAAATAATAATAAATATATTTTTACATTTACTTAAATGATAAAATAATAATTAAATAGTGTTAATTTAATATATAGATTGTGTATATTTATTATTACTCATAAAAAAATATACATAAAAATCTATAAAAAGTTAAGATTTGTTTTATTAAATTTAAAAAAATTATAAAAAATAAAAGGAGAGAAAATGAGACTGTTAGATTATTTATATTTACACTAAATTTTACATTTTAAAATTTAGCATTGTTATTATTATAAAAAAAATTGGCTGACCAATTTGAAAAGAGAAAAAAATTTATAAAAACATTTTATTTAGCAGAAGATAAGTGATCATTTGAAAAAAAAAGGTAACAACTCTTAAGAGGAATTAAATTTTTTTATTAAAATAATTGCTTATGGCTGACGTGTGTGGCCACTGGACATTCATTATAGGAAACCTGAATGTTTTTAATTTTTTGTATTCCTTTTCCTTCCATTCTGAAAACTAAAAAATTACAAAAGAAAATTGAAAATTCCAAGTTTGGGGCTCTCTCGATTTCAATTTCCCCTTTCTCCCAGAGACTCCGATTCTCCTTGTAAACAGCGGTGCCAGGTTCGATCTTTCGTTCTTTAATTGTTAATGTATTTTTCACGATATATCGATCTGTTAACTGTATAATTGATCCAACGCGAGTTTGTCGTTCTTTTGATCGAAAATCTGATCTTCAGATACCTTTGTGTTCCCAATTGATGGGGTTTGTCTGTTGATTGTATAGGGATTGTTTTAGTTGTAGATAGAGGATGGGGGCAATGATGTCGAGGTTCTGGTTCATGTTATTCCCTGCAAAAGAGTATAAGATTGTTGTTGTTGGATTAGATAACGCTGGAAAAACCACGACCCTTTACAAATTGCATCTGGGTGAAGTTGTAACTACCAACCCTACTGTTGGTAGCAACGTCGAAGAGCTCGTTTACAAGAATATACGATTTGAGGTCCGTTCACCTATCACTTTACTAGTTTATTTATTCATGTAATCTGTTTTATTGTGTTGATCTGGCTTGGAGGGTTTGGTGTTATCTTTGTTGTTGCCGAATATATGTCTGTGAGTATGAGGACTTGGCTCGTCTCTTCTTACTCTCTTGTTAATCTTTATCAGTAAATCTTAGGCTCCAAGTAGATAAATTTGCCAGTATTCCAATTTAGTTATCTAGAGCACTCAACAATCATAGAAAATACAACAATTAGCCATTTGAATTCTACCACCGTGACTGTTAGGGTTTTATATTTTTCGTTGTCCTTGAACCAGACATACAACTTTGTCCTGTTTCAATTTTGTAATGTGTTTGGGAGAGATGTGTTAAAAAAATGTATTTGGGTTAGTTCTTGCAAACTTCATTTTGAAGGACCTTGATTTTGTAAAATTGATTTTGTTAAAAGTGATTTTGAAGTGAAATGATTTTGATAAAAAAGTAATGTTTGAATATCTTCATAAAAATCACTTTTAGATGTGTAATTATACAACAGCAATAACAACTAAGCCTTCTCCCATTGCATTGAGTTGGCTGTATGAATCATACAACACCATAAAGTTCTGTCATTATTAAGTGGAAAGGACAGGCGATTTACCTCTAAATGTTTCCCAATGGTTTGACTTGTAAATTTCTTCATACCTTTGAGCATTGGGTTATCTTGCATGAGCGTTCAACCGCCTCCTCATATGCCCAAACCATCAAAGACAGAGTTTTACCAATTGTTCTACTATGGGAGGTCTCTACTTCCTCTCGAATGATTGTATTCATTATCACCTTTGTCTTGTGTGACTACTCATTCATTGTAGCATTCTCATTTTGTGTCATTAAACTTGCTCACCCTTCTTAATATTGACATATAAAGACTATTACACTCTTCTTGCATGCGAAGGAGAACTATTAACAAGGATGGATATGAAAGGATTTGAGAGGATGAGTTGAGTTTGTTTAAGCTGATTTGCAGGGATTTGAAAAGAAAGAGTTGTATCGTAGGCCCCATTGCTTTAGTTTTCCTCAGATTTGAAGATGAGGTTTGTAGGGAAAGCCACGTTAGAAGGTGGCCATGAGAGCGAAGGAAGAAGAGAGAACCATCACCAAAATGCAACATAATCGATTATGTTGCATATATAATCAGTTATGTTGCTAAAATAACAGGTGTTCTTTGAATGTGTAATTGACTATGGGACATCCTTAATTAATTATGGGTGTTTTTTCACTTTTTATAATAATAATAATAAATAAAATTATTAATGGAAAATGAAATCATCTTACTTTTTACTCATTTTCACTTTCTTTCAACTCATCCAAATAACTTTACTTTCCACTCAAATTTTCTTTCTTTTTCTTTTTTTTTTCACTCCTTCGCTTTCTTTCACACCGTTCAAACAAAGGGTTAAAGTAACATGCTGGTATTGAATTATGGAGTTAAGAGTTTTGCTTTTCACTGCGAAAGTGACATGAAAACTGTGGTTTAAAGTGCAAAATTGATTGCTTACAATTTTTCCAAAAAGTGTTGGTACAATAAACAAGCCTTGTTTGCATCCACTGAAATAGCTCCTATGGATGTCAACATTTTTCCAAATACTGGCTAATGCTTGGCTACCTTGATTCTTTACAAACTCCAACCACAATTTGGAATTTGATGATTTTGGACGCTAGTTGTTTCTGTCTGAACACTGGATAATCTCATAAATTAACAGTCTTTGCTTTGTCTTTGTAACAAGTGTTTTGGGGGGAGTGCAATGGCATTTATTTCCACTTCTTTAGGCTTTGGTGTGGCCCAGCATTTTAAACCTTTTTTGAGTCCTTCGTTTGCTATTTTCTTTCCTTCCTGGTGAAAGGATGGATCTGGTTTCAATAGCAATCCGCATGAATGATTTTAAACTACATTTGGTATTGAGTATTTTAAGTTTTGCTACTGCGTAGGTTGAAGCATTACTCACTCCACTTTGTCATTCATTTCAGGTCTGGGATCTTGGCGGACAAGAAAGACTGAGGACATCATGGGCAACATATTACCGAGGAACTCATGCTGTTATTGCGGTGATAGACAGCAGTGATAGAGCCAGGATCTCTGTCATGAAGGATGAACTTTTTAGGTTGCTGGGGCATGAAGATTTACAACATTCTGTCGTTCTTGTCTTTGCTAATAAACAAGATATCAAGGATGCTATGACTCCCGCTGAGATCACTGATGCATTATCTCTTCACAGTATCAAGGATCACGATTGGCATATACAGGCTTGTTGTGCCCTCACCGGAGAAGGGCTCTATGACGGTCTTGGATGGATTGCCCAGCGAGTAACTGGCAAAGCCCCAACATGATGTTGGGCTGTTGGAAACCTGGGATATTCATTTTTCATGTATTGAATTTATATGACGAGGGACAAAACTCTTATGTATCATTTATACTTCAAAGAGTCAAGCAAAGATAATGTGTTTGATTTGCTATGATGTGAAGTAAAAGATTATTCAATAATCTGATTAGAACACGCTTTTAATCCCCAATCAAGTTTATTATTCAGGTGAGATGAATACGTTAAAGGACTGAATTTTAATCATGTAACATAAATTGCTGGTTTAAGATCTGAGCTATTTAAAACAATTTTGATCATTCGTATGGTTATATGGATAATGTCCTCATTTTGCACGACATATGCTCTATATGCGTGCCCGCATTATGTCCATGGAAGTATTTAATTTAATATTACAAAATTATTCATACTATTGTTGGATTTGAAAACTGTATAAAGAATGTATCCAAGTTTTCTTTTCCTAATTGGTATAACTAGAAACTTCTGCACTGCACCTTTTGTGCAGTCGCCAGTTGCTGGTACTAGCATAACTCCGGCCTATTACTCGGCCCTCTTATTTTCTCAGTATATTGGATTTTTTTATGCAATGAAGGATTGCATTAAATTACAACAATGAAAGTTATATGGCACAAAACTGCAATCATGAAAATGAAATTAAGCTAACCAACTATAACCAGTACCCAAAGTTACTCTCAAACTAAGGGAGATTAGTTAAAAATATTTTGTTTCAGTGGAAAACGGATTCTGCATATAAATGATACATATAAAAATGTCCTTTGTTTTTATAGAGAATTTGACGCTGAAATGGAAGAGTCTTCGAAAGTGAAGACTTTGGGGTCACATGATGCAGACTAATTAAAATATTTAGAAAAAAACACTTTCCCAGGAAAAATAAATTGTACGTAGATACAAGTGTTGATGTCTATCCTAGAAAGGTTCTCCAAACAAATTAAATTCATGGTTTGCACTAATAACGATGAAAGAGATCCAAGTTCCCTTTTAAAATTGAATGAGCTAATGCGCTTCTGAAGTGAACAGTATTTTTAATATTGGGTAAATAAAAAGTAAAAAACAACTCATCAAAACATCTTTCTCATGTTGGAGATCACCAATACTCAATTATGTTAAAATAATCATCGAATATAACTTAGTTAAAATAATCGTTTTTAATGCAGTCACTACTCTGTCATCATCAATCTTATCCGTTGGCAAAAAGAGCAAAAGGAGCACGATAATATTTTGTTGATTCCTCCATACATAGCAGTCTGGAACATGGTCTATATATGTCTACTAAAGACTTAGCATAATAACATATTCCATACGTATCAAACTAGGCATATCTGAAATAGGCATGCCATCCCTGCAACTAAACAACTGAAGCTAGCTAGATGCACAAGGCAAAGATAATGGTTTAGAGGCAAAGTTGTCTCCTGAAAGCAACTCTTCCCTAGTACGTTGACAAGATGGAATAATCCTAGAAAGAATTATGTTACCATCAGTTATTTTATGATGTACAAGTAAAAAATTAAACCATTATTTCCTACCCCAATTTCATTCTCCAATCTTAGATGGCCATGCCCTTTGGAACAATTTTGTTCTTGATCCACATGTAAATTGAAACTAGTACATAGTAAGTAGCTGCAATTGTACGAAGAATGAATCGCGAAAGAAACAGCAATGGATTTACTGGCTTCTTTACATCCTCTGCCTTAGGAACAAGCTGCACAAAGACATGCATTATGCACAGCCACACTTCAAAATTGCACTAAACATAAAAAGTAGGGAAAACAAGCTACCAAACAAGGTATATTACACTTATTGGTGAACATTGCCTTACATTTTACATTGATATAACATCTTAGGGTGCACATAGCGTATTCAAGGACGTAAGCAGGCTGCTAAGGAAAATGTATCAACAGAAATCTACCAGAGCTACATCATTAACCAGCTAAGGTAATACGTGTAAGGGAATATTTAGAAGAGTTTGTTTATAAAGAGCTTATTGAACTTGGAAAATATCATATAATTTCCATAAATTTTTAATAAGTTTCTTGATAAAATTTATAACGTAACAAGAGTTTATTAAATAAACATTCAATTGAAGTATTTATCCAAACGCATCGAAGTCACTGGCTCATAATATTCGTTGAGAAAATCAAATTGATTCCCTTGTTAATTAATACCCAGAAGTCTGAACTGCTAAAACATGAGTTGCATTCTCAGTTTAATTAATCCATATTAAGTGGAAATTCCTTCTCTTTTCGTTGTTGCTTCTACAAGAGAACATAGAAGGGCAGTGAAAAAGTAGCTGCGATGCACAACAAAAGTTCAACACAAAAGCACAACCCTTGATGAAGGTTGACTTCAAACCTAATTATTTCGAACTTAAAAGATTTCTTTTCTTCTCCAAAATCTTCTGATCATCTCCATACACAGAAAAGCATTCAAAATCCAAATCCAGCTAAAAAACATTGTTTGCAATTGCAACTTCTGAGCAAGCATATCTGAACAGTGGAATCAAAGGTTTTAATAAAAATCTATGCTACTTGTAAACCAATTCTTTTCAACAAGGTTCTGAAAATTTTAACTCTTTAAGTAGCATCTTAGACTAAATTCCAATTCCTCAACAACAATACACTGAATCCATATGAAGATAATCATGAATATCATGTTTTTCGGGGATCTAAGAGAGTCCTACTGTTTAGCAGAATATAGTCAAAAGTTCACAGCAGGGATGCAACTGTGTTTATGTATCTGACAAAAGAAAACGAAATCTGAAGGCTTTCAGGAGATTTAATGCTCTGAATTTTGATATCAAAGATTGAATTATAGAAAGAAAAGTACATTACCTTGAGCAGAGAGTCCCCGGATAAAGGCTTGATACCAGTCACAGAGCAACCCATGATGAGGCCATGACGCCGTACACCACGATACCATTTTGGACCTATCCTTTTCAACTTGATATCTTTGAAACAAGCCTTTTTAAACCATTCAATATACTCTTCCTCCTTGGGAAAGAGCATCAAGTCTGCAAAGAATCTAGACAACCAAAATGTTGGGTATATAGGACCTATTATACATGCTTTGCCTCCTATTTTCAGCACCCTGTATGCTTCCTTAATGTTACGCTGTGGGTCAGGCCAGAATTCAATACTGAAGAACGTCATCGTATCAGATTAGCCAATTTGTAAGATTTGCTAACATTTTATCATGAAAACTTTTTTTTATTTTTGTTATCTGGCTAATGATCATGAAGATACATATTTAGATATGGTAAAAGATGCTAGCAATCACGGTTCATGGAGGTTAATATTTCAATTTTTTTGGATCCAATGACCATACGATTTACTTGTAGACCGACTTTTAAAGCCCAATTAGCATCAGCTATCAACTATCCTACTATAATATTGGCAAAAACTAGTAACAGTTTGAATGCAAAATTTACATTAATCATTCAAAAGCATGACTTATTGGTCCAAGCTCCAAACCTTTGCCAGAGAACTAAAAACATTAACTTAATAGTAAAGTTATCCACCAAGGCCAACTTAGCAGTTAGGGGTTCACATAATTTGTATAAAGCCTTAAGCTCAAACCTTATTGTCATTCGTGCACACGAAGAAAAAACAGTAAAGTTAGCTCACTAACAGTTAAGACAATAACCAAACCCCAATATTAATTGCATCATAGTAAGTGTGAGTGACACTGTAACAAAAATTTTCAAAAGAGAAAAAATGTCACCACATATTACCTTCCAGCAGAAATATATCGATCCGCATAATCAGTTCGAAATGGAAGATCTCCCGCATCACCTTCAACTATCTTGCATTCTTTCAAGGGTTCCTTATCGTTGGCCTTGCCCTTTACCAGTTGGTGAGGAGACTGGTCAAGAATTGTAACATTTTAAGCATCCACATACTTCACTATACCAAGAGAGGTGAATGCAGTTCCTCCCTCAACATCCACCACTCTCATTTTACGGTCATAGAGATCAGCAGACTCCAATGCATCATCTCTCATGTCCTCAGTCCAATGGAAAAGGTTTATGACATGATCATACACAATAGTAGCCAAAAACTTGAAGAACCAAAATGCCTCCTTCTTGTGTTGAATGAATCCAGGCTGATGAGAAGCAGGCATCAATGATGAGATGCTGCATCTGGGTGGCATGTATTTGTTACAATAAGATACAACATTCTTCTTGTAGAAGCCCCTCTTGTGAAAGTGAAGACCCACCGAGCCTAACCCAGATGGAGATATGCCACTAGTGAGCTTTGTACTTTGAGCGCCACTGAGCAATAAGTAGGCCATGAAGTGACAACAATGAGAAAAGTTGGAGAAATACTATGGTTGAGTGCTGTTATTTTATCATAGAAACCAGACAAGGATGGTTTGGACATTGAAAGTGACTAGGAAATGGTAAGGCTTATTAAGGATTATGCAGCGAAAGATAAAGACACGGAACTTGGTGCTGCAGCACTTAATAAGCGGATACGCACCACACAACAGAAGCCAGCGCTGATCAGTTTTTCCTGGCAGTACTTGTTAATCTCTTGTTCTATACATCACTGAACTGTTGCCGTCGTATGAAAGCTCAATTTCTTGGATTATTTTTTATTTTCGTTTTTGGTGCAGTTAATACGCAAATTTTTAAACTGAGCCTTCTGCAAGCTTGATATTGCAAAACAAAACAAAAAGATTACACAACAACGTAACTGAATGCCATAACTCTATTGCAGCTACAAAATTTTTTAGGCATAATTCAGATATTTCTCAACTTGGATATTTTCAATGGAAGACCATATCAATTAAAGTGAGGAAACTTATATAGACATGCCTTTTGTAAATAAGACAATAAATTATCTAAGAAAATGTTAATAAAAAATAGATTCTGAACTTCTTTATGAAAAGTTTTACTCAAAAATTAATTTTTATATATGACAAACTAAGATTTTAACTTGTTAAGCATAAGAAAGAAATTCTGATTTAATTATCTAAGGGTTAACTATTTTTTAAAGTAACTGGATTATAGCATTTAATAGGCATCATAATTCTCACAAGCCTAGGCACTATTGAGACCGAAATCATAATTAGTGTTAACTGAAGTCAACATGAATAATAAAATAGCTAACATATAAACGAGATTAGCATACCATATCTTAAGTAAGACAATACTAAGACAACATATAATTATGTATAAGAGATCTTAAATGGTCAACCCTAAACCCTAGCACAGAACAAATTTTAATAATTTTTAAAAAAATATGACAACGGGGTGAACCTTAACCTTTTTGTCATGCATCCTAAGTATTTAACCTTAAACTTTAATGTAAGACAAATTTTAATAAATTTTTAAATAAATATTTTA
Source organism: Lablab purpureus (assembly GCA_030347555.1). Taxonomy (NCBI): domain Eukaryota; kingdom Viridiplantae; phylum Streptophyta; class Magnoliopsida; order Fabales; family Fabaceae; genus Lablab; species Lablab purpureus. Next base: position 30,866,871 of record CM059260.1, read on the forward strand.
ATCTAAACCATTTATTTTAATTATTAGTTTATCTTTTATCTACAAATAAAACGTGTTCCCGTAGTATCTATATATGTCTTACTTAATTAGGTATATATACTTTTAATATATATCTTGGTTTCAACAGTTTATTCCAAATTTGCCAACCACATTCATTTTGGACATCAATTTTCAAAAGCAGCAAGCAGGCAACAGCCCCATGACAAGAACGGTAGCCTTAACGAAAGCAACATCGGGAAGAGTGAGAATCTCACTCCAACTAGTCCACCAATTTTGTCCATGTCAATTATCTGTTCATGATCATGAAAAGCAGACACAATCATTAACTTCAAGAAAAGTTCATCCCAAGCAGCAATTTCTATTTCTATTTAAAAATATTTGAATCAAAGAAAAAATGTGTAGCTTAATTTATTTCGATTTTGAATATGAGCAAATATGCACACTAAACAAATTGAAGGCAGTGATAGCTAGCCCGGATATCATGCTGAATTATACAGGAAACAGTTTCAATCTACTGTTCTATCTACATATACAAACACTCCTTATGCTTTTGTAGCACAAGTAAAACAAACATGATATAGTATCAACGTGGATCCCCAAAAGAGTGAGTAGTAGCAGCATTAGTCAAAGGCAATAATCATAAAGAACCAAGAAAAAACATGGGAAAAGCTCAGATCATGATGATCAAAGTGCCAAATTAGAATAAGGACAAATATTTAATTAGCTTATTAAGCTGTTAAATTATAAGGAGACCAATCAGCTGCTGCTAGCTGTACACTTCTCAATGATGGAGATGAGATTGTTGCTGAAAATCTAACATAATCAATTCATAAGGCATCTTAAGAGGGCCAAGCCTACTCCACTCCACAACAGCCATATACTACTAATATCTTCTTTTTTCAAAAAGTATGTATATAGATTTTACATAAAGCAAAAGGAAGGTAGAAAAGGTCCTGCACTGTGCAGCAACATGCCAAGGTTACCCAAGAAAATATCTTAAAAGAAAGTTAATGATTTCAAGTTACCTGAACACTTAACAGAAGGTTTCTCATATTCAAGTATATGCATTGCATGAAATGATACATCTTTAGATATATTGGTGACCAGAAAAATGCTAGCCTAGATCAAGGCGATCACAACAATCCTAGGTGCATGGCTTTTTCAAAAAAGACTACAACTGTTGGACTCAATTTTAAAAGATGATGTTCTTTTATGAATGAGAAAGTGAGACAGTAGGGATTATGGGTTGGCTCGTGATCTGCTGTAAAAAGTGTGAAATAAAGTTAATATTTTAGTTTATGATATCCTACTTCTACGGTGCAAACTGAATTCACATTATATATTTTATTTTGTGTAATATTATATTTATTATTTTATTGGTATTATATTTATAAATTTAAATTTAAATATTTTATGATTTATTCTAATATATTCTTTTTTATATTATATTTTTTTTTATTATTTTGATTACTAGTGACAATAGCAAACACAAAGCTGGCCAAAACGGACAACCTCGTATTACCCTATGTTCTACTTTACCATCTCTACGTGCACTATATTAATTCTCATCTCACTTTTACACGTGGAGAAATCTGAAACTCTGACATTGAAGTTATACATATTTTGTAGTTGAAGTTGGGTCCAGTGACATAAAGACTAACAAATTCCAATTTAATTGGATTGCTATTGGTTCGTCTTTCACCTAATGCATTTGTGGTTGAGATGGAGATGGATTAGTTGCTTTAGCACCTAAAGTGTCACGCGTGGTTTTTGTTCGTTGACCATCAATTCTTTTTTACATCTTTTTGTTCTTTAGTGAAATTTATATAAATTTATTAAATAAACAATAGACTATAAGCTCACAATTTCAAAAAGTTTACTTTCTTGATTTTAATAAGAATCACCTTTCAGGTGTCTTCAAATAAAGAATTTTAACTTTTTGAATTTTAATTTCAAAAATTTAGAATGTTTGAGATTTGATTTTTTTAATTTCAATTTTTTTTTACCTTTTTAATGTGTTATCTACTAATTAAAAAAATAAATATTGATGTTTTATAAAATATTGATAGAATAATTAAAGAATAAGAAATAGACGAGAGAGAAGTAGAAGATAGAGAAAGGAAAAAAATATTGATACTATTAATTAGATTAGATGAGTTATTGACTCCATCAAGTTATTAGTTTAAAATTCAACGGTTCAATCATAATTAAAAACATTTGAACGTGTATTAATAAAATAATAAGATTTAAATAATATTTTAAAATATTAGAAAAATTAGATCTTATAGTTTAGATTTTTTAACTAGAAATATAATTATAAACTCTAAAAGTTAAACACTAAATATATTTTAGAGTATTTTCAATAAGAGTTGTTTAAAATGTATTTTAACAACTAAGGAATGAGACTTATAAAAAACTATTATTAGAATTATTTAAGGTGGTAAGAAAAATTCTAAAATTTTTATGTCCTTATTTTTTAAAGATAGATGTTTATAACTCATTATATAAATTCTTTCTCTTCCCTTTTAATTAATGTGTATTTAATACTTATTTCTATATAGAAAAAATATTATAAATTCTTTTGACAAATCACATTAGAGACAAAACTTTATCATTATAAAAAAATTATTTCACTTTATAATACATTTTAATTTTAATTAGATATAATTATAATTATACTTTTTTTATAATTAGAAATATTTAAAGGTAGTTTTATAAATTGATATTATTTACAATAATTAAATAAAGAAATTAATATACTTTATAAGTTTATTAAAATCATTAAAAATATGTGTTTTAATTTTTTTTCTCATTGATTGTGTTTTATATGTATTTTTTCTTTGTTTTCAAGTAAAAAAATTTATATGAATCTCAGCCTATATAATTTTCTAAGTTATTTTAGTTATTTACAAAATTAAGTACTACTCTTACTAATAGAAAATTTTCAAAATCCTTATTTCTTTTGATTATGTAATTTTTTTATTATTATATTTTTATTATGTATTTTTTTGTTATTCATGTTTATATGATATTCATAATAATAATTTTTTAATATTTATTAAAAAATATAATATAATTTGTCAAAAAGTAGAGGTATTTATAAATAATATCCATTGAAACAAAAGTGATAAAAAATATAGTGTGAATTACTTATAAGTGATGTAGTATATCAGAACCTATTTAAAGTTGATGAAAATTACTTATAACTAATTCTTATTGTAGATATTTTTTATAGTTTTTATCTTACAAATAATACACAATAATGTTATTTTAAAGATAACAAGTTAAAATCTTAAATAAAATGATAAATATTGTAGATTATTTTTTAAAGAATCCAAATAACATCATTAAATAATATTTATAAGTATTTATTTTTATTGACATGTTGTGAACTTAATTTTTATGGGATTCAATATTTATCTTTTATTGTTTTAAATATTAATTAAATAATTTTTTTTAAAATATAATATTATAAATAATTCAATATTAAAATAATATATGTCTAATATAAATAAAAATAATAATTATAATTACATAAATTTTAAATTAAAATATTATCAAATAACAATTGAATAGAAATAAGATAAAAAAATAATCAAATGTATATTATAAAATTAAAAAGTTAATATAAATTTTTTAAATGACTTAATAAATTAACTAAATATAATTTAATAATTTAAAAAAAATAATAAAAATAAAATAAAATATTGAAACGAGTAGGAAAATAAAAATAATGTGAATATATATATATATACCTACCCCATTCCAAACTTAATTAAAATAATTGATATTATTAATACCCATATTTAATCATAACGAAAATTTTCTTATTAAATCGAGAGAAATTTATATAACACTCACTAAAAACAAGTTTATTTGTAGTTAAAATATAAAAGTTTCCTTTCAGTTTCATATATGAATAATATATTTCACTATAACGAAAATAAAATTTGTAAAAATTGAGTTAGTATCTAATCTTCATCATATATAAAAAGAAATCATATAGTAGTTATCTTTTATTAATTAATTGTATAAATATTTACACCAACCGTACATAATCAATAAATTCCTAAACTAAGATTTTGTTTAGAAATTTTAAGTAATTTTTTTAAGCAACAGAAATATGTTCACAAAAATATAGAGTATGCAAAAGCCAAAATATTGGATAAAGTTATTATGTGAGGAGTAAAAGCTGGAAATACACATGAAGAATACATTAAAGTGATATGTGACATTATTAAACTGGTGGGACTAGAGAAGAGCAGGTTCTAGGTAAAATAATGTCCTTTTAGTACTATACTGCATCAAAGTTCCAAAATCAAACGGTATAACGGATAAACAACTGACAGGAATAGGATATTTAATTTTTCTATTAACTGGTTTGTAGTCTTGGATAATGTTCATGTCTAAAAAAGTAATATTTATATATTTACTCCAGCTGAGTTTTGCTTTGGTTTCTTTTACTTTTGTTTTTTTTCATTTTTCACTTTTTTATTTTAAATGGAGTAAATATTTAAATTAAAGATTGACAAAGTGAAAGATAAGTCGCTTAATAATTTTTATGTAAATTGGTTATTAAATTATTTATCCTTTTTCACATAAATTTATTTATATTCACATAAAAATTTCTCATTTATGAGTGGTAAGAGATATGTATGTACAATTGAATGAGACTTAAATATGTTAAAGAATTTTAAAAAAAGTATAGAAGAATTTTAGTCCTCTTATCATTACCAAAATCACTTAAATTATTATTTTCTCTCAAATTTCCTTATAGTTCTTGTATATTTAACTTAAAAGGAAAGAAAAATGAGAAAAAGGATGCTACTAGAAGATGTGGTAAAACTATGTCAAAAAAGTTGCAAAAGTTGCCTTTGTATACTTTCAAAGAGAGTGGAAATATCACCCCTCTTTGACATCAAACTCATTTACCAAGTTTAGAAAATCTTTTGCAAAATGAAATACAACATCTAACTTCCTTTGCTAAGTGAGTGCCTTATTAGTCAAATATTACAATACAACATAGTTACTAATTTCGGCCACTTTGCTTGCAATTTTTGGATAACAAAGCATGCTATGAGCTGAGTTTGTTTCCATCTTTGGTAAGATTAAGATTCTCACAACAATACTTAGAAGTCATTGATAAAAAAGACCATGTTTTGGGTTCTTTAAACTCAACAATTTCTTACTAAGAATCCATGTTACTAAGTTACTACCTACTCCAATAACAAAAAGATAAAAAATGATACTTTTCTCTACAATTGATAGTATGATGGAGTAACTCTTCCTATTAATTAGTTAAAACTATCAAATTTTTTCAAATAGATAAAGTAAATAAAAGGTGATCTAAAATTGATGGATTCCACTCAAGTTTATTTAGAGAAGTTTTTGTTAACAGAATCATAAAAAAAAAGAATATAGTTTATTCTAAGTCATTTATTGACACAAAAAAGCTAGAAATTTATATTTTAAGTTGGCTTATAGTAGCTTAGATGTATTTGTAACTATTAATCATTTTCTCTTCGGGTGTATTAGACATCATGTGTTAATATATAAGTGATAGCAAAGTTATAACTCTTATTAAGTTTTTCTAACAAAGCAACCAATGTGATAATAAAATTAATATTAAAGGTTTACATTTTATTTAAAAACTTATAAACTATATCTATATTCTCGGTCTTCAAAAACTTCACTGTGTCTTTACTTATTTAAATTTGCTATTTTTAATCCTTAATATGATATTAATTGACAATTTATATACTAAATAAAATGTTAAATGAAAATAATAGTGTTATCATATCTTACTTAAAAGAATGTTAAAATAAGTAATATATATATATATATATATATATATATATATTAATAACCTCTCTGAAATTAAATATTAGAGATTATGCATATAATGATTAAATTTTTTGAAGGATTAAAAATTAAATAAAAATATTTTACAAATTCTATAAACATGTTAAATGAATAATATTTAACTAAATAATTTAAAAAACAACTTCATGAAGTTAACTAATCAACTTGTTATTTTATCCATTTGGTTCATATAGTTTGAGGTACAGAAATTGAAAACTGAAATCAATACAAATGATTCTATTTTGCTGTGTTGATCTATTGAATTCAACTTACTTTTAACATCTTTGTTTGAATGGGAAAAGGGTACAAATATGTATATTTGCATTACCAAATGTATTTGTATATAAACAAAACTATAAACTAGCTCCTTCAATGTATTGTTTAGACGAACTAACATTTTGAATTTGTTTAACTATGTATGACAGGTATACATTGCTCGTTTCTAGTGTACTAGGACAAAACGGGTTTGACTTCACTATTTTATTATTTCTAACTTTTTCTTTTAGAAATATTAAAATTAATTTTAAAAATAGAATTTATGTTGAGTAAATAAGTGATTATAAAAATTAAATATATAGATAAAGTTTGAGATAGTGAGAAGGAAAATTTTGGCAAGATGTATAAATAATTTTATAATATTTAACTAAGAGATCGAGAAGAGTATTAGAAATTATATTTTTCATTACTGTCTTATTTATATATAATTTTATTGAGAATTTTGACGTACTTATATTCTAATCTACAAAATTTAAATTAAAAAAAATTAGAGATTTGAAATCTGTTTCATTTATTAAGACACTTTCATCTATAATACAAAAGTAGATATTTGTGTGAGAATTAATATTATATTTTCTTATAATACTCATTTTGCATTTTACGGAAGAGTATTAAAAGGAAATATAGAAAAAGAATGTTAGAAAGATGATTCAGAATCTCTATTTTCTTTTTCCAGCTTAGGTGGGGTTCATCTGTTTTATGTTATTATGGAAATTGAGTTTCAATTCAAAGGGCCTTACTTAAAGGCTAAGATTAGTATTCCAGAAATAGAGACAAAGTAATCTATTCTCAGTAGTTGAAAATCATTAGTTATAAAAAATCAAAATTTAACTTAAAAATTGATTTACCTTTTTTTTATTTCCCTGCAACACCTCATTTATAATCTGTTTTCATTCTTTTTCTTTCTTTCGCATTTATCAAACACAGCAAATCTATCCTCTCAAAGACAATAAAATCTCATGTGGTTAAGATTCGAGATGAAGAGCAAAATGGAAAGCAACAATAACTTTTGTTTGTTTATGTTAAACAAAACCATATTATATTACCTAGTACTGGGAATAGTATTTTACTATTCTGTTTCCACCAGAAAAAAGCATTAGCCAGTGAGAGAACGAAGCGGTCACAGTAAACAGAGTGAAAACACCGTCACCGCGTGACACAGCTAAAAAATCAAAACAAAGTTCAAAGTCAGAAAGTAAGAGAGAGACAGAGAGAGGTTTTGAAGACAAAAAAGACACGAAAAATGAGAAACTAAAAAGAAAACCAGCTTTGTTGTTGTGTTCCAATTCCAACAACACAGCCAAAAACGACAACTTCAACTTCAACACAACACTTGAAGCCAAGTTTTCTTTTTCACCCCATTTTCCGCTCCACTCTCAATCCTTTCAAACTCCACTCCAAGCACCCCTTTTTCTCTCTCTCTCTCTTTCTCTTATGTTCTTCCCCAAACAAACACAACAACACCCTTCTGACCTGTCTCTTTCTCTGCGTTTTCAGTACGCTTAGATCCTGCTCTATTGTTTTCTGAACCCCCTCCACCTTGCTTCTACGGCCAACCCTTGATCATGGGGTCCATCAAGATTTATTCCAAAATGCACTCAAATTCACTCACTTCTCTTTCATAATCATAATCAACTCTTTGCAACCTAGGGATTTTAGATTTTAGATTTTCCATTGCCACCACCTCAGTCTCAGAATGCAATCGGGTGGGCCTGAATCCGCTAGCCCCATGACCCACAGGGTTCAGTCTCTATCTTCGGCAGATACGAGAGGGAAACATAGGATACACGCCGAACTCAAGCGCTTGGAGCAGGAAGCAAGATTCTTAGAAGTACGTACTTTTTCTTCAAAATCATCATAATCTATTGGGTGTTTTGGTCGTTGTTGAAGGTTGATTTTCATGCTACTTTGTTTTCTCTGTGTGTCGTTTTTTTCTGTTGGCCTTTTGCTTTTTGATGGGTGTACTTTTTGTTCTTCTGTGTGTCGAAGAGAGATGGTAAAATGAGTTGGGAAAGGTTTACCTTTTCTTTATTCTTGTGTCGGTATTCTCAGAGACAAATGCCATCTGTGAGACTGATGAAGTTGCCTACAAATTAACAAAAATTAAAATTTGTTTGGGTGATTGCTGGGGTATTTTTCTGTCAGCTGGATTTATGAGTTTTGCTTGAGGAAACCCTGTCTAAGAAATTAATGTTCAAATAGGAGAGGAGGTACTTGTTATTATGGTGCGTGAACCTCAAGTCTTGGGGTACCTTCCTCATGATAGTTAAATAGGGTAGTTGTTTTATTAAATGCATGGTTCTCCAAAGATACACTTACATTTACATCCATTTGGTCCTACAAGATTTTTGATATCCAATCAGTCCTTCCAATGTTTAATAGTATGTTTGGATTGACAGTAGGAATCGGCTTTTAATAATAAAAAAAATCATGGTGAAATCAACACAAAAGACAACTATTTGTTGAACTTAAGCTGTACCAAACACGCACTAGATTGACATCAAAATGGTTGAAGTTGATGCCGTATATAGCTAGAGAGAAGGGTTGTTTTGGTGTATTTTTTAATCTAAGGACTACTTTAATGTTGAAAACCTTTGTAGGATGAGATTGATGTCAGGTGTATCTTTGGAGGACCAAATTGGTAGTTTGGTCTATTGTTTCCCCCAATGAATATTTTCTGGGAATTGCGATTAATGTTTTACATTAATTATTTACACCGTTATAGTTAACAGCATTTCTGTTTTGATTATCAAGTATTCTTAACGAAAAAATGCATTTTTAGCCGGCAAATTTGTCTTTTGAATGGCATGTCAACATTTCAGTTGAAGATCAATCATCGGCAGTTCCCGAGTCTTCATTTAGGAAGCTTCATTTGTTGATACTATGTGGATTAATCTGTCATTGCAGCGATAGAAACTTGATGATTGAAATAGTATAACTAAACCAATGTTCTCTTTTTCACTTTAATTTTTGTTGCTTATTACTGTCGAGAGTTGTGGGTGTGGACAAGTTTGCATTTTCTTTTGTAGGTAACTTCCAGAAAGTCCATTTAGTTGCATGAAGGAGCATAGTTTTTTGATATTTTGATATTTTGATATTTTGTAATTTTCTTTTTATTCCTTAAACCTAGACGAGGACACTTGTAGGGCTGTCATTTATCGGGATAGCTATTTAATGTAAAGTTTGCACTCTGTATTGAAAAATCAATGATGAAATATCAGTCTTTATCTTGTTGTCTCTAGCTCTCCTAATGTTTGATTCTGGTATATGGTAGATATTCATGTGTTTGCTTCCTATCATTTGTGCTTTCATTCCTCTTACTGTCTCCCTTGGAGGACTACCTCCAAAGTATTGCGGTGGAACTAGATGCTCTACCAATCTCAGCTTAATTTTTCTTTAGTATGACCCTAAATTGACCATCTGTTTTATCGCACTTTTTAGAACCATATATAATGGTAATTACAAAAAAAAATGAACATGCACCTTGACTTTTGAATTTTATTGGTTGCTGAAGCTCAGCGGCTGCATTAAGTTGCGCATTTTTGGGGTTTTACCTATAGCAAGGGAGAGAAACTGAAATCTAGATTACCAAAGTTGGCATGTTCAGGGAGTGTGCAAGTCTTTTGACTTTGATAAAAAGTAAAAAGTTGGAGAAATTGAGCTTGTCTACCTCTGGGTATAATTGCTATTAACACAGTTGACTTAATATATGAATGCACCTTCTTTGTTAGGTTACTTTCTGATGAGTGTTTACCAGAACTGGCAGGTACTAATTTCATGAAATAGGACCTCCATCCATTCCGATATAAATCTTGTTGTTTGCATTTGCTTCTCTTCTATCAACAATTTATTACTTTCTGTGTTTATTCATTTTGTTTAATTTTAAGCATCAATAATTTGACTGTTACACAATTCAACTCCGTTTGGAAATAATTTAGATTCCATTTCTCAACCAGCAATCATTATATTATGGACAGGCTATAGATAGAATGTGATTTATCACCAAAATCCTTCCAAGTCTATGATACCTCTTCTTTTACGTGAGCTGCGAAGGTTTTAATTTATATCATGAATGCTAAGTTCTATGACAAATTAGAAAATTGAAGTTTAATAATAATTTGAATCAGTTACAAGAGATACTGTATATTGAATTGGAGAATGGAGAGAATGCTCTAAGAATATAAGTTAGATATTTAACTAAATCAAGCTAATGCCGCTGCAATTATCCTTAGACCAACAAAACTTCAAATTTAGGTGTGAAGTAAACATAGAAACCGGATTGGGGGTTTGTCAAACTGAAAAGATTGTTGCCAAAACCTTTTCGTGCCCTGTTCTACTTAGTTAAGTTTATGCAATTAAACAATTATGATATCATCATTGAGTGTTCAGAGAACTAGCAAAATGTCATGCTATTAACTTCATGAGCATCAACGGATACTGGGAGTGAAATAGTGTTGCCAACTGTGTTGATCACTTCCTAGTGGGTAGCACCTTTGGACAGGAAGGATCAAAATGTTTTTTGGACATGCCTGGGAAACTGCTTCGTTCCATTCACTATATACCCCCTTGTAGTTGTCATAAGCTCATTGTTAGGACTTAGGAGTGTTGTATTATTCTTACGTTGGAACAAATGGTTTGATTGTTTTCTCTTTGTATCTTAATCTTTAGGGAGATGGGATATGAAAATTCTCTGGACGTGAAATCTCTTTCCTGCATATTATTTGAAAGGTATAAGTTTCAGAGTGCCATGTGGAATATTCTATTCTGGTCAGGATGACTAGATATAGGTTCCTAAAGAGAAAGGGGAATGTAATTTTATAGCACTTGACAAAAGGGTAGTCCAATCGTCTTCCATATGGTGTTGTTTACATTTCCCTTTTCCTTTTTCCACCTCTTTTCCCCTTATGTTGCAAAGGAAGCTATGGCTAGGTTGTGATGACGAGGGGGATGGTAGGAAAGGGTGCAGGTAAAGCAGGCTGCCCAGTATTCCATCTTGTATAGCACTTGCAGTAAGGGATTTGTACATTTGATCTATGGCTCCTTGGCATGAATATTGCTTTCCAGTTTCACTATTGCTATGCTCGTATCTTCACTATTTTTGTGGGATCAAATTCCATAGTCTTTGATGAACCCATCTGGTTGACTTTTCATAGGAAGGCTGATTGTGGTTCTTAGTCTCTGTTATCAATGACTTGTATTTAATTCCAGTTTTCAAATTTGGGTTGCAAGTGTTTCAATAGCCACTATAAAATGAATGCAGGAAGAGCTGGAACAACTTGAAAGGATGGAGAAAGCGTCTACAGCGTGCAAAGGGTAAGTTTAGAAGTGGAATATGATTCGATAGTGTATAATGGGTGTTGGTTTAACTTTGATTTTCCATCTGGTGTCTGTTTTGCCAGAATGCTTAGCAACGTGGAAACAAAACCTGATCCATTACTACCATCGTAAGATCCACTATGTGAACTTCTTCTATTTATGTTGTACCCACATACTTTATTTCCTGTGTAAAAAAAATCTATATTTTTTTTGGTTTGACAGAACAATTGGACCCGTAAGTCCTACTTGGGATCGATGGTTTGAAGGCCCCCAAGATTCTAAAGGCTGCTGTAGATGCTGGATTCTCTGATGAACAATGCTAGTTACCAACCCTCCCTTCTTCCCTTTTTTAATCCAACATTGGTCTAGAAATTGTGAGTTTTGAAACAATATTGTTATTGGCAATTTTTCATGAATGTTCCCATGTGCGGATGACAATTATAGCAAATACATAGCTTTTATGTTTCAGTTGACAGCTTAATTGCTGAGACGATAACTATCAAGCCATGATGACAGTATATATGTATATATAATTTTTTTTCATTGCAAAGCATGTGGTAAACGATATGTTCGATTTGACAAAGTAAACTGCAAAAGAATCTACATACTAGCTTAGCTCGTTGAAGTATAAATATACGAGAAAATTAATCCCATTCTAAGTTTTCAGCAACCCAACCTCCTGAGAAGGCACAGCGAGCTTTTAAACGCCAATCATGATCCTTGATGCTGTGGAAGGTAAGTGTGCCAGTGATCTCAGCAGGAGCCGGAGCATCCCTGATATCTTGTTTCCTAGCAGCAAAGATTAGAATGGCAGAATGTTGTAAATCATCGTGTCCCAACAACCTGAAAACTTCACCCTTCATGGTAGAATCTTGACTAGCACAATACTAAACCTATGATGTTCTTCCTTGTCGCCTAAGATCCTAGACCTGAAATGAATTCAAAGTCCAATGAGTAATATTTTAATCCTGCACAATAGAAAAGCTTCGAGATATTCATACCAAATGTTTTTTAAACACAAGTATGAAATGCCCCAAATAAGAAAACTATAAATAAAATTTTAATTTCAGAGGAAAAAAAGGATGGAATTTAGATGGAGGGAAGAGAAGGAAATATATGAATTATTAACTCTTCATTTTTATTCAGTTCACATTTTAAAGTTTTAAGTATATTAGAATTTTGGTATTTTTATCTTGATAATGTCAAGATAGTGGAAAGTTAATTAATAAAGTCCTCAAAAAACAACATAATAAGATAAAATAAAAGTTAACTAGTAAAGTTCTTAAAAATAAAATAATAAGATAAAATAAAAATAATGTTAGGAAGTTTAAAAAAAAATTAACAATAAATACAATGGACATAACCTATAATATTTTTTGAAAATTTTTAAGAATTTATTGGTACAAAGTTTGCGAAATAGTTGATCAATTTTAGATTGTTATAAAAAAAATTAACAAATGCTTTTATGAGAACATTTTTTATAAAAAGATGTATAAAAATATATTGTAACTTTTGGTAAAATTATTTCATCATAAAAACATTCCAATAATGTAATTTTTAAGTTAAAAAAGAAACTTGTATTGCCAACAAACTTAAAAAAAAATTAATAATATATATATATATATATATATTAAAAGAAGATAAAATAGGGTAAGTTTTGTGACTTCCATTATTATCTCCAAAAAATTAAAATAAAATAAGAAAATTAATAAAATAATATTTTTAAACAAACTCTATAAACACTTACCACTTTGTTGATATTTTTTCTTTTTATCTTTTTTCTTCTCTATTTTATTGATAGAGTTGTTAAAATAAATTAAAATTTACATACTAACTTAGTTTACTACGGGTTTGGATTAGTTTATGTTGAGAAATAGAAATGCAGGGTAAATATAGCAAAATAAAACTTGATCTTACTTTTTTAAAAAGTAAGAAATTTGAAATTCTTTGTATTTTCTAACTCATGCATCTTTTTTCCATGTTATCTCGTCGGTTCAATTTTAATTGAAGTCATCAATTTGATTAAAATCGTGACACTATTTGACGTCAATTTTTTTTATTTAAATTGTTAGATTTATTTTTTTTATTATGATAGAATATTGTTATTTCTCAATTGATATTAGGTTGAATTTTCTGAACCAATATTAAAGAAATTATTTTTTAAGACGTGAATTTTTTTTATTGACATTTGTCGTTATTATTTTTAATGTTTATTGTGATTATTTTTTATTATTAAGAAATGTTATTTTTTTAATAGTTTGTTAAGATGTTTTTTAAATGTCGATTTGGATTTTTTTTCAACATTAAAGAATGTTAACTACAAAACTTTTCAATTAACATTGATAAAGAAATCGATAAAAGAAGTTAAGTAGCAAAGTTATAAAATTAATCCTAACCTATGTCAATTTAACTAATTGTGAAAAAAAAATTCTTAATTTAGAAAAAAAAAATCAATATTAGTTAAATTTCTTTACAAACGTTGAACCAAAAAAATATCAATTATGACTAAAAAAATCATCAACAAATTAAAATTGATTTATCTAAACAAAAATATAAAATAAAATAATTTGGAATGAAATTAATTTAAATTTAATATATTTAAATATCTTATAGTTTTTCAAAATTCATTTTAATATTATTGTAATCTTTCAAAAATACCTATTTACTTTTTCCTTTTTGAATTGATAATATTTTTTATGGAATAAATTCTCAGGATCCCGTAATCCAATACAAGGGTGAAGTCTCGTAATAGATGTTATTTTTACACACAACACAACCCTAAAGATTAAGTTCACATTTTAAGGCTAGGACTGATAAAAAAAATTCACGACCCATATCTAACAAATTGATTCTACGTTATAAAAAATTGTTATAAAACTGATAAAATAATTTATTACTATTACTAAAACAATAACTTATGTTCATCATAGTATTTAAGATTTAAATAAAATAAAAAATTGAAAACAACCTACAATATATATATATATATATATATATATATATATTAATTATTTTCAATACTTAATTATTAGTTTAAAAGAAAATTGATATTATTTAATATTGAAAGTATGAAATAACGTTTAGTTATCAAAATTATATGCAAATAGCATTAATATCAGTTATTTAATTTTTCATTAAATAGCATAATTTAATCAAATTATTATTGTAAAATTGATATTTGAAGCATGTAAACTTTCAAACGGTGGATAGATAAACAGAAAGGGACACTGGCATTTACCCTAACGAAAAAACGCATGTCTTAACACAGAACAGAACAGACCTCGCCTCGTAGTTTCCGCAGTTCCGTTTGGAGACAAGTGCAACTCCGTTAATAACGCACAACGCTCAAACAAGTGAAACACAGTTTCTCTTCACTTCCCATTTGCTCATATTTCACTTCGTTCCCCTCTGTCTCTCTGCCACGCGCCACCATGTCGGTCTCGCATTCCCTTAACCTCCGTCTATTCGCCCCTCCTCCCACCGCCATTCCCACCCACGCCCCTCTCCCCCCTCCCACCCTCCTCCTCCCTCGCCACCGCCGTTTCCCTTCCCTCCGCGCCTCCTCCTCCCCGGAAATCCTGGTCTCTGACAACAACGGCGTCCCGGCCCCGCCCTCCGATCCGAGCTCCATCGAGGTGGACGCCGTGACGGAGGCGGAGCTGAAGGAGAACGGATTCCGCAGCACGCGGAGGACGAAGCTGGTGTGCACGGTGGGCCCCGCCACGTGCGGGTTCGAGCAGCTGGAGGCCCTGGCCGTCGGAGGCATGAACGTGGCGCGAATCAACATGTGCCACGGGACGAGGGAGTGGCACAAGGAGGTCATCGACCGCGTCCGTCGGCTGAACCACGAGAAGGGCTTTGCCGTCGCCATTATGATGGACACTGAAGGCAGCGAGATTCACATGGGTGATCTCGGTGGCGCTTCCTCGGTCAAAGCTGATGTATTTATTTATTACTCTTTTCACTATCAGTCTCTTCCTTCCTTTGCTTCTTCTTCAGCATTCACTCATTCTATTATATCACTCTCTTGCTTTCAGGACGGTGAGATCTGGACCTTCAGTGTCAGAGCCTTCGATTCAACTCTCCCCCAACACACCATCAATGTCAATTATGAAGGTTTTGCTGAAGGTTAACCAACTTCTTCAAACATTTTTACTTTTTGTTGTTGTTGGGCCTTAACTGTTGTGAGGTAGAGGTTGTTGATGGAATGTGATGTGATGTGATGTGGCAGATGTGCAAGTGGGAGATGAGCTTTTGGTGGATGGAGGAATGGTTAGGTTTGAGGTGATTCAAAAAATAGGTCCAGATGTTAAATGCCGTTGCACTGATCCTGGCTTATTGCTGCCGAGGGCCAATCTCACATTCTGGAGGAATGGCAGTTTAGTTCGAGAAAGGAATGCCATGCTCCCTACTATTTCTTCCAAGGTTGGTTATTCCCCCTTTGCCTTTTGCTTACTTGCATCTCTTTATTGCTAATTTTGCTTACTTGCATATCTTTAAGTGGTATTTTTGTCATTTACTTTACCTTAAGCAAACAAACAAAGCTTGCCAATGCTGTAGTATTACTATGATAGTGTTATCCAGTCCATGGTCACAGTTGGGAGTAATTGGTGACTATGGGCCCAGAACTCTGGCAACCATGAGTTTATCGAGTTATAATACTAAGGTTTATCGTTGTAGAAATCTGATATCCCCCTCACTGAGTTTGTTGGATCCAAGATACATTAACCATGAACTTACAGAGCAATATGCTTCCTAATTTTCACTTCAATTGTTAATTCACCTCTTGTATTCCATGTTATTCCTACTTAGTGGGAATCTCTCCACAAGAGACATGCGTTGAAGCTTGGACTCTTAGGCCCACTGCATGATTAGTATGCTTAATGCCTAGGTAAAAAGGATAGACCCAAGTTGACCATGTCTGCTTACCTTACTGATTTTGCTGTAGTTGGAAAATGTTTTGTTACATCTCCATGAGTTGTCAAACTGGTTGTCGTAACATGTACATCTTTTATGGCAATAAAGACATGCTATACAAATTCCGACATTCTACGAGTGAATTTAAGAACAAATGAGTCTAATTAAGTAGGGAGACAAAATGGGAAACAGACAAATGGTAGAAAAATCCCTATTGATAAAAAACAGTGTCTCGTATTCTTGATTTATGTAAATAGAAGTATAACTTCGATATTCTCTAGTTTTTAACTCCACAAGTGTATTATTTTGTTAATTGAATAGTTGTAGCAATAACAAGTTGGTTTATATTGTCATTTTCTCCTTTTTTATACCTAAAGATAATGTTATCCCTGAAAAGCTTTGGCTTTCACCTGAATAAATTCTTTCTTAGTATTTTAGCTATTGCATACATTCCAATTTTCACTTACAACACTTGTATGAGGGAAATACTTTAAACGAACTCTGCTTTAATTTAAACTTTCTAAACATTCTTTTGTACCATCATTATTCTATAGTTTTGTGCTGGTTGGTTCTAGGCATGTCATATGTAAGTAGCACTTTTCTTGATTAAGGGCATGCTTTGGAGAGTGTGTTCATAGTTTATTCGGACTTATTTTATGACAAACACTTGTGTAAGTGTTTGAGTAAACTAAAATAGCATGATATGTCTATAACCTATTTTTGGCTTATTTCCTATAAAAAATAGCTTATGAAAAAACAGTTTAACCCTTTTTCCTCTTTCATTAAATATAAGTTCTTCTATGATGAGTAAACAAGTATTCCATAAGCGTTTAATTAAGCGGTTTACTCAAATGCACCCTAAATATCCAGAATTTGTGGTATTTGTCTTGAATCAATGCATGAAGTTTAGGAGAGTACAGTGAGTTCTTATCCCTGACAAATTATATGTAGAAATGACATCCTAGGGTCATATCTCTTGACTGCTTTTTCTTATTGCTAATTTTAATAAAAGAACTAGATTAGGAATTTAGAATAGATATTATCATGTAGACTCAATGTTCTAACAATGAAGTTACATGTTAGTTGTAACTTGTGATGATATGAGAGAGGGAGGCAATTCTTAGATAGTTTGGAATGGCTGTTGTCTCGGGGCAGAAAAGTTTTCCTTCTTCCATAGGTTTTATTTCATTTAGTTTCTATACCTGCAATTTTCCCTTGCAATCAGAGCCCTTTTCTCTGAGCATTTTTCTTACATACTGATAAACACCCATATACTTGAAGAACTCACCCTTAGAAGAAATTTGTTAAAGGGGAAGAATCAAGTCCTTAAACATTCCCCTAAACATCCCATACTTCTCAATCTGGAACTTTGACATTCCATAATAACCAATTTTCTATCAGATAGCACCATCCCCAAGAGCCAACATCTTGGTAGCTCACACTCTATGATGACATCTTACTCAGTGACACTTCACTCAGCTTCTTCCTTGGTCATAGCCATCCATCTTTCAGAAATCGTTGTAGATAACTCTTTTTGAGACACCACCTACAACCAACTCTAAGACCAATTCGTAAGCACCCAAACACTTTGGAATCCACCCTTAAAAGCTAGTGGGTAAGGGGGACGATCAAGTACTTATATATTCTCCCAGGCATTTGATGGGACTAAACCCACTCCATAATACTGAAGTCCCTATCACATAGGCACTTTCATTTTCTATCAACTGGTTTCAGATCTCAGGTCTAGTAGTCATGGTACTGGGTGCTGGATTCAACAATGAAAAAAGTGGGAGAGTAGTGAGAGGTTGAAAATTATTGAAAGATGTTTGAGTGTTGAAGGAAGGAAGAACAGGAGACGTGGGCATTAGAGAATGTTGAAAAGTCCAGAATTTGAAGGAAATATTATATATTGACGGTTGATCAAGATGGATTAAGTTGCCAAAATAGGAAATTGTGCTGTAAATGCTCTTAGAGGTTGTGCTTTGAACTGGTGGTTTGGTGGAAACTGTGCAAGTGCAACCAGCAAACAACTTAATTTAATTTTGTGAAGGTGGTGCTCAAGCAGTTCCTGCTTGAATATGACCCAGATTACCAGTCTATGCACTGGATGAAGAGCCAAAATTGGAGGATGTGATGATTTTGGGAAAGGCCATGATAACAGAGTGTTGTCTGATTCCTTGAGATATTAATCAGGTTATATTCCTCCAATTTATCTAACTCATCCTCTAACAATTCTAATTGTTTTGCAGTAACTACCCTTGACCACTTTTCCCTTCCCTTCCTTTCCGTTCTAACAGTACCGCCAAGGGCTAATTAACAACTTAATTCTGCATTATTACCCATCCTTTGTAGGCTTTGGGGAAACGTGTGGACTGTGATTGTGTTGATCTTGGTTCAAGTTGATGAAAAACCATGTCCAAGACCTTAAAAATTTTGAACTTTACATTGCATATGGTGATGGCAAGTGATTTACCATGGTGCATTATGGATCTTTGATAATTTCTAAAGTCTATTAATTATCGATGCAAATTTTGTGGGCTTTACCCCTTTAACTGTTCTTGATTTCAGATGATTCGTGTATTGAAGCCAAATTTCCTTTAAGCAGAAACTATCTGTCCGAAATAATGTAATTCAGTTATCTGATTTTCCATATGCAGGATTGGTTAGACATTGATTTTGGTATTGCTGAGGGCGTTGATTTTATTGCCATTTCATTTGTCAAGTCTGCTGAAGTTATTACTCATCTTAAAAGCTACATTGCTGCACGATCTCGTGATAGGTATGTACCTAACCTTAAGTAATTATTTCTGGTTGAAACTATTATGAACATATTATTTCTGTCACTATTATTATTTAACATTGAGCAGAGTACTTTTATTATTTACCCCTTTTGTTATATTAAGAAATCATAGTTAACAAGTATATGGATTATGAAATTATATCGGATTCACTTTCATCTCCTTTGTATTTGTTAGAGTTTTGTCTATGTTTCATCACCTCCAAATTTGTCTGATTATCAATATTTGGATTGAACTTCCCCTTATCCTTTTTTGTGGACCGATATACTTATTTAGTGCCTGTTTGTCGTAATGTTGAATATGTGTTGAGAAAATGTCACCTCAAAATGCACTAATGGGAGGATGGATGCGAAACCAAACACAGTCAGCTGTTTTGGCAAGTGGCTTATCTGAACCAAAAAGGCACTAAAGGTTCTATGGATTGGCACCTGAACAAAAAGGCCTTGCCCCTAGCACCAGGGGCTCCCACGCTGCTGGTGCTTCTTGCTTCAGTGCTTTTGACGTGCCTTTTAAACCCTTTAAAATTAGAATTATGAAAACGTCTCAAAAGATAAATATAGTACATCTTAAAGAAAAATAATAATAATAATAATACTTTTTTGCTTGAATACCACATGATTTTCAGTTAGGTGCCAAATGCCATGACCTTATCTGAACTCAAAAAGCATAAGGTTCTAAAGAAGTGCAACTGACGAAAGAGGGGTCTTCCCTTTAAACTCCAGGAAGCTCTAACCCTCTCTCTGGTTCCTCAACTCATTTCTTTGGGCACCTTTAACTATATTATTATCAATTTGCAGTGGCTAAACCCATCATCATTTCGTTATTTTTTGTCCAGTGCTTTTCTTTTCCTTTTATTGGTGTTTATTTCATTTACTTTTTTTTGGTAGAACAATTAATTTTAATGAATAGGAGAAAAGTACAAAGAAAGAGGATAAGACATCCTATCACAAAAACAGCAAACTAGAACCTAGGACTTGGAGATTGGACTATGTAGCATCTCTAAGGGGAGTTGTTTGCAAGAGTTTCTTATAAATAAAAACATTATTATACTGTGGGTCCTACACACATGAATTGCTTAAGTTTAGAGAGTTGTTTATAAATTGAATAAAGTTGTTTATATAAGCAACTTTCTACTATTTATAAGCTACTTCTTCAATTTTAAACAACTCGTGTGTGGAACTGATTAAAATAATAAGTTTTACCTTTAAACAACTCCCAGTGGAAATGCTTCAATTTGTGTGCATGTCTGAAAAAGAAACACCATGACCAGAACATCTTATAGTGGCTAAAAGAACAACCCTATAACAAACACAGTAATCAAATCTCAAACTGTCACAATAATGCATTTGTGAGACAGGCACTATTCTTAGAATTTGTATACTACCACTGTAAAAAAATAAAAATTCATGGCATTCAAATAAAAGGTCACAGGTCTCAAGCAAAACATACAAGTAAATAGCAACAACAAAGCTTAGAAAAACTAACGAGTTTGGGTATTTGGGAGACAACTGATGCAGAAAAAATAAGATTAGGACTGAGACCACATAAAAGAATTCGAATAAAAAGTCAGAAACCAATAAAACACATTAAAGGAGAAGAGAAAAAAAGGAAGACAGATGAGAACATCAACTACCTGCAGAAAAGTTAGAACAAAGGGGAGACATAGCACTTAACAAAAAATGCAGAGTCAGGGGATAAGGAGTTCACTGGAAAACACCAGATCGTGGCCAGAGAGCGGGTTAATGATGAAAGGCATGGTACATGGTCATAGAGAAGATGCATGACGGGTTTTCATCAGACATTTCAGCCAAACCCTCCTAAACCACCCAAGCTTGCGTTGGCAATCTTGAAAATTTAGGACATGTTTGGGTTTGTTTGAGGTCACAACACTAAAGCCTAATGTGACACCACTACAGTGGTGCTATCACCTGCAATTGGCAACCTAGGTCCCCAATGAAGTCGAGAGCTATACAACTGAACAAATGTCCTTAAAAATACTACCATTCCACAAGCGCCATAGCACTGGTTAGACAAATGCCACTCAATTTTAGCCTCTCTGCACAAGCCAAAACCTCTGAAATGAATAAAGAGGAACTGATGCAAACCCTCAGAACAGACCCAAATATTGTCCAAAAATCTCAAACAGCTTATTTTAAAGAAAAAAAAAACTGCTGGATATTGCAAAAAAATATGGTGTTTGGTTTCTGAACAAATAATGCACATGACACATGTTGGGGGTACAAAGCTGTGAAAGTTATGTGCATCGGTAATAATTCGTTTAATCTTAATCTTGCAAAGACCAGGCTCCAAGCAATTTTATACTCTAATTGTTCCTTTATTATATATATTTTTAATATCAGCTAATATTGAGAGTTGAGGTTGACATACTGTAATGTGATGAATCTGGTGATGCAGTGATATTTCTGTCATTGCAAAGATAGAAAGTATTGACTCGTTGAAGAATTTAGAGGAGATCATTCAAGCTGCAGATGGAGCTATGGTGGCACGAGGAGATTTGGGAGCTCAAATACCTTTAGAACAGGTTCCATCTGCTCAACAAAGGATTGTTCAACTGTGCAGGCAATTGAATAAGCCTGTTATTGTTGCCTCTCAATTACTTGAATCCATGATTGAGTACCCTACACCTACAAGAGCTGAAGTTGCTGATGTTTCTGAAGCTGTCAGGCAACGAGCTGATGCTTTGATGCTTTCTGGTGAGTCAGCCATGGGCCAGTACCCTGATAAGGCCTTAACTGTTTTAAGGAGTGTCAGTTTAAGAATTGAGAGGTGGTGGAGGGAAGAGAAGCGCTATGAAGCTATGTTGCTCCCATCTGTTGGGTCTTATTTTTCAGAAAAAATATCAGAAGAAATCTGCAATTCTGCTGCTAAGATGGGTAAGCAGTCTTTAAGCCTTAAACAGGTTGCTATACTACTTTCCAAGTGTTAAGTTTTATAATCAAAGTAATGAGCCTAAAACTATAATACAAGAGGCTTGTTTGTCTTTTTTTACCATAATATGAGGTTTATTCTATTCTTGACCATTAGAATTCTTCGACGAGGAGTTCACAATTTATAGTTTTCACATATCTGAAACACTAAATAATGATTATTGACTGCTTACTTAAAACACTTGTTTCACTCACAATTTTCAGTCTGTTCTAACCAGGAACTTTTTTCTATTTTCGGTTTTGTTTGTTTTTTGGTTGTTTGATGATACATGCTTGCTTGATTTTAAACTTTGGCAGCCAATAATTTAGAGGTGGATGCACTTTTTGTGTACACGAAGACAGGGTACATGGCATCTTTATTGTCACGATGCCGTCCTGACTGCCCAATCTTTGCTTTTACTACCACTTCATCTGTGCGGAGGCGTCTGAATCTCCAGTGGGGCTTGATACCTTTCCGTCTGAGCTTCTCAGATGATATGGAAAGCAATCTTAATAGAACCTTTGCGTTGCTCAAGGCCAGAAATCTCATCAAATCAGGTGACCTTGTCATTGCAGTCTCAGATATGTTGCAGTCAATACAAGTGATGAATGTTCCTTGAGAACATGTTTCATTCCTTCTGAAAGCCAACATAGCCGTTTGTTCAATCAAAACCTCGGATGCTGCTAGTGTTAGTGCTAAAATGGGACCGAGACTTCATGAATGAATTTTTTCATTCTGTCTTTTCAATTTATAGGACGCAACTGAAGTTTGGGAGAGTTTTTGTTATGACAATGTAGTTCTTTATTTTAATGCATACACCTTGAAGCTTTAGATATCTTTTAGGCAAGTGAGGCAATATAGTGGATAGTTACCCTTTTTTAAGTTGTATGACATATCAAGCATTTTCGCTGTTTTATTTCTTTGTAATTTGTATTAGTTCCACTTCAATGTTGGCTAAAATGTGAAGTTTTGAATAAGGGTTCCAAATTAGTCACATATCATTATGAACAATGTATTTGTTCTGTGTAAACTCAATGCTAGTAGAGTATGGATATTGGCTTGTGGTGGTGGCGATTACTTCCAGAGATTGTGGCATCCAAGTATTTTTAGTAGAGATTGTACTTTTGGTTAGAAGTGTAGAGGTTGTTTAGCATTTAAAGGCACAAATGTAGGGGCTAGGTGTAATTCGTACTCTTTTTTTAAATTGGGTGTCTTTTTTTCCTTAAGTCGATAAAAATCTTGGTACATCCTTTTCTGGAATGAAAGGAGATATATCAAGATTTTTATAGAATTGGGACCTGTTACTGCTAGAGTGTTGTGGTCAGTACATGTCAGGATGGTGCATCATGTAGGTCTGTAGCTGGGTTTCATTGGGCTGGGTTATTCGAGGATTGTGTTGGGCTGAGGTCAGGCCCACATTTAGTCCAGAAAAGTATTCATGCTGCAGATTTTCTTATGGACCTAATGGTCAATATCTTGTGCTGCTTCACTTGACAATATTAGATTGATACTTTTAGGATACTCCTAGTGTTATTGACGAAAGTGCATGTCCTTACAGTAGATTGAGGAAAGGAAATAAGTGAGTTTCCCAAAGCAACGTTTTCTTCATTTCTGATATTGTCCAGGATTGGCTTTGAGTAGAACCTCATTTACTTCACTGTTTCTTTCGTCTTTTTCTTTTTAGTTGGTTCCTTGCGGGCAAAAGCATGTAGAATGCACGCTACAAAGCCACTCAACGATTAAATCTTAAACTGATATGAGTTGGCTCATTCACAAAGGATCTGTTAAAGGTTTGAGTTTGACAAATTTATTCTTCCAAGGAACTGGTAACATACTGCCCGTGCTTTTACACAATGTAATGCTTGCTTTAGAACATTCTTTACTCCTTAAATGTTAGTGCTGTTTCCTTACAATTATGCTTAAATACGGATGAAAAATGGAATTATTCAAAGTTTTTCTTTCTTATGTTCCCTACCACAATATATACTGCATAAGTAAAAATCAACTGGATATGTTATGCTATATGTGAGAACATAGGAAATGGATGAGGACATAATATCATTACTACCAAATCTTGTCCTCTAATTATTATTACATTCATAAGTTGGAAATCTGAAATCTGAAGCAAGGTGTTGCTGAGCCTTCTTCACACTTAATTTTTAATAGCGACAAAGTATCTACTCAACAGTGGAAATGCCTGATCAATTTTTATGGGAAGTTGCATTGTTCTACTTTATAAAGATTTCATCAAGGTGCATCAGTTTGTAATGTACAATATTGAAAAAAATTGATATATTTCATTTATAGCATTTGTTGTAAGTTGTTAAATATAGATATCAGCTATTGAAGTTATGATATAAAATGAGTTTAATAGCTATACATTGTCAATATAATATTTTTTACCGTGACAATAAATAAGAAATGAAAGTCAATAAATTATTTGATTGAATGACAGAATAACTTAGGTGGTCAATGCACAATCCTGTTTTCTCCACTTAATTTGATTATTTTCACCTGTGAGAAAAAAATCTGTCAACAAAATTTGTTTACTTTTTTTATATAAAAAAAATACTAGAATTTAAAAATATTACATTAAATGTAATGTACTGGTAGTATTTTTTTAATCCATTTTGTACACAGTACTGAGCCCTACAGTATAAATGAAGTTATTGAATGTCATCTGCCTCGTAAATGAACTCAATTGCAGTGAGTAATTAAAAATTTTGACTGGGTGATGGTATTTGCAATTGTTATATGGTCCCCTGAACAGGTACCTTCCTTGGCTTGTTTGTCCTTCATTCCAGGCCAACCCCACCCAGAAAGGGGAAAGGGCTAAAAAGGAAGTGTGAGAAAAAGACGTGGGATGTGTAAGTGACCTTAACTACATTGATAAAAGTCATATATATGCAGTGTTACAAGTCTTTTTAAGCTGCTTCCAAGCAATGCAAAAACTCCATATGTGGCGCCCTTTAACTTTTACAATTAAAATTTGAATAGTGGTACAACTGCTCTTTTTGTTCCTTCTTTATTGTTCTTTTCTCTTTAACTTGAACCTCCAAAGAACCTAAAGATACACATAGAACAAAGGAAAGAAGAAATTAAATACATAAAAGAGAGCCCACCGTCTAAAAAACAAAAAATAAAAGGAGGGTAGAAGATGCTCATCTCCATACAAATTTCACATGTATATCCAATGCATTCATGTACCAATATCTGTCACTCAAGTTAAACACACAAACAACCTATAAGGTGCCTTGTTCTCATCATTTCAGCCACATTGCTTACAATTACAGGCATGTTTTTTAGAATAAAAGTCTTTTTAAGAAGTAAAAAGGTAACTATTCCATGAAAAAGATCAGTCCAAACACTGAAATCAGTACATTTATAACCCTTGAATTTGTTTAAGCAGAGTACACTGAATTTATATGTGATATGCATTAAGTAGTGGAAAATTATTTCTCTTTTTCTGATAGCAGAATAACAAGAATGGTGTGTTAGGAGTCAGAAGTATTGTAGTGCAATCAATTGAAACCACATAGTAAAGTGGCCTTCAACTTACCACACAAGGCCAACAGATTCGGCTCAAACTATCAAACTCCAACTCCATAATTCAGTGGACCCGCATTGGCAATTTCAAGTTGGGGAAAAAGATGTGAAGGTGACTTGAAAACTTGAAGCAGCATATAACACCTGCTACACTACCCATTATTATGGTCACTGACAAATGACATAAGGTCCTCATAGTCTTCAAGTTAATCCCTAGTTGGGTTTGGTTAGTAAATATCTACACTCACAAAGATCATCCAAACTGAACATTTGATCGTCACACGTGAGAAGATATTCTTTGCTGAGGTTAAAAACACTTGATTCAAATGGGTGGTTAAATCATCTAAGAAAAAACTGTAACTATGATGGATTTGTAATTTTGTGAAATTCTTAGCATCATCACCGTGGGCCCCACCTGGAAAACCATTAAGTGGCTCACAGATTCATCATCAGCCATGACTCTTTCAGCCCCATGATGTGTATAACATCATCATAGAACAGTTAAAATGTGACATTATTTGAGCACACCTAGAGCTCAAATCAAATCAATGGTACAAACTTAGTATCAAGCACTGTGTTTGGCTTTTGACGTGGGAAAACTCAAAAACAAGAGTAAATAGCATATGTACTCCCAATATAAACTTTCTTGCCGTTCAACATGATCTGAGTTTACAGTCAATTTATTAATTTCTATAATCATTATCTTAAAAATCATATCAATAATAATATTTTCTTAATTTTAACTAAACTCAAAGCAAACAAAAATCCCACCACAAGAATTCCAAAGATGGTTTTGGTGAGGAGGAACATGGTCTGAGGTCTGGGGTCTGGGGCATCATGTCCTGTTTGGCCTTGCTTATCAAACACTTTGTGTCCTTATCAGTCATCATCTGCAGTTTTATTTTCTTTATCTGCCTATAAAAATTAATGTGGTTGAGACACCAACTTTTGTTGCAATTGATACAAACAAACACATATTTATTTATTGTTTGAATAACCCACGATGAAGCGGCCATTTATCATGATGATAGGCCACACATTTGAATGTGGTGTGTTTATCATATTCACAGCAAAGAAAATAATCAAGCCGTAAGACGAGTTCAAACGTCCCGTAAGCAAGAAGATTGAGCAAGTACACTCACAATTATTGCATTAGAGCCATTATATAATTCACAAATTTATATCAGCAAGGCACTGCCATAACGTAATAGTTAGATAGACTGATAGATAAACTGATAAGAAATAGGATTTGAATTAATAAATGCTGTCTTTGGACAATAGCTGCTATATCCATATCAATTAGTGGAACTAACAAGGTCAAACAAAGCATTCTTTATTATTTTATATACCATACTATAACTCTTAGGAAAATAAAAAATATTACATGCAATCAACAAAAGTGGGTCCAATCTCATGTGGCACATTGCTTCAAATTATACAAACATGAGATTGCAAAGGGGTGTCTTAGGTGAGCAAGATATACCAGTTGACTAGGTATACGGGTAAATACTAAATGATGGCATGGTAGGCCAACGATTGAGGTACATTTGGGGAGTGCGGACAGTGACCACCATTTCTGACAATACCCTCTCTCTATGTAGCTAAGTGGTTAAATGGTGGATAGCTATTCTCTAGTTTTCGGTTGCTTCTGTTGGGTGGTCACCCACATTTTTGACTCAATACATCATCATGCTTTTTTATCACCAATTATTTGTCATGTATTTTGAACACGATCATCACTTTTTATTCTCATTGGGTTGCTTTATCGAAGAAGGGGTAACAATTGTGTTGTGTAGGAATATAACATTATGAAGAAAAACAGATAAGACACATATATATGTTTTTTTTAATACTAACTGCGAAAATGGTGCAATATATAAGAACTTATATAGGTGTTAATGGTGTGCGTTTGTGAGATGGTGAAAGTCACATGAATGAATTATTGTTAAATATGTGACTTCTGGGTTCAGGAAAGATATTAAATTTAAGTGCCAAATAAGTTTACTCTGCACACTACATTGACAATCGATCTAAAACGGGCTAGCTAGTTTACATTGATTGATTTGGACATTCCATGGAAAATGTGACTTAAAATCTTCCTACACCGCAAGTTAAGAGTGTCTCAATAAAGTGAAAATTCAATGACACGAAAATAGCAGATGAAAACTAATCTGAACCTACTCATAGTTAAGTAAATTATAAAATGAAAACAAGAAGTCCCAAAATGAATTACTTTTCTTTACATCTCCATAAATTTTTATGTTTCTCTTTCTCTAATGGTAATTGATACATATAAAAAAATAGTAAATATAATGTCTTTAACCAAGCTGGTAATGAGTTGAAATCTCTAAATTTTGTAAGGTATTTGTAAATGATATGATAATGAAAACAAGCTTAACTTCAATAATGAACATTTATAATGTCATAACAAATAAAAAAAAATAAGAATATAATATAAATAAATCGTAAGAGCAAATTGTTACTTGAAGAGAATCTCTTCTTGTGAAAGAGTTTTTCTATAATCTTTTGTAATCTTATCTCTTATAAGGGATAAAATTACCTCCTCAATATTGAGATGTTCTCCTTTTAGTGTAGTGGAGTTTTGTTGTCATATTTTCTTTTAGAGTAATAGATGAGGATGTTTGAAAAGATATTCTACCACTCAAATTCGA
This sequence comes from Lablab purpureus, assembly GCA_030347555.1. Lineage (NCBI taxonomy): Eukaryota > Viridiplantae > Streptophyta > Magnoliopsida > Fabales > Fabaceae > Lablab > Lablab purpureus. Next base: position 30,895,186 of record CM059260.1, read on the forward strand.
CTACAAATGAATAAGTTAATAAAATGTGTAATTAATGAAAAATGTATATTTTAAAATTTTCACTTACTTATAATATTTTAATAGGAGTTAATATTGTGGATAGCTGACAAAAATCACAGATAAAAATTGTTTAAAATGTGAGTTGTAAGGGTGAGTATAAAAAAATCATACTAAAAATTTGTCAAAAATAATGAGTTTCCACCCGCGCGGATTGCAGGTAAGAAATAGAGAGATAAGGAAGTTATAAAAACATTTTTGTTCTAATTTTATGTTATCAACTATCATCTTTTAAGGTGAGGGATGAGACATTTACCATCTTATTTATTTTTTATAAGAGTTAAATATGTTTTTAGTCTATGAATTATTTTTCAAAATTGTGTTTTGTTCTTATAACAAGCTGTGGATCTATTTTGTCTTATACTTGTATAAATGATCATCAATTACAAATATAAACTTCTTTAAAGAGAGAGAAATAAAAGAAAATAAAAAAAATACAAAAAAAATGTGAAAAAAACTTAAAAAACAAATAATAGTAAAACAGAAAACTAAAAAAAAATAAAAAGATAGAAAGAAATTTTGACATATTATTGTAAAAAATAAAAAAAATTATTTATAATTTTTAATTTTAAATAATTTTTTATATTCATTTTATATTATATTTTTTAATAGTATGATTCATTTTAAATTATTTATTTATTTATATATTTGGTATCTTTAATTATTTTTTGTCAAATTATTGAAATCGTATTTGGGAGCTACGATTTTAAGAAATTATAGTTTAAATCGTATTTGGGAGCTACCATTTTTTTTCCATTGTAAAATCGTGTTGTAAAAGACTGTTTACCTAATACTGTAACTTTTAAAAAATTATCTATTTATGTAATTTTTAGATTTACCTAATACTGTAATTTTTAATATGTATTTATGTAATTTTTAGATGAAATTGTATTACTTTTGTAAAAAAAATATTTGACAATTCTAAATTTCATCTTATTTATTTATTTAATTATTTTATAATATATTTTTTATTTAATTTATAAATATATTTTATATGAAATAATAAAAAATTATATTTATTGTTTAATATTAATATTTATTATTATTTTTTGCTGTAAAATAAATATTTGATATTTGATGAAATTAATATTGTAGGAAGAAATTTGACTTTGAAGATTCAAGGGAGCAAATATTATCTAAGATGAAATAATTGTGTTATTTTGTTTACTATAATTAAATTCGTTTATTTTTAGTAGTTAAATATTTTAAATATAAAATAAAATAAAATATATTGATAAGATTATAAAGATGATATTTATATATATATATATATTATGTTTTAATATTAAATTATATTAGTGATATTTGTTCTCAATTCTTTTTTCTTTTCTTAACATAACAAAAATAAAAATATTAATTTAAATAAATGGAGGTACAAGACTTTCTAAATTCATTTTCAAGAAGATACCATGGTTGTCTTTCCAAACACTAGTTGTTTAAAATATGAACATAGTTATCAATTCATTTACTCTTACTTGTAGAGAAGATATGTATATGTAATATGTAATAGGAATAATAATGTTAATATATATATATATATATATATGTGTGTATATATATATATATATATATATATATATATATATGTTGTACTTTTATCTTATATCTTAATCTTATTAGTAAACTGTAAAAAATAATTATGTGAGACAAGAAATAATATAGAATATTATTTTTTAAAATATAATTAAATTAATAATTATGATGTATTAGAAAAAAGTATTACTAAGTTTATTTTCATTTGTTAATATGTAGATAGTTGTGAAGACATAATGGAATCATTATAATATTGTTTACGTTGAGCATATATTTAGATTTTTTATTTGAGGTATGTCGTGGACAACTAAATAAGAGAAGTTTTTTAGTAGTATAATAGTAGTATTCAAGATAAAACACTATCAATGGTTGATTAAGTCGGAGTGTCTTGATCACAATTCTAAAGTAAAAACTTCTATAAGATTTATATGAAAACAAAAATGGTAGCAAACTATCTAAGCGAGAAGATAACAATGATAATATAATGAAATCAACAAGAGAGAAAAACACATTTCAAAACTTTCACTAATATAACTTCTAAATTATTAGCCTAAACAAAATAATTTTATTGTGAGTGTCAAATATTCTTAAAGATTGAGAGGACAACCACAAAACATAAATATTTTCTTTTTTGTGTGTTAATTTGTCTTTTTGATATGATTATATGAATACAAATATATTCTAATACTTAAATTATATATTTAAATTATATGAAGTATAGATGAAATTATAAATATATAATTAATGAATAATGTGTATTGTAAAATCTTCATATATTTATAATATTTTAGTAAGTTTCTATTTGTATATATTTTAGTCATATACTCAAAACATTCTAATATTTAATTAACATATAAAGTTATAATTAATAGCCTATATATTATAATAAAGATAAAAATGTTGAAGGTTTACATTACCGATATTTTCTAAAATATTATCATGTAGATTCATAATATCATCTTATTAATTTTTATAATATTAGTGTAACTTCATATCATAATTAAAATATAATAAAAATAGTTAAAAAGTTAGTTAAATTGTTAAATCGTATTTTAATTAGTTACAAAATGATTTATTTGTAATAACTTATTTACAAAATATTTGTGTTACACTTTATATATGAAATGGTGATAGATATACATGTAGTTAGTTTCTTTCCTTAGTTACCTTAGCGTCCATATTTTTTTATAAGAGAAAAAATAAAGAAAATATAAAGAATGATATGTAATAAAGTAATAGATATCAGTGTTTCTGGTATATTACGTAAGAAACAAATAATTAACTCATTAAAACTAATAAAACAATTACGAACTTAGTTTTAATTAATAATTTTATAGATTTAAATTTTGTTCTAAAATTAGTCTAGAATCAAATAATGTGGAAGTGATGATTATATTTAAAGATCACATGTTATATTTTAAAGATTTTTTTTCCTATCAATGTGTGACTTAGTGTTATCACGATCTACTTATATGAGTTATGTCTCATTAATAAATTAAGGATATTAAAGGAAGTAACATTTAATATATATATATATATATATATATATATATATATATATGTGAAAGTAATCTCATGTTTTGTTTATAATTAGGATTAAAAAATGTTTTATTTTCTTTCTTATATGAAGGACAGAAAGAGTATTGTGCCACTTGTTGAATAAAAAAAAATTCTCTTATCATTTTTACTTTCTATTTCATATGTATATATGGTTTTCCACATTAAAATAAACATATTAATATTTTAATGAAATTTTTCATAAGCACTTTTTATCAATGAAAATATCTTTTTAATATAAATATTGTAAATAGGAGTTTTTAAAAATTAAATAAATTTACTTTTATAGTAAATTTTCTTTAGCTTTTAATTATAATATTCGTAACGCATAGTAGAGTAATATTTTATTGATAAAAACTCTTGTAAAGGAATTTCATCGAGAATGTTTTTATTATTTTGAAAGTATAAGGTTTTTTCACTTTACAATAAGTCATAATCTTATATATTCGTGTATATATAGAGAGAAAAATAATTAAATAAGAGAAAAAGTTACGGTAGTATATTTTTTACTAAATATTAAATCATTTAATAACTTTATATCAGACTATGTTTGTAAAAATCACTGTTAAATTAAAAAAATACATAAATTATATATATATATATATATATATATAGTTTTATTTCAATCTAAAAGTTTGTGGTATCTTGTTTATATATATCAAAATTGATATAATATAAACTTAATAGAGATAATTATAGTGATATACATTCATAATTTAACGATTGTATTGATAAAAAAAAGCTTAAGTTATGTTAGTAATGGTTGTAATTTATATATACATATGGCGTGTGCAAGGCATATAAATACTAAGGAAATACATTTCATTAATTAGAAATCTGTGTGTAGAGTTTGAATTAGTAAAGGTGACCTCTGAAAATGGTCAAGGTCCAAGATTCTTTGATTAATAAATAATGAAGGGTAGTTAGTAAATGGGGATATTAATTTAATATTGTAGCATTTTCACATCACTATTCTACTACGTACCATCCACCAAAATAAGGCAAATTCAGGCATAAAATATTACTAAAATAAAACTATAATTTTTTTCCATATTTTTTGTCTCTATTGTCAAATGTGTTTCGTTATCCAATGCTACCATAATCACATCACTAACTATATCCATTACTAATCTAACATAAAAGTTACACAATCGAGTTTTCTCTCTATTACTTTAAGAACACTTATAGTATCTATAAAATTTTAAATTTCAATTTTAGTTTTCATAAAATTTCCAATTTTCATTCTTAAACAATTCTTAACTTCTAATGTTATTTTCATTTACTTTCACATCTATTGTACCATCATAATAGTTAACTAGTTGTTCTCCACGAGATATATGAATATTTGAAAAACACTCTTCAAAGTAGATAGGTTACACTATAAAAAATTATTATAAATTAATATAAAGTCTAATTTAGTAATTAATTAAATTTTTAGTATTCAATGTTAAAAATAAATTTAGATTTTAATTTTAAAATTAATTTAAACATCATTATATAATTTTTTAAAATCAATAATAAAAAAAAATTCTATTACAATAAAAATTATTTTAAATATTAATAATTTTTAATTTATAAAATAATTTTTAATTTAATTACTATAATAATTAATTATTTTTTATTTTTAAATTAATTTATATTCAATTAATTTTTTTATTAGATGATAGTTAATAAGTAAAAATCTTAATTCATAAATTTTTAAAATAATAATTTAGTTTATACTTATTTCAGTCTATAATATTAAATCTTCTAAATTTAAATTTCATAAAAAATTAAAAAATAAGTCAACAAAATTTGAACAGTACAATAATTAATTATTTCTATAAAATTAAAATAGATAATAATAAGTAAAAGAAGATAATATGTAATATATTAAATATAAAAAAAGATACAAATTATAAATTAGAAAATGTGAGAGTATTATATAACATATAAATTATAAACTCTTAAAATAAAGTATCTTAAATATGTTATTAAATAATTTAATTTGATTCAGCTTAACTTATATCTGTTAGTTAGTTGGTGGATCTTACCAAATATGATTTTTATGAGAAAGATTTTCAATTTCACTGAATATTAAAATACTTGACATTCCATAAACATAGTAAGTTTTACTTTGATTTTTGACTTTCACACAATATCAAATAGCATAACGCGGTTATCATTTCAACCTACTCATTCACAATTGCTCTAATTTTCTCATTTCTTCATTATCAGAAGATCATTCTACCAACTTGGATATCATTTTAAACTTTATTATTGTCTGACATGAAAATCTCAGTATTTTTATTTAAATATTTTTTTACTTCTATCAAATTTAGGGATTTGGTTTATTTTCTCTTTAATAAATTATTTTTTATCTTACACATAATTTTTAATTCTATTTTGATCTGTTTATTGATTTCCGTTAAATCATAAATAAATAATTAACCTTTTGTTTGTATTGAAAAAAAGTGAAAAAGAAAAAAAAAGAAGAGAAAGACCATGGATAGTAACTATCATTTAATTGATAATTCACCGCTTAAATAATGTTATTAAATAGTATGAGCTTAAATTGAAAAAAAATTGTGGAAAAACAAAATGATATTTTAGAACCAAATACATTAGTTCAAAACCTTATTTAAAAATATGACATGAGGAGTTACTCATTGAAGTGATTATCTTGTATACAGAATCCAGATAGAAAATATTCCGAATTTAAAAATTATTCCCAGAGAAAATTTTAAGAATAATAAATTTAAATTTACACATTCACAAAATTATTGAATAGAGTTCATATTCTACAATTACTTACTACTTTTTCAGAATTTAAGAACTAATAAATTTTAGGTGTGTATGCTTTAAGAAAAAAATACAGAGAAAATATAATTATAGAAATATAAATTTTATAAAAATGAACTACTACTTATCCTATTTATAGATTAAAATAATAATAATAATAATGATATGATATATGTATATTATATTTTATTTTTCCTACCTTACAAAATGGTATAAAGTTATCTTAGTATATTAAAAAGTGTATACTGTTGAAGTAAGTAACAAATACAAAATTACGTCAAAACATGTTTATATAATATTTTATGAAAACTTATTTTAATGCATAAATATATATTTTAGATAATAACAATTTCAATGTTTGTAATTGAACTTAATTTTTTATAATGTTTAAAGTAAATGCCAATCTGCTGACATTTTCTCAAATTAAAGTTAGATCTCAACTATTATAAGATTTTATATAAATTTCTCATTTGTTTTAGAAGTATTAACTGTCACTCATTTTTATATTGCACATCCATCTCTTTAAATTTTAAAACATTACAATTTACATCCTTAATGAAAGATCATTGTAATGGTGAATAAAATATGGAGTGTAAATACAATTTGAAAAAATTTCAAGGATATCAATATAATTTATTATGTTTTTTAAAAAATATTTATTTTAATTTTAGTTTCTGGTTTCAGACACTGTTTCTATGTCGTGTATTTTTACTATAATATTATACTATTATATATTAAAATATGTTTAAACAAATTTAAAATAAAATAAAATAAAAATAACATAGGCTTAAATACATGTCTTACTTCCATTTTGGTTATTTTTATGTTGATAAAACCATAACTAAAATTTAAGAAAAAAAAGTGAAGTTAATAATATGAAAAAAAATAAAAAAGTACTATATTTTATTTAAAAATATATATCAAATACTATTAACATAGTTAAATAATTTTTAACTAATTCAAAAAAATTAAAGTTAACTGAAAAAAATTGTCAAACATGTTCTGAGGAATAAAGAATAACAGTATAAAAATACTTTATATTATTGAACAATAAAAAATAACCATATATAATAAATTGATAACTTTTACGACATTTATCTTAAAATCATGCTCAACAAAATTGTTAATTTCCTAAAAAGTATGATCTTTGATTAAATATAATGGATAGAAATGAAACTATATACTAGCCTATACTACCAATAAAAAAAAAAACTCACTAGAATTAATTAAGTTATTTATTTGATAGGTAGTGAGGGTGATTTATGGTGGTGCAGCAGCACTAAAAGGTTAGGAATGAAAAGTTTGAACTTGGTAGATAGAAACCTAAATGGAAAATTGAGAAGAGTTATAATTTTGAGAGTAGCATGAATTTGGGGATTTGTATAAGGATTTTGACCCTTCACTAGAAAAATGTAGAAATTGAAGACCCCACTAAATGAAGCATTAATTTATAGGCCTGCTTCAATGGTAATGTCTATATGGATAAAGACACTTAGCTACAGCAATTTGTTTCCACTTCACTTTGCTTTTTCCTTTACCTCTATAGCCCAATGCAACCCTAGTTTTTTCCTAACATTAGGTAACATCTCCTTTCTCACACTTATAACTCAGGTCAAACTTATTTGTAAACTACTTCTATTTTCTAATTACCTTTTTTTTATTAAGTTGAGGTGATAAACTAATTTGCTCAATTCTAAATATTTTATAAGATTAGATTGTACATTAGTTAATAATATAAAATAATATAAAAAATATAACTGTATGGTTTCTTAGAAAATATATTATTGTGTAATTATAATGTTAGACTTTTAAAAAATAATTAATTTTTATTACTTTTTTAGTTTTTATGTTTTTTAAGTTGTATTTGCTTTTATTTAAAGAGGTTATTTTATTTAAACTAACTGATTTATCTTCATAAATTTAATTTTTTTAATTTGATTTATAAAAAAGGAAAAATAACATCACAAATATTAAAAACAGCACAATAGTTAAAATAAATATTCAATATTTTAAACATTGAAATCGTTTTTCACTGTTCTATCATAAATATTCAAAATAGTAATCATACATAAAGTTTTTTATACAAGTAAACTTTTTTATTTTTCATTTTTTGAATTTACTTTATATTTATTTACTCTTGAATTCTAACAAACTCACTTTTATACTGTATTAACTAGAGAAAAGGAACCGTGATAAACATAGTTTTAGAGAAAAAGAAAAATATTATTACAGAAAGTTGTTCTGAAAACACTAATGAATGAACAAAAGTAATTTCTTTAAAAGTTATTTAGGTTGCTCATTCCTTCTGATGAAGTCTTAAACTTATCCTATTGTTAATATTGGGTAGGTTAATGAAAAGGAGGTTAAGTATGATGCATAAAAGATAGGGTTGTATATAGGGAATAAGAATCAAAGTACCAAACAACAAAACTCATGTTGATCTTGCAAATTATGAAGGTAGGACCTGCTCAATGAAATTCTTTAAACTTCTCACCTAACAAAAGGGAGCAACTTTTGCTCAAGTCACACAAAAGCAAACCCCTACTATAATTAAAGCATTTGCATCTATAAAGATAATAACAATCCCGTGTTCCCAAAAGATTTAGAGTGCCAATCATCGCCTTTTTTTTTTCAAAACAAATCTCAATACACATCATCAAAACAACTTCACTAAAGCACCATCAATAAATACTCTACCCAAAATTCAAGTTCTAAGATGCAAATTTAAACCCCTGTAGTGTTTAATCACCAACATCATTGTGTTTCCCTAATTGCAAACCCTTCGCCTTTTTAGCATCCTAATCATAAAACAACAGAAAAGATACTTTTTTTTATTTTATTAATAAACAATCCGAATCACAAAACTACACACTTAACAACAAATTTCATGAAAGATTTCGGGTTACAACTCCATTGAGGTTGCTACTTTTTATTTTTTTTTAAAGAAAAATAGTGTATTTGTCGGTCAAACAGTTTTGTGAATGTCCTAGTAATGTAATGTCTGTGTTGAAATGAAAGGGAAAAATTATATTTAATTTTACAGATTGAATTATGCGTTAAACTTTGTGGGCAGGGTTCACTAATTTTGTTTTCATTTAGTTACACAAATATTTTTTGTTTAAACAAAAACTTAAAATACAAATCTGAAGAATTTTTTTTACAAGTATAAAATATATATGCTCAAACAATTTATATAATAAGTAACACAGTGGAGACATTCTTATGTTCAAAAATATTATTCATATTTATAATTCGTAATTTTATTTTTTTTAAGTGGAAGTGGGAGTAAAGGTTTTATATTGTATAGTAGAAATTGATAAGGACATAAAGAATTTAGTTGAAATTCTTTTGTGATAAATTTTCGAATATTTTTCAGTTATATGTTGCTAAATTTGTCAAGTTCATTATATTTTTTTTAAAAAAAAAATTACGATGATTTCATTACCATGTTATTACAAGTCTTACGAAATGTTAAGAATTCTTTTTCTAAAATCATTTAATTTGATAAACAATTAGATAATTCACTTCTATTTAAGGACATGAGTATGGCAAGACAAATTTATTGTGCAAGAAATATAAGTGAAAATAATAATAAAAATTTGATAATAACAAAAATATTTTATTTAAAGAATATTACAAATATTTTTTATAGAAAAAAATAAGGTTATGAACACATTTATTGTTACTCATTTTAAGTGGGATTATAAACAAAAATTGAAAAATGAAGTTAAGAAACTACATATAAAAAAGTAGCATCAATATATAAGAAAATAAAAAAATTATAAAATGCACTTGAGAAACTACAAATAAGAAAATAGTATCAATACATAAAAAAACACATTATAACAAAGTATCTCATATACATTTATTTTAACTCTAATATATAAAATAAATCACATAAATAGTTATAAGACCTGATTTTTAAAAGATCATTTTCTTTTTCAAAAATTTGAAACTAATAGTTGTTACTTGTAGATGACAACAAGGTAAAACATCACTTTCCCATTTTCATCTCTAAAATAAAAATTTATTCACATCATTATCATTTTTCTATTGAACGGATATGAAATTTATCTCATCTCCATTAAGTAACAAGTTTATTTACTATTTTACATATTAATTAAACATTTTACTCCTTTTCTACTATTTATTGTTTTACATATTAATTAAACATATTTTACAGAAAAAAATAAGAATCACAATAAAAGAAATATAATATTATTAAGAATTCAATGTCAAACTGATACACATGTTTTTTTCTCCTATCTTAAATATAAATAAAAAAATTATAATTACATAAATATCAAATCAAAGTATCAAATATCAATTGGATAAAAGTTAAATAATTATAAAAATAGTAAAAATATCAAATATTACTCTATAATCAAGTTAAGAAACTAATGACTAAAAAAAAGTTAATATAATACTTAATAAATTATAAGTGTTTTAATAATTTATAACGAAAGAGAAAAATATGTGCATATCTGTCCCTGACTCGCATTCATAATCATGTCTAATAAATACGAAAATTTTATTTCAAAATTAGAAGAAGTCTAAACAATACTTATGAAAATGAATTTATTTACCATTCCTAGTTACTTTTAACAAAAATATTTGACTATCAAATTGTTCATATGAAAATCAATATATTATTTAACATAATTAACTCATATAATAATCGATACATATCAAGATATCTAGTTGCATCAAGTCATCACAAATCTTCATCTCTCAAATAATAATAAGAAGTTATAACTTTTTACTATAGTAATACTTTTGTGTATATTATTTAAATTATCAATAAATCTTAAATATTTTTATTTTAAACATCTCATAACTTAAATAGTTATAGTATGCTCAACAAAATTATATGACCTCTCTAATGACCACCTTTCATTCACGTTAATAAATTAATTTAATAAATTTGTATAGATTGATCAACATCTATAATGAGGTACACTTTCAAATCATAATCATATCAAGTTAAATAAAAAAATAGAATTTTACAACACAAATTTTAGATAATTCACAACTAACTTAGATGAAGAGAAAACACTGCCTTCAAAATAGAAGAGTATAATTTAAGCAAAATTCTTGTACTAATTTAAAAAAAAAATTAAGGATTTAACCACAATTCTCTTGAATGAACCCTTAATTAAAAATCTCCCATTTGAAAAGTTACTAAATTTTCCTAGTCCTCTATACCTCACTTACCACAAGTAAAGTTTTGACTTATATAAAACCTACACCAAATATCACCAACTCAATTACCATTCCATCCAATAAGATAAAAGAAATAAAACACTTATAAAACAGATCCTCACTTTATTAATACATTAAAACTAACTTTACATAACGAACTCCTCACTCTCTTCATGTAATCATTATAATTTTTTTATTTTTCAATATATGTATTCTCCTTTAATATAATACTAATAAAAATAGGTATGATAACTTCTTTTATGATAAAAAATTAAAACATCATTTTAATAATTAAAATAATTTAAAAAGTTTTAAAAATTTATATTAAAGTTATATAAAATTACATATATGAAAAATACTTATAAAAATATTTTTTATTAATTTTATAATATTATAAATATATAATAGGTTCATGAAAATAAAAAGTAAAATTATAATAAAATAATTGTAAGGAATAATACAAAAAAAATAAAAATCATGATTATAATTATGAAAGAAAATTCATTTTTTTTATAATTTAGGTAAACAATGAAAACTAAAAGGTTAGTCGATGAATATAAAAATAAAAAGATAAAAAATATATAAAAACAATAAAAAAAATTCAATTTTGTAATTTTACAACCTTGAAGTTTTTAATATGCTCAGAATACCTTTTTTAGTTGGTTGTTTGAAGTCTCCAATTTTACTAGAATACATAATTAATTCTTCACCCTTTTGTTTCTAAACTGATGAATTATGTGTAACTTATTTCAATGCGTTTCGGTCAGTAATATCTGGAAATATTACATGTTATCTATTAACTTTTCTAGTAAAAATTATTAAAATTTGTCATATAACTAAAACACAAATAATTTTATTTTTAAAATGACTGAATCTTTTTACACTTGATAAAAAGAGAGATTAAATTAATTTAATAATAACCCACTATCGTCCATAGTTCAATTCAATCTCTATTAATTACTTGTTACTGCACTGTAACTTTTATAGAAGTCATTACTCTTTATCTCAAACTTCACAAAACAATAACACCAATGTCTTATTAAGTTATTCTCTTATTTTCAATCATATATTGGAAGCAGATTTTTAAGCTTAAAATTTAAGTATTTATACAACTTTTGTATTAAATCATAATAAACAATTAATAAAATATGTACTATAAGATATTTATATTGAAACAAAATTTAAAATAAAATAAAAATTAATATAATATAGTGAAACTTCAAAATAATAGAAAACTAATATTGAAAAAATAACTATTTATAACAAAGAAAATGATGTATTTTCATATATATATATATATATATATATTACACAATTTTATTTTATTTTTAGTTATATTTAAAATTTTAAAAAGAACTATTCAAACAGTGTGTATATTCTAATAACACAACACATTATAAAACATTCCTAATATTATTCTTTTATATACATAAACTGTTTTCTTATACACCTATAATTATTAGTATTGTTTTTTTTTCTTAAAACATATATACACAGAGTGTTTTTTTCACTAATAATGATAAAAACATAAAAATAAAACAAAATCCCAAACAAAAATTAAATCTAGCAAAAATTTTTTATTTCTTAAAACATGCCTTCAAAGGCCTGATTCTATTGATCCACCATCATACCATGGTCTACGTACACACATAAAAAAAAATCTCCATCTCTCATTCCACATCACACATTTCAAATTTTCTCCTTTGTCTTCTTTACTTTTTTCAATTTAGAATTTCAAAATCAAGAATAACAAATATATTTATAAAAAATAGCCACGTAATGTATTAATGCATAATAGCCACTATCCCTCTACAGTGTGGGTGGGTTTCAATAATCCCAGAACACGAGGGCATCTACCCGATATTCGACGTAGTGGAAAGGGTACTACTGTCAATTCATTCTAACAAAAACCCAATGCGTACAGCGCACGATAATTTTCCCCTACACGCGTCACCAACCTAAGTGTCCCGTGATTTTCTTTGCTACACCAATCATCCATTCCACATAGGATCCTACGTGTCATATAAAGCCATGTCAGCAATTTGGCCTCTTTGCTATAAATACTAAGCCCTCCCCTTAGCTTACCCCCAATCTAGAAGGCTGAAAAAACAATATAAGTGTTTTTTTTTAACCTTTCAACATTCTCCCCTCTTCCAAAACCGCGATCCACCTCCGGCGACAGGGATCTCGCCGGTGAAATGAACATTCCGGCCAAACTATCTTCTCTCTCTATGAATAATGCACGTCTCTCCGACCACCGCCGTCATGTTTTTCACGAAACCTTGATCTCAAAATGTTTGCCAACTCCTCCATCTCCTCTACTCTCTTAGTCTAGAAGTTATTAAATACTTATTCCCTTAAAATGGAACATACATGATAGAGTGGTTGTTAGAAATAGATACAAGTTTTCAGAATTTTTTGTTTCTTGAGATTTCCCCATCTCTGTTTTGTCATTCATGCCTCCAATGAAGATCCAACCCATCCACATCGATGCACAGAAGGTAGCGGTGGTTCGGAACGACCCGGTTAAGCCGGTGCTGAAGTCGCGCTTGAAAAGGCTGTTCGTGTTCGACCGTCAGTTTTCGAACGTGCTGAAGACTTCCTCCTCCTCCTCGGATAAACCTGCCGCTGCCGGCGAGCCTCCTCAGTCCAACCCTAGAGACGCGACCCCGGAGTTCGAGCCGAGCTCCGTTTGCTTGGACAAAATGGTACAGAGTTTCATAGAAGAGAGCAACGAGAAACCGGCACCGGCCACCGCAAAATGCGGTCGCAACCGCTGCAACTGCTTCAACGGCAACGGCAACGACAGCTCAGACGAGGAACTCGACGTCTTCGGTGAATCTATTTCCTCTGGCTCGTTGGGCGATACCAGTGACTTACTCAAGGTAGCTAACTAGCCAACTTCTCAAATTGCGAAAACCTAAGTAGCTTGTTCAGCATTTTTCTCATACAAAACACTTTAATTTGAATTTGGTACTTTCCTTTTTCGCAGAGCTTGGTTCCTTGTGCGAGTGTTGTGGAGAGAAACCTCTTAGCTGACACATCCAAGATTGTTGACAAGAACAGCAAGGTCTACAAGCGAAAAGACGATTTAAAAAAGATCGTTACCGAAAACCTTTCGTCTCTCGGTTACGATTCCTCCATATGCATATCTAAATGGGACAAAACCCCAACCTTCCCTGCTGGTAATCTGTTTGGATTATTTTCCCCCAATTTTTCTGAAAAAAAAAAGCAACACCGAGGGTTTTTGAAATACCTATGGATAAGTAATTGTTGTGATGTTCATTCAGGTGAATATGAATACATCGATGTGATTGTGGAAGGTGAGAGATTGATAATTGATATCGATTTCCGATCGGAGTTCGACATAGCTCGATCGACAGGGACATACAAGGCTATCCTTCAGTCCCTACCGTTCATTTTCGTCGGGAAATCGGATCGTCTCTGCCAGATAGTCGCCTATGTGTCGGAGGCAGCGAAGCAGAGCTTGAAGAAGAAAGGGATGCACGTCCCGCCGTGGAGGAAGGCGGACTACATGTTAGCCAAGTGGCTCTCCAGCTCCTGGACCAGGGCGAATCCGCCCTCTTCTTCCAACGTCACTGGCTCGACGGAGAACTTGAGCGTCGGCGAAAGTGCTGCGGCCGAGAGTGATTGTGGTGAATTAGAACTGATCTTCGGCGAAAAAATATCGTCGCCGGAGTTGGAGACTTGTTCCAGTGTCGAGAGGAGCTTGCCACCGGTTGCGACTCCGACGTGGCAGCCACCGGCATTGAAAGTGAGGAGTGTTGAGAGAGGAACAAAGGTGGTCACCGGATTAGCCTCTCTTCTCAAAGACAAGCAATAAAAAAATTTTGCACTGTTTTTTTTTTTAAATAGGTAACTAAAATTAAAACTACCAACATATTTGGATAAGACCAAGGCCTTTTTCTTTTTCCCTTTCAGTTTTACTCTTTCTTTTTATTTTTTCCTTCTTTTTTCACCTTTGCAAGGGGACTCTGTAAGAAGCAACAATATGAGTACTCCATGTAATAAAACATGAGTAAATATTTGCAGAATCTAACTTTAGAAGAAAATACTTTGTTTATTTGAAGTTCCGACAAAATGTCTTTTAAAGCATTTCTCTATATTAATATGTGAAAAGAATGTATGATTATAGTTTTGTTCCGAGTTAGTATGTGCTATAGGCGACATGCTTTTAATGTTTTCTTCAGATAAAAGTAGTTTAATCAACAAACTGGTAATGCTAATGTATTTAGGCAGATAAAAGGATTTCTTAACATCTTAGATTTGCAACTTGACATATGGATATACCATTACCACTGTCTTTGTGGTTGGATTGTTGATTTCTGAGAGGGAAAGCAGAGATGGAGGTGTTATAACGTTTCGGTCCCTCCAAAGGGGACAGGGATGAAACTTTTTTGTTTTTTCTTAAAATTTACGCATCTTTTCATGAAATTTTATTAATAATATTATTAAAATTGTTATTCATGGTTTTATGACTTTAATTAGTAAGATCACACTTTATGTTTTCATTGCACTAGTAGAAAGACAGGGAAGGTGAGAAGTGCAGTGAAATGGGTGACGCCAGCAGAGGAAGCATAAGAAGGAAGGTTCGTGGCATCTCCAAATTAACCAGGGCTAGGATGGGAAACCCTCCCTATGTGGGAAGGTGATTTTTTGTTCGTTAGATCTATCATTTTTAAATCAACGGTTCAGCTTTTTGGTTTGCTTTCTTAATTTGTTTTCCCTTTTTATCTGGTTTCCAATATTGCCCTCAATGTTTGCTACTCCTTCTCCTTCCTCCTGCCGACACCGGCATGGCTGCCGTGAACACCTTACATGGCCACCGTGGGAGGTGGTTACCGGCAGCTGCGTATTGGAATCTTTGTTAAGCGAAGTGTAAAAAAGAGAAGGTAGAATGTGTGAGGAGGTAAATTAGGCTAATTTGAGCGTGACTGAATAGTAACTTAACTTGGCATTGGGCATTCGCAATAATAGCATATTATTCCACTTTCTCAGTCTGAGGAAACACAGGGAACCTGCCTTCAAATGCATGACACGTGTCAACCATCACATTTCTCTTCTTTTTCCTTTGTTTTGGGTAAGGTTGAAAATGGTGAATTTGGATGTTTAATTACAGTATCATTTATATATATCACTCATCACTCATGAGATGAATTGTTTTTATGTTATGAAAAATCGTTAATTTTTAAATATTATTTTTAACAAAACCCCTGCTAACTAATGCTCCGTACCAAATTTAGCGTCTTTCTAGGTTTTGGATTAGGATCAGTTGCAGCTAAATAAAAAAGAGAAGAAGTGCAGGGTCTTACAGTTTTAAATCTAAGTGTAAAACATTCTAACTTATACTTTATTTTATAATTTAATAAATAAGAATATTTTTTCGCAGGGATTTATGTAGTTGAAAATTAAACTACGTATCCCTACGTTCTCAATGCCTCGGAGTAATCGATAGTCTCACAAAAGACCACTTCCTGAGTTATTACTTCTGACCACCGACCACTGTTTTGATTCTTTTACCCTCAAACTTTGCTCTAATTTTGGTCAAAATCACCAACAATTTATCTGTCAAATACTGTTCAAATACTTTGGACTAGACACATTTTCAGAAATGCTCAATTTTGTTTTTTAAAATACTGTGAATTTCACAACACGGAATGTTTTTTACTTGCATAAAAAGCCAACTTCTGTATACTGGTAAGATTCATTTTAGATTATTTATTTATTCTTATCACTTTTAGATATTTCAAACATATTTTTACAATATTTTATTTCAGTTAAACCCGAGCTTTAAATTTCTGAAATTTAGAGGTAAATTATTTTTAAAATATTTTCTTAATTACTTTTGTCGTCTTTATAATTAAGACATCATTGATTCAAAGAAAAAATCAACCTATTTTTACTCACATATTTCTTGTCTTTTGTTAAAAATCTTAACCATTATCATGCATGACTTTCTTCGTTGATCATAATTAGTGTTTATTGTTTGGAATAAACTCCTTTAATGACCTTTACTAAGTGAGAATGAAGGGCAACTTAGCTTTAACCAATCCAAATCTTCTTTTTTTTTTGTGTTTTTTCACAACTATATATACTGTAAACATAGTTAGTTTTACTGTTGTTTAAGCCATAATGGAACTTTAAATTATTAAGAATGAAGTTTAAGACAAGTTCAATCCAATGTAAGTTTATTCTTAAAAGAAATAAACAAGATGTCATTAATTGAAGAGACTTGAATGTAGGATATCATTTTTCAACTCAAATTCATATACAACTTACTATAGACAAATTAAATCTAATAAAATAATATAATTATTATATAAAAATAAATAAATCACTAATAAAATGTAAACTTTTTACCATAATAACATAAAAGATTTTTTTTTTACTGTATAAGGTAATTTATTAATATATTGAGATACAATATCAATGTTAAAGCAACTTTAGCAAAAAAAATTACAATTTATATTTAATTTCACTGATAAAAAAATTACATTTAAAAATTCATATAAAAAATTGACGACTTTAAAAACAGACAGTGAATAATTATGTAAATAATTTTTTTAAACTCTCACAATTACCGCAATAAACTATTGTTTTAGTAATTTTTGAAAATTGAACTAAAAAACTAGTTTAGTTTTTAATAAAAATAATCTTTAGTTTAGTTGAATTAAAGTTTTTTAGTATAGTTTTTTTATCACCCAATCAAATACATTTATTTGTTAAGTGAACATTTTACTGTACTATATCCATTTTGAGTTAACATTTTACTTTGTTTGTGGAGCACAAAATATTTTTATTTATTTTGGTGAGTAAATGTTGTAAACAATGCAAATACAAATAAAATTGGTGTGTATGATTGTAGTGGGCCTTGTGTTATGCAAAGACATAATATACATACCCTACAAGGAAATATTCTAGAATAGAAAAAGTTGATAAGAGGTTATTTATTTTTTCTTTAAAACTGGTAAAGCTAATCCAAAAGTTGTCAGAGATATTATAAGAAAAACTGTGGGCCCCCTACTCTCATTTCTTTTGTGACACCTATTCCTATTATTAAAGCTTATTTGCCCTACAACTAATATATCTAGGACAAAACTTGTACATTATAGAAAAATGTACTTTTTTATTTTCTTAAAAAATAAGTTAACAATCTCCTTCTCATGACTTAGAAAATTTGAATTGACCATCTTTGGTATTACTTGTTAGATCAATAAACTCTGGTGTTAAGTTCATCAAATTGTTAAAATGATGATGATGAAATTAAAGAAAACCAATTATTGAAATGAAAAATATATTTAATAATCCTAATAATAACAGAGGGATAGATTAAATCGAGTTATCCTAAAATAAAAAATCTTCTAAGTTTTCTCCTTTAGTTAAAGTTTAATATATTTTGTAAATTTATTAATCACACTCAATAATCAAAGAAGGTGACTTATTATCATATCATATTATGGTTAAAATAAAATAAAATAAAAAATTTATTTTTCATATATTTTTTATACAATTAATTAATAATTGAGTTAGATCCAAAATAAATTTTAGAAACTATATAATTTTGCAATCATAATAAAATTTAATTAATGAATAAAAACCGTGTCGTGAAAATGTGTCACAAGAACATTTTTATTAATAAAAGATTTTTTAAAAGTAATCTTGCATTGGATATCAGAAGTTGACATTTAAGAACCTGATTGCACATTATTTAATCTAAGAAATTTCTTTTTCTCTTGAAAGTTTGTATCGAAAAAATAGTGGAAACAAATTTTTAAACTGAAAATTTCTATCACCTATGTGATAAAAAAAAGTTAAAAGTCATTTTTATAAAAACAAATAATTTAGTATTTATCAATATAAAACATTCAATAAAATATATTTAATACCTTCATACCATATACTCATAGGATAACTCCTCTCCAAGAATCAATAAATTATTTTTTATTAAAAAATATCATAATAATATGTTGATAATATTAAATACTATAATTTTTAATAAAAATCACTTTGATTTAAAATATTTTATTAATCAGTTTCATTAACATTAATTTTTAAAGAGTTAATCAACATTTTTTTTTGCTAAAATGAAAATTAAGATATATTATTAACATTAAACAATTGATAATGAATGATTAAGAACAGAAAAAATAAAGAGTTTTATATAAGTACTAAAGTTTTATACTTGTTTTTACAAGTTCCATCATTAGCTTAATATGAACTGTTAACAAAATCAATGAATATATTAAGCATATGTGACATGGAGGTCAATAAACATTTATTGGTCCACTTTGGTTTTTACTTGGGCCACAGCCCATTGGGTGCCCAAGACTTTGACTAATTAATGTTATTGGAGAATGGGAATCAACCTCTGACTCATCTAATCAAATACACTATTATGTGACAAAATTGATGACAAGTTGGATAAAGAACAAGGACAATCAAAATTAATGTTATCTCTCCCAATTTGTAGCATCTCTTTTGTTCAACTATCTCTTTAATTTTCACTATACCAACTCTATTTACAAGTTCAAACACATTTCTCAACCTAAATGATAATCACAGTTCCAAATGGCAAAAGACAAAGGTGTTTTATCATTCATTCACCAACTCTAACCAAAATATTTTTTAATAATATAGTTTAAGGTTTTATTACTTACAAAACATCAATTTTTATAATTTATACTTTTAAAAAATTAAATATACTTTATTGATTAATAATAAATAAATAAAATAATAATAAATAATTAATTGATATAAACAACAATCTAAATTCCAAAAAAATAATTTAATTATTTTTAAATTAAAAAATATAATTAATAAAAATAATAAATACGACATTAAACTTTACAAATCATAAATAAAAGAATAATTTTTTTTAAACTAAACAAATGAACTCTTTTATAAATGCATGCAATAAGAGAGAGTAAAAGCTTTTCTACATGTATTTTTTTGTGAGTAAAAAATGGTTCTTTCACTTATGAGTTTTCAGATATTGGCTATTGTTACTCTCTGATGAAATTAAATTCTTATTTGTTTATTATCTTTTAGCCACTGAATCATATTTATAATATACTTTTAGTTCTTTTTACTTTCTCCTTGGATCTGTCTTGGCCTAGTTGAAAGTGAAACAGCCATTCTTGTGTGTAGTTAGTGTGATGAAGCAACAATTATGAACATGAAGAAGGAAATGACAAAATATTCATTAAATTGTTGAGTAGAAGACAGCTTGCATCAGAGCTTTAGGAAAGGATATAGCACAGGAATCAGAGAAAACCAGAAAGAAGTAATGATATAAGCCTTGGCTCACTTGGATCATGAGCTTCAGCATATAATGCTTACTTTTAACTTTTGCTTCTTTAGCTAAAGGAATCCTAGAAATCAGTGGTGTGATAAATGATAGTTGCAGATGGCAAGTAAGAAATTCAATCAGTAAAATTAAACATAATATTTCTTTTACTTCATACAACTTCACTTCTATTTATTTGTTATTTGAAATTATACTTTAGATTAAAAAATATAATCTATACTCTTTTTATATTGTTAATGTTTTGACATTTTTTTATGTCTTTTACCACTTATTTAATCATTGAGTATTTCTTACTCTCTTTCTTTCTAACTATACAAGGGAGATTAGTGAAGTTTTTTATCTTTATTACATAATTTAATTTTTTTACTGAATAATTTAAAATAATTGGAAGTAATTTTTTTTTTAAAATTAAAGATATTATTTAAATATTGATACGAAATCCATTAAATTTTTCGAAAATAATAGATAAATAAAAAATTCCTCTGAAATAATATATAGAAATCTTGTGCCTGCGGCATTGTAGCAGTGTGGTTGTTTGTTTGCACTGTGCCGGAGACATGTGTGTCAAAATGAAGTGGCCATTTTCTTATCATTACTTTCCTAATTAAGGCTTATCACTGGCTACTCTATTTTCCAATTCCTCACGGCTTATAATGATCTATTTTGAGTTGGTGGGAACATGCCAAAGAAGCAGTCATATCACATTGACACAGACCAGAATTGTTTTGCAGCAGCAACTGGGTTTTGCTATACTATGTTAATGCCTTTTCGGGTACTCGTAGTGCCACCAAGATTTTGTAAGATAGAGTAACAAAGTTTGGAGTACTCAACACACATAACTAAACCAATTACCTACTATATAATTGGTTCAGCTTCTAATTTGTCATAATGTGGGCATCATGGTCCTGTCACTAGTGGGTATTCTTTTTTATTTAGGAAAGTATTCTTTTGAGGCGCTGCTTAGCTGGTACTAAAATGTGATTGGTTCACTTATCTCCATCTGATTACTACTCTACTGTGTGAGGTGTTTAAGCCAATTATTCAACATTATACTTAACCTCCAACAATGTTTCTAGGTGGGTCGAAATTCCTCATGAAAACTTGAAACTTGAAAACCAATGCCCTTATTTTATTTATTTACTCATTTGAAAGCAATTAACAAAGTGAATTTTGAATCCAGAGACAAACTGATTCCATAATGGACAGATAGAAGAATACTGAGGAGCATTATAAAGATTTTTGGTGAACACCAATTGAGATTAATTTCAGTGTGCCATTTCTTAGGAAGGTATTTGCACAAATGAGGAGGTGCTTTTCTGCAGAAATCATGATGATTGATTATAGAAAATGAGAATGAAGCAGTGCTAGGCATGGACTGAAACACTACTATATACAAAGTAAATATTGTGTACATCGTCCAAAGCATCTTAAATTTCCCATCGGTGAGTTTGGAATCTCCACAATAAAATTTGTGAAACAGGAGTAAAATAATACTTCTTCCAACTAATGCCTCTGATTTGATAACCACTTTACCTTTAAGTACTTTAACTTAAGAGTTCTATTATTAAAGCTAATTACCATGGTACCCCACCCATACTCAAAAACAGATATAGATAAGGACAAGAAAGATGTGAATTCCCCTTGAAATATTGATGTGATCTTAAAGTGTATCACCGTGGTTTACTAACTGCAAAGTACACATATTTGAGGCAGTAAAAAAAACACAACCTATATCAGAGTAGAGTAATGTGAAAAATCTAGAACATCAAGAAACAGCTTTATTAAAAAGTTATTTAATAATTTTATGAAAATATGTCAATGAAATATTATAAAAAACATCGCATTACTGTATTGACATTAGCATACTGGAACAGCTAATGCTACAAGGTTTTGCAGGGTGAAGGAAAGCACCTACTGCAGAAGCATTAATCAGCAGTAATGGTGTGAAAAGCAATAGTTATGATGCAGCATCGACCCATCAACCAGCTGATAGGGGAAAACAAGGTTCGCATAATTAATATTGCAGAAGATAAGAATAAATCATGACAATGCATTTTGCTGTTTCATGATTAACAAACAGATAAGTGGTCCAGATAAGATGACCCTTCTTTTGTTTTTCTCATTCACTCCCTTAGTTTGTTGCTGGCTGGGCCCTGCTCAAGAAAATGATGTGAAAAGCTGGAAACTGTATTGACTATTATGCATACAGTTTTATATCCTTTTAGTGGGCAATTAAACAGTGTTAAAGCACATTTGGAAGACAAGATTATAACTTACTGACACAAGCCTCAATGTTAGAAGAACGAGTTTAATAGTATAATGTGTAAAGTTTGATCCTAATTGAGCCACCGATTTAGAGACTCAGCTAATTTATTATGCTCTACAGGAATCATAAAATCATTACTTACACCCTGCAACCTAGCTGACACTGCAACAACTATGTCACTTCTGAGTAAATATAAGAAGTGCATAAAAACTTGGTACATCTGTATCTGCTTTAAGCTCATGCACATCTGAGAGTATCAGACACCAGACCTACTGATATAAAATTTCCAAACCCTGAATCAAGGCACTGTAGTAAATAACCCCACTAAACAAAATTTGTCAGAATATAATAGTAAAGGAACCCACTGGTGACAAAGCCAAAGAATGCATAGGGCTGTAAATTTATTATTTTAACACTATTATTTAGATCCTACTATTTTCAAGAACTTAAACGAGAGTACTAATTAAGCCACTGTCTAGTGAATTCCTCAAAATATTTCAACCATGTAGAAATTTAAGATGAAAATCTATATTAGGAAATAATGTCCACTTACTTTATCTATCTTTCAAACACAACTATTGAACGTAATAAATAAAACTGGTTCTAAACAAAATTAATGGAAGTACTCAGTAGTCTACTTCCTCAGTGTACACAAGCTGACAGTATGAACAGTGTAAGTTATGAAATGTTAGCATCTGTACATTCTGTAGCTACACTCTAAGAATATATATATATATATATATATATATATATATATATACTTACATACACAGAAGGAAAAGGATATATATTGGCAACGTATTTTGAAATTGTAAATCTAAAATGAAAAATGGAAATATGTAAGCAAAGGTTAAGTTGCAATTTTATTTGAATATATTTTAACTTTTCACCTAGTCAAATAAGATTTTTTAATATTAATAAGTTTTTAGAATATAGGTTAAGATTATATAAAAGCATTTTTTTTTATAAAAAAAAGGTGTTATCAATGTATGCCTACCATCTTTCTCTCCTCTCCTAGCTTTATGTTTGTTTCTCTTCAATAAAATGTCTTTAACTTTATTTATTTACTTATATCTATTTTCACTCGTCATTTTAATTTTCACCTCTCCCGTTCTCCTCCTCTTTACAAGCAGGAGATTTACAATTGCGCAACTGAAGAAGCCCAAAGCGCATTAGCATGGCCCACACTTCATTAGATTTCATTTTGGGCTTAGTATTTGGATCCTAGAAAATCCCAGAAGGAGGCTTAAAGATCCATTAATGTAAGAAGCCTTTCTTTTTGTGTCAAATATATAATTGATAACTGGGTTCTTAATGCAACAATGCCCATGGGTGATTGATGCATATATTAAGAGATTTTTGTGTCCAATATATAACTCGGATTCCTGATCTCTCTTCAACACTATAATTTACTACGTTTTTCATTTTTGGATTCAACAATTTAAGAGATTTTTGGAATAATCAATCTAAGGTTTCCAAAATAACCAATAATAAAGACAAATTATACTTGAAGAGTATTTTTGTCTTTTTGTTCTTAAGTCTGTAGGAGTTCAGAGAGTAAAAGTTATGTATCCATATTTGAACCCAACATCATATATAGTGATTTTGTAGCCATTAACTTTTAACACTGATATTAGAAATTAAGATTATTACGTAAAAAAATTAAAATGTAACACGCACTCCATTTATCAAGAAACTTGCTTTAGTTGTTTAAAAACACTCCCAAATATAATATATAAGTGATTTTTTCTAACATTTGTGAAGATAAAGAAAAGAAGGCATAGACATCAGAAACTTTTAGACTGATTCGAGTTTTAATAATTAATTTTTACAAAAATAAATAAGTTTTATAATAAAATAAATATATTATCAGTCAAATTAAATATTTATAAATTTTAAAATTAAAATTTCAATCCAATTACATCAACTTGTATTCATTTAATTTATTTTATTTATTATATCTATTTAACTCATTCAAATCCATTGTAAAATAATTTTTTTTACAGATTTTATGATTTCGAATTCAATCAGCTGTTTCTTTTATTGTATTTTGTGTCTTTTCAACCCAATTTAATGTCACTCTTCTCTAACAAAACATACAAGTTTAACATCTGTATAATAATAATAATAATACTTTTTAATGAATAGATAACTTTTTATATTATATTATTTATTAATTTACATATTATAAAATACACCTTGGTCTAAGTTATATATTTATTTTTTTATGATTTAATTATAATAATGTTAAAAATATATATTGCATTTAAGAAGTTGAGTTTGATACAATTTTATTCCATTTATTTGAGATTTTGATTGATTCATATTTAAATAGATGGTGTGATGAAAATTTTAGATTAATGACAAATATCAATTCGTCCCAAACCGTTGTTCACCATGGTCCCTGGCACAGTCTCAGATTACCTATAAAAGTGAAATGACTGCGTGACTCTCATTGATGATGGACTTTGCCTCAAAATTTTGATTTGAATAAAAGAATAAAAAGTTACTTTTGCACTGAGTTGAAAAGTTTACAAATATAATGAAATAACTTTAGAATAAAAAACATATAAACATAAACTACTACATTTACAGATTAATTATAGCCAAAATCAACACTAAAAAAAATAATTTTTAAATGCAAATTAACACAGTAGGACACATATCAGTTAGTACTTTTACATCAGGCGTTGTCAAAGAAAAAAAAGAAGATTGCAGAATGAGAGGGTATTTAAAATCATAATATATTGCTTATTGTAAGACAGAAATTTTAAAAATAAAATATTAATAATAATAATAATTATTCTTCAAAAATATTATAAATAAGATTATATGATAGTTTATTTATTATAGAAAATTATATATTTTTTTTAAATTTTTTATTTATTTCTCTTTATGAATTTTATATTAAGACTCTGTTGATTGACAGATCGGAAAGAGATGAGTCAAAACTAAAGACATAAAGAATGATTCTGACCGATTAGTTTTGTAAAACATGTTTTTTTGATTAGTTTCTAAATTTTAGTTCAAAGCGTATTTTGACTTTCAGAAGACAAAACACTAACTAATGGTAAACTGAAATGTTGTCCAAATTTTGATTAGATATAGGATTTAAAGGTAGAAAGTTATTCTCTTGAGGACTCTAGAAGACAAAGGATCCAGATTAGAGAAGCTTTCGTTTGAAAACAATATAGATATGAACTTTTGTGATTTTGAATGATAAGATAAAAATGTAACTGACGTATGGATTAGTAAGATTGTTAGAAAATAGTTATATGATAGTTTGACTGGTTTGTATGATGCTAAATGAGGTATATAACATGTATTTTGGATGGTTGGGAAAGAGAAACTGTGATTTCTTCATCTCTGGGTTTGCTCTCGAGCCTAGTCTTGCTTAAATGAAACTTAGGTGGTGCTATTAAGTCAAAGCGGTGAAATTTTCGCTCAAGTGACAAAAAATTCACTCAAGTGAAATGACACTAAAACATAAGTTACTCTCGGCTTTATTTTCGCTCAAGCAAGTCAAGATTTTGGAATTAGATTTAAGTGGTCTGCATGAAAGTTGTAACTTTCGATGTTAACTTTTCAATGAATTTGGAATCAACAAAAAAGGAGGTCTAGAACTCTAGTTATGCTATTTTTAATGAGCAAAGGTCAAGTTGTAAGCTAGTTAGAAATGTTGCATATTTAAATGTTTTTATGAATTGGGAAGTTCTTAATGATGACTATTAATCATGTTGTGAGTTGATAGATACTTATATGCATGTTCCATTGATTCTTGATGTATGAAATAAATTAGGTCGAGTAAAGCCCGTGATTGTTGTCCAAAATTTACGAAGTGTTGTGATAGGCCATGTGAAGCCTAGGGAAATTATAGACTATTTGCATGATTGAGATATGACATATATGTGCATGCATGGTACCCGGAGTGGTACATTATAGTAATATGATGAACTATACTTGTGCTGATTCAATGAGGTCACAAGTTTCACTAGTAGTCAAAGTCACATAAACTAAGATACCAAGTGAGGAGGAACCGATGGGAGAATCATGGCAGACCTGCTCAGGCTACAAGATAAGGTACATCAAAAGTGATTGTTTGGGTCGATGTTTCTACTATATGAGTAGGGTGATATGGATCCTAAATGTCTCATCGATCTGTCTAATGCAATAAATAATCACAATGTAACCTACAAATGGTAGCCTCTGAATTGAGGTATAACTAATAACCATAACAGTCATTATATGTGATAATATGTTGTGTGATAGATGAACATGATTGGTATAATATAAAGAAGTTGTATTGAATTTAGTTTGTTGTGATATATTTGTTGATACTTTATCTATTAAATTATTTATAAATATTATTATTTTAAGTGGATGTTTATCCTAATATGTCTTAAATACAGCTAGAGCTGTCAAAACGGGCGGCCCGGCCCAGCCTGGCCTGGCCCTACGGGCCAAGTTCAAAAAATCTGATAGCCTGGCCTAGCCTATATTTTAAAACGGGCCACAATTTTTAGCCTGGCCTGGCCCTATGTTAGGCCAACGGGCCATTTTTAGCCTAATTAAAAATTGAAAAAATATTACAATATATCTATAATATAATTTTTTATCAACAATATAAATATATAATATATTTACATGAATGTGTGTTTAAAACTGTTTACATTTGAACAACTTGTAAAAAAAAACTTAAGTACTTCCAAAAGAGTCAAGCACCTACTAAACAACATATCCATATAATATTTTATCAACAGTAAATAATATATAAATAGACAATATATTTATATGAAAGTTTGTGCAAAATTGTTCACATTTGAGCAACTTATAAAACAAATTTGGATCGCCTACTAAACACTTCCAAGACAGTAATACTCTAAGAATTGTTTACTGCAAAAGATAATACTCAATTAGTTAAAAATGTTTATATAAATATAGATAAAAAAAGTCAAAATGTATGAACAAGTATTAAGGACCTCTTTAGATATATTATTTCCTTGACTAGTTTGCTCGCTAAACAATTGTATGTCTTCCACATATAATATTTTATCAACAGTAAATAATATATAAATAGACGATATATTTATATGAAAGTTTGTGCAAAATTGTTCACATTTGACCACCACCTACATCACTTAAATGTACTTCTTCAACACATTTTCGAAATTCTCTTAACCTCCCCTTTGATGCTTTAACATATTTAACACTTTCTCTAACTTTATACAAAGCATCATCACCTGTTATCTTCAACCCTTCTTGAACTATAATATTCAAGA
This sequence comes from Lablab purpureus, assembly GCA_030347555.1. Taxonomy (NCBI): domain Eukaryota; kingdom Viridiplantae; phylum Streptophyta; class Magnoliopsida; order Fabales; family Fabaceae; genus Lablab; species Lablab purpureus. Next base: position 30,923,189 of record CM059260.1, read on the forward strand.
TATGTGCACAACATCTCACATGAAAATATTCACCTTTACATAGCAGTGCATTTTGCAAATTAAGTCTTTCTTTCAAAATTTTCACCATGCTACCATTAGAAGAGACATTGTCCAATGTGAGAGAAAATATTTTGCTTTCTATTACCCAATCCTTAAGCACTTCAAGCACTTTCCACGATAATTCTAACCCGAGTGTGTGAATTATCTAAGTGACAAAATGAAAGTAACTTACTATTTAATTTCCAATTTTGGTCAACATAATGAGCCAGATTACGATCATATAGCCCTGGGTAGTTACAAGCTGTCCATACGTCGAAGTCAAACATATCCTACCGGAAATATTAGATAACATACTCTTTAGCTTTTCTTTTTCACTTATATACACATTATAGACATCATTGATTGAAGTGTTTCTACTAATTGGTCTAAAATCGGGATTTAAAACTTTATTCACCTCCAAGACCCCTTCATACTCAAAGCATAACTAAATGGAAGATCATGCTTAATAATACATTTAGCAAGTGCATCTCGATATACCTTAGAGTCAAATTTCCATTGCTTTAACAAGTTTCCTTTATTCAACATAACTCCCACATCATGGTATTTAGGAAATACACTACATTTAGGAATATGTCTTCCGAGATGATTGGTCCCTGAAATTCCTTTACATGTATACGAGTTTGCCACATCCTTTGCATTTACATTTCTCCACTCCTTCAATTAAACCAATATTTTCAAAATAATTCCATACCTCGAAGTCATAACCTTTGCTTTTTTAGTCTCTCCACATTTTTGTTCACCGTTATTTCTTTTGTTACCGACAGCAGATGGATCACTAATTGGAGGAGTAACTCCGATGTTGTCATAGGGAATAAGAACTCTGCAATGCAAGAAATAAAAAACATAAAAACCTATTTAATACTTATAATAATTTTACTTTATATAACTCAAACAAATATTAACAAAATAACACAAACTCATGATGATATGAGGAAAACAAAAGTAGATATAAAATTTTGATTAGAAATGCAAAAAATGATAATTTAAATTAACAAAAATAAGAAAAACCTAACCCAATGTGAAACGGAGAAGTTATGACAAAACGTGAAACTGTGGTGTTGAAGGTGAAAGGAAAGAGGAGTAGTGCAGTAGAAGAGATGAAAGAGCTTGTGAGAAAGAAAGAGAAGAAATGAAGAAGAAAAGAGAGACTCTGAGATACTAGGGTTTCTTTCTTTGGTATGACAATATAACAATTAAGAACAAAAATTTAATATAAAAAATAAACGGGTCAGCCCATTAGCCTACGGGCCAGCCTGGCCTTGGCCCATATGGGCATCGGGCCAAATGGGTCAGGCTAAAAAAAGCCTATTGTTATATAGGCCACAATTTTTTAAGCCTAGCCTGACCTGAATCATAGGCTATACGGGCCAGCCCATCGGGCCAGACCTATTTTGACAGCTCTAAATACAGCAATCATATCTATGTATGGAAATAGATATTTTGTCAAGTGATCCTCCAATTGCGAATTCGAGACCACAAGAATAAATAATAATTTATTAATGTATCAATTGTATTTTTGTAATTGAAAATTTTTTTTACTAATAAAAATTCCTTTTTTAACATATAATACAATTATAATACATATAAGTTTTATATTCGGTGAATGTAAAGTATTACTGTATACTATATACCGAAAACTATAATAATAACAATTTTTCGGATTATTACAATTATAATCTTGTACGATGAATAAAAACGAAGTCAAAACCTGCAGTTTAAAAAATAGAGACGGTGAAACAATGACTTAAAGCAGTTTTAAGTTGCAGGAAAATAAAATCGAATTATCCAAGTCTTTTAATCCTCCCAGATCTCAAACCTATCACTGATAGTAATGACTTCCACATTTCTGTAGAACTCATCCAGGGCATTCTCCATTATTTACTACACTAGACAAAAATAGTGATCCAATACTCCAAGATTCTGTGGCATATGCTATAGAATCTACAATTGCATGCACTGCTTCCAATTTCCACTAGGACCATATATGTTGTGGAAGCACCCATTATAAAACACAGCCATCTTATTCTTTTTATTATTTGAACAACTCCTCGTTAATAATATTCTCTAGACCATAAGCATCTTCAAGTTAATGTATATTTAAGCAGCCAAATGCAATATGAAAGTAAAAAACAAGATTTCGGGACACTACGATGAAAAATTAATAGCAGTTGACAGGAACCTCAGCAAGCAAATGATAAGATTATTTGGAGATAAGTGCAATGAAGATAAGTGCAACAGAGAAAAAAGCGTAAACAATTAAGATAGCATGTATTTGTCCTCTGCAAATTAGTATGTTCACCCCTTAGAGATAAAAAGATGACCTACAAATTAATATAACCGTGCCACTAAGGAGTTGTATATAGAATATCGCACTATCCCTACCTCAGAAGTGTTTTTTTCTTTTTAAAAGAAACACCCTGCTATTAGAACAGATACCATATAGCACAACGACTGTAATATAGCTGGGTGATACCAAAAGTAGCTTTGAACTATTGATGTGATTGAGAAAGATCGATCAATAATTTCAGACCCGATTTAATACGAATCAATATTTTTCTGTTGTTTCACATCCACAGCCAGCGAGGCGATCTAAATTTATTAGCTTCCCCTCAAAAAGGCCAAAATAAATGAGTGTAAACCTCCATTTCAGTCCACCCAAAAATACAAAAGTGTCACTATTTTAGTTATTCAGAGAATTTTACATCAATCTCAGTCTCTCTATCATGTGAAGTTTACTATCAATTTATTTTCTTCGTCACTATTAACGCATCAATGTAGTCCTTTGGTTTTGAGGCTATTTTGTGATGGATTTTGAGGAAAGAAATAGAAGAAATCAAAATACAGAAGAAATAAATTAAAAAAAAGTTAACTAAATTGAATATTTAATTATTCGATAGAACAGAAATAAATGAGAAATACAGAGAACTTTATTTAATAATAAAGAAAAAGATAAAAAATATGCGAGAAATAATATAATACATCTTACCAGTAATTTATTCTCTGATCTTCCTCTAATAAACATTCAAAATCAATTATCTCCCACTGGATTCTATCCTTCCACTCTAACAAAAGACACCCTTAATCTTGCTGTCAGCGTACCGAAGAAAGATACTAATGTCACTTTCCATGATTAGAGAACTTAATTGATGTCAAAATTATTTATAGAAACAAACACTTTTCTTTAGTTTAAAAGACTAAACTAGGATTTAGTTCATTAATTATGATCACGGTGTCAAATCAGAAAAAATGGGCCAGAAGTTTGTTCAGAATCCACAGTGAAGTTAATAATTTTAAGTGGAACCACCATGGTGGTGGGCGCTGGGCAGCACTAACTGATTTCAGATAAGTTAATGATTTCTTTTAGACAGGCTGCACGCCGTGACTGAAGGACAACTTTCCGCAGTTGAGGGACTAGCAGAGAATACACATGTATGTATGTGATCAGTTGGTAACCTCAAGGAAAGACCAAAGCAAATTGGTTTCTCTATAAAAGTTCGCCAGGCTATCTCAGCAACTTCACAATCTAGATCAGAAACTAACACGTTAGATTAATTTCAGCTATATTCTGATTCCAAGTATTTGAGGGTTGAAGAGAAAACAAACAGAAGAAAACATAGCCAAATAACTATTGGGTTAATTCCCGCCTACAAATGTTTCATCCAAACATACACTACAATCTTATTACGTGATTAAGGAATTTAATTTAAATTTTATTATGAAGTAAATAACTATAAACAATATTTGTGAGTTGTGATAAGTGAGACACTCGTTTTGTTCAGGCAAGTTGTGCAGATAGCTTCACACATCGGAATTGAAATTTTTGTTTCGAAAATAAAAGCATTGAGCAATGCTGATGAATGTGAAGTCGACAAGTGGTTTAACGTTATCAAAAGGGAATGCTTCTCAGCTCTCTGCTAAAGATGGAGCCCAAAAATGCTTCTTCAGTTAAAGGTAAAAAGTGCAGAAGGGGTTCTTCGGCATTACACAGTTCCCGGATTCCAAGTTCCAACATCTCTCTCAACACTCCCACAAGTAAATGGAAGAAAAAAAATGGAAAACTGAGGCAGAGGAAGAACTGAAAACACAAGATAAAATGGGAAAAGGAAGAGAAACAAACCTTTGTAAGTTGTAACCCCACTTGAGGCATTTCACGGCGACTCACTCCTTTGTCTCCCTGTACCGTGCAAGTCTGCAACAGCCAGCATCCCAACATGCCCACCTCTACCCCAACTCCACTCCCACCACCTCATAATTTTCCACACCCACCAACCAATTCGCAATCTTTTCCATCGATCACGGCCAGGGTTTCAAGTTTCAACTTCAAGGACGTACTTTCTGCTGCAGAGCGACCCCATCCTCCATCCACCCCCAACTCTAAGCTAGGCAAGTAAAGTAGTAATTAAAAGTAACCCACCAAAACAAAACAAAAGTGCCACTGGTCAGTAAAGTAAAGCAACATAACATGGGCTAGTGTTATGAACGAGAGAGTAAATAAGTAAAAGGCCTAAAAGGGTTAATTAGTCAACAAGATTTCAAAAACAAACAGAAAGAAAAGGTAAAAAAATAGTGAGAGAGAGAGAGAGATGAAAGAGATATTTATGATTGATTTTGGTGAGAAAAGTGCGCCCACACATGGCAGCTGTCTCCAGCCCATGTTCCCTCCCTCTCTTGAAAACCACTTAAATATCCTTACGATATTCACCCTCACCCCATCACACACCACTCCTTCACTCTCTCTTGCTGCTCGCTTATCACTACCATGTCATTATTCCCCAACTTGCTCCTCTTCCTGTTCCTGCTAATCGGTGTGTGCAATTGCAGAACTACAACAAAAAATGAAGAGGTGCATACGCAAATGCAAACACAAACCCTAAACACTAACCCAACTCACTTCAACCCGCAGGTCCCACCCCTCCGAACCCTCTCTTCCTCCAAGCGATTCGAGGGGTCCTCGGAGTTCGTGAAGCTCAAATACCACATGGGGCCGGTGTTGTCTTCCCCGATCAACATCTATCTCATCTGGTACGGCAAGTGGCCCCAATCGCAGAAGCTTCTCATCAAGGACTTCCTCCTCTCCATCTCCACCTCCGACCGCCGCGCCGCCCCCTCCCCCTCCGTCTCCGACTGGTGGCAAACCGTCTCCCTCTACACCGACCAGACGGGCGCCAACATCTCCCGCTCCGTCTCCATTGCCGGCGAGTACGCGGACCTCCACTACTCCCACGGCACGCACCTCACGCGCCTATCCGTGCAGGAGGTCATCGCCACCGCCGTCCGCGCCAAGCCATTCCCCGTCGACCACCGCAACGGGATCTACCTGATCCTCACGGCGGAGGACGTCACCATGGAGGACTTCTGCCGCGCCGTCTGCGGCTTCCACTACTTCACCTTCCCCTCCAAGGTTGGCTACACGCTCCCCTACGCCTGGGTTGGGAACTCCGGCAAGCAGTGCCCGGAGGTCTGCGCCTACCCCTTCGCCGTCCCCGGATACATGGGCGGAGGCGGCCCCGGCCACCTCACACCGCCCAACGGCGACGTCGGCGTCGACGGCATGGTGAGCGTCATTGGCCACGAGCTGGCGGAGCTCTCCTCCAACCCCCTCGTGAACGCTTGGTACGCCGGCGAGGACCCCACCGCGCCCACCGAGATCGGAGATCTCTGTGAGGGCTTGTACGGAACTGGTGGTGGTGGTGGTTACATTGGGTCTGTTATGAAAGACGGAGAAGGGAGAACGTTCAATCTAAACGGTAGAAACGGAAGAAAGTTTCTGGTGCAGTGGATTTGGAGCCCCGTTTTGAAGGCTTGTGCTGGCCCCAATGCTTTAGATTGAATTCATTTCATACACTCCATAGTTACTTCCTTCCCTCCTCCTTTTTGCTTACTCACTATGTATCATATCTAATGATGCTCTATCATTTTATTTTATTTTATTTTTTTCACTTTCCTACTTCACAGACCAAATTCATTTATATTATTTTTTCCACCATTTTATTTGAGTTCCTAAGCTTATTAACCATCACCAATGAATTCTGCCATGGGTGGTGCAGAACTCGAAGGACTCATATTCTTCTCTGAATAAATAAAATATTCATTCTTAATCATCAAAAAAATCTAGACCCAAGAAACTATCTACACCACTGTACACTTATAATAATTGAATGCTGATGATAAAATATAGACACTTTTTCAAATTAGATTTTTTATAAAATAATAGAAAAGGTGTATGCTCCGAATATCACTGTCTCAGATATCATATGATTATCACTAAATTCGTTGAATAACAAATATATTAATATACTCAATTTGCTCTGTATTGTTAACCTAATTAATCTATTATTCTGTATCATGAGTGGAATTAAAAAATTAAAACTTATTGAAAGTAAGCGATAATTACGCTGGGGAAGAATCTTAAATAGTTTTATCGTGATTGTACATAATTGATAAATGTATCAGGGAATCTGGTCTTATTGTGTACAGTAATTTTTTGGCTATGAAAGTAAAATCTTCTGACTTTTTTTAATATGTTAGGCTATAGTTAAATGGTTTCATGATGCAATCATCTATAGTTTTAATTGCATTCGTGGTGTCAACCTTTAATGTGCACGGTTACTCTCCTTCCACATCTTCCTTATAAAACTTGAATTTAAACTCATTACCTTTTTAAAATGTTGGTTACTATATCAATCTCTTTAAAAGAGAAGAAAAAGCAACCACCAATTATTTAATTTATAAAAAGAAAGAAGGCAATTAGATGAACAGTATGTTGTGGTGATTAGATATAGATTTGGTAGAGTATAGTTTGTACAGCAACCCAAATGAAAGGATAGTACTGAAAATTGCAGATGCAAAGGAGAAGGGAAGTAGTAATGCAAAAAGAGCATGGCAATGATGGCACTAATTATGTTTGTTTGTGTTCCTTGATTGTAGGTTTTTGGCATGTTTACTTTTTTGTCTTTGACATTATTGGATTGGATGAAGGGATAGAAGGAAGATGAAAAAAATTGTTGATGGTGAAGGGTAGGAAATGAGAAGTGAGAGTTGGAGTGGAAAAGTGTTAGCCACTTCAGACCCACTTTTATTGCAAAATTTGTTGTTCACAGCTAATCACGTGTCCCACTCTATTCACAATTACAAATAACACCACCCATCTTCTCAAAATACTCATTCCCATCTTCACTTTCTCACACATTATTACTCTATTTCTACATATATTACTTTTACTAACATTTTTTCTTATTTAAATATTCAAGCCAAATTTTTACAGCTTATACTATGATTTTTTAGAGTGTATTCAAACTGTACAAATAAGTTTTGCTTCCTATACTATTCTTTTAAATTATATTTATAATGAAATTAGTAGTTATCAATGTTATTGGCTCTATTTTTTAATATTTAATTTTATTATTTAAAATTATTTCAAAATCATTTTATTCATCATTGGAGTTTTCGTTTTTGTTTGAATTTATTGCAAATTTTGAATCTAGAATCATAATTTGTCAACACAATATAGGTAAAAAAGATAAATAACATTGAAATTCGTTACCATATATATAGTAATAAACAACAAACACATCAATCTATGTCTATTCACCAATTTAAATAAAGTGATTGGGATAGTTTCTTAAATTCATAGAATATTATGATAGAGATTTTTGTTACTTTTACATAACCTTTTTTTAAAATTGGAAAAATTACCTTTTTAATGGTGTGCATTTGAATAAAAAAGTATAAATTAGTTTTATTTTATAGTTAATTTTAATACAAAAATTGTATATTGTTTTATCAAATTTATTTATTAATTTTGAATTATGATAATATAACTCATAAAAAGTCGTTATGTTTTCATAGACAAAAAGACAAATAAAGTACAAGTTTGTAAATAATTTAAAAAAAATATAATGTTAAAAATAACTTAGCGGATTGAAAAATAAAAACAATATAAAAACACCAAAAAAATCAAGTTCATAATATATTAAAATAAATCATACTTAATAATATTATTTATATAAATAATAAATAAATTACTTAACTAAATTATATACTTAAAAACAATTTAATTATCTTGATTTAAAATATTCTTCATCATATAAACTCTAATTGATTAACTGTGTTAATACTAAAATAACCACAGTTAATAAAAAACTATATTAATAATTAAAAAATAAAAATATATTTTACAAATATTAAAATTAAACATAATTATATTTATAAAAACTTAAAAAACATTTAACAAATTATTGAAATGAGAGTACCAAATGATTGTTTTTCTTTATGTAAAAAATATTCTTATTCAATAAATAATTACTTTCTACTCTGACAAAATCCCAAACTAAATTAGATTAATAGTTTTTAATCATTTGAACTAAAAAAAAGGAGAAATATAAGGATGTAGTGTAGTTTACAAACATCATATTCTCATGTTCTCTTAATGTTTCAAGAGGATGGGTCTTGCCAGTGAAAGACACATATAAACAATATTATCTCTTTAAATGGGATAAATTTTTATATTCAATATCAGTGTGCTGCCAAAAATCAAATTAATTAAAACCAAATCAGTTTTACTATTAATTTTTACTATGTTTCTATTCTTATACTCAAAATTAAAAACCTGCAAAGACTATGTTACTTTAAAATCAGTTTCATCAGAATAAAAGATATGTGGGTGCTCATTCAAATCAAACATATGCGTCATGGGTAAAGGCATATGATTCTACATAGCTGAAAATGTTAAGCATCTCTATCCTTTTTCTTTTTCTTTTTTTCTTTCTCCGTTCCTCTAAATTTGTCCACTCTCTTTCTAGTTGTGCTTTTCTCATCTTCTATATCGAATTTTTACTTGCAAAAAAGAAAATGTAAGAAAAATTCCCACTTCTTCATTGCCTTTGCATGAGGGAAGGGAATGCCTAAAGCTACAAAATATGGTGAGTGGCACCAATGGTTTCTTATGAGGAAATACGTTTTTATTTTATTTTTATATTTTCAGTTAAATTTAATTACATTTTTGTACTTTTAAATTGATGAAATCTTTTTGTTAATTATAAGACATATATGTTTTTTTTCTATTAATCATCTTTCATGATAGAATCGCATATTAAAAAAATGAAAACAACATTTTTAAAAGGTTTTTAAAGACAAAAATAAATTATTATTGTTATTATTTTTTAGTTATTTTTTTTATTACTATGATTTTTTTTATCACTCTTATGTATACGTATAGCGTTCAAAGGTGTAATGGAATATAAAGAAAACAACCTTGTGTGCTTGCATGTAATTTAATTATTATTTTTATTTACAAAATAACAATGATCATTTTCACGGTTTTAATTTTAGTATATTGAATATGAATTTATTTTTCTCCTATAAACTTCTTTAAAGGAATTAATCAAAATAAATTCGGTGTCTCTTTATTTTTAAAAAAAATTCAAAATACAATACAATATTCAAAGTATTATATAATTATAACCTAATATTAGACAACAAAATTTACATTTGGTATAATTTTTTTCTCGTTGTTTATAAGTTTTCTCTTTAGAGGTAATTATTTGGAGATATGTCAAATACTAAATATATTTTTTTTCAATGAAAAATTCTAACATTAATTTATAACCATATAAAATTATTATTAATAATGTAATAACTTACTTAAATTTTATTACCGCACAATACAATAAAATTATACACTTATTTAAGTTTTCTAAATATTTATGTTATGTGATTACTATATTGGAATTAGAAGTGTAGACACTTTTTTTTGGATATTTCTCTTTCCTAGCATGTCTGTGCAATTACCAAGTTCATAATTTGAGTTAGAAGATAAAATGTCTTTTTGAATTAAGTTGAATAAGTTGAAAATAAAATTTATTCTATATCTGGAGCATAAGATAAATTGTATTTCCAACTAAATTTAAAAAAAATGTTTAATAAAGTGTTTTACCAAACATTTCAACAACAAATTATCTACTAGAAGTTACAACATATAGAAACTTGCGTGAATTTAATTTCTTAAAAAAGCGAAATGATATATAATATATCCTTTAGTTTAGCATATTTTTACAATGAAAGACTAAGTGATTATTATTAGTTTTTAATTAATCAGATAATATCATTTATATATTTTAAAGGGATTAAATTGAGACAAAATTATTATTAATTTTTAAATTAATCAGGTTAATTCTTTGAGATTAAACTGGAAGATTATCTTTAGTTTATCCTTGCATTGAATATAGAAAGAGATAACTAAGAAGGGTTTTGTAAGAAAATGTGACAAATATATACATTCATTATTGTAATAATTAAATAAGAAATATTTAATAGCATAGCATAATCTATTAATATTAATTACCTTTAATAATTAAAATATGAGATTATCTTATATATTTTGAATAATCATATAATTAAATATCTATCTATCAACAAAAAAATAAAACAGTAAAAATTATTTAAATATAATCGGGATAATTATTCGACAAACAGTACCTTAATTTATAATATTATTAGTTAGTTGTAATTGTATTTTCTCATATGATAAATTTATTACCTTTTATAATATTATATTAATAAAATTAAAGATAATTTTAATGGATATATAATCATACCTATTTAAATTTTAATGATTCGTTCTAATACTCTTATCTTCAAAAGGGAAATAATTAAAAATCAAAATCAAAATAATCTTGTAAGATATGTTTATCAAATAAAAAAATTATTTATATGCCCTTCTATTATAGATACTTTTTTTTCTAATCTATCTTTTCTTTTTATAAAAGTATAAATTAAAAATAATGTACAAAAATAAAGAAGTAAAAAATAAAAAAATTTAATTGTGAAGAAAACAAAGATAATTCAATAGATGATAATGATATTGGTGATTTCATAATATTTCCTTTCTCTCAAGGTTATAATCACATCTTTTCAATTGAATTATGGAGTTCATGTGGCAAAAGGAATATATTAAAAATTGGTAAAGTCATTAAGTCAAGACAAGTTGAAAAGATTGTTTATAGCTCTTAAGTACATCAACACCAGGATTCTATTTCATTTTAAAGTTGTCACCATTACAAACATTATTAAGAATGAATATTGAGTTAATTAAAATTTTTTTTAATATAATTAACCGTTTTACATCTGAAGTGAGATACTAAGCTTCATAAAAGCGCATAACTAAACATTATAAAAAAATTGAATTGGATCATTCTATTCTATTCTTTATTTTATTATTTTATTTATATCATATATAACTAAATATTCTTATTGTTCTAACAATATTATGTATTTACAATTATCAGATTTTATTTCTTATTCCATTTTAATTATATATATATATATATATATATATATATTTATTTATCCCATAATAAATATTAAATAATTAATTATTAATTATTATAATTATCATATTTATTAGTAAATTTTTATTATTGTCAGTGGTTATACAAAAAAATTTATTTAGCATTTGACTCTTTCATTATCTTTTAAAATACTTGTAAGTGTATAAATTTAAATGTTTAACATAAGTTGATCTTTGAATTTTAACAAGTTTAATAAAAAAAATGTTAATCATTGAAAATTTTTTAGATGTCAATAATCTTTTTTTTTAATATTATACATATTTTAAAATGATATTAAAGTAAACAAGTAGAAAATGGTATAAGAAACTCACATTATTGTTGTTCAATCAAGGATATCAATAACCTAATGCAGATTATTTACTATTCACTTTTAAAATTGAGTGAATTCATTCGACTAAATTTTGATTTTAATTTCAAAATCAAAAGCTTCGATCCATTAAAATACTTTCTTGGATTAGAGGCGACAGATTCCAACCTAGAAATGTCAATTTTTCAGAAGAAATACTGTTTAGGTCTTCTATATAAATCCAATCTACTTAGATTAAAATCTGCCAAAACTCCACTTGATAATTTAATCAAGTTAGATCAAAATGCAGATAGATAATATGAAGATGCTAGCCGCTTATAGAAGATTGATTGGAAAATTATTTTTACTTAAACACCATTAGACAAGATATCACTTTTGCTAGTCAATAACTTAAATTTTTTAATAAGTCAACATTGATAGATTACCACGCTACTTGCAAAGTAGTGAAACATCTTAAAAATAGTCCAAGTAGAATAGCGAAACATCTTAAAAATAGTCCAAATAGAGGTTTGTTCTTTCCAAGAAAATCAGAAATTCAACTATTAGGATTCTCTAATACAAATTTGAGCTAACTATCTTAACTCTAAAAGATCCATTTCAGGATATTATTTCTCTTTGGGTTCATCATTAATTTATTGGAAAGTAAAGAAGTAAATAAAATTTTCAAGATCTTTTTTTGAAACTAAGTAAATGACACTCTCTACTATTGTTATAGTGTTTGTCAATTCAGTTTTTCATGAAAAAATAAAGTACTTGAAAATTGATTGTCATTTTATTCGAACCAAGCTTCAAGAGGAAGGTTTGCATTTACCTACCATTTCATCCAAAGAATAACTAACTCATTTTTTTATGAAAGCATTACCTTTTCCTATTTATACTCCATTCATTTCAAAACTAGACATAATTGATATTTATCATGCTCAAGCAAGAGATGTTAAATTATGAAAATAATGTAATAACAAATACAATTTTTCATGTAAAATTGGATTTTCACATGAGTCACTAAATATTATCAACTCAACTAGTACAAACAACCATATTATTCATTTCTCTTACAGAATATCTTTCTCTCTCTAACTTTAATAATAATCATCCTCTATAACAGATTTTGTGTATCCTTTAATTTGATATAAAAATAAAAAAAATTGTAATCATAATTAGTTTTTTATATCATCAACTAAATTCTTCCTCCTTTTTTGTGTTTTACAAATTTTAAGAAATACTATAAAAAAATTGTTTAGAAGTTGAGTTTTTCATATCTACATAATTATTTTGAACTCTTAAAACTTAACCAGTTTTTTTTTATTACCTTTAAAAGTGGTTATGTCTTAATTAAAGTTTAGATGTTTAGCATTTTAAAATCATTGAAACTTAACAAGTTTTTTTTTCTCCAATACTGTTTTAAATTTTATGAAAAATTATGTAATAAATGTTTCATTGAAAAATAATTGTATGGACACTCTTACAACCTCATCACACTAGCACAAGATTAAAGAAACTGCCAAACCAGCAAATCTGCTGGGAATAATCTTCTCTTCTAATTTTGCACACCTCCTAAGAAACTAAAAATCTTAAGTAATTAAATGTTCTTTTAGATAGCCTCTCCCAAAAAAAGTAAGAGGTTTAACTTAGGAACCAATGGTTGCCACTTTAGGCACATGAACAGGAAACTCGTGAATCTCATCCATCCAAGGATTTTTCTCCTTTGCAGGATTAATGGTCCTCAATGCACGCCACACAGCACTGTTGCACTTGAACCCAGAGCCAAATGCAATCTGCCAAGTCCTGTCACCTTTTCTGATCCTCCCTTTAGCTTCAGTGTAGGCCAATTCATACCACAAGGAACTGCTAGAAGTATTACCAAACCTGTTGAGAGTCATTCTTGAAGGCTCCATGTGCCAATCAGTGAGCTCCAGATTCTTCTCCAACTCATCCAACACTGCTCTTCCTCCAGCATGGATGCAAAAGTGCTCAAAAGCTAGCTTAAAGTCAGGGATGTATGGCTTTATTTTCATCTTGAACACTTTTCTAGCCACCAAAGTTGTAAAAAACAAGAGCTGCTCTGACATGGGAAGGACTAATGGCCCAAGTGTTGTGATATTGGTCTTGAGGGCTTCTCCAGCAACAGCCATTAAGTCCTTTGACAGTGCCACACCAATTGTTTTCTTCTCATCTTCTTCTTGGAAAACGCAACCATAAGATTTGTCATCTGCACCCTTATGAGTACGCACTGTATGGATCAATTGGTATTTGGCTCTTCTGCTATCAGAATACCTGTTGGAGAGGAGGACCGCAGCTCCACCCATTCTGAAGAGACAATTTGAGACTAGCATTGACCGGTTGTTGCCAAAATACCAGTTGAGAGTGATATTCTCCATGCTCACCACTAAGGCATAAGAGTTTGGATGAACCTGTATATATAATTATCATAAAAAAAAGTGAATATTAGGCTTTAAAATTTTGAATAGAGCAATCCTAAGTAAAGAAAAAAGAATCATATGTACAAAACCATCAATACAAATTAATTTGATCTAGTCATTTGTAATTATATACATAAATACAGAAGGATCCGATCTTATATGTAGTAAGATCATGTATAACTTCAGTTAATGAAAACTGAGTGTTAATTTGAAGTTAAGTTTCATTTCCCCCAGGTGTGCCAGTGTTTTAAGGGATGTAAAGACATCGAAAAGGGTCTATATCTATTGGATACTTGTGGCTCAACCTCATTAATTAACAGGTTGGCTAAATCGATGACCTAACGAAACTGCCACCAAAATTGACAATGAACAAGACCAGCTGGACATGTGGACAACTGGGGCAGTGATTGCCACAAGAAACATTCATACTTGTGGTCCCACCTGATGTTTATATTGAACGTCCTCCTACATAAATAATTCGCCTCCTTTTTATTTTTAATTTGGCTACATGAAGACATAGACCACAGAGTCATGCCTGGTAGACAGTTACAACTTAAATATGATATGAAGTGATAGCTAAATAATCATGAGCATAGGTCGTATCGTATGACTAAAGAAGGAAGATTTTTTTAAAAAAAAAAAAAGCACAAACAAACCTGGAGGAGCTGCTTGGCGAGGTCTATAGAGATAAGGCCAGCACTGCAACCCATGCCACCAAGATTATAACTTTGGATATTGCCTCTCAACTTGTAGTGGTTCACAATCATTGCAGAGAGAGATGGTGTGGGGTTGAACAAGCTACAATTCACCACCAAAATCCCAATATCCTTAGCCTTCACCCCAGTTTTTGCCAGAAGCTGGTCAATAGCTCCAAACATTACTTGCTCCGCTTCTTTCCTTGCTTCAGCCATACACGGGTTTGGTGGGATACTCAAGATTGCTGGAGGCAAGTAAGTCTTCTGTCCCAAACCTGACCTCTCAAGTATCTTCTTCTGAAAGGCCAAGTTCTCCTCTGAAAACACCCCGGTTTTCATAGACCTGTCCATGAAAATCTCCCTTGTGCAAGTGCAGTCTTGCTCTGGCTTGTAACATGCAAAATCCACCAAGTAAACACCTCTAGGACGGCTCATGAAGTAAAAGGTGACAAGGAACACTATAAGACTAGAACATGCAGTCACCCAGACAAGATTGAACTTTAGGTTTTCCCATAGTTGTGCAACATCTTGGTAAGAGATAGTTGACAGATGAGCAGAAGCTACCCCAATAAGGGGTATGAGCAAAAGGTACATAGCATTGGAGATCAGATAGTGGTATCCAAGCTTGACATACTTAAGTCTCACAGATAGCAGAAAGTTTGGGAGTTTCCTTCCTCTTTCTTGTGAAGCTTCAACGGATACAGTTCCTGAATCCCGGGTTTGATCTGCCATAAGGTGGGGGAAGGAACTCTTTGAAAGTTGGCAGGGGAGAGTTGAATACCACCCAAAACAGAAGAAAACAAGGAATGCAAGTGTGCAAGAGCAGAAAAGGAAAAGGAAAAAGAGTGTTGCTATAGGTTTTCTTCCTCAAAGGGTAATTTTGTTTTGGAAAAGTACTGAAATTGGAAAGAGTGTAAATGTTAGGCTAAGAATGTGAATGAGAACAAAAGTTGAGGAAGATGAATGGTGGAAAAATGAGGGAAGGTGGAAGGGTTTTAAAGAGTGTGAGGAGAGAGAGAAGAGGTGGAGGGGGAGGATAGTGGATACAACTACCCCAACGAACTTTTAATTGTTACATGAAGGGGCATTGAATAAGCCAACTGGGTTTACTCATGTAGGTATTTTTTAGCCTTATTGTTTCCTTGTTATTGCTGCTTTGCCACTTTCTGATTGAGTCAGAAAGAAGCAGTGCCATACCACCCACATGCATGATGCGTGTTAAAATCACACCTTATTTGGTAAACAGTCTTTCCTTTGAGTCAAAATCACACGTTATTTATTGGTGAACTATAAATAAATGATGTTTATACGTCTTTTTCTCTCAGTTGAGTAATCCTTCTTCTTCCTTTTACCTTCATTTCTTTCACAAAGGAAAAAGCTCCATCCCATACTCCACAATATAAATTATTTTCATTCGTCTAAACAATCTGCCGCCGCCTTTCTTCTAACTGCTCTAAATTCTTCTATATGTAGAAAAAACTAAAAATTTGAATACATTCATCTTATCATGAATATGTATATATAAAATTTTATCCAATTTTACAATGTTTATTTTAAAAATCATATCAATCATATTTTCAAAATATTTCGAATTATTATAATTAAAATATATTTTAATTGGTCTCCTGTGTTTTTTAATGTAAAAGATATTGAAAATGAGACTGAAATGGAATGGTCAGAAAAAATAATAATGATATATTTATACATAGAGGAAAAATAGAAGAAAAAAATTATAAAAGAGAAAACCTTATTATATATATATATAGAGATAGATAGATCAATTTAAAATTATGTAAAAATTCTCAAAAGATAAATGGATTTGAGTTAACTTATCTTAACTTTTTAGTTTGATAATTATTTGTTTCTAATAACTTTAAATTAAATAAAAACTATGTGAATAATATTGGATAAAAAATCAAAACTTTTGTAATGTTAATTTTTATTAATTTAATATATTTTAAATAAAAAATGTTTTATATGTATAAATACAATTTTATACTGTTAAAAAATTATATTTTATTAATATATTTTTTTATAATTCTAAAATTTAAACTTGAATTAAAATAAAAATCACATTGAAAAGAAAATTACAAGACAAGTTTTTATTTGTATCCAACAGCAGCTTAAGTAACATTTTTTGTGTTAATGATTAAATACTAAAAAAAAACAAAATACAATAATATACAAATACGGAGTTTAATAAAATATTACAAAGTTACAATCAATAAATATAAATAAAAATAATTAAAATTAATATTTTAAAAATTACAATAACCTTCCCTCACTTAGTTAATTACACAAATATATATAAATAGATAAAAAAATCCAATAAAAATAGTTAACCAAAATAACATATTAAACTGTGACACTTGAATATATCCAATGACATGCAGTCTTCAGATAACTCATCCCAATAGAGGGTCCAACAAATGAAGAAGATTTTAAAACATTATCTAACAATTTTTAGTTTGATTGAATCTTCACCCAAATCAATATTGACAACAATTGTTACCATCAATTAATATTAAGTTCAAAACTTGCTCTCCATGAACATATATATATGTTGAATTTTTTTGTGTGTGTCAATCTTATGCACATTTTCACTGTAGAGAATTGTGAATTATGCAGTGCCTCCATTTCTACATGTGATTGAATTTCTTTTTTAATGGAACTTAAACTTATTATTTATTTAGTCAAGCATGAAAAATATTTATTTTATTATAAAAATCCAAATCATCTTCTAAGAATCACCAATTATAAAAATAAAATATTATTCATCTTCCACTGATAAAACTTATAACATTTTTTTCTTTTAATAACTAGATTATTTATTTAATTTATTTTTACTTTAAATATAAAATTTAAAAGATCTTACTATTTAATTTATATATTTAAGTTCATATTTTTAAAATTCAACATATTAAATTTTTCATGTTTTATTCCTGAATTTTGAGAAATTAATTAATTAATTTTAAAGAAGGAATATAATCAAATAAAACAGAAGTAATTTGTAAGAAAATTTTAAAAGTTTTCTTTATCTCAAAAGTTCAATCTACATAAAATATAATAACTTTGAATTCTTTTCTATAAATTTTTGTGAGATAATTGGTAAATTCTAGACTATTATAATAATAAAAAAATTAAACAAACACTTTTAAGAGTAAACTTCAGTAAAACACAAAAAAAACATATTAGAATTTTCGGTAAAATTATTTTATAATAAAAATATTTCAATAAATTTAAAAAAAAAAGAGAAAAATAATAAATTCTAAAAATTCTATTTTTTTAAATTAATCAAAAATTTAAAATAAAAAATGAAATAAATAAAAATAAAATATTAAAATATATGTTTCTATAACAAAGTGATAAGTCAAAAGTCTCCTGAATTATTCACACTTAAATTTAATTAAATAATTAATTATTTAAATATTAAACTGTTAATATAATTAAGAAAAAAATTCCATGAATCTTTTCCGTCCCTTCTATGTCTTTCATGTTAATGTTTGTTATTCTTTAAACTCTATCAGTAATTCAAAAATAGGTTATTAACTCTCTAACTTATATCATCTTATTAAGAGTGAAATCGCAACTATCTTATATTAATTTTAATAAATTTATATATTTTTTATTAATTTCTTTTATCTATTTTAATTTGTATTTTTTGTTTATTTTTATATTTATATTATTTTATTTTATTTCAGTAATATACTAATTCTCTTTTTATTTTTATTATTTAATTAATTTTTTTTCATACTTTATGTTTTTATAATTTAATTTTTTTTCTCTATTAAAAATATCTACAGTATTATTTTATATTTATTTAATTTAATTTATTTTCAGTTATACATAGATTCTTGTATTTAAATTTCAGTTATAATTTTGGAAATGCACAGTGGAGACAAGGTAGTTGAATCCTTAGTGTTTGTCCTAAACACTGATTAATGTCACCTACTAGCTAGTAATCACAAGTGGGATTTCATTTCTGTTTGTCATTAAAATGCTATAAATTCATTTTGTTTTAGTTGTTTAGCTAATGGTTGATTGATAATCATACCTGTTTTGATTAAATGTTTATTGACAATGACTTTTTCGCTATTATGGTCATACTTGAAAATATTTAAAATTATAAATTTAAGAACTAAATATTATAAAATTTATTGTTGAAACATGTTGCCCTATTATAAAATTTAAAATAATAAATATTAAATAAATTTTTGAATAATAAAATAAAAATATTTTATCTTAAAAATGTTTATTCTTCTATCAAATTCAGAAAAAATGTAAATAAAAATAATTAAAATAGAAGTTTCAGAAGTTGTCTTTCTAAAAATAAAAACATTTTAAAAAAAATATTATCATAACATAATTTTCTATTTAAAGTATTTCTCTTCCAATGAGAGAGGTATAAAGATATGATAAAGTTGAGTTATTTAAGTCTCACATGATTCTTATGTTGAAATATAAATTGAGATGACAATAAACTTATAGTTATAAAAAAATATTATAATAGAATTATAAAAATAAATTAAAACTCTATATTATATCTTTAAATGTTATATATCTAATTAAAAATTATGAGAATAATTAATAAGCTAATTCACTGTGTATTAAATGAATATTAAAAAAATACTTCTAATTACTATTCCTTGCCTTCCAATATGTTAAATGTTTAATATCATTAAATATATCTTATAAATTTTAATAAAAGTATTAAAAAATTTTACTGGTATGCATACTTAAATATAGGGAATAAAATAATTATTTTTATCAATTATATTATTAACTTAAAAAATAATAAAATTTATTATTAATTAAATTAAAGAATAATTTAAAATTTAATTTAATAAATAATTAAAATTTTAATAATTAATGCTATAAATTAATTTAGATTTTAATTTAAAAATTAATTCGGTTATTATTATATAAAAATTAATTTTATAATTTTTTAAAAATAAAAAAATATAATTTTTATTATAATAAAAATACTTTAGATATTAATAATTTTTAATTTATAAAATATAATTTCTAATTTAATTATTTTTAGTTTTTTAAATTAATTTATATTTAATACATTTAATTTAATGTATATTAAATAGAAAATAATTAATTGACTATGACCCTTATAAATTTATTTATTTTAAAATACTTTATAACATGCTATACAACTTTAAACATAAACATATCAAATCAGTTATTATTATGAAGTGCTAGGTGATAATTTAAATGTAATAAAAAGTTATCATTGATATTTTAAATTATTGTTAACTAAAATTAGACTTTTACCTAAACAATCTAAGTTGAGATTTAATAGAATAATTTATTACAATTTATCATGATAAAACTTTAATTGTAATAAAAAAAAACCTATAAAAAAATTGTCTAAAATATAGTATGGAAGGTATGTTTTATCAATAAATGGTAAAAGAAACTTAAATAAACATATTTAGAACTTTGCCTTGTAAAATCATCTGCATTAGATCTTACGTTTATCAGATTAAACTTCAAATGTGATAAATGAGTAGAGTATTTGAAAACATTTTAGATTAGTGACACTGTTAATCAATTTAAGAATGTACTGGGTGATGTTTATGAGATAATTAAGAATGAGTGAGGGAGTGAAATAAAAGGTGTGAGTCAGCGTCTGAACGAGTTGACCTGAAGTTAAGAGTCACCGCTTACGTTCTTCCGTGTTTGGACTTATCCGTGGAAGTTAAAGGCAGTGTCCGTTTGTATGGTGATTTTGGACAGCTTCATCCAACCAACAAACAAACTCATAACAAACTATTCCTCTTTCAAATTAAATGCTTGAACTTCCTACCAAACCAAACGCCCCCCAACTTTGACCTTTGCTTCCCAGTTGCATTGCCATGTGAACCATACTCTGCTTTCAATTTTAAATTGCACAAGTAAATGGGTAATTTTGGGCATAAGATTATTCAGTGCTTCCATTGGGAGTTGGCAATGGTAGACACGAATTATGCCTCACACGAAACAACCTACCGTCTATCTCTCTCTCTAAAATACTGTGCCACAATTTGATGCTAAATGGGTTCATTCGCATCTTCCAAACTTCAATGTTTGTCTTTTCGCTTGCACCCTTTCAATTCTTCCTCTGCCTCTGCTTTCCCTTTGTCTTCTTCCTTTCTCACTTGGATCAAAACTTCAAGAAACCACTTACTCAAATCTTTATTTGGCATACACATAGAATATTTTTAACTTCATATATGATGTTTTAACGTTGACCCTAGTTATTTCATGCCTATTTTTTTTACCAACTTTATTATTCTAGTAAAACTCTATATGTTGTGGGATTACTATTTTGACAAAGGATTTACACGCATATATATACAATTGTTGTGCATCAAGAGAATCATATTCAATAAATAAATTATGAGTTAACCATATATTAGCATATGCGAGAGAGGGAGACAGTCTGGTTTAGACTTTTTTACAAACTTATGTTTGAAACTGATCTATTGTATATTTATTTAGGATTAGAGGACTATCTATATAACGTTCATAGGTTTTGATTTGCATAAGATTTCAAATAGGATAAGAAATTACAAATAAGATTTATATAATTCATAGAGGGATAAATTGTATTAATAATTGAATTTTAAATCTAACTTAATATTATAAAATTAATTTATAAGACAATTTTCAATACACGCTGAAGATTAAATATCTTGAGTGTGAGATTATATATTTGTGAGTGGTTTGATAACGAGTGACCTAATAGGTCCAACAATCTTGTTAGGATAAACTTATATAACTCTAATATCATGTTAAGATGTGAACTTTAAACCTAATTCAATATCACAAAATCAGTTTATAAGATGAAATTTTCACTTATATATTACTAATAAGACTTTATCTATAGTAGCTATGAGATCTCAAAAAAAAAAAAGATATTGAGACTCTAATTCAAGGAGTCTTCATATCATTAGTTTAGAATAATTAAAAACTAAGATATTTGAATTTTTTTTCTTATAGACAACAAGCAGAGAGATTTTAACAAATGAGTTATGAGTCATTGATATAAGACTACTTGATATCACTGTCAATCCAAAAATCTTAAAATAATAAATTTAAATATCTTTTCTGCTTATAATATGTTCTAGAACATTACATTTTTCTAAATAGATTATTTGACACATTTAACTTATTGAGTGATAAATTTATTTAGAAAAAATAACATCTAATAAATTGATACTTTTATTTTATATTTTCCTATTATCTAAATAAAAATATTTATCTCATAAATAAAAGATAAACTCAAACATATTCATAAATGTGAACTTCCTAAAAATAAATATTTATTAATTATTTAATTCAAAATTAAGTTGATTTGATTTATATTAAAAGTGCTTCTTATAAAAAATTTACAATTCAAATATTTGTTTATATTTTTATATTAGATCGACATGTTTCGTTACTCTATAAAATTTTAAATCAAGTAAGGTTATATAAGTTTTTTTTTCACAAATTATTTAAAAAATATAGAAAGATTATTAATGCAACACATTTCTCACTCATATACAAAGTGATCAATTCAAAATAAACACCTTTTTTAAATAATATTATATTGTTCATTTATGAGTATTGTAACTATTTTTTTTCTTTAATTGAATTAAAAAAATACATTTTAATATATCAAAGAGATGACTTAAGTTTAATTGTATTTACTCGTAGAAATTGGTCACTTGTACAAAGGTTATGTTTTCAATGATTATCGGTATTTGCGAATTGGATTAAATCTAAACAAACTCATTAAAATAATATCAAGTTAAGTTAGGTTAAATTATTCTATTTTTTATGTTAAACCTCAACTAGTTAAAGATGACAACGATTTGGGTTAGACGCAGATAATGCTTACTCGCTACTCGTCTTATCTAAAAAAAATTATTCCATTACTCATCTCATTATCCATTGAATATCTAAATAAAATAAAAACTTACAGGTATCCGTGGATATATTTTATTTTTATTTTTTATTGTTAAATAATATTATTTAAAACATAAATTCAGATAAAAAAAATTGTATATGTGTAAGCAAAGTATATGTGTGTGTTGTGTAAGCAAAGTTTTCACGGGTTCTCTCATCATCATACAACCAAAATTGAAATACATATGTTATTATTTCTCTATTTATTTGGAAAGAATTTGTGCAAACATGATGGCATATGATACAAGTTATCTCCTACCACACCTTTCTTGAGGATGAAAAGAGAAGAAAGATGTATAATTTATCATTTTACTCTCTTATTGAGGTGCATAATCTGTTCTTATAGATAATCCATTATGCATAATCTATTATGCACCTTTGATTACAAGAATTATTTATTTTTGTTATTTAATTAAATTAAATTATAATTATAATAATTCAAATATTCATTAATGTTAAAATTATAAAATTAAACTTTTCCTTAGACCAAATTTAAAGATTCTAACATATTTTTTATCATTAGAAATTAATTTTATTCCATAACTATAAATAAATGTTAATTTAGATTTATCTTAAAAAAATTTAATCACAGTATAATTTGTTATTAGTAATTTTTTTTTGTAAAATTAATATAAAAAATAAATTAAACTATATAATCATATACATATTATATATTATTATGAATATAATATTAACTTATTTTGTCAAAAATATATGATTAAATGTATAATTAAATTTAAAAAGAATCAGAATAAATTAATAATTATAAAAAATAAGTTCAAGAAAATAAAAATTACTTATGTTATATTTTATTGTAATTTTTATAATTATGTCTTATTAGAGGAGATGTCTAATCTATTTTGTTCTTCTTTCTTAATAATATCTTTGTTCTTTTAATAATTTTAAAACAATTTGTTTTTTTATAATTATTAATTGTTACAGCTATAAAAGATAATTATCAACAAAAAAATTAAACTTAATTTTTAAATTATCTATTAAATTTTGTAGAATATTTTTACACTATTTCCAAATAATTATTTAAATATATTAAAACTTTTTAACATAATTTAAAATTTTATA
Source organism: Lablab purpureus (assembly GCA_030347555.1). NCBI lineage: Eukaryota > Viridiplantae > Streptophyta > Magnoliopsida > Fabales > Fabaceae > Lablab > Lablab purpureus. The sequence goes on from CM059260.1 coordinate 30,947,043, forward strand.
AAATAAAATTTCATAATTAATTTTTTCAATTAATCTTTACTTTTTGTTTTCGTTTCACAAAAACATTTAAATTTTATTTATTATTTATTATTTATTATTTATATACTAATATATATATTTAAATAAATTATTACAATTAAGGATATATTAATAATTTATTATATAATCTAATTATTTAAATTTTATTTTTTAATTACATCAATGGTTTTTCGTATAAACTTTCTACTCAAATCCACTCAAATATATTAATTTTCTTTTAATTCAAATAATTTTATTTTTTATTTTGTTTCCTCTCCTTTCTTCCTTTTTGCACTCCACCTCCATCCCAACAAAGCATTAAAGAACTTTATCTATACAAAATACTAACTTAAAAAAGAAATCTTATTTTAAATAATTAATTTTTAATTTAAAAAGTTAAAAATTGATTAGGATACACTAACATTTTCAAAAATCTAAAAGTCTATTCAATAAAAACCTCAATATAAATATTTATTTTATCTTAAATATAATTATATTTTCTTTATTCTTTATTTTTTAATTTGGTTATCTCTATTTTAGGCCCTCAAGTATAATTTTCACAATTTCTCAACTGTTAAAAGTAAATCTTTCATCTAAAGTTCAATTTAATTATATATATATATTATAAAATAATTAATTTTTAATAATTATTTATTTGAGATAATTTAGGGTTTTGCTATAATAAGTCACATACTTTAGCTGTTGTTCTTTGTTTCAAATAACATCGATTCAGGCACCACCATTATTCCCTAAGGTTTTCCTTACTTCTTCTATGCTTGTAAATATTGACATATTGACGATGATGTTTTCTTTGGAGGGAACTAATTTAGGGATTATTACCCATCCTTAAAGCATCCAAATTACTTTTGCCCAAACATTGGCATCTAATTCTAACTATACTAAACTTAGTCATATGACAAAATATCACCAACACAAATTTTTTTGCATCAAATTACATGCTGCTACGAGCAAAAATATTTATTTCTCTTTCATGTGACAATAGAGTATCTTCAATTCAATTAATAGATATTAAGAAAAATCTTGAATTTAATATTTAAGTATGACAATAATTTTTTTATTGAAATAATAGTGTGAGGCTTAAAATTAAGAATGGATTATTATATAAAACTCTAAGAATTATTGATAAAAAAATGTATTTCAATACTAATTACCATTCTAATAATACTATTTCTAATATATTTTGTAAGTTGCAAAAAATTGAACCATAAATAAAAAATTATAAAAATTTAGATTTTTATAAGATTTTATCTTTAAAATAAAATTTATAAAAATATAACATGAGTTATTTAAAACTTACATGACGACTAATACCCATTTAAAGTAGAACAAAATTACATAGATTCTTACCAGATCATGCAATTATAATTTTTTTCTCCTAGTCTTATCTCATATAGCACATATCAAAATTAATGTTAGACAAAAAGTGATTTATTGTAGTGAAATTATACAATTGAATGAGCTTTATTTTTTTATATACATTAATGATTTGACCTAATAGGCTGCATATATAAAATCCTACTCCTTACCAGAAACAAAAAGGACAAAAAGCTCTAAAAAGATATCTCCATTAATAAATTGAAGGTGAAAAGGTCACAAGGGCCAGAAGTTGATTTATGTCTTACCTAAGTTCATTAAATTTCCAATGTAAAGCACAACGCGTTGGTGTTGGTAGAGACCTGGCCACCCCATTATCAATGTGAAATGTAGAATGAATCTATTACAATCTATGAAGTGATAGCTGTCTTGCTGACAAAATTGAATCTTGGTGTGTCACTTTGATTTTTTCATAGATTGTATACAAGTGTTCGTTGGTGTTTTATACCAATGATTGGGACTTTGCAACTCATCTTACTGTTTCATGTTAGCTTTGGACCACCCTCTTACCTTTACTAAGTCATCCACAAATTGGTAAGAGAGTTAATTCCACACATCTTTAACTTTTCACTACCTCTGTGGTCTTGGAACATGTCTCCCACTCACTACACACACCAAATTACGACCTCTTGCTTCTACCCTTTCGTGAGATTTGGTTTATCAAGAGCAATAGCAATAGCAACAATAGCATCCTCCCTTTTCCCACGGATTACGTATGTGAGTAAGTAGGGGCATGGTCCCATGTTAATCAAATAATGATAATAACAGAATAAATAAGGTAGTTGGCACACACGTATTCATAACTGGCATCTAGCATGATTTTAGAGACTGACAATTTCAACACATGGGAGCAAACAGATGCAACCATTAATGAGTTACACTTTTCAAGTTTGGAGATTTATTATTACTCTTGACAAGTTGCGCAAAAGATTTTATCCACTTTGACATGCATCTACTTCGGATTTTTCAGCAATTTTTATGTAAAAGCCTACATTATTAATCTGTGACTTCTATTATCACTATAACGTTGGATAAACTTACTGATTATATAATATCTAGCTCACAAGTTTCCAGCGCATTGCACAGAAAAAATACAACGAAGGATTAGCTAATATCCAAATTCATAAAAAATACGCAAACTTTACACTGTTTACTCAAATAAAACACTAGTGTGAGAACACAAAGGTAGATGAAAATACTAGGAATTTTTTCAACGAGGAACTTCATATTGAAAATTAGCCATTTGGTCAACGCCAATATCCAAGAAAAACTAGGGGAAATGCATCCAAGTAGGATAATTTACAAGTACCCAATAGATTAAGAAAGCTAATTAGAACAGAGTTGAAGCAAATGATTACTACCAAAGGACTAGAATTTCATTCCAGAACTCCAGAGATTGCAGATGATGATGACTTTGAATAGCGTTCAAGCAATGATAGTACCTTGGCAGCCTTTCTCCTGAGGTGACCATCTCCATATATATTCATGCCAGTCAAACCAATTAGACGTGATCTAGCTGTTGTTCCATAGTGTTCGACCATTTCCTTTGACACAAACACCTTCTCCAACAGTCCTAAAGCTTCTGCCTTGAGAGAATCAGTTCCCCAGTTCAAAATGTCCAATAAGTATCTTATTGTATTACTCTCATGCAAGACACGAGCTCCCCTTTGAGGAAAGTCTTCCAAAACCAATGTGGAAAGTGTCTGTATTGCTTCATAAGCTGTTGCATGAACCTCCCCATGTAACAGCTTTATCAAGCCAGGTAAAGCCTTAGCTTCCAAAAGACAAAATGTGCTGTTCACACTGCACACACTCCCATGTGCTGGACACAAAGGAACACGTGACGATCTGCAGAGCCAGCAACCGGTTGGCTTGGGAATAACTGTGAGCTTTGGAGTGCTCATAGAAAGATCACCAATGAAAGCTGCTGCTCTTGCCTTAGCTGTGACTGAACCGGTGTTGAGAAAATCAACAAGCAAAGGATATATTCCGCGTTTAACCAAATCTCTCTGTGACTCAATATTTGTAGGGTCTGTGAATCTGAAGAGTGCACTGAGAGCATTTTCTTTTGCTTCCATTTTGCCAGTTTTTAAAATGCTTATGATTGCATCAAGTCCACCCAGCTCAATGAACTTCATAGTGAGTTCTCGTTCTGATTTTGGCAGGTTAGCAAGTAAACCAGCAGCAGCCATCTGTACATTATCATTCTCATTCTCAAGAAATCCAATCAAGGCTTCAAGCCTTCTAGGCCTGAAGAGGTATTCAACTACTCCTTCTGGCTCGTGTTGAGAGAAAAGGAAGAGTATAATTACGGAAGTCTCCCTGATTTCTGAGTCGGGATCATCAAGAAGTGGAAGAATAAGAGATACACCATTAGCTGTAAGAATTGCTTTCTTAACCAAACCAGTCTCAAACTTGCAAATGCCAAGAAGTGCACGCAATGCAGGCTTACGGATGTTGGGACCTAAGCTGGAACTCTGCTGCAAAGCTAGCACATTGGTGATGATGGAATCTAACTCTAGTTGTTTCCCCTCTCCATCAACAAAGAAATCAATTCCTTCCCCACGTGAAGAAAGCCTGTCAATGATTTCAGAGCATTTAATGATAATGAATGTGCGTGTCCGAGGAGAGAACATTAAATCTAGAATAAGAGGAACTCCTCCAGATGCAGCAATAATTCCTTTATTAACATGAGATCCTGCTAATTTAATCAGGGCTAACAATGACAAGTCTTTTGATTCAATGCTTCCCGACAGCATTTCTAGCAAAGGAGGTATAACTCCTTCCTTGCCAAGGAGTTTCAAGTTTGAATCATTCAACTCCAAATTGACAATGGCTTTCGCCATTGATATTCTTGAATCCGGTCCTGAGAAGATAAAGGAGAACAAATAAATCATTATGATCAACTTACTAGTTAGTTACCATACAAGTGCTAGTCAGGACCAACTGCTTTAAAGGTACCAGTGCAACAAATATCTATAGGATACAAACTAAAGGAAAAAGACCATCCTGATTTAGCTGTGTTCACAACAAAATAATTGAGTTATTATGCACCTTAAATTTAAGAAAGTATGTGAACATTTACCATGTGATATTTAGCAAGTCAATTTTGTCATGGAGGATGCATGCAGTACTTCAAAATTTTCATAGGCATTAAAAGGACAAGTAGGTATGCTTTTACTGAGAGTTCTTCACAGAATCTGGGAAGTGTCATCCAGAGAGAAAATGGAATAAGAGATTCTAAAACCGTTTCCTAAAAATCAATGATATATACAAACTATTTTTGAAGTTTTAAAAATCATCCATTTCGTTTTCTCAACAAAATAAATTAAAGCATGCTAATTAACAACGTAGGATAATTATTTAAGGATGTCAAAATGAGTTTAAACCTGTGAACCATCTTGGTTCATCACATGTTTGAGTCAAATTAGGTTGTTAAAATTTTAGTTCTTTTAAATGCAGACTAAACTGAACTCGGTTCACTTAATCTTTAGGCTAAATAGGTTCGAGCGGATTGGAGGTATGTTGACATGTAACTCACCAACAATTATCCTTTATAAACTTTTTTAATTTTCATTATAATATTATTTTTAATTATGTAGGTTGACAATTTGATGCATTTAAAACTACTGCGTTGTTCAATAGTGTTGGAATGATTTGAATATTTAATTTATTTGTTTATAGGTTAATAGTTTGATTTTCACTTACTATCTTTGTAGTATCAGTTTCTAATTATGCTTAATGTTTGGGAAAATAGATGAATATTTTAACTATACAACTGTAGATAAGTAGGTCAATCCCTAAATTCTGTATTCTCTTAGCTAGTTAGAGACATGACATCTTTATCTTCCATCGCAGGGCCAATTCTATGCAGGCATATATATATATATATATATATATATATATATATATATATATATATATATATATTATATATATATTCAATAATAATGAGAAAATATTCATTATATCACAATAGACATATGTTACAAGTTGAAAAAAGTCAATATTCTTACTTGCAATCATGCGATCAGCAAGTGGTTTATACCAGCCAAAATTAGCAGCAATAGTAATGGTTTCCTCGTTTAGTTCAAAAAGCTTCATCAAAATCTTTTCTGCTACTTCGGCAGAATGGCTGGCAAGATTCTTTAGAAGAGCAACAAGGGACCAAACTGCAGTATGATTTTCAGAAAGCTTTTTACAGAGATCTTGATTCCAACCAGATTGTTCTTGAAGCAGTTCATATAGCAGATCAGTTGCTGCCTTGGAAAGGCTAGAGTCACTCCCTAAGCAGGAAAGAATGTGATCCCATCCTTGAGATTCAGCCACTTTCTCCTATAAAATTTAATGAAAATGTTGAATTTAAATTGATCTTTAGATTGCATGTACGATGTGTGTGTGTAGCAATTAAAAGGAATTCGGATTCGGACTATCTCAACGGTAAAATCGGTCCACTTCCTACTCGGAAAAGAAGTGAGAGAAACTATAAAATAAAACATGGTAACATGAAATGAAATCAATGAGCCATGAGCGGCATATGACCTTTTAAGAACATCATGTTCAAAAAAATACAATCAAGAAGATATGTTATCAGGTTTGTCGTATCTATTCTTCTCCCATTCGTCCCAATAAATCATAAATTGCAATTCCTCAAGGAACTGTGTGGTTTGACTGAAGCAAGAAAAAGAAACAGTTTGCTTACCTTGTTTCTTGTATTCCCCTCCACAGCACCCTGCAAAGTTATCAAAATCTTCATCTTCACTTCTTTGTCATCAGAGCTCCCAAGGATAGAGATAACATTATCGGTAAGCTCTCCTATAGAAATCCAATCCTTGTTAATAGAATTCTCTCTTACAAGTTCCTGCATTTGGGTCAGGGATTCTTGCAGGTCAGAATATGATAATAAATTTTCCCTGATAGACCTTATTCTCAAACAATAGTTAAGTTCCCTCCACTCTTCAATAGATAGTCTTAGAGGAATGTTAGACCTCAAGGTAGTATCTTCAAGAACCTCTTTAGTTTCGGGATCTTTCCTGTTCCCATCGTAAAACCAAGCTTCAATAGCATGTCTCTCACATGTAGTACCAGTGCAAAGGCTGACAGGATCTTCCATAACAGCTCCAGTTATAGAGCAAAGGAAAGAATTGAGTGGGGGGATATATTTTTCCCTTGATTCATATCTCTCTATCACCTTAACCCTTTCAAAGTATTGCCTCTTTACTTCTTCATAATCCCTTGCTGCATCAGCTCGAGAGAGTAACTGAATGATCTGATCCAAAAGAACACATTCAGCTCTTTCTTTCTCTTTAGAAGCTTCTTCTTTTTCCTTCCTAATGCTAGCCAACTCTTTGCTTATCTCTGAGGGTTCCACTGGCACCCCAACTGCTCTTGCTATCTCTTCCAACATGTCATTTGCAAAAGCCTGATCTAGTTTCTGCTCTTTAAGTCCCTGGTTCAACTTGTCAACAATTTGAATCTGGGCCTGGGAAGCCTCAAACTCCACCCTTTGCATCTCATTTTGCAATCTATTGACCTGATCGGAAATTCTTGATAGGACTTCAGTATTTGCAATAGACAATGCAGCCAGCGACTTTCCAATATCCCTTGTGACTTGTTCAACCTCCTCAACAATGGATCGACACTTAATCAGTAAGTAAAAACGACCACGGTTCCTATACTTGTCCACCAAATTATTTGCCTTCTTAACATCTGCTTCAAGAGACTCCAGAGCAACCCTTGCGGCTTGAGAGTCATTCAGTTCTTGAAGCTGCAATTCCCTTAGTACTGGCTCGATATCAAATAGATGTTTTGAAAGGGCCTTGAAACTTTCTTTACCAATAAGAATATCAGATGCTGCGTGAGCTGTTTTCAAGACTTGTTTGGTTACCACTGTCAAAATTGTACCTATGGGAACGAGCTCCAACCCAACCATGCTGAAAAGTCTATACTGAATTCTTTATTCAAACAGTATCAATTGAACTGTTTCTATTGCCAGGAAGTTGAAACTATTGAACCTGCAAATTGTATCTCTTTTTCCCTGGAATCAAATTCCTCTAAATCAATCCTCTTATAAAGCACAAAAAGTTTCTAAATTCATTCTAGAACAGGCCATTTAACAGAGAGAACAAAAAGATTTTGACTAAATGAATACTAATTCAACTACATAGATCATTCTATGTATACAATAAACATCATGCTCATGCTCAATATATTAAGAATGTATGATTTTAACTTGTAATATTGAGCTTTTGGGTATTTCTTACTGTTAGATAGGAAAAATAAAAAGTGAACTATTATGTTCAATTCAATCTTCTATAAGTGAAGTTGATCCAAAAATAGTAATTTGTGTTTACAAAAACAGTGGCAATGAATTCTTATCCCATCTTCTGGAAATACAAAAATATAAATCACAAGTAAATTGCTTGGGTTGGGTCGTAATTAGTAATCGGGCAACAATTATTCATAAATGTTTATCTCGTTTTGGTTGGGGAAATAAATAAGGCTTTAGAATCAAACAACTAAATGCTCCAGTTAGGGGATTGATTGATGGAGATTCAAGTTATCAACATAAACAAAAAAAATTCACAAAAATTAATGCAGAGCGATCAGGGAGTTTATATACCAAGATACAAGCTGTCAACATATTCCAGAAAAAATTAAGGAGTAAAGTTATATTTATGCAACCTTTGAAGGAATAAAAGACCCATGTTTGAAGGAAGGAAGTGGAGGTAAGTTATAGGTTATAACCATATATAGTTAAAAACATAATATTGATTAATAGCAGCAACAGTAACAAAAAAAAGAGTGTTGAAATGCATACCTCTAATAGTCACAGAAGTTCCAAACTAGTGTCAGATAGAAAGAAGTAGGAAGTGAGAAGCAAAGTTGATTGTTAGTGGTTTCTTTCATTGGCCTTAGACACAGAAGAAGATACATGAGGAGGGAGGAGTTGACCAAGTCAATGGTGAGAAAAATACCAAGAAAGTTGCATTTTTCCAATAATTCTCTGTGCTGCTAACATGGTTTGCAAAAATTGATGGGTGCAAGGAGTGACAGTGACACATTATTTTCCTGGAAAGTTTGCTCGGTTTTTACGCTTTACTACATTAATTACGGAGTCTAGAAAACGCAGACACATGATTTGACTTGGTCATGTGAGATAAGTTGATCTCAAAATCTCTGCACTGCAAATCACCTGCAGTAAAAAAAAAACTTTTTACTCCCCAAATATATAAAGTTTATAACTAAATAAGAACTTATAACTAATTCACATTTGTTTAAATTCTGCAAATTTAATTAATAACCTTAAATTTGTCTAAAATTGTAATATTTTTCTAAAATATTCTCAACTAATTAATGTATGGAGAAAATTAATAATAATATAATTTTAGATTTTGAAATTGAACTCTTTAATTTTCTTGTAAGAGGAGAAAGACGCTGTCCATACTTATTAACTAGTCTCAATTACCTAATTCATTATAATTAAGAAAAAGAATTAATTTAATTGACAAAAATAATCTTTCCTCTTCGTCTGAATGTTTGTCAATACACTATTTCACTGGTATCGATGAAGAATATTTTAACTTAAAATAATTATTATAATGGACATTCAAACTTGTAAAAAGAAACCAATAACACATCTAATTTGAGACTTGATAAGAAAGAAGTGAGTAATATTTATTTAGCTAAGGATTAAAATAATTAAACGTAATTTAATAAAATTAATCAATATAGAATTAGTTGGTTTTAAAAAATATAGCTTACATGAAAATAATCGTGATACATTTATTTTAATATTTTTTAAGATATTATTAAATGAAATTTTATATAGGTCTCACTGAGTAATTTAGCATAACCTTTTTAAAAAAAATTTACGCGGAACTTTAACTAATAAAAAAAATCATCTCGCATGTAGTTACTTATAAGTATGGGAAGTGTGAAATGTAAATTTTATAATTAAGCATGGTTATTAAAAAATATCTATCCAAAAGTTACAAATAATTTAAAAAAAATTATAAATATTTTTATATTATATTATCTGTTTCAATAATAATAATTATAATTAATTATTAATAACTTATATCGGATTATTTAATAAAATTGTTTATAATTTAATATTATAAATTATAAATTATATAATTAAGAATTTTTTGTTTTAAATTGTTTAAACAAGTAATTACCAAACAACAATAAATAATTTATAAAAATTTACAAATATTTTTATATCAAATTATTAATTTTAATAATAAACTATTAATAACTAATTATAAATAATTTTAAAAAACAATTCTCATGTTGCACTAAATCCAAAAGTAGCCGAGTGCCAACAGCACCAACCAACAACTGCGTTTTTCTTTCTGAATCCCATATGTTTAATCAGCATACATGGTATTTAAAATCTCAAACCTAGTCTGATGTTTCTATATTTTTCTGGGTTGTAGTTCAATCCAATCACATTTTAGATTGCGGAATGTTGAGACACAATTTGATTTCTTAATTTCTTAATTTAGAAGTTAATTTTAACATTCAAAAAGTTACTGTAAATCTGTATATTAAAATTAAATTTTAGATTATACATTTCAAAATTTTAGGGTTTAGTATCTTCTAAAATTTACCATCTATAAATCTATAAGTCCAGATTGTTTGAACAATCCAAAATTGAAAGCCAAAATTCCAAACTTTTTATGGGTGCTGCAAATGGAAGAGAAGGTTGCAAATGAAAAAAATAAGTAGGTGGAGAACTAGGGAAAGGAAGATTCCCTAAGTGAAGCAACGGTGACATGTGGTGACAGCAGTGAGAATGATTGCACTGGAATGATGCAACAGTGCCACTGGTATACGGTGGAAGAAGGTGTTGCTACGGTGACCATAGTTGTGGCTGCGGCGTCACCGCAGCAAGACCGGTCTGGAGTGAACACAGTGGGATGAAAGTGAAATAGTAAATTAAGAGTATTTTTTTACTTTTTCAAAATTAGATGAGGTGTATGATGAAAATATAGAGATGGAAAAATGAAATTTCATTTTACATCCCCATCATTTACTCTCAAAATTTAGGAAATTCCAATTTTATTTCAAAAACTTTTTAGATTGTAAGTCAAAATTAATTTTTATTATAAAATTTATAAATAAAAATTGATTTTTAAATTATACAGTTCAAAAATTAAAAATTGATTTTTAGATTTTAGAAATTAATTTTAACTTTATAAGTTAAAATATAATTTTAATTTTTAAATTATATAATTTAACTTTTTTTAAATAATTTTGTATTATGTAATTTCAAATGTACGATATGGAAGTATTTTTATTTAAAATAAGATTTTTAAATTGTATAACTAAAAAATTATTTTTAAATTATATAATTTAAAAATGTTTTCATGAAATTTGAAAGTCATTTATTTTATAAGAAAACAATCAAACTGAAAATATTTTTTAAATTACGCGTTTCTAAATCATTTCCTTTTTTCTTGCATCATCATTGATGTTTCTTCTCCTTCATTCTTAACTAAAAATGACAACATAGAACAGACACAGACAGTATATTAATCAAGCCCAACATAGACTTTCAGTGCACAATTTTTTTTTTTTAATATTTTAATGGACCGGTTTCATTATCCGTGCCCAAATAAAAAACACATTTTGCTTGAATTGACCCAGTTTTTATTTTAGCATGGAAAGATATGGAATTTCTTTTAACACGGAATAGTTTACAGACTTTCTTTTTACACAAATTGAATGGTAAATCACTAAACAATGGTAGATGATAGAATGTGAATTTATTTTACAGAAATAATAATCTTGAACTGTCAGATACATTAATAGGTTATCCATAGGTTGGTAAATTTCAAATTGATGAGAAATTAATGAGAAACATATGCTTGATGGCATGGTTAATAGTTTAATAAAATTTAAAAACATTTTATTGACTTTGAACGAAAATAATTAAAAAAAATTTAAAATTATAAAGCAAGTGTACAATGTGATGTATATATTTCAAATATCATAAAGATGATCTATAATTAAAAGTCAACAATTTATAACGTTACTAAAATATGACGTATATTTTCACTATAATATATTTGGTGAAATTTCAAGAGTTGTGATAAATATTTTTTTGACACATGATTAAGTAAAATTATATAAATAATTTAACATTATTTGTTGATAGATAGTACACAAAATCAAAATATATATTGCCTTTATTTGAAATTGTTGGTGTAACATTCACAAGGTTAACTTTTTTTATAACTTTTGTCTTGTTGGAAAGTGAATAAGAAAACAACATTGTTTGGACTCTTAAAAGACACAAACAATTGTTTCTAAGAGTGAGTGTCCTCCTCAAATATTTATCACTAGTAGAAAACTTGATTTACTAAATGCAATTAACATCGGTTTTTTTTAAAACTTTTGACATTTTATGTCAATTTCACATTAACAAAAATGTTAAAGCAAAATATAAAATGTTAGTGAATTCTTCACAAGTTTGGGAGTTGGTCATGGATGAATGGGGAAGTGTGATGGACGCTCCTAGTTGTGATGCATTTTAAGAGTGTGCTCAACGTTTGGAAGTCCAATGTTTACCATAACCATTATTTATTGAATATATGAATGACATATGAGTAATTACCACAAGGAAATGTTTGTTAAGGTATGATAAATAAAGTAATGCATTTAGAAGTACAATAAGAAATAGGTATATTTTTGTATGCACTATGGAAAATAAATGTGCCAAAATTGTTTTTGATTGTGTATATAATTTGCAAGGTGGGAACTTCTCGGTGGAAATTAAATAATGTATTTCAAATTGGTATGGAAGAATTCTATAATTATTGGGACATAGTGAAATGTATCACAACAACAATACAACATAATGAAATTAAAGAATTATTTCATTAGATTTTTCATGTTGTTGTCCATACATTTAATGTAACCTTGTAAAAATAATTGTTGGATGTCTCAAAATATACATTGAGTCAAATAGCTAAAGAGTGTGATTGGGTTAGGCATGATGGTATTGACTTAATCTTGTGGTTGCATACTTAGATCTACTCATAGTTTTCCATGTGCATGTGAATTAACTAAATATAAATGTTATAATATACCACTAAATGTAGTGCATGTTAAGTAGACTCAAATTGACTTTCTCTAATATATCATTATATGAGTCAGAGTCAAAGTTGTCCATATTCAACATAAATATATTGTCATTTTGAGAATGTTAACATTGTTGGTAAAGTCACTTTGTTGTATTGGTCTACCATGATCATTGAGTGGAGAGGCACTGTCGTTTTTCTTTACCATATCTATCTAAAGTAAAATAAAACATTAAAATATAATATAGAAAATATTTTCTTTATTATGTAGTGGGAGAAAGTGCATGCATATGACTAATGTTTGTCAAACTTAAGATGAAAACACGATTGGTAATTATACAACCTTTGTCTCACTCAACCTTCTTACTAATATTTTAGGGTACTTTTGAAGTGATGTCAAATACAATTCTTTCCATTGTCATCCATGAGGTTAGTTTCCATATACATCAATTGAAATTATTTTTCAATTGAGAAAGATCAAAGCTATTTTTTTATAATATAATTTGCAATTATTTATTGATTGACGTTAATAAAGTTATTCATGTTTGTAAGACTATTTTTCGATCAATGTCATATAAGGTTTTGTATCAATGTAAAAAAGATTATTTTTTAGCTAATACGAGACCTTTTGAGTAAACTTTAATCAAAATTATATTTTGGTTCATTTTCTTAGAGTTATTATTTTATCAATGTAAGTTGAAGTTATTGTTTTGTCGAATTATTTCTTTGTGATGGATCTTAGGTAAAAAAAATATTTATGACACTAAGAGACTATTTTTATTGTTAATGTCAATTAAGTTTTTTATTAACATTTTTACTTGTGTTTTTATATATATCATTAGTGTTAAATTTTGTCAAAAATTTATTTATAAGACAAGATTTTGACTAACTTTGGTTAAGATTTATAAGATAATGTCATATACTTATTGAAAAGTCAACAACAAAATAATTTTAATAGTTGTGATAAGGATGACAAGAAGATATGTACTCGCTCATATTCACAGGTAAAATTTATAACGAGTATTAAATGGATATCTTAAACAGATACCCGTGTGTAATGGATACTGAGTATTTTAATTACTCACTTGTTAACGGGGCGAGTACGGGTATTATGATACCCGCCCCGTGAATATCCGCTAATTATTAATAATAATTTTAATTTAAACATTTAAAAAAAATAAGTGATTAAATTGAAAATTATTGATGAGAAAAATATTAATATTTTAAGAATTGTTTAGAATTTAATTTTATCTATGTCTATTTTTTATTTATTATCATTGAAGTTATTTTTAAAAATATTAATTTTATAAAACTTATATTTTATAGTCCAACTTATTTAAATTTGTTTTGTAAAAAAGTTAAATTTACTTTTACAAATTTTTTTATAAAATTTTGTTTAAATTATATTTTAAAATTAATTTTTTTATCTAAATTTATATTTTAAATAATATTACTTAAAAAATATGCACAAATATAAACTTTTAAGATGTTTTTGTGCCAGATACACAACAAGTAATAGGTTGAAATTTTTTTAGATAGGTCAAATAGTAAGTAAAAACTATTTGTGGAGTGTTATTTGTTGTCATCCCTAAAATAATTGTGATTCACAATGGATAGAAAGTGAATCCAATGTTTTTGTCGAAATTTAGCAAAAGTTAATCAACAATCACAATATATCACTAAATAATATTTTAAATTGTTAAATATAAATTAATATTTTTTTTATGTTTATGATAATTAAAATACTTTATGAAAAATAAAAAAATATTATCAAAATAAAACATTTAAAAAAGTAATTGATTGTAATCAGATTCAATACATTTTAATTTTCTTTTAATTTATGAAATTTTTAATTTAAACACGTTATAAGCTTTTTAACCTTACTCCTGGACTATACCATAAAACTATGATAAGATTCCTAAAAAAATAGAGATGAAACTCATCAATGAAATAAATCTTTATTATTTAGATAGATCAATTACTACTAAAATGATATACAAAGTTTAATATAATTTTTATTAAAAAAAATAGTAGATAAACATATCTCAACAAAAAATAGAAGCTAAAAACTAAAGTGATAAAAAAAATATTATTACTAAAAACAATCATAGTTTTAATTTCACATATAAAAAATTTCAAGAATCGAAATTATTTGTTCAATTTAGGCTCATAAAATTGAAGACAGTATTTGGTGGAGTTTTAACCATTATCTATACCATAATGGCTGTTAGAGATATTATTTCATTGATTAAAACCACCGACACACAAAAAATAATGTTTTTCTTAAAAATATCGTCACATGAAAACAAAAAAAGCACACTTCACTTTAACAAAACTTATTACCATAAGACACTACACAAAATTTTATATTTAAAAGTGTATAACAGTATCATCACAAAAAAATCTCAGAATCTACTTTATGCTAGCAATAATCAAGACAGTTACTCCATTCATAGTTTTTATTATCATGTCGATTTTTTGGGAACAAAAAGCTATTCGTAATTGTTTATTGTTTTTATGATTCATTTTTTTATGTCAATCACATCTTTATCACCCGCTTGTTTTTTAATTAACTTGTACATTTACATGATAAAACGGTGTTATAATAAAAATGTTGCATTTCTTAATTTTTATGCAAAACCTTAAAAAAAAACATGACGTGTGTCCGCAAATGTTTCTTAGTCTTATCTTTCAAATCCAACCACGTTTCCTGTTTAACCTAAACAACTGTATCATTGTACAGTGTGAGTGATTAGTGATATCATACATAATATCTATTCCTCTCATTCTAGTGGACATTATTATGCTCATCAAATAAAGCTAGCTATTCACTAATTTCAACCACAGTGACCATTTTTTTCAATCAAGCATACCAAAAACAAGTCACTTTGTTTAATCAAGATATTTCACCCTTCCTCACCTCATCATTGCTTCCAAAATCGTCACCTTTAATGACGCAAACATTTCACCATGTTCAAGCATTACTTAGCTGCTCTCACTCAATTCTTCTTTCCAACTCAGCATCATGGTTATTTATAATACCATTTCTAGAGTGCTTTATTCTTAAACACTTCTTTTTTTCTAAAATGAAATTAAACATAAAGCCCCGAAGCGTAAGTAATAGACTTTCTCTATCGATTTCGATGCTGGAGTTTCCATGATCGTTCGTTCAGTGCTGTTGATAACACTAAACAAAATTAAACTCAAATAAAATCCTTTTGCAAAGTAGTCCACCAAGGTTGAATGTCAAAATCACTTTTTTTTTTAATTTATACTTGTTTTCAATGAAATTTCTTGTCCATAAAAATAAATAAATTTGTAATCTTTGACTCACTTCTCATATTTTTCATTGCATCATCTTCACTTCAACGTTTCAAAAGCAAAATTTATTGTTTAAAAGTCTTTATTTACATTATGTTTGATACTTCTTCATTGATGTTTCTTTTTCAAAGTTCTTATCTCCTTTTCAATAAAGATTTTTTCTTTTCTATAGACCAATCTATTTTTATATTTTGTAATGATTGTTCTCTTGATATTACACTTTATCTATATTTTATCATTGATATTATTTTCGTCTACCATAACAATGTTTTTATTTGCAAATATATTTGTAAATTAATATAAATTGAGTAAAATAGATGTATACGTACTTATAAAACAATTTTATCCAAACTTATTTTAGACCTTTTCGTAACGTTAATAAGGTTTAACATATATAATTTACTCTTTTATAGGTTTAGTTATGTTATTTATTTTTTAAATTTTGTATTTATCTTTTCTACAATGCAAAGTTTTATAAAATTAACGTTTTAATTAATATTTTATTTAATCTTTAATATAAATATATATTTTTTAAAATAGAAAAATAATTTTTTATTTCTATAATATACCATCTTAAATCTATTGTCATATAAAGATATTGTAATAAAAAAATATTTATAAAATTTTATGATTTTAAATATAATCAAATATTTATGTGTCGTCTAAATTTTTGTTATATAAAAGTATTATTTTTACAATTTATAATATATTTTAATTTTTTTCATAATACTTTTATCAATTGATTTTTTTATTGATTAAAAGAGTATTTCTCTAATAATATTAATTTTAATTTGTCTTCTCTCTTTTAATATTTACTTTATTCGCTTTTCAATTTTTAAGTTTTTTTTTTCATTTTTATAAAAATAAAGTTTCTTCTATAATTTTAATTTTAAATTTTTATCATAAAAAATTTAATTCATAAAAATATTATTTTTTATAAAAAATTTGACATAGAAAAAGTAGATGAAAGAAAATAAATAAATAAATTATTCATTAATAATATAAAGGATAGACCATTTAAATTTTTGTAAAAAATAGTTTAATTTTTTTATATTTTTAAATATAAAAATATAAAAATATAAAAATTATTTCTATCAGATACAACTTAAAATATTTGAATACTTTTACTTTTGTAAAGATTATTAAAATAAAGGTGTCCTGCTCCTGATACTAATCTATTTTATAAATAAGGAATACTGAAATAGAAAGACATTAAATATTAAAATTGGAACATAAAATATATATGGTCGGAAATAAGTGATGCTTATAATATCTTAGAGTTGTTTATTAAAATTAGTTATAATAATTTATTATTAAAATTAATAATATAGTATAAAAAATTTATAATTTTTTATAAATTATTTATAATTATTTAATAGTTACATATTTAAATAATTCTAAATAATAATTATTTAATTATATAATTTATATTTTACAATTGGAATACTATAATTAACTCTATTAAATAATTTTCATTAGAAATATTTTTTAGTATGACACACATAGCAGTTCAAGTATATAAAGAATAAAGATTAAAAAATAATCTTATTAGTGATATAAATTAAATGAAGCATGATAAATTATTTAAATTTAATAGATTAAATGTTTATTAGACTTACTTATCTATACTTTGAGTTAAACTTGTTAACAAAATAAATTTGACACTAAAAGCTCTTCAACTGCCTGGGTGTATATTCAATTAAATATAATAATCATTTATAAAATAAGATATAAAAAATATTTGTTTATGTAGCTAGTATGTCATCATTAAGTTTATAGATCATCATCTATTCCTACTAATATTTTGCCAGATGAAAAAATATGCTCTATTATTTTTTTTATATTTCATAACACTTTTCTGGTAAAATTTCTGTATATTAACAATAAATGAGTGTTATTGGAAAATTTTATAAATTTTGTAAAGTCTCATAAATTGCTCATAAGAAATTTTTTTATGGAATATGAAACTATAAAATAAGTGAGTTTTGAATTTGGTTCATATATAAAAAAGTTGTTTTAGAATAAAAAATTCATTATTTTTTATAGTGATTTATTTAGGTGAGTAGTACGTTAACTCAATCCACCCTTGATTCAATTCAAGGGGGTTGAAATACAGGAACAATGTAAGAAGTGGTATTTCACATTGTTTGCAGGGAGTAACTAAATGTAGAATGTACCAATTCATATTTATTAGAAGATAACAACAAATTATAACACATTCTACCTCAATTGGAAAACAATTAATTCTTCATAACAAGTTTGATATGTTGATTTGTTATGACTAATTTCATAAAGAAATCACATTTTACAAATGAGAAAGACTTAGTTTTTACAACTATGTTTATTGAAATTAAACTTTTTCAACAATTCATATGTATTCAAAATGTTTTAATTAACTTCAAATCTACATTGATAACATCTTTAAAATTAATTATTAATATTATTGTTTTAGAAACTGATCTCCCTTTCACAAATTTTATCTTTAAAAGACATAAATTATTTTAAAGAAAAAAATAATAAATTTTTATTCTAGACTCTAAATAATGTGATACATTTGGTCTTACCAATTTATAAAATAGAAAACATGCATGAAAAAAGAAAAAATTAAACAACCCATTGTTTGTCCTTTATATTAATTAAAAAACCTAACGGTGGGAAGGCGGGAGAAGGTCTCTATCATGAAGCACTGATAATGTTTGGGGGCCATTTCCTGTATCTTCTTCACCATATCAAACGTATTTTAAGGAACATACCAAACAGAGCACACTTATTTATACAAAAGATAGACAGTGACGTGCTGAATTGTGATGAATGTTGTCGTTAGTGTGATACCTGGGAGCCATTCAATAAAAGATAGTTCGGGAAAAACGTAGTAGGCAAAGAAACTAAGATATTAGTGGAGTAATTTAGAAACATAATTATGTTTAGTAGCCACTGTGTTAGGATAATGACAAACTATAAATCAAGGGCTCTTATGTTTCTTAATAAAATATATGCTGCTCCCACTACACTCACAAAAGGCTAATAATTCATCCACAAAATGTCAAACACACATATCCCTTCATTTTTATACCCTTTTAGGTGAATAGTGCTAAGAACAAAACTTGTATTTTGACTAACGATAAAAAAAAAAAAGAGAGAGTGAAAATATCAAATTTTTCTTTCTTCACTAAATACATTTGTAGTTCATGCATCATGTCTTGTCGACATTGTTCTTGACTACCTCTATTAATAATTAATTATAAACACTGTTTTTTTTTCACTAATCGTGACATGTTTAACACACCACTTGGAGGCTAATTGACTTTAGATACCGCCATAATTAATTTGGGGAGATAATTAATATGCACTGAATCTGATTACTGTACCTATGTTCAAAAGTCATTAAGTGCTGCAACATGTCTTCATGGGCCTAAAAATGGTGACTGACTAAATTTCTTAAGGGAGGGATATTAGTTACTCTTTCTACATTCATACATGTTGACACACAAAAAAACATCATTAGTATATGTTTAGTAACTATTTTTTCAAAATAATTTGGTTTTACCAGCTTAATTCATGCGAGTAGGGACAGACTTACCTAGTTTCATCAATTTAAACAAAATAACTGAGTTTAACTTTTAATTTATAAGAATGCAAAAGATTCAAGTTAGGTCATTTATTTATTGTTTGTCAAACTTGCTAAGAATATCAATGTTTGACATGCTTTATAAGAGATATAACTTGTTGAGAATGAGAAAAAAATGTGCACTGCGTGTGAATAATAAATCTTTACATAAAAATAGGTCAAACTCTGTATTAACAATTGTTAGTGTCTACTTTTCACTCTTTACATAAAAAGAGGTCCTTGTTGATTACTGATTACTCGTTTGGAATTTGGATCATTATTCATATCTTCGCAAAACTGGCAAAGTGTCAAATTATTAAAAAAAAATGAATTGCTTCGTCCCACAATTTGCTGGGTTACATTATTTCATCTTTTTCATTATTTATTTCTAAATAATATTCTTCTTAATTATGTTCTAAGAAATCCTTCTACCAGCAAAATGGTTCGTCGATGAATAGAAAAAATGGCAATTGCACAATAATGAGAGTCGCCTTAATTTTAAAAAGTGAGAAAACGTGCGTGAAGAATAGTTTTACATTATTTTCTAATCAGAAATTATTATGTATGATAAATTTATTTATTTTAAAAATAATTACTTAAAAAAAATCATACTGATAATAAAACGTGATTAAATGCAAATATAAAACAGTTTTATGTAATACTATATGAGTGCGAAATATACATGATGGAATTAAAATATATAAATCGTAATCATTTTCATTATATAAGCTGATTTTTTAAGTTTAAATTGATCAATAATTCAAAATCTTCAAACTTCCAATTAATTTGTCTTCAATCCTTTGATTAATTTATTGTATTTTTAAGTAGGCGCGTGTTGTTATATGTTTTGCCTCTGACTTTTCTTCATTATTGATCTCTTCTTCTGAATTTGGATCATTATTCATATTCTCAGTAACAACTACTACCTAAGGTCATCATCTTCTTTATTTCTGTAAACAGAAAACGTGAACAGTTTCTTATGCTTATAATATTTATATTTATAAGAGTACCACTAATTAAAATGTTAAAATAAATTTAAAATATTCTTAAGCAAGTTGAATATTAGTACTAGTATTTGAAGCATTTAATTAATTTTATTGAAATTATATTCTGTGAGATTCGTTGGTGAAGAACACATGATCTTTGCTATGAATACGAAAAAAAATAAAGCAGCCGCCTTAGTACTTTGTACTAACGTAACTGTCAATTCAGTGCAGACACTATCGTGGACTTC
The DNA here is from genome assembly GCA_030347555.1 of Lablab purpureus. Taxonomy (NCBI): domain Eukaryota; kingdom Viridiplantae; phylum Streptophyta; class Magnoliopsida; order Fabales; family Fabaceae; genus Lablab; species Lablab purpureus. The sequence goes on from CM059260.1 coordinate 30,967,708, forward strand.
TAGACTCGACTATGGAGTTCCAACTTCCAAACATCATGCTAGAAATTAGAATAAAGTCTATTATTTTTATTTGAATAAGCTGATACTTTTATATGAATACTTATCTTTGTTAATTTTTGGAGAAAACTAAAAAATTAGCTTATATTTATGTATATTACATCTTAAAATGAGCTCAAACGTATTTGCATTCAATAATGACTGATTTATTCAAGTTCTTCATGTTTAAAAGCTTTTTCAAAAATATTATAAAAATTAGATTTTTAATACCTGAATTTTTGTAAACAATAAAATATTTTTATCCTTAAAAAGTTATAATTAGTTTTCAGTGTATATTCCAGCGTTCTTTTGGTAACCCTTTTTAACAAATTTGTCTAAAAATACTCTTTTTATTATATGGATTGTTTTCATAATTAAATATTAAAATAATTTAATTTTCAGAGTTCTCTTGTATACTCTAAATCTATTGAATGACCGTGGTAAAAAAAGAAGTGAAATTAACTCTTCTAAAGTGTGAAAGGAATAAGCTTTACAAAATATTAAAGTGTATTTTTTTTTAACAAAATTAAAGCCTTTTGATAATCTCTTATTACAAAATTAACATTTGATAATGTAAGTCATTTATTTCATATGCTTACTTTTTTTTGCAATTCAAATCCATTAAATTGTCAATCAATTACTATAAGTATGTTTTATTCACTAAAACATATATTTTTCTCATTTTAACATTATTTATCTTTGGTTAATAAAGGAAGAAGCAGACAAAAAAGAAATTTAACTGTATGGTAAAAGAAAAGACGAAGGAAAACGAAATTATGATTTGTTTTCTTCTCTTAACATAATTAGAAAATGAAAGTAAACAGAAAAAAATATATGTATACATATAAAATAACACAAATACTATTAAACAAAATATGAAATGTTATAAAAAGTATAATAAAAGCAAAATACAATCTGAATCATAAAAAATCAAATTTTAGTTAATATACAAGATAAATTAAAATATTAATCCTTTATTTCCTTTATATGGCTCAATTTTGAAGATATTTTTTAGGTAGAAAATAACACATTTATTTATTTATTTTCCTATATTATACTTGTAGTCCTTACTACAATTTTTAAACAATACACATGCATAATTTTATCAGGTGGATGAGAAACAGATAAAACGTTCACTATGTAAAAAAATATCATATTATATATATATATATATATATATATATATATATAAACACTGGGTATAATATAAAAGAATCAGATATTTGAATTAAAAATATGTATTTTTATCACTTACATATTATGTGAAAACCATTTGAGATGAGACTAAAAAATGTGTTTTCCTCTGGTATTGTGAAAACCAAACAAGGAAATGCACTTCTCTCCCATTTTTTCAATGTAATCGTCAAAAGTGTGGAATCCAAATATTGCGTCATAGAAGGCGGTTTGCAGTTACAAATTAAGGATTTTTTAAAAAAAAAAACTGAACATGTAAAAAAGTTTCTTTAAGCAGTAATAATTTGATTCCGTGACAAAAAAAGCATATGAAAAAGTTTCATAAAAAAGAAAGACATCAGAGAAACCTCCACACCCTGTGTCATGCATGTGGAATCCGTGAACGTTGTTGTAGGAAAAAAAAGTGAAGCCAAAATAGAGTAGGTTTCAATGACTGCTTCTCCAGTTCATAGAAAAGCGCGTTTGATTGGTGGAAGCGTTGAGAGAAAGAGAAGTTAAAAAATATATGTATAATGATTGCCAGTATGTGGTTTGCTTGCATATTCTGTTTCCAGATTGTGCCCAATTTGTCCCACGCTTCTTGGATATCGGAAGAAGAAAATCAAACCAAACGCGAAAAGATGGAATTGTTGTGTGTAGAGTGAACGATACGAATACCTTTGGCTTCGCCTTCACAATAATTCTTTCTTGAAAAAGATGGCGCATTACATGATATTTTTGTTTACGGTTTACTTTGTCGGCACTTGTACACACCAATTACTCTATTAATTTCTGTCACTCGCTGTCTTTGCTTTTTCAATGCATCTTATTCCCACTTTTTCAATTATCATTTTACTCATAAACTATTTTCAGCTCACCCAAGCAAAACAAGCTAAATCTTTAAACTCTTTTAACAGTTTGATTTTAGATTATAGGTATGGAATACTACGAAAAATATCTCTTTCTTTAAATAGATTTTGATACCTCAAAGAGATAGTCTTTATTTAAAAAAAAAAAACACATTTCGTTTGAGAATTTTCCAACCAACGTTTGACAAGTATGAATTGATTTGGCTTGCAAAGTCGTTTTTTATGTAAAATTAAAAATTTCATCCTCCAAACAACTTGTAGAAGTTCACACTTCACAGTCCCTTGGATTAAAAAAGATTAATAGTACAAGAAATGTATTCCAGTTAGAGAGACGTAGTTGAGTTAATGTTGAGAGATATTTGAAAGTAGAAAGTAAAAAAGTATTTAGAATGTTTGCTTAACAACTTATATGGAACTCAGTCACGTCCTCCACTTTATTAAAATGTGGAAAGTAGAGTGGTCAACAGTCAAGTTTAGTTTTGTTTCTATGGCTATAATCAATAGTCTTCTCTGGTAACAGTTGGTAAATACAGTAACCACCAAGTCCCAGCTAATAATATACTACCATCAATACGCTGATTCTAAGTTTAGATTTTCAGCACAATTTCCTCTCTATTCACCAAATTTCTATTCTTACAAAACTATATTATTGTTTTTCAACAAAAAAAAAAATGGAATTTTAATACAGAGTGGAAGCCAACCGATGTATTCTCTTTCTCTCGCGGTGAAAGCGAAAGATCCCAACCCACACCAAAACTTCTATATAAACCCAATTTCTCGCGCACACACTCTGTCCGTGGGTTACAACACTCTTCCGTTGTTCCACGCACAACCATGGAACCGCCATTGCAACAGCAACCGCAGGCGCCGCCGCCACCGCCGCGCTCCCTCACCATCCTCGGGAAATACCAGCTGACGCGCCTCCTCGGCCGTGGCAGCTTCGCCAAGGTCTACCAGGCACGATCCCTCATCGACGGCGCCAACTTCGCCGTCAAAATCATTGACAAATCCAAAACCGTCGACGCCGGCATGGAGCCCCGTATAATCCGCGAGATCGACGCCATGCGCCGCCTCCACCACCACCCTAACATCCTTAAAATCCACGAGGTCATGGCCACGAAGACCAAGATCCACCTCATCGTTGAGCTCGCCGACGGCGGCGAGCTCTTCGCCAGAATCTCCCGTCGCGGCCGTTTGCCGGAGTCCACGGCGCGCCGGTACTTCCAGCAGCTGGTCTCCGCGCTAAGGTTCTGCCACCGCAACGGCGTGGCGCACCGCGACCTAAAGCCGCAGAACCTCCTCCTCGACGCCGAAGGAAACCTCAAGGTATCCGACTTCGGCCTCTCCGCTCTGCCGGAGCATCTCAAGAACGGCCTTCTCCACACAGCATGCGGTACGCCGGCGTACACAGCACCGGAGATCCTCCGCCAGAACGGCGGGTACGACGGGTCCAAGGCCGACGCCTGGTCTTGCGGCCTCATTCTTTACGTCTTCCTCGCTGGCTACCTTCCGTTCGATGACACGAACATGCCCGCGATGTGCAAGAGGATTTCCCGGCGAGATTACCAGTTCCCTGACTGGATAACAAAACCGGCACGTTATGTTATATATAAATTACTGGACCCGAACCCGGAAACCAGAATGGGCTTAGAGGCTCTGTTTACGAACTCGTGGTTCAAGAAATCATTGAAACCAGAAACGGCGGAGGAAAGCGCGTTTGGGTGGGATAACGTTTATGTGAAGGGTTGTTACTACGAAGGGGCCAAGTGTTCGGGTGTGAACGCGTTTGATATAATATCGATGTCTTCGGGTTTGAATTTAACGAGGTTGTTCGAAACGACATCGGATGCGGGTAGTAGACGGGAGAAGAGATTCACTTCGAGTGCGCGCGTGGAGGTGGTGGAGGAGAAGGTTAAGGAAGTCGGTGGGGTTTTGGGGTTTAAGGTTGAGGTTGGGAAAACCGTTAACGGTGCAATTGCGTTGTTGAAAGGTAAGATGGCTTTGGTATTTGAGGTGCTGCAGATTGTGCCCGATCAGCTTCTTTTGGTGGCTGTGAAGGTCGTGGAGGGTGGGTTAGAGTTTGAGGAGCACCATTGGGGTGATTGGAAAAATGCCTTGCAAGATCTCGTCCTTTCTTGGCACAACGATGATTCCTGAACTAATCTTACCATCAGTCTAAACACACATGTACAGTTGTATACTCTTTACTACTCAGTTGTGTTTTACTTCTTCTGAACTGAAGAGACTACTACATCAGACACTCATACACGAAGAAACAAGTTTGATGTTTGTTTTGTGAGAAACACCTTTTTTTTTTCATTTTATTTTTATCATGTGTTGTAGCTTAGTTATTGGTGTGTTAATTTATGATGTTTTGTAAAAGAACAAAAAAAATAGTGATAGTTGTTATCATGTACATGGGAGTGGAATGCTCCCTAAAGGTTAATGTATCTCTTCTCCATTTTTAGATTATAGCAAAAGATATTGTTTTCATTGTCATTAGTCAATTAATGGTCATTTTATTAGATCCAACCTACTGTTACTGTACACACTTTCCTAGTAGTACTTGTTAACTATGAAAACTACTTATCACCTTTATTCTGACCCTATCTGAATGATGAACGCTTATCCATGCAAAACCAAATCATTTCACCAATAAATATCTATGGGTGATGAGGTTTATATCTTTCTTACAAGTTTAAACAATGTAGTCGGTTTAATCTAATAGAATTATTATTTCACCACTCTTACATGTTGATATATTATTTGAAAACCATGTAGTCGGTTTAATCTAATAAAATTATTGGGAGTTGCAACGCAAAGTGGCAAGGTCCTAAAGTGCAAGTTGAGCAACTTTCAACGGCTCCAAGGAGTGGATGTATAAAATATTTCTTAATCAAGTACTGTTCATAATCATACAAAATTTGAAAGGAAATGTAATCATGATCTCTCTACAGGATGCAATATTAAAGCAAAGGCTGAAGGAAGAACCGTAGCTTCTGTGAGGCGGAGAATGGTTGAGAAAGAGGCATGTGTACCCTACTGAATCAAATACACAGAATATAGCAAATCACAATAGTCAATTTCTATATATACTGAAGCAACTCATGATAGCCTCCATGAATGGTGGAACCACCATGCTCCCACCACCCTTCTAAGTACATTTTTCTTTGTCTCAAACATACTTCCATTTTATCACCATATTACTGCATCTCATCATGTGATATAAGGGACAAAGAAAATTTTACATCCATTAAAATGTCAGAGCAAAATTTATAATTTTATAATATTTAAATAAATTGATATACAATCATAGACTTGTAAGGGCCTCAAACATTTAAAACAAAAAACAAAAAATGTGTAAGATGGTTAAGTTTATAAAATATCTATATAAAGATACACTATTCAGTTTGGGTGAAGCTTCTTAATGCTTCCAACTTAACCTATGCTGAAATCAACCTCTTGAAGATAAGCACAAGAAGATTGAATATTAGGAGATAAACTGAAGAATGTGTCTGTTTGTGTGTGATTTCAATAACACCATTAAAATATTTACAACCAGCCTTTCTTGAAGATTATATATGAAGAAGCCAATTCCCTTTTTACCCCTGTATTACTTCCCTTAAACCACAATTATGGCTTTAATTCAAAAGGAACCACTCATCTTCACATCCTTAATTTCCTATTATTATATACAACGTTGCTGGAAATATACCAAATACTAACATGTTAGAGACGGAAATCATGCCACCTTTTTTTTTATTGAAGTTTTATTAAAAGTAATAAATTTAGTTAAGGCTCCTTTTCATTTTATGAACTCCCACTAGAGATTTTTATATTTTCAAATAAATTTTTTATTAGTGATATTGAGTGCATTTTTTTTCTTACACTAGTTTCCTTCCATTAAGTAGTCAGAAACTAATTTTATTTATAATAGTATATAATTGATTGAAGACTCATTAAATAAGATTTTATTAAGTAAGCACGGGTGTATAAATTGTTCTTATAACTAAAGTTTGAAATGGTGTTAAACCATTGTTATATAAATTCTAAGGCTTTGTCATAAGCTATCCAATAAAACTTGTTGAAATAAACTAAAAATAACTTAGAGGAAACATATTATAAATGATTTCTATAAGTTGTATTAAATATTTATGCAAGTTTTCACATCATAAGTTCAAATAAATTATAAATAAAGTCTTCTAAACACACCTTTTAATCCAAAACTTTGTTTATGCATTAGTTCAAGATACTTTTGCTTGTACCAAAGATTAATTCCAAATAATAATATAAGAAAAATATAGCTTGTATTATTTTGAATTTAAAATATATAAATGAAAATACATATTTTTATCCTACCGCATTATTTGATTATTTATTAATAACTGTGCGCACTTAATTTTGATTGGGTTGTTTTTGGAATAAAATATTAGTGTTCTTATCTTTTTAATTTTATTTTAAACTATAAATGAAATAGAAAGAGAAACATAGAAATGAAACCATTTATTATACAAAAGTATTTCACCGACAAATCTCTCACCGTATGACAAATTTAACACTATATATTAACTCTTCCTCATATTAAAAGTACTGTAAATTACAAGGTTAAAAAAATAAAACCAAAATGTTTTTCTTATAAGAAGTCATCATAAAAAAAACTTATTTACCAATTCTATTATAAATGTATAAAATATAAAATTTAAATTAAATATAAATTTAGAATCTAATTTAATAAGTGATTAAAATTTTAATAACTAATATTAAAAATTAATTTAAATTCTGTTTAAAAATTAATTTATCGATTATTATATAAAAATTAATTTCATAAATTATAAATTTTTAATATTTTCTACAATATACGTTATTTAATTTTATAAATATTAAATATAAAATTAATTATTAACTTTGAAAAAAATTTAAAAGGTAATAAAATTTAATAAAATTTTGTATTCTCTCGTTATCTCTTTATTCATGAAAAAATATACTTTTTATTTTATTAGAAATTATTTTAAATATTAATAATTTTTAGTTTATAAAATAATTTTTAAATTAATTATTATAATAATTAATTATTTTTTATCTTTAAATTAATTTATATTTAAAGAATTTGAGTCTGCAAGTATATTCTTAAACAGAATTTAGCTTTATGCATTTTTATAATTAAACTTTTGAAAATTTATTTATTCTACATTCTTGAATTTAACCATTGGATGTCTATTTATTATACATTTCAAAATTAAACTTACAAAGGCCTATAAATAGACGAACTTGCTTTCAAGAGTTTATTTCTATAAAATGCAAACAAATTTTCGCAAGTTCTACTCTAGAATGTGTAACAAACAAAGTTTCAAAAGTTGAATTAACAATAGTGTTACTGAAGTTTAATTTTAAACTAAATAGGTAAATAAATTTCTGTAATTTAAGTTCTGAATTAACAACACTGGATTATTTTGCATAAACATAATTATAATAGAAAATAATAAAAAATAGGGGTATAAAACTTAATTGTCTAAAATCTAAATCATATAATTCAAAGAGTCACAGATTCTCTGTCTTTGTCTCTTCACACGATTTTTATATTGTTTCAAATTGTTTTGGTTAGTAAACTTATTATACTCTTCAACATACAACATTATATTCATCTTATAAGAAATTCATTCGCTTAAAAAGAATGTGCTAACCCTTATATCAAACATATTTACTTCATCACAAAAATTCTTTAAAACTATAAAAGTTAATGCGTGTTAGTATTTTATATATATATATATATAAGTACGAAATATTATATATTACTTTCCTCTCTATCGAAAGACATGTATATTTTCATTCTTTTATATAAATTTCTTATTCTTACTTCTTCACTGTTATTATTTTTAGAAAAGTACTCTTATAGAAAATCTCCGTTAATTATTGTTTATAACAGGAAGATATTTTTGTTATATATCTCAAATTAACATGTAATAAAAAATTATTTACAAAAAAAACAAGACAATTAATAAAGTTATGTCAAAAAACGAGTTAGAATCTTTATAAGAAAATGAAAGCTATTGATTATTTCAAAACAACACAAAATCAACCCACACAAAAATTAATATTATATTTAACCAAAAACTTAAAACTAATAAATTTATTGGTCTTTTTTCTTATATATTACTCAAACTACTTATTTATTTTCTATATATGACTTAAACTCACAATTAAATTCCAAAAACAAGACCTTAAAAAAGAGAGAGTAAAGTGAGGTTATTTCAGTCTCTTCACTTTTTATTTTAAAATGAAGTGATCTTAGTAATAGTGCGGGTGAGCATAACAAGTTCTTATAGTCGCCTAATCTATGAGTTTGGGCTCAAGAAACTGGTGGGCTCTAACATTTTTCATGTACTCAAGGTAATTTTGACAAAAAATTAGCGATTGCATGTGCATCAGAGGTTAGGCTATTTCTTCACGTAGCCCTATGGTTTCTTCTTGCACCTCATGGAATTTAGAAATGTAAAAAATATCCCTTCATGTACCCCTATTGTTGTTGGTCTGAAAGTTTAGTCCAATCTAGAAGTGTTTTATAATTAATTTTTTATTTTATTAAAGTAAAATTAGAAAGAGTAGGATGATGGTAAGAGTGAAAGATAGCAATGGAGAAGGAGATTGAAGAATGGAGAGATGATGGAGTTTGTTTATCATCCACCAAAGCAAATTTGACCATGTAGAAACTAAACTGATAGAGGGATATTTTTAACATGTTCCCTACCCATGGGGGTGCAGAAAAAAACCATGGGCTGCAAAGAAGAAAGAGCCCAAAGATTATGGAGCTATGATGGAATAAAAAACAAGCTGGGTTTTTAAATTTTGGGATTTTGCAAATTATGCCTCTCAACTCAATAAATACCACATCCAACTCCTTGTTTTACCTAATTACCCTTCTCTTTTATTCCATTTTTAAAATTAATTTTTGCTCCACGTAACACCTTTGTTGTTCCCAAATATTGTTATTCCGCTTTAAAAAAACAATTATTTTAACTGCCATAATACACTCCTCTTATGTTTTGTTCAGAACAACTCAAGTTAACTAAAATATTTTTTATATCGGAGACACCTAGTATTATGTTATTATTTTTTTAATTTTGTCTACGTCAATTATTTAAATTAAATTAAAGAAAATAATAAAAATATATTATAAAGATCTATAAAAATTAGGAAACAATTTTTATTTTACTTTTAGTTTCTTTTAACGATATGAGAAAAACAAATGAAGTTTATAAAGTTTTCGTTATATGAATGCACTGTAAAAAATATTATGTCATTTTTGTATACTTTTCAAATATTTTATTAAGTGACTTTCGTATAGCTTTTAAATATTTTATTATTGAATAAACTTAAAAATAACTACTTTCTTTTTCATCTCATTCCATTTAGGAAGGTAGAAAATAAGATCTATATTGTATCTATATCAGTAAAATTCGTAAGAAGTATTAGATAAATATACAAGTAATAGATACCAATATATTAATTATTTTTGAGAGATGGTTACGTATATTATTAAATTTTATTTAAATATTAAGTAATTAAAATAAAATTATTAATTTAAAAGATATTAATCATTACATATATTATTAGAATTTTAATTTTATATATGTATGTTTTTATTTAGACTTATAAAATTAAAGTTATTTTTTAAATTTTTTTAAAATTATGATTCAACTTATTCAAATTTAATTTTTAGAAAATTAAATTTATTTATACAAATATTTTATTTGAATTATATTTTAAAATTAATTTTTTTATTTAAGTTCATATTTTAAAGAATTATTTTAAATAATTTTATTTAAAGAATTCTCACATTTGTAAAAATAATGCATGAATATTTTTTTCACAAATAACAACAAATAACGAAATGTTTTTTATATAAAATAAATAGTGAGTACCCATACCTGCTCCATCCCTTTATCCTCCATAATTCAATCCCATCAAAACATATTTCATTATTTTCATCCTTAGTTCCTCATACAAGAAAAGCGTTAGTTAGAGTTTAATTATTTTTAACTTTTATATTAATTATAATTTTTAAAATAATTATTATAAAATTAATAAATAAATTGTCATACATAGTATTTGCAATTCGATCACCGAATAAGAATAAATTTCATTGCCACACACATAATATATATATATATATATATATATATATATATTGTATTTTTAATCTTAAAAACATGATAAATTGGAAGTCTTGGTATGTAAAGTATCTTTATTTGATTTTGAGCCTTTGTTTCAACGTGCCATTCTCCTCAGTCGTGCTGGCACTGACTTGAAGGGTCCACCATCAATTATATATAATGAAAAAAAAAACAGTAAATTTCACTACAAAATAAAAATATTCTCGTAATTACTAAAAATAAGATCAATGATACATATATTAAATTTATAATTTTGAATATTTTTATACAATGGAAATGTTCTCATCACTATTGAAGATGATAAACAAAATGAATGAAAACATGTGGAAGAAAAAATATTGTATTTTCTTTCTTTTTTATTGTGCTGAGACATCATAGAAATATATGTAAAATATACATATTTTTATTTCCACACATCTAAAATATTGGAAGAATACTTCCCCAACTTCCATTATATTAGTGTATTGAAATATAGAGACGAAATAGTATGTAGCATTATTATTTTGGGTTCTTTTCCATTTTTATCATCTAAAAGATAATTTGGTAATGAGGAGAAAATATAGAAAATAAAAGAAAAAATAGTGAGAAATGAAAAAAATAAAGATTTTTTAGTTAAAAAGAAACGTGTGGGAGATAAATGGAAATAGAAGTTTTTAATTTTAAGAAAAATAGAAAAAAATTATTTTGTTGATGTTTTTTAATTATTGTTATTACTACTATTTCATTTCTTATTAACAATTATTATTTAGATTTTAATAGTTATTATTAATAGTGAAGAGTTTTTTATTATTACTTAGAAAATGGTGATATTATTATAATAGCAAATGAAGAAAAGAAGATAGAATGGGGAATTGAAGGCTATTAGTAAAGAAATATAATAATTTTTGTTTTCAAAACATTTTTTTTTTCCATTGTATCAAACAAAAACTAAAGAAATATAATAATTTTTGGATGATGAAATAGAACAAAAGGAATTGTGATATTTTAACATATTTATTATTTTATATTATTATTATTATTATTATTATCTGAATGTAATATTTTATTATTAAAAAATGGCCAAATAATTATTTTAAAAAAGTGGTTATCTAAAAGATAATGCTTTTAAAAAAATGATGGTCCAAAACTTTTAACTTTTTCAGGAACTCAACTATCAATTTTAGAACAAAACAAATAGTGCTTGAGTGAGTGATTGTTTGGGGCACAAAATTCCGTGTTTGATAGATACCGTACTTACAGTGGAATAGCTTCACCGTTCACGCAACTTTCACGTCCAAAACGTGTTTTTTTCTCCCAAATGAAACACTCCCTACAAAGCAAACTGTGGATGTTGGACACTGAAACCTTTGGATTTCGGCCGAGAAAACACCCAGATTAGGAATATGAACAAATAAATTAAAAATGCAAAAATAAAATTGAGTATTAATTTGTTTAGTTTATGAGAAGTAAATTAGGAAGGTGTAACAAAATATTATTATTATTTATCTTTTTATTAAATATCACTCTTCTTTAATATCATTAGTATAGTATTTGTTTAAGTGAGAATTTTAGACATGCATAGAATTTATATATATATATATATATATATTGAAGTTGATAAAAATAATACATATTGAAAGTCCATCTTGAATAATAAAGGAGTGAGTGACAGAAACTATATAATGGACTTGGGTTCATGGTATCTTGACACTCTAGTAAAAAACACTTAAGTTTATATTTGACTTTTCTTATACACTTATAATAAAGTGTTGTGAGGTTTAGTTAGTTTAATTACTTGTTTTGGAAAGTGCTTCAGATAGTTATTATCTGGTTGTCTAACGGTCATAATTTTTCTTCAATTTTAAAGTTTTTATGTTATATTTTTGTTGGCTATTTTTATTAGAAGAATTATCTTTTAACAAATGTAATTCTAAATATATAATACATTATTCAAGATTTCATATAGTGATCACATTCAAACTATTGATTTATCACGTTTAGATGATAAATAAATTCAATAAACTTAAATAAAGTAATTAATGTATGTATTTAAAAGATTATTAAGATTAAAAAAAGTGTATTAGATTGAACTTATTCTCACCCTTCCACTTAAAATATATAGGTGTCAATAACTACTCTAATTAAATGAAATACGTTTGTAAACCAATTATATAATTTAAAATCAGATGTGTTTGAAAAGTTTTAGAAATTACCTTTGTAATAAACTTTTCATTTTACAGTTGAGTTTCCAATTTAACAAACGAAATAACAAAACAATGCAGTCGCTATATATAACATCACTTAAATACCAAAGAGAAAATAACAAATAATTGAACGAAAATCCTATAAAATTTAATGTGACAATTAATCTCTACTTATTTGCATGAATGCAAAACTAAATATAAATTAAAATTACTAAAATAAATACAATATATTTACTTAAAGAAATAAGTATAATTTCATCTAACTTTGTTTAGTTCCATTATTCATTCATATAGATTAAGATAAGTTAGTTCGTATAATTTAGCCTTATGGATGCTTTCTATACCAAACTATTTAAAAGATGTATTTATAGAAACGGAAATAATTTAGTCTCTAGAACTTTAAATAATTGAACAAATTTACTTAAAATAACTAAAATAATTTAGTCCATATAATTTAGTTTATATAATAGTAAATATTTTTTAAATACATAAAAAATTAAAAAGTCTATTTTAATTTTAGATATTTTAAAAATTTGGATATCAACAATAAAAAAACATTCGTGGATTGTGTAAGTTGAAATTTCAAAACTTAATCACGAATTTAATTTTAACAACAAAATAATAATATAGGTCACTTATTATATTGACTTAAGCACTTGTAAAGAAAAACACACACAAATGTGATCATATAAAAAATTCTCAAATTTCTTGTAATGCATATTTATTTTTTGCAATATACTAAAATAAAGGTTAAAATAAAATTACACCCATATATATATATATAACATTTATCCTCCTTTTATTATCCTAATATTACATTCATATAGTTGGCGGAAACATATTGATCTTATAACTATGTGAAAAAAATAATTTGTAACTATGTCTCTAATTAGATTGTATTATGAAATATTGTTAAAATAATCACAATAAATACAAAATATTGCTGAAATACAATAAACATTTTTTGATAGTTTGAGACATTCATCTATTTAAATTCATAAGTCTACTAACATTCTATTTATAAGTCAATTCAAGTTGAGCGCAAAGTACAAATGAAGAAAAGAGAGAAGAAATATAACAAATTTTGTATTTATTAAATTTTATATTTATTTATCGATGTAGTTTATGTATGTTATGGTTAATAAGTCGGACACCACTCGTTTGTGGTAGAAAACATTAACAATTTGATAAGTATAAAGTGAATAATCATATATCTTAGACACATTTTTAAAATCTAGAAATATGAATTTTAAGAAGTCTCCTTTTAATTATATAAGGATTTCTTCTCATTCAAGATTTAAGTATATTGAATTTGAAAACTTGTTAGCAAGAAGTTTAGACGCGTATGACCCTAATTAATTAGAAAGGAAAAGATTGGTTAAGGTATGAAGCATATATATTTTTATATAACCATGTACATAAACGGATAATATTATTTTAGTATGTATATATATATATATATATATTGTATGTTTTATTTTATTTTGTAACTATTATATTAAACTATTAAAATATAGATGTACGAAGTACTTTTTTTTCCCAAAGGAAGTACGATATTTTAGTATACGCAAGATCTACCTGTGTACAATTTACCCGAAGACATAGTGTAGTGGGTTGGTTTTGACTTTGCAATGCGCATTTGGTGGTGGCAGAAGCACAAGCACCACACCACCAACACCTACGCCATCACCAAGCTGAAAAGCGACACCAAGACTTGTCGTAGATGTTTCTACAAAAGTGTGAAAGGTAGGGCCCAACATAGCCCAATTGAGACAGCTGGTTATTATTCGTATGGGGTAAGTGATTGAGGCATTGAATTGAAGAGTTGCAATGTTAGTTATTATGTGTGTAACTAATGTTATGGCCCAGGGCACATGTGAGGAGGATTCTCCTCATCATTATCTTACCACCTTCATTCCTCCAAGCTCAACTCCTTCAAGCTCCTACAACTATTTTTCTCCTAATCAAAATTCATTATTCTTTTAAACATATTTTCAATCTCTATCACTATATAGTTATCTTTCTGTAAGAACATTTTGTCGGCTAAAAAGATATTGAATTCAGATTCATTTGCTTCGAAACTAATGATATTGTATTGAGATTGAATCGTAACAAAAGTATGGTTCAGGTCCACCAAGGAATCAGCAGCGCAGCACCATTATTAAGTCAAGTATGTCCAACGCCAGAAAGGGATTGTTCACGTTTGTAGTCACAGATTTTTGTTCTTTTGTGATATGGTTCTTTTCAATTCGTTTAATTCCATGATGTTCTAATTTTGGTACTATGTTATTTTACACCCCACTTCACATTAATGAACACTCCTTCCCTTTTCTGTAATTATTATCGCCACTCACCTTTTCTATTGGGCTTATTTTTTCTCTCTCTCTCTCTCTCTCTCTTTTTGTCTCAGATTTTCTTCATATATTATAATTATTAATTAATTAATTAATTAATTATTACATAGTATTTTCACTCCCTCAGTCCTTTCTTCCTTTCACTTATTATCCGACGTTCAACGTTTTCCTCTGTTCGTTTTGTCAGAGGCTTCTGATCTCTCCCAGTGGAACAAGGAACAAGGAACAATGCTTCTCCTTCACCTGCAAAGCTGTCAGCCATGGACTTTACCATCAAAGTACACCCATCTCTCGTCAATCACTTGCAATTCCAGGCACACCCTTATGTTCTCTCTTTCTCTCCACTCACATATAGATAGAATTGGGTTGTCATAGTTTCATGTTATCTTCAATGGATTTGCATGTCCTCAAAGTAGAAAACTTTAGAATTGGTCAAATAGGTTTCAGATGAGTGTGTTATCCGGTAAATTCTCTGTTTAATTGCTTCTGATACTTCACAGCAGGTATATGCCCGGTCACTTCAGCTGGATCAAATCATCAGCATTACACATGCGTGGTTCTAGAGGGTACACTGAAGGTGAGCCTCACGAATCAAGAGAAAACAATAAAAATTGGATGCTATCCGTTTACTTTTTACCAACTGCTGCTTTATTGAGTGTACAAAATCTTAAACTTGTCAATGTTAAGTTTCTGTAGGGTAAGATGTTCTTGACTTGTTTATCGTGAAACTGAGTGAAGATTCATATACTTACTTGAAAGTGTCCTTGTGGTATCAGTATCAAATGCTAATCCAAATTTTTCCAGCAAAAGCTTTTATTCAATTTTGTATACATAAAAGGGCCTAATCCATTTTTTTCCTAATAATCATTGCTCCCACTTTTCGAGGTACTGCTTTGTCTCAAGCTTGTAAACTTAGAGTTTTACTTGTTATGTTGCTCGTTTCCTAATTATTGGTATTTCTTATAATTGGCTGATGAGATTCTTTCTTTCACTTTCTTTAACCCTGTTCTGCTTCTGGGGTCATCGTTTAATTCTCTAACCGGCTGCTACACATAGTTTTCTTCCCTCGGTCTTCTTTTCTTTTGTCAACAAATATCTATGTATAACATTTAGTTACACGAATACAATTTTTTTTTTTACCAACTGATAGTTGTGATATGCATAATTTCATATTTAATTTAGGAGGATGGCTTCAGCTTTCTAGTGTTTGCAAACATTTGAGACTAGTAAGACCATTAATTGTCATCATGTGAGGTAGATAATATGCCATGTTACTTATAACTGATAGAGTGAAGTCTAATAATTGAATACCACAAGATATAGTCAAGTCTAATACTTGTAAGTTGTATACCATAGGACACAAGTCAAATTATTGAATTTAGTCTGAAGCGAGGTAGTACTTTTATTACTTTTCTGCTTACATGTTTCTTATTAGTCCTTTATATCTTTTTCTGAGGGCTTTTGCATATGGTTTAATAAAGTTAGTTACTTGTTCTCTGATCAGTTCTGATGTACTGTACTATTATCCTCTTCTCATGTATGTGAAACTATAAAACGAGTGATCCAACTAGGGTCACAATTCTTAACTTGTTTATATTTGTTAAATCTTGTAGTTGTACTTCTATCTCTTATTTTTATTCTATGAAAGGTTTCAATTGAGTCCTCGACTACGTTGTACTTTAAGCTTTAGTTCGATGTGGTTGTTTGTCTCTTTATGACGAGAAGATGCACATTTTTTTGCTTTTTCGACTACATATATTGAAATCTCGTGTTTGAGCCTTTTTTTCTGTTAACAATGCTAGCTTCATAAGAAAAGAAAGGAGAAGATTACTTCCAATTGCTTTCAGATTGGGCTCATGATATATGCTTATAACATACCAAGAAACTCAAGCAAGTATGAAAAGATTAGTGATTCACACTGCCAATATCATAAAAGTTCATTTCCATCATATATTCGGCAGTATTTTATTTTTGGCGTGTGTAGATCTTAGTGGATTTTGCAAGATGGTTATAGATTGATATCTATCTACTTTTTTTAAGTTCAAATTTGTTTTTCTGGAATGTTTCTTTCCATGAGCTTCTACATTGTCTTAGTGGAGGTTTTTGATCTCTCATCAACTATGTCTATTCTTTAACCCTTCTTTTCTTTTGGGAGAACTTAATTCTGTTGGTTCAGGTTTAAATATTTTCCTTTTCGTCGTCCATCCTTCTGTTTCCTAAGATATATTCTCTTTTTTGTTTGATTTGAAATAATTTTTGTGGATTAATTTTGTTGGCTGTTCTTACCTACAACTAACAGTGAATTGATGAAATCCCTGTAGGGAGATGGGAGGTTGATTCTCACAAGTCAGAAGTTATGTCAAGTTCCAACACTTACAAACATGTCCCAGAAAATTTGGGCACGAAGTTTGTTTGGATGAAGAAAAATAATAATAGTTCACAGGTGAGAAATGTATGATAAAACTTGGAAAATGGTGTAGATTTGTTACATTAACAGTGTTATTTTCATCTGATTAAATGCACATTCTTCCTTCCGATTATGATTCATGTATACTTTTTTCAATTTTCTTTTCAAACATGCAGTTCAAGATTGTTTTTGATGATGAATGTTAGTTATTGTTAAAGTGTTAATATTACTGCATTTTCTCCTTTTTCTTATTTTGAAGCATGTGAATGAGAACAACTATATTTTAGTCACTAAAAGTCCTTTACACCTGTCAATAGTACTTGATAATGGGGTAAGTAAAATCAATGACAGTGATATTGGCTAAAAGAAAATCCTTGTAGGATTGCTTGTTAAATATATTCCACGAATCACTGTTTCTTTTGTGCAAGTAAGGATTTTTGAAATATGTTTTCTACAGATTATTTGTCTGAGTCAATATCATGGTTGTATCATGCTCAAATGTGTTGGATAAATTGATGTATTATTGGATTTGGCTTGCTAGACTTTGCAGCACTCAGTACTAACTAAATCTCTCAAAATTCAATATGTGCTGCAGGGCCCACAGGCTAGAAGCATGATACAGTTTATGTCTTTTTACATCATACTGAGATTGACCCATAAGCGGTTGTGTGATCTGATGATAAAAGTTGGCCATGCACTTCTTCCATATGTGTATCAAACTCATATTGCAACAAGCTTGCCTCTTGCTTGTGTTTCTAATGCCCTGAATAAACCTAAGCCTCTTAATTTAGATGTGTCCTTGCCTTCTTTTCATGATATTAGATGGAGCTTAGCAAGGTTGTTATACTTATTTAACATACAGCTTGAAAGAAATGTTGCCACGTAAGTCGATCCCTTCATTTATTTATCTTTGAATTTTTTCTGTTTACTGGTTAATAAATTTATGGTCATGTTCTTGCATTAATAGTTAATCTTGGTGGATTTGAAATAGCTAGTTTGTTTTATATTATAAGACAGTTTACTAGAAGCTTTTAGTAAAACTGTTGAGCTCTTACGGAAAAAAGCTGGATTATTCTAGAGGAACATGACTATTTTTCAAGGATTTAGTGCATACGGTTAGGGATGGAGGGGAACACATAAATGTTGCAGGAACCATCCATTCTTAAAAAATAGCTCTGGTTTGGAAATTTTGATTTGCTTCCTTGGGTGCTATGCTTTCGAACACCCACATTACTTTATTGCAGCTTTTCCAAAGGACTAAGGAGCTTACTTATTGGTGGCCAAGAAGGCTAACTGAAAATTTTTCTGAACATTTTCTAAAGTATGTAAATTGAGTGTCTTCAAGATATTACTGGAGCTAGTGGGTCTTGTTTACGTTACGAACTATTTCCAGGTTTTTAAAAAACAAATGATATATACATACTTGTTTGAAACAATCATATGGACTCTTTCAGGTTCTTTGTGGTGCTGTTAGTGGCATGCTTCTCATTTGTTATAGTTGGCGGTGTCCTGTTCTTTAAGTTAAGGTAATCATAGATAAGTCACAGTTTTAAGACTGTTCTGACTTCCACGTTCACTTTTTATTGCTCTCCTTTGCCAACAATTGTGTTAGATCATGGCAGCTTAGATTATGATGAACTATTATCTGTTGTTCTTATCTATGCTTGTTAATCTAGGTCAATTTTAAATTATCCAGGGGTAGTAAAAATTCTCTGGAAGATTGTCTCTGGGAAGCCTGGGCATGTCTTTGTTCATCATCTACTCATTTGAAAGTATGTTCGTTTTTTTGTGGAATTTATAATCTGGATTTTATCCACCCCTTTCACATTGTTTATAAGCATTTACTGTGTAACCAGATAACATACTTTTTGTTAATCTACAGCAATCAACACGTGTTGAGCGTGTTATTGGTTTTCTTCTTGCAATATGGGGTATATTATTTTACTCTCGACTTCTAAGTACGATGACTGAGCAATTTAGGGTAAATTCTGAAGCATTAATCATTCATTAAGCAATATTTCCTTTCTTTGCTATTAATTTTCAGTCTTCTTAACAGAGTAATATGCAAAAGCTCAGGGAGGGTGCCCAAATGCAAGTTCTGGAGACTGATCATATCATTATCTGTGGGATGAATAGTCATCTTCCCTTCATATTAAAGCAGTTAAATAAGTATCATGAATTTGCTGTTCGTTTAGGCACAGCTACAGCTAGGTAAATGGTTCAGACAAGGTAGTTGCCATTGCCCTTATCTTGTGTCCTGATTGCTGGCTTCTGCAATATGTTTTTTCATCTCCATGCAGGAGGCAGAGAATCCTTCTTATGTCTGATCTTCCAAGAAAACAGATTGATAGGATAGCTGACAATATTGCAAAAGATTTAAATCATATTGATGTCCTTAGCAAGAGGTATCAATGCTGGGTAATTTCCTATTTTAATCATGGAATCACCTTTTGTAGAATTACAATTTGTTTCTGCTCTTCTTTATGCCAGAGACTTTTCTGCTCTATTTGATTGATCTTGGTAAATGTTCCTTTTAGAGAATGTAAAATAGAGTGGCAAAGTGTCTTAAGATTATAAGATTATTTTTTGTGTCTAATTCCACTTTATTAGGAGAGCAACTTAGTTCCTTTAGCTTCAATTTTCAATTAGAGAAGTCAAGGTCATTGTGATATAAATAATTGTAAAACAGAAATAACTGTCATCTGTTGGTACTGTTAGTTCTCTTAATGAGAGAAATTAGCTTCTTTAAATAGAAGAAGTTACTATATTGTTGAAGGATATAATAAAAAGAATCATTTCTCTTCTCCCTTTGTTTACTTCACTCGGAATTCTCTATTCCTGTTTACGTGGATCCTTTGGAATTCTCCCCTAGGAACCTTTATCACAACACATTGACACAATAATATTCTGCCTTGCACTTCCGCTGATATCTGATTGAGAGATTAGAGCACCAAAGAGAAGTTATTAACATTATTATATCTCATCATCACCACAGTAAGAATAACGAAGTGCCCTAGAAAATCCAAGCAGTCTGCTACAATACTAAAGAACTACAGAAACACTGCACAATCATCGAACTTTCCTTTTTCTGGCCCTTTCAAGCCTTTCAAAGTTAATTAATAAGAATTAAGAACTGCATTAAACAATTCAAAGGATACAAACTCAACATTTACAAGAACTCTCAATTTTGTCAACATGTAGTCGCATTACTACAAAAAGTTGTGAGTGTTTATTACTGCTATGTAAAAGCAAAAGTAATGAGTCATTGTCGTATGTTGAGTTGATTTAAAACTTATTTTCATTCATGTCTCGGATGTTAGTTAGACTAAAGAACACACCATAATAGTTAAATTTTACTGATATTTCGGGCTTACTGAGTTTTTGTCTGCTTCTTATCCATTCTCCCATAAATTTCCTGTGGTCTATCTTGAAAGTTTTTGGCTTTACAGTTGCAGCCTTAGTTTAACAAAATCATTTGAAAGAGCAGCAGCCAACAAGGCACGTGCAATAATTATACTGCCAACAAAAGGGGATCGGTAAGAGTTGATCTACTTATCTTGTTATTATCAGGTGGTTATAGAGCAGCTTAAATTGAAATCAGTAGACTTGTTTCCATGAATTTATTATTGAAAAGCATTTGGGTATATAATGATGTTAGAGAGAATTGCTATTTGTAATTTTCCTAAAATTATCTTAGGCATAGTGGTTACTGGTTTGAATTTAATTATTAGTGACTGCTAAAGTTATTGATAGGGGAAGAGGTGAGAAAGAGCTGAGGGAGATCTGAAAGAGGGAATCACTAATTTGAATGATTAGGCACCATGGGTATGTCTTTATTTTATGCAAAAGCTAGAGTCACTAGCTATATTAGTGTATGCTCGGCCCATGTCCTGATGAATCAGGGACTAGTTTGAACACTTCTCAAGCTAGATCACAAATGTGTTGATCAAGCACTGCTTGTTACATCTAAACTAGTTCTAATTCTAGAAAAAGACTTTGTAAACTAATTTTTCAGTTGCTTGATTGCTAGATATGTTTAGAAAATGAGTTAACCTCAGCTCACAAGTTGTTTACGACATAGTATGATATTCAGCTTCAGCACTACCAAACAATGATATTTTTGGTGCACAGGACATGGTGTTAGTGAGTTAGAGCTTTTGAGTGGGTTGTCCATAGTGAAGACGTATGGCTCGTAAAACTCACTGGGAAAATATGTCTGACCAGATAACTGTCAAATTACTCAAATTTTCCTTAACCCTCCTGTATTTCTTTGGGTCACCGAGTTCTGTCTCGTTATCTGCTATAAATTTCACACGTGGTTCTTTTGGTATCTCACAAGCCATGTTTATCAAACCATTTAAAAAATGTGGCATAAGCATGGTATTTTTTCTCCTTCTTCAGTTACATATACAAATTTTGTTGAGGAGTTTTTCAATGGATTCAGGGACTTTAATCAATGAGAAAATATTGAGAATTGAACAGTTTGTAAATTCGTTTTTGTTAGATAATTATACTAAAGTGTTGTACTTATTATCCAGACTTGTACTAACCGTAAGACACTTGTACTACACCTAATTTATTAGTATAAATACATACATAGTGTCACATTAACTATCAAGTCACTGCATCCTGCATATGGCAATTCTATTCCTCTTTCTAATGTGCACACTTTTCTTCAGATGGCCAAACTGGTTAACATTTGTTGTAGTAGTGGAAATTTTTTTTCTCCGACCTTTCTATCTATTCAATGCAGACCAATTACAAGCCACACAAAGTTCATTTGTTCATATAGATAGCAACATTTTAGCGGACTAACTACTTTTTACTTACTTGGCTTTGTCATGTGCTGAATTTCAGTTTAATGAAGCCAATGGATTTCCGATTGTTTGTATGTTAGGTATGAAGTTGATACAGATGCATTTCTTTCTGTTCTAGCCCTTCAACCAATTCCAAACATGGATTCCGTCCCCACTATAGTTGAGGTTTGTTACTTATGAGCAGCTTTGTGTGAAACTAAAAAAAACAGAGAATAAACGTTATTTGAAAATTTATTAATTAATGAATATAGGTTTCAAGTTCCAAGACATGTGAGTTGATGAAGTCAATCACAGCATTGAAAGTAGAGCCAGTAGAAAATGTTGCATCCAAACTATTTGTTCAATGCTCTCGGCAGAAGGGACTTGTAAAGATCTACAGGCACTTGCTAAATTATCGAAGTACCGCAATTATGCTCTCTACATTTCATGCATGTCATGTTTATACAGATTGCTTGTTTTCCTATTTCTTTAATGTTTATTTTGTATTTGTTTTATTTTCTGCCAAAATAATTCAGAATAGATTTTTATATAAATTAAAAATGTTTTTTGATAGTGTGTGAATTGGTCCTATCAACTACCAAATTATACATTCAGCAGGTTTCTATTTTTCAATTAGTTGTTATCAATGAAAATGAACTGTTCGAAAATTTCTTATTTGTTGGTACTCTTAATCTGCCTAAATTGTGGTATCTTTGGAGATTGTTTTAATTGCAGTTTTGAAGGGATTTGTTCAGTGTTACAATGCTTAGAGATATGACTTAAATAGAGCGTATAAAGTTTAAGCAATTATCACCTCACAATCAGATTTTGTGGAGTTAAACTCTAAGCTCTATTCTAAGATGATATTAGAGTCTGTTAGATGTGTTGCTGGGACACTCGTATTTTTATACCCCAGCTTCTAAGACTATATTCTAACATGAAGTGGTGTGTTAATTGTGGTTTATTTGGGTACCTTAATTGCAGTCTCAAGGGGGGTGTTTAGTTCCACATTACTAAGATATATGACTTAAATAGAGTTTATAAAGCCTGAAAAAACCTTATTTTTGTAAGTTGGTTTTGAAAAATGATTTTGACTCTAATTTCAAATTCTAAGATAAGATGAACATATTAAAGTGTATTTTATTCCCTTTATTTTTTTATCCTCTAATTTTGTTTGGGGCTCCATTTCCTAGTTTATGTGGTATTACATTAAAGTAGACTGGGTTATTTAGCCTTAAATTTAAAAAATGGTTAAACCTTCTATGGTATTTCTTCAGTTGATGTATTTGTATTTACTCTTAAATTCTAATTTTTAGTTCCACTTGCAGAAAATGTATTCAATCTTTGCAGCTTGCCTGACCTAGAAGGAATGACTTATAGGCAAATAAGACACAGATTTCAAGAAGTAATTACTCTATTCAAATGTAATTTCTTGACTGAAGTAATTACATTATAGACTTTCCATTAATGCTTTCTACCTTGATACTTTTTCAGGTCATTGTATGTGGTCTTTACCGGAGTGGGAAAATATACTTTCACCCAAACGATGGTGAAATTCTGCAGCAAACTGACAAGGTACGTGGACTAATATATAACTTAGTCTAATTCTCGTTTATGTGATATCTTTCCTGTCTACCTTTTTGTCATGAAAGTTATGAGAGTTTCATGGTTAATATACCATTTGTTATTAAAGTTTAAAGGTGACTCTGATACTTTTTCTGAAACTACTAATTTCCACTTATGATAAAACACTAAGCAAATTACTTTTCTTAAAAAAAATTATGCAAGTATTATAACTACTGTTAAACATGTCCCTTTGTTGAAAGAAGAATTTTTCTTCGAAAAAGAAAAACTTGAACAAATGGGCACTAAATGCTTGTTCTTCTGAATAAACAAGTGTTAGAATATATGAAAATATTCAATATCATATTTTTTTGTATTAGAACAGAATATATTATATTTTTCATTAGTATTAAATTTCTATTTCATATCTCTTAGGATTGGTAACCATATTTCCTGATCTCACAATTTGCTTCTATTTTAGTTAGGATTGTGATTAGTACAAATAAGAGTTAGTGCACTAGGTTTTATAATCTTATCATGGCATACGGTAATACATCACATAACATCAAATCCATCTCATAGTATTTTGTCTTTATTCTCTCCTTTTGCTTCCTATTTTCTTAAAACTCCATAATTTCACAAAGGGAACAGGTTCCATATCTTTCTCACCACTATTGTGCGAATAAGTTGCAATCTCAAGAAATTCAATGATCAAACAGCTGGCAAACTGGAAGAAGAGAGTTGGCATCAGAAATTGGATTAGTTTAGGACACACAGTACATTTTATGTCCTTGACTCCTTGGTATGATGAAAAAATTTGTTAACTTTTTGACAATTTCCCTAGAGGCAGTTTTTCCACTGCCACACTTTGGCCTTCTCAACTAGAGATTCACCTAGGTTGGCATGTTCATTACATATTAACTTTGCTCTATCTATATTGTATAAATATGTAAAAAGAGTGGGAGAGTTTGACTCATATTTATATATTATGATAAGAGTTGTCAAATTGGTCCAATCCGAAACTGGAAGGAGCCAAAGTCTAATTATGCCTAAATTACTCTGTTTGTATGACAATTTAAACCCCTAGTCTGTCTTCAGGTTTTAGAAATGCATTTTTGTGAGCTTCATGTCATATTTTACTATAATTTTTCTTTTTTCAGAACATTAAGATCGCGTAAAAGTGAAGAACAAATGAGTTTATCTTAAATTTATTTTGCTTAAATTTCTTTACTTTAGGTTGCATCATTCTTGTAGTTCCAACTTCTTAATTCAGTATATTATTGCAGTTCCAATTGGATTAG
This sequence comes from Lablab purpureus, assembly GCA_030347555.1. Lineage (NCBI taxonomy): Eukaryota > Viridiplantae > Streptophyta > Magnoliopsida > Fabales > Fabaceae > Lablab > Lablab purpureus. The sequence goes on from CM059260.1 coordinate 30,992,561, forward strand.
TAATCTTTATTGATTTCCTGAGCAAAGATGTGTATGCCAATGATCAAACCTGAAGCCATCCAGTCCACCATCAGGACAATGGCCTGTTGAATAAATTTTATTTTACATTAGTCAATGTCAAAGCTTACAAGCATACGTTCTGATACCACTTACCTTTCCTTGTTAGGTATTGTTTATTGGATCCCTTCGGAATACTAAAAACCCAGAAGTAACCCTAAATGGGAAAGAAGGAACACATGTAATTCACAATGAGGACATACCTGAAAAGGATGTGGAACATGCCATCAAAATGAGTAAAGTAAGACTTGCCAATATTGTAAAACGTCCTAATAGATCAGGTTCCAAGGTATGGTGCTTCCAGTTCTCTGTTGTATACATTTTTGAGTGAGCATGATGCCATATGTACTATTTGAAATGTTAACCTTTATTGGTTATCATCATTTAGGCATCAGAAGGGAATGTTGGACCAAAAGAATGCATTCTTTTACTTGGATGGCGCCCTGATGCTTTAGAAATGATCCAAGAGTATGATAACTATCTTGGTCCTGGAAGTGTTTTGGTATGTCCTTTAATATCTTAGAATCTCTGTTGATCTATATTTTTGTTTCTAATTGGGGAGAAAAAACATAAATATTCTTCCTCTTACCCTCATCCCTCAAATAATAATAATAATTAATGACTAAACTTGAATGGGCCAGGAATGTTTTGGTAGGTTCCATATATCTGAATCTAATTGGAGAAGAAAACTGAACAGAATTTTATAATATTTCGAATACAAGCTCTAATCCATATTCATAGGCTAAACTTATTAAAGGGAAAAAGAAAAAATACAAAATATAAAATCTATCCTAATAATGACAAATGTTATTTGAAATTTTGAATATATGCCAGGAATAGTCTATCCTGAATTAGTGCCTATTCACAACACCCTCTCAAGTTGGTGAATGAATGTCAATCTTTCCCCACTTGCTAGTAAGTTCTTGGAACCTCACTGTTGTTGGTGAATACATCTTCCAATTTTGACCACGTGATTCTAAGCTAGTGTTTGGCACATGGAACGGAATGGAACATTTTAATTTATTCTCTTCCGTTGCACCCTTTTGGTAGAAACTAAACAATTTTAGTTTCCAACCTTTGGTCCTGTTCATGTCCTTTTCCAAAAAGCATATAATAGAACCCACGTAATATGTTCCAATCCCACTTTAACATGTCTGCCAAATGTTGCATGTGTTGCACATTGATGTTGTGAATCAAGTTGGAGTTTCACTTTTAAGGATCTAAGCCGGTTTACTGATACTATATTTATGTTAATCTAAAATGCATTATCCCTCCAAACTTCATACTTGTGCTGCTGATGTGTATTCATCTTGAGTTTGAACTACCAGCAGGTTCATGTCATTGAAGATTGTTAAGGGTGTAAGATACCCTTTGTGGTGTTCTTTTTACGTTTTTCCCTTCTTTCTACATTATATATGCGTTCACTTGGAAGTTCAATATTTACTATTTCTGGCTGCAAATAATATGCAGGAAGTGTTATCAGACACACCATTAGATGACAGGATCACTAAGGCAAGCAACGTCAATAGTCAAAACAAACTCAAGAATGTCCGAGTTTCTCATAGGGTATTTTCTTGAGCGGTCAATGAATGTATTCAAATTTGTTTCCGTGTGGTGCTATTTTTTTATGAGATCTTTCACTTCTTTCAATTTTGGCAGATTGGAAATCCCATGGATTATGACACCTTGAAGGAAACCATTTTGAATATTCAGAATTCTTTGAAGAATGAGGGTATTCCTTTGTCAGTTGCTGTCATATCTGACAGAGAATGGCTTCTTGGAGGTAATTATGCATAAAATTTTGTAACTGAAAATGGCCTATGATTGACCAATACGACTTTTTTTCCAGATCCATCTAAGGCAGACAAGCTGTCTGCTTACTCTCTTCTCCTTGCTGAAAATATCTGCAACAAACTTGGAGTTAAGGTGATATTTTTACCTTCTATTTCTTGTGCTGATAGCAAATGTTCATTTTGAAATATTAGTTATTCTTACCAGATGGGTAAGCATAATTGGATTGAATTGGATGTTTTGTAGGTGCAAAATTTAGTTGCGGAAATTGTTGATTCAAAATTGGGGAAACAAGTAATTCTCTTGTTTTGTTTAACCTTTCAAATTTTATTGTGGTATCTTTTGACTATGACATTATATAAAATGCTCCAGATTAGTAGAATCAAGCCATCAGTGACTTACATTGCAGCAGAAGAAATAATGAGTCTTGTAACAGCTCAAGGTCATTAATCTTTAATCTCTTCTTGGTTTTGTTTGAATAGTTGTGGTCTATGTTATGTATGAATTTGAAATTTATTTTTTAAACTTGAATATCAGTGGCCGAGAACAGTGAACTAAATGAAGTTTGGAAAGACGTACTAGATGCAGACGGTGACGAAATATATGTCAAGGTAATATTTGTACATGTTGTGATACTTCTTTTATGTAAACATTCCTCCGAAGAAAGGTAATATGTGTGGGACTTTGGTGTCATGCTTTGAGTTTTCCTTCCTTTTGAAATAATGCATCTTACGAAATGAGTAAATGATATAAATTGATTTGGCCCAGTTTGCTTACAGCATCAACCTATGTGGTATGAGCTAGACATTTTATTACATGTCTTTTAAATTATAACGTGAGCGTGAACCAACTCTACAAAAAACAAACAAACAAGCAATGTTGTTGTAGCAGTGCAGTTGACTCTTGCTTTCTCATTGCAGAATATTGGCCTATACATGAAAGAAGGAGAGAATCCATCATTTTCAGAGCTTTCTGAGAGAGCATATTTACGGAGAGAAGTAGCCATAGGATATGTGAAGAACAAAAAGAATGTATGCCAACAATAGTGCAAATTTAAATTTAGTACTTCATTTGAATGAACACGCTACTTACAAAAACCTTTTCCATTTTCAGATAATCAACCCAGTTCCCAAGTCTGAATCTCTCTCTCTTGAAATGACCGACTCCTTGATAGTCATATCTGAACTTGAAGGAGAGCAACCCGTTGTTCTGTAATGTTGAACCTTTAATCATGTCAAGATTTTTTTTTCTGAAAATTCTGACCCCCAAATCTGGGGCCATTGCTTTGATGAATGCATCCAGGTGATTGATTACAATTAGGATGATTCACAATAGTACTGTGTTCTAGAATTTGAGTTTTAGTAACACGTTCTAGGAATCTATTTATCTACTATCAACCAATTGTGTCAAGTCTTGCTGATCAAATTGCTACTACACTGTTGGCCACTTTTCATTTTTACATTTTGGGTAATATGGAAATAAGTAGGTATAGTGGAAATATATGAGAAATCAAGTATAGTTGGATGGACTTGACTAAAAATGTTTCTTTTTTGGATGTTAAAATTAGTTTATGCTCAAACTAAATCAATTTTTGGAGAAGCATACACTAAGGATTGGGGCCAAAAGGCTTTCATATTAAAATATTTGATTCGGTAGGTTTGTTTTGGTGTTTAATTCGGTCAGTTAGTTTTGATATTATGGATTGGCTCTTTAATATAAAATTCTCACTCTTTTTTGTTTTAATTATTTCTGGAGATTTTAAATCAATTTGTATTTAAATTAAAAATAAAAATTAAATTCTTGCTAACAAATGTTCCAACAAATTACAAATTCAAAATTAACCATTTACTTTGTATTATAAAGGTTTATTGAAAGGATTAAAAAGAATAATTTCTAAAATTCAAGAATTAAAAAAGTAAATTTAAATTTGGGGAAAATATCTAAATCGGAGGGATAAAATTGTATTTAAGTCTAAACTCTAAAATATTAAAAGAAGTATGAATTATTGTTTTAATTTAGGTTTTGTTTAAGATGAATTTGAGGTTTATTTTTTTTCTTAATTTTTAAAATAAAAAATGCTTTTAATTTTTTTATTTGTAGTTTATGTTTTTAATTTTAGAACATGTTGTAAGTTTTAAATTTTTATTTGTAAAAATGTATTAAAATGATGAAAGAATTTTCACTAACAAGGAAAAACAAAAGACAAAAATTCAAGTACTTTATGAGCTTTCGTGGGATTAGTCTAAATTGGATAGATGATAAATAAATTCATTTATATTTTTACAAGAAATCTTTGTATTGACTCGTTTAAATGTATATAATATTTTTTTTTAAATTAGCTATAAGAAATGTACATAATATTATTTTTTAAATTAGCTAGAAAAATGACCTGCCTTTAACGGTATATTATTCTTATATTAGATTATTAAAATAATTTTAATTTATTATATAATTAAGAAAACTTAATTTTATTTATTTTTATTTTGTTTCGATTTATTTGAACAGTCCTTATTTTTATCTTGTTACGTAATTTTTCATTCTTTCTTTTTCAATTGTTTCACTAAATTTATTTAAATCTCTAAAATATTTTACCTTTTTATCACAACTTCAATCACAAATTTCTGTGTAGGTTTCTTCAAATGATATATTATTGAATTTCAAAAAATATAAACTTCAACCTTATTGAATTAAATTGATTTTAGGATATATATGATATTTTTATTTCTTAAAATTTTTATTTGCTGTCACATGATAATGTCAACATATCAATTTTAAATGTTGAATCATAAACTTTTCATTTATTAGATGACCTATAATATTTATATTCTTTATTTTTTTAATAATTAGTTTTGTTTATTTTGAGAATTTTTTGACACAAATTTCAATTTTATAGTTTGTTTGGAAATTTTAATTATATACATTTGAAATAATTACTTGAAATTTATACATTGTTATTCAATATTCTATTGAAAGATTTATGATATTTATATATTTAATTATATTTTTTTTAGAAATTAACATTGAAAAGATATATATATATATATTAAATCTTTGATAATTTTATATTTCTTATTATATTTTTATTTTTTTAAATTATTTAATTAATATTTATAATAGAAAAATATATTTAAAAAAATGAAAAATTAAATATGAAATTTTACTTTAAAAGTTAAAAATATTGGAAGAGGTATAATCAAACTCATTTTCATCGCGTGTGACACTAAAAATATCCATATTTAATTTTTCTCAAATTTTGAAGTTTAATTTTGTGTAATTGAAGAAATTCAAGTGAGATATATATTAGAAGACAGGTAAAATAAATTAAGAGAATAAAAATTAACTTTTTAAGAAATTAATCTTATTAAAATAAAGTTTTAAAAAAAACTCTAAAATAAAATTAAGTTTTATTTGATTAAAATCATATTATAAAATAAATAAGTAGAGAATAAGTTAAATATAGATAAAAGTAAAGATAAAGAAAAATAAATATATCTTTATAGTGATTCGGATCAAAACAGATCTTATATTTAATGATTTATCATATTTTTACTATCTTAAAATAAAGTTTATAATTTACACTACAACGAAATAAGTAAGATAGTAAGAAGATTTACAAATTTTTTGTATGTAACAAAGTAGGCACACAACACAAATGAGGAACAAACAACTTTCTTGAAGACCATAATGAATAAATATATTCTTTGAATAACTACAAAGATAATCAACTCTTTTGAATAACTACAAAGGATGAGAACAACATCTTTTTTAAAAATCTCAAAAGATAAATATTCCATTTGAATAATCACATATGATAAAACAAATTTACTTAAAAAAACTTTTAAAATAATCTATTATTGCGCTATGTAACACGGCAATTTGTTATTACTAAATTAAAATTTATTAAAAATTAAAAATGACTTTAAGATTGAGTACACTCGAAAAAAAAATATTAAATTTGAAAAAGGTTACATATAAAATTCAATCTCAATTTTCAGACAGAATCCCTCCATGGGGGTTGGCGGTGTAAGATAAGAGGCGAGCTGAGAGTACAAAACAACAAAAACAACAACACACTCAGAAGAGAGAGATGGCTCACGGCGCTTATAGCAAGCGGCGCGTAAGCGCAACGCGCCGATCCAACTCCAAGCCTCTCGGCGTTGCCAAGAAACCTAAGCCCTCCGTTTCCCTCAAAAACCAGATTCGATCGCTAGAGCGCATGCTCCGAAAGGTAACCCTAACCCTATTCATATCCCTGTTTCATCTTGTTGATTCATTTCGATTCATTCTCGGAATTGGTAAAGCAGAATCTGCCTCCCGAGGTGAGAGAGGCGCAGGAACAAAAGTTAGAAGCACTGAAGAAGCAGCAGGAGATTCACACGCGCCTCGCCGCGGAACGCAAGATTTTTTTACGTGACCGGAAGATCAAGTTCTTTGAGAGGAGGAAAATTGAGAGGCGAATCAGACGCCTCGAGAAACTGCACCGTGCTTCTTCTTCATCTTCTTCTTCTTCTGCCCAACCTTACTCTGACCAGCTTTCCGCTCTCAAACAAGATCTTCAATATGTCATGGTCCGTGTTTTGTGCTCTTTTTTTTTCTGGCGTTGACGTCACGACGAATATTGACCCAAAAAATTCCTGTTATTATTCAATTTCAATTTGCAGTACTTTCCGAAGAATGAAAAATATGTTCCCTTGTTTACCGGCAGTGATGATTCAGAGATAGTTGACAGGAGGAATGGGCTGCGCAAACAGATTGAAGACAGGTTGATTGCAGCTGCTGCAAGTGGCAAGGATTTAGAAGGTTCATTGATTGTGAATTTTTAATCCTGATTGTCATCATTTATATAAATTTAGAATGTTGGTGCTCTTCAAGAGTTTGGTTTTAGCTGTGTGAGACCTTGTTGATACTAGTTGTCAATGAAATGAGGAAAACTAGGTTGAAGTTCTGCTTTATATTTTTAAATATGCTATTTATTTATGCCACATTTGTGTTCGATCAACAAGATTTCTTGCTGCTGTAGCAGAGACTGGCAGTGAAGATGACGGTCTGTTGGATCTGAGTGACGATGATTTTTTTCTTGCTGGGAGTTCTAGTGATGAAGCAGATGCAGATGATGAGTGGACAGATAAAAGTGCAAGGTCAGTGGAGGGGAGATATTTTAATACTTCATCAATCATATCAATGAGAATTTTATATATACCCTGTGTGCATTTAAGGGGAATTAGAATGTTAAAAGGAAAGTAGCAGAATCAACCTTTGTTGTTTGTGATATTGGTATTGGTGAAGAGAAAGCCAGGTTTTATGCTGGCATTTGTCCAACATTATGCCAGGGAATTTGGAATTAACGATTAAGATGCTGCAAGCATGTTTTACTTTGATGAAATCTATATAATTTTTTCTGTTGGTTGCAGAGAGCAGGCTTCTAGTGCTTCTGGGAAAGGTGTGTCTGGCATGTCCAGTGATGAAAAAAACCAGGTCTGTAATAAGAGTAGCAATTTTATTTGTTTTAATTTGCAATATACCATATCATGAAATAGATAGTGACAAACTATTTGGCATATTTTGAATATCTCCACCCTTTTTTTATAGAGGCAGATTTCTGCTAGAGCTTTGATGCCTCCTCCACGCCCTTCAAATATGAAACTGTCAAGGTTTGGGTCATCTTCCGGCCAAAATTCATCTATACAGAGATCTGAGATCTCCACATCGAGTAACACGTCAAATAGCAAAAGCAGCTCTGACTTCAAAGTAAGGGGACCCTCGAGATCAGGGACAGGTCATGGAAGTAGTTTAAGCTCCAACTCTGATGCTCACAAGCCTCGGAGGAAGAGAAGACCTAAGAAGAAAAAGAAGCAGGTTTATTACCTATGCCCAGTCTTGGGTTTTATTAACCTTGGTTATTTATAGCAAATAATCCTCTTATTCTATTGTTGATGGGTAGGTTTGGAAGCATCTTTACACACACACAATCTTTAGTCTGTTCATGCCTATTTAGTTTCTTCTCTTGCACATATTCGGTGCTAAGTCTGTTCATAGTGGTCAATTATGGTGCTATCACACCGCCAGTGTGAGTTGCACAGATCCCCCTCCCCAAGTCCTGTTATGATGGAGTAGACAAGAATTACAGCAAATTGCAGTATTGCACCAATTTGGGGGTAAAAATCTCACTTTGTCAGTCTTTCTGCTATCTCCTTTGACAAAAATCAATTTTCTGCCTCAGTTTTGAACTTCCAACAGAAAACCCCTCCTAATTCCAGCAGCTGGTTAGTCTTCTGGCTGTGTGATTTGTGCCAGTGGTTTAACGGTCCAGTGCACTTATCCTATTATCTGCTTGGCAGCATTATTTTTGGCCTATCGTGACATTTTCCTACAAGTTCTTTTTAGTCTCTGATTATCTGGCTGTGAGCATTTTTTTGTCAGATGATTTTCGGATTATCTGCAGGCTGCAACCCACTGATTGCTTTTCACCCTCTTCTTATTCACACTTACTATCATACTGGTTTGGTTCGGACCGTAATTGCTGTCTGCTCGCTTACCTGTTGTAGGTCTGATTCATACGAGTTTCAGTTTTTTGTGTTGTGTACGTCACAGTACACACCTCAATAATTCTGAGCTCATGATTTCATTTTCTTTTCCCTCATTAATTTCCACCTGTATTCCTTCCTTCTCTTCTTTTATGCTCCTTGACTTCTGTTCGGTAATCACACCCTAGATTGATGGTGGTTATTTGTATAAATCATTACTTTTTGACTGTAAATGAAAATATGCCTTTAATTTCAGTTGTTTTCATTTTTGAATGTAAAAATTACTATGTTTGTATTCATAATATTCAGAACATCAGTCATTCCACTGTGCCCATAGCATGTTTTTTTGAGGTTGCTGCTCTGTACTATCATTAAGATTGATTTCTGTCACAGAATACTCTTAAAAATAAATATAGGATAATAAAATTATACATCATAGCATCAGTGTGTGTGAATGATGTCTTGTGCAAGAAGGTCATCAAATAATTATGCAATATTTACTTTGCTTTGTATTTTTTCTGTCTCTAATTGTGATACTTTTCTTTTTTCAGCTTTAGGTGACTAAACTGAGCATCAACCCCCTGAGCAATTGGATTTGTCTTCACATTCATTGGAGATTCTTATAGTTATCTTGTCTGATGGGAGCCTGTTTTAAACTGGTCAATATGATGATCATATATGTATTGACTTGTAGGTTAGATCAAGAATTGTTACTGTAGGTTATCTTTTTTCTGTGGGCTCTTCATATTTTACCATGGTTTCCTGTAAATTATATTGAATTTCTGATTTATCTGTGGGATAATATTTTACCTTCTCGGAGTAGGTGCGGCGGCATGCAACAAAATATGGTGTGAAACAAAATCGATGCGAGTAGAATGATGATGTGTTTTAGTTTAGGCTTAACATACGATTTCTCTTATGATTTTTTTAACACTTCAATTCATGCAATTTTTTCCTTTTTGATTCTTGACTATTTGTCATAAACTTCTAATTACAAAAACCAATGTCAGTTACTAAAAATTATATAGTAATAGGGATTAAATGAAATTGACTGAAACAAAACTCATGACTATATTATTATCATAGTTTCGGGTTGTAAATGTTTCTTTTGGAAGTTTTTTCATCCAAATTTGTTTAGATTTTCGGTGTTTCTTAAAATTAAAACTGTTCTTTAAGTTAATACGTTATTACTTTATAATTTAAGTAACAGTTTAACCAAATTTCATAATTTTAACATTACATTACATGTGAGGTTTGTATTTTAAGTGTTAAACACTTAGTTTAATTATTTATGTATGCAACTTTTTATTATGCATCTTCTTATATTAATTATCTAAAAATTACTTATAAAAGTTGAAAATGTTTTTTATTGTATCTATAATAATTAATAGTGGAAATTAAATGTTGTAAATACACATTTACTAGTATGTATTTTTGTATTCTTATATTCGTTAACTAACTTTTTAATTTCTATTAATTAAAAAAATACTCACGAAAAATGAAAGTATTTTTATTGTATAATTATAGTAATTTATAAAAGTTAAAATATTTTTTAACTATTTTGAATACATATTTTATTAAGTTTTTTAATAAAAATTACAAATGTTAATATTATATTACTACAATATTATAAAAAACAATAATTTTTTTATAATTATAATTCATATATATTCATTTTATAATTTTAATAATATTTAATCAATTTATTATTATTATTATTATAATAATAACAATAATTAGTTTTTAATCATATTTTTATTTTTTATCATCAAGTGAGCTGGTAATTATTATAAAAATTGGCAAACTTAAGTAATAAACGACTGTGCATTCCGTCTTCATTCTTAAGATTTAACATTAGTCATGTTCCAGTGTTAATAAAGGATGTGAATTTGACCTGAATCATGATGAGTGACAAAATTTGATGTTAACAAAAGGGGTATTTATTGATCTGTAATTGGTTGAGGAGGGAGGGTAATGTTAAACAGTAAGAGTGTAAGAAATTGAGTAGAAAAGGTGAGGGAGAAAGAAAAGGAGTAGGGGCGAAACAATGAACAATGCTTGGTACTAGACTAGTTAGGAAGGGAGGAAGTAGGTAAAAATGTACTTGAGATTGAATTGAATTGAATTGATTGAAGTGCAGTTAGCTTAGCATAGCATAACATAGCTTAGGAGTGAGGGAGGGGGAAATGAGAGGGACTCAGATCCGCTCAGTGTTGCTATTGTTATCATTATCCTTAGCAGCCTCTCTCTCCAATGGCGTTTCCCCAGAAGAGGCTAAACAACTGCGAGATGAGGCTCGTGAAATGTTTTATCATGCTTTTAATGGCTACATGGACCACGCTTTCCCCCTCGACGAATTGAGACCCCTTTCATGCGCAGGGGAGGATACGCTCGGTGGCTATGCCTTGACATTGGTTCCTATGCCCATTCAATTGCTAATCAATTTTTTCATTATCCTCTTATTTATTATTCTTATTCTAATTCTAATGCATTCATGATGTCAGATTGATTCGTTGGACACTTTGGCTTTGCTTGGTGACCGCCACCGCTTCGCCACCTCCGTTGAATGGCTTGGTAAAAATCTTCGCTTCGATATAGTGAGTGGTCACCCTATTTAATCAAACTCCAAATCTTTAATTTTTAGGCAAATGCTAACAGGTGCCACTGCCCTTAAGGAGAAAGCTTTCATATAGTGCTTTTGCTTGCTTATGATTTATTCTACTTTTGGTTGGGTTGCAGAACAAAACTGTTTCTGTGTTTGAGACTACTATCAGGGTTCTGGGAGGATTACTTTCGGCTCATCTTATTGCCTCTGATTATGCTACGGTTAGTATGATAATCTGCAGTATCAATTTTTGTACAATACATATGATTGCATTTACAATTCATGCGTATCTTCTATTTTGTAAAATTTTAGAAGTGAATGGTAAGGACACCTTAGGTTGATGTTGTTCTCAGTTAGGAACCTGTATAGAAGGATCAGATAGGTTATGCTCTGCTCTCTCACCTTTGCTTTGGAGTTGGATAGCAACTCTTTCATGAACGTTTGCTCTTCTGTTATCCTCAACTGCTTTCTGGATATTTATTTTGAAGATCAATTTTGATTAGATTGGTCTGGTGGTTCTGATCCTGGATAGTTAGATTCTTTCTGCTTTCTTCTTGTGAATGTAATTAGTTTTTCACCTATTAAATATTCATGTGTTTTATTTTTGGGCTGTTTTTATCATAGAATTTGGTAGGTTAAGGTGAAAAAAGTGTTAAATATTGTGTACCTTCCATCTGATCTACTCTCTAAGAGCTGTAGAAGCTCTAATAGAGGGAGTAGATCAGATGGAAGGTAGACAATATAGCTGCTACCAGAGGTTTTAGAGGTCATTGGTTTGTTTAAAGATATGGTTCACAATTGAAAATATGTTTATAGATTTGATATATGTAGCTGACTCCTCTAAATTGGAAAAGGCTTGATTGTTGGTGCTGTAATATCTATGCATTCCCCGCATTCTGATTTGGCATCTCATGTCATGACTCATTTTAACTACTTTAGAATATTTTTGACAATAGTGCTCTATAGTCTCTAACTATTTATCTTTACATTTGTTGTCTACAGGGTATGAGAGTTCCGACATATGATAATCAGTTACTAAACTTAGCTGAAGATCTTGCCAGGAGATTGTTACCTGCATTTGATACCCCTACAGGTATTACTCAATCATACACAACTATGCTTGTCTTATATTAACTTTGCTCTCACAATCATCTTTCTCAGCTATAGCGGCTATTTAACAACACTGACACATGCATGGTGAAGAATGATTTGTGGAGAATAATACTGTGTTTATGACAAAACGCTGAATGGTTTATATAAGATGTTTAAATTACAAGGATCAAAATTGGCATAAAATTTTTGAACGGGGAAATTTTCATCAGCGAAAAAGCAGGCAAGTACGGTGAGGGTGAATATAAATTATACTGCAAAGTACAAAACATTTTAAAAAAAAAGAAAACTAATAATTCAACAAGGCTCCTCATCTTTGCAAAAAGAAGAAATAACCATGGGAAGAACATCAAATAGAAGCTGCAAGCATAATCCTATTCCATAATAGCAAATTTAATTGCAAAAACACCCTTAAATATTGCTGCTTTCTGCTCCAACCAAATGCACCAAATTTCATAAACTGCACATCGTATCAAGATTTTTGCTTCATTGTTTTTAATGTGACCTACAACTACAACTACAACCAACCTCCCTACAAGGAAATAACTAGAAAGTATTTTCTTTATTTTGTTCAGCCACACCATACCACTGAAAAGCCCTCATAATTCTTAAGACCAGTTATAGCTTTAACAAACTAAAAGATTGAACATTCACCAAAATCTTGCTATACTTCTGTGAGAAGAGAGAGGTATCATTCAGCAAATTGAAGGTTGAGCTCTCATCTTGTTCGAATAAACTCTAGTACCTGTGATGAGATCCTTATCTAGAAAGCATTTGACTTAGAATGAAAAAAAGGGACATGTTTTCGCTTGCATAACTTCTTGCTTACATGATACCTAGATTTTCACCATCTGCAGTCACAGTGTAAATGAAGGGCAATAAAGAGGCAATGTAAATCACAATCCAAGTTATTTACTTACCATGATTCAAAACTGCTCACTTTTAGGTTAGCTTGTTAGAGAATGTTGTTTAAGATCCCTACCCCTATGTTTGGATAGAGGAAAGAAATCAGGAAGAAAAGAAATCTTGAATATGTTCTTTGGTTGAAGAGATGTAAGAGAAAAAAATGAATTTTAAGAAACAAATTTCAATTTTTTCTCTCCTTATTTTCTATCATTCAAATTTCAAAATTTTAGCCTCTCCCTTATTTGCCTCACTCATCCAAACAGACAGTAATAATAGTTCATCATATGTTGACTTTTATGTGCTATATTTTTTTGCAGGAATTCCATTTGGATCTGTAAATTTGTTACATGGAGTTGATAAATATGAAAGTAAGGTAAAAGAACCTTCTCCTATGCTTCCCATTTTATTTAGGTGGCTGATAATTTGCAAATGATATAGAAGAAAAAAATGGGCAAAAAATTAGCTCAGAGGTGGTTTGGAAACTGTCTTTTCTCCAGTATTTTCTTTTTGATAAACAGAATATTTCCTGAGATCAATTTTGTCATCTTCTTTTGTTTATCGTATGTCTTCAACCTATTGTTGTGTTTATATTGTGTTAAAATTAGTACTTTCGTGCTTTAGATAACTTCGACAGCAGGTGGTGGGACCTTGACTCTTGAATTTGGCGTTCTAAGTCGTCTAACAAATGATCATAGTAAGTTTACCATTTTGCCTTTGGTCTATTGAATTCTAAGCATACTTGATGCAAGGAATGTGAGTTATTGCCATTGAGAAGATATATGAACTAAAGTTCTAAACAAACGAGAATTGAGGGACCAACCAATTGCAAAGTTATTCACAAGTAAAAATATGCTTAAAGTAGTAGGTCAACAAATGACAAGATTTTACTGATGGCTTTTGTTTAGTGTTCCAATCTTATGATTGTTTCTGTAGAGTTGCTGTATGTTTGCACTTGCATTTTCTCTTTGCTATGAAAAAAAACATTGAGAGAGATGGAACAACTATATTTTGATAGAAAGAAAGTTATTCTACTCCTCGCTCTCTTTTGATAGCAAAACAATTATTTTCAAGCCATTTTGCTTTATTCCCTTCTAACTCGTCCAATTGAGCAAGCAATTATGGTCCAGAAGTTGTATTTTGTCTCTTCCTTGTATTCTGGAGGCTGGATAGTGAAGAGTATTGTTAGTCATTCGTATGCTAGATCACGTGGGAAATAATAACATGATTAAAAGGGGTAGATGAGGGATTTTGGTTTTAATGAACCTTGCTTTTCTAATAAAGAGGGTAGGAGTGAAGGGAAACAGTTAGAGGCAAGGATACAAGGGAGAGAAAGGGGAGAAGGCAGGCATTCGGTTTTGTAGGTTTGAGTGGCTGGTGTCATAGGCAGAGAAGGCAGCCATCTCTTGATATTTTCTTTCTTACTGCTGTATTTTCCAACTGTGGTTTTACTGTATGCTTTGAATTTTAGCATTGTATTTTTTACTCTATCATCAATTTTTGTAGTCTTCACTTTCTTCGGGAAGGGTGTACATGCCAACATGGTTTTGTTACTTGTAATTCTATCTGTTTGTTTCTTTGACATGCAGTTTTTGAACAAGTCACCAAGAATGCAGTGCGTGGACTTTGGGCACGGCGTTCGAAGCTTAATCTGGTTGGTGCTCATATTAATGTTTTTACAGGTGAATGGACACAAAAGGTACAAAGTGTACTTTACTTATTGAAATATTCATATGCATATAAATACTTACATATTTTTGTGTGTAATGACATTTTCTTATTTGTCTTGTGGCATTATTTCTTTTTTTAGAGAGCAAATTTTTAAAAAGATAGAGCCATGGAATACATAGAATCTGATGCTCTACTTTCTGTACCAATTATAGTGCCGCTTATTTGTACTTGTGTTTTGTCTAAATGTGTACTACCTTGTAAAACACTTGAATGTGCCCTATTCCTCTGATCTAAATGAATAAAAAGGAGCCCTAAGTCCAAATTAAAGCTATGTTAGTAATTTCTGTATAATCTTCTTTCTTCTCTCTGTCTGTCATCCTGGTGCCAACTCTCTAGGGATGGGTTGTCAACTTTGAATTAAACCCTATTTCTTCATCCTTCTACTAAAAGATGCTGTAAATAAATTATTTTCTAGACTGTAGATGAGCTTGACATGCGTTGTGAGTTGATGGATTCTTTCTAACTTCTAAGGAGTTCAGGTTTAACTCAGGTAGAATTGTGGTTCAACTTGGCGAGGTGACTTGCCAAGCATTGCCAAGTGTGATGAAGTCCACATAAGTTTGGTTTTAGCTGATTTTGTGTTGCTGTACCTCTGGCTTAATTGATTTTTGGTGTTTTCCCTCATCCAAATTGTTTTCACTGTTTAGAGGAGTGTTGCCATTCTGGATAGTTCAAATTTTCTTCAGTTGGTAGTGTGAGACTGAAATAATTGAGACATGTAAGTGGCACTGATGATTAACATCATCTTGCCTATGACCAATCTTCTGAGATGATTTTAATTGTTAGTGCTGGTATGTTAGACATATATTGTTGGGCATCGTCCCACTTACATGTCTCAATTGTTGACAGATACTGTCACTGAAGTTTGTAATACAGTTACAGAGTTGTGGTAGGGTTTGTTCTTTTTGTATCGTAGAAAATGATTTAGAGAAAACATCAGCAAGCTGCTCCCTAGTCTTGACATGACAAAGAAATAAGTCTCTATCGAAGTTGTTTATGAGCAAAATCTTAACCAGTCTCAATATGCTTTGTGGAGAGTTTCTTAATTGCCATGAAACCAAGTTATCCCCCGTCAAGGACACAATAACTTGAAGAAGGCCTCCTATGTAGGTGAAGTTGCAACAAACTATGTAACATCATTCACTTAAGTTTATACATTCCAGGTTTTATTTTAACTTCGGTATCCTTTGTTGACTAGCTGAAAGCTTAGTAGGCTTTTAACTTCAGGGGAGTGTAAGGATATAATGTAATAACAGTGGAAATGTTTTCTAGGTTAAATGATCAGTTTCTTCTAGTGCTGTGAAAGAAGAGTATAAGAGTCATTATGCAGTTTGAGTGTATTCTACTATTTAGAGCAATTGATGAGTGAACTTTTTCCTGCTATCTGGAACCACAGGGGCCTTGGTGTGAAAAAATAATGATAAAGGTGAATGATAAATGCTCTGAACAGTATTTGTTTGTTAGAATTTTGTAGATATATTAGGATCCTATAGATATTCATCATATGTCTTATCAGCTTCTTTCTTCTTGAAAATGTTATTATTTGTTAGAGACAAACTACCTCAATATATTCAAGATATATGGCTGAAATTCTTTTGTAATTAAGGAAATTGATTGTAAAATGAAGGTGACAAATCTCAAAAAGGGGATAAATAGGAAAAAAATACCTGACCATATATTTCTCTAAAGCCAGAGAAGATATTGTAGCAAAAGGTGATAAGATTATAAAAAATGCATAATGATTGAAGGGTTCAAGTTGAGCTTAAAAAAGGTTGTTGCTATTGATGGTGGTTGACTTTTACTCAGGTTCTCAAGTCTTGTTATTGTTACTCGTTTCTTTGGCAAGTAAATTACTTAATTTGCAGGGTCTGTGTTGCTTCTAAACTAGATATTGCCTCAGTCTATCTATTATTGCAGCATTTGATTTGTATATGTTAAATGATTATTTATTGTTTCCTAGATTTAATTTGTATAGTTATCCCTGTGAAGAAGCTAAAAATATGCAAAATAGGAAATTTACGTTCTTTTACAGTTTATAGATTATGCAATCGTGTCTCATTGCCCCCACTGACCTGTTTCTGCCTGCCTAACTTTTCAGTAAGGAATTTTCCCAATTTATGTGTATCTATCAACAGCTACTACATCTATCTCTGTCTTTTTGCAGGATGCTGGGATAGGAACTAGTATTGACTCTTTCTATGAGTATCTGTTGAAGGTTAGTATAAAAAAATTAGCAAGAGTTGATTTAATTTTCTTAGAATTTGGGCTTAGGACCTAAATCTATCCTACAAAACCAGCTTGTAAGATAAGAACACTTCAAATTTTATAAGCTTTGTTTAAGTTGTATCTTTTAGTCAATATGATGAAACTAAATCACCAATCTTGAGGCTACAAATAAGGCAACCCTAAAGAAAGGGCTACTAAGGCGGCCTAGGAGTGACTGCCATTAAGGCCGCTTTTCAACACTTTCCCTCAAACCTTGGGCTATTGGCCTAAAGTGTAGCCAATCCAGGTGGTTCAATAATAGATTGAGAATAAACTTTGATGTCATCGTACAATATAGACTTAGGACTTAGCTCTACTTTAGAAGATTGGTTGTAAGGTGACGTTCCAAAGTTTGTTACTTCTATTTCAGTCATTTTTGTAGTTGACATGAGACTAAATCACCATCCTTAAAGTTGTAATTAAGGAAACTTTCAAAGAGGCTGCAATTGAGGTGGGTTAGAAGGAACTGCAGTTAAGACAACTTTTCAACAAATTTTGATAAACTAAAACATAATTGAGTTATTTCACGATTTTTTTATACATATGCTTTCTGACATTTGTATTGCATGTTTGTGTGCAAAACACTTGTTTTTTTTATTTTCTGTTTCTGCTTTACTATCTAATTTTCATATCATTCCTATCCGTACACCTTCTCTCTTTTGCTTCCTTGTATTATAATTGATTTAGTAAAAATTATCTATGAATTAGTTTGTCTTTTATAAAAAAAAATTAAAAGGTAGATTTCATTGGAAGAAACAAACGAGTAAAATTGCTCCGCCTGATATTATTCCTATTACTATTCTGCCACTAGTTTGATTTCATTGGAAGGATTTCCCCAGAATTATTTTTTATGCACTACGGATTTCTTTAACAAAAAGACATTATAGAGGAGAGAGAGGTAGCATTGAGGACTGTAATTTTGTTTGCATCTTCTAAAATTAGTCTGCTTGTTTGTGCCAACATATTTTCACTTTTCAGCTCTATTTTACTGATATGATGTATGATTCATTGGTTCTACAACATATAAGAGATGTGGTGCTTAAAATTAAAGACCCTTCTGAGGAAAATTGCACAATGAATTATTAGATAAAATATTTTCAACTCGGACGTTATACCCAAGTTATTAAGTCATTTAGTGGCTATTGATCGACCAATACTTTGATGTTATTAACCAAGTGGATTAATTTTGTTTGGAATTCCTTTTCTCTTTTTGTCATTTTCCCCTTTTGGGGGCATTACTTTGTTAGTTGATATACATCAAGTTCTCTGATTTCTTTTTCCGTGCAAATGACCTTCAGGCATATTTATTATTTGGAGATGAAGAGTACTTGTATATATTCCAAGAAGCTTACGCTGCTGCTATGCATTATCTTTATCATGACCCTTGGTAAAAGCTTTTGGCTATGTGTGCCACCCTGTAAATATACTTGACTAGCTGTCTATTTTTCTTTGAAGTGCATCAGTACATATATTTTTAAATGTCTTTCTAGTTTGAAACTCAGATTTTTGTTTGTGCTTCAAGGTATGTAGAAGTGAATATGGATTCTGCTGCTATTGTCTGGCCATTATTTAATAGCCTGCAGGCATTTTGGCCTGGCCTTCAGGTTTCCTTTTGCTTCTTTTCATATATAATAGTGTTTTTACTCTGGATATAATAATATCATTGAGGGGCTAATTGAAAATTTGTGTTTTTGCAAGGTTTTAGCTGGAGATATCAATCCTGCAATTCGCACCCATGCTGCCTTCTTGAGTGTCTGGAGAAGATATGGTTTCACCCCTGAGGGCTTTAATCTTGCTAGTCTCAGTGTTCAGGTATAATATTCCTAACACCTAGAGGCCTTATAACTGTAAAATGATGCTTAATTACAGCTTCAGCCTTCTTTCTATTAGTTTCATTTTTAAGGTAGAGTAATTGATGATTTGTTGCACCCAAATTTAGTCCTCTTAAATGAACTCATATCTCAAAATCTCTGTTCGTGTCAATAAATCTGTTTTATGGAAAATGAAGAGAGAAAATAGGAAAAAGACTCTATGGGGATATCCTCCAAATAGAAATGTCAGGATGGAAAGGGAACTTCAAAAGTCAGAACACAACATTGCTGTCCATTCTATGTAAATGTTAAATTTATGCATGTAAAAAATGCATCAGTTGAGATTTAAAACATCTCATATATGTTTTTTCGCATATTTTTTAAGTGTAAAAATAAGATACTCTTCAAAAAGCACAAGCAAGACTCTGAAGAGAAACAATGAACTAAATTCTATCCAGAAATGTAAAGCCAATTCTTAGACAGTGTTAAGAGTCCGACATTGGCTAAGAATATGACTGAAATACTTCTTATAAGAGTTAGATAGTTTTCCTCCCTTCAGCAAGCTTTTGGGGTCCAGTTGATTTTTAGTCAGGTATAAGAGCATGTACGACCTTGATGTGTTAACTTTTGAAGTTGAGTTAGGGCCAATTTATTTCTAATATGGATGGTTTATGATAAAAATTTCTTATATTTCTAACAGGTGTAATGAGTCTACCCGGTTTTAATATTGGGACATTTGAAGATGTCCTGTGTTACACACTTCGTGCTCTAGTTGTTTAGTCCTAAGTGTAAGGTGTGTTTTAAGATGTCTTTTACACGGGCTAGGAACATGGGCAGAACACTGTTTTTAAAACATTGTCAATTGTCCACCTTTGAGCTTGTACTGGAGTTGAGTTAGGCTAAAGTCTATATTCAAACTGCAACTTGTAAAGCATTTGACATGAATCATAAAGAATTTATTTGTAACAAGACACCCTATGATGATTATCAGGAGTCACATAAAAAATTGTTCCATGGGAATGTACAATACTTGCTATATTCTTTTTGTGGTAACCATTTGGTTGATTCTCTCTAATATGAACTGTTTATATATGTATTTTTCTCGCATTTTATCAGCATGGGCAAAAGAGTTACCCCCTACGACCAGAGCTAATTGAGAGCACTTATTGGCTATACAAAGCTACCAGAGATCCTAGGTTTGCTTTTATATTCCTTTAAATTGTGTTGAGTGTAAAATTTGGCTCCTCGTGTCTGATTTGATAATATTATTTTACTACAGCTATATATAGTCCTGTTTTCTCTCTCTAAAGATCCTCTTGTTTGTTGCCCAATTGTAATGTTTTTTCCTTCCTTTTCTCTGAAAAGATAGGAAATTGGGATTATTTTTTCTTGTCAAACTTTGTGAATTTTTTGCTGATGGCTGTGAGCTAAGTTTTATTTAGCGACTTTCATTGACAATTCAACACAAAACTTGATTCTGCCCTTGGTGTTTCTTTGTAGATATCTTGATGCTGGGAGGGACATGATTGCTAGTTTACAGTATGGAACACGATGCCCTTGTGGATACTGTCACATTTCAGATGTTGAGCATCACAAACAAGAAGATCACATGGAGAGCTTCTTCTTAGCTGAGACAGTAAGAATAAATTCATGACACAATTTTCAGAACACAAGCCCTAAACCTTAACAAAGCAACATAATCTCTTTAGTTGTATTTTATGGAAGTCTGTTCCAATGTGCAACTATGTATAGAATATTTCCTTATTTAGGATTTTTTTTTCCTAAATTCCCTTATATTATTTTGTATTGGTTTGAAGCCCAAGATCTATAGGTTTGCATTTACTTCATTTATTTTGTTGTATATATATCTGTTGTGCCTACTGTTGTAAATAATCAGAAAGTTCTCTTTCGAAGTAAGATCATTGATCAAGATAGGTAGATTGGTTTTTATTTAGGGCTCCAAATAGTCTCTCTAATAAGATCTACAAGTGTGTGGGATATTCGATTTTAGATGAGGCTCTGATAAGTTTCTTGGAAGCTTAAGTTGTCAAGTGGAAGTCGGGAAGGGGTTGAGGTCGCTTTCAATTTCATTTCTTAAATTTATACTTTTCTTTCTTTTATAAACCATGCCTATTACAACCATTAACATCAGTCTTCTTGCCTTTCATATTTTGTCTTTCTATTATTTATTTTAAAGAAAAATGCTGCTAACTAACCTATGCTACAATTAGGTCAAGTATCTGTGGCTTCTGTTTGATTTGGCTGTGGGTCCTGACAACCTTGTGGAAAATGGGCCATACAAGTGAGTGAGCTGATGCATTTACAATTTAATGGCTGAACTTTTTCTACAATAAAATT
Organism: Lablab purpureus; assembly: GCA_030347555.1. NCBI lineage: Eukaryota > Viridiplantae > Streptophyta > Magnoliopsida > Fabales > Fabaceae > Lablab > Lablab purpureus. The sequence continues at coordinate 31,013,716 of CM059260.1, forward strand.
AAGGTACTTCGTTTCTCCATTTTTCTAAGACAGGTACATATTCAGCACTGAAGGTCATTTACTGCCTGCTACTCCTCAAATCGCCCTAGTGAGGGAACATTGTTTATACTATGGGGCTTATTGTAGAAGTGGTGATTTAAGACAAACTCACTTTGTGCCAGAGTCTGACAAAGATAAGAAAGAATCCAATGATACTAGATTTTATGAGAGTTGGACTAAAGATACATATTCTCCAGACTACACTAATTTCGAGCCAAGTGCCGTTTCAGGTTTGATAAAGGTACTAGGTATTCTTTACTTCCCCTACTCTTGGGCTTCTCTCTCCTTTTACCACTTGTGCCAAATATTACACTTAGACCTTCTACTTCCGTCCTCATTCATGTCGCTATAGTGGTGCAATGGATAATTTTCTTAATACTTGTTTCATTAAATAAAAGTTTAGAAATCAAGTTATTTTGTTTGGACTTGAGGTTCACTGAATATTTTCTATTTCTGATTCTGAATCTTAGAAGAAAAAAAGGAGATATAGTGTTTCAAAGTCTGTTATCCGTTGTCTCTTCAAAGTTCAAAATTAGATTAAAACTGTGAAACATCACTATGGCCACTGTGGTGTGTTTGACAACTGTCTTACATTGAGCTGGGAATTTTCTACAATTTGCAGATTGTATTTAGGCGCTCACAGCAACGAATAAAACAAAACAAGTAGTTTATTTTGTCTATGACATTATGACCTGATCAAACTTCATACATTGTTGTGTATTACCTTCCCATTCATTTTGGTCTATAGCCATAATGCCATATACTCCATGTAACCTGATGCAAATGGAATGAATTGTGAAATTTCAGTATTGGTCAGACATTTTACTTTGTTCGTCAATGCCCCAGTGCCAACCATATCATGTATAATTTCTCTCTAGCATGCTTGAACCCACAAGTAAATGCCAGTGGAAAATCAAGCTATGGATACATTCAAGAATAAGTAGCAAATGGTTCTCGTGTATTTATTTGTGTTCTCTTGTATTCTGGGCATTTTTTTTATTTTGCAATTCAATTTGGAATAATTCTTTCATGTTGAGTGTTTTTGTTATATTTCTGCCAGGGTTTCTGCCCAGGATTAAATCATGGACAGAAGTTTGGTTTATTATATGCATATTCAACCGATGAACGTCATGATTATGAAACCAACCAAGTTCAACAGAAAGAATCAACTACCGTTCAAAGCCATTCAGTATTGGTTCTTCATGACCAGAGTTCTGACCATTTGGTACCAGAATACGGCAGTGACCGTAATGATAGTCAGACACATGAATCAGACGGTATCCCTTAAAGTGAGGGGACTTCTGGTACTACTAGAAGCCAAGTTGCTGATCCCAGCAAGGTAGGAATTACAATATCTCAGTTAAACAAGAGGATTGGTGGGGAAGGAAATTATATTTTCAACTTCAAAGGGTTTTACTTCTCAAACTTGTCAGGCTCACCCACCTGGAATTTAAATTCGAGTTTTGTTAGTGTGTCCATAGTTAAGAAAGGGTGCATTTGATAACTTGGGCAGCTGTTGTTACATTGAGCATGGAGCTGAAAGTGTTAAATTATGGATGAACTGAGCCGTTAGTTCTGATGTTGTGCTATCAGGGGCAAAGCCGTCATCCTACTTTTAATCATTGAGCACCTGTAAACGAATGTAATATAACGATTTTTGTTGTATAATTTTTCCCAAGGCTCATGTAAACCTACTGTCAGAGGTCTAATCAGTGTACATTAGATAGACATTATCGAATCCTGAAATTACATTGCAATTTATTTCAGTTGCTGAAAATTCCAATCATCCATTAGATAACCGTACATATTATATGTATATATACTGTGTGTATATATACATATATGTGTGTGTTGGGGGTAGGGGTGGCAAAACGGGCCAGCCCGGCCCGTTTAGGTCCGCCCCGCCATGAGTCCGCCAAAAACGGGGCGGGCGGGGCGGGCCAGCCCGCCATAGTGATACGGGCCAAAATTTCTAACCCGCCCCGTCATAAGGCGGGCTGGCCCGCCTATATTTTTTATTTTTTATTTTTTTGAAAAATCTATTTTTTGGATTTTTTATGTTATTTTTTTATCTTTGATTTTAAATTGGACTTTTTTTTTCTTTGCAACTATTTTGTTTGTGTCCAATTTAAATGAATTTTTGTAATTACAACAATATATTAAAGATGTATATGGTGACATGACATTTAAAAAGTGCAAGCTAAAAGACATAATGTTTATTACAAAAGAAATTACAATCAGTGAGGTGTTGAAGGAATCCTAGATATAGCTACTTTCCCAAATTTAAAGAGAATGAGTGAGAGTAAATGAGGTGTTATATTTTTTTCGCCGCCCTGTCCTTGGCCCGACGGGTTGGCGGGCTAGACGGGGCGGGCTGATACGGGTTGGCGGGTTGAAAATGTTAGCCCGCCCCGCTTATATGCTGGCGGGCCAGCCCGCTGGGCCCAACCCACTTTGCCACCCCTAGTTGGAGGACTCGTCCGTCGAATTCTTTTGTGGACAAACCACTACACACGCAAAAGCCCGGTTTGGGTTTATTTGGACTTTATTTTTTTAGGTTATTTTTTCTTCAACCCACACATTTCGTACCGTAATTTAAAGAAAACAGTGGAATAATAAAATTATTTTTAATTTTTTATTGATTTTTGATTTTTATAATTTGAAAGTCTTTTTGATTTTTATATTGATTTCTGGTTTTTAAAATCTAGAACTTATTTTTTTATTTTTAATTTTTACAATTCAGAAGTCACTTTTTTAGTTTCTACCGTGACTTTCAGTTTTTACAATTCAAAAATCATTTTTTAATTTCTGATTTCTACAATCCAGAAGTTACTTTTTGATTTTTACACTAACTTCTGATTTCTATAACTCGGAAGTCATTGACTTCCAGTTTCTATAATACAAAAGTTAATACTTAATTTGAAAATTATTTTTTGACTTTCGATTTTTATAATACAAAAGTCAATTCTCAATTCGGAAGTCATTTTTTGACTTCCAGTGTTAAAAGGTAATTTTCGAATTGTAAAAACAGAAAGTTAATAATAAAAATAACGTTAAAATTTTAATTTGTTGGGAGTCGTAGGAAGAAAATTTGGGGTTACAAAAATAATCATCCTATTTTTTTTCTTTTACGAATCTTGTTCACATTTTTTGGCCTTTCTGTTTTATCAAGGGTGCCCATTGAATGAAGGAAAAAAAATGAACAATAAAGTTTGGAGATTTGGGCAAAGGTCTTTTTCTAAGTTTTCTTCGAACAAAAAAGTAACAAAGTAAAGGAGGAAATTGAGGCTATTTTTGGATAAAGGTTGGAAACGTGATTTTTAGACATTTCAACACACATTCTTAAATTTTAAAACAAAAAAGAAAAGAAATAACTTGTTGCTTTAGGAATATTTTTTTAACATCCCAATTAACATATAAACATTCACTAATAAGTTCGTGCATGTGAGTCTCAAGTCATCACCCACAGAACTTTTCTTTGAAGGTCTATAAAGGTGGTTTTACTCTTCTCCAAATATTAATTAATGGCTATAAAAAGCAAAAAGAGTGTAATAATGGAAGACAAGAAAGGAAATAAAATATTTGAAAAATATCTTTATCACAAAAATTATATTCAAATTTAAGACTTAACTTTTATAAGACTTCTGTATTATAATTTGACATGAGAATACGAATAAAATTCAAATAAAAAATTATAAATAAAATTTATTTATTAATACTAAATATAATTTTTATATAAAAAAATTAATAAATTAAATGTAAATAATATAACATTAAATTATATTTTATAATATTAAAAATATCTAACATAACAACACGCACATAAACTGAATTAAAACACCAACCAGCGAAATGGGGATGAACTAAAAATTAGAAACGTAAATAAAAAGTTGACGAAAGATTCTTTGACCTCTCACCACTTATTTAGCGAACGTATTTCATACTGCGTACCTTTCTGTATATGAAAACTTGGCTCCTCCTACCCTACCCAACTAACTTCAAATTTATATTAAATTACCTCATCACGTTTAATGTTCACACTAAGAGTATAAATATTTATACTGTGAATCTATTAAAATTACATAATTTAAAATTAACAAAATTTCATTGATTATGCTTTTAGTCTTAGGCCATAATAGGATTAAACACATTGATAAGTCATGTAATGTGTGAGCCTGTAAAAAATTCAATAAAGATATATTTTATTGAACAAAAGAGTGGTTGAGGTAAGCGTAGAGGTAACTTAGAATTCCTCTAAATATTCTATGACAGCACATGACGCTGTCTTTACGTCAAGCTCAAGTGAATCGGTTCTTTGATTGAATAGATGAAACGGGAAAAGGAAAAATCTTAACTCCATATTACACCTCCAATTTTTCAGAATTTACACTACATTAACTACTTTCCAATAAAAAACAATTAAAAGAATTTCACAAAATAGTTTGACAATTTTATGCATCAACTTGCTCTTCCTTCTTTTTTTCAATAGTTCAAAATATCTTTCTTGCATTTTGCTAGAACTAGTCTTTTCTGATATAGGTGTGGCTCCCATTGTGCAGTGTCGTCTAGTTATTTTGCAGCACATGGAAGCAATTTATTTTCTGGTTTTGTGGTAAGCTGCACAGTGCATATGGTCATTTGTCAACAACATTGAACATCACTGTCAAAAGTCTGCAGGATTATTTTTCTGTACTTGTGCCATTTACTGGCCTAAAATCTCATTGTTCCCTGCTACAGAGTGCAATAGTAAGGACACTTTCTGCTCTACCAATAAAATATTGTACATGCATTTTTCTTTAGTCCACCTTTCCTTAAACTTTGCCGGGAAGAGGGATCTAAAATTCATACTGTAATTTCATATTGCTAGACCTTGCTTGCTTGTGTTGTTTATTTGGTTACCAGTGCAGACTTAGATAATAAACTATGCTTATTTTCTTTGCAAAACAAGTGGCTAAACAGAAAGCATACTAGGAACTTGCCATAAAACTGAAGTTATGTCTGGTGAATATTATTTAACAAACCTTTTGCATGCATATATATAATCACATCAATTAGCCAAAACTTTTCTAAAAAGAAGCAACATGCTGACACTAATATATAACTTAATTTGCATCTTATGAAGTTATAAAAGCAAACAAACTAAGATACAGTCTAAAAGTGATGCATCTTCTTTGTCATGCCTAGGGTTCTTATTGGAATAATAAAACATAATATTAATTAATCAAAACATTGTTTAATATGGTTAACATGGTTAACAGATTTTCTCATTAATCGAAAGATTTTTCTAATTAGAAAATAATTAATTCTTCGTCTGAATGTTAGTACTTGACGGGTAAAGTGAAGACATATACATATTCTGGTTCCATATTCACAATTCTGCTTTCTGCAAAATAAAAGTGACATGAAATAAGAGGATGAGTAGAATATTTTAATAATTTGAGTGTGTGCATCAAGTACTGAGCCCACACACCATTAATGATGAATTTGAGTACGTATCTCAGATGCCAATTTCAGAACTGCCATTAGGTAGGGTTTGATCATCATCAATCAAACCAACACCACACCTCAGTTTGTGCACAACCATTTTCCCCATTTTCCTTTCCGATACTCTTCTTGCAACCAGCATCCCACATGCATCTCATCTTACATCCAAACCTACATTTGCATAATTGTTTATATTCTTTATGGAAAACTACACTTTATAGGACAAAATACATTTTAACAATTTGTCATTAGAAGGAAAGGTATTTGATTATTTTGGATTTCTTCAACAAAAATAAAAAAAATACAAAAACAAGAATAGAAAAAAGCAATTGGGTTATAACGAGAGGTTTTATACACCAAAAAAATGTTACACAATACAACACATAAGAGTTACTAAAAACATCTTTATATATAAAAATAAGAAGGGACTAGTAGAAAAGATAGAAACATTTAAGACAGAGCAGATTAAGTAATTTATCTGTTCCTCTTAATATAATAACCAATTAAAATATTTATACGGAGAGTTATTTCTTAAAAAATTTTAATTAGTTACGATAATTTATTATTAAAAATTAATGATATAATATAAAAGATATTTGTAATATTTTTAAAGTTATTTTTAATTTTTTTATAGTTATTTATTTAACTAATTCTAAAAAAAATTAACTATATAATCTATATTTTACATTTCTCAATATATAACAAACAACTTCGACTAGAAATATTTTAGAAACTGAATATTATATGGTTAAAAACTAGTTTAATTTTGCTATCTATTATATTATAGTTTAAAAATAACTACAAACCCCTTCTAATATATTTTTTTTCATAAAATTAATGCAGAATCTTCTTCATTAATATAGTATTTTATTTTATTTATGTTCTTAAAATATTGAGTAAATTTGCTTTCAATTCAATAGTTTTGGTAAGTATAATTTAAGGAAGAAGGAAACAATTGAAAGGTGATATTTTAATTAAGATCAGTGCTATAGTGCATGAACCTATCCATGACTTTCCTTCAAACAGCTTCTCATTATAAAATTGGCGCCAGCATTGATGTTTCATCTCTGTAATCGTTGCAAGCAGACACGCTTTCAAATTCCAATCAACATCTACAGCTTTCAATCCATATTATATTTTATATATATATATATATATATATATATATATATATATATATATATATATATATATATATATATATATGTATATATATATATATATGTATGCAATCAAGTTTTGCACATTTATTTCTAAAACCAACAACAAAGTTCAGCAGTTTTGCTTTTTGATCCATGAACTTTATGTCTACTAAATTATGAATAATTTAGTCGCTTAAAAACCTTTTCCATATTTCAACATAAATATGATTTGTAAAGTCCTGTCTACTGCCATCAATATTCGCCATGCTTGTTCATGTTTTTTTTTTACCAAATGAACTTTCAAATCAGCACCACAAAGATTCCCTGCATGGAAAAAAATAAAAATATAGTTTCTTAATATCACTAACAACCATATGTTTTCCTAAAAACCACACTGCATCAGGTAGTATCATGGACAAACACAACTTGTTAAAGTCTGTGACTCTTTTGCTAACAACATATCTGCATTAGGTCTTGACATATAAACTTGAAGACTGATACTGTCTTCTGCATTATTAATTTGTGCTTGACTTTTTATTTTATTGAAGAGATGAATTCTTTGAAGATGGATCGTCAGAAACAAGCACCCTTTCTTATCTAACCTAAATATATATCTATAATTTGTAGGGTACTGAGATTCCTTAGACACAACAATTTTGGGTCAGCTTTGGGTGAGAACTGAATTGCCAGGAAACGTATTGATTGTCTGTGGGTGGAATTGAAGAGAGGACCCATTTGTACCAAAATTGAAATTAAATAAAAGGACATTTCTATCATGTTTCTTGTTTTCTCATTTTATTCAAAACCACAACTTCCCTCATGTCAAGGTTTAATCTTAGAGTCTCATCATAATTATGTTTATCAGAATATTCGGTCAAACACCCAAATTTTGAAACTCGCGCATTGTATTATATATGTAAAATAATATATACCCACCCAATCATCAAACACCATAATTTACCACTCTCTTCCTCTCATTCTTGTTTTTCTTTTTCGTTTCATATTCATTGTTACTAGTTAATTTTCTACTAAATTCGTAATAATTTGTTACAGTGAGAAAGCATAAACGACAGAATCTAAAAATGATATGAAAGATAGAAGATATATTAATAAATTCCACAATAATTTTATAAAATAAACATACCTTATATTGAAAATACTAAAAGGTAATCTAATATAAAAAGGAAATTCGCTCTATTTCATTACTTCTACCCTTGTTATTTTCTTCTTATTCAAGAGCATTGGATGAAACAACCTTTTTTATTTATTCCATTATAAAGGTATTTAAGGAATGAAGATTTTAATCATATTCTATTCCATTTTACTCACCATTATATATACCTAGAATACCTTTGGTGTTGATTTTTCTTCTGATAAATTCAACAATACAGCCTCCATACACCCTTGGTAAACGATAAACAGTGTACAATACTTTTATACAACCAAATAAAAAGAAAAGAGAGATGAGTATAAGAAAACAGATGATATAACAAAGATATTCTATAAATAATTTAACTTTAATTGATATAAAAGGGTGAAATTAAAGCCTTAACCATTTGATGTTGAATGTGAAAGAAGGAAAATGACCGAAGACATCATCAGATATTAGTCACCTAATGGTATCTGTTAAATATGATTCCAAAATCTGATCTGATGAATCTATCAAAGTAATTTTCAGTTTCAAATTAAGCGAGGCATTAGAATTATAAACAAGACCTTATTAGAAGACAGAAAGAGGAAAATTAGTAATCAAGCGCTGACAAACTTAATTTTGGGTCCATTCAATAACACAAGCACATACCAACACTGTATATTACACTGTATTCTTGTATCAACAGAAAACAGAAAAACATGGATGAAATAATTAATATTACATATAACCTTTTCTATCTTTCTTTTACACAAAGTTTCATTTGAAATCTCTCTGAGATTTCTCATTCAGAAACTTGAAAAAGGATCAGAGGAAACAACAACATAGAATAGCATAGCATCCCACCAGAGATGCCAAAAATAACCAGAAAAGTTGCCAAAGTTGAGGAAGAAACTTCACTCTATCTTCCATCTCCTGCTTCAGAGTTATAATTCCATATTAGGTATGCCAGCCAACAAACAGCATACACTAGAGTGATTCAAAACTCAAAACCCTTCAGATCCGAGAACCCAAGCTGAAAGCATGATTTCCCTTCACCCCAAAACTCTTTTTTCTCTGCTCATGGTAATTTGAGTGGCTTGGTTTCTCATACACCACAACCCAAACCCCTGGCCTCTGATCCTTTCATGATTCTCAGCCTTTTGCAAGAAGTCACAAACATGCTGCACAAAAAGTACGGTTCTGTCAGATTGAGTTCAACTCATAGATACCTAATGATGAGACCAGAGACCAACGAAAGCAGATCAGAAAGAAAAGGGAGAGATGTAACACTTACTCCCATGGAACATCTCCAACTAACATCCAGTCACCGTCCTTGTCTTCATATGTTGGTGCATAGTCAGATCCCTTGTAACCTTCTTTTTCAGAGTACTCACCTGAAAAGCCACAACATAACCCAGGTCATTTTCACAACATCATAAAATCTGATTTAAGTGGTTTCTTCTCATCTCAATAAAAAAACAGAACTAAAATTCTTCTCACCTATGGTCAACTTGAACATGTTTTCTAGAGCTTTGAGAAGTTGTGTGTAGCCTCCATATACCTTCAAGTCAATCTTCCTCAGGTAAGGTGCTCCATCCATGCTTACTTTGACATAAATCCCAGCACCATCATTCTCCTGAAGGCTGTTTTTCCTATAGGATCTGATTGGTGGCCACCCCACTATCTTTGCCCTGTCATGCAAGCCAACACACATTCAATGAATCACTCAACTCAAAATTATAACACACGCACAAAGAACTTCAATGCATCTCCACTCATCAACACACAACACGAGAAAAAGGCCTTTGAGTCTTTTGATGATACTAAAATGTTAATCAAACTTACTTGGCAGGAGGGGCAGCCTCAGTTTCGACATTTTGAGCAGTAGGGCCCTTAGAAACAGTCTCCTCAGAAGTTTCAGTCAATGGCCTTTTGTTGGTAATTCTAACAGGTGCAGGCAGTGTTTTTTCCTCACTTTCTTCGGTTCCTGGGAGCCCCAATCTAAGCTCAGTTGCCTTGAGGTTGAGATCAGTCTCAAAGGTCACAGTGCTTTCCATCTCTTCTTAGTACAATCTATAATATTCCAAAACACCCTATGCCGATTGGCAAAGCCTGAAAGAGCGGTTTGTTATTGAACAAGTGAACAGAAAAAGCAAGGAAGTGCCTGTGAATCTGTGTGATGATCCTGTGAGTGGAGTCTGCTGTTCTCTTGTATTGTAGCCGTACGTAGGCTGAGAGATGATGATAAGACTTGAGATGTGATGCAAGTGTGGGAAGGTATGTTTTATAGGGATATGGGAAGATAAAATTAGAGGTAGTGTGGAGTTGTGTATGGTATGGGGAATGATAGGAATGAGTTGTGAGAGAGAGAGAGGAGAGGAGGAAGATAAATAAAGAAATGAGGAAATAAATTATGGAGAAAGAGAGGGTAAGGTGTCGGTAGCAGGAGCAGCAAGTTTAAAGCAAGATGTCCCCAGGAATGGAGGACAAGGGTGGGACAGGGTGAGTGTCCCATAAGGGAAGAGAGTTTTGGGAGATAAATGAGGAGCGTTGGCTTTAAGGAAAGGCAAAGGGGACATGCCCATGTGAAGGGAGGCTCCATATCTCACACTTGCTCATGGGACCCATCCCCATGTGGCTCTCATTTTTTAATTCCTCAATCCCTTCTCCAAACTCTTTCCATGTCAACCCTCTTCTTCTTCTTCTTCTTCTTCTTCTTCTTCTTCTTCTTCTTCTTCTTCCCACTCCCATAATCCATCAAACAAACAAAAATCTACTTATCTCTTCTTTATACTTATCTTTTCTACATTTACTTGTATTTTAGTTTAATGTCATTAACAAGTAATCAAAATACCATTTTTCACCCCCACACTCACAAAGTCAAGTTTATCATATTCATAAACCCATGTCTCAAAACTCACAAAATTAGTTTATATTTTTAAAAAAATTAATAAATTTGAATTCACTGTTATAAAATTATTATAAAGTAAACTTTGAATCTTAACTATACCCTATATATATTATTAATAAGCATGTAAATTAGACTCGCCAATATTATTTTAACTTAAGTCAAACTTTGAATCCGAATTATATGACTACATTAAATATTTGTGTGGTATATAATAATTTGACCTCACTCAAATCTTTAACAAAAGATAAATGCATAATCTAAAATTACTAAATATGTAAATAGTTTTGCCTCCATTAGTTCAAAAAAATAGGTTAATGTTATTACTTTTACTAATTTTTAAGTTTAAACTTTCGATTAAAGTTGACGAGATCAGCATTAGGAAAATTATTAAGTAGTTATTATTATTTATCTATGAACCTCAATAATAATATATAATTAAATATTATTAATAATTTTATTTTAAATTTACAAACTTAAATATATTTTATTTTTTTTATTTGTATTTAGTGATGTAATAGGAATTATTATTCAAGTAATTATAGCTGAAATAAAAGGAAAGTTATTTATATGTGTTCGACAAGGTTAGTTTTTTTTTTCAATATTATTTGACAAGAAAGTCATTTGGCTTTTTATATTATGGTTGAAATATTGTGTTGAGTTAACTTACATATAAATTTTTTATATTTTACTCCTTTGTAATTATAAGCCTAAGCAATTAGTTAAAAGTTTTTCAACTCACAAAACATTTATAAGTGAAATTCTTATTGTAACTATTGTTAAATAACAAGTCTAAAGTCATATTCTCTAACCTATTATTTTATTGTTTATTGTTAAAGTTATTGGATTTTTTAATACATAGTAAATTAAACATAAATAAAACATAATATGAACTCTTTTACATAATTGATTATAATCAATTATGTAAATTATAAAATCCAGATGGTAACATGAATTTCAATTTATAAGTTAATTTTATTTATGAGTTTAAATTAAGTTAAATTAGAGAAAAAAAATTAAATATAAATTTAAATTTGAGTCACTTAATTCACATGTGGATTCAAGTCACATTTTAAGTGAATTCAAGTCACATGACCTACTAACATATTTATATTATAAATTGTATTTTTTGATATTTTTTTTTTGAAGATAAAGAGAATAAAAATGTTTAAAAAGAAGAAAAAATAATTCTAAATTTTTTAATAACTCAAATATTCTTCATAAAAAAGAAAAAAAATTATTTACATATATATTTTTATTTAAAAAATAATAAATAAAAATATTATGAACTTAGTTAACTCATCAAGTGGGAAATTTAATAAGTTATAAAATTTATAATTTATTATAAAATTATTTAAGTTAAGCTCATTCATTTTTAGTTTAATACATGATAAATCAATTCTTATAAGTCAATTGATTCTTTCATAATCACACTCTTATATGATAATATTTTTTATTTTATATAGTCATATATCATTTACAATATGATAATTGAATAAATAATTCAAGTATTATTTATTTTTTAAATCAATCACAATTTCTTGCAAACTTTATATTCTCTTATAATTTAAAGTATCATTTTTATTTTAATTCTTTTTATTTATTTCTTTTTTCACTTTTTCACTCTTCACTTCCTAATTAAAATTAGAGTTTACTTTGATATTTATGAAGACCATATTCTAGACTAGAATGTAAACAAAAAGAAGTTAAATTTTTAAACTTAAATATAAAAAAAATTTAATTACAATTTTCTAAATCTTACTCAATGTTATTATTTAAAAATATTTTTATATTTAAATCTAAATTTACATATTATTTTTAATAAATACAGTTAAGAATAATTTAAGAAAGGTATATTTTTATTATAATATATTGAACTTTAAATACTAATTTTAATCGGTGTAAAAATAATTAATTTTTTGTATTGAAAGACATTGTAAATTACATGATGGGCAAATATGATGTAATAATTTCTTTTGAAGGAGTGTCGACCTGAATTTAAGGCCGTTGCTGCGTTAAAGTACAACAACAACCAGAAAAGAAAAATACCTGCAAGATTGTGTGTTACGATTATTGATAAATAACAAATAGAAAAAAAAAATCATAATAGAGGCATGAACATTGTACATGTAAAATTATTGAAAAACAAATAATTGTCAAAACTCACAACTACTCACATTCAAAAAATGGCTGACACCATTAATTGATTATGGTCAGAGAAAATCGCAACTTTTTTTAATCAGATTAAAATTTGTTGAATTATTAAAAAATAGATCCAAAATAAAAATCGAAAAAAGTCAAACTTCTTAGGACGCTCAATTTGTTCTGTGCACGCGATTTATATTTTGGTAAAGTTTATTTTAACATAAAAAGTGAAAAATTGATCTTTTCTAAAACAATTTTAAAAACGCGCTTAAAACTTTCTGTGTAAATGGTAAAATAATATTATTTTTAATGCATAAATATCAATGTTTATTTTACAAGTCTCAAATTCATAAACAATCTCGTCAAAGGATCTCTCAAAATTAATTTTACTCACAAATTAAAAAATTAAAAAATTATCTCAATATAAATTAATTATTTCAACTTCCACCTTATTATTAAAAGAAAACAAAATAGGCTTGGTGTTTTATTGATATTTTCATATATATTTTTATTTAAAAATCGTTAGAGTCCTTTGGGACAAATATTTATGAATATGAACGCAATTATATTTTTGTTCGAAATATGAAAAAAAATTGTGAAAGACCTAAAAAATATATGTTTGGTTGAGATCTTAAATTTATTCAGAAGTGGAACATAATTCTAAATAAGTTAGTTTACTTTAAAATAATATATAGTTGTACTAGAAGAAAATGGTATAATTACAAGAAAATTTAATAAGAAAATAATTTTATTATTAATTGGATACAGTAGAAGTCTAATTCAGTATCATCAATTTATCAGTTTAAGATATAAATATTATAAGATATTTCTATTAAAATATGTTGACACGACACAAAACTTAAAATCTTGAATGTTAAAATAAGATTTTAAATATAAATAAGATATTAAATCATAAAAATAAAAAAAATATATCTTAAGAAAAATATAAAAATAATAATAAAATCTTAAAAGTAATATAATATAGTAAAACCAACAAAAGTAATACTGTCTCAATCTCTTACACGAGTAATTTAATGTTTAGTTATGAATTTTAGATGTCTCATCATTTAATTCCAAATATAAATAAATTAAAATAAATAATTAAAAATTTAATTTCATTCTATTTCACAATGTTATGATAATTTTCAAAATAAAAAATATCTTTCTATCATAAAAAACTAAAATAAAATACATAATAAGTTACAATTAAAAACTGAATATAAAAATACATAATAATTAAAATTTCATTTCATGATTCTAAAAAGAATTTCTATACTAAAATATTTTAAAAAAAATTATTAAATAAATTCAAATACAAAAAATTTAAAAAATAAAATATAATTATTTAAATTCTTATTTAAAAAAAGAAATATTCTTATCATATAAAAATATTATATTATAAAACTAGTAAAATTGGTTCAACAGTTCGACACTAAAAAAATTTAGGTGACGTCTACTTATTTTACTTTTTAATTTGCAAAAATGTTATCTTTTTATTTTGAAATATTTATAGAGAAAGTATAAAAAAGTCATTTGGTGTATTTCCTAACAAGTGTTTAAAAACAAGAAACAAATTATGTGACATTTTGTTTTATATATAAACAATAAAGAAAAATACAGGTAAATGCTCCCTTAATAAATTTGATAAGAAAACTCAAATTAAATAAATAATGAGATAGTCTTCATCTGCAGACAATATCCACTGCAAATAAAAAGTGAAGAATATATATATTTTTTGTAATCGAATACTAAGCTCTGGTTAAAGAATTAAAAATAAAATTCTTTTTATATGCATAAAAATGCTTTCTCCTATCATTTTTATGCATTATTCTTCTATAATTTTGAAAAAAGTTTTTTCTTCTTTTTAATTTCTTAAGCAAGAACTTCTTTTATAAAGTAAATAAAATCCCAAGTTTGAATTATAAATTGAAGTCCCTTCTTATGAAAAAAAGACAAAATACACATCACCAATGGCGTAGGTTAATTAAGAAGAAAATCCTCTCAATGATTCACCTTCTGTAAGTAAGTCAGAAACAGAACCAAAAGCTCCATCTATCCCACCAGGGAAGCACATGTGCCTGTTACATGCAATATTCTCTTCCTTCTCATCCAACAAAGCTTCCACCAATTAGAAAAGAAAAATAATTAAATAATTAAAAAACATTAATTATTTAACATAATTTTATATATTAATGGATAATTAATGCATCTTATATTATGGGTAAATTTAAAAAGTTTAATTATTAATATGAGTTCACTAAAGAAATGAACATTAATTAGTGTATTAATTTCAGATTCAAATTTTCTTATATATCCTTAGAGTATAGATGACCAAGTTCTGTGTATGATGGTCTTATCCTAATTGCCTAAACATAGCATTCATATTATTTAAATTACTGACACCTACAGAAGGAACAGGTCCTTCTCCATTCAATTATTTTTTAGTATATATAGAAAGACAATTAATTTTTTCATAAAAAATTAGTCTTGCATTTTATGTTAGCATACTAAAATTTATTTTTTTTACTATTTTTACAATCATGTTATTAATATGAAATATTTATTTGTTTATAATAATTAAAATGTTTTAGAATGAGTTTTAAAATTTAATTGTTATTCATTTTTTTATAATAAAGTAAGATTCATTCAAAATTTTGTATACCATCAGCTGTAGAACTAAACTCTTGTAAGCATAAGCTTTCAGTTTTCATGCTAGCAATTAATTACACCATTGGATGAATTCTAATCCAAAAAACATGCTCACACATGCCATATATCCTGCTTGCACAAAAAGTGTGAGGGAAGACAGTAGTTGTTGGATGTGAGAGAAAGAAAAAAATGTTATATTGCTATCTTATGATGTCTAGGTTTATGCATAAATATATATAAAAATATATATAAAAGTAAGTCTTTAGTGAAAAAATATATCCAACTAATTACAAGATGACACGTGTACCACGTCTTAACACAGTTAACTCCATTCACACTAATCTAACGGAAAAGATCACATTGACATATTTTAATAAAATTTGAGACTCAATTGAGAAAAAAAATAAACAAGAGAAAACATTATAAATTTCCACAAAATATTAGGACCAAAATGTTTATTAAACCTAATTTTTTTTATTTTAGATAAGTGCTTCAGATTAATTAAATAATATATATATATATATATTTAAATTTTTTACTAAAAATTAATATTTTTTCTAATTTTTTTATTTTTTAATAATATGTATTTTTTTATTTTAATAAAAAATAATACGAAACTCTTTTCAAACAAAAATTACTTTTATAAAAATCTTACATTTTTTATAAAAGATATATATTTAATTAATTATTTTAAAATATTATTCTCTTATAAATAGTTATATAATAAATAATAAAGTATAATTATAAAAAAAAAATTATTTAATTATTTTACAAGAGCAATAATATACAAAAATTATGAATAAAAATAAAAATATTTTATATTTTCAGTTAGAATAAATAAAAAATTAAATATATTTCTTAATAAATAAATAAATATATTTCTATTATAATTTTAAGTTTATGAACTATATTAAATATATAAAAAATTATGAATAAAGATAAAAGTAACTTATATTTTCAATTAGAATAAAGAAAATTATAATTTTAGTATGAACTATGATTCGTATTTAAATTACAAAATGAATTCATTTCATCTTAAATTAGTTCAAGTTTAAGATTTCTCAACTCACATTTAGATTAGGAAAACTCGTTATCAAAGTTCTTCCGTTGTAAAGAATCGATTGGATGATGAAGTAATCCATCACATTTTCCTGTCCTTTGCATGTTATTTAAGTTTTTTAGCATCATTTAGGTTGATAGACAAATTGGAATTATTTGTAGATACCAAATGGTAGGAGGACCCTCCTTTATCACCTCATGACTATAATCTTGATCATTGTCCTTCACTTTGTAATGTGATAACCTACACTTTAGACATCTTTTCAAATCTTCAAACTTTTTTTCTATAGTATACAATCATTAGGACATGCATGTATCTTTTTATATTTCATGCTCATCGGATAAAATATCTTCTTCACCTCATAATCAAGATTAAGTAGTGCATTTTCTTCTAAAAGCATGCCTTTCAATAACGGAATAAATTCCATTAAAATTTTATCACTCCACTCATTAATTACTTTCCAATTTACCAACTATAATATCATTGACACACATGTATACTTAGACATCATTTCTCCATACACCTGTGCTTGAGAAAACGATTCTATTCCAACGTCACGAATCTTATCCTCTAAAATGATCATCCATATTTAAATAAACTATATTATCGCTTTGGTTGATAAAATCTAACAATTCATCGTGCCTTGCCGATGTCATATAACTTCGAAGAAATCCATCGCACAAGAAGTACTTTCTAGTTTCTTCAACCTCCAACTTTCTTCCATTTAAATGGTTAAGATATGGACACCTAAATCTTTTGTAATCAACTCTTGTGCAAATATTTCATCACTCAAACTATAAAAATTTCTCAACCCTCTCTTATACTCATCATTTATAAAGTTTGTTAATCCAAATTCGATCCATATCTACATTCTCTACATAAGAGATGGACATCTCAATACATGTTAATCTCACTTTTTACATCAAGGTGTGACTTTATCCTATTTAAGAAGACTTGCTTTTTTTCAGTTATTTTATATGAAAATCTTAATAAAAATTTCTTATATTTCAAAATTTTTTAACAACATTTTACATTGATTTTTAGGTCACATAAAATGAAAGTGGTGAATGACATCAAAATCAACCACACCCAAACATACACTCAAAGTTTAACATGAAATGTATTTTATTAAAATATTATAAAATATATAGAATATTATTAAAATATACATAAAAATAAACTAATAAAATGTGATTAATCTTTTCAAACTATCCAACCAATCAATTTAAGATTTAATATAATTATTGTTCATATTATTTTTTATGTAAAAAAATATGAACATTTTAATATGGAGAAAGTACTTAGATGCATTAATGATGCATTATAATTTTATGAAAATTTGGAGAGCATAACATTTAAATTATGATATCCAAAATTTTAACAATAAAATTTAAATCTAATCAGCATAAAAATTCAACAAATTAAACTGCATTGAACAAGAAATTCAAACATATACATAATGTATTCAACAACAAAAATTACATAAGTATATATACACATTCAGATCGTCACCATTTTCAACAAAAATAAAAAATCACCACCATCCTTAAAGCCAATGCAGTAGGAATTAAAAAAAAGATGAATTATGACACACACCACTACGAACCACCAAGTGCAACCAAAACCACGAACCACGAACTGTCACCGCAAAACGCCAACCACACAAACCACCACCAATCGCAACGGACCACCACCAACTGCAATAGACCGCAACCAAACAACCATAAACATCAATGGAGAAAGTTTACAGTGTAAACCAATGCAAAACGACAACAAGACTCACTGAAAATGGTCACAAACCTTGAAAACAAATGCACCGATAAGAAAGAAAGAAAGAAAACGAGTGAGTAACATGAAAGTAAAAATTGATGAATATAACAGTAAAACGACTGATATAATGATGATTGCAAGCTTACCCCGTCGTCTTATATGACAAATGCTTCTTTTTAAACGTGTAGTCTTATATATCGAGGAAACCAAAATAATGATGATCAATAAACAAACTATAGTCACTAAATTGCAATTCATTACAAAAATGTCACCAGATCCTATATGATTATACTTTCCTTATGACTGTTGTCTTTTTTAATCGTTGCTGACTTTTTTACGGTAGTGTTTATATGTAGATTAAATTACTTTATATTTTATATTTGCGAGGTAAGAGAGCATTCACTCATTAATTTTGCATGAGTGATAATGGTAGGTATATACATATTAAAATATGTTCATTTAATGGATTAACATAAAAAATACTTCAAATGATCTATTTATTTTATAATCTAAATGAAATTAAGTCAAGTCAAATAAAATAAGAATTAGTTATCCTATTTTATAAATTAATATATTATTTAAAAAATTTAAAAGTAATATTTCTTTTAATATATATATATATATATATTATAATTTATATTTATTTATATATTAAATAATATTCTTAAAATTAAAAATTAATACTGTTACATAAGTCTTTAAAATATGTATTTAATTTTGATTTTTGATTAAATTTTTTAATACGGACAAAAAAAATGAGTCATTATTAGCAGGTGGGATCGGTTGAAAGAGTACAACTCATTTAAGAACACAGAAGAAAGCAATCTGATAGAAATTTTGTGAATGTTTAGGCAAAGAGGGTCAAACCTTTTTACAGGTGTGGTGGAGGACCATTTCTTGCTTCACCATCTACAGCTTCAGCAGACTTTGATGGAGATGTCAATTCCACCTGGACAATGGGTGAGATGAAGGACCACTAACCCTCCCTTCCATTGCCACTTACAAAATCAAAACCAAAAGGTCTCAGAAAGAACATCTACATTATGACATCCTATTCATCACTTCTAGGGTGATCCAGCACCATTAACTCCATTCCTTCATCACCACAATTTCCATGGCCTCATCTCACCTCCACAACGTACACAAAATATGAAACAATTACTTTTTTAAAACAAAATAATCCATGTACAAATCTCCCACATTTAAATATTCCATATGTTCTACATTAACCTCATTGCCAAATAAATTACACCACTTTCACATTATATACAGTAAGGGGTTAGTTATATCGAATCTGTAACAGCTAGGGCACTTCTACATTGCTTGTTGTGAAGAGTGAAAAGAATATATACACAGTGTCACTACCATAGTTATTTCGCTCTCGCTGCTGGGTGTGTGTCGGATTTTTGTCACTATCGCTGATTAATGAATGAAGCAAGAATTTGTGGCATGAAATCCAACAACATGGCTGTGTACTAAGCTGGCAATATATCTCTATAGGACGTGTGGTTTTTGGCACTTGCCATTTGAACAATTCAGAACAGAAATAAGATAGTGATGCTCAACTAATGATTCCAATCACGTATATACAGATTGCTTCTTGCCTCATTTTCTGGTTCACTAGCTACACCATTTCTGGGGTTTGGATCTCATTCCAAATCAATGTTACTTTCGCGTGCACATATACGTAGTTAAAAGGATCACGAAAAAGCATTTATTAGGTATTTATTATGAGAGGTGAGGAAGGCATTACCACCATGGAATGGGAGAAGGGAATGTCTGGAATAAAAAATATCTCCATTTAATATAGTATCATATAGATGATGGAGTGATATGATAATAGTAGTTGGAAAATTAATGTTATGGTCTAATGTGGAGGGCTATGACGATGTGCAGATCTAAAAGTTCATCTGAAATTGTTTGTTTTATATGATAGGTTTCTTGAGTAATGGCTTGGCATGCACTACTTGTGGCTACCAAAGATTCTAATTTATTGTGTGTTGGCAGCTAGCAGATTGTGGAAAATGAAGGATTGGAAACCCTATCTCGCATGAAATAGTCTTGTCTCCCATTGCATTATTATAGCTAGCATTGTCATTGCCAACATTCTTCAATATTAAATTATTATAACAAATTTTAAAACCTTATATAACTAACATTAGGGTATTGATAGTCGAACAATCAATATGTCTAAAGCAAAATGAAATTGGATTTTATACTTAACTTAAATTAATTTCAGAAAATCAACTTGTTTATAAATTGTAAATTTTTTATATCACTAGTGGATATGCAACAACACGTCTTAATACATATATAAATCAGATTTAATCTTATGTTAATAAAAATTATATATTAAGTCAACATTATTATAACATCAATATTAAATTTGGAACGTATTTGTATATCCTACTATATTCTTTTAATATGTACTCATTTATTTTTTAGTAAGTATTTTAGGGTGTCATAACTTATAATTACTTTAGAATATATTAGTGTAATTTAATATACTCCTTCTACAAAATAAGTAAATATATGCTAACAAATCTTTATATGTTTTGTTAATTTATATCAACCTATTTTTAACATTACAAAAAAAATTGTTTTACCAATTGTATTATTGACTTATAAAATGATAAAATTAATCATTAATTAAATTATACATTAATTTATAATTTAAAATTTAGTAAATAACTAAAATTTTGGTAGTTAATATTAAAAATTAATTTAGATTCTTATTTAAAAACTAATTCAATCACCATTATATAGAAACTAATACTACAAAAAACTTGTTTTTAGCAATCATATTAGTAACCTATAAAGTCATAAAATTAATCATTAATTAAATTTAAAACTAATATAAAATCTAATTTATAAGTGATTAAAACCTTGGTAACTAATGTTAGAAATAAATTTTAATTTTAATTTAAAAACTAATTTAGTCATCATTATATAGAAACCAATTTCATAATTTTTTAAGATTAATAACAAAAAAAATTAATTTCTATTATAATAAAAACTATTTTAGATACTAATAATTTTTAATTTATGAAATAATTTCTAATTTAATCAGTATAATGATTAATTATTTTTTGTCTTTAAATTAATTTATATTTAATGAATTTCTTGTAGTATAATTTTATAATTTTTTAAGATCATCAAAAACAATATAATTTTTATTATAATAAAAAATATTTTAAATATTAATAATTTTAAATTTATAAAATATTTTTTTAATTTAATTAATGTAATAACTAATTTTTTTTAAAATTAATTTGTATTTAATGAATCTCTAATAGAATTACTTAACAAAATATAACTTTAATTCTCTTCAAACACATGCATCAAGTATAATTCAAATACTGATAAATTTAAAATTTAACAGTTTTGTTCTAGAATCCATATTATTTTCTGGTGTGTTTTTTTTTGGCGGGGAGGATAACACTCTTTACCAGAAAACATAGTTTTATACATATTTGCATATTAAAAAGGATAAAAATGGGATGGAAGTTGTAAGCACAGAATAGTTGGTTTACAGATTGGGTGAATAAAAAAAAAGAATTTAGCGTTTGGAACAAACATGACAAATCTTTAGGTGGGTGTTGTTGTTTAATGAAACCAAAAGAACAAATTCCTGGTATTGCAAGACTAGGAACGCAGACAATGAGGACCCTGTACAGGATGTTTAAGGCTGTATTTGTTGCTTACAAGTAAAAGTAGGAAGTCGGTGCCTCACTGCCATGCTTTTTCAAGGGTGGCTGCCTACTTCTATCTTCTTCCCACTGCTTTAGTCCAAAAAAGTGAAGCATATGAACTGGGTCACACTTTCAATTAAATACTAAAAAAAATTATACCCACATTAAACACCATCCACTGTCACTCATCATTCCTATCATCTCAATGCATACCATAAAGTTATGTGTCCAACAAAATTCATAAAATTTTATAATATGAAGATCATCTTGGTCAAATTTCAAGACTACATATATTTAGCCTTTTTAATTTATATCTATATAAACATCGGTGAACTTTTGAGAAAAGATAAATAGATAAAAAAAACAGTAAATGAACCACGAACCAATTCATATAAGAAAATTAATATCATTTTTAATTTAAAATTTAAGATAATGGGTTTATGAGTATTTTTTTATATGTTGATCAATACATTCATTTCTCTTCAACACGTCTTCATTGGTTAATGATCGACTTTGATACCACTATTAAATTTTTTTTAAGAAGGATAAGTCACGAGAAACGATATCAAATGAATCACGAGTTAATTCACCATCACCTTTAACCCAAAACCATAAAGTAATAAGTTTATGGGTCTTTTTTCTTATATGTTGTTCAACATACTCATTTTTCTCCAATGTACTTTCACCCACTCGTCTTAACCGATTAATCATCAACTCTGATACCATTATTGAATATTTCGAGGAAGAATATTTAAAGAGAGATGATACCAAATGAATCACGAGTCAACCTACTATCTTTAACCCAAAATCTTAAGAAAGTGAATTTATGGATCTTCTTTCTTATATATTGCTCAAATACACTTATTTTTCTCTCATGTAAGACTTAAATTCATTTGAATTCTCAACAAGCATTGATGTAATTAATGTCCATATTATATCACATTTTAAGAAATAAATTGAATTCGATGTTATCTTTCCACTTCTCTCTTCCTCCTTTATCCCTTTCTAAATTCTCTTCCTCCTCTATTCCCTTTCTAACTTCTCTTCCTCGTCTATTCCCTTTCTAACTTTTGTACCATTGAATCATAAGAATGTGCTTACTAAATTATTTTTAAAAAAATATAAGTAAAAATTATATCACTACTAGAATTTCTTATATTTCATGAGAATTTTTCTACAATTTATAGAAAATTTATAAAAAAAATAGCCAGAAACTCTTTTCTTACAAATTTTTACAATAAATTTGTAAAAAAAATTTCATAAAATATAAGAAATTCTAGTAGTGTATATTACAAGCTGTACAAATATATAAGCAAAACTAGTTAAATGTTGCATTTACGTAAAAAAATTACTATATATATAGGAAAAGGATAACTCATGATAATGGAATTACCAGAACACTTAAAATATTATTACAAATTGGTAATCCTAGAAAAGAGAAGATAAAATAAATGTCGGTTAATTTAGAAAATTTAAAAATATCAAATGAAGGATCAGGTGAAGGGTGAAAAAAAGGGTCAAATTTGAATTTTGAAACAGAAAAAAACACAGGTCTTGAAATATTAAGAAGCCCAAAAAATCATATAGCCCAGATTACAGAAAAAGTATAAAAAATAATTAGTTTAACTTCTATAAAATGTTGGAGGTATAAGTTTGTTACTTCGTGATATTTCAAGGTTCGAAAGTTCCTTAAATATTACGAATTTATAATTTGTTGGCATTTATATTAGTTATTTATATTTAAATGGATTTTGTATAATTGATCTAATATAATAATTGTATTCTCTCACTATTTTATACAATAATTTTTAATTGCATTTTCTATTATTTTTTAAAATAATAATTAATTGATTTAATTGTATTTTTATTAATGAACTGAAATTAAGAGAGGTTAGCCAAAAGTAATACATTATAATATAATAATACAAAAAGATATATTAAATTATTATTTGTTTATGAATTTTGTTCCAACTTAGGTAAATATGTTACAGATTTTTAAGAAAAGTATTGAAAAAAACGTGAATAAAATATTTTATAAATATTAATAATGCCTTGGAATAAATAATATTGTAACACAATTGTTACATTACTTAGTCTTTACAATACTCTTATAATTTTGCTTTAACATTTTATTTATGTTTTTAATATTTATATATTTATTAATAATATTTTGAAAATTTTATTATGTAAATCATATATTAATTTAAAATAATATTGAACCATTTATTTATAATTATATTTGTGTTACATAAAATAAATCATAAATAATCGTTTATATAAATAATATTTTTGATATTTAGTTAAATATAGAATAAATTTGACCATAAAAACATAATAAATATTAGAAAAACTAGATAAAACATAATTATTATATGCCTTTTTAGTGACAATTCATGTCAGATCTATCATTATAAATTGTCGTCAAATAAAAAAATTAAAATAAAATGTGTATAATATAAAGACGATATAAAATAAAACTGTCATCAAATGTTTTTTTATTGATATCCATATTAATGATAATTCTTAAACAGTTGTTAAGAGTCTATTTTAAGAATAAAAAATAGATCAGTGTCTTATATTACAGAGAAAGGTAGTGCAAAATAATTTTCTTTAAATTAATCATACTTTATAAATATTTAAAGTTCATCCATGACTAAGTGGTGTTAAAAAGGGCCCATTTAGAGGGTTAGCCTAATTAATTACATGTAAGTTTTATGTTTGGATTATAAATTTTTTAGCTTAAATATATTCTAGTTCAATATAATCTATATTTAGATACTGATAAGAATCGATTTTAATTCCTAAAATCATATAAAAAAAATAAAAAATAAAAAAGGTCAGAAGTGACTATTTTGTTGTTTTAGCTTTCAACGTAAAAATTAGATTCAATTGTTTTAGATTTCAACGTGAAAATTAGAATCAATTATAATAATTTATTCTAATCTAAAATATGTACTTAATCCAATTTTAACTTCTCCTAACTCAAAATGTACTAACATGTGATAGGTTAGCTCAGTTCATTCACTCGTTAATCTACTTTTTTTAATTGGAAAAATCACAAAAAGATATATTTAATGCATAATTTATTTTAATGTTCAAAGTCAATAAATATATATATATATATATATATATTAAAAGAGTAAAAATATTTTAATAAAATTGACCCTTAATTATACTAGTGTAGTGATACGTGACCGTCAAAATAGGAATACCAAGATATCACACACACTTTTAACACCTTTTATTAAAATAAATAAATAAAATATTAGAAAACGGTTAGTGAGAGATTCGTCATTTTTTTCTATATATTATTATAGTATAAATGAATTATCATCATTAATATTTGTAATTATTTTCCTTTATTGGAGGACTCTTATTCTTAGTTATTTTATCACTTATTTTCTTTAATTTAGTAATATTTAATTAAATTATTGAAATGAGATATTATTTATTTTATTTTTTAATTATATTTAACTATTATTAATTTTTTGTTAATATATAAATTAAATATTTACTTTCTTTGATAATGAAACATAATTAGAGTAATTGAGAATCTTAAAATAAATAAGATTTTGTATCTCAATTAAAACCCTACCAATCATTATACATCTTTTTAAACTTGAGTAATAATATAAATAATAAAACTATATATAATCAGATTCGAATATTAGCTGTTATTACATATAATAAGGTGATTTTTTGTTGTTGTATGGAAATAAATTAGAGGTTAGACAATTTTTTGAACTCATCACTTTATTGGGTGAAATATTGTAAATTTTGATATGTAATCAAACTTTTTATCTATAATCTTTTAGTAAGATATTTTATTTCCATCACTCTATGTATTTGATTAGTTAATATATGGAGATGTGTTGTATTTGATTAGTTTATATATTTTTCTTTATGTAACAGGTAAGATATTAGTAATTATCTGTGTGTGTTTTGTTTTAAGATGCGTGCATATGAATAATTTTGGTTTCTTGTAAAACATGAAACATATCTGGGACCTTGCTTTTAGTCCTGGAATCAAGTCAAACATGTTGGGAGATTCCTAATTGATAATGGTCGCTTAACGGCTTAAGTCACATTACTTTGGAGACAAGAGACAAAGCTAATTAAAACGAAGGTGATGTATAATAGTAATAAATTTTAATGCAAAACCGCATTATTTGTAGAACTTTCAGAACAAAGACTAATGATAACCAACATGACATCGTGGCTCCATTAGATCCAAGTACTTCTCTTGTTAATGCTCCAAAATCTCTTTTTTATTAATTCAAACTATCAAATTATTAATCTTTTTTAAATCTGGCTTTTAATAATTACAATAAATATATAGTTGTATTTATTGATCACAACGTCTGAAACAAACCTCCTAAAAAACTTGTTGAGGAAGGTATTAATCATAAGTAATAATGTAAAGAAATGAAAGTAATTTTGTTAAAGGTTGCAATGAGCATTCAATGAATGCTATGGAAGAGGGAAATGCATTGGATTAGATATTGAATAAGGTGATAGAAATGGGTTCCAAATGAAGAGTGTTTGGAGACATAGCAATAATATGACAATGATATGATATCCGACCAAAATGACTAATGACAATACCAATACACTGATCCCACCATTTTGTTTTACATCAAACCCTACCTTTCTTTCACAATACATTGCCCTAACATTACTTCTATAATTCACTTCAATCAACCACTTTGCACCTCCATTTATTAAAACGGATCTGCTTTACAAAAACTAATTAAACAATATATTAATATATTTTAAAACCAATGACATTACATACTTCCACTATTAATTAATTGTACTTATATCCTATAAATGAAGTAATTATATCACATGTGTTACAACTACTTAAAACAAAAATAAATTTGGTGAAAATGGTAATTTAAATCTGAGAAATAGAGATTTAATGTAAAAGCAATGTGATGAAAGGTAGGTACAGAAACAGACACAGACTTAGCCACTTTTCTGCTGTTTCTTTGTCCTTTTGGTCTCAATCCATGCACGTCTATGCATCCAACCCCATTCGTGCGTCCCTTCCCTTTTCATTATTCATATATCTCTAACCTTTTTATATACTTCTGCCATAAAACAAAATTGGGTTTAATTATTTTCAAAATAAGAATATTAATAAACCAACACCTCATACACTTATTAATCTAATTTTTCAATTCAAACTTTAACAAAATAATATTTGTGAGAGAGAGAGAGAGAGATAGCATATAGATTAATTATGCTCTGAAAATCTATTAATTAAATTAGATGATAGGGACTAAGATGAAATAATAGTAACTTTTAAATTGATAATAGAGATATACTTAAGCCAAAAATGTTTGTTTACACTTTTTTCAACGGTGATGCGTTTGGATCTATATATTCAAAGTATGTTGGAAGACCAACATCAATGCCCTAGTCTAAAGAAGAAGAAAAAGCATGAACAAATCACGTAGTTTCAAGTAAATAAAATCTAAAACTATAAAATAATAAATCATATTCAGAAGAAAAAAAAAACTGTTCTACAAGATAACTCATCAACCCAGAGACCAAACACGTGTAACTCATGAGTAAATTAAGTGAGCTAAATGTATCCACCTTTAAATAAAACACAATTTTATTCTTATAAGCTTTGTTTCATTTTAAGTGTGGTGTGTAAAGTTGAATGATATATTAATTATCTTTTATTAATTATATTTTTAATTTTAAAATTTTTTAAAATATTAAAAAATAATTAAATATTTTTTTATAAAATTTTAATTAGCTTTTTATATTAATTAATTATTTTTTATTTTTTTATTTATTTTCTCGTCAATAAATAAATTATATTTAACTTTTTAAGAGTATTATTGAAAAAAAATTAGAAATTTATTAAAAATAATAAAAAATACTATTTTTATTTATTTGTATAACAAAATTTTAAATTACATTTATTAAAAAATAGAGTGAGTAGTTGATTTTAATTAACGAGTTAAACGAACTATTGGTATGCCAAAACCTATATACTCAATTTAGTCTAATTCATATTTAACGAATTTTATTATAAATTATTTAATAAAATTTGACATAAACTTGACTCAAGAGAATAATTTATATAATATTATGAATATAAAGTATTTTTACAAAAAAATATGCAATAAAAAATTAACTTATGGTCATATACATGATAAAATAATCGAATCTTTCTAAATTAATTTACAGTTTCCATGAACCTTTTATATAATATAGTTATTGGAGAATGGAAATCACAGATGTTTGATCGACTTTAGTGTTTGGTGAATTAAAATTTTGAAACAGTTGAAAAGTGAGTAGCTTTGGTGAAGGAAATAGTATAAAGTGATAAATAGTTGGATGGGTAAGATGAAATTTTGTAGTATTGAGTAATTAAGTTGTGAGAACACAGGGCTCTAAGAGAAAGTGTTTTATATAATAGGAGAGTGGGTGAGTAGGTTTGGTGAAAAGGGGATGCATGATATATATATTTTAGATTTTAATGAGATTTCAAAGAAACAGACATGTCTATCAAAACTGTCCTCTAATGTTGGACCGGGCTCCTCTATAATGGGCTATATAACCCCTTTCAAATCTTTTCAATTAATCAATCATCATAAATTGTGTTCGCAAATTACAATACATCGCTTTACTACTTCATTCAATCATTAAGACAATCAGTTTAATTTCTCTATTTTTCATCTTTTACATGTCATTTTGTTACTTTCATTATTCAAAAAACAACAACCATACTTTGTAGGGCTAAATTCATTCTTATTATTATAAAAACCTATCCATGGTAAAAAAAAAAAATAGTAAAATGAAAGTGGTGAATGCTACAATGGACCACCTACCACCTTAATAGGTGGTCCACGCGCACAAGAAAACTTGACCGTTGTATTGTCCATCAATGGGTGCACTACAAACCCAGATGAGATGAATCCTACGGTGGATGAAAGTGGTGCATGATAGATCACTTCTTTAAGTGGTTCACCCTAGCTTTCCTGATATTGAAATTGAGGTTTATATGACTCAACCGACATATCATAAATGCGGTTGTTAATGTATTTGTATGTTTTTGGTCCATACTCAGAAGATTGCTAATAAGGTTTTTTCCTTTTTATGTGGTTTAAGGAATGGCATGTTATTGAGCACGTGATCATTACTTATTAGTGAGAGATGCATATGCATTTCCACACCCATCATTTAGGCTTCATTTTAACTTCTAATTAACATTTTACCCATATGCTCAACGCACCGTTTCTTCAGGATAATTAATAAAAATATTAAATAATAATAATAATTGGTTAAAAAATGTAATAAAGAAAATAAAAAATACTAAAAGAAAATTCAAAAATAGAAAATAAACAAAATCAAGAATTTGAAAGAGATGTAATTTAAATTACGAACTAACTTAAGTGTAGAAAAAACTTTACTTAAATTTATAAATAATGCTGAATAATACGAGTTTTAATATAGTCCAACATTATTAAGACGTAATTTTCTAAGTCTAAACTAAACTGTAGATAGACAACATTTTTACATGCCAACAAAGTATTACAAACCTTGTATCTATAATCGTCATTTTAATGTTGAAATGCTCTTACTTGAACTGAAGTTGTGAGAGACAAAGTTGAGTATTTTTCTCTCTCTTATTTTTCAATATACAAATGAACCGTTCAAATTATCTAGGGATAGTTCAAAGTTATGACTCACACAAGACAAGTACAATAGAGTGAAAAATAGCTAAAAATGAGTACAAACCTACAACTTTAGTCATCATTTTATTGTTAAAGACAAAACTGAAAAACATTTTTCTTTCTTTTTTTTCTTATAAACACATACAGCATTTAAATATAATGTCTACATCTCTATTTATAATTTACATCAAAATGATAATTTTAAAATTAGTGAAAAATAAGTATTTTTTTTAAAATTTAGTCCTACATTAGATTACTTCTTTCTCTTTTTAGTTAGGTTAGACTATATAAAAAAAGAAAACATCTTAAGAATTGAAAATTACTTTTGCAAACTATTTTTGAGTTTTCTCTCTATTTTTTCGGTTAATTTTGTTTTGAACAAAAAAGCACCTCAATTATTTTTATGGGTGACTTAATTGATAAATTGGAGATGCCAGATTCTTTCCAACTTTTAGGTATTTATTCTTTTTTGTAATACTTTAGCTTTATGATATGTGTTAATATTTCGTTTTATGTTTACCATATGTTAATATTTTGTTCTATATATAACATCTTCTTTAATATTTTGTTCTATGTTTATCATCTTTTCAGGATTTTGCTTAAAAAAATTTAATGCATAAATGTGTTTAGCATATTTTTACTTTTGTAGGAAATATGCTTTTATTTAATTGATAATATGTATTTAAATCATATATATAAGATAAATTTATATATAAACAATTTTTAAAAAAATTGTTATTCGTTTTTCATTAACCTATTTCGTTCCACAGTTCTTATTATATATTTTATTTTTTATTATTATGTAATATTATATGTGTTAAATATAATTAAATATTTTTATTTATTATTTTATTAATATTTTATTTATAAATATAAATATAAATTTTATTTTATAGTTATTTTTCTTATTATATTTTTTTATTAGTGGCAGTAAATAATAAATTATTAATTTTTACATTTTTTTATAATTTTTGTATCTGCATTAAATCTTTATTATTATATTGAATTAAAAAAAATTATATAAAATATTGTATATTTTTATTTTTTTTAAAATTTATACAGTCCTCAAACTTGTAACTATGCAAGGTGGTGGGCTACATTTTTTTGTCCGAAAACCCGACCAAATTTTAATGTCAAATACAGGATGAGAAAAACAAGACAAATCATACATAACATCTTAATTCTAATACCTTTTATTTTATTATTTGATTATGAAAATCTTTTACATATTGATTTTATCCTTATTAAAATAATCTTTAAATATATGATCAAAGACATGATCTTATATGTAATACTTAAATTTAAATAATCAAAATTCATTGAAAGAAAATCACAAAATAGTTTATATAGTCTATAGTATCTTTAACTATGGTACGATTTTTAAAGACATAACATATATCTCTCGTACTATTTTATATTATGTTAATTATAAACAATCTAAAACATAACACTAAAATATTAAAATATATTAAAAATTCAAAATTAATAAAAAAAAACAACGCATAATTTATTTTGAAACAAAAAACTACTTGATTTCTATGATAAATAAAAATAAGTAGGAGAAGTTACTCATAATTATTATTTACTTAAATAATTAATAATTTAGTTTTATATTTTTATATATTTTTTAATTGAAAGAGTAATTTCACTCCGGAAAATTTTAAAATTATACTGATAAATTAAATATTAATACTTTTTATATATTCATAAACTCAAATTTTGTCTCAAAGATAATTTTTTTTATATTTTTTAATAAATTATGATAATAATTTTTTTATTTCATTATTATCAAACAATCAATCCAATCCAAACTCAAAAATGGAAAAGACTCGTGGAGTATTGGAAGGTAAGAGTTTAATCTAGTCAATATTATTTATTAATAAAAAAATTCTTTTGAGTTTTGGAATATTTTGATCTTAAACATCTTCAATCTTACTACTTCATGTCTTATACTTTATAAGATTTGTTATTTTTAATAAGAATCACATTTCATTCTTTTAGTTTTCAGGTTTTAAAGAGTTATTTCATTATGTAATAAGTGTAATCTGAGTCTATAAACCAACTTTTCTGTACATTCAATCTTATGTCACCAACATTAAAAGACTCATAATTGTGAGATACAATAACAACCTGTACAAATTCTTCTCCTTTCATTTCTTTCATTTGTTTTAGTTCTCAAATCTTTCTTCACCCTGTTGTTTTTTATATGCTTTGATTTCTTTCATTTTTCCTTCCTAAATTTTTTTATTGTTGAACTTTGAAACACTGAAATTCAATTCTTTATCATATATTTTAGACTTTTAAAACTTCTAAACTTCTTCAGTTCAAATTGAAGTTTAAATCTCCTTTAAAGTATTGGTTTTTTCCTTCTTGAACAACAAAATATTTTTAAAATGTTCAAACATCTTTGGTAAAACATCATCTATAATATTATTTAAATTAAAATTTATGTGTAAAAGATTTCTTCGTATATAATAATTCAAATTTCATCCATATTAACATATTAATTCTTTCTTTTATAACTTTTGTGAGTAAATTATTTTCAAGATACATGATTTTAACTTTTAATTTTATTGATTATATCAATTTTCTTTTTCTAGAACAAAGAGATTAACGTGTTTGTCTTCTCTTTATCACATCAACATGTTCTTAATGTATTGAAATAACTTTCATCTTAATTTTCCATAATATAAATTTATTTTTTGAAAAAACTTCTTAATCTCAAATTTAGTGAGAATATGATCCCATCTTAGTCTTTTTTAAAATAAAAATTATAATAATAAAGGAGACACCAATATTAGGACAGGTGGGGGAAAAGTTGGAGCAACAAGGGAGACAACAATATTAGGACAAGCTGTGATTTTTCAGTACGTGGAGTCCATGGCATGCATTCTTCATCTCGGATCCTCACTCGCTCCAAATCATCTTTCATGTGCCCACTACTTCTCAAATATACTCATCTCATTTCATAATCTCTTTAAACTTTAAATCAACATTTATTCTTCCCCCTAATCCCCATTCCTACATATTTATTAATTACTCCCCAACGTCCAACTTTTCCTTCTTTATCCTTTTCTGCAAAACCAAAATAATAATAATAATAAGAACGAGATCACTCTTTTTGGACATATTAACTACAAAATGATTCCTGTAATCTTCTTTTCTAAAGCGTGGTGATTTTTTCTTAGCCATTACTTGATTCGTATCCCCTTTGATTTTAGTAAAGATTATATAAATCGCATAATGCTTCTTCTTCCCTCCCTTCAAAAACACAATTAAATAAATAATAAACACACTTTTTTCCACCATATTTTAACTGTTATTATTATATTACTGTTTACCTCTGCTCCATTTTCGTTAAACAAAACTCTATTTTATCTTCTCAAACCAATATTCGTAACCATTCCTACTTAAAAAGTTAAACTAATCAATATCACACCTTAAAACAAATACAATACATTTATTTTAGCACATCTAGAAAAATGTTAATGCTTTAAAATAATGTAACACGTTATTAGTTATGATTTGACCACACATTGTTACTTGCTATCTTTTTATAGCACAGTTCAAGTCTTCTAATATAAAAATCGAGTGGAATCCAGGTGTGGTGAGATATAATCAACAACCACACAAGAAAAAGATAAGACTCTGTTCAACTCCTACTTTTTATCAACTTAACTATTACACAAATTGTTTGGTTTACATGTATATATATACTTTCACCCAATTTAATATGCATAATCCAAAATATATGTTTTATTTATTTTTATTTGGCACCTAATTTCAAAAGAATACCAAATTAATAAAAATATTACAATAAGTTAAATAGAAATAGAATGTATAAATACTCAATATTATCTAAATAAATAAAAATAAAACACAGAAGAAGAGAGAAAACATGGAGCACTTCTGATAAAGAAAAAGAGTTAAAAAAATTTATATGTAGGTGGCTTGAAAAGAAAATATTTGAATCATACCTTTTCATTTAAAAAGTTTTTCGCTTCATTAAAAAGTTAAAATATTTATATAGTTTACATTTGTTCCCAATAAAATAAAATCAGCCTTATATATTTTAATAAAAAAACCTCAAAATTATGTTATCTAAGATAAAAAACAGTATTTTTTTTTCTAAAGTTAAGGGACTCTAAATTTTTCTCCCTCACAAGTGTTCAATTGTTGATAAAAACTATTTTCTCATGTTTCACTCTCTCTTATTTCCTTTATATATAAATATAAGTTTTACTCTTCCTCTGTACAAAGATGAGACCGCCAAACAATTATATAAGAAAATATCAAGGATTATAAACTACACTGCTATTTAGTATTTTTTTCAAACAGAAAAAATATAAATTAATGGAAATAAAAAAGACAATGCTATTTGGTATATAACAAGTGCTTTCAATTCAATTAACCAATAAAAATGCACCCAACAAATTCTTTATTTTGAATAGTATACAATAAACTTTGGCAAGATCTAAATTATTTGAAAGCCTTGCACTCTGAATATATAAGATTTCTTTGTTTGGAGGCATGTGTCGTGTATTTTTTACTTTAAATTTTTAGTCTTCCCTTTTCCCTAAGCATTTGAAATTAAAGGGCTGCTTAAATAAATCTTAACCTTGGCTAATCATAGCTTAACAACAAAACCGCGTACGTTATAGAAATGTTAATATTAGTTTATACAAAAGGGTAGATCAATAGGGCAGGTTCTATATTGTTTCTGCATTTATACGTTCTCTGTCTATAAACTAAACATTGCAAGAAAAAAGGTATTTGGTCAGCCCGGGCCCTACTAGTGTCCACTGTCCCAAACCCTACCAACATGTGTGATGATGTTATTGAGGCTGAAGTTGCTTTAAATATATTTTCTTAAGTGAATCTGGTCCAACATTAAACAACTGTATTAGTACTTAATGACAATTAATTACTTCCTAAGTGTTTATTATACCACAAATTTTAAAAATTGTTGATCTTTTGTAAGATATTCTATAATTTTTATACTATTTATATTGTTTTATTGAATATATATATATATATATTATGAGTATTTGTGTTTTGAATTAATAAAGAAAAAATTATCAACAACTAAGGTTAATTTTCTATATTAGTAATATATTTTTTTAAATAATTGTTTTTATTAGTTTATGTGATTATGTTAGAAGAATTTTATAAGTTATATTTAAAAAAAGGAAGCAAGTTGTTAATTCATGAATTAAGTAATTAGTGGCTTATAACTAAGTATGACGTCTCCTCAGTAAGCACATTGATAAGAGAATCAGCTTGGGATTTTGTCCAGATAAGTGAAAGAGTGAACAAAATTGAAACAACCATGTCAAAATCATTTTAAAATTTATTTCTTTTAATTAAAAGATCTTCATCGATGTCAGAAAGGTCGGTGTTAGCAAACTATGTTTTTCTGATTAGTTTAAAATTACTAATACTTACTGTTTAATTTTTATTTAATGATAAAAAATATTTTTGTCTCGTTAAAAACATTGGATTAAACAGATTTTTTTTGTAAAGTTCAAGTCTAATTATTTTAGTAAACCTATTAGAACAGATTAAACTTTAGGCAAGTCAACCCACATTGGATATGACTTGTTTAATCTTTTTTTTATCGGCTAAAATGACTTGTTTAATCTAATAGTCCTAAATTAAACAAATAAATATATAACATTACCAAAAGCTTATGTATGTAAACATAGATTTGTTCATTACCATGGTAGAGGAAATATTAACAATAGTCATTAAGACTAGTATATTATGAGTAATATCAAGTAAGTAAGTATTATGTTTAGTGTAAACTTATTTATAAAATGACATTTTTGTTATTTAAATTTAGTGTTTGTCTCAGCTGAATTCAATTGTCGCAAAAATTATTTTCTGATCTTTTAATTACCTTGATGTCAACATATAATTAACAGTAATTTCGCATACAGTATTCCCTTGATCTTATATAGTTGGCTTTTAATTTATGTTAAAGGTCTAATTTATTGTAAGTTTGTAATAATATATATTTGTCATTTCAAAGAGAATGCTAACAAGTGTCATATTTATTAAAGTATATTAATAAAGAAAAGCTTCTATGAAAAGTAATTAATTTGCCTAACACATTATATTGTGAAAAAGTAGTCCTCTTTGGCACACGCAGTGTTGTCCTGGTATTAGGTTTATGATGGAGGACCACACATACATAAAAAAAAAGGGTATTTGGAGCAGAGTTAGAAGGAAGGGGGTTTGGGTTCCAGAGCGTTGTGCATGTAAAATTAGGCAGATTATGGGATTATCGAAAATAGGAGTGAGTGAGTGTGTAGATTAGATAAGGATATGCATGGGATTTGGCTGCACTGAAAATTGGGTTGTTGTTTTGTTTGGTGATTATGACTGCATTAAGTGTAAAAGATGAAAAGGGTATGTTTTTATTTGGACAAGTCCATCTGGGCAAAGTTCTTAGAATATATGTGGCCAAGAGGAGATGAATGGAAGGGATAGTTATGATTGAGGTAGGTTAGAAAGAAACAATCAAAGATGGGGTTAAGGAGGGATGTTGACAGGGCAAGGGCACAACTATGGTTTGAGATGTTTCCTTCTCTTTCTGATGTGACCTGTCTCTAACTTATTGCCATGCCCTAAAACCTCACTACTTATCATCTTCCAAACTTTGTTTACTCATTCATCATCATCATGTGCCCTCCTCCACCACTGCCCTTTTCTTCTCACACATCCATCCTATCCCATTTCACATCACCTCCTTACCCTTCTTTCTTCACCCCATTATCATTTATTACTCTCCTTAATCGCTTCATTTCCATTTCATGTCTTTTTATCCCTTCATTATACCCATACACCATCCAAGACCAATACTTTACTCAACCAATGCATGTGCTCATAGATTACATGGAAGCTTCCCTCAAGAATCTCCCCACAAACTACAAGTGTGTACAGATCTTAAAAAATCATAAAAATATAAGAAGATGGGTCTTATTAATTAGTCCCTGCTTTGCTGCTCATCATCATATTATTATTCTCTTTGTAACGCCCAACGGAAAGGAATGTAATAAGACTATACAAATTAATTAATGCATTGAATTTGTGTGGCTATTGTTATGCCTTACACCAGAATTTTATAAATGAAACAAGGACTTCATGAGATTGATTGGGGGGGACGATGGCTTCGCACTCCATTTATTGTATACATCAGATCCACAAAAGAAAACACAACAAAGGAAATTAAAGATATTAATATAAAGATTAAATTTTAAACTTTTTTTAAATGTACCAAATTGCAAAACTACTTATTATGCCATTCATTACATATTAAATTTTTAGAAAAAGGGTTTCACAGTGATCATGATATAAAATTATGAACGTATGACTAATTTGTAAAAAAATATCATATAATTATTTTTATTTTTAATTTGTGTGTAAGTTAGTTTTAATTTATGAAAAGAATATTTTCCTCTTTTCATGATAAATGTTTATGAAAAACTTGTCCAAATAGAATTTATGACATCACAAATTCTCAAAATGTGTAATTTTATTTTATTTTTTGGAATTTTTACATGTATATATATTTTTTAAAATGGTAAGACATCACATGTAAACACGTCTGTAAACAGAAAAATAAAATTTTAATTGGTTATGATTGAGAGCTTATTCTTTTCTACTAGGCTCGATATCCCTCATACATTATTTACTTCTAATATTACATATTTTGGCTTGTACTCTTAAAGATTTTAGGTTTTTTGAAAGACTCCTTTGCCTACATATATGAATTAACAAGAAACAATCTCCTCAGAGATGATTTAAGGAAATCACTATCCGTTGCTGAAATATCTAAAACAACTTGCTTCAGTGCCGATAAAAAGAAAACTTGCTTCAATATTATTTTAAGCTAAGTTTATCTTTGACCAAACAAGTTAATAAAGAATATGTTTCTCATTAATTTAACTTTAAACGCATAATAACCAACTAAAATTTAAGTTCCAATAACTCTACAAGTATTTAATTAATGCATGTTGCTTTTGTAAGAGTTTCCTTGAACCTCAAGGTAATGTTTTTTGGTATTTTAATCTAAGACTCGTCAACTTTTACTACCTTCCCCAAGATCTAACATTTTGACTTTATCACGTTTTCATATATATCAAAATGGTGACTTGGACGGCTTACGTCAAATTTGGTTGACTCTTGAATAATAACAGGTAATCAAGGGAGAATATTATTGAATTACAAATTCAAAACTAACTTCTTCAGTTTATGCTATCTATAAAATAACTGGTTTATAATGTTAAAATAGGTTTCAACTGAGTTGGTTGGTATGAGTTCAATTAGGTTATGTTTTAAAATAATAACTTAAATAAAAATATATTTTTATTATTTTGATTTATTTGGACTGATATTTATATAATAAGTTCATCTATTTTTATGTTAATTTTTTATTTTTTATTTTATTTTAATTATAAATATAATATTATGAATGTGAGATAAATTTATTAAACTGTTTCAATTAATATTTAATAAAAATACATAACATTGTTATATAATATATCTAGTAATTGAATATTAAACTTTAAATTTTTAAATAATGATATATCATAATATAAATATGTTGTATTTATTTTTTATTTTTAATTAGATAAAGAATTATCTATTCAACCTTGAATTGAAGTATATCTCCATTAGAGAGGTCATGATATGAGAATTTAATTCATTTTTTTAGATCCTATTATGTCATATAATTTTTAGATATAATGACTACTTTTCTTTTAATATAAGAATTTTAGGATATTTCCATTACACGAGATTAAAATATAGTGTCTCAATTCACTTTGATGGATCCTATAATGTCACATACCATTATTTTTAAGACTTCATATCTATTTTTCTTCTAATACAATAATCTTATAAAACATCATTTAATAATATAATATTTACATTTCAATCCATTAATTTTTTTATGTTATAACTACATTTAATATAAATAATTAATTTTTATTCTATAATCTAGGATCTTATTTTTATTTTTTTTATCAACATATTTAAATAAATGAATCTTATAACGACTAAGTGTTAAACTTTTAATTTTAAATATAACTTTGAAATAGATATGATGTTATAAGATTTTATTTAATAATATATTATTTACATTTCATCTCACTAATTATCTTATAAGATCTTATTTAATAATATATTATTTATATTTTAACTCACTAACCATCTCACATGTTATAATTATCATAATTACATTTAATATAAAATCATGCCTCTCATTTTTCTAATCCTATTAGCATATTTCACTATTAGAAAATCTTAAAATTATGACTCTTAATATTAACATTACAATAGAAATGTTCTGATGTAAAGTTAGAATAAAAAATTATAAATAATTTTAAAATATAAATCAATCTGAATTACGAAATTTTTTTTAGTTCCAACCATAAAATTTTATCAGGATCACATGGACGGACAACCATTTTAATATATTGAATTTCTATTCAAATTGTTTTACTTCATATAAATTTAATATTTTTCAACATTATATTCAACAAGTTCAATATATAACACACAAATCAACGTGATATCGATCTCTAAACAACCACATGTGACTGTACCGGCAGTAAGAAAAGCAATATAAGACTATAACCCAAGAATTGAAATCTGATTTCAACAAAAAATATAACGGAATCAAGCCCCAATATTACGCCATCAGCATTGGATCATAAACTGATTTCAACAAAAAATTACATTAATTTATGTATTATTTACTTTCTATTTATTAAAAATATATTAAAATGGAATTTTATTTAATAATTTCTTATTTAACAGATACTCTCATATTTAAAAATAAAATAACATTAAAATAAAATTTATTTTTGTATCCATAAAGATATAAAAAATTAGAAAAGAAATTTGAAACGATAAAAATATACTTTTTTGAAAAATTATCAATAAAATTAAAAAATTACGAGTTATTAATATTAAGTTTACAAATGTATCCTCAAAATAATCTATAGAATGTAAAATTAAGTTGTCTGAATAATTAAGTCTAACTATAAATTTAAATTATTCTTTTATAACCTTAAAGCCAGATTATTAATATAAAAAAATTCACCAATAAAAAATATAAATGAATATTTAATGAATGTAGTTAAGATGGTTCACAAAATGCATAAATTCATTTGCACTCGTCAGATTTGAATAAAAAAAACTTGCAAAAAGGAATAATATACATATATATAGAAGTAAGGATATTAATTACTTTATTTTTTGTTAACTTGAGGGTTCCTTTGGCAAGAGTAAAAGTCCAATCCCCACATGTACTAAGGTAGCAAAGCAAGTACTTTTGGAAACAAAGAGTTTTGTAATTACATAGATATTTAAGAAAAACAAGATGATTTGTTAAACATGTGATGTTGTTTGTGGTCTGGTCGAAAATATGTATCTGTTAAAGCTAAAAAAGCAGTGGGCAACCTTTGATTTACTCCATTCTCACCCGAAAGAGAAACTGCTAAATTTGCAGCATATATAGTTGCAATAAGAGATAGGTATAGGAGGTCCTGAAGCAGCAAGTTTTAATTGGGAGTGTGACAGTGGATGCAGTGGCCGGAGAATACCCCACTCATTTCACTTCATGTGGTTTCAGTGAACTAGGGAATTCAAATCTTACACTACAAACTTGTTCTAACTTTTAATTCAATGCTCACCACAATCCCAACAAAATACCACCTTCGACTATAACAACCCATCATCTATCCCTACTCACCAACAGTGAGCTACACCACACACCATCATAGATAAATAATGCGATATATAGAAGTAGCTCTGATATTCAACTTATTAATCAGCAAACTACATACTGTAATGTAATGCAACATGTTTGATCAATTCAGTATTTGTTATCTTATCTCCTTTGTAATCCACTTCAACAGGGATTAATCAGTATTTAGTATCCCTTTTAAACTTATTCTTTGACGTAAGGAACATCTAAATATGGCATTTCGGTTGAGAAATTACCTCAAAATGATCCATCACTTCCTATCATGACTCAGATTTTTTCTACAATTTTTTATCTCACCAAAGTCAAAGTTATCATCAGTTGCCAGTTGCTACTATCACTCACCATCATTATTACTTTACTACTATTATTATTGTATCATCACTGTTACCATTATTGCCTTTTTCGCGCGCCATCATCACTGTCACGGCTCTGCTGATACATAAATATAACACAGAGATTTAAAATAATAGAATGCTACACTTTCTAAAATTATATATAATTCTTTATTTAAATAACTCTTTTATATAATATAAAGTTAAGAATAATTCTGTTAGAAAATTATATTTATAATATTGTTTAAAGATGATTTATATTTGAATGATTTAGAAGAAGTTTTATTCTTAATATTATGTTGTAATGCTTTTTAGAATTATATTTTAATGTTTTTAAATATTATGTTTAAATTATTTAACCATAAAAATTATTTATTTTATCTATAAATTAAAAAATATGATTACAAAATAATGATAACATTATCTACAAAATCTATTCCTTAACTTTTATACTTGTATTTACGTAAAAATAGTATTTTATTTATGTATGAGTATATAATAATTAATATTTATATTTTATGAAAAAAAATAATTTTTATATATTTTTATGCATCCATGTTTGTTTATTTTCCTGAACTTAAAAAATATTAATTTTATTTTTAACTACAGTGTTCATTTTCATGTTATATATATATATATATATTATATATATTTATACTAACTTAATTAAAATATCTTCTATAAATAATTGTATAATATCATTTAAATTTAAGAATGATTATATTTATAATGACTCGTATTCGAATGATTCAATGTTATATTTAATAATTTTTAATGTTATAGTTGGATTTTTTTTTCAATGTTATGTTTGAATATTTTTAATCTGTTTACAGGAAAAATATTTTTTTTTGTTAAAATAAAACATATCATATATATACACAAAATACATCAAATGTATATATACACTACTAACACATAATTAACATCTAGAAAGTGATATACCGATAAAATAATAATAATAATAACATTGAATTTAATGTCAGTAATAAGATTTTGGTTACAGTTAAAAAATACGTGTCACATATAAAAATTGTAAAAAATATATGAAATAATAAAAATACATTTGTGCATTCAATTAACTTTCATAAAATATTTTGGATAAACTAATAAATAGGCGTAACATAAAAAATAATAATATTATATATCTAAAAGTAGACTTTTGTAATATATATTTTATTAAATTTAGACATAAATAAATTACATATAGATAAAGAGTACGTAGGAGTATCTTAGCGAGAATAATAAGTAAAGATGTAATTGAGAATGATGTAAGATTAATTTAAATTGACATATAAAACATAGGGTTAAACGAAAATGAGATTTGTTTTGGAAAGTGAAGATCCAACAGTGTTTGGAATAGAAGATTTATTTATTGAAATAATAATTAAGAGTAACAAAAATGTAGAGAAAGCTACAAAAACTAATGCAATAATTTGACGGGTGAAAGCAGGGTTGGCGGAGAGGGTATCTAAAAAAATTTGGAAATTACGTATGCTTGCCTTCTTGCGAAGACAGAAATACAACATGCACTGTTCTAGATAACTAAACTAAGTAACTACTCCTCAAACCACAGGACACTCTCAGATGGAAAACTAACAAGACCAAGTGCTCTGCATGTGATTTCAAAATTACAACAATCACTGCTTACAATACAATGTTCGGGAGACATCAAAACCATAATTAACTTTATATTCTCCTCACACACATCAAATAAATATATACACATATGCATGATCTTGCATAAGTACAGGCAAAATTATGAGAGTCGGTTAAGCTTACCCTCCTGCTACCAAGGATCAACGTTCCACAATTCTCCATCTGTCACCATGCAATTGGTCCCAAACATGATATGACACAGGCATGCAGCCACAAGCACAAGTTCCTCAAAGCTATATTATTGAGGGCTATCACTCTCTCTCTCTCCCTCTCTTCTAATCTATATAGCCAAACAAACCAAGCAGCATTATAACAGAAGAGGACACAAGAAAAGGGGAAGCTACACACTTAAGGAGAGACACTTTCAAAGAGGTGAAACCACAACAGTTATTCTTTTCCTTCTTTTTTATATACTCTGCTGCTAAGCTGTGTCAGTTCATTGAGAAGCCTCAAATGGCAACTATGCTGGGAAAGGAGCATGGTCTGAACCTCAAGGAGACTGAGCTTTGCCTCGGTCTGCCTGGTGCTGGCGGTGGTGGTGCTGGCGGTGGCGGTGGCTCTGAGGTGGAAACACCAAGGGCCTCTGGGAAGAGAGGATTCTCTGAGACAGTTGATCTGAAGCTTAATCTCCAGGC
Source organism: Lablab purpureus (assembly GCA_030347555.1). Taxonomy (NCBI): domain Eukaryota; kingdom Viridiplantae; phylum Streptophyta; class Magnoliopsida; order Fabales; family Fabaceae; genus Lablab; species Lablab purpureus. Next base: position 31,056,834 of record CM059260.1, read on the forward strand.
CAAGGAAGATCTCAACGAGAATCTGAAGAATGCCTCAGAGGAGAAGACCATCCTTAAGGATCCTACCAAGCAACCGGCTAAGTAAGCGATTTTCCCACTTTTCTTTTGTAGCTCAAGGTCTTCGCATGCTTCTCTTCTCAAATCTTTTCTTTCTAGATCGTATGGCATCATCAGCTATATATCTATATATCTTGTTTGGTTTTCCATATAAAGTGATTTTTCACATTTACTACAAAGTATAATGGTTTCAAACCAGCTACAACTTGCTATGTGCAACTTCTCAGTGCTTATCTATTTTTTCTGCTAATAATTAACATATCTTTCTTAAAGTTTATTCGATGTTGGAATATAGAGTTTGCATAAGGTATAAAATTTTCCAACTTCTTATATAAAAAAGATGGAAATATCGGAAAGATATGCAAGATTGATGGGATTTGAAATAATATGTATATGTTTCAGGGCTCAAGTGGTTGGTTGGCCACCAGTGAGGTCATACAGAAAGAACATGATGACTCAGAAAGTTAACACTGAAGATGGAACTGAGAAAACAACAAACAGCACTACTTCTGGGGCATTTGTCAAAGTTTCCATGGATGGAGCACCTTACCTTCGTAAGGTGGACCTCACAATGTACAAAAGTTACAAAGAATTATCTGATGCCTTGGCCAAAATGTTCAGTTCTTTCACCATGGGTTAGTACTACAACAAAGTCTTCTTTCAATATTCTTTCATTATAATTTCCTTATTTAAACCACTTTTACCACAACATGTGACTGAAATTTTTATATTAATAATAAGCGAGAGAGTCATGCACACACAAAATGCCAACTTAAACATAAACAGCAGCTTAAGTTTTTTTACCATCTACTCTCTGCATCCATCTTATACTAAATTCTTTCTTCTGTACTTTTTCATTACTTTGAGTGCTCATTTCTCTAATTTATTTCTTTCTTCTCCGACCACTTGTGCAAGTGTATCAAAACCTTCGCTATTTTATATCTATGTACAACACTACAGAAAAGAAATAAATACTGTTTATTATATAGTATTATATAAAGTTTTAAAATCTTTCATGCATTAAATCACCTTGGGATTGTTATATTCAGATATAAGATCGGAGGTGGTTACATGTAATTTACTTATACTTGAGCTAAAATATTAACATATTTTAATGTTATTTACTTATACTTTTATATTGGAACTGCTGAAGGCAATTATGGGGCCCAGGGAATGATAGACTTCATGAATGAACGCAAGTTGATGGATCTTCTTAACAGCTCTGAGTATGTGCCAACCTATGAAGATAAGGATGGCGACTGGATGCTCGTGGGTGATGTCCCATGGGAGTAAGTTCTTCATCCACCAACATCTGCAGCTATTATATACATAATTTCTTACATGCACATATATAAATTTCAGTTACTATATATATCTGTATATTTTACCAATTCAGTGCTATAAAAAAATGAAAAATTATGATTTTTGAGGAACTCTTAAAATTAACCTTGATATGGTTTAATTTGGTGAAGGATGTTTGTTGAGTCATGCAAGCGTCTGCGAATAATGAAAGGATCAGAGGCAATTGGACTTGGTATGCATTATTATATCTTAATTAATTGCATCCCTTTTTCTTTGTACTCATTTGATCACTCACCGAAATCATTAAACATAATTACTAACTAATCAGTATATAGTGGCTATTTTTTGTTGGCTATTATTCTAACTTGTTGGAGGGTATTTTTTAATGTGGTTTCAGCGCCAAGAGCAATGGAAAAATGCAAAAGCAGAAGCTGAAGGTGGGAAAATACATGATGTGTGAGAGATTGTGTACCAAATTGGAGCTATAAAAGAAATATGTGAAGCACTTCTGCTGAGACTATACGGAGCGGAGTGTTGTTAGTTTGAACGTGTTTGTGTCTTTTGTTTTTTTTGTTTTTTTTGTTGGTATATAGATTCAACTTTAATTTTAAGGAGCCTATGGAGCATTTGTAATGGACAAGAAGCAATAAACTTAACCTATATAGTCTGGCTTGTTTATTATGTGATCCTTCCATGCTGTCATGATTGTTGTGTGCTAAATACCTTGAATTTTAATGCATAGTTTATTCCCTGAAGAGATTCTTGGTATATGATTTACTGTGATTTTATGTTTGAATTAGTTGTGTATGTCCTGCAAAATGATCAATGTCTCAGCTGGATGAAGAAGGTATTAAATTTTTATATGGTTCAGAAGCGAGCCAGGGGAACAAGCCCATGTGCATGTTGATGAAGTTTCTTTGATGGCTATTAGTTTTATAGTCTTTGTCATCTAGTTTTGTAATATCAAATGCGTATTAACTAGGTGGGTGAATGTAGGGTTGGTGAGTGAACGTGGTTGGAATATTAATTCTATATATATAAATGCATAAATAAATATAAAATATTATGGGATCACCATATATTATTATTAAGGTCAATGGTCTTGGTATATACATATCCCAATAAATGTGTGCAAAGTATAAAAGAATTCTTGGATCGGACACTGTGACAGCTTCAGGTCCTTGCTTTTCATAAAAATATCCATTATTTTAAGGGATTTGTTGCCTATATAAAGTGCACATAAAAGCCATTGAACTTTAAAATATCTGTTCAGTCACATAATTTACTGAGATCTCAACAATTTAGGGGAAGGGTTGGAGTAAGCTTTGAATACATTATTAATAAATTTTATTTTTTTATTATCATGATATTTTTATTATATTCTTTTTCTGACCAATAATTTCACGGTTATTCATATTTTTTTTAACAATATTGCATCATCAATCATTTTCAAACTTTACTTTTAAAACTAACAATTATTTTAATTTTATTTTAAAATATTTTTTCTTTTTTTCTTTTATTATACAAATCCTTTCATCTCAAATTTCATCCATTTTTATATTCTCAAATTATATACTTCTAAATTTACTCTTTCCTGTGAGAAAGTAAGCTACTCATTCTTTTATTGTATTATAAAATTTAATATATGTATATTTATTATTATTATTATTATTATTATAACATAGACATTTTTATTTATACTAGTACAGAAAATAGTTCTAACATTAAAATTTACAACATTTTTCTTGGAAAATCTATACAATATATATGTGAGGTGGTAACAAATTCTAATATTATAATGGACAATTAATTAATATCGGTTATACTAAGAGCCAGTTAAAAAATATTTTATCAATTATAGAGTAATGAATATAGAATTAATGTGAAAAAATTCTTAGCAAAACTTGATAAATCAATTGTTCAAAGAACCTAAATTAGTTCATCATACAACTAATTTAGAATATTATGACATCTTTTCTAACTTTTTGAAATTATTTATAGCACTTTTAAAATCGATTATTCATATGCATTTATCTAAATCTTCATTTTCTACGTTTTTTTGGTCTGAAATTCATTTTCTGCGTTAACTTTTAGTACAGTAAATTTAAAAAATTATATGGTTTATAATTAATGATTATGTGGTTTATAATTAACTAGTGTACACATATTTTTGGGTTTTTTCTATTTTTAAAATTGTCATTTTTTAAGCAAACTAACGTACTTCTTGATCTCATTATTAAATAAATTATTTCAGTCTACTTTTTCTAATTATCATCTCTTTTTCTTTCTTAGTATGCTCTTCATCCATTCAAACTCTAATCGTGAATCTTTTTCGTGAGAAAGAAATTCCTTTGCATATTTTCTAATCACAAATGTAAAAAATGACTATATATAAATAGATTTTAAACCTGATTTTAAAAAAACTCATTCTTTTTTTGTATCATATGATTTCACATATTTTGAATTTGTTCTAGAATTATAAAATAATTCACGTAAAAATATTTTACTAGTATTGTATTTTCCAAAACTGGTACAAAATTACTTGCTAGTAACAAGTACAATGATATGTTTTTTTTTTTCGCACTTCAGAACAGGAACTGGATTTTCATATTTTGACCTTATAAAATCTGTCAATGATAATGTTAGTTGAAAATCTGCAGCATATCCTCAACATATTATATGCCCAATGCACATCACATAATTAGAACACTATTCATTGACATTGATTTGACATTTCGTGGTTTTGGTTACTTTGGGAGCTTGGAGGTGAAACTATTTTTTTCTATACTTAGGGTTGATTTATTGTATCTCATTGATGTGAAGGTGTTTCTTAGAAATTATTGTTAACTAGATTGAACTGTGGTCCCTGCATTTTCTCATGCTAGCATGTTAATTTTAGAGAGTGGTTTTTTTTTTCAAAAAAAAAAAATCAAGTGTTAATTGAATTGTTAGAGTTACTTGGACATTTTGGGTTAGAATATACTGATCAATTTAAAAAAAAAAAACTTTTATTTGTCATAAAGAAATCACTAGTAAGTTTTTCCCCCTAAAACAATTGTAACCTGTAGTTTCTATTAAGTTTCGATGAGAAGATTTAAAATAGATAAAAATGAATATTTTAATATTTTAATGTTAAGGAGTTATAATATATATATATATATATATATATATATATATATATATTAATTCTAGTTTCAACTTTCTAATTTTATTATTAAGAGTAAGTTAAATTAGGGAGTAAAATTTCAATTATATCTTAAGTTTTTTTGTTTTTTTTTAATTTCAAATTTATGTTGTTATATATATATAAAAAAAATATGATCAAGAAAGATGAATATTGGTTAATTTAAGTATATATTGATGTTGGATTTAAGGTCGAAACATTCGCATTGTATGTAGAAACAAAAGAACATTTCAAAGTCGAACTCTCATTCTTACTAATTCTTGATTGGGGTGTTTATTCTAGTACACTCAATAATCTCGCATCGCTTAGGAGTCGAGGTCAATGACAGTTTATATACTCTTTTCTCTCTTAACTATTTGAGCTGCATTTTGAGGGGAAAACCGAGACAGAGTTCCGAGCTTCAAAACAGACAATATTTCAAATGCGGCGATTGACCATAACGATATTATCTTAGCAGACTTAATGTCGAAATAATTGATATTTTTATCTTAAAATGAGATTTTTCTAAAAGGAAGTTACTATTTTTAACTTTTCTTTACAGGATGTTGTGAGTGCTTTGAAGGAACAAATATTTATTAGAGCTGTCAAATCGGGCGGCCCAGCCCAACCTGGCCTGGCCCTACGGGTCAAGTTCAGAAAATCTGATAGTCTGGTTTGGCCTATATTTTAAAATGGACCACAATTTTTTAGCCTGGCCTGGCCCTATGTTAAGTTAACGGACCAACGGGCCATTTTTAGCCTAATTAAAAATTGAAAAAATATTACAATATATCTACAATATAATTTTTTATCAACAATATAAATATAAATATATAATATATTTACATGAATGTATGTGTAAAACTGTTTACATTTGAATAACTTGAAAAAAAAAACTTAGATCACATACTAAGTACTTCCAAAAGAATCAAGCACCTACTAAACAACATAACAGAGACTTGTGAGATGTCAGAGGAGATGAAATAGCTTGTGAGAAAGAAATAGAAGAAATGAAAAAAAAAACAGAGACTCTGAGACACTAGAGTTTCTTTCTTTGGTATGACAACATAATAATTAAGAACAAAAATTTAATATAAAAAATAAATGGGTCAGCCCATTAGCCTACGAGCCAGCCTGGCCTTGGCCCATATGGGCATCGGGCCAAATGGGTCAAGCTAAAAAAAAACCTATTATTATATAGGCCACAATTTTTTAAGCCTAGTCTGACCTGAATCATAGGCTATACGGGTCAGCTCATTGGGCCAGGCCTATTTTGACAGCTCTAATATTTATAATTAAGGGAAATTAATTGAATTCATAAAAATGGTAAATTGAAACTCTTCAATTTGATAAAAAAGTTAATTTTAAAATGTTAAAGTTATGTTATTGAGGTTAATATTTTTAGGTGATTGTATTGTCAGTTTTGCATAAGTGTTTATACTTAAGAGTAAATGGGCTTTATATAATCTTTGGATGTTATAGTTATTTTGAAAAAATGATTTGTTAGTATATAAATTTATATTATTGATTAATTAGTTGATTGTTTGGTTTTGAATTGAATTTGAGTAAGAAACATTTTTAATTGGATTGAAGAATAAATTCTTAGGAAAAAAACTTGTCTAAATATGTTTAATTGAAGTCATATTGTTTAAGGGACAAGATGACACCAAGTAATATAAATAATATCTAAGTAGTAACATTTAATTATATAAAAGAGAATTATCACTTAAATATCTATCTAATAGTTCCAGTTTATAGTTTAAACAAAGAATATGTTAAATTAATTCTTACTCCTTGAAAAGTTTGAGCATTCTAACACTTATTTGGATGCTAAATTAAGGAAGAGATCAAATCATTTTTTCTTTCACTAAATATAACTTAGTATAACACATGAGTAACATATCATATATGAGTCATGTACTAACTTACAATTTGAAAGAGGGATAATATTGATTCTCTCTCCTTTGAAAATAGATCACTTTCAGATATCTTCTTGTTTTTTTAAAACACTTAAATGTATGATTTTAAATATTTCATTGAAATAATAATGGATGGTGATATACTATATATCTATTGGTAATATCAATGTGTATTTAATGAGTGAGTGTGAATTGAATGTTGCCAAATGATAGATATATGAGATAATATTTTAGCTTGCATGTGTTTTATATTACTTAGTATTGGAACTCATTAATAAAATGACACCTGAATTGATAACTAACTTAAGTGTATGGATGAAGATATAGTCAGTAGTTAAAGAAAGTTTTTTCATTAAACTTTGTTTAAGAAATGCAATGACCTACTCTGTTTACATTAATCCATTACTAGTGATATGTAATAATAAACTTTAATATAATATATATATGGTGTTAGTTTATGGTTACATCGGCTCAATGTGTATTTTTTAGATAAAATGGAAGTTTCTTAACCTTATAATAATATAAGAAATGTGATTATATAATTCATCGTTTAGATAAAGTGGAAGTTTCTTAACTTTATAATAATATAAGAAATGTGATTATGTAATTCATCCGTAACTTGATAAAGCAATATATGAGTGTTTGAATCTTAATAGCATTTAAGCTAGCATTAGGAAAATGAAGTTATAATATATATATATATATATATATATATATATATATATATATATATATATATATATATATATATATATATATATGATATTAAAGATATAAAATTAAAAATTATGATTTATTAAATTTATACTAACTTATTCTAAAATATTGTTTTGTGTATGATATTTGTTACGGGGATGGTAAAGGATATTATAGTTTTGAAAGTACATCGAAAATCACATAAAGGATCAAATAGAGAGATTTATATCATAATTTTTATTATATTTAGTAAAAGCACAATATATTTTGGGTAATATAATACAAACATCAAACTTTTTACTCTACATGAATTTCAGAATCAATTTTATCGTCTTAAAATGTTTTTCATCAAAATTAATTTATTTAAATTTAAATCAAATAGACACTTATTAATCATTTCTTACTTTGTATTATTGAATAAATTAATATTTTGTTAGAAATTATCTTTTCAAAGTGATTTTGTAAAATTGTTTTATTTCATTGTAAAATAAAATTAATTTTGAGATGTAAGAAATTGTAGGACTACTGTTCAAAGCTAATTCTATTCGCTTGAAATCTTCAAAATGTTTACTTCTGTTAAAGATTAAATGTTCTGCCAAATAGCTGATTTTGAGAATTAAAAAATTACCGAAAATACGAGTTACGATTTATAATTTTTACATAGCAATAATTTCATATTTTATATCAAACCAAAGCAGAGACAATGAATAATTGAATTGGGGATAAGTATAGGAAGGGTGTTTCTCTCTGAAGGCCAAGAATTTTATAGGGGTACAGAAAGAAAAAGCCCTATAGGAAATGGTAGTTTGTGGCAATAGAATTGGACAAGGTGAGGGTCCGTTGTGACGGGGATCGTAAAGAGGGTAGAAGGTCCAATAGAAGTTATGGGCTGAAAAACATTCCGGAGAATGCAAAGAAGGCCCAATAGAAGTTTTGTGCTTTTCCTAGGTTTGTCAAATGATGGGCTGAAAAACATTGTAGAGAATGCAAAAGGAAATAATTACTTTTCAGATAACGACAATAAAAATAAATATGTGACATAATATATATATAATATGCAACTTAATTACTTTTGTAGTCACGCATGTATCACAATCATACCAAATCAAAAGTAATAATTCAATTGTCATTTCATTAATGTTACGTTAATAAACTATGCTTAAAATTTAATAAAATATTAAAAGAGGAATAAGAGTTCTTAATTACAATACTTGAAACATCTAATATATATATATATATATTAGAAACCAAAATTCGCACAATTAACGAACCAAAAATTCAATTAATTATTGATTATATATATTTTAAAATAAATAACATCGTAATAAAAATATTTAGAAAAATTACACTCATGTCTTCGGAAATTAAGCTAAATGATACTTGACAATCACCTCTCTTTAATAAAATTAAAATCACAGTCCTCTACTTTGTAGATAGACATTATTTTTTTTATATGTTTAATAAATAACATTAATTTTTCTTACGCTGTTAGTAAAATGCATTCACTTTCTTTATTTTTATTATTTTATTTAAAAATAGTATATTAACTAAAGCTTATATAAAACTTATGAAAATAAAAAAAATTGAATTTAAATGTAAAAAATTTAAATAAAAAATTGAATGATGTAATTATAGAAAAATTACATTCATATGTCTTAAGACATTGTTAAATATTATTTTTTTCTTAAAGTGTTCTAAAATAATGTTAGTATGTTGTTATGATGATCCATGTAATATGAAAACATATTCGATCTTTAACGTAAAAACTCGTCAAATTAGTGACATATACAATATTATAAGTGAGATTAGTATTACAGCAATAGATTAATAGAAACTCGTTATAGAACAAAAAATAACGTCATACTCTAATTTTAAAATAAATATTCCCTTCTCTTAATGTGTTAATACAGGAACAATTATATTTTTAATTTATTTATATTTATACATTACTAAAATCACATATAAATACTAATAATAAGTCAATAAATTTAATCATAGATTATTGTAGATGTTGTTAATTGGATGATGAGGACATTGTGCTAAAATATAATGCACTTTGATTATTTTTGGACTCAAAAAGTTGTTGTGCTTACATAAATAAACATCTTATGTTGGGTAAGGTGATAGCTTTAGAGGTATGTTTGGATTGGTAGGTGTAAGTTTCTTTGTCTTAAATTAAGTGTCTATATTGTTTAAACTAGTTAATGTTGTTTTTAATATTACATAGATTTTATCTAATCACTTATTAAATGAGACTCGACTTAATCAAACGTCAAATATTAAAAGATTGAAGGCTTACGATAGTTTATTCCAATTGTGATTACTATTGTAATGACGTTAATATGAAAACTTAGTTCCATGTAATTATATTTAGTCAATTTCGAGTGACAATGGTGTTATTTTGACTTTATATAATAATATTCTTTCGTTCAAGCACTGACACAGAATATTTAGCAATTATTAGATAGAAAACATATTAAATTTCTGATGCATATCTGCATACAAATTAGAAGTGTTTTTAAGAATTTTTGTAATTAAGAATATTAAAAGAGAGCATGAAAAAGTTCTCAAAACTCTTTGTAAGTTTGTTTGATCACAAACTTGTTAAATTCTTTGATATAGATACTTTTTAAGATAACACTTTAGTAAGTCGGAATTTTTAATGTAATTAGTCAATTTAAATATTAAAAAATAATTTAAATTAAATTCTGGATTGGAATTTTTTTTCAGTTTTACTTTCTAAAAATAAGATGAAGAAAAATTTTAGAAATAAAAAATAAGTAATTAAATAAATAATTATTAAAAAAATCGAACATTAGTTTTAAAAAATGGAGTAAATATTTTTTATTAAAAATAAACTTTTTGTAATTTAAAATTATTATAAAAAATAATAATAATAATTAGTATAGTATATAAGTATAATAATTGATAATAATTTTTATAACATTATAATAATTAACTAATATACATTTTAATTATTAAATTTAGAAAAACTTATCTAGATAATATTTTATATGAAAAAAATTAATTTTTAATGATTGAAATAAATAATAAAAATTTATTTTTTAATAATTAATTTTAAATAATTGTTAAGTAGATAATTTAAAGTTAGAAATTATTACTAATATGGAAAATTATTTACCTAACATTGTTAATCATTTCTAACTTTAAATTATTTATTTAAGAATTATTTAAAATTAATCATTAAGATATAAATTTTTATTATTCATTTCAATCATTTAAAAATGATTTTTTACCATATGCAAAATTATTTAATATCTTTTCTAGATTTAATAATTAAATAATGTATTTATTAACTATTATAATGTTTTTGAAAAAATTATTATCAATTATTATATTTATATACTAATTTCTATTAATTTTTTGTAATAATTTTTAATAAAAGAATTTGGTACATTTTTAAAATAATATTTAATTTATTAATAATTATTTATGTTATTACTTATTTTTTATTTTTATGTTTTCCACATTTTATTTTAAAATAATTAAAAAATAAAATTCGGTTCAGAATTTAATTCTTCAATGATCCAATTCTAGGTGGTGTTTTAATAATTAATTGATTAATTACATTAAAAATTTTAATATATTACAATAAAATAAAGTGTACCATCTTAAAAAATATTTACAACATTGTGATTTGTAAAAAAAATCTAGTCATGTTTATATTTATGAAAATGGGTAATGTGTTTTGGGCAACTCTTCATGCTCTAATTTCATTTCATTTATTTGTAATGTTATATTCTCAAGATCTATTTTGAATAAATTGGATGATAATTTTAAAAAAAATGAGAACTTTTTAGAAATTAAAATTAATCTATATGTAATTTTTTTCTGAATTTTTTATTTTTAATAAAAGATAAACTAAATTTGTGGTTTGTAGAAGAGCATAGAAGTGTGTGAATGGTTGGTATGTTCTCTTTTTCTCCATCTTCACATGCCTTCAGACATAAACCAAACACTTCATCTTCATTTCTCTGCATCAAAGTCTTCCTTTTCTGACTTCATACATGCTATTAAATTTATGTTTTCATTTTTTTTTATTAACGCAAACACATGTCATGTATCAACATTTTTATTATATTAAAAGCATACAGTTCCAAAAAGTATACAACTTTATAAAAATAACTTTGTATCCATATTTTCTTATTTAATATGACCTTCGTCTTCTCCGTCAACTTTTTAACAAACTACTAGTTGGTGACGAACGAAGGGATAGGATAGGAATGAGATCCAAAAATCAAAACAAATAAAACAAAGTGGTGTGAAGATTTCATTCCATAGAAAGAATTTGGTTACTTTATCACATTGCATTGGATATCAATAAAAATATATTAATGTTTCGTTTTTATGTTTTCACTATCTCTTTAATGGTACATAGCTTAGGTTTAGAGAAATATAAATTTTAGCTTTGTATCAGAGAAAGAGAAATACAAAATCAGATCAAAACTTTAGGACAATTTATGTTGTTTCTTTTAGACTTAAGTTCTATTTTTATAAAATAAAGCCGCATTAAATATATATTATTCAATATATTTTTATTTTTTAAAACTTACTATTAGATTAATTTCTTTAATATAAATTAGTGGATGTATGTTTTAAGTCTTTTTTTCTAAAGATAATAATTACAAAAAAAGTAAGTGCTATATCTTTGAAGTGTTTCTAATTATTTTTAAATTTTAAATAATATGTTTTTGTTTTTATTTTAAATAATTTGACAAGTGGATACATGAAAAAAGTAACAATTATATATTGAAATATTTATAATTATTTTTAAATTTTAAATATTTTAAATATTGAAATAATAAGATTAGTCAATAAAAAAAATCTTAATATGAATTCTCTCGGAATTGTCTTTATCTAAATCTAAACGAAATTTTAAAAAATACTTTTGCTTTTTGCTAATTCGTGAACTCGTGTGATACACTTTTTTTAATAATATTAAAATAGTATTTGATTAATTTCATGAAAAAATTATTTATTTTTTAAATTTTTGAATTGTACTAAATAGTAGATTTTATTTGTTTAAGATACAGTTTTATTTATTATATTAATATACTATTTGCTTTAACGTGAAGTATATTTTAAGAAATAAAATTAAAAACAGAATAAGTTATCACGTTATCAAATACTAAAAAGCAAGATAAGTGACATTATAATTATATAAAGTTTATTGAAACTTTTGTAATGGACTAAGTTATTTAAAAATAATTGTTGAAAAAAAATTACCTTTTGAATTTGTTACAAAAATTGTTTATATTTTTGTAGTCTCTTACTACCAATTGAGCTTTGTATTTTTCGATTAAACCATAAACATTATATTTTAACTTTAAAACTCATATGCACCTTATGCAAATATTGCATTTTAATTTTAAAATCCATGGGAAATGAATGTAAAAAAGTTATTAATAATATAATATTAAGAGATAACGAAGTAAAAGATTCATTAAATCAATATCTATCATTTACAAAATAAAAGAAAATTATAAATAATAAGAATATACTAATAAATTGCACAAAGGAATACATTTGAATGATAGAAAAAAATATGATAAGAATAATTGATTATATATATGATATCTAATTATATTTGATTTTAACAAATTTTAAAATTTTATCAGTTCTTAAGAATTTATTTACATATACTAAGTTTATATAATTTCGTAATTTTGATGTGAAAATTAATTGTGTGTAGTTGACTTTTGAATGCAATCGACATATTTTTTTTATATGTTAAAATATGGTAAATAGTAATTTATTTATTACCTATTTGTATTTTAAAATAAAGATTCTTTAAATAAAAGGGTTTTAAAATAGAGTTCCTTTAAATATAAGGGTAAAGTATGTATAAATATTTTATATTTAGAAATGGTATAATTTATAAACTGATATGATCAAATAAAAATACTTAAAAATACCGTTTTGATATTAGATTTTAATACCATTATAGTTCTACTAGTGACATACTATCGTTGTAAATGCTTAAGTTAAAATATAAAAATATACTACTGAACGAGATAAAACTTGAATTAAAAATTCTCTTCAATGATATACTTTATATATACTTTTGTAAAATATCATTTAAATGAAACTTGAAATCTGATTGGAAAAACAGTTACCTAAAATTTTTCTAATTAAATTATTAGGTTTGCATAATTCAAAGTTTACTAATTAAAACGGTAAAAAAAGAGTAAAAGTCAGTACTAACTAATTTGTTGTTGAGATAATATAGAGAAGAAAACGATAAGATAAAAACTAATTTGTCCAAACAAAACAAACACTGCAGCCAGAGCAAGGATCCGCCGTACAGTGTGTCAGGTGGGTCAGCGAAGCACAGATCACACGGAAACCCTAACCTTTATTTCCCATATTGCCCTCATTCTATTTCAGTGGCATCATCTCATTGGGGCACTCGTGGGCCCTCACCATAACTACTCTGAGCTGCTCCTCATTCTACATAGACCGCCTTCATTCACAATTTTAAGTGCTTCAATTCAATTTCATGCTCATTTCAGTCGTTTTTCTTCACCGCCTAGTGGTGCCTCCACTTATAAACCTCACCGCATTAAAGAGTTACACAGATTAAGAAACAAACGTAGTTTGTCGGTTTTCCCTTTCCCCGTAAAGGGGAAAAAGAAAAAGGGAAAAGTTTTTTTTTTCTGTGGTATCTATGTTTGTTTCTTCTGGGAATCTAATTCTTTAAAGTGGTGTTGGTAAAAAAAAATATTTTGAGGCGGAGCTCGGATACTCAATTGGCGTGTTGATGAAATGAGCAAAAGGGGTGTGAGGAGATTCGCTTGCGGTGGTGTCGTGGATTGGTGGATTTTATTGAATTGAATCGCGTTTGGAGTTGAATTAAATTTTTGAATTGAGTTTGGTATTGGAGCATGTGATTTGGAATTGGGAGTGGGAAAGAGCAGGGGATGGCTCGAGATGGGAGTGTCGTCCCTGCGGACCCGGGGGCAATGGCGGTTGTGAAGAAGAAGACACAGTCTTCGAGGAGTTGGATTCTGTTCGATGCCACTGGGCAGGGTTCATTGCTCGACGTGGACAAATATGCAATCATGCATCGGGTTCAGATTCATGCGCGTGATCTCAGAATCCTTGATCCCTTGCTCTCTTATCCCTCCACCATTCTCGGTCGCGAGAAGGCTATTGTTCTTAACTTGGAGGTCCACCACATACTTAGTTTTGTTTTTTTTTTGTTACAATTTCCGTTTTTTCATTTTTTTTTCTGATTCTCTCTTTCAGCATATCAAGGCAATTATCACCGCTGAAGAGGTTAGTAAACTTTTAATACTCATGTGACTGACTGCTTTCATCTCCCAAGGGCCGAGATTAGAAAACATGAATAAGAACATTATGAAAATTAGTTTTGGGGAACCAGTTTTGACTTTTTATTTTAGACTATTCATCATTGAAAAGTTTGACTAATTGAGACATGAGAATTGGGGGATGGTAGATGGGGGCCTTCTCCGAGCATTTCATCCTACTCTTGCATTTAATGGCCAGACTGATCTGAGGATGGATTAAATTTTGGCGACCAACTTTTATTTTTTGTTGTCAAGTTTATTGAATAAAATATGTAGGAATAGGAAGACATGTTTTGCCTTGCTTAACATAGTGGCCAGGATCTTGACCCTCTTGTACGAGAATATACCTTACATGACTTTTGTTTGGTACAAGAATATCTCTCAGCAAAGGACATTTTATGTTTGTGAATTGCTGTATCAAACCTTTGGTCCTTTGTACAACGCATAATTGTTTCTTGAAATCGAGATGACATTGCTTCCACATCCTGAATTCCTGAGTGTATCCAAATTATGGTATAGGTATTGCTGAGAGATCCAACAGATGAAAATGTGATCCCTGTTGTCGAGGAACTGCAAAGGCGGTTGCCTCGATTAAGTGCCGGTCTTCAACAGCACGGAGATGGTAAAGAGTATATTGGAGGTCAAAATGATGCTGAAGCAGCTGAAGAAGATGGTATGTTATATTAATAATGAACCATAAGCAATGAATAAACTTAATGATTGCATCTCTTATTCCCCTAAATATGTCTTTTTATTTGCATCAACTATTGCCCTTAGTATCTGCGTGATCTGAATTGTGCAATGTAGAGTCACCCTTCGAGTTTCGGGCCCTGGAGGTTGCTTTAGAAGCCATTTGTAGTTTTCTTGCTGCACGTACAACAGAATTGGAGATGGCTGCTTATCCTGCATTAGATGAACTTACCTCCAAGGTAAATATATTATTGAAATCTTTATCTTCATGTTATGGTTTTAATCTGGGACCCCTAGCCCGTACCCTTTCCTTTTGCATAGAATAAGCTTAACAAAATATGAAGCTCCTTGAAATTGGCCGATAGAATTTTTTTTCCTTCATCTCGGTATATTATCCTTTTCTTTTGTTTTACTTATCATCACCAGTGTGTTGATTCTAATTATGCCTGCTTTCTTAAAGAAGTTTTTTGTTGTCTGGCTTGAAGCATGAGTAGCTGTAGTTCTCTTTCTTCCTTTTAGTTCTTGAATTTTTGGTTCAGTGAACTTTAGTTAATGTAATCTGCAGATTAGTAGTCGTAATTTGGACAGAGTTCGTAAACTGAAGAGTGCAATGACAAGGCTGACTGCTAGAGTTCAAAAGGTATCTCGAGTTTTCTAATTTTCACATGGAAAAGGCCTATTATTTTTGTTTATGAAAACATATTCTGCAGTCCCTTCCTCTCAATGCTATTGATATTTTGGACATCTTTGCATTCTTTTAAGTAAATTATAGTATTTTTCTTAAATAGAATTAGTTTAATGTGACTGTAAACTGCCTTGATCAGTTTTAAGTAGAAAACAACACATATCTCTTTTTCTTCTTCCATCACCAGTGCTTGTTATTTGGTACAGGTCAGAGATGAGCTCGAACAATTGCTGGATGATGATGATGATATGGCTGACCTATACCTGTCAAGAAAAGCAGGTTCATCATCACCAGTCAGTGGATCAGGTGCTGCAAATTGGTTTGCTGCCTCCCCCACCATAGGATCAAAGATATCTAGAGCAAGTAGAGCAAGTGTCGCAACAGTTCGTTTAGATGAAAATGATGTGGAAGAGCTTGAAATGTTACTAGAGGTTATGAACATTACTTGTTTTTAAAAAATAGTTGGAAAAAATATTCCGTGATTTTAATGAGGAAAAATTGCTATTAATGGTGTTTATTCATTTTGCAGGCTTATTTTAGTGAAATTGATCATACATTGAACAAATTAACCACGGTAAGTGTCATTGTGTATGGGTAAACATGTGCAATAGGGAGCAGTAAATCTTAATTTTTGGAGGCAGCCGATATAAAGTAATCTGGGAAGATTGTTTCTTTATAAATATGAAGAAATGTTTGTTTTTCATTAATTTAGAACCCATGACCTGTTTAGTATTCTAATTATTAGACGGTGAACTCAAGGCCTGGCCTTTTGGGCAGAGATTTTTAGTTTCAGACTAGTAAGCATGTTCAAGTTTGACCAAATTGATACTCCTACACTTTAGGAAATTTAGGGTTAACAAAGGAGATTTGCATTTTTCTCTCCTCCTTCTACCATCTGCTGTTGTTTTAAAGTAGAACTTGTGGTTTATGTTCAAAATCTTGTTTTGGAAGTATTTTGTACAATTTTTTTAAAATTTTCCACATTAGCTTTTAGAACTTAGTGAGATGATATACTATTTGTTGGATCTTGTCTGAGATCGAGTGATTTATGCTGTTTTTTTCTTTTGTATCAAATAGACCATACTCTTGGATCTTTGTTGTACGAATTTTGCCTTTGTAAATTAAATACTATGATAATTGCGCTTCTATGTCTAATTCATGTTGTCAAGATTGCTGAATTTATTTGTGGTGGAATGTGTTAAGAGACTCTTGGCCCATTAGATCAGGCTAATCCTAGAAAGGGGTTGAAAACTAGTGTTCTGTTTTTATATTTGTTTGGTCTCTTTAAAAGTCTGTGCTATTTACTTGAATAGTCAACTCTGAATCTGCTGTTCAAGATAGCTTTACTTTGACCTAATTATTTACCTTTTTCTTTTCATTTAAAGCTGCGAGAATACATTGATGATACTGAAGATTACATTAATATACAAGTAAGTAGCTGGCAATTTACTGAAAATATCTATTGGAATCTGTTTAATGACGCGAAATTCAAGTGACGTTTTTCCATTTTGCAGCTTGACAACCATCGTAATCAGCTGATTCAGGTGACTTTCATATTTCTGCACCTTGAATGTCATTTATCAGTATTCTCTTATGTTTTTCTTTTTTCATGAGTTTGCTAAATGGTCTTCAATTCTTGTGCAGTTAGAGCTCTTTCTTAGCTCTGGAACTGTTTGTCTATCTTTCTACTCTTTAGTGGCTGCTATATTTGGCATGAATATCCCTTATACTTGGAACGATAGCCATGGTTACATGTTCAAATGGGTATGCAAATTCTTACTGTGTATGCATGTGTATAATATATATGGGATTTGCTAACATGAAACTATTTGTTGTTTAGAAACAAGTTTTAATCAAGATTAACTTAAATACACCAATTCAAAGGTGTAGCTTGCTAATATATCGGACATTTCTTCCCTTTTAAGTGTGTAAATATATATGCAAATTTTTGGACTTATAATGTAAATAAAGCATACATTGTGGTTTCTTGCAGGTAGTTATTTTATCAGGAGTATTTTCTGCTCTGATGTTTGTCATGATTACTGCCTATGCTCGCAAAAAGGGATTAGTTGGATCGTGAACACAATTTACCAGAAAAGGGGTGCTGAATGAACTTTGGCTCCTGCATATAACAGTCTAATGAATTATGTTGTGCAGTATTAGATGTAGTTCAACATGTGGTTGAGTTATTGGTATCTTTTAGTACCAATAGCTTATCTGGATTCAGTCATTATTATAATAGACTGTAAATACAGTCTACAAATTCAAAGTTCATTCTTCCTTTTGAATAATTTTAAGGTCTTCATACTTAATTAAATTATAATATAGTTGAATATACATTATTTTATATGGGTCTAATACTATAGTGTTTCTGTCCCCTTCTAACTTTTATGTGAACAAAGATAACAAAGCCACTCCGAACTTAAATATGGTTTAATTACGAGCTGTTCTTACATTTTGTTTGTATTTTCAATTGTAGTTAGAGGAATATGAAAATCATGTTTCAAACTGGTCTGGTATAGTTGGAATGAAGTTGAACAACTGATATGTCCTCAAATATTTTGTACATTCTAATGCCTAGGTTCAATCCAACACAGAAAGCAAGCCTGGCAGGTTGAAAGAATAAATTTTATTTTTGATAGATTCTCAATGTTTCTTTATAATGTCAATTATTATACAAAGTAACATATTTTTACACATGAGAGTTTATGATTAGATAATATTATAATTTAATTTTTTAAAATAGACTATTATTTCATAAATTTAGTATCATTGGTTTTTTATTATTAAAACAAGTTTGATATCACTAAGAAAGTTTAAAATTCCAATCAGGTTGACA
The DNA here is from genome assembly GCA_030347555.1 of Lablab purpureus. Lineage (NCBI taxonomy): Eukaryota > Viridiplantae > Streptophyta > Magnoliopsida > Fabales > Fabaceae > Lablab > Lablab purpureus. Next base: position 31,075,516 of record CM059260.1, read on the forward strand.
CAAGTTCAGTTAATCATTTGTACAGATGTTCAGTTAATCATTTGTCACCATATGAAATATCCATACAGTATACGAAATAGGCCAAAACTTATATAATCAAAGATACAATCTTCAAATAATTAAGAAATATTCAATTCACGGATATTTAAGAGATTCTTAAAGAAGTTAAGTCTAATGTTAAAAGGTAACGTGTCAATCCAAAAATATTCATCAATGTTAGTAAGAACATTATTATACTTATTTCATTCGGTGAGAAATTTTAAATTTCAAAGATTTTCAAGTGTTTAGAATATTTTATTAACGGATCTTTAGTTTTCTTGTAGTTATTTTTGGATTTTCAAATGTATGACATACTAAAAAAAAAATCTTACTCAAGCCAAATTTTCTTGTAAAATACATAATAATATAAATGACAATTATTAATTCAGCTTAAAAGAAGGATGTAATATCTAGATAATAAGTAAATCTTTTAATAAGATTTTCTATATTTTATTTAAAGATTTTTTAACAACACTATAGAAAACGAATATAGTTTTTATTTAACACATTTAAACTTTATATAAAAATTATGTGGGATTTAATTTAGTTTGATTTGAATATAACAACTCAAACCAAACCAATCAATCTTTTATGGTTTAGTTTAATAGATTATGTGATTTTATTATAAAATTATTTTCATTAATATATGTATTATATTTATAAATTGTAACATGAATACTAATAACTTATATGTAATATATGTAAGTCTAACAAACTTCCTATATATATATATATAAAATTTTTAGAACATAAATATCAAAATTAATTTTTTTATTGTGTTTTTTTTAGTCATATTTATTTATTTATTTTATTTTACTATTTTTTCTCTTATAAGACTAAAACTAATATTGTTAAGATAACTCTTCTATCACTTTATCTACATGTTAAATATAATATGTTATTCTATATAACAAATTTATAGGTATGAAATTAAGCATATTAAATTTTTCTTTTGCATACTTATCTCTCAAGTTAAATAATAGATCATATAATAATATTTAAATAATTAATTTTAATTCAGTCGGATTTAGATTGAATGTTTCAAATTTCATTTCAAAAAATTATTTGAACTGCATGACTCTTGAAAAACAAATATTCAAATTGATAAAAAAAATAGTTTTAATTAATTATCAGTTTTTTATCGGTTTTTTCGGTTATTCTTTTCGGATCAGTTTAGTTTTAAATACTCCTAACCATCAACATTGATCTTTATGCATCTAACATCAGACTATGATTTGATTAATTTATTTAATTTAATACCTATGAAACTTACCTGTCATGTATTCATAGGCTTGTTACGTGTCAAGTGAATATTTTATTATATCAAATGAAGAGCATAATGAAGAAGGATATGTATCTTAAATTTCACATGATTCTTAACTTTCTAAATAATCTAAATAATGAAAACAATAACAACAATTTAAATATCACACATGACTAGCTTTAACATAAAAAAGAAAAAGAATACTGTCACTTAAAAAAACAAGAAAAACTAGAAAAAATAAAAATTAATTATGACCAAAGTTGTTTGACAAAAACACAATCAGAGATAATTTTTTTTCTTATTTAAAAGAGTGCACATGAAACACATATTAATAGATTGAATATGTTTATATCTTATATTGAACATATTTCTCAAAAAATAAGCTATTATGAAATAATTTTCATAAAATTAAAAATTTTACAAGTAAAATGTTATTAAATCATATTTATTTTTCTCTAAAAAAATAAAAATTAATATGAAAAAAACTTTTGCTATTGACTCATGGTCTCACTCAACATGACAAAATCTTTCAACATCTTTATCAACTTGAAAAATTATATTAATAATAATTTTTATATAAAAAATAATAAAAAATTAAAATAAGCATATTAAAGTACACACAAGCTTACAAAAAATATAGATTTAAGATACCAAAATATTCATAAATAAAAAAATAAAAAATGCAAATATAATTCTAAAAATTCAATGTTCATCCATGATGAATAATCTATTTTGAATTATGAAAAATAAAACTATAACAAATTTAATCACTAACACAAGCCAAAATAAAAGAAGATTTATAATAAACAAGCCTATGCTTATGTTTATTAAGAAAAGTTTCATCTCATTTCCACGCTTCCTCTTCAATCTCACAGCTCAAATAAGAAAGAGTGAATTACAAATTCTTCAACTTATTTTAACCTTAGAATATTAGTAATACCAGATTATATGATATAATTAACATTATATAATTAATTAACATTATATAATTAATTAACAATGGAACGGGATTATAGAAAAAAAAAACTTAACTAGCATATTAAAATATAACCATTTAATATTAATTAATAAACAAGCATGAAATATTAAATCTTCTAACAACATAAAATGATGAAAGACATTCTTAACTAATAATAATATAGAAACTTAATAATTTAAATATATGTGACATATAATTTAAATAAAAATCATGAATGTATTTAAATGGATAAAAAAAAATTAATTAAAAAATGAATAGTAGATAATAAAAGAAAAAGTTGTCATGATTACAAGATAGTAAAAAATAATGAAAGAGATAAATTAATTATTATTAATATTATAAAAAGAAGAAGATGATATGTTAACTAATATAATTGATATAATAATGAAATTAAAGATGTGCAAGCTTATATACTATAAAGAAAATTTAGTTATAGCTTCAATTAAACTTCTGCCCTCATCAGGAGACATTTTTTTTTGTCAGTTATTAGCTTATTATTTAATATGATTATTAAACATATTGTTCAAAATTTAATAATTATCAATTTAATTAGTCTATGTAACATCTATCAAAAGGTTTATTAATGACATGTCACATATTACTTTTTTATCTATCAAGAGAATATAATACTGGTATTAAATGATCAAACCCTACTAAGTATAAAACTAGAAGGATTAAAACCAAAATACAAATTTAACATATTTCTAAAATCAAAATATAAAGTTTTGGAGATAAAAAATAATAATTTTCTTTTAATTATTGATAAACCTCAGGAAGTGAGTTTTCTTTAAAGCATGGCTTGAGTGTGTGTTATTAATTCATTTTCAACTTTTTAGTGGTTGCTTATTCATATAAATTAATTTTATAGAATTTTTATTTTAATTTTACTATTTTAATATCTTGATTAATTTACTTTAAATTTCATTATTTTTAAAAAAGTAATTATCAAGGATTAAAAGTAATATTTAGTATAATTTTTTATTATAAATATAAAAATTATATTTTAAATTAGAAAAATTATTTATTTTAAAATATAATTATAAAAAATTCATTTATTTAAAATATTTATAATATATCAGTTGTAGTTAAATAAAAATAATTTTTCTATAATTCATAATCTAAAGTAATTATTAATTTTATAAATTAATTTTTAAGAATATATACTCTATTTTTAAAAAAATTTAATTATATTTCTTACATGTTCCTGTATTGTGACTAGTTTCGATATGTACAAACTTTAATAAAAGAAAAATACTTTTACTAAATATATTCAAATGTTATATGTTCTAACTAATTTTATTTGATGATATTAAAATTGTAAAAATAAAAATATATCATATATTATATTATGCATTATCTAATATTGTCATAATTAAAATCGTGCACATACACTAAGTATCCTATACACGATTTAGTGAACAATAATTACTTTATATATATATATATATTACAAAATAACTAAATCACATTTAAAATACAAATATTATATAAAATAAGCAACAATTAAATAAAAAAAATTATCAATTTTAACCATATGATAAAAAAATATTATAACATAATTTTCTTTATCAATAACTAAAAATAACCAACCAGTATATTAATAAAAATTATAATTTGTAATGATATAATAGAAAGATAAGTATTAATAGATAGATAGATAGATAAAGGATTCAGTTACTAATTTATTCAAAATTTTAATTTTTTATTTTATTTAAAATTAATCATTAAAATTAATTAAATAATAAGTGTAAATTAATATATTTAATTGTCTCTTAATAATTCATTAATATCTATAAAATGTGTTTAACGATTAATGTATATTTAATAATTATTTTAATATAAAAAGTATTATAAAAATCTTTCTTTTCTCATGTCTTCTTACTCTTAAAAAAATTCATTTTTAAGAAAAGTCTTATTTTATTTAATATATATATTAATTAGGTATAATTATATTATAATTCTTTTAAAACTTGACAAGGATTTCATTTACTAAAAAATAAATAGAATGATTTATTCTTAATCTTAATTTTTTGTTTCATTTTAATTGAAAGGTTCAAGTTAATTAAGTAACAAATGTATTTAATTATTTTTTAAGAAATCATTAATATTTTTTAGTAAATCTTCTCTCTTCTCTCTTCATTAATATTTATTTTAAAGTTTTAGTTTAATATAAAAATAGTAATGTGAAAATCTACTTACTAATACATAATACTCTAGAAAAAGAATTTTTTTTACAAAAAATTTCAGTTTATTTAATAAAATATATATTTTTTAATTAAATATAGTTATATTATAATTATTTTTAAATTAAATTTTAATAATATTATAATTAAATATATTTGAGTGTACCTATTTATATGTATCATAATTATAATATTTAAATAATTAAATTTTAAAAATTTATAATTTTTTTATTAAAATTATTAACTTTTCTAATATTTATTTATATTTTAATTACTTTTCAAATAATCCAAAATTTAATAAATATTTTAAATAATTAAAATTTATACTATTAAAACATAAATTTAAGATTATTAAAAAATTAATTAAAATATAAATAAATATTATAAATGTTAATAATTTTAATACATATAAATAATTTTAATAACTCAAAATTATATCAAATTTTTTATATTTAATTATCAATTATAGTACATATAAATAAATATATTTAAATATTCTTAATTATAATATTATTATAATTAGATTTTAAAATATTATAATATAGTTATATCTAATTAAAATTTAAATATTTTATTAAATAAGGTAAGATCTTTTAAAAAGTTATCTATATTAAGAAAAATTTTATATTAAAATAAATATTAAATATTATTAACGAAGACAGAAGAGAAAAAATATAAAAAAAATATTAATAACTCTTTATTACTTTAAATGAGATAAATAGCTAAGATTAAAAGTAAATAATTTTATTATTTTAAGTGGGTCGATCATACTTTTTATTTAAATGTTATTATTTATAATATTAATATTATAAGTGATATTATTATAATAATTAAATATAAAATTTTAATATAATGTTAAAATTTATTAAATTTATGTAAACATAATAATTATTTATATTTTAATTAATTTTTTTAATAATATAAATTTAATTTTTAAATATATTAATGAATTTTAATCAAATATTGTATAATAAATAATAAAATATACAGTTATACAATTTTCCATGAAAAAATAATTAATATTTTAAAAAATTAGAATTTAGATTACTAAAAATTAATTAAAAATAAAAATATTTTATGGATTTTAATAATGTTAATAAAATTAGAATATTGTATTAAAATTTTATATTTATTTATTATAAATAATATTGATTATAATATCAATTTTATAAAAAATATATTCAAATATATCTCATTATAATGTAATTTTAATTAAATTTTCGAAAACTATAATATAACAATATTTAATTTAAACTTATATATTTTAAAAAATAAAGTAAGATTTAAAAAATATTTAATTCAAATATATATTTTTTAAAAGAAAAAATATTTTTTTCTAAAAAATGAAGTTCTTTTTAGAGTGTCGAACTCTCATTTATATATATATATATGTATAAAAGTTGAAATAATTATTAAATATACGCTAAGAAAGATGATAAAGAAAATCTACACTACATTTACTATTAATGAAAATTTCTTGAAAGAGAATTAAGTAAACTATCATTTATTTAATTTGAATAATTCTTTTGAAATAAGATAGAAGATTAAGATTAAAAATAAATTATCACTAAATATATTTTTTTTTTCTCTATATCTTTAAAATTCTCCTTATCATATAGTTTAATTATGTGCAGATATTTATTTATAAAAAAATTACTTAAGTTAAACATGTTTATTTTTATGTTTTTATTTTATCTTTAAAATATTTTAAAACAAATATTTGTAACAATATATAAAAATATTTTTCTTTTTGTATATTTTTATGTTTTTTATTTTATTCTTAATATATTTTAAAATAAAAAATATTTAAAATTTAAAAATAATCGCAAATACTTTAATATGTAATTATTTATTTTGTTTAACTGTTAAATTATTTAAAATAAAATGATTTATTTCAAAAATTTTAATTAGAAACACATAAAAAAATATAATTACTTACTTTTTATCTAATTATTATCATTTAAAAAAATCTTAGAACATATAAAATCACCAAGCACCTATTTTTCACTAGTTTATAATAAATATAATCACTTTATTGTAAATTTAATTATATAAAAACAATTTTTAACATGTGCATTATAGAATGAAACACTAAATTAAAAATAATAATTTTTTGAAACTCTTTGAAAAATATAATGAAATAATATATCTATTTGAAAAATAATATTGCATGTCACTTTCAAATTTTAATTTTTTAATTTTGAACTTTAACTTTTTATCTATTTTTAATCTTTCATTAATTTTATTATTTATAATTAGTTTGTATAGTTTGATTCTTTTACCTGTTCAAACTCTTAAATTTACAGAAACATTGAAATAAAATTAATATTTTCTTGACTTCTTATAAAAATTAAAATGTATCATTTTAAGTTTATATTTTTAATATACTAAATATGTAGAAAAAATTATATATTATATATTCTAGTATATTTATTAAATACTATTAATGAAAAAAGTTTCATATTTCTATATTTTATGAACCATAAGGGTCACATACAAAATAATAAATAATTTATAATGTATTATGCCACATTTAAATATTTAAATAATACATAGTATGCTGTGTTGTTAGTTTTCATATTTATATAATTTATATAATTTATTTATGTTTTATTTTTATTTTTAAGATATAATTAAAAGTAAAATAAAAATATAAAATATAAACGTGAAAAGAAAAATTTTCTTTCTATATTATTATAGATTAAAATTTTAAATATTTTAAAAATATATTATATGTTGTATCTATTAATTAATAACAAATTACATGTGCATACCTTATATTATCTTATATTGTAAGTGACGTGTCTAATTGATATGATTAGTGGTTATTTAAAACGTATATTTACATATTTGAACTCTTTTTTCTTTATTTCTTACTTTAATTCAATTTTGGATCTTTCTATGCACTCTCTTTCTCAATTTTATTCATAATCTTGCAAGAAGTTGATTTGAAGAAAACACAGGTTTGTGATTGAATTCTTAATTATTTTTCTCTCTTCTTGGAGTTATTTGACAATCACTAAAATATGGTTAAAATCTTTGCAAGATGGTAGCTAAACTATAACGCAAGGTTGTGATATGTCACATAGGCATCACTATTTTTATACCTAAGAAGGGTATTTAGGAACTCTGGTTCTCTTCTGCTTCTCCTACAATTTTTTTCTGCAATTGAACTATTGATCTCATATTTTCTCCTTTTCTAGATTATTGTTCAATGACTAATCATCAACTAAGATCTTTGTAAAATGGTGGCAAGGGAAAAACATGTCTATATTCTATAATTAATTTTTATTCCTAAAGAGAGTATTTACACTTTGTTTGGTAGTTAATTGAAACGAAAACGAGTTCAGAGTATGCATTAGGGATTCATATCCTTATCTTTCTCTCACAAATATCTCTTTACAATTAAAGTTTTGATTTTAAATGGTATTTTCTCTTTATCAATTAGAAAAATATATACGAATCGCTCATTTTAACAAACCCTTCAATAACTTGATCATCCGACCAAAGACATTCATAAAAATCCCTTTTTGAAAAAATCAAAAATAAAATTATTTAAAGTGGCAGATTGAAAGATAAATAGAAGTGATGAATCAATTTTCTATGTAAAATAATCAATCATAATATCTTTCATAAATTTATTTATCTATTGTTATCTATTTTCTCTCTATCTTTTTAGTTTTTTATAATGTATAAAATAAGATAATTGTAAGAGATAGTTAAGTTAATATATTTACAATAAATAAGTAAAAAAGAAAAAAAATGTATGAATAATATTTAAAATTAATGAGGTGCACTAATACATTAATACATAGGGATTAATAGTGTTAGTAGTTTTAAAGGGATTTAGGTCAATATAAATAAGTAGTTTAATTCTATTAATCTTTATTTAAATTAAAAATCTTATATGTGTTATAGATGAGATAGGAATATAAACAAAATATAAGGGTTGCCCTATATAAGTATGGGTGAGAGGGAGAGGATTGGTCTCAGATCCTATTTATACTGTTTCATGTGTGCTTCGAAACAGATCCCTGGATAACAGAAGCCGTCTGTCACACTAACATTCTCTTTCCAGTACACACATTCCCTCTCTCTCCCCTCTCTTTCTCTCTCTCTCTCATACACATCCATCAAAGCATATATTATCGATTACTTCTTTTCAGATAAATCCAAACCACCACCACCACCATTGGACAAATCGAGCAAGACAACGACGTACGATGCTCCAAAGATCTCACTTTTTTGTTTTCCTCGTCGTGTTTCCATGATCTAGAGTCGTGCCTTCTTAGCATCATGCACAATTCTTGAAACCCTTTGTTTTTATCTGGCAGTGACATCTATTTTCTTCGTTTTTGTCGTGGGTTTCTCGTTGAGAATGATGTAAAACTGGCGTGTTTTTATCTCTTGCTTCTTTGTTTGGTGACATGCACCATGCTGGCTACGTGAGTTTGGAGGTGCTGTGTGTTTTTTGTTGTGTACCCTTTGTTCATTTTCCCGAGTGTGTCCTTCTCAGAGACAGATATAAAGACAATAGCAATGTCAAAGACACTCATGAAGATCCACTTCACCAAGGTCTCAGAAGCCGTGACATGTCGTTTGTGTAATAAATGGTTTAGCAACGCAACCACGGTAGGAGAATGTTGTGATACTTGTAAGTGTTTTCTTTATTCTTCTACCTTTTCTGTTTGTGATGGTCTTATGTTTTTTTTTTTTTTTGCTTTTAATCTTTTTTATGCTGGTCAACTAATTTCTTGGTGTTTTCCTTTATTTTTATTTTTTTTTCCCTTTTATGTGTTTAGAAACTACAATGCCTCTCACTCTGATTTATGACCTGCTTATACAAGGACTTTATTGACATTCTTTGTTGATAATGGCTTGATTTAGCTTCCATGCAGCTCAAAAATTTACACTTAGTATTTACATATAATGTATAGCACTCTGTTTTTTTAGGCCAAATGTTATACTATGTTTTGATATTATGTTTACTCTTCTTATGCAGATGATTAATAATTTTATCAAAATTAGTTTGTTAAATTCTATAGGCTTATCTGTTTTTACCTTTACATGTAAAGGAACAAGGTATCCCTAATTTTTTTGATGTGCAATTAGCAAATATGTCTGTCTCTAAATTGTTGGCAAATTCATGATTGTATCTGATAATCTGTAAAGGTTTCTTCTTTGAGAAACTTAAGAGGGTCTTGGTATGATTAGAAAGAGTGTCTGTTATAAACTGTGCTCCAGTCTCCATCACTAGTTTTTTCTTTTCCATACATTTCTGTTTCCAAATCTGTATGCAAGTTGCAAGTTTAATTCTTTAGTTTTTCAACAGTTTGCAGGGAATGTATAGAAAAGAAGCTAATAGATGAGAAATTAAATTATTGTCCGGTATGCTATGCAGACTTGGGTTGTTCTCCGCTAGACAAATTAAGGTAGTCATGATACTTTCACAATGACAAACAGATTGGTTTATTATTCTCTCTGTTGCACTTACTGGTCTCACATCATTCAATCTTGTTATTGTAATTTGAATCATTATTATATGATTATATTGATAAAACAAATTTATTTTTCCATTAAATTACTTGATCTTCACTGTAGAACCGTACAGGAGTAGAGCAAAAAATATGGTTGTTTGTAACTGGAAACAAGTGGATGAGTTTTTGAAACTTGAATATGTGAATGCACCTTCTAGAAAAATTGATGTGATAAATTCTGCTTCTTCATTTTTTCGCTGTTCTGATTTTTCTGTGATGGTTGAAATTTTCAGAATGTTTACTTTTTTTTTTAGTCCTTGGATTTTTTCTGAAATTTTGCCTGACTTCTATATTGTTTTGTGATGAACAGGTCAGATATTCGTATGCAAGAATTGAGAGACAAAATTTTCCCATTTGAAGATCAAAAGGATAAGCAACCTTCCGCCGCATGGGTAGCCACATGGGTAGCTGAATCAAAGAAGAATTGTGTTTCTTCATTAAAATCCAATAGGAAAATATCCAGAGGTGGTTTCAAAAAAGTTCTCATTGCAGAAGAACCAGATCTTTCAGTTCCCAAACCTGATAAAGTGGAAGATGCCAAGGAAGATGAAAACCAGGATGAGGCTGAATTTGGGGAAGAAGCTGCTACAATTGGATCCGCTAGAAGAGCGAAAGCTGCGGCAAGAATAAAATTCATTTGCTCTGCACAACCTCCTGGAGAAGAAAAGACAGATGATGATCAGCCTCTAGTTGAAACTTCCAGCGGAACTCTTAAAATCAGAATTCCGGGAAAGGTTATAAATTTTTACTTATAGTGTAATTTTTATCTGGTTCTTCTTTCTTAATCCTTAGTGTGCTCTCCTTTAAGGAAGTTAATGCTATTTTAACCTTTTGTCCTTTAACTTGTTTTCAAATGATCTTCACATTTATGTTTTAGTGCTTTGACTATTTTCTATAATATACAGAAATTTTCAAAACTAAATACAGGGTTAAGGAATGAGAAGGTTGACATGTTTGAGCCATTGAATTGCCTGGTGGAAGCTGGAAGAAAACGAAAGTCCCGTAGTAATTCCACCATGCAAGACAATGGTGTCACTTCAGTACTAGAGCACTCTGATGACGATGATCCTCAAGTCGGTATGGTGGAAATCGACAACCACAGTCACAGAACTGATGGTAATCAGAATGAGTCAACTCCTTCAAACTCAGATTCAGTAAAATCTATAGTGAGCACCCAAGAAAAAACACCAAAAATCACGGAGGACTTGAATTTTCCAGCACCACCTGAAATTGGTTCCGACACTGAAAGCAGCAAAGAGTTTGGTCCAATCTGGTTCTGCTTGGTTGCTGCAGAAGAGAAGTGAGATTACTTTTCATGGCCTATTTAACAATGATAAACATATTATTTTTTCAATATTTAACTTTGAAATTTTTGTATACAGTAAAGGAAGTGCACCATTGCCACAACTATCTTCCTGTTACCTACGGGTCAAGTGAGTTTTGTATTCCTATTTTTTGTGGAGTTTTTGTTGGCTAGACTGATGTTTTTTTGCTAAAGAACTATGTCTTTATATTCACTTTTATATGCTCTAACTCATATTTTCCTTGTCTTCTTCAGCATCCCTTGGTCTATATAAGTTCTTGTTTTATATGATATCATTCTCATCCCTTATCTATCTACATTGTCAATTTTGGTTTCTCATTCATTTTTGTAGTTATATTTTCTAACTTATATTTCTTATCAAACATAAAATGGTATAGGATAACTGATAACTTCCACTCATTAATCTTCAAAATTTTCAAATCATTACAGGGATGGCAGTGTAACTGTTTCCTATATTAAAAAGTATCTTGTGAAGAAACTTGGTCTGGCTAACGAAACTGAGGTAAATGGGTTCTCTCTTTTTGCTAAAATTAGCACTTTAGTGAAACAATGTACAGCTATTTTTCAGAAGATAATTGATTTTTCTGATTAACTCTTTCAGGTGGAAATTAAATTACAAGGACGATCAGTTTTATCTTCATTGCAACTGAAAAATTTAGTAGACATGTGGTTGCAAACAGTGCCAAGGAATGAGATTCTGACATCTTTTGGAAGTTCAGCCAAGGATTTTATTATGGTTCTTTCGTATAGTCAAAAGGCTTAACACCTCAAACTATCCTCCTTGGTCTTAGAGGATTTTTATTATTTTTCTGTTTTTTAGGGTCGTAAATTTTTTTAATTCAGCATTTACGGTATATACATTATACCCTTGATTTTACCATAGATTTCATTGTTGATTGGAAATAGATTTTCTTTTATGTTGTGAACCTTTTTATATCTCCCCTTTATTTTTTTTCATCTCGTCTTTTGTACTGCTTCTTTGATTATCCAGTAGGAAATAGTGATTTTGAATGTATGGGTAAGAGGAGAAGAGAGATTGATAAAAAAAAATAATGAAGAAAAAAGATTAATAGATGTGATAAGAAAGAAGATGCGAAGCTGCAAAATATGGGAAAAGTTTAAGAAAAAATAAATGTAAGATAATAATAAATATACATTAATGTGAATCTGATTTTTTGATTTTAATGATAAGATTTTTTTATGCTGTAGAAAGAAAAAAAGAAATACTACCTATAAATGATGATATTATGAGAAAAATAATAAATGCTAATTATATTTCATTTATATTATTATTATTCACATATATGATTATTTTTTTTCATGGAAATTTATTCAAACTCTGTGAAATACATATAAATAAATCCCGTGAGTGAAAATAGAGATACAGGAAAAAGAGAAAAAAAAATATAGATATAATAGCTTATTTATAAAATCATAAAAGAGTTAAGGTGTGAAAAAAAATGGAATGTTTATTTATTTATTTATTTTAATGGGTGAAAAGATTAGTAATGATTTCTTATTTATTATAATCTAACAACTTAAGATGACTCATACTGTTAGATCAATGTAAGCGTAATAGTTAAGAAGGGACTAGCATGTGTATATATTTAAGATTGAATTTTAACTAGAAAATTTTGTCTTCTTTTCTCACAATAGTTCAGCGCAGTTCAATTTAGTTCAACACAATTCAATTAACTACAAGGGAAGATATCAAGTAATCTAAAGCATGCTGAAAAATAAAAGCAAAAGCAGATGTTAATTAAACAACTGCTCATAAAATAGTATCTTCAGTTCGATTTAGTTTATATATTAGGCAAATTGAAGTTTCTTAATCGAAACAACTAGAAATACAAAAGAGGAATAACATTTATGAGATATAGGAGTATAAAAGTAGAGAATCTAAAAGAGAATCAAAATTTGAAAAATCAAAATTATTGTTTTTATATCTTTCTATTCTTAAGTTCTTGCACTTGAAGAGGGACCTAACTCTGACACCAGACTAACGAGTTGGGTCTTCTTACTTTTGAATAATAATTGTAAACAATAATAATTACATTTATTCTGTTGTTTAAAAGGAAAATAAAAAGAACAGTTAACATTGCAATAATATTATTTTTGTGATACTTTTCACACACAACAAAAATCGTATTGGCTAGTTGCAAGATCTGTATGGTCAAAGAATATCGATACTACTATTCCAAATAGATATCAATACTACTATTCCAAATAGAGACATGTTGCATGCAAAAACTGGAGAATCCAAGCTCTTAACATATTCAAATAGATTAGATTACAATCTTACAAGTAAAAACACAATAAAAGACTCTGCTTAAATTTTTTTTTTCTCTCTCGTGACAATGGGCAGAACCTAAACTTCATTAAAGAGAATTTGAACATTCATCCTCTTATGCTCTTATGTTTTATTTACTTTATACTTGCTAATGTGAGTTTCTGTTTAGAACTTGAATCTACATAGATAATAGAGAGAGTCTGATATAAGTAGAAATTTGGAGAACTTGTTACATGACAAAAGTAAAATACAAGTGAAAACAGAGGAAGAGAAAATTTGCAGAACTGACAATTTAATGCTAAGCGCAACAGAAACTTCACACTAAAGATTTAGTGCTTCATAAAACTAGTCAAAACAATACAACCATGCCTCATGGTACCAGAGAAATTGATTTTGCAAGCAAGTAGGATAAGTCTTCTGAGAACATGGTTATACTAAGGTTGATAAAGAAACATGTTCACAACGAGAATGCAATAAACTAGCACACAAAGAAGGGGCTAATGCAGTCAGCAAATGGCATAACACTCAATAATAATGCTAATTTACAGGACATTAGGATCCCAACTTATACTTTCTTGGAGGTTACAAATTGTTGTGAGATTTAATCAGAGTATACATTGTGGATAGCTACGAATAACACATTTACGGAGACTTTTCCAATGCGTGTTCTCATTCAGGCACAATTATGCTAGTGGAAATGAAGATTACCAAAACTTAGATGCAGATGTTGGGTATTGTTGTACTGTGGTTCAATCAAGATTGGCGGATTTTAGAAGAAAAACTAGACCAGTACCAGAAACAGTTAAAAGAATTACATCTAAATTGTCAAATGCATTATTTGTGCTTTCTTTCAGTTTAACCTAGCACATCACAGGGCAAAGTCTTATAGAAACCCTATTGTAACGATTACACATTCCCAGAAGCACACCAATTACAGGGATCATTCATCGAATAGCAAGGAAGATTTGACACAATGAATGCAGCATACATGAATAAATGTGAGAATGTTAGTGAATTGTACAGAAGATTTGAGAAACGGAAAAGGAGGAATCAAACAGGGACATAGGCACCAGAGGAGGGAGTGTCACCAAGCATAGGGCCATAGGGGGATTCTTGATCGTCCCCGATAAGCTCGTCCGTACTCCGGAGCACGCCGTGCAAGAAAACCACCAGGGCCCCAATTAGGAGGGCGAGAAGAAGGTTGAGCCAGGCACCGGTGGCGAAGAGAGCGACAAGGGTGAGAAGCGCGAGTGGGAGGATTGCGAGAGGAAGGTCGTCGCGGGAGAAGTAGAGGAAGTACCAGGCGGCGGAGAGGAGGAGGAAGAGGAGGAGGGGGAGGGGGTGGGGGAAGAGGGTGAGGAGGAAGATGAGGAGGAGGAGGAGGGCGTAGTTGAAGAGGAAGTAGGTGAGGTTGTGGGCGAGGCGCGTGGTGGCTTCGGAGATGGATGACGGGAGGGTGAGGGCGGAGAGGTCAAGAAATACGCGCCAGGGGCGGCGCGTGGAGGCAACGGTTTGAGTTGCTTCCTTTATATTTGCTAGCATTTCCGCAGAGGGCAACATTGTGGAGAGAAGATGGAATTTGGAAGGAAGAAGAAGGGTTGTGGCGTGTTTGTTTGGGGGTTTTGGATTTTGAATTGGAAACAAGACGAGACCAGTCAGTGAGTGAGTCGTCGATGGAACCAACCAAGACGAAGTTTCCCACTCCCTTCTCGTCTCTCTCTTACAACTGGGCCCTCCTGGCCCAACTATCTCAACCACTACTTCCCAAAACAGAGCTAATTGCTTCTTCCACCTCTTTTTTCTTCCTTCCACCCTTCCATTACAGTTTAATAATAATTTCTTTTTAAATTCTAACACTTTTCAGAAAATATTCCGTTAATATATTAAAAAAATGAACTATAGATTCTGAAAACATGGTGAAAGAAAAATTCCTAGAATAAATTTTTTTCATTACTATGAAATGAATTTTGGCTATGTATTCTCATTAACAACTAAGAAAAGTGAAGCACTCCATGGCTCTGTATTTTTTAAACTAAAATATAAGAGGGAGAAATATAAGGTCGGTTTATTTCTGATTATTTCTTAAAAAAGTTTTTTTGTTAAAATAAATAGTTTTCTAAATTTTTGGAATGTATATTTGGACACTGACCTTATACCGTGTCTTCTTTATAAATTGTTTGAGTTCTATTACAAATATTTTACAATCTTAGATGGTTAATAAAAAAAAAGGCGAAAGAAACACAATACGCACAGAATAACATTTTCAAGATATACTATTTTATGCTAATAGTTTTTTACCAAAAATTTTATAAAACTGTTCTTATTGTTGGAACATGAGAATTTAACTTTTCCAAGTCAAAAGAAAAGTTTCCTAAATAAATATCATATTATTCTTATTAAATTATTTAATATATTTATGAAATATTTTTTAATAAAAAATTATATTACTCTTTCATTTCTAAAAAAATTGTAAAAATATTTTTAGTAATAATTTAGTAATTAATTTGAATCATAACTTATAAATTATATGAAACTATAGGTACGAAAAATTCACCTGTCACCAAAATGTCATCTTAAGGTTGTACCACAAAAGTTCAGAAATCTAATTAATGTTTCAGTTTCTATAAAAAAAAATTATGTAACTTCTTGCTTGATATATACTTTTATCTTTTAAATTGCTTTTTTTTCTTGAAATAATTTGTTAAAAATATAATAGAAAAAATTATCTAACACTTGTACTGTAAAATGACAATTAAAATAAAAAAGAAAAAAATTATCAAAACATCAAATAAAATGAGAGGGCGTGGATATTTTATTATGTTCAAAGAACCTTTTTTTTATTCTTTAACATTTTTCATATAAAATTAGTTTCTCTATTGCAAATTTTCGGCAAATTGTATATATCAGATTTTATTTATCTAAAGTTATATGAAAGAAAATGAATAAATGTTAACTGAAAAATTAACAATTGATATTATAACTATTTTTTTATCGCATATATATCTAATTTTATCAAATTGATAGATTTGTAAATTAACACTATTAAAAAAGATTTAAAAAAATTTCATAATAAATTAAAAATAACTTACAGGAATCATAAACTTAATTTTATAAATTCAAATAAATTCTCTGTTATGTTTTTTTTTTCAAACTTCCACTTTTTTAAGGACCAAATATTCAATTCTATAAATAACGACCTAAATCACATGTGCCCTAACTTAAAACCTAAATGCATGACAAAAAAGTTTAAAATTTTATCTGCATAAAAAAATTATTCAAGAATATATGCATGTTGATAATCTACTTAAGGATCTAAGTTGGTATTTAGTGTATTAAAATTTAAATCATCCTAAAATTCATTCAACAGTTTCGGTGTGGCGATGTGAATTTATTGACCAGAGGCAATCCAAATCGCAATGTCATGTGAGGGAAGAAGTGGTGGACATGTTTGAGTCGGCCATTGCATCAACTGAGTTGCCACCTTTGACAGTGACACGCGTTATTGTTAACTAATAAATCTGTGTGCTGAACTTGCTGAAACTCATCCAAAAGTGAAAGAAAAGTCAAACATGAAAAACCTATATAAGTAGGTCCCAATACTTCTCCATATTATTCACATCATTAACACGTTTCCCTTATCATCACATCTCTTCTACTTCCTTACACTTTATGCTTGTTCCGATGCCTGCCTCTGTTAAACTCTTACTTTTGTCCTTTCTTACGTTCTTCATCTGCTCCTCCATAGCTCAAACCTCTTTCAGACCAAAAGCACTTGTTCTTCCTGTCACCAAAGATGTTTCTGCCTCTGCTCCTCAGTATGTTACCCGAATCAAACAAAGAACCCCACTTGTGCCGGTGAAGCTCACCGTTGATCTTGGCGGTGGTTACTTTTGGGTGAACTGTGAGAAGGGCTATGTCTCATCCACCTCTAAACCTGCCCGTTGTGGATCTGCTCAGTGCTCACTGTTCGGGTTACATGGTTGCAGTGGGGAGAAAATATGTGGTCGCTCTCCTAGCAACACTTTAACCGGGGTCTCCACATATGGCGACATTCATGCAGATGTTGTTGCTACCAATGCCACTGATGGAAACAATCCTATTAGGGTGGTTTCTGTGCCCAAGTTTCTCTTCATATGTGGATCAAATGTTGTCCAAAACGGCCTTGCTAGTGGTGTCACGGGAATGGCTGGTCTTGGCAGGACTAAAGTTTCCTTTCCTTCTCAATTTGCCTCAGCTTTCAGCTTCCCCAGAAAATTTGCCATTTGCTTGAGTTCCTCCAGCATGACAGATGGTGTTATGTTTTTCGGTGACGGTCCTTATAATTTTGGTTATTTGAACGCGGATCTCTCTAAGGTGCTCACTTTCACCCCTCTGATTACAAACCCTGTTAGCACTGCTCCAGGTGGTTTCTTGGGGGAACCATCAGTTGAATACTTCATTGGAGTGAAAGCTATTAGAATCTCTGACAAGAATGTACCTTTGAACACAACCCTTTTGTCTATAGATAGAAATGGCGTTGGTGGGACTAAGATTAGCACTGTTAATCCATACACTGTCATGGAGACCTCAATTTACAAAGCTGTGTCTGAGGCCTTTGTAAAAGCGGTTGGAGCCGCTACTGTTGCACCTGTGGCTCCATTTGGGACTTGCTTTGCAAACCAAGACATTGGGTCAACAAGAATGGGTCCGGCTGTGCCTACCATAAATCTGGTGTTGCAGAATGAGGAAGTGATATGGAGCATCATTGGTGCAAATTCAATGGTGCGGTTTGATGATGTAATTTGCTTGGGTTTTGTGGATGCTGGATCAAGCCCAAGTACGGCCCAAGTTGGATTTGTGGTGGGTGGTTCTCACCCAATGACTTCAATCACAATTGGAGCACTTCAGTTGGAGAACAACTTCCTACAATTTGATTTAGCAACCTCCAGGCTTGGCTTCAGCTCGCTCTTCTTGGAACATGCCAACTGTGCCAACTTTAACTTTACCTCTTCCTCTTAGAATTTTATCATTCTACTATAATCAAAACTTGTATTGTATGTTAAGACCAGTATGTGTAGGCGAGGTGATTAATAAGTGAGGTTATCTTTACGAATAGCCTCCAAAACTTATTTGGCTTTTGTCTGGTCTGCAAATAAAGAGCACAGTTGTTGTTCATATTCTTCTCTTACATCTTGAATTACTTTTTGGTTTTATTCTTCCTCGATATAAATCGTAAGAATCAAAAGAACAATCCTTCATAGCACATCATTGTTGGAGTTGGTCTCGTGCTGCTCCGTTCCTTTGCACACGCTAGATGGGGGATTGTTTCAACCAATTAGTTAAATGGTGTGTGATTTGAAGTGAGAAAAATCTCACATTGGAAGAATTAGACGAAACAGTTGTTGATTAATAGCCTTGAATGTACAAAAAACATGAACTAGCATAACACGCTTCGTTACACTCCTCCCATCTAAAATGTCATAACTAGCATTCACAAGATTTTCAGTATGAATTGAAGTGTGTTTTTTTTTATTGAAAAGCATGAGATGCTTGTTCCTTGCTCTAGATTTGTGTTACCAAAATAAAACTACTGAACATTAAAAAATGAAATCCATCCACAGTGTGTCAACTTTTAAAACTTTTAACTATACATTATTGAATTAAATTCTAACAATTAAGAGAGGCTGTACTAGTTTTCAGTTATGGTTTTAACATTTTGGAAAATATCGTCCAATTGCGCAAAAACAAAAGGCTTGAGTAATATGATAAAATGCAAGCGATATTGAAGTAATATTTTGTGTAGAGTATTTGTTGATATAACTTATAATTACGAGATTGTCAGAATTTGGACCAGCCCATGTCACAAGTTCATAATATACAATGTTCACTGTTGTTTTAATCCGTGTTCTTCTTGTTGGATTTCATAACCTATTACACAACTGACTGATAGCATATGCTAAACAAACTGCACGTCTTAAATATGCCTCTATTTTCTTTCCGTGAGCACTGAAGCTGCTACTGGATTTATCATCAAGAACAACGTTAATTTCACACAGCTCCTGCATTGAAACTCTTATTTATTAGTAGCACTCCAAACCAACAAAGTTACAAAAAATGGAGTCTCAAATAATCATAATAATTATAAAAAAGAACATCATTGCAAATCGGTTGATGGAATTCAAGGTTTTCTCGTTAAAGAAAATACGAATCCTAATAAATTATGACCTACTATGCACTATGAACATGCTCAGTTCCAATTTCCAAAAGCAGGACCAACATAATTGTAATGCTTAAGATTCATGGGATAAACTGCTGTTGTGCCACAAGGCTACCAAATTGTCTGGAGGAACCTAATTAACTCAATCTGTAGTTAATTATGTTACATATGATAGTATATGAGCAATAGAAGAATAGAACAATAGAACAAAGAAAATTGGTTGTGATTATGAGTATGGTTGGACAAGTTTTTCCAGAGACATTCCTAAAAGAGAAAAAATTAATGACCTTCGTAAGATAAAATTAGTTTATGTACAAGTTAATTTATAAAAGTTCTCTAATTCTTCCTATAAACCAATTTTATTTTTCTCTTTTAAAAATACCTATAGAAGAGTTTGTTCAAATATGTCCTATGTGTGAAGTCCTTAAGAATGAAGAAAAGGTATATGGAGGCATGGATGAATCTGGACACACTTACTCACTCTACTGTTATTCTTCTGTCATCTGTTACTGTATCTCTGTTAGCCTATCCAATTCTTAAGAGATTTGAACTGTTCCATCCGGTTGTAACTTCCTTCCCAGATACTACAATAGTTTCAGTGCTGATGTATTCAGTTGTAGCTGAGACTTAATTAAGCTATTAATGAATGAAGTTTTGAAATTTGCTAGATGGACTAAGGTATCATCACAAGCATTTAGTCAAATAACTTTGGTAAACATGTCTCTTGTTTGAGACTGTATTTTCATTTCTTTTCTCCCTTGGAAACGTAAGAATATACTTACCATCTTTGCTAGAGCTCTGCTCCATGTCAATCTGTTCTTGCCATGGCCACTTTAGATTTGAAGATGAGGAACACTGCTGCGGAACTGAAAATGAATATGAGCTTGTAGTGGCACACTGCTTCTTACATGATGAAGAATCAGCTGTTGAGCAAATGTCTTGGTCAATGCTTGACAGCCCAGTATCTTTGTTTAGATTTTGAGAGTTATCCTGGTTCTGCCCTTCCTCAACCATACATTTTGGCCTCTTACGAGTAGGAGGATGGTCTTTCTTGGAATCCGGAAGTGCTGGCACCTTCTGATCATTAGCAGAAACAGTAGCACACGGAGCCTTTCCCAGAAAGACAACTTTTGGAGTGTCCAAGTTTTCAACACTGGTAGTGTTGTCGACAACAACTTCATCCCTTGGTTCAGAGCCAGCAGCTTTTGCTGCTGCCTCCGATTCCCACATCTTAAATATAGCTTCAGTGAGTCTTTCTCTGGCCAAATCTACATCAATCATTGGCTTTGGGTAATTTTGACCCAACTCAACTCCTGAAGCTCTAAGCACGGTAAGTGGTGCATCCCAGGGATGATGGATCCACTCAGTTGGCATTCTTGCCAACTCAGGTAGCCATTGCCTCACATAGTCACCTTCTGGATCAAACTTAGCCCCTAGAATCTGTCACCAAAATTACAGACATGATACTTCTTACTTTTATTTTTATTATTTTCTAACCTCTAAATTGGTAGAATTTACTCCTTGTACATGAAAAGAAGCCAATAAGGAGACTAAGTTTTTTTTTGCTTTTCCTGAAGGGGAAAAAGTAATAACAGACTCAGTTGAATATGCATTTTAGCAGAACATAAACTTTCAAGTATTATAGTTATGCTTAGGACTCCTAACCTACAGAATATTTTAGAGGAAATGGAACAAAGAAAGCCATGAAATTCAATAAGACAAATAATCAAAGGCAAAGCTCAAAATACAAAGGGTCTATTTGGATGAACTTCTCCACAATGACTTCTAGGAGAAAATAAGAAGAAAAAAATTAAATGAACTTATCCATAAGCTAAAATTAGCTCATTCACAAGTTAAAAATAAACATTTAGACAAGGTGTATGAGATAATTTCTACAAATTAGTTTATGCATAAGCTAATTTTAACTTTGGAAAAGTTAATTTAAGTTTGTTTCTCCTATTTTTATCTGATACAAGTCCTTATGCGGATACTAGTACTTGAATCAGAACTTCAAATTATCCATGTGAGACAGAAAGGATGTATACTTTGAGTGTCCTTCTAAGTTTAATAACTTATTTGGTTTTTTATAGATACAAAATTTGTCTCTTTTAGTTCCTACATTAACTATTTTTAATCTGTTTTAGTCCTTGCTACAGGGACTAAAAAGATCAAAATTAATTATGAGCAGCAACTAAAAATGGTATGTGTAAGAATTAAGAGGGTCTTTTTAATCTGTTTTAGTCCTTGCTACAGGGACTAAAAAGATCAAAATTAATTATGAGCAGAGCAGCAACTAAAAATGGTATGTGTAAGAATTAAGAGGGTCTGGTAGTAGGGTAACTTAGACAGTGTCAGTATTTGCCTCACTACACAAAATCAATACGTTCCCATTTTGTGCAGTGTTACTATTTAGTGGGTGTAATCAAGTTCTTAGATATCAAAAAATGGCACATGAGAACAGAGATGAGGTAAGGAAACAAGTTTCGCTACAGTATATCAAATGCTATAACTGGTAGTCATAATGTACGTCATGTTAATTAAGCAACCTTTAAAGTGCATAGAAATTAAATTATGGAACATAAAATATCCCATCTGATTGATACCTCAGGATTGTCCAAGCGCTCAAGCTCATGGCCATCTGGTAAGCCTCCCGAGATATACTGCCAACCCAAGATATCACTTTCAAGGTCTGCATCCAAAAGTGTGTCCCAGAAATACTTCATCCCCCATTTCCATGGTAGAAGCAACATTTTGACAGCAAAACTGGAAACTATTACTCGTATTCTGTTGTGTATCCATCCTGTTGCCCAAAGTTCTCTCATTCCTGCATCAACCAAAGGATAGCCAGTCCTCCCTTGTCTCCAAGTCTTAAACTTATCAGGATCAGGATCCCAAGGAAAAAACTTTAAGTGCCCCAGAAGCGCTCTCTCGTGAGTGAAGGGAAAGTTGAAACAAAGATAACGTGAGTACTCTCTAAGTCCAATGGCCCTGAGGAAAAGATTTACACTCTCTTCACCAACACTGTTGCCTTCATTTGTCCATAATATCTGCTTCATGCGTGTCACTTGAAACACTTTTCTCACACTCAATTCTCCAAAGTGAAGATATGGCGACAAGAGTGAGGTGGAGTCTCCACCTACCTTCAACCTTTTCTTAGAGTAGTGAAGTAGATGCTGCTCCACAAATTCTGTTAAAGCCTTGTCCGCATTTCTCCAACCTGGCGACCATGCCCGTCCTAGTAACGCATTGCTTGGTTTTTCTGATTCATTTTCAAGATCCAGTTCTTCCAGTGAACAATCCTCAACTTTTCCTGTGATCCACAGGAGAGGAACAAATTCTTATGTATGACAAGTTAATATGCAGACAGGTTGATATAATAACAGAAGTTTATCAGATTGCAGCTAGTTTCCATAATATCATTGTCTTAGAACTAAACTTGCTTCCTAGTTCTTAACCTCTAGCAGTAACTTGATATCAACAATCATATTATCTAGAAACAATCAAATCAAAGCAACATGAATTATGTGTATAGTCGCATCATACCTTCAGCTGGAGTTAATTGCCATGGCGGAACAAGTGAAACAACATCCATTTGCTTGTGCAAGCATTTCTTCCAAAAAGCATCAAAGGTAGTGAAAGCGCGTCCACTCTCAGTATATACTTCCCATGGCTCATACAACAGATCCCCATTGTAGCTTTGCACAGATATGCCTTGTTCCACTAGTTTTTCTTTGATGTTGTGATCACGGACAAGTGAAACTGGATCTGGTAAAACAATTAGGGTAAGAAATATGAATCAGCTAGGCACAACTGGACTTCGATGAAATATATGTCTTAGTTATTTTGTTTATTATTAAGCAATCCTGTTAGTGCCAGTCAATTCTCATGTCTCAACTAGTTAAGCTGCCATCTAAAACACTAAATAAATATGACAAACAAAAGAAAAGTTGTACTGCTAGAATAGAATGCTTAAAACAAAAAAAGCATAGAGTACATGCATTTGTGTATCAACAGTCAACAAACAAAAATACAGATTCACCACTAGTTTATCATGTCACCTGCTATATAATGACTTTTCATGTGTTATGGCAATTAAGAATCAGTGTATATTTTTTAAAATTCTCCATATCTGACAATCATGAGCCACTTTTCAGTAGCAGACTATCAAACTGAAACAACCAAAATAGGTGAGAAAATGCCTCAAGAAATCGTCACTCAGTTAACATACCGATATGTTCAGTTTCGAGGATTGTCTTCAAGAAGTATCCTACCTTGAAGCTTACCCTGAACCTCATCTAAATTATCAATAGAAAAAGTCTCCATTTGCTTCTTCAATTTTTGGAGATCCAAAACATTAAATGATACCAAATATACGATAAGATGGGATGCACTTAAAAATTGGCAAAAACATTTAAAATAGAAGGCTAAATCTACACCATCTACATTCTGACAGCAGCACTTACCATATAGATGGTTAAACACTACTTTTGTTGCTTGAATGGCCTCTATGCACTCCAAAAGAGCTTTGACAGTACTGTGGGTTTTGATGAACACAAGCCTGGTTCCAAGAGATTTCAGTGACCGATCCAACTGAGCAAGAGACTGCTTCAGCCACCACCTTGACACTCTTCCTGGATAAAATTGTCCCTCCTCTTTAGGGCACCATATATAAACAGGGAGTACAGAGCCCTCCCTGGCAGCAGCAGCTAATGCAGGATTGTCCTCAATTCTAAGGTCCCTTCTAAACCAAACAATAGTCCTGTTGCAACCCATATTGTATACTTCCAATTTTTCATGGCATAGCCAAAGCTTTAAACCTCATATTACATGTCACAGTAGCTTCTCCAGAAGTTACTCATACCCAATTAAAAAATTACGAAGTTCGCCTCAACACTTCACGGTTCTCCTAATCAAAGATCCTTAGCAAAAGAAAATATATGAAAATTTATAGACAAGACAAGATATTAGATACAAAGGTTGGATCTGGATTTTTGCCAAAAATATAAGATATCTATAGCAGCATGGGATGAGAACCTCAAATCACAGCCAAAGTAGACCAAGAAACAAGTAGCTTATCAGGATGTCCAACTTGGATGCCACTTTGCTTTGTGTTAGGTATCCAACCTAAATCCTACTTAGAGAACCCATCCCCACATGTCTCACTCACCAATTTAAAGACCACCAGTTAAAATAACAAAAAGAAAAGAGGAAAAATTTCCAATCGAGAAACAAAAGCGACTGAAGAATAATAAAGGTTGCAAAAGCATAAAAATATAGAACAATATCCACAAACCACTTGAGTTGGAATATTCAAAATGTCATATAATAAAATAATCCTTCAATATAAGAGATGAATATCAGGAAAGTTCTCCAAATCCATCCCGAAACACACCTTAAACTAGGACTACAGAAGGAAGGTATCAAATACCCTTTAGCCGCTAGATATTTAATATTCACAACTCAATCATCAAAGTTTAGCCGCACCAAATCAAATCAAATCAAGATCCGGCCTAAGTTACAGCTTAGCTAGTAATAAATAATATAGGCCATAAAGGAGGCAACAGTGATTGAATCATGGAAGTGTGTTGGGAGAGTTGGGAGGGATTAGTGTGTGATCACGTGTGGAAGATCACAAGGTACGTGCACTGATGAAAGTGGGAGACAGACACGTATGATTAACAGAGACGAAAGGATAAGAACATTGAACATGTCACTAGGAGCTACCAGCAGCTTCCACAACTTAATCAAAATGGACCAAATTTTTACCACAATATCATAAAAATATCCTCAATAAATCCAAAATCTGGTGGGCGTAACAACAGTTGTGCGTCGTGACTTTATAAAAGATAATCATGACATGGACTTGTGTTCTGTATCAACGCTATGAAACTGAAATGATTTTTTCTTTGTTAAAGACATGTCTGATTTACTTTGATCAGTGATGATGACACCGTTAATAAAAGTACTATAACAAAATTTTATTTTCTTCCCTACGAGGATACGTTACCTAGCTACTATGCGTTGAATACTAAGCAAGAAATTTTTTTGAGCTACTTTTATGAGAATTATTGAAAAAAAATTATTGCTGTTTTGTTCATGCTTGTAAATTTGGATTAAATCTTCGTAAGTTTAATTCTTATAATAAATAAATTAAATATAATATAAGAAAAAATATCTATAAATTTATTATCCTAATATTATAATTCTTACATAGGTGTGATACTGGTTTTAGTCATAAAACCAATGCACAAATAAATAATAATGATATGAATAATTTTAGTAACATTGAAAATAGTTACATAATAATATATTTTAAACTTGTGGTATAAAAATTAATCATTAAGCAGTAATAAAGTACTTTTTTTTCTCAAATGACATTTGATAAAAACAAAATTTTCTTCCTCAACTCAAATTAATTTCCTAAAAGTGAGATTCTTAAGAAATTCTTGAAAAGTTTTGTGAAAGGTATTTAATCGTTATTCAACTTTATTGGGAATAATACGCTCACTTTTAATTATTATGAACATTAAATTTGATAGCTTTATGATCAAATACTACAGAAAAAAATTTATTCCCACCTATAAAGATAAGAACTCATTCATAAATTAACATTCTAGTGCTACTTTTCCAAAGATGCTAAAATACTTGGTATGCTAAATGATAATGATACCTTAAACTATAAGTCCTGCATCTTATTATGATAGTATTTTTTTTACCTCATTAGTTAACTTTATTATCGATTTAAAAATATATCAACTGAAAATAAGTACGAAACAATTTCAATAAATAAATAATTTTATGCATCAACAAATAATAGATATATATTTCTATATTTAAAAAAATAAAAGATAAACTTAAAATAATAATTTTGACGACTGATTTTGACTAACTTTGCACATATTATTAATTAAACAATATATTCAGTAGTATCATTTATCATATAAAATCAGAAATAAAGAATAAAAATAATAGTATCGAAACTCTAAAGATATTGAATTTCATGAAAAAGGGAAATTTGACAACAACAAAAATAATACTTTTTAAAAAGTTAGACAAAAAGGGATATAGAATAAAGTAAAAATGGAATAGATAGTTTTAGATATGAATACTTGAATGATTTAAAACAAAACAAAAAATGGAGTACACATCAATCAGATATATTATACTTCACTTCATTTAATGTGTTCCACCCAATTAAAAAGGTAGGGTAAAATCTTATTATTTAATTTTTTTATTCCTTATCCTTTTATTCAATTTGTAAATAATATGTTTACTATAATTATTATATATTACAGATATATTAAAATTCTGTTTATTTTCTAAGATTATCTATTCTTTTGATAGTATTATTGATATTTATATTGACAACCTTTTTAAATATTATTTGTAATACTATCGTAACATTTGTTTACCGAAAAAAATACTGTTGTAACATTTAAAAGTAGATCAATTAGGATGGTAAACAACACTATTGGGATTATATACGTATATTTATACAATGATACAGATACCAGTAATAATAATAATAATAATAGTATAAAGATACAAATAAAATAAAGAAAAATAGCACTGCTAATTTTATTTTGACTATAATTTACGGTGTGCTGAAACACTGTTAATACACCACCTCCGTTTTCTCCATTTGTATTTCTAATTTTAAATTAGCTAGATTTTTTCATATTGAAATTCTTTTGAACCACTAAAACAATGTGAACAAAACCTTTGATTTCGATTTAATTTGTTAAAATTATCTAAAAAAATCTTATTAAATAAATTATAACATTTATCTTAAAATACAAAATTAATTATAAATTAGGGAAAACCAATTTCTGTGAAGACTCCTTTTTCTAATGTTAGTGTGTGAGATTATATAAAAATAATAATTAAATTTAAATTATGTTTGAAATTCATTTTATCTAATTATGCATTTAAGATATGCATATGATATATGTGGAGTAGTTTAAAAATTAGAATGGAGTAAGTAAATGGGTGTTTAAGTTGAAAGGTGAGAATAATAAATTCGGCGTAGTCTAGGTAGTAAACAAACTTGAGTTTCGGATTGTAACTGGATTAGATTTAAATAAAAAAAAAGGCGAGTTTAGTATATGTGCGGGGTGTAATTAGTAATGTGAAACTTCTCTTTTTATGTTCTCAAATAGAAAAACTTCATCCATTTATTCTTCATTTCTTCTTCTTTCTCTATTTTTCCTCCTCCCCTCAAGAAATCTTAAAAAGTGAGATTTTCTTCTTCATTTGTTGGTGTTTCATTCTATAAGACAATCAAGAAAAGGGTGTAGAATCATCTTTCAAGTGTCATTTTTGGAGTGTGATTTTGGATAAGTTTCTTCTCCTACCATATCTCTTTAATTTCTATTTTTTATTCTAAAGTCTACTTTGCGTGATTAGGGTTGTTAGGTGAAAAAGGTTTTTATGAGTTTGAGCTTAATTGTGGGATATTTGGTGGCTAGGATTTTAATATTTGATGTGATTAAGGGATGCTTTAAGTGTTTTTGCTCCCTCTTCTCTTCAACTTTGTTTTCCTTAGTATACGAGAAAATCTAAGATGAGGGATACTAGTTTTATTCTAAATTATAATTGAGGGTATAAGTAATAGTTTGATGTTGTGTTAAGTTGATATTTTGCATGTGACTAATTGTGAATCAAATTGATAGTTTGATTTTGGATGTTGGTGTAAGATCTTCTATGAAAAGAATTTGGATGAAATTAGTAAAATTGTTAAATTCATTAGTTTTAATACTTGCCCTACTATTGAATGGGTAAACCAAGACAGTGTGATTATTAAGTGACCTTATTGGGGTTAAATGACTAAAATTAGAAATTTTATGAAAAGATATGAAATTATTAAATTGTTGACATGTGTCTAATATTTTGATTTAATGAGATATCACATGTAAAGTTTAAGTTGATATTGATTTTGATAAACCCAATTTTGTTTTGGTTTAGTGCTTTACTATAATATTTTCATATATGAATTTTGAATATTTGTTTAGTAATAATTCTATTTTATTTAGTTTATTACATAGAATCACTTATGAATTAACGACATTGATGTAAAATATGGGGTATTGTTATATTCTAAGTTTAACAGATAAGAGAAAAAGAAGTTGAAATAACATTAATTATGCCTAATTTTCCGAATGACTTAAATTTGGAACACTTTACTTTACTAAAGTTAGAGATTTTCACTCAATCAAAAAGCATCTCCTCTAATTGGAGATTCTAGCTTAAATGAAATGAGAATTCGCTTCAGAGAAATGGTATTTTTATTTAAAGAATGTAACTCAATATGATAATTCACTTAAGTAATATTTCCGTGCTTTAGATATTTTTATGTTTAAATAGTTTTAAATTTGGTGTTGTAATTAAATCATTGAAATTATTAGTATGGTTATATGAGAGGTGGATCATTAATAAGGTAATATAGTACTATGAGATTATATATTAACTTATGAAGTATCTTAATAAGATATTTAAACTTTACAGTTAATATAAATCACATAGATCAAATTATGAGGTGGTGAGAAAATGTATAAAAATTCTTATCATATTCGAAAGGAAAGCCAAATTTAGACTCAATAAAAGTAGAACAAACCATCTTATTATATATTAATTATTACATGGGTCAAATTGGAATCTTACAATCAATCTATTTTTGTATGTACAATATAATGACCATATATAAAAGGTAAGATAGATTAGTTTTAAATATTCAAATTTAATATAATGTTCTAGTTAAATCTTATAATTGTCTGTGTTATCTTTGATATCTTTAATATAAAATTTATTTATATAAAAAAGTTTATTACTTTATCTTACTTGTTTAGTATTATTAATTATTAATCGCTTATCCTATAATTTAGATTTTATTACTTGTTTATTATTATTAATACCTTACCCTAGTAGTAAGATAATTATATTTTTGCATTCTTTAACCCACAATATTTAATAATCATTATTCATATTTTAATAATATAAAATATGATTTTATATCTTAATTATAAAAGCATAACAAACTAAGTATTTAACTTATTATTAAATATAACAAAGGTTTAGTATAGAATAATTTAATATTAAATTAGTAATATTTTAATTATTTGTGCATTTTAAATAATTTTAAAACCTATCTATTTCCTGAACTATTAAAATGTATCTTTATAATTAGTTTATGATTGTTGGGATCCGTCAAAATGAATAATTTTGACAATTTTAAAATTTAAAAGGAATGAATTAAAAAAACACTATAATTTAATTTTTTTTAAATAGTTAAAAAATATAGTTATTTAACCTAATTGTAATACTAATTCCAGTTTTTTTATGATAAATAAATAAGAATAACATACATTATCATTTATTTCTTTTATATTATAAAAGGATAGGATGTGGTATTTAAATCTAAACATCTCTATTATTAAGTACTATGACAATCTCTATTATTAAGTATGATGACAATGGGACAAACATATAAGGACCAGAAAGATTTGAGGTTAAACAATTATTCTTATCCTTGTTTTGGTATTTAATGGTATAAAATATTTGTTTCATTATTATTTTCATTAACTACAGATATATTTTGAGTAATAAGTATAATTATAATATAATATTATAAAAAATTTAATGTTAAAATGATATATATTTTTTTCTCAAATTAGAATATCATTTTAAAATAAAAGTTAAATTCTTATAAAAAAAATAAAAATATCAAATATATGTTTTAAAAATAAATTACAAAACTAAAAATTAAAAAAAATAATATAAATTTTTTGAATTAATTAATAAATTAAATATATTTTAATAATTTAAAATTGAGTATAGGAAAATATTGTCTTCGTACCCAAATTAACTTATCAAATAGTATCTAAATCAATATTCATACACCATCAATATAGAATTTTTGATTAAAATTGAAACAAATTCAAGTAATAATCAAATAACAAACGAATTCATTTATTATTCCTATATATTATCTTGTTAGTCCGGCAAAACAAAAATAAATTGATATTTTTATATAAATATAATAGTTGTTTCTGTATTATTAAAGGTGAATAATGAGACACAAATATTTCTGTTAATTTTCATTAAATTTAAAAAATATAAACGCCTATACTTAAACATGAATTTAGCTGGTTACTTAAAAATGTATTTATTTGGTGAGTAATTTCTGTTTTTATAAATAATATTTTTCAAATTAGGGATCCAACAGCCAACTGAAAATTAGTAGTATGGTTGGTATTACATTCATTAGAGAGAATGAAAGCCCATCAAAATTAAAAAGAAAGTTCAAATAACTTTTCTGAATTTTATTATACCATTCCCTTTAAATAACCCACATCAGAGGACCCATGCTTCAATTGAATAGAATACAAACAGAAAAAGGAAATATGGTACTTTGCAGAAAAGAAATAGAAAATGGTAATGCGTGCTCTCACTTTTAGGATAAGACATAAATAACAAAAGAAAAGCAGAGAAAGGTGATAGGACCAAAGCAATAATGGTGTGGAGCCACATGCAGCTGCATAATACTAATATCATTGTCTGCCAATCTGCCTTGGCCAGTTCATCATCAACCTCCCTTTTCTTCAAATTAATTCATCATTTCAATCCCACCACCACGTTTCTGATCTGGAAATATTGGGAGAATGAAAAAGAATATGTAATCCAATATCAAATTTTAACTTTTATAAAAATTCTTAAAACTATTTTAATTTAACAGCTAATAAAATAAACCGACACCATATAAAATCTAATAATTCCTTAAACTTTAATTAATCTTCGAAATTTATACTTATCGCGAGAGGAGAATGATTTAAGAAAAAAATAATTTTTTGAGTATAACAAGAAATAGATATATAACCATGATAAAAGTGTGATTTAATTTAATTTTAACAAAGAAAAAAAAACGTAAGCAAGCCTAAAAAATAAAAATGAAAAACGTAGTTATGTTTTCAATTTTTTGAGGTATCCAATTTTATTAAAAATAGATTAAACATACGCGGAAAATACACAATAATTTTCCACCTCTTACCTGATTACATTAACACGTTTATTGATATGATAGTAACTATATGAAAATTAATACCAAAATTATTTTTTAATTTACTAACAGTATAGCATCAATGCCTATCCATAAAACGGTGATTTACTTCAGTGTTGAACCGCTCGTTAAAGGACTCTAATAAGTGCCTTTTCTGTAGTTTCCATACCTTGTGGGGTTCAGAAAGGAAATGGCAAATGTTCCGATCCTGAAACTGAAACAACAAAACTAAACCCCCGCTTGGACAAACAAGTAGCAAAGTAGATTTACCAAATTCCACTTGAAAT
Organism: Lablab purpureus; assembly: GCA_030347555.1. NCBI lineage: Eukaryota > Viridiplantae > Streptophyta > Magnoliopsida > Fabales > Fabaceae > Lablab > Lablab purpureus. The sequence continues at coordinate 31,107,667 of CM059260.1, forward strand.
TCATAGAATATAAGTTGATTTATCAATAGCCATTAATATATTAATCTGCACCTGTGAAGCATCATGGCAATAAGGAAATGCTGAAATTCCCCTGCAGTGGAGTTTCATAGGCAGGAACCCCTAATCAGCCTTCACAGGTGTAGGTTATTAACTTGATAAATGATAAGTCAGCTGTCTAAGTAAAACATATGGAAACAGATATAGAGCATAGTAGAACTAAAGGGTATCAGTCAACATCATTCCCTCAGGGCCTCAGATATCCTAACTACATCACCTAAACACGACCCGCTAGAGTAGCTGCTCAGTTTGCACGCTCTCTGATAACTTCAAGATCCATCTCTGTTGGGTCTGTTGCCTGAATTTCGTAATGGATGCCCTGCAGCTCCCTTCTGAACCTGTCCTTGGATGTTGCATAAAGCATCTTAGAGCGAATGCGGGCTACCGAAGGAGACCTGTAAAATAATCTCTCCATAAACCGTAAAGTAGAAGAATAAATAGAAGGTAACTTTTATCTGCAAGTGTCAAGATAAGCTCGCCATATGCAAGTTGAAAGTGACTGCGAGTCATATTTTGACATTGACCAAACCATTCTTTCAAGGCTGTCTATCTTGCTATCACAGTCAATTTATAAAATAATCAAAACACAAAAAGATTATCACAAAATCCAAGAAACGACTGAGAAGATGGTTTAAGATACCGTATACAGACACTTAACACAAAAGTTAATGTGAAGTGAAAGGTAATAAAAGACTATCACATACGTTTAATGAGGACGACATAACATAATCAACTACTGGAAATATGGGTAAACACGACTAAACGAAAAAAAGAGGTCTCAGCTGACAAAGGAACATACCAGTGGATAAGTCTAGTCCCCAGTTTAACGAGGCACTAAATAAAGTTCAATTTTGCTTGAAAATATGTAAACAATTCCATTACAACTTACCCCTACTCCATTTGAAAATATAACAATATATACCCCAGTAATAAGTTTTTTTCGACTTGCACATGCCAAATATCACGTGGATCCCAAATCAAAAGATTAGAAGTTCTTCTACATTAAAAAAATAAGCATCAAAATAACCAACCTCCCATGCCAACTTATGACTAGACATATGCGATTTATACTAAGTTTATTCTTTTTTCCAAATCACAAACGAAGAGAAACTTTATAGCTTTACCAATATCTAAATTCCATCCCGTGACTTCAAGAAAAGAAAAAAATTCCAAATTTTGTAATTCCAATAAGTAGAGTCTGGAGAAAACGGTTCAGTCATTCAAACTTATTCACTACTCTTTGTATAGTTTTCTAGCAACATTTATGATTGGGAAAGATTTAGGTATGTACGTAATGACAATGATAAACAATCCAAAGGGAAAAAAACACTGAAAGCTAGAATGAGCTTCAATGGGACAGCTACAAGCTACGTAGAATAGTTGAGCATTATAAAAGAATAAAACAAACCCTTTTAAGTTTCTACACTAGAGAATGCAATAGATATCGGACTTTGACATATATATGCAAAAAAATGGGATTTAAGAATTTGTCAAAATACTTGGTCGGGTCTCTGCCTCTCTGGTGTGTTTACAATAGGCCATGACAAGAAGAATAAAAGTAGGCATTCTTAACAATAGAATATAGGTTACATTAAGATGTTGTAGGATGTTTAGAAGTATAGTGTGACATAGAATTGAATGTGTCACGGATCCTCTGCCTTTAGGTATTTTGTTGTTGGAAATAGGAGCATTTTCCTCTCACATCTGTCAGTAAAGAGAAGATTAAGGAGTGGAGAGAAGGTTAAGTTTGTATGATATTCGATTAGGCACATCATTCCTCAAAAACACTTTCATTAGTGGCTTGTCAGGTGTAATCTTTACTATATACTTGGCTTGCATTTTCGGCAATCATGCTTCATTGTGGTCTTCGGCACGGAAGTATGTCGGTTATGCTTGCCATATTTTCTAACATGATGTCAATATGGTTGTTGTAAAAATAAGACTGTTTTCCAAAATTTGACCTTTGATATGATAGGGTTGATGGATCTCATAATGCTCAATGTCAATCATGGTTTCCCAGAAGAATAAAAGAGGTTTCTTCTTTGCTCACTGATTGGTATATGAATCCTTTTACTTGTATCAGACAGTGTGGTTGGTTTTGGACCCGCTCTTGATTTATATGGTCTGGTTCCTTTAGAGGGTTAAGCACCCCTTGTACTCATTTCAAATTTACACGATTATTCTTAGAGTTAAATATTTGGACAAAAGTCTGAAGACCACACGTATTACTCGCCACCTACGTGGGTGCGGACTTGTATCTTTTGATAAATTTTTAATGTAGGATTTTTTATACCAGACTCACACAACCTACGGGTTGAACAGTTTTTTACCCACGATCTCTGCGGGTTACTCGCAATCCGCACTGCCAAGTCAAATTCAACCCAAAATCTAATACTTATTGCTTCTATAGGTTATCACCAAGTCTAATTAAATAAAAAAATCTAATATTTTTTGTTTCTACTATCACCAAGCTTTATTAAACCTAAAATCTATTTATTTTGCTTTAATTAGTTATGCATTGTTTAATGGATTGAGTGAATTGTTATTATACAAATGAATACTAGAAAATCTCAATGTAGCTTTGTGGGTGCGAACTAACCCGTTTAACCCGCAAGTTTTACGGGATGGATGCGACTTATGGCTTATAAAAATTAAAGACCATTTAAAATGTGAACTATACGAACAGATTTTTTATAGTGCAGAATTAAACGGGTGGATCTCCTCGCACACCCAACTCTACTTACACTTTACCCATACCTCTTTAGATGAGCAAAGTGGCCATGATGCCCTAAGACGTCTCAAGCCCTAATAATTTATCTGTATTTCAAGATTTGAGTGCAAGCTACATATATGCAACAGTAAAATGCTATACCCACATGCATAAAGCAGTGTAAACAGAAATCAATGTGGGAAAACTGAATGAGTTAATATGATGTGCAACTTCTATAGTAGTATATGAATCAAGAGACTAACCAAGCAATAAAAAAGATTTTGCTCTTTTGGCAGTTCTCAGATGTCACGAAATCAAAGTCATAGACAGCATATCGGCAATCACTTTCAGGCAAGGATGCAGTGAAATCATCATAGCTCTCAGCAGGGCCACCTGTTTTCTCTACCACAACTTGCTGCTTTTTCTCGTCAATTTTAAAAACCACATAGCGGTGAACTTTCTTCCTCTGTAATTCCAGGAACGTGTTTACGCTATGCTCAGCAACACCCATTCCAGAAGAGGCATTTCCCTACATTGAAGCAACATATTGATTACTTCTAAAAGACATCCCCTTTCAAACTCAATGTTTTAACCATATTACCAATATCGATAATGATAAGGACAATGATAATGTCCTTCCAGTAAAATAAATCTAAGCAGTCAGGAAAAAAATGCTATTTCCTTTAAGTGTATAGAAACAAAATACAACAACCCAATAGGAGATACAATCATATACTCCTAACAAACATAGTTCCCTTGAGCTGGGTCACAAGATACATACCATTGAGTGTAAAAACAATAAAATTTCGAAAGTGACAAAATTCGCTTACTTATTTTTGCATCCAATCCCTGGATTAATTAAAAATTCTGATACAGGTAACCCTAAAGTTACTTGCAACTCAAAGCAACTTCATGCATGAGAAAGGACCAAATATTCAATAAACTTTCAATTGTTAGCATATGATCTAGCCTGATTTCTTGACTCCTTCTTTTTGCAAGATAGTCTGTATCATCTTAGTGAACCAATTGAAATTTAAGCTAGGGGAAAGAATAAAAAAAAAAAAAAAACCTCCCCTTTTCAATTTCTGAGTCATCCTCGCAGCGAACCCAACATAGGACTGAAAATATAACACATACGAGGCCCAGCTCAAATGCATCAACGAGAAGTTTCGAAATACTAGAATCTAGACCCAAACCAAAAACAACATAAAGATCAATATCGATTTGATGTGGAGTGAGTGTAACACGTTAAAAACACGCGATCAAACATAGATGTAGCATTATTTTTTAAAAAAAAAAACTGAAACTCAGAACCACAAAATGGAGATATAAATTAAGAACCAAAATTTGTAGCATCAGTAAAATTGGACCCAGACAGACCGAGACAGCGCAAAAATAAATAAGAGTTCAACAAAATCAAGTGATAACAGCACAGGCAAAATAAGGAAAATAAACAAGAAAAAAATGTTCATTAAAAAGAGAGAGAGAGAGAGAGAGAGAAAGGCGATAAGATGAAGAGAAGCTTACCCCTCCCCCTCCTACTCTGAAAGCCATGGCTACGGTGAGCGGCGAAGAGATGAGAGATGAGTTTGAGTGGAGAGAAGAGAAAAACTGTGAAGAAAATTATAATACGCGAAAAAAGGTATATATTCTCTTCACTGTCCAGGAAGAAAGGTAAAGTAAAACCAAAGCAAAGGGAAAACCACCACAAAAAGGAAACGCAAATACTTACCACGCTCAACAAAGTTGCAAACTTGAGTTTGCAATTTCCAAACCTCCTTTTAACAATTTAGTGTAAAGTATGAATTATGAAATGATGCCACATAAAATAAAATATAATAAACATTTAAATATATTTTTATTTTTTTAATTCCTAACAATTATATTTTAGTCTTTTAAATAAAAATATAGAAATTACTCTTTAAAAAGTATAATTATGTTTTATAGTTTTTTAAACCATTTTGCAAAAGCTAATTCCTAACTCCACAAGATGTTTAATTGGGTGAGTTTAGATTATATTTTTGAATCTTTCTAATCCCATCTAATATAACAGTTTAGGTTAATAAATAGTATTTTCTAATATGTTATTTTTTTTATTGGTTCTAGCATTGTACAACGATCATACAAAATCATGAATTAAGATTGCTCTATGAGCTTTAATTTTTTAAGAAATTTATTATTGCTAAAATATTTGCCTAACTCATTTCACAGGTGATCCTGTGTGACGAACTTATCTACCCACTCTACAGACTAATTAGTCAATTGTATTTCATAAATAGATTATTAAAATAAATTTATTCCACATTTGCAATTTAGTCTCACAAATTAAAAAATAATAATAATTTTTAAAGCGTTTTTTATTTGATCAAATCGTCCGTTCTATCAAACTTCCACGCCAAACTGAATGAAAACGTTTATTGTTTTCTTGTAGTCGACGCAAATACACTTGACCCGTTCTCAGCAAAAAAAAATTTTTTTGCTTGATTAAAATTTTATTTTTTATATTTTACAAAATTTACAATTTTAATCACTTTTTTCACAATTTTAGTCGTTTAATTTTTAATTATTCATAATTATAATTTTTAAATTTATTTTATGTAATTTAGTCTCTTAAATTTTAATTACTCGTTATTTTCTTTACAGTGATTCATAATTTCTTATTATTTTGGACATTACGCTGTAAAAATGAAAAAACTTATCATTCAACAAATTTCAATATAATTAAAAATTAAAAGATTAAAATTGCCTAAAAGAATTAGGTTTCAAAATTGTAGATAACTAAAAACTAAGGGACAAAATTGTGGGAAAAATTAAAAACCAAAATTATAGATTTTGTAAAATATAAAGACAAAAATTAATAATATATTGTTTGGAGGTAAAATTTGATTTCAGAAAGGACAAACACTATAATTAATTCTAAGTTTTTATAATTTTTAATAGAATCAGTAAATTAAAAAAATCTTATCTATCTTATATAATATAATATTAAAAAAGAAAAGAAGTTTTGGGGAAAAAAAACTTTTGTCTCCCGGAACTAAACTTAGTATTGTAAATTAATATACTTCAAATGAAATAAATAAATAAATTAGTGAACATGAAAAATATTTATAATTAATGATTGAAAATATATCACATTTAAAAAAGAAAAATTCAATAATTCGATGCATAAAAGTATTTTTGTAATTACTTAATCACTTAATACATTGAAAAAGAAAACACAAAGATAGTCAGATCCTTAAATATATTTCTCAAAAAAAGAGGAAAATCCATTAATTTGGCATATTAGACAGATATTTTATAATTACTTTATGCATTAAAAACGTAAAATTAATTTTAAAAACAGTTATTGTATTTTAACACACACATATATATAAATTAATTTAAGAAATTATTATATAAACAGTTACAAACATTAAACGTAACAAAATATATTTAAATATACTTTAACAGCATTTTTTAAAAATTAAAATATTGATATAATCTTGTTTCGTAACATACTACTCTAAATTAAAATATTAATATAAATTTGTTTCACAACTTATAATATATTGTAGTATCCATTTAAAAGTCCATGTATTAGTCATATACACATACATACTTTACATAAGTTTTACTTTAACAGCATTTTTCTCACACCTTTCAACATATTATACCCATTTTAAAAGATCGTATATTAATTGGTATATATAATAATACACATATACATAATTTATACAAGCATAACTTTAAAAGCATTTTCTATATTAAAATATTAATATAACATTGTTTCACAACTTACAATACGTTAACATCCCATATAGAAGTTCACATTCTAGTTTGTATATATGTAATAATATACACATGCATATTACTTTAACAATATTTTTCTAAATTAAAATATGTATATAATCTTATTTCACAATTTCCAACACATTATAACTTATCATATAAATCCTTATCTTAGTATAATATTATATATATTTATTTTTATGTTAGGATATTTATTCATTTATATGCATAAATATTTTTAACATTTCGTCACCTAATATTTTTATTTACGTTATTAGATTATCTTGATATTTCATTTTTTTAAAGAGTTTTATGTTTAATATTTAAATATCTAAAATTATAATATTAACGTAAGTATTTTTATCATATATTGTTATAAGTAAAAGTTCTTTTAATGACAATTCTAAATGTATTTTAATGACATGACAATTTTAGAATTATCATTGATGGAATCATAATTGATAATGATTTTTAGCAAAATTATTTTTGTATTATTTTTTTTAGAAAATCATTTTTTTTTCTCAATTAAACAATTTACATAAAATCTAACCAGATTCAACAATATCCTATGAAAATATTAATCAATGATTTCTAACACAACAAATAAAATAATGAAATTAATTAAATAAAAAATATAATTTAAATCAAAGAGCATCCAACTCTTCAAAATATTTTAAAAAATAAAGAAAAAGAACTTTGTTTTTAAAGTTATGATTATGGTGATAGTTTAGAGTTTAGGGTTTAGGGTCTACGGTTTAAATGGTTGAAAATGTAAAAAAGAATAAATAAAAAATGATGTCACACTAAAAGAAAATGAAGACACACCACAAACCTTTTATAGAATAGCATATATGATAATGGTTCGTTGTAAACCACCATTGTGTCCCCTCTATGATGGCGATTTTACTAACAACAACAGTTTGCAATGAACTATCATCATATAGTTGTAAAAAATTATAAAACTGTCAGTGACCAAAAATTGATGACGTTTTTTATAAAACCGTTATCATTTTGAGTCATTGTTACATCATATTGAACTGGTGCACCCATAAAAGGTCACACACTCACAATGAGTAACAAACTCGTAAAGGATTATACCCATTAAGAGCCACATATCACAATACATATAACACCGTGTATATCACACCAATTATTCATCTCATCATTCTCGTCAATAATACATATCAACTAGGATTGTAAAAATGAGTTTGACCCAACAGGCCAGTTCGCATGACATATAATCTAGGTCAAACCAGATTTCAAAAATAGTAGCTTAAAGAAAAATAGGTTTTTTAAGTTTTACCTGTTTGACCTGAGGCTCATATGGGCCAATGCCAGACCGACTCATAGGCTAATGGATTGGTTCATTTTTTATGTTCAATTTTTTGTTATTACTTTTTCTTTTATTTTAATTACACATCTTATGTTATGAATGTGAGAACATTAATAAAATTGTTTTAAGTAATATTACACCAAGATGTATGATGTTGTATAATATATTTAGTTGTTGAATATATAAACTTTAAAATTTCAAACAATGAGATTGGTTTTTTGTTGTGAGATTAAGTTTTTGTATGGACATGTACTTTTTTTCCAATTTTTAATTAAACAAAAAATTATGATCTATTTTAAAATGTATGTCAGGTTGGATTATGAGATTTTTTTTAATTTCATTAGTCCAAATTGGTCAGACCATTTGTTTTGAAACCTTTAATATCAATATATATATATATATATATATTAGCATATAAAGCATTATATCACCAATTTATTATCATAACTAAATGTTATTTGAGATAATTACTCTCACTTGAACAACATTGTTTTTCATAACTAGAAATATCCCCTCTTTGAATGGTCTCACATCACTTGGACGAGACAACTTTAGATAATAGAATTGGTTTTGTCTTTATCTCGCTCAAATGTCCACTCCATGCTTTCTTACAACACTTGAATGATGTACTTGTTGTGTCTCTTTCGACAAGTTCCAGTGACACAATGCACATCAGCGCTTCATCAATTATGTTATCACTTGGGTGTTGGAACATAGTTATATGATCTTGTATGTTTCAAAATTCATGCACCATTTTAAATGAGAGAGAAGTGCATCGATACCTTGTTTGAACAACATTGATGTTATCACTCGAACGATAATAAACAATGCATATAATTATTATACACAATTTAATATCACTTAAGCAATATGTCACGACTTGATCAATATTGTACTATAAAGCATCACTTCTCAAACAATAAAAAATTCCATTACAAGATTAACAACCATGTTTTACATAAATAATGCCAAAATATCAATTATATTGTTAAAAAATTTCAAATAAACCTCTAATATCATATACACTTGATAAAATTTCAAAAATCATATGCAAAAACATACTTAACAATTTAACTACCACATTCTTTACATATTTATATATTTGTTTTATTGATTAGATACAAACAAAACATTCTTGTCACTTTTTCATATTTATAAATTTTATTATTTTTTTAATTATTTTTTGTCATATTTTCAAACTTTTAAAATTTATTATTTTAAGCAAGACAACCAAAAAATATGATAATTTTATTCCAAACAAACTACAACAATTTAATTATGTTTTCTTTTACACAAACATCTTATATGTTGATAAAAGATAAAATCTCATATTATTTCAAATATTATTTATGAGAAAAAATTTCAAAATTTGAGATAATAAAGACATACTTAATTTATTATATATATTTGATTTGATATTATAATTATTAATACTTATTTTATTATTTTTCAATTATATTTATTTTTTGCCTTAGTATTGTTATAAATATTATATATATATATATGTACATATACTGTGAATGAAGTAATTATTTTGTGAATGTAGCAATTATTTGTATTTTTCATTGACAATTAAGATGTTCTATATTTTTATAAAAAAAATAATCACTTTAAAAAAAAGTCAATTCGTATAAGAGAATAAATCAAACTGAAAAACAGAACACACACTAGAAGCTTCCAGTCCAATTAATTCTTTGTAGTTTTTTTGCGGCCTTGGACCCATTTCTAAATGCACTTTATTTACAAGTTCAATTAAATATTTTCTCCGCCCCTTTAAACATTTTCTTATTTTCTTTTTCTTTTCTTTCATTTCTCAAAGTTACATTTTATTTTATTTTATTTATTTTTGTGACCATTTTTCTCATTTTCTTTCTATAAATTGCTTTTTTTTCTTTTTTTTCTTTAGTGATATTTCTCCTTCGCAGAAAGTAATTTTTAATACTGTTAAAAAATATAATTCACTGACATGCGAAATTTTCCATCTTAGATAATTTTCTACTTAAACAACATTTATCTCGTGTCCTATTAAAATTTAGGTGTTATTTTATCATATATGCTCCAAAGTCTAGTAAGTCATCATTATGTACGATTTAAAAAAAATCATTTCAAAAGCAAAACTCATCTTCCCTATCTTATTTAATTATTATTAATGAGTAATAAAACTTTGCTTTTTATTGCTCTTCTAATATTAAGAGTTTTTTGTTTTTACTTTTAAAATTTTAAATTACAAATATATAATAAAAATAATTTTTTAAAGTTTCTTCTTGATTAAAATATTTTCCTCCTTATCTTATCTATGACATTTTTTAATCTTTAAACATTAAAACAATAAAAATACCTCTCAGCTCACAAACATTTGAATATATTCTTATCCAACACTATTCACCTGACCTTGTAATTTAAATATAATAAGCAAATATTTAATAATAAAAAAAATCAAATTAATCTTTAAAGACTTTTGTTTAAATTTGAGAGCAAACTGTCTTGTGCATTTAATATTTTTTTTTTGTGTTCTTAAAACTATTAGTAAAATATGAAAAATAATTTCTTATTGTTTGAGTTAAAACACTACTAAAAGAAGAAAGGGAAAGTAAGTTATACTATCTGTTCTAGTTAAAAGGAGAGGAGAAAGGAGAAAAAAAATTCACTCAATTTTTTATTTATAAGAAAATGAAAAGAAAAAATATTTATTATTTTATTTTTATACACATTAACACTTGAGTATAAATATTGAGAATAGAAGCTAGTTTTATTTTGCAACAAATTTTGTTATGAATGAAAACGAAATTCGAAGTCTTGATAATTTATAGAAATTTCATTATCTTAATTAAAATTTCTTTTGAGACTATATGTATTTATACCATCATTTGTATAATTTAATGATAAAAGTGAAGTGTAAAATATTATAAAATAAATAAATAAAGGCAAATGATAATGAGAATATCTATAACTTTAAAATTGCATACTTATACTACTTCAATAATCTTATTTAATTAATTCAATTTTTTTAATTCAAGATTATTTTTTGATCTTGAATAGTTCAAGAACTTTAATTAATGATCAGTTTTTTATAACCAAATTAGCATTCTTGTATATAGTTTATAGTAGTTAATCATTATGAGAACTTTGTATCATTTGATGATTTGAATTAGGTTGGAAATTAATCAGAAGAATCCAGTACAATACTTGAAAAAAATAATGAAAAAATTCTTTGTTTTTAGGACTCTACAACAACTCTTTTCTACTGTTTGAGTTATGTTCTTTTGGTTCTGGTAATTTTCTTCTGTTCTCTTTTTAACTTATGAAATAAGGGGTGCAGAATTTTAATCATACGCTGAGTACTTACTCAAAAGATTATGTACTCTTGGTGGTGAAAAAACTCTTTCACTGTGTTGAAATTTTTTACCATTAGATCTTATTTATCACTTCACATTTTGCTAAGCACATCTGCTCAACAAATTGTCTCTTTCTTTCATCCTTTTTATGAATATATTTTTATTGACACATATGGCCTTTTAATATTTTATTTACCGGACTGTATTCATGGATAAATTCATTATTTTAATTAGAATTAATTTAGCTAGCCCTTTTTATTTTAATTATAATTGTTGCTTATTTTTGAATTTTAATCCTATTAATTTACCTGTCTTGTTTTGTTGATATTTAAAGTTGTAGGTGGATCTTAGTGGTTCTAATAGCATTGAAAAGCTAAGATAGAGAGTTTTCATGTAATTGACAATGATTTTTTAAGTTTTGATGCATTAATTGATCAGATTCTTTTTCTGTATATGTTATATTTTCTCTAATTTTTTAAAACCTGGGTTTTGATATGAAAATGAGTTATTTGCTTAATTCAATTCCACTTTTATTTTTAACAAATGACTTATAATTCAATTTGCTTAATTCTTAATTAAATTCAAGGTTTATATAATTTTAAGAATAAGAGTTTTTTATTCTTAGGAATTTGCTTAATGTTTGTATGTGATTTTCAAGAATCAATTTATAACTGATATGTTAATTCAAATTTGTGAAATGATTTAGGATTTGTTGTCTTGATAATTTGTTAACTATTGAGTCAATTATGGAAGAGCTAAGGATTGATATATTTTGTTAAATAGTTTTTTCTTAATTTCAAATTCTTGTTTTTGATGACAATAACTCTGAAACCCACAAACATCTCTTTATTGTTGACTACTTTGAAATTCTAAATTTTTAATTGAATTATTAGGCACCCACCATAACTTTTTCTAACACAAGATATAGAAAAGTTTTCACAATTAATCCTTTTTAAAGCTTCAAAAGATAAGTGTCATGGCTGTTCTCCAATGAGTTTAGAGATTCAAATGCGCAAAATTTATACTATAATATTATCAACATTATGAATATAACAAAAATAAGTATAAAATAACATTATTTAAAAAATTATTCTTTGATTTTTAAATTTTTTAATTCATTAACAAAATCACAACTAAATTTTTTATTATTTATTTTTTCATGTAAATAATGATATTGCCAATAAAAAAATTCTTTCATTTTATTTTAATAATTTTCATGACAAAAAATAATTTTTTCATTGTAAATATAAAATAAGAATTAAAACAAAATTAATTAAGTAAAATGTAAAATAAGATCAATTTAATAAAATATATTTAATTTTTTATTAAAATCTAAAAATAAAAAAAATATAATTATATATTTTAAAACATAAGTTATAAAAAATTTCATAAAAAAATATTTTTAAAAATAAAAATATTTAATAGGTTAGATTCAGAGAATTTGAAAAAAAAAATTCTAAATATTCTTTATAAATGTTAAAAAATTAAATAAAAAATAATCATCTATGAAAAATATTATAATTTAAAATTAATATTTGACGAGTAAAACGAATATTATCTTTATTTTATTTAAAAATGAAATAAAATATATAAGTAATAAACATGAAAAAAAAAAGTTTGTCTACGTTAAGAAATGATGAATTCAACATACAATTAGGAAAGAGAAAAATATAAAAAATATTTTAATTTTCTTATTTTAAATATTTCATCAGTTTATTTAATTATTTCTATAATTAATATTATATTTTAATATTTATTAAAATTAAATTACATGTATTATAAAATTTTCCTAATTAGCCTCTGTGGTGTCCTTTAAAAGTTTCGATCACATCTTGTAACACAAGTTTGAACCAACTTGTTAAAGTCAATAATCAAAAGCATTTTACCCAAAACTTTCCTCAAATTGGTGTCCTAACTTTAGTACACAAGCATTATGTCCCTCATCAGCATTAAGAGGTTTCCACATTAACTAGCAAACAAAAGCTTCCATGTTTAAAATTACCCACATAAACCTGTACCTTCAGATCAGTGATTATTTAAATTTAATTATTATCAATATTCTCAAAACTTAACCAAACACTTGGTAGATTAATCTTGAAGAAAGTTTCGCAGACAATACCGACACTAAGAAACAGCCAAAGAAAAATGTATATGAAATAATAATAATAATAATAATAATAATAATAATAATAATAATAATAATAATAATAATAAATCTTAGTGCATTACTAATAATTAGTTCTTCTGCATAAGTGGTCAAGAAAGCAGAAATAGTCTGAGGGTCTTAATTAAGAATGGTAATCAATAATAGACAGATAGCTGGTGAAATTTATAGCAGACAAAGTATAAAAGTGAAGAAGAAGATTTTGTAGTAATGGGGAATGTACCATGCAGGTCATAATCAAGGTGGGAATCAGGATAAGTCGTCAAAGGCACAGAATAATCGGTATAAATAAATAAAAGACACTGTTAAAAAACTTAATTTTTGTAAAATTTTAACTTTATCAAACTTATTACGCATTATAATAATAATAATCAATTATAATTTCACGTAATTACTTAAAAATAAATTAATTATTTGAATAGCTAAATTTAAAACATGAATGATGAAAATTAAAAATAATTCTTTTAAAGTTTATATATGAGATTAAGAAAAAGTAAAGCAGAGATTTAATTGTGTTTTTTGTTTCTCATATAAATGTTTTATTTTAATTCTTTAGATACACAGTTATAACTCTTAAAATAGACCGTCCGACCAATTTGTCTTTTTTCTATGGATTAAATTAAAGAAAGTAATGATTTACTTTATATATATTTTTAAAAATTATAAATTTTGTAATCTTATGTTACATTTATATATCAATAAATTATTTTTAACCTAATTAAAAATAAACAAATTAATTATAATATATTATTATTAAATATTATAAAATTTAATATTTAATAACTTCATAGTGTTTGTTTGTCACACCTATAACAAAATGTATGTAAATGTTAAAATAAAATATAAAAAAAATAAGAATTTAATATAAAAATTTATTATGAAATGTTTCTTTTGCAGCCTTTAGGATATGATTTTACTTTATATATTTATTTAAATTATATTATTGTATAATATTTTATCAATTACTTTTAAAAATTAAAATTTCCTTTAATTTTACTAACTCCTCTTTTGGTTGTTTGGAATGAATTTAATTCAATGATGATTTTATATAATACTTTAAAAATTATTAGAGATGTATCACTATTTTAAATTGCTAGCTTAATTATCTATGTGAATTCGTTTTTTTTATAATTGTGATTATAATGAGGAAAAGTATATGATTATGCTTTTATATATATATATTTAAAAACTTTCATTCCAAAAAGTTTATTTTTATTAATTATATTATTTTATCATTAATTAAATTAAAGATTAATTTATAATTTAATTTAGAAAATAACTCAAATCTTAATAATTAATATTAAAAACTAATTTAAAAATTAATTTAATTACTATTATCTAAAAATTAATTTCATAATTTTATAAGATAAATAGTTAAAAAATATATTTTTTATTATAATAAAAATTATTTTAAATACTAATAATTTTTAGTTTATAAAATATTTTTAATTTAATTATTATAATAACTAATTATTTATAGTTTTTAAATTAATTTATATTTAATGAAAAAAAGTTGTAATGTTTAGATTTCTCTTTTCGAAGAAGACGTGTTGTATTTATTTTGGTGGTTTGTAAACTATTTATATTCTGCTTATGTATATAATTATGGAATCAAATATCTAATTATCAGAAATCCTTAACTCTGTATTTGTTTTAATTTTAAATAACAATATAATAGAGTTATTAGAATATGATTATTATAGTAATAACTGTCATGGCAATTGTGGCTCCTATCACCATCATGCAAGAGAAAATTTTGGTAAGGTGGCAACTTTTAGAAATAGACCATTTGGGTGACAATCTTTTGGTTTAAAACTTAGAAAGCAAATCGAGCAACGTAAGTATAAAGCTAAAAAATCAGAAAAAACATATAAAACATGAAAATATCTTGAATTAGGTGTAAGAGGCAAAATTGAATTGTTGGACACCAAATTAAAAAAGCTGCATCAGTCAAGAGTTCATTCCTACAAAAGTTCAGAGTATAAAGAGGCACCTTAGCTGACTCAACCTTTTTCCAAACTTAATAGTAATATAATTCTTTTCTATATACGCATTCAATATTTATTTAATATTTAAATAATATACTCACTTAAACAAATGTAAACTAGAGTTAATTTGGATATGTTTTTATATAGTTTTTATTATCAATTAATTAGAAATAATTTTAATCATAGTTTTTAAATAATTACTATAAAATTCATTATTTTCATTGTATGGAAATTTATGATTGGATAACGATATAAAAATGTTTATAAATTATATCATCAGCTTATTTCAATTAAATTTGTGAAACGTGAATGCATCTAAATGAATGTGAACTTATATAGAAAATAATTCATTTAAATTTTTATTATAATGTAATTATTTCCACGGTATTAATTTTTATAACAATTTTAAACATCACGTCGAAGATGATTTTTTGATTAATGGGTGATATTATTTCTAATGCAAAATCTATAAATTGACTTTTAAAAATACACATTCAATCATGCACTACATGTTGTGACTATGGTGTTATAAGTTTAACACATTAACAACCTATGGTAAATTCGTGAATCGTAATGCTGTTTCAAACATACTTTTAATAAACTAATGCACGATATATTATACAAAATTACACTTCTGTGAAAACCAAGAAATTCAACATTGAAGTTGATGTAAAAGTATCCAACATGCAACTAATATTAGTCAATTAAAAAAATGCATTATATTCTTTTATAAACACATCAAATCAATCTCCAACTAAGACTATAAAATGAATAAAAAATTAAGATGAGACCAGATTAATTTACTCTAATAATTTCTAAGTAAGTTTCAAACTATAACTTCACGTGCGCGTGCTTTCATTTTCATATATTGCCAACCACGCAATACAAGTGGAAAAGAAAATTCTAATCACAATATATTCACTTTAATAATCACAATTGTTAATGTTTGTTTAGTCACGGTCCAAACATGAGTAGAATTGGTAATAGTTTCATATTTTTGCTCGTAAAAAAAAAATCATCACGCTGATTAATGAAGAACATCAGGTTAGGGTTTGTAACGCGTCTCAGCACACAATAAAAAAATATGGGACGGTTAAATATTTTTATTTGCTAATCCGTTTAAATCTAAATCTGCCTCTTATAATTTGTAGTCCAAAGTACAAAATAAATAAAAAAACATAAATCGATCAAATAGATGTTTGCGATTTAGAGTAAATAAGTTAAAGTGTGAGCTAATATACAAAACTTTTATAATTTTTTAATGTTTATGCTTTTATATATTTTAAGAAAATAAAATTGACTAGCTATATAAAAAGAAATATGGATAATGTGTAGTATATTACATTATTGAAAGATGTGAATGATATTATATATATTTAAAATAATTTTTATTATAATAAAAACTATAATTTTATTTATTTATTTTAAAAAAATAATTCTTATATAATAATGATTAAATTAAATTTTAATATTAATTATCAAAATTTTAATCAATTAATAATTAAATATTAAATTAGTTTCAAATAAAGTTATTGAACAATTTTTTTATTTTATTCATTCATAATATAATCAAACTTTTTAATATAAATATACAACTGATTGTTAAATATTTTTATTTATAATTATACATACATATATACATATACATGCATATATATATATATATATATATATATATATATATATATATATATCCATATATCCCAAAGTCCCTATATGCAAAAATGGAACACACTTCCACCCCTGCAAGAGGTATAGTAGCAAGTCAGAGTCTAGGGTTAATTATTATAATAGTACTTACTGTAAATGTTTTGGCCCAGGATCGTATGCACATGTCTTGTTCTCAAGTCCACGCTTTGAATACACATTTTTTTTTTAATTTCTTTTAGCATCACTGATCAAGTCAAAATATGCGTACTTCATTATTAGTTTTGTATTCTATTTCTTGACCTTGAATTAATGATACACATTATATAATGGGGATATTATATGTGGTATTTTTTTTGGGTTGAATTACATGATAGATATATTCATTTCTCGTTTTATTCTTTCTTACACTTGGAATAAAGAATTTTATAAAACTCGGTTAATTGAAACTTTCAAATATTAATCAATATATCATCAGAGCATTGACTATGTGTGTGATAATTAAAGAATTCAATTGTAGATAGTGTTGATAATACATGTTATCATTATCACGTATAGTTTTTAATTCATTATTTGTGCATGCATGGTTATATTATACATCTATACATGGTATAACTTATGCTACATTCAATAATTTTTAATTAAAATTTTATTTTTAGAAATCATCATACGATATTAAAAATTTATTTTATATAGATTATGTCTACTAAAATTTATATTAATTTAAAACCATTTTGTATCTCAGAAAATTAATGCAATATATATTTTTCAAAAACACATATATAAATATAAATAACTTGGTTATTGTATTATTGTTATTTATTTATTTTTGGTAAGACATAGATCAGTCATATTTATGAAATGTAAAAGAAAAACAAAAAATCATCTTATGACTCGTGGTTTGTCATGTAAGTTTGAAAACTATATTTTGGCTCGTGTAAGTTTTTATTAGATGATTTACTTTAAAAATAATATGCACACATGTTTTATTGTCCTATTACCATTTATAAAATTATTAGATAATTAGATAATTATTGTCCTATTACCGTAATATGCACACATTTAATATTTAATTATCTAATAATAGTATTACCATTTATAAAGAGCAGAAAACATCCAAGTATAAAAGTCGTCAACATTTTGTTTTTCATATTCCGATTATCCTTTTCTTTTTGTTCGAATTTTCTCACGAAATCTCCTTATGATTTCTATATGTTACATTTTTTCTTTGC